>OZ007554.1:231267579-232575392 GCA_963931855.1 Philhelius festivus
AGTGAATTCAACGTTATTGAAATTAATCGGACAACTGCCATAACCGAACAAAATTAGAAACCCATAATTGTTCGCTTTCGTCGTAATTGCCTTTATTGAATACTAACTAAACATATGTTAGTGGATCCCACTTTAACGCACAAATCGATTACAGAGTCAATTTGCTGTCCTCTTACTAATTGATCAAATTACATTTGGAAACCAACCACAATCGACACGAGACCTAAGTATCTAGAAGAAACTTAAGACCTAGACTGAGGTTAGAGGGTTGCAAAAAAAATTTACCTATGAACTACGAGTATATTTACAAGACAAACACACTTTTGAATTTTGAAAAATCTTTTCCTCTTAGTTGCTTAACCAAAAATACAAGAATACATTTAAAATACGTAATTAATTAATTTAAGATAAACAAAAATTTAATCAGCATAAACTACTTTTTGAAACTTCAAAGCGAACTTTGTTTCAACAATACAAACTCTAACTTCATCGTAGTTAGTATTTTCGAACTTGTAGGTATAGCTTACCAATAATTTATTGAATAAAAAAGCACATCTCCTATTCAGAGACAAATGTTGTTTTAAAAAGTGCTTCTGCTATGAGTAATCAAATAATCAAATTGGGATGCTTACATATATACTAGTAAGTCTTTGCCTGTATCCTACCTACCTCACTTTATAAAAACAATTTTCAAGTCATGACTATGACTAAACTTGTTCGGGCACTTAACAAAAAATAACAACATTAAAATAACTTAACCAAATGCACTTGCCTACTGTGCTTGTCCGCTGATTTGTGACGCTGACGGCATTCACCCAACCCGTATATGGAATTTAAAAATAGAAACTCCATCATTTCTCCAAACGCCCGCCATTCATTAAATTCACCTTTGATTCCTCAGATTTTTTAAGATAAGAATAATAATAAAATATATTGATTGGCAAAATTATCAACGAAATTCAATATTTTTTTTCTTAAATTTGTATTAACGAAAACAATGTTTTATTTTTTGTTTGCATATGAACCTGAACCGTGCGTAACTACACAACTGGCAAAGGGTGAAGACGCGCGACGATGTAGTGTAGGTACTTGTCTTGTCATTGAATTTGTTTTATCGCACACAAATTATTTAGCCGGCTTTCAAGTCTTGCAGGGGCAGACCATCTACAAATTTGCATTCAAATGAATATAGAATTAGGGTCAATGCAGCTGGGTGCCCTTTGTGAATCCATAATGTGTCTCTGGGCACATTCATTGGGATTAAGAATTTCAGAGCAGCCTCAAGGTTGATCTGGTCGTGTGCTCTTGGTGTGTATGCAACACACGACGTCTATTTATAGAAAGGATTTGAAAAAGGCTTAAAATAACTCGAGAGCATTGCGATGCGAAGAACCAGTAAACAAAGGCATTAGGCGGCAGTAGTTGCACGGTCCAGAGGCGATTACGCGATTCATCATGACGCAGACTTTCGATAGTCAGTCCAGAGAAACTTGGCTGGATGTTGCATAAACCCGAGAATAACCCACGTATTATATCCAATTGGGATACGAATAGAAAAACTTACTCTGAATTTTGCCAACACAGCTCCCATGATTAAGCTTCTGCTGCTCTATCGGAATTTTGTTTTATTTCTAACACTTGGGTTACTTTCACTTTTCAATTAAAACGCTCAATTCATTGGTATTATTTACTGTTTCTAAACCGTGAGTTGCTTTAATTGATGGCTTTTTATTTATTAAAGGCAAAACTGATTAAAAAGCATACGGACAATGCACACACAGAGCGAAATAAAATGCTATCGGGAATAATTTTTTGTTTCGTATATTTTTTGTGTTGTTTTGGCAGGCAAGCAGAGATATTCCGGTAATTCACAATAGTGATTGGGATGTGTTCGTGAATGTCTTTAAAAACTATGGTGTGGTGCGTTCTCGTGTCACTATGAAGTGTGGTGAGTTTCAGTTCAGGTTATAACCTGATACGAAACAAACTTTGTCTAGAGTTTGAAAGAAACCTATTTAATCTGCAAGAACTAACAGTATTGAATCCAATATAGGTATAACAAAGAACTCTTTCCACTAAAGCAGTTTCTAGTTCTTATTTCACATACGAGGCAAGTGTAGTGTGGTACCTACCTACAGAGTTAGGTTAATTTTAAAAATAAATATTGAAATAACTGTTTTACTACTACACCTGCTACCCCTTTTATAAAAAGTTAATATTAGGTGCGTTTTATTATTCACAAATCTATCTGGATCCGGATCTGGATTAAGTTTTAACACGTATTACAAAAACAATTTGGGATCCTGTTTTCTATCGGGATCTATTTCAAAGATCCAAAAATTAGTTATTACACTGACGAGTAGATGGCTTTTTATATGGCAAGGTAGTGTAAGCTATAGTGTAAAGAAAAAAGACAAGACATAATTAAAAATTTCCAAACCCAAGGATAAAAAGAGACGGGCTTATAACACTGCTGTCAGTAAGATCCGTATCGTTTTATTTTCAAGGGATGATCCAGATCCGGATCCAGATAGATTTTTCTATCTATTTTTTATCCTATTATTTTATATATAATACGTATTTATAGTTAAAAAAAAAAACTTATTAAATTTGTATTTAAATTAAAATTGAATTAAAAAAAAAAAAAAAAAAAAAACGCACCTATTATGTCATCTGCATAGTTTTTTTCTTTTGAGGAATCGCAGTATAAAGATGTTCCGAATATGTATGGTTTTGAACCAGTATCGGACATTTTTCTGCGAATGTCTCTTTCGCTTGATCATTGAAAAACTTCTGACTTGTGAAAGTTTATCATCGGTTTATAGTAGAAAGCCACGAAATTTTAATATCGATCACATTTATTGATGCAATAACTCATTCATATCACTGAAATAACACAAACTATATTAAATATCAAAGTACACAATATTCTGAATAAACAGAAGAAAGAATGGTCAAACTCGATCATCTCTAATTTAATAAAATATTGCTTATATTTATAGCGTTTTCGTTAACTTGTCCGCAAGCATTCCGAATACTTTTAAGATTGTTCGTTGGGTACTGATGATAGTTCTTCTCCTAAAAAAAAAATTGTAAATCGATTCTGGATTTTAAACAAAGAATCCAAATCAAAACCAGGAGCAAGCACATGTATGTAAAATTTAAACGTTCAAATCCTAAAAAGTATTTTTTTGAGATCGATAGCCCAAACATTTCATCTTCTACCTAATCGTTATCTTCAAGTGATGAAGATGAATTCGTTGCGGAATTTTCAAAAAATTCTGTAAGCTTACAGAACTCCGCTTGAAAATATATTCACCATTTTCGACAAAGGGAAACATTCAAAAGGAAATTTTATTCGCGATAGCCACCAATTGTGTAATTTCACGATGGATGAACCAATAGTAATTACTCAAGCTAAATAATTCTCAACTCCTAAGGACTATGAATTGAGTTGAAGCTCTTGTTCTTCTAGACGTTGGTCCTCTTTGATTTCACAAATGACCGAGTTCACAATTACATTGAAGTTTCGACAGCTCGCTGAAAGCAATGTAATAGACCAACGAAGAAATGAAAATATAAGATTAATGTCAGATGTCGAAGTTTTGTTATGCAGAAGAATGTTACTTATAAATAATAGATAGTAATAGATTTTCTTAGCTACTATGGCTTGTCATAAGCTTAAATGCAAATATTTTGTATAAAAACATTTTCAAGTTTAAAAAAAAAAGTTATTTTAACAAAACTGCCACAGACACGGATCGATTTTGACTTTTTGGAGGCCAAATTTGAGTACGATAACGCTCTAAATTGAATCCCAATTCTAATACATATTTTAATAAATAAAGCACAGGTTAGACCAGTGATTCCAACTTAAAATATTTACAAGAAAATTATGGCGACCTACATATATGTACATTAAAACATTTTGTTTTTTTTTTATATGTGGGTGATTCTACAACGATGGAATTTTCGGCGGCCCAAGAAATATTTTAAAATCCGTTCAATTATTTAATCTGATTTTTTTTTATAAAATTAAATCTGATTGATATCTACCTGCCCTAACAATATTATTAGGGTGACCTTATTTTCTGTTGCTCAAAAAATTCTTCAAAGTGTCTGATTCTCAGTCGCCTGACGTGTCCCCAGTGCGTTTTCGAAAAGAAAAATTATTACCGTTCTCTTATTTCAGGTCTCATACTAAGATGAATTCCACCGAAGTTACGTCAAATAATACATCTTTGGTACGAGTTAGATAAATATTTTTTAGTAATTGATTTTAAAACAAAAAAAAAATAACTAAACTTTGTTCCTTGTTTTTCATATCAGTCCCCTCGACTATTGAAACAGTCGAAAATATCAATAACTAGGATATCGATCGAATTTCCAGCACTGGCAATTTGAAGTACCAAGTTTCCTTACAATAAAATCCTGGTGCAACTCGATCCTGTTTCTTATGTTACGAGTAGTATTGTGAAAAAGACATTTGTGTAAGAAGTCGTGGATTGTCCGTTTAGTTTATCAGTCCTCTGGTGAGTTTTTACGAAACAAATTTGAATGTAAGTAGGCATCTTTGTTAGCAGTATAGTATAGGTTTAATAAAACTATAATATTATATATATATTTTTGTTTTTCTTAAGTTAAGCCTTAATATCTTTTTTGCACAAGAACCTCAATCCCCTGGCCTCAGTCCCCTGGCTAATAAATGAACAAATGATGTTTTATTCAGAAACCTGAGAAATCCTTGGTTATATTAAACTTCCAACTTCATTGCGAATATTTTTAAAAATAATATAATTTATTTTAAATTGATTCTATACTGAAAAAAAATTTTTTTTTAACTGGCCGCTTTTCACAACGCAAAGAAACGTTCTAATGATCAACTAGACCAACTCTTACGACTTTTGGCTTCGAAAAATGTCGTGCCGAAATTTGTATCATTTTATTCCATTGTTTGTAGAATCACCCATGTAGATTAGAATGAAAATATTAATTACATATTATGAATGGAAAGTTAATGCATGAAAGTTAACTTGTGCTATAGTGACTGGTAGTTCTAATTAACTGTAAACAATCTACTGCACGCACTATGATCCAATAAGAAAAAATATTGTCGTTTTTGTTCGAATCCGAGTGGTTCAATTTTCAATGAATCTTGCGTTTAGATTCGGCTGAATTTGAGCGATAACCTGTGTTACGTTCATCTAAGAAGCATCGGTCACTTGTGGTTTGTTCCCATAGACCAATGACTTCAGGAAACCCCACAAGAAAAAGTCTAGCGGGGTCAAATCGCATGAATTTGGCGGCCAATCCACGTCACTTCTGCGCGAGATATCCTTACCATTAAATCGTTCATGCAGATTGTCAATCTGTAGTACCCCTTGGGAAGGTCTCGAGTTCGATTCTCAGCCGCTGCATGAAAGTTTTTTTCAGGGGTGCACTGCCTCTTGCGAGGAATCGACAAATTCTCCAAGAGTATCTCTTGTCATGGAAAGTGCTGCTCATTAGCCGTTCGGAATCGGCAGAAAATTGTAGGTCCCTTCCGTTCCTGCTAACACGCACACAGGAATTGTTGAGAGTTGTAAGTCACTAGGTCCTGGCTCACTCCGAGCTGTTGCACCACCAATTTTATTTTTATTTATTTAGATTGTCAATCATAGCGTCCGCTTCGTGGCACATAGCGCCATCGTGCTGGAAATATATGTCGTCTAGGTCCATGTGTTTCAATTTGGGCCTTAAGAAACTGGTAATCATTGTTCTGTAGCGCCTCGCCTTTGACAGTGACCTCACCAAAATCGTTTTCGAAAAAGTACTCGTACTAATGACCAGTGTTACCAGGTTGAGGGGAAAACCACCATTTTTGCCGATTTTTTATGCCAATAAAAACTACCTTGTAGTTCATTACAGCTCTAAATTAAACTATGTATGTAGCTCTAAATGAACTATGTAGTTCATTACAGCTCTAAATAGAGGTTAATTTTGCGGAAATTTTGGCGTTAGTTTTGGATTTTTTTTTATGACTTGGTTCGGTACAGCTGTGAGTCCTCCATATAACAAACGAAAGAGCATACAAAATAGAAAAGAAACTTAAACTGTCAAACGGATAACGGACAACGTTGCTTGTCTACATGGTGATGATTGCGTGGTGATATGACAAATTATTTCATCTTTTCCAACGTTTCGTCCATTTTCGCAACTTTTTCAAGGGTTTAATTTATAAATGTTTTTTGATTATTTTTCAATAAATGATAGTTTATTTAGTATTGTTTTCTATGTTAATTTACTAAAATGTGTATTACTAATTTATTTATTTAAAAATAATCAAAAAACATTTATAAATTAAACCCTTGAAAAAGTCGCGAAAATCGACGAAACGTTGGGAAAGATGAAATAATTTGTTTTTATTTGCATCTAAAACAATTTGACCAAAAAGCCCACTTTAACATCATAATTAAAGAATAACTATATTTTTTGTTTTTGTGATTTAGTTTTTAGTCCCGAAGACCTTTGTTATGTTTATTTTTTATTTTTGCTATTTTTCATGGATTATAATATTTTTTTTTTTATAAAAAATAAAAAAATATATGAAAAACAATTAAAAACTCGTTTTTTTCTTCGGGGGAAAAAAGGGGATTTCAAAGAAAAAAAAAGGGGAAAAAAGGTTTTGGTGCCAAAAAAAAGGGGATTTTTTGTTTGAAAACCTGGGAACACTGCTAATGACATCGCTGATCCGAAATTCACACCCAATCGGTAACTTTTTGAGGATTCATCGTCTCGTGTGGTTTGGTGTCGTCCCAAATACTGCAATTTCGCCTCTTAACATAAAATAAGAGCCCTCTTCCAAATACTCCTAAGCCCAGTCAGTGAAAAAATGACGTTGTCTATGGTCAGAAACTTTGAGTCAGTTGGATCTTTTACGAGTGTAGGCTCAATTCCCAACGAAAAATTCCCCAAGTTAAAGGACCACCAGTTCCGTAAAAAGGGTGCAATGCTTGCAAACGAAACGAACACTCATTTTTATAATAAAGGTTTATCATTTAAATGTGCTTCTAAATCGTGTAACTTACCGCCAAAATCTGTCCACGGCAATTGAAAAATCCTTTAAAACTGGAAACTTTTTGCTTGTTTGTTTTTTTTTTGGCAGGATCTTAATCGACAGAAAGCACCGCAATCCTTGCTATGCAAACAAATAATTTCTGCACTTTCTACATTTGAATGAATGAATGGATTATGTATTGGGGGTATTGCACTGCGACCTGGAGATCTATGGTGCCCCACTTAAAAATGAATGAATGCTTATCCTACAGTTCCTCCTCTAAATCTTTTGCTCTTAGAAATATTAGTATTTGGGACATCTTCAGAGGATAGGTCACTCTGTTCCACTTGGTATTGTCCCAGATGGTTTTTCCTTTGGTGCATGAGTAGACCTCATTTGTTTCGAGGGTGTAGTTTGTTTCTTCTCTACCCAATTTTTTCGTTGCTTAGCTGTATAAGAAAGTTTTTCTCGAAATAATTTTTTTGATTATACCATCTCTTGGGATGTCAAAAAGGCTTGTTACTGTGGACATACTTCCAAACATTGTTTATAAAATACAAAAACATGGATTTAATGAAAGAAAAATGTTCTAATTCATGAAATTGCCGTCTTATTTCTGTTATTTAATTAATTTTGTCCATACGAAATTTTTTTAAATTTTTATAATAAAATATTTGGGATGTACATTTTACGAAAAAAATTCAAAAACTAATCGTTTACTCGTTTCCAAGATATTGATTAAACAAAAATATTTTTTTTTTCAAAAATACAAAAAATATTTGTTTCGACATTTAATTATATGTATGTGTAATATTTTTTCAATTTCCTGTATAAAAACTTAAGTCGAATTTCTTAAGAAAATTAATAAGAAAATCGAAAATAAAAAAAATAACATTCTATGACTAGTACCGTTAGGAAATTTTAGTTGAATTAGTATGTATGTTAAAAAAAACGATTTTGGAAATTTTAATTGAATATACTCGTAGCATCATACTTTCTGTACTGTGTTATTAAAGTTAAAATCATCGAATACCTATTTTATTTTGATAAAATCGTACAAACTTCACATGACTCTCTGACATTTACAAACGTCAAAAAGGTTCTGTTTGCTTAGTTTTTGGCACGAACTGTCATTGTTCTAGTACAATACTAGTTAGAAAATGTTTAACATTAAGAACGAGTTTGTAAACTACTTTAAAGTTAGCAGTGTTAAGTAGTAGCATACTAATACCTAACAATAAGCTATTCAACATTTTGCACCATTATTCCTTAAAGTTAAAGGTATGTGTTTGTGTTCAATTGGCTTTCTTCTTACTTCAGAAGCAAAAAGCAAAGTGTTCAAATAGGTGGTAAATTCAGTGAAACCAGGAATATTAACTTAAGAGTTCTTCAAGTTTTAGTATTAGGTCCAATTTTGTTTCATATTTACATTAGTGGTGTATTTTGTCTTAACTTAAATAGAAAAATGTGTGGGTTAGTTGATGACGTAGTTACCAACCAATTATGTCTTATTTCCAAAGAAAACTTTGTTGCAAGAAACTTATGGAAACCGGACTAGTTCAATTTAAATAAAATATGGTATAATATGTTGAGGTGATACTTTTAAACAACCTCTAGTATACTTACTCAAAAACATATTTTGAGAACCATCTGAAAGAAAAAAAGATTTTAACACAGCTTTTCGTTGTTTGTGAGCTCTGGTATTCTCTCGCTAAAATGTCTATATTTTTATAACGGATACAACATATTTTTCTGAAGAAGTATTATCTTTTCGGCCCAAACACGCCAACACAATACGCAGAATACAAAGAGATTTTAAAACTTGTGTACATCAGTAGCACACAGACTCTTCAATACGTTACATATTGAAATACTTTCATTCAACTCATTTCATTCATTCAATATAAATAATGAAAAATGACTTTTTAACTTCGATTTTGATAAAAAAAATGTAGAATTTCATTGGAAAAGCTAAAACTTTTGTTCTAATAAATTAATCAGCAAGAACAGAGACACACCCTGCGCACCTACACAATATGTAGGTCTCCGAACCTTACACCATTTGACTTGTTTCTTAATGTCGAATAAACCCCAGTTTACCCTACTAGCCTTACTGGTGCAAAGATCATCGAAATTTTTCGCTTCTCATTTAATTTTTTTTTATATTTTTAGTTTGAAGGTAATTTTGTCGAAAACTATCGATAAAAATAACTTGATTTAAAAATAACATAAAAGAATCGACTTCTGGCTTTAAAAACAAGAATAATAGACCTTTATTGAAAGTGTTGCCGTTGATTTCAAATATTTTTTTATTCATTTAAAGTAGATAATTTTAATTTTTCTCATAGTAAAAAAAGCTCTGAAATTCATTATTATTTTGGGCTGTTTAAATTATCATACTCTTCTCGGGTTTCCAAATAATTGCAATTGATGAATAGCTACAAATCCTGATGAGGATGTTCTGTACCTATCCGAGATTTTCTCTTAACGAAATAAATTTTCCCCTAAATCTAAGAGAAAGTAGAAAAAAAACATAAAAACCTGACGTTGTAGGTATACATACATACATACATATGTGCCTAGCTATTTAAAATGTATTCATAATTTTTTAAATTAGTAGCAATTTAACGGTGAATACCCCCATAGTAATTATGGGTCAAAAACACCTAAAACGCAGATTATAATTTATTTTGAATATGTATTTCTTTTTATTAAGTCAGATTGTTTTAAAACAGATCAAGCTTGCTGAGTGCACTAACCGATTTACCCATCATTTTTGTTTATTCGTGACAAGGTTTTACAATATCACAAGTTCAAACTAATGTGTGCAAAAGTATTCAAAAATTTCACCTTGAGCTATCGTATTCGAACTTCACAATAAATAAAAAAAAATATTAATGATACAAGTGGCTATGTACCTACTACATACCACCATAGACTTAAAGTTAGAACAGGTTTCTAATATTCTTTGGGTTTTTCTTCTTCAGAAAAAAATTTAAATAATGCTAAATGCAAATACGCCCCATTAAATTTCAATTAATTTATAAAAAAAAATGAAATAATCTCAACAAATGTACGCCCCGTTGTCGCACTTTTGTGTACAATAAAATCCATAAAAATACCGAGTTAAGTTTAGCAAACAAAATATAAATCAACCATATCAGCAGCTTTCTCATTATTATTAGATGAGGTTTTTCCTCGAAAACAAAACGATATAGGTACATACCTACATACACCCTAGCTCCCTAGCTCTGATTTTCATTTCCCATACAATCCGAATATAGTTAGCTATGCATACTCGTATAGGTATCTTTGAAAGAAAAACGAATTTTCTCATCCCCAGCATCATACCCAGCATCTTGCATCACAAATTTACCACATTCGCTTTTTATTCCCCCGTGTGGTGTCGTTGTCGTCTACTCCGTTCGATCTACTCCCACCGACCGCCCGCTCTATGAACAAAAACAAAAAACAAGAAATTATGAATGATAACGTCGTAGTCGCACACTATGCATGCTTCACGACGACGACGATCGGCGATCAACGACAGCTACAAAGTTAGACAGAAAGAGAGGCCACCGCTGCCACTGCACCGCGGCCGCTGACGGTAGCTTATTGTTACTGTACCAGGCCGTGCCAATGTAACTATTGTTCACAAATTAGGTAACCAGAAATTGATAAACGAAAAGACTCGGAGGAAAAAAAAAAAACAAAATAATGAACGATTACACTTGGCTCAATCTACCTACTAATTCAATTGTAATTTGAGACTACTTCCCAAGCATAAAAATAAGGTTTTTTTTTTCTTTTGACAAAACTGTCAAATGCTGGCATAAATTATATCAGCCGTAACCGCAAAAATACTACTTGCAATTTATATGATAATCTGTGTCAAAATCGCTTCATATGTCACCATACACTCAGACCAAGCGAATTAAAGAAAAGCCCAAAACGAGAATATCCCCGGTGTTAGCGGGATGATTCATTTACCCGCTACATGAGTGCCTCTGTCACCTTTATTTTATTTTAGTTTAGTATGCTATATATGCTCCTGCATGAAATGAACAAGAATTGAAGAAAATATTGAGAAAAAATATCATAACCTGTAGTGGTGATCACACTCTGCAATTTGGAACACTACACTAACATTATGTATGTACAAAAACAAGAGCCCGCTGATTGTTTCTTTATTCCCCTCTAATTGGCATCTTCACCTCTCCATTGCTAGTACTCTGCTAGAGCAACTGATAAACGAACATTTGCCGTAAACAAACACTGACTGCATTACAGAATAGATCTACTATGTTGTGTATGTATGCTTACAGGCAAAAATGATACACACACTTCAGTAAGTGGAAACCTGTTTTAATCAAGAAATTGCTGGTATGTTTAATCGATCTGTCAAACTCAGGTTTAAATGGAGATGGGTGAATTTAGTATTATTTAGTATTGAAAAGGGAGTAAAATAAGATTGAAAAAATAGTAAAAGTAAAATTAGAGAAACGAAGAATTTTCTTTGGTACATATATAAATAGCTGTAGTTACATAATTTTGCTTAACTAAATTGACTCATAAGACTTGGGTTTGAAAGTGAGATTCAAAAATAAGACGATCTAAATAAAAATAAGGTTGTGTACTGACGACGTACGCGCGGTAGAAGTAAAACTTCTTTTCCCTCAGCAAAGCCTCTGTAAGATTCTAACCTATAAATGTATTAACATTTTGTATTCTAAAAACATGTCGCTGTCTTTGACGGATAACGTGTCGTTTTGACATGTCACTGACAGCTGCATAGAAAACTTTTTACCCCCCACGCCGCAAAAGAAGTTTTACTTCAAAAAGCTTACATTTTGTCTTACACGAAAGAAGAACATTTGAAAGTATTCCTTTTGTTTTATTGAAATATCCTATTAATTACTTAACCAGGTATACATATGTACACGTGTCCATGTATACGTATAGCAGGTCCTAGAAAAAATATTTTTGCTCTTGCGTATTTAATTTTTTTTTAAAAGACAACCTATTTATAAGCAAATTTTCAAACGAACCTGCCAAGTCAGGAAACCCACAAGAAAAAGCGGGTCAAATCGCCTTTCCCACAAATCATTCATGCAGAATGTCAATTGTGACGTCCGCTGTGTGGCACGTAACGCTGAAACCACATGTCGTCTAGGTCCAAATGGTTCAATTTGGGCCATAAGTAATTGGTATCTATAATTCCGTAGCGCTCGGCATTGACTCTGATCGCCTCAACACCGTCGTTTTCGAAAAAGTACAGACCAATGACGCCGCCACCGGCACAAAATCCACACCGAAAGTTAACTTTTTAAAGATGCATTGTCAAGTGGTGAAGCTAGTGTAGGTTGATATCATCCAATATACAGCAATTTTGGTTAACACAGCCATTCATCCAACAACGCGCCCCTAGTTGATAACGACGATTTTCTGCCAAAATTGGGATCATCTTCGAAACGCTCCGAAACTCAAACATCGAACAAACGGCGGCGTTTTCTATGATCTTGTACAGGTGTAGGCCCGACGCAAAATTTAACAAGTTGAATCGACTGCCTCGGTTCTTCTGTATATTTTCACGGAACGCGGCAATGTTCTCGGGCAATCTTGCGTTTCTTTGACGTAAGAATGTTAGTTAATTGATTACCGAACCAGTCGTCTCAAATTTGGCCATCAAACGTTGAAGATTTGCGTGTGGAGAGCCACCACGTCTTTTGTAAAATGGGCGCAATATGCGCACTAACGAAACACTCATTTTGATATTAAAGTTTTATCATTAGGACGTGCTGTTCAACAACATATTTGACAGATGTCAAATCAACGTGGCCGCCAAAATCTCATGCCTATTCAAAAATCTTTTACATTATTGCAGTGAGGATATTTATTGTTCCACCTCAAGTTCACTTTAATGAAGAGTTTGTCTATGTTCTCTTTAGAAATAGTCAAAAACCAAATAAAATCCATAGGAATCGAATGAAGGGTGTTGAATTGGTGAAAATAATTGTGTTCGTCCATACGTACAAAAAATACATAAACATAATTTTTAGGACGAATAAGGAACACAAAGAACTTTTTTTCTTTATCCATGATATGTATATGTACATGGAACCACCTCCAAGTCAAAGAAAGGGCGACTTAGTGCCAATTCCTCAGTGTTTGCATGAGCCAAACCATTTTCATTTCGAAAAGTCATCCACTTTTGTCTTTGAATTTACCAAAGTATAATTTAGGTCATCCAATGTCATTTTCGTCTTACAATAATACTGCATTACAGGTTTTTGCCCAAAAGTTCCATCAACGAAATTGGGTTTTGTTAAATGCCTTAGTTTATTTCATTTTTTAAAAATCGCTCTTTCTATAAACAGATCAACAACAAGAATATCCATTTTGTTAGTACTTTTGGCTTCTTATCTTTCCTCCGTTAAATATGTCATTACATTATCAAACGACGTGTAATATCGTTATTCTAAGCCTCACATACATAAATTGATACTGAAATATTACAAAAATTAAATCTCGTACTTTTATTAAACCACGCTTTAAATAAAATAATATCTAATACTTTTTTTTCACTACTTAGTAATATATCACATTTGATTCCATCTCTATCGAGGAATCACTAGCATAAATGAAATAAGCCAACCGATTCAGTTTTTTCATAGCTCAAATCCAGTTGATCAGTTCGAGAGCTATGAATCTGGTATCTGGTTGCAGTTTCCAATTCTACGTTTGAATTAATTTAAAAAAAATATATATCAGAATTCTCTCTCTCGCCTCGTTAATATAAAAAGATACAAAAAAAATAATAGAAAACAAAAGAATTTCAACTCGCAAATATATACAAAAGGTACCTACTCGATTTAAATTAAAAGTGGTTGTTAAATGAAATTTGTTTTAAAAATCTATTTCGTGTTCTGAGCTTAGAAATACCAAAGTGTACGATCATATTATCATCGTAATCGTGTAAAAATGTATGTATAGATTTATTAAAGAAAGAAAAAAAGTAACTGCAATCTCCGCTCGGCAGTAGTAAGTGATTTGTGTAGAGTAGACGTATGTTAATACGTTTCGATTATATGTATATGTTCCTTTTCTACTACCTTATACCTGCTATTTTTGTACGATCACGTATAACTTTCATATTTGCCTACGGACAATTATTTACGAAACGCTTTGTAGGAATCCAAAACATATTTTGTAATTTTTGTTTCTTTATTTTTACTACGCAAAAATCAAAAAAATCTCTGATCGATTTGATTATGGCGATCGTTATTTTTATTTTTTTACCGAATGATCGTCATTGTTGTATGTGATTGCCATACTCTGACAGGGCTGTTGTATTTGAATAAATTTCAAGTACAATAAATTTGTGATTTCTTTGAGTTGTGTCTAAAGTGTCATTAAGTCGTCTTATAGATCGTCCGGCCAACCACCATCAGTGGTTAGGTTAGCAGAACCAGCAACAACAACGAATGAACTGCCGTTGATCTAATTTCAGAGCTAAGTACGTTCGTACACACGTACCTATTCACCACTCTATGTGCAATAATACACAACGTAAGTGGTTAATAAGGAAGTGAAGAAACATAGTAGTTGATCATACATCTCGATGTGTTTTTTTTTATTTCTTTGCTTTCTTTCGTTTTTGTCTATCCGTCAAGTCATATCATGATCGGTGTTCCGTTGCGATCGTCTTGCACTTGTTTCTGCGCTCCGCTTAAAACTCTGCATTCTTCAACCAAAAAAATCAATCAAAAACGAGCATTTTCAAAAAATTTATATCGATCTTATATGTACATATGTATGTATAAATACATGTGTCATTCTCGAAAATTAATTGAAAAATTGAGTTTTTGACGTTTCTGACCTACTAATGGTAAAATAAATTATGTATTTTAAATCTTGGTTGCCTATAATATGTAGGTAGTTGAGCTTACTCAGTAAATTATCATTTTTCGAATCGTCAAAGACGAAAGACCTCAGTAGAGATTACTTGTCCTACTAAGATCATCATCGAAATCCACCTGGCGTGTTTGTGGTGTGGTTCGAAGATCTTACCTTTTATTGAAGTTTTTTTTTGTTGTGTTTTTATTGTTTTTTTTTTGTTTTCTTTGGTCTTACCTACCTGTTTTTAGAAGCAGCAGCTGCTCTGCTATACAAGCAGAGATGATGGCTGGTTTGGAAAGAGAACACAATAACTGCTCGATCACTTCTAATGCATTTAATGTATTGTTCATAGCCGTTCACAGAAATTCTTCCAAGGAGGGAAGATAGTTTATAATTTTTTGAAACAGTCTTAGAATTTTATGGAAAATATAATACGAGAATTCGTTAAGATGGTAATTTTTTAAATGAATTTACGTATGAATATGAAAGAGTCAAAATCTCGAAAATTAAAATTTCGATTAAAAAAAAATTAATGATATACACATTTACTTGAAGTCCAATAATGAATATCTCATTCTCATAATCAGTCAGTATTCTGGATATCAGCCAGAAGAGAATTAGCAATTTGATTGTTGTTTTTTATCATAGATTCTAAAGTTGATGTCAGCACAATATTTGCACGATATCACTTGACTGGCAACAATTAACATGAAACGTCAGTTATGCTGGTCTTAAACGACTGAAAAGTTGTTTATTTTTCGTCAGAAAAAAACTATTATGGAAGAAAATGACGCTAATATGGCAGGCAATGCGACAGCTTTCAGTATTTGCACGACTAACTTTCTCGTAGATATCACGTTGGATTGTGCGACTGACTGAGTATTTATGTCGTTTTCCATTGGTCTCAAAGATCCACTCATTCTGAAATCCAATGGAACGGTGCTAACTTCTTCTACTCACTTTGAACGTTTGCCTTTTTTTTTAGTAAATCGTCGTTTTGATGAAAATCTGGGAAAGTTATTTATTATTTGTATATTAGTTTGTATATTTCGGATTAAATAATTTATTGTCGAACAAATTGAATTGTATCAAACAAAAACGAAAGTAAATCAAACAAGAATGCTGCTGCCGGGTTTTACTTTTGACATTTGAGTATATGTGTTAGTGTGTCTCTTGTCAGAATCGTCAGAAGAGTTTTTTTTTTCAATGGTGGAATAGTTTGAGAAGATTTCTGGACGCCTCCAGACGCTTTGGCCGTCCAATGAAAAATGAAATTGCGCCATAAAATAAAAAATTATAAGAAATTGAAAGAAATAATGGCAATTTTTTGTTCATTGTAAATCCAATATAACAAGAAAAAGGGACAGTAAATCGATCTAAAAATGGAATAGCTACATAATAGAGCAATATTTCTCTTATGTTTCGTGTCTTCTTTAAGGCATACCAAGTAGATATGCATGAATGAATCATATAACAAACTCTGAAGTTAATCCACCGAGGAAGGTTTCAGGCCCCATTACCTAAGATAAATTGACGATTTTACTCTTTATAAAATTTATTTTGTCATCACTTTCATAGCTCGAAAGCAAACAGGCGCAAAATCATGCCCAGGAGTTAAAAAAATGCAAATGTTTTTACAAATAATCGAGATTAGAAAATACATTTCGGGACTAAGTACTGAACACATGAACTAAGTTTGTATTGAAAATTTAGTATTTAGTCCCCTCCTCCTGTACGCGCCTACATCATTGCTTATCGCGCAATGTTTGCATAATAAATTAGCAAAACGGCTAGTTTGCTACTTTTTCTTATTGTTGTTGTTCCTATTTCTATTCGATTTATTTATTTTTGTTATTAGTAATGGAATTGTTTATATTATAAGTCTGTGTTGTGTTTTTGAGCTCGTTTACGTGCTTTTTGTTTAATTCTCCTATACGAATTCTTGATTATTAATTAAGCATTTTTAATGATTATGCATTTTTGTTTTTAATTTTTTTTTTTGTGTTTCAATACTTTGGTATCGGCTTTGATGCATTTTTGATTTATCTCAAGATGCATTTGAAATAATCTTCGTTTCGTGTTCAGTAATTGATATTTGCATAAAAATAAAAAATAAATATAAAACAATAGGTGATGTTCTTTTAGCATTGAACAGGTTCCGTGAGTGATCGTTCGTTATTCGATCGTGTATACCCACCTCTATTATAAAAAGGTATGTGGATTTAATTGCAAATTTTGTTGAATCTCTTGTTGTTCCGGTAAGTGATTTTTTTTTTTTTTTGTTTTCATTGTTATTTGGAAAAACCTAAGATTTATATAACGAAATTAAGGTATCCAAAGTAAATTATTCATGCAAAAGAGTCTTGGTATTTAGTCACAGGTTCATATACTTACCGGCTTAGGTTTGCCGTGGATAACCTTTTCGATTGGATACAACAAAAATGGGGACATTCATCGTTGAATAAAATGGGATTGGTTTTGTTTCAGAAGATACAATCTTTAGGTTAATGCCACAAAGGCGAACAGAAACCTTTCTACTTTGTTATTTTTGAATATCACGCAGTTATGTATAAACATTTACAATCAAACAATTTAACTTTTTGGGTTTGATATTTATTTATTGAATATTTGCTTTAAATATTTGTATAAAGAAATAAAAATAGATTTTTCTTATGAAGTCTGTTCCATAAAGCAATTAAAACATAGACTTGAATTTATTGGGATTCAGTTGTGTTGATGTGATATTTTTATTCGACAGACCCCTTTGTTGGATCTTATTTGTTGCAATTAAAATATTCTCACGCAGTGTTACAAAATAAAGAGTTTGCATAAATTAACCGCTCGTAAAGTTAGCATAGTATTGCTACTTTCTATTAACAAAGAGCACCGTCTTTACCTTAGGCGCACTTGCGGCAAAATCCAAAGCTTCAAGTTTCAGTATCTTTTTTCAACAGAGAAGCTGTATTTATTTGGAAAGTGTCATTAATTGTTGTTGATTCGGAAATAACATTCTAATACAAAATTTAGGTTTTTTTCGTTCAAGCAGATCCAATTTCTAAAACTTTAATCACTTGTCATATCACTTATGGGACTTTCCATTGGCAAATTTAGATTTCAATCAAAAATTTATTTTTTTTTTGCGGTAAATGGAAAGTTTTTTCAATTTTTGTTTAATCGTTTTATTAATGTAAATTCCTAAAATTTACACAATTAAAACAAAAATTAAACAAATTTAAAACCAATTTGCAAATTGACAGTTAATAATCTTTTACGTAATAATACAGGGAAGGGTAAATCTGACGAACAATTCTATCTAAAAAAACATCATATTTGATTTAGAATTGATTTTAAATGAAAATAAACCAAGTTGATTACTCAATTAATGCCAAAATTGAAAAAATCGGAATTTTGACAGATCTAAATCAAAAATAAATTGATCTATTTTAACAATAAAAGACCAAATAGCATTATCACTAATTACCAGAAAAAATATATATAAAATCAACATTATTATCTTTCACGATTTGCCTTTCTTAAATGACTTCTAACTTTATGTGACGAACCGGCTTCTACATGTAGAAATGAACATTGTATGAACATTTGTATTGTATGTAACGAATTTATTTTAATATTCCTCTGATTTAGATAGAAAAAATACATTCCTTGCATAAGTTTGTTTTTTTGACAAATTCTTATCTATGACTGAAAGTCTTATGACAATTTCGAAGATTGACAAATTTTTAGAAAAGCGCACCACTTTATCAAGTCTAAGTAGTTTTTACTTGGTGGGTTTAAATAACGAAAAAAAAATAATCGATGAATCAATCTCCAACCGAAGATTGTGTGGTGGCATTCTTGGTATATCCAGAGAATTCAAAAATTCTGTTGAAAAATGTACACCTTCGTTTTCAACAACTACATTGTGTCGATAGATTTGAAAGACATCAAATCACAGGACAAGAACTTTTGCACCTGGAAGTTAATATCGTCAACTTCAACATCTTTCGCTGCCAAAATAGCGCATGATTACCAATTATAATTATAATTTTAGTTGAGACACGAACCTCTAGTTACTTAGTTAGTTAGGTCTTCAAGTTCTGGAAGATGGTGTTGTTGTAATTTAGGATTGATTTACATTCCAAAAAAGCCAAGTATAAATTGTTACATTATTATTATTTTACGGTTAAAAATGATAATAATATCAAAACGATACACAGCACAATTATAACACAATACTCGTACCTTTATAAAACATGAAACACGAAAAATTAAAATATCACGGCTATGTCGTAAACATAAGCAAATATGACGTGGAATAGATTGTAGCATCTCTAAATCGAAACATGATGCCATCTACTGGATTTTAGCATTTAGAAATCGAAACCCGACGTCATCTACTCAATATTTACCCAACCTATAGATGTCAAAAGATGTTATGTCGATGAATTAACTTACACCGCCATCTGTTAGGAATTCCTAGAACATACAAATAAACTCATACTATTGTCGTATAATAATCGAGATAAAAACTATCTTATTGTTGCGAACAGAGCTTTATACTCTTACAGCGCCATCTGTTGGAAAATTGCATATCTACTTTATGGAAGAAACAAAAAGCTCTTTTCCAATGTCAAATGTATTTCCCCTTATTCCAACCATCTAGAACATTCCAAGACGAGAACCTTCGAGAACAACTAACTTGAGTATATAAAGGAGTACTCGCCGTGAGCACGGGACAGTTGATTTTTGATTACGGAAGTGTGCAAAACTGTGCTTATTGGATTGTGTAAAACAAGTGTGATTTTAATTTGAATAAAGTATTTGAGTTGATTAT
The DNA here is from genome assembly GCA_963931855.1 of Philhelius festivus. NCBI lineage: Eukaryota > Metazoa > Arthropoda > Insecta > Diptera > Syrphidae > Philhelius > Philhelius festivus. Next base: position 231,287,349 of record OZ007554.1, read on the forward strand.
AAATTGAGATTTATTGTTGTGATTTGGAAAGTAAAAATAAAGAAGAAATACTAGAAAGAGTTATAAGTTTTATTTAACGAACCTAGCAAAAATATTACATTATATTTTAAGTTGGAACGAATTACACATGGTTATAAAATTTCATCAAAATCGGTTTAGTTGTTTCGGAGCTTATCCCGGACATACATCGCTTATATTGCGATCAATGGCTTATTAGTAGGATATGATCGTCAAATTGAGAAATCGGTATTGCGATTGGCGAATGATCCGCTCGCTGGTTATCAAATTCATTTTTTTGCTTGATGCGATCTTCAAAGTGTAAATTTTTGCAAACAAAATGTAAGCATTTTGTAATAACAAAATAATTGTTTATTAATGAAATGTGTTTAATGTTATTAGTAATGATGGGCAAATCTTAACAACTTAAAAACAATTGGAGATCCTTGTGAGTTTATTGGAAAAAAAATAGATTGATATGGGCACAAAATCACAGATAAAAAATTCGATATAAATCGGGATATTCTAGACTCTAGAGTCTCTCATTGTTATTTGAACTTGGGATAAAAAGGCCAAAGTATGGTTTTATTTAAGAAGCAAAACAAACAAACAAATCACTCAAAGCAAGACACATCTTCAGTCAAAAAGACGGTCTTATATTTAAAATTGCTTACAGTTGACAAATTCAACCGTTATCTAATTGCTTCTTCGAACCCCGACTCAATAATTGATTCCCTTTTAATTTTGATTTGTTATATTTTTACAAAAAATAAATAATTTAAAATACTTTAGGAATTAAACAAACAATAGTCTAAAAACAAAATGAACATATCAAATTTCAAAGCATATGACAAACAAGTTTCACGATCAATCGACACCCAAGAAACATCGTTGGATCTAAATCTTATTTAAATGTTCTTTAACAGCTCTGAGGAAGTTAAATGTAAAGCCCTCTCAAAAACTCAAGAAATAAGCTTTATTGAAGTTCTAAAAGTGCTTTTACAGAATGTATAGAGCGTGTAAAGGTTTTAGCTGACAAAACATACTTACAAGCACAATTGAGGAGCTCGAAAGTGCTCTCAAACTCAATGAATTAGATGCAAATGAGCTTCATGCTTGCTCTAAAGGAACATCTAGAGCCCGTTCTTGAATAAACGAGCTTTAAGATTAGCTCTGAAAGCGCTTCTCAAGCTTTTATACAGCAAAAAATGTTTCTTGGGCTGTGATGATCGTTGATTTAAACAGTTATGCTTATATTCGTGACTTTGTTCATTAATTCTCTTAAATAGCAATACGAGTACATATAATTCCAGATTTTGAAAACTAGTTTGTTAAGTTATAACATTTATCTTAAGCTACATAAGCTTAGTTTGAAAGAAATTCTGTGTAGCACTCGGTTTCAGCTCACACTTTTGCATACTGCTATGATAATTCATTGTTCGATGATCTTTTCAGAATGTCTTCTATTTCATTTCGAAGCTGAGTTCAAGGACCAAACCTTGTGAACCTTTATATATGTAATTGCATTTTTATTTTGTTAATTAAAAATATTGAAGAAAAACAAGACCTGTGAGCTGTGACACACATTATTTTTCTTTAAGTTCTATGAACCATAAAATTTAAATTCAATCAATTTGCATTTTTTTTTTATTTATACAAGACCAGTATAACTGCGTAATACATTTTTTGATGACACAGACAAATATAAATATCACCAAAAACTCTACAATTCAACAAAAGAGTGAAATGTCAATGTAATCCGGCGCTTAAACTGACAAAAAAATTATCAGGCCGATTTCAATTTGGTTGGTTTGAAATGCAAACGTATTAAAATATTATTTTTTTTTAAACCAAATGTATATGTGAATATTGCATTCCATAAGCTTATCAATTACAAAAAAAAAATGATTAAACAAAGAACAACGGCGACATTTTTATTGAGATAAGAATGTCTGTTTATGAATAATTATAATACATATGTACACAGACAAAAATCTGACCTCAAGTCTCCCATTTATTGTAATTTGTCAAGGTTTGCTTATAAAAAAACTGTGCATAAGTTATTCTGATAACCCTTTATGAACAGAAATGGATTGCAATTTTATAATTTATATGACAACAACGAGTTGAAGGAATTTTTGTTAATTATTTAGATTTTGTGTTAGAAACATTGGCGCAAAATTTTAGTTGAGTTAGTTAGATGTTAAAGCTGTTAAGGTATGAAACTAGGTTAAAACAGCGATTTTTATTTATTAAGAAAATTGCTTTAGTACGAAACTAGTTAGAAGTATGGTTTAGTAAACTACTTTAAATTTAGCAAATACCTTAGTAATAAACTATTTAGACTATTTAGTAATAGACTATTTAAAATTTTGCGCCATTAAATTTAACATTTTTAGTCCTGTTTTGAATTTGAGTCTGTAATATGTATCATTTTTAAATTTGTAAAAATAGCTAGGTACATGAAAAACATAAAATTTTATAACATCGTCAATCGTGTCTGGCACGTAGCGCATTCTTGCGGTCTGTAGCGGTCATCACTGACGGTGACCGCCTTACCAACGCCGCTTTCGAAAAATTGCGGACCAATGACACTGCCGCCTGTGAAAGGCGACGAATCGTCTGCCTCGTATTCATCTGTACACTTTCACGGACAGCGGCGATTTTCTCGGCCATTTTTGCCGATTACCGAACCGGTCGTCTCAAATTTGGCAACCACGTCTTATAATACAGCTTTATCATTTGAACGTTCTGTTCAATCGCGTTACTTGCCATTCTGATTTGACATCAGTAATTTAGTTATAAACAACAAATTTGACAGATATCACCAAAACAACATGGCCGCCAAAATCTACCCGCACCAGTTGAAAATCCCTTTATATTCTTTATACATAAGATATGTATATTTAAAATAATAATTTAATACACTTTATTTTAAGATAATAAAGCTTAAATTTGAATTCTTACAAAATATTTAATACAAATTTGTTGTTTTATGTTTTTTGTAATTATGCAATTATATAAAAATGTATGACCTACATTTACATATGTATATGGATATGGGTGATTATCAGCAAACTTAGATTTGTGTAACTCTAATATTTCTGCAAACAAAACCATTGCTTTCATAATGTGTGCGTAATCATAACGTATTTGTATGTGATATAGTTGATAAATAGTCATGGTATTGAAATTTTCATACTTTATTCTACTTAAAAAAAATACTTAGGGGAGAAGGGGGTGAAGTATCCAAGCTTATTTCTACTCCATTTTATCTTCAAAATTAGTAAAAATAAAATGCATAACTGGATGACACGAACTTTTTCGTATGCTTAAGATATTTAGAATTTCAAAAATGAATGTTGTTTTAATAAAAAAATGTATAAAACATTTTTAATACGCCAATTTTAAGTTTGTATCATTGTGCAGATAAAAATTTAGATTTTGAAAAATTATTGACCCATTTTTAGGATATCTAGTTTTCAAAAAAAAAATATTTTTGTTTTTGAAAAATCCCAAAAATATTTTTGTTCAAGTTTTGATATGCAATGTTTTCTAATTTTTTTTTGAACCTTCTGTATAAAATCCCTTATGCAGGTAATGAGAAAGTTAAAACTCAAAAATGGTTGTATGGTAGGCACAGTCGTACAAAGAGTCAGCCAGTATCAAATTTTTTTTATTGACTTTAAGATCGTAGACATTAACGCAGCAACAACTTATTGAAATTATTAAAACAGAAGAAAATTACGTGAATTTTTTGTGATGGGCAAGTCCATCGTTTTTAATTTTGAAAATTTGCATACACTGATGGGAGACAAAGTAAGGACTGAGCCAACGTACGAAAAGATTGATGCACGGTGTTACTGTATGTCTGCGTACCTCTTCTCGACGTCATGCACAAGAATTGGGAATGTCTCCGTCATGCTTGCTAACAAATTCTGAAACAAGATTTGAATTTGTACACGTATAAAATTCAATTGACCTAACAGTTGAGCGACGAAGCACCATGATTTGGCTGGCTTCGTTCAAAACAGAACAGCTGCTATTGGGGCACTGAAATAACTCGATTTATTCACCAAAGACCACTACACTCTCATAGAGTGACGGTATGGTTCGCCTTTTGGGTCGGTGCGGCTTCATTGGGCCATATTTCTTTGAGGATGCCAATGCCATAGGCAATGCTGCAACAGTTACTGATAACCGCTATCGGGACTACAGAATTATGTGGCTTCCACATGACGGACCCCCCAAATCACACACAGCTTGTGCTACCATACGAATTTATCCTGGCCGAAAAATGCCATCACGATATCAAATTGCCCCACGTGATCTCCTGATTTGACGCCTCATGTTTTCTTCTTATGGGGATCCTTGAAAAAAGATGTAGATCAATAAACCAACCACAACCATGATGCTTAAGGACAATAGCAACGAAATTGCTGAAATGAGCTAATGAGCTTAAAAGAGTTCATCTCTGCGCCCACTTCATCGACATCATATTCTATACATTACATAGCATTAAAGAATAATCAATCAATAAAATATAAATTATAAAATTTGTATTTCATTTAAACGGTATTGGCGATTTTCTTAAAACTTGGTAGATATAGCATTTTTCCCATCCACACTTTTTTTCTCTTATTTTTTAAGACTAAAAATAAGGGTACCTCAACCTAATGGTTGATTTTTTTTTTCGATTTACTCAAAGCTAAAGCTTTTAATAGTATTGTTTATTCGAATTAAAAAAAAAATTATGGAATTTTTTTCTTTCGCTTTAAGAAAGTGTTATAATTGTGAAGTAAATTTAGCAATTTTAATATCAGAATTTTAAAAAAATGTATATCGATTCTAAAGAATTCTAATCCACTTAAACTATAAGAACATGTGTCCCAGCTTCTCAGTCATGCCCTGTATTTTATTTGATTTGAATAAAACCCTTATATGTATGTATATGAGGCTAAATCTGCCTTTCTACTTGAAATTGCTTAAATAAGAATATAAATTATACATAGTATAACAACAACACCTAAACAAAGACTTATCAAATCTGGTATATCTAAAGAAAACAAGATTTTATTTTTAATAGGTTCAACTGAAATTGCTTTTTATTCTCGGTTAAGTTAGCTCCAAGAGAGATTGAATGACTAATTACCCTAAAAACCTATCTGTTTTTCTCTTAATAGCTTTGAAGATACAAGAATTCTTAATATTGTTTTAATAGTGTATTTCAAACATTCTTTCCATACTTCAATGCAATCACTTGCGACCTTCAAGTTCAAATCACTCTCAATCATTTGCATTAAAGTGCTTAATATTCTTTGAAGAATAACGATGTAGCTTGCGCATTTTAGTTAAAATTAATATTAAAAGAATCATCCCATCAATCAAAGAGGTAGGCGTTTTATAATTATTGTACAAACACTTTGTTTTTTTTTTTGTTGTTTTTTGAAGGTCTTTTTTATAAAGAAAACATCATTTACTGACACACATAATAATTACATCTTATGTTAAGCCTGATATAAGTATGTTTATATGTACGTAAATACTTACTTAGAATATATAATAATCATATGACATAAGTATGTACATATTTCCTACATGCTTCTTAAAACATTTGTCTACTAATTTATTCAAATTAAAAACTTAGACAACATTTTAGTTTATTTGTTTTCTCGCATCGTTTAAATGACGCGTAACTAAAAAATAAAACAAAAAACAGCGTTTATCAGCATTGTTTATTCATAGCGAGAGATAATACAGGGTTTTCTGTCGCATTCGACGCTTTTCTGATACTGAATATGAATCTATCTTTCTGGGAGGGTTGTTCGAAATTCTCTTTGTAAATTATATTTTTTATTGTTTTCGGGAAACGTTATCAGGCCACACAAGGAGTATGTAAAAAAAATCACCATTCATTGACCACTTTGTTGGTTTTTCCAGTGAAAGCTGGTCCCATAATTAATGAAGGTTTTTTGCAACTGTGTTTTTCTTATGAAGTTCATTTTTTTTTAATTTTTATTTTCAGACTCACAGATTGAAACCACCCAAGCACAAAGAATACTCATATTACTAGACTAAAACAAGTATTAAGTAGTAATTACTCCCTCCAACATGTCGACTTTGATGTTTTGGAATAAACAGAACAACAATAGCAATAGCAATGGTAATAATGCCCAAAATGGTGAGGGCAAGAATGGCAAACGAACGTGGCTTCATGGTCCCGATGCATTAATGAATGGCCATGTTGTCTATCTAGTCAAAGTGAGAAATTTTTGCTCGTATCTCGTATGTCTTGTAAATGTATTTAATGTTTTGTTTTATAGTTTTTTGGAAATACCCCTGTTGATCAGCCGAAAGGTATTGAAGTTGTTAAAGATGCTATTCGAAAATTACAATTCGCCCATGAAATGAAAAAGGCAGAAAGTGGAAGTCAGGAGAAATTTAAAAAGGTCGAAATCACGATTAGTGTTGATGGTGTTGCTATTCAAGAGCCAAGAACGCAAAAGATTCTGCATCAGTTTCCCTTGTACAATATCTCTTATTGTGCGGATGAAAAGGGTGTGAAAAAATTCTTTAGTTTTATCGCGAAAAACGCCTCCAATTCAACGCAGCCGAAACCGCCTACGGCAAATGGATTTCATAAGGGCGATGAGATTGCAGCCGAAGAGAAACATGAATGCTTTGTGTTTATTTCTAGTAAACTGGCATCCGATATCACATTGACTATTGGACAGGCATTCGATTTGGCTTACAAGTAAGTGTAAATACTTAAATATCCTTATCACTTGATTAAAATAGTGGCCGGCCGTTATACGCTTATCAATTATACTCGGCTTATCTGTGCGAAGAAAACCTCCCATATATTGAATAAAATATATGTATTATTATAAATCTCAACAAAGAATAACTATTTCATTTAGCACTTTCATTTAATTTAAAGTCGAAATAGTACGATCATAAAATTGTTTTAGTATGGTATTAAGTTAAATTGAAGATTTTGCTAATTCTAATCAAACTTAGTATCATACTTCCTCTAGCATTTTATTAAAGTTAAAATCATCAAATGGCTATTTTATTTTTTTAGTTTCGTGCTAACTTCGAATTACTCTTTGACATTTACAATAGTAAAAGAAGACCTGTTTACTTAAATTTTTTGCACGAAGTGTCATTGTTTGAGGCAATTTATTAAATAAATAGTCTTAGGACGATATAAGTTATAAAATGTTAATTAAATTAAGAAAGAGTTAGTAGACAACTTAAAAGTTAAAAAATTGCTAAGTAGTATCATACTTATACCTTAACACTAGGCTGGTTAAAATTTTGCACCATTGAAAATATTTTAGTCAATGCGTGTTTTATTGAAAGTGTATTCTACTGACAATAAAACACGCATCCTAGTGTATTACCACAGCCTTACCAAAATTGACAGTAGACTTTTAAAAAACATTATGAAATATTCTTTTCTTTAAGACAGAACTATTCATCAGAAATGTCAGAATGTATGCACATTATATGTACTGGGTGCAGCGCTGTATACATATGCATCGATGCAAGAAGACATGCTGCACTTCTGTTTTAGTCATTGACGGTGTTCATATTGGACTTTTACTCATTTTATTGATTTTTTTTAACGTAAGGCAACCCTCCCGTGTTCAGACACAAAAATAGTGTGAACACTCCAGACTCACTTTGACGTCTTCAAGTTGTCATAATTGACAATGTTTACAAAATTTAATAATATTTGAAATGAAATTCAACTCAAAACACAAACCAATAATTAATAAATAAATAACGGTGTTGACTGGCGTGTCATATGTCACCAAAAAAAATGTAAAAAAAATCCATTAATTTTCAATTTGTTTTAAAAATCCTGCCTCACTTTCTCGTCTCTTTATTACCATGAAGTGCGAATGAAAAAAAAACACAGAGACGTCCAAATAAGTCGGCGGACTGAGTCCAATCTCCAATGTGAACACCGTCATTAGCCATCAATGGTTCGGTCGTTCAACTTTACCCATGGTTGACCCAGGTTTTTTGACAACCCTCAGAGTTGTCAACAAAAACAGGAGTTTTCAAAAAACACCCAAGGGCTGTCAACTGTTTTGTTGACAACTAAAAGCAAGACAAAATAATTCTGTGCTCTGATAAAACTATAAATTTGTTATAAATTAGTTTTAAAAATGAACGAAAAGAATTTTGCGTTGTTGCTCAATGTTTCATCTGATGAGTACAACAAACATTTAATTGCAAACACAAGCAATAACTAGCAACACGCGAATCGCCAAACGACAAAAAAAAATACATTTGAAATCTCATATGACTTTTGACAGTTTGATCGTTACCTGAACTCGCCCCAGCAAAATACCTAGATCTACTGCAGGGCGAGTTCAGGGCGACCCCAGGTCTCAAAAAACCCAGAATTTACTCACCAGGGTGACTTCAGGTTTTTCGACTCCAGGGTGACTACAGGGCTCAACGAACAAACCTAAAGTATCTTTCAACTCTCATAGTTTTTTGTATAGAGGTTTGGTTATTTATTTGGTAACATTGTTTTTAGACACTGTAAGTTTGACAGCTGACAGATACTTTTTGCTCAATATGTTTGTCTATTTTACCAATAACACCAGAACAATGTTTAGAAATTATAATTTTCAATATACGGTCCAACTGCTCGATAAAATGGTTTGAAATTGGACTTCCAGATTGCGCTTCATTCGCGACACTCTCAGGCTCGTATTCACCGAGCGCTCCTAAACGGCTCTTAACTTTACGAGGCTCTTAACTTGAAATTTCTGTGGGGTATTCACCAACCACTCGCAAGTGTTTTTCGAAGTTCGAAAATGAGAGCCACTCTCTCTTGTTCAGGCATACCCAAACTGTGAAATGTTGTGGAATGTTGGTCTTGACAGCAAATGGATACTCTTCTACTTGGCATTGCTCACATGGATTCGAGTCAAATGCGTGCGTGGCACACGCACAAGCGAACAAACTTTCGAAGAGAGCGATCGTAAGTTAGGAGTGGTCGGGACCACTCGTAGCGCTCGTAGATCTTCACTAATATTGCTTGGTGAATAGGTTTATGAGCTTCTTAAGTTATGAGCGCTCGGTGAATACCGGCCTCAGTGTCCATATACCCGAAATCATTTTCAGAAAATTATCATTTATGACAGAAACTCATCTTTCCAATTTACATTATATTCATGTACCTACTTTATTCAATTTTGAAAATGTATAGCTAAGGTTAAGCATTAAGGGAAATTTTAAGTGTATTCTGTAGTTCTAGCGTTTTCACTTATGATGAAAATCTAGCTCCTGTAGTCGAAAAATATTGGGCAGCTTTAAATTTCCTTCCAGATAATCGTTTTCGAACTGAATTGGGGCGTAGGTAGCAGATGTGTATAGCAGTCACCTTGTGCCTAACCAACTGAAGGTGTCGAAAAGTTTCTCACTGTTCATTGAGATTCGGAAATAAGATTTTATTAGTCAAAATATAAGCTTTAATTTGGAAATTTAATTATTTTAATATACTTGTATCGAACGGCACGACTATAGGTCATGACGTTCGATGTTAGAAAAAGAAAGAACATATTTTTAACGAAATAATAGCTTTAAGCTTTAATATGTTTGAACAAAAAAGAACGAAAGATAAATGTAAAACAGTCGGAAAGAAACCGGGAAAGATCTAAGATATGTCAAGAAATAAACGAGCGAATAGTGGTTTTTTAAATTAAATTTTTTCCACTCTAAAATCAACGTTTTTTTATTTATATCAATATTGTTTTCAGAGAAAGAGTTTTTATTTAAGCTGAGCTACGAAACAATACTTTCTAAATCTAGGCTATTCTAATAAAATCCAAACTATACTTACATTTTATTTCAAAAGCTATTAAATCTTTCGATTTAATTTGGACATATCTATAAATTACGTATAATAACGTCTTTGAAAATAAAATTTGCAAGAAGTCGTACTTGACTGGATTAAAGATGCTTCGAATGAGAGTAGCTATATTTAACTATGTAGGAATATCGAACATTTTTTTGCTTTTTCAGTTAAAAATTATCTATCCCCATAGTAAAAAAAAACATTATCCGCTCCTTAACACACTTGTTTTCTGGCACACAGATAAAAAAATGTCCGTTTGATAACTTTTATTATTTATAAACATTATTTTTGCTTTATGGTATTTGTCCAATTTTCATCACGAGAATCATGGCAACTCTCCTTCGAATTGTGGTGAAATTCTAGCACATGTGTAACATACATGCACTGATTTATGAAACGTATGATTGCAATTATAAACGGTTCTATCAAATATGTCCATCACCGTTTGTGTTAAGAAGATATCTGTTATTTGAACGGAAGTTAAAGTTATCCGCTTGCTATCACATATCACAGAATTGCAAGTTAACTAATGAATAAGTTGTAACTCAATGCAATTTATCGTTATTAATAGGGTTATGACAAAGTCAGTAAATTGAAGATGACCCAGAGCAAAAAATAATCCGTTGTCCCCCAATCTCTTCGAAAAAATTGATGCATATATTACTTATTTTTAAATTGCTTTTTAAGTTGCCCCATTAAAGATTTGTATAAGATTTTCACATCAAATCTAAATCGAGACTTTAAGTAAAATGTAATTAATGATGCAATAACACCTATCTAATAGAAAGTAGTTTCAAAGAAAATTTTGTGTGCATTACCTAGACTTTGAGATGATAACTGTAACTGTATTATTGTAAATAGTTAAATTAAGGCTAAAACTTAATAAAATAGAAAAGTTATTTAATTTTTTTTCCGATGATCTATTTTTTTTCGGATTAGGTAGCTCCAATGAAAATCCAAGTTGAAAGTGTATTGTGATTTTTAGAGGGTATTACTGATAGTCGATTAACGATGGAACTATTTATTGACACGAAAAAAGGCGTTTGAGATGGTCAGTCGAGAAATGTTGCTATAATTTTGGTTTTGTTATTATTCAGGAAATGAACTGTTAATATCGCATTTGATTGTAAGGCAGCAATGAGTGTTAGTAAATAGGATCTTAAGCAAAGTGTTGAAGTATATATTTTTTTTTTAACTATTCCACAGATTTGAAAACAAAAAATTAGTAAAAATTCATTTAGTAAAGCCTACCTTATGGGTAAAAAAAAAAACTTTCTGAAAAAATGGTTATTAATGGTTACTCCCATAAAATTATTAGGTGTGTTTTATTCACTGCTGCATAGTTAGCGCAGTAAAATTTCCCTCGATAAACAACAACAATTTTATTGCTGGCGAAAAAGAAGCCAGTAAACAGATGACAGTTGTGCTGGTGATAGAACTTTAAATTATTGAAATGAAAATGGCGCTATGCATTAAATTTTAGAATTAAACATACATGTTTTGACATCAGATTTTGATATTTTCTATAATAATGGCCAACATTGAAATATTAATTGAAATTGACATATGGAGTGAGTTTGATCGTTTTATTTACACTTGAATGCTGCGCTGGCTATGCAGTAATGAATAAAACACACCTGTTTTCTGCTTTCTATTTTCTCAAAAACGGTACAAATGATTTTGACCATGTTTTGTATGCAAAGCTCTTAAAAAGTCTAAAAAGTATTTACTCGAATTCGTAAAAAAAAAATATTTGAACTAAAAAAAATCAAAATTCTTTGAAAACCACATGATCGATATTTTAATATTATGTACCTATCTACAAGTTGTGATATATTATATTTTATTTTATCTAAAAATAACGGTAACCACCATACAAATTTAAAAAAATTATATTCGAAAAATGTATTTTTCTCGAAAATAGCAGCCAGTATTCTTATACATACAAATATTTCTCTAAGGCCCAATTTTAACGATTTATAATTTGATAAAAAAATGAAATCAAGACATTTCAGACAGTACCTATACCATAGAACCATTTTTTCGATTTTCGACTTTCTCATTATTGGCATAACAGTTTATAAAACATTGCATATTAAAACTAAAACTTAAATATTTTTGGGATTTACAAAAAAGAATGTTGCATACGAAAATTAATTTTATTTTAATAATTCTATATTCAAAAAAAAATTTTTTCAATTCTATTTTTTAATCAAATACTGTTTTAGGAGATGTATTTACAATCCAATACATACAATTTTCAAATTTCAAAGTGCTTGTACATAAAAGCAAGTAGGTGTGATCCAGTAGTGAATTTTAATTTTATTACAATTGAAGTGCCGTTTGCGATATAAATTAGTCTTTTGTAAGACAGATACTATTATTTTTGAAGCTCCCAAAGTTTCAATTATTCTTGCTCATACAAATCTTTATAGTAATTTAAAAAATAAAAATAGTGGGAAAAGCTCCTTCTATATCGTTTTTGAATTTTAAAAATATATAAAAAATAACAATTTTGTAAAAACAATCTTATTTGGAGAAAGGGAAAGACTTTATGATTTTTTTCTCTTCACTTAATCGACTTTTTTAAAACAATAGCAGATTAAAGTTTGCCTCGGATAAAAAATGGCTAATGAGTAATGACTAATGGATTTTTAGCTTTAAAACTTTTTTCATGTCATTCAAGAAATCATTATCTTATGCAAATGTGTAATGTATTTAATATTTTTCAAGGAAATATGTCAACAGCACGGGAAATGCAGCAACCAAGGATCAACCTCAAATAAGAGAATTAGAAAAAACTGTTAGTATTTACAAGCAACGCCTAACAGAACTGTCCAATATTGTTTCGAAAGCTGAGCTTGAGCGATTGATGAGTAGGTTGGGAATCAAGGATATATTAGAGGTTCCAAGCGAATGTAGCAATCCAGTAACTAATATTAATAACACCAACGAGAGCGGTAAGAAAATCAACAACAATAAAACAAGCATTAGTTCCATTAATAATTCTTTAGAAAACGTCAACCTCATTGAGACCTCCAACAAACCGTCATCGTTACCAATAGTGCCACCACGCAATCTGCATAGTCAAATCAGCGATGTTTTCAAATCTGACAACAAAATGGGTGAATTACTTCTAAACTCAGATTCGGATAGTGATTTTGATCCTCGAGCAGAGGAGCACGATAGTAGCAGCGGCAGTGGAAGTAAAATAAACAACGACTTGTTTGGCTTTGAGCCACCGAAGAGCTTGGGCCAGCAATTGTTTACGAATAACAACGATAAACTTAACAATAATAATTTCTTGGGCACTGAATTCAATGGAAGTATCCTTAACACAAGTCCCCCTCCACTGTGTATGTTTCCAAAATGATAGTGTGACCAGATTTGTGATTTTAATAAATATTTGATTTCTGATCTTTAGTGGCTCCACCACCAAAAGCAGGTCCAAGAAGAAATCCAGTTACTCCAAATGGCCATCAGGATTTGTTTGGATCAACGCCATTTAGTTTGAATCCGCCCGATGTTTTTGATGTAAGTTACTTTTTTACTTAATTACTTAATTATTTGTTCTTTTATTTTTAAAATTTTATTTTTAATTCTTACAGAGTTCTTTTAAATCAAAAATCGTTGATGATTTTTCTTTGGAAAGTTTGGATCCTTTGAGAAACTAATAGGACAGAAAATTTAATGTTTTTTGATGAAATATTTGCTAAATGATATTTTTAATGTTATTATTATTATTTTGTTGAAATTGATGTATGTAAGTAAAGTGATAAAGCTATAAATTATGCATAAATATATTAGTAATGATATTTCTTAATGAAGTAAATGATTAATATAAAAAAAATTATATATATGTATACATATTTTTAGAATTATATTATACCGAAATAGATAATTACTTGTAAATTATTTGTTTATTTTTTTTTATTATCATCAAGAAAAGGTTTATAATTTTATACTGGAAAAGATATATTTTCAAATTGCTCCCAGGATACAATCATATCATCAGTCGAGTTATGCTAGTACTGAAAGCATGTAGATAAATACAGTTCTTACAGGTATTCGTAAGAGCTTTATATTTTATGAATGCAATCTTTAATAAATTCAATTGAATAATTGTATTCATATAATTCACTTTGAGATTATACAAAAAAGAATGTAATCAGGGGTGGAAACACGTAAGGCGAAAGTTGACTGCAACTGTTTTGATAGTCAATTTCGATTATCAACTTTTCTTTTTCCTTTTTAAGTGATCGCTAAAAATGTACGATTGCTTGGCAGCACGCACTTACCCAAATATGGGAAAATTTGTAAAAATTAAGTGACCGAATAGGCATAAATGTCAATTCGATCAACTGTTGCTTTTTATTCCTGATGGTAAATCAAGCAACCGCAAAACATAAACAAATTTTTGTTAAGTCGAAAAATTTTTCAAGAATCTAAAATACCTACTATATAAAATATTGGGGCCTATCGTGAATAAAATTTCTCTGGGAATTGTTCCCAACTTTCAAAATTGTCATCTCGAATAATGTCGAAAGTTTCCCTTGGAATTTAAATGAACAGTTTAAAGCTGTCCAACATGATATTATTGGTTGCAATAATTTCTTTCGAGATTTCGTTGGGCACATTTTCCTATGGCATTTACTTCCGCCTTGAAAATGTCTGCACCTGTCCATTTAGACGTTCTCGATCCATTAGTATACCATTTGATAGCATTTGCATTGATACAGTTGTTCAATGTTTCGATTACCTACTCTTTCTTGCTTTTTTTTTCTCGAAGTAGTACTTTTCAGAAGTGGTTCTTTTGAGCCAAGAAAATGAACCATAGGTAATGATGGGTCTTAGCATCATAGTGAACATCCACCTTAGGGTGTTTGGTTTGCAGCATGCAAGTCACTTTTGTATCATAAGAACTTTTGTGGCTTTTCCGACGAGTTATTTCGAGGTGTTTACTCCAGATGAGTTTGCTATCTAGCGTTATATATTCACAGATAGATAACCTCCTGGCGTATTAATATACAGCATTAATCGACAGCTAATCTAATATGTTTCCTGTGGGTTGATATTTAATCCTACTGAAAAACACCATTTCCTAGTTAGTTTCAGGCCTTTTTGGATTATATCACAGAGAGCTTTTTCAAACTTCCCAAAAGCTGTTATAACGATGCCGACAGCAAAACCAATGCATCGTATGCCTTGAGAAGAAAAACTTTCTAGTAATGTATTCAATGATCATTCAAAAAACTTCTGTGTAATTCTTATAATAATATTTCAGTTTAGTTTAATAATTTGTATATAACAAGAAGCCGAAAAGCTACCAGCAAAATGACTATATTCGGTGCGTTTTATTATCTACGAATCTATGTGAATCCGGATCTGGATTAATTTTTAACATGTATTACAAAAACAATTTGGGATCCTGTTCTCTATCTGGATCCGTTTCATAGATCCAAAAATTAGTTCTAACTCTGCGGGTTGATGGCTTTTTATGGTAAGGTAGTGTAAAGTACAGTGTAAAGCCTAGTACGCAGATCGCGCTAAATTTTATCTCCCATACAAAATTCTCTCCAAAATTTAGCCAAGCTAAAATTATGTCAAGAATTTTAGCTGAGAGGTATGCTGCTCCAGCTAAAAAATCAAAACTTCTCTTCAAACTGTACATAACTTATCTGTCAAAATTTAGCGCACGAAATAATTGTCCGGCACATTTACTCTCGAGCTAAATTTAAATTTCAATTTGAAATGAAAAAATATTTGAATTATATTTAGAAGAATATTTGGTGACGGGAGTCTTGCAAGATTTTCGACAACAAAAATCACTCATAATTCATAATTCTCACTCGTTCTCATTCATAATTCTTAAAAAATCATACTTTAAAACGAATTCTTTTAAATCTTTGAAAAAATTCATTTAGAGAACAGCTGTTTTCTGTGACATATTCTCCACAAAGTGCTTATGTCAAAATTTAGCTTGGATTTTAGCTGATGGTTGGAGAAAAATGTGGGAGATAAAATTTAGCGCGATCTGCGTACTAGGCTTAAAGAAAAAAGACAAGAAAAAATTGAAAATGAACAAACATAAGCAAGAGAGAGATGAGCATACAAAACTGTCACTATAATCCGTATCGTTTTATTTTCGAGCCTAGTACGCAGATCCGGAAAAATTTTGTCTCCCATACATTTTTTTTCCTGGGACAAATTTTGTCTTGGATATTTTTCCGAGCAGTACGCAGTTCGCGCGCAAAATTCATACTTTTGTGCATTGCTATACAAAATGTCTCCACTAAATTTTGTCAGGAAAAAGAATGATACAAGCATTATTTTGCGAAACAAATTTTGACAGCCACCGTATTTTCAAAAGTGATTTTTGTCAAAACTAGTTTTATGTAAAAGGTGCTGATGCTTCTCTTGAAAGCATCAAGAGGAGATTCCAAAAAGGTATGAACGACTTTTATAAGACAACTCTTTCCAAAGATACACTACTAAACACATTAAATTAGATTTTATCCCTCCAAATTCAAACTTTTGCGCGAGATTTAGAAACGTTTTGTAGAGATTAAAATTGTAGAGATAAAATTTGTCTTGTCTCGATCTGGGAACTAGGCTTTACGATCAACTTACTCGAATCGTCTTATAATAGCCGTGTGCTTTCGCAATCCATATGGAATTGTAAAAAAAAACGACATCGGGATTTAGGAGCTTTTTTCCAAATAGCTGGAGGCACGTGTAGGCTATGACATTTGTCAGCTGTATTGACGACTAGCATCAACCAGCATCCAACAACGTCACTTTTGACTTCTCTGAACAAATTATCGATAACATATATATTCTTTTGGCATCACAGTTTTTAGCCTAGTACGCAGATCGAGACAAGACAAATTTTATCTCTACAATTTTAATCTCTACAAAACTTTTCCAAATCTCGCGCAAAAGTTTTAAGTTGGAGAGAATAAATCTAATTTAATGTGTTTTTCAGTATATCTCTGGAACGGGTTGTCTTACAAAAGTCGTTCATACCTTTCTGGAATCTCCTGATCCTGATGATCTCAAGACAAGCATCAGCACCTTTTATATAAAACCAGTTTTGACAAAAATCACTTTCGGCTGTCAAAATTTGTCCCGCAAAATAATGCTTGTATCATTCTTTTTCCTGGCAAAATTTAGTGGAGACATTTTGTAGAGCAATTCACAATAGTATGAATTTTGCGCGCGAACTGCGTACTGCTCGGAAAAATATCCGAGACAAAATTTGTCCCAGGAAAAAAAATGTATGGGAGACAAAATTTTTCCCGATCTGCGTACTAGGCTTTTATCGCGTCTTAGCTTAAGTCTCGAAAATTATCTGGTCTTAGCTAACTCTGTATAGATTTAAGTAGTTGTTGTATTTCATGTAAAGCGCTTAGTCCCGATGTCGTTTTTTTCTACAATTCTATATGGATTTGCGAAAAAAAAAAACACACCTAATGAATGCAAGACTTTTGAGTAACCCTGTTTTAGGACTCTCTCAACACACCCAAGAACTAAAATTCATTTTAGTTCATTTCATTATTTGACAGTTTTGCAGACGTGTCATCTGTCAACATCAGCAGTTCTTGTTCCTTGTGTCGGTAATTTACATTTTTCATAACAAAACATTTTCTACTTTTTTTATTTCATCCTAATTTTTGAACAAAAGAAATTTATAAGTATGGTTGATTCCAATACCAAAAAAACCCTTAGCGGTATTCCATTGTTGAGTGTGAGAGCTGGACCTAGAGACAAAGATTTGTGGGTGCAACGTCTTAAAGAAGAATACCAGTCTTTAATCAAGGTAATCAACTCATTTTCTACTGTCTCGTAATTTCCAATATTAAAATTCAATAACTCTTTAGTATGTTCAAAATAATAAAGATTCTGGAACTGATTGGTTTCGTCTGGAATCGAATAAAGAAGGCACAAAATGGTTTGGCAAATGCTGGTACATGCACAACCTGTTGAAATATGAATTTGACGTAGAATTCGATGTAAGATTCTTTAAGCTTTTAAACATGAATGTGATAAATTAATAAGATTTGAATTGTTTTTCAAAATTCAGATGCCTGTAACATATCCTGCAACTTCACCTGAGATTGCACTTCCTGAATTGGATGGTAAAACAGCAAAAATGTATCGTGGTGGAAAAATCTGCCTTACTGACCATTTCAAGCCATTGTGGGCGAGAAACGTACCCAAATTTGGAATAGCACATGCCATGGCTTTAGGGGTGAGCACCAAATAATAATTAGAATAACTTTCTTTTTTCGCAACACATTGTAATCAGGAATTTAAGCAAATATATTTGCGGCACTATTCTGTAAGATTTCAATTTCTTAAGTACTATCTTGGTCAAATTAATTATTTTTTCGAAACTCCTAAAATAATTCTGATTACTGATTACATTCAAATTTGTGATATCTAAACTTTCTGATACTATGAATTTTTACAATTTCCAACATTTATATAAACTAAATTATTTTCCTATTTCAGTTAGCGCCATGGCTGGCCGTTGAGGTGCCGGATCTTATAGAAAAAGGAATCATACAATACAAAGAAAAAACAAATGCCTAATTTTTGTTTTAATTGTTTGCTTGTGTTAGTGCTTCTATTGTAATTAAATATTTTAATAAAGTGTAGCTTATAGCTTTTTAAAAATGAAACTAAATTACTGAAGTATCTATTTGCTCGTAGCAGATCTAAAACTATAATTAGCGGAGGTGGTTAATAGAAAACCGCCAATCTTCCGTGTTGTTATGATTTTAGATTTTGGATTGGGTAAAGAGTAAAGACACTATCATATAAACTGTTTGTCTTGCAGCAATATAAGAAATAATTAAACCGAAGCACAATAGATGTAACGTGAAGGATTTGTCCTAACAAGAGGCAGCACATCCCTTAAAAACATTGACAGTCCAACGCAATGACTATTACCATTATGCCAAGCGGCACATAGACTGCCACAAAAAGGCAAATTCTTTTCAACTTTCTTTTGAATAGCTGAAACCCTATACAGTGCTGTTTAATTTGTTGTTTAAGAACTTTTAAGTTGCAAATCAACTTTATGGCAGATATTCGATAGTTGGATTTTTGTTTTCTCTTTTTTTAGAGAGAATTATTTTTTGTTTAGGAGGCAATAGGTATATTGACAAGACTACAGGCCTGTGGTCCGATTAGCTCCATTTCGATTCTATAACTCGTGTGAACCTGCAGATGGAATTGATATGGAAAATTGTGGGCATTCTCACGGAGTCATCCAGTTTGGATTAAGTTAAAAAATAAGAATCTAATTGGTTTTGATGTCTCTTATTGGATCATTCAATCAAATGGACCACCAAGCTAAGCAGCTCTTTGACTGGTGCTGAAACAGTAACCAATCCGATTGAGTTATTACCGGTCCTCCGCACCGTAAACTTCCGATAAAGCCCTCAGTCCGCTAGCTCGGCATCTAAGGAGTCAAACGGAGGGCTCGGCACAAAATTTCGTTGAGAAAAGAGATCAAGTCTTTAATCTTCATTTCCGAGAATTCTTCAATTTCGCCGAAAAAATGCCCTTCCTAAAGATTATGTTCTAAATTTGGCCAGAGCAGGGCATTTGCACAGGAAATGGAGGACAATTTCCTTTTCCCGCTGGTCCCTACACCTATGACAGTGAGTGTTGTGTGGAATGCCTAGCTTTTCTGCTTACTCTCCTATTGTCCAGTGTCCGTTACAGGTAGATACGATTCTGGCTATATCTTGCCTGGCTCTGTTTATCAGGTCTAGTGTTCGGGATTTATTATAGGTTTTTGACGTTGCAGATATAATGCAGTTAGTTAAACTGCTCCACCTACAGTTTGATTCGTTAAGAAAAATTGAGAGAATATTGCCCTTTATAACTCCGAGCGAAATGTTGTTGTTGACTCTTTCAGCAAGTGAGTTATGAAGGGCTGATCCTTTCCTGGTCAACTCTTCCGCCCGTTCATTCCCTTCAAAGCCACAGTGACCCGGAACCTAGATAAGAGTGAGATTGTGGTTAATATTGAGGCTAGCAAGTTCAATCCGGCATTGATTGACCAATTTGGAGGGATGATGTACTAGAATAAACTGACTTTCTGTGATAATAGCCGTGTTCCGGTTCTGGTTTGGATCTTGTTTGAGTACCTTGCATGCTTCCCTGATTGGTACCGATTAATGTTTTCATCCCAGCCAATGTATTTCTCGAAAAGCATTTGTTTTTTATTCTTCCTTATCATCCTATCGGCCCTATCCAGGTAACCGTCGGAGCGGAATTCTCTCCGATTTCCTACGAATCGGAGACATTTTGCTTCATGGTATTTCTCCGATCAGCTAATCGGAAATTCTGTCCGACGAAATTCAACGCATGCCATTTGTGTGCGATGAAGCACTTCTAATGGTCTTATTTTTGACATATACCAACAAAATTTTCTCCGAAATCCTCCGACAAGTTCTTGTTGCGGAAAGTGTTTTCTTTTTAAAGAAATAGTTAATTAAAATGTAAGTAATAAAGAATTTAACTTTATTTACGTTAACTTGTGTTACCTATTTATAATAGACTTTTTGTTCTTAGGCAGAACGAAAAAAAAAACTTCGCAACAATATGAGCGGGTTACACCAAAAAGACACCAGAAATTGTAGCTGTGTTTGGGAAGATCTGGCCCAATCAGATAAATTAATTGGAAACAACACAAATGGATGTTTGGATGGAAAAAAAGTATGTTCGTGATCTTTTTTTTTGTGCATTGATCCATTTCTATTGTTATTAAAGTACCTATTAGTCAAATAAATATAAAATGTTGTTTCAAGTTTTTTTTTTTTTAAATTTATTCTTTTTTTGACACTTCAAATAGAAACAAAAAACATGTATGGAAATAGGGAGGGGACTTTCTTCGATAGTTTTGATTCAAGAATCGGTGCATCTAATTACATTTCTTAAAAACGCTAGAGCTTTATAATTGATAAAAATACTATTAATAAACAATAAACTACACTCTCTCACCGGTTTTTCATGGTTTAAAACGCTTATGGTGTTTATTTTATAAAAAAATATCGAAAATATATCGCATTTTCGATATATCGGTTAATTAGCACATCTCTGTCTGAAATTTATATCCATCGCAATGCGTTGTTGGATTTCTGTAAAATTTCTTCCGATGAAAGCTACTACGAACCAAAATTGAACCTCCGACGGAGGATGCGTTGCGGAGAAATTTCCGCTCCGACGGTTACCTTGGTAGGGCCGTATATCTAGGATTAAGGGATGCGGACAATATTGCCAGTTTATTTAAATTCTAGCATGTTATTTTCAACTTATACTGATGAATTCTTAACTCTTAAACATTCCTTCTTTAACATCACTCTCCAACATTTCTTTAAAATACTTTGTCCAACGTTAAACCGTCAACATAAAAAAAAACTGTTAATGCATGTTTGTCCTTGTTACTTCATTTGTTTTTTTGTATTTTTTTTTTTTAATTTTTGTTCATTTTGCTTTCACTAATATGACACAATGATTAAGATAACAATTGTATGGTAGTTAAATCTACGAATGATATTTTGAGCATCTAGACAATCCAATCGCCTTAAACTTATGAGGGGATTGCGAGAGCACAGCAGGGAGGAGAACTAGGGTCCTGCATAAGTTAGTATTCAGGGTCAGTAAATTCTTTTGTTGTTGTTTTTTTAATTATTGTTATTGTTTTTATTCTTGTTCCAATTATCCGACCAAATATTACTCAATGAGCTAAAAATCGGATTAAATGGTGGATCCGAATCTGGCTGTGGTTGCTGCTGTCCGAAGGCCGTGGGAGACATCTGCTCCTGTAAACTTGTGATGGGACTGTCACGCTTCGGAAATTCCAACCCTGGTGGTGGACGAATAGTTGGCACTCGTTGCCACGAAGCAGCAGGATTGGTTGCCTGCTGGTAGCCCATGGGATCCCAAGTCTGACCACCGGAAGATCCACCATTACCATTTGACCAATTAGCTGTTGGATTCTTATGAGATTCTATAAGTTGCTGCGGTTGCGAGGCAAAGTATTCACTGTTCGAATTCCACTGATTCTGCAAGTGTCCGGGTGAGAAGTCTTGATCATAGTTTACATGGTTTCTTCCTAAAAAATAAAAAAGTTATTAGATCCGAATCAAAGATTAAAATCTAATATTTTATTTACCTAAGTACTGATTAGCGTCTCTGTACATATAAGTTGGTATAACATTCGAAAAGAAGCTCGAGTTGTTGCAAGCAGTCGGTTTTAAAACATTGAAGGGTTCCCAGTTGGGAGTGGAAGCAGGCGACCGTTTAGTTCCGATCGGTCCCAACTCATTAGAGCCTAACTTATGAATTCCATTTGAGTTATTTGCCATCGGGGAAGTGGGCACAATCATACTATCACCAAAAGTCTCATCATTCTTTAGATCTGCATCGTTCCATTCGGTGTTATCCATTGGTAAATATTCGCTCATAAATTCATCGCAATACAGCGGTGATATATCAGTTGGCGGTGTCTTCGCAGCGGCTACGACATCTGAGAAACTTGCCTGCTGATTAGGATCCCACAAAGACATCGGCGCTGAGCCACTATTTGCCACAGGCGAAGAAAAGTGAAATGCATTTGGCTTGAATTTGGACACTTTCCGATCGAATCTTTTTGACTGGCTGCTTCCATTGGACTGTTCCTTTTTTCGTTCACGCCCGGGTGTTTTTCCATATTTCTTTCCACCACTGTGTGTGCTGCTTATAGGTGTAGAACTGCCATTTGTAGATCGACTATCTGGGTTCAGGATTTCAGGAGTAGTTTGTAGTTTAACTATAGCTTCAGACTTCTTATCAGCAAAAGTTTCAGTCTTGTTTGCCGTCTTGGGACTCTTAGTTCGCCGCACTTGCGTCGGGCGATCATCTGCTGGCTTAGAATCAGTGAGTTCTTTAGCAGGTGACGCTTCATAAAGGACTACTGATTGATCTGTGGAAGCCTGAGTTTGGCCTGAGCTGGCTTTGGTTTTCTTTCCGGTTTGCTTTGGAATCTTTTTGATATCTGGTTGATTGGATTGGATGCTCTCAGACTTGGAATTAATCTTCGGCGGAGAAAACTTTTCTTTCTCATTCGGACTTTCTGGAAGCGTTGAAGCTGAACTCTTCTCTGAATCCTTTGGAGATCCCTTGGACTTGAGTTTGTCTGTTGGTGAAACACGACTTGGAGCCACTGGTTGTTTCACTGGCTGATTATTAGAGACAACTTCTTTTGGTCTAACACCAAGTTTAGCCAGTTCTTGTGCCCATGAACGATCAGGTAAATTATTATTTAAGACCGGGAAACTTTTCTTGTTCGAACGCTTCCTAAAGTTAATCACATTATTGATTCCTTTGCCCATAACTACCCTATTGCTCCGGGATGTATCACCTGCTTCATCATACGAACTCGCTTGCATGGCGATATTCCGCAGATTAAGCGTCGGTTGGAGCGGACCCTTATCACGAGATATGTTCTGTACGTGATCGGTCAAAACTTTATCAGAATCTAAGTGCCCGGCGATCAAAACAAACACAAAAGCCGTTGCTAACATGAATATTGCTATTTGTTTGATGCGAGATTCCCAGGGTGGCCGTTGTACTGACTTGGAACAGTGTTCCAACACAGCCGGTGTCATAGACGCCATTAGAGTATAATTAACCAGGTAGGAAAGATTTGTTTTTATGATCAACGGCCGTAGTACACGTGCTAGTGTAAAGTCTGGGGTGAAAGCGATATCAATCTTCTTTGAAGAGTTCGATTTAAGCTCGAATCCCTGGCAGTCTATGACTTGGAATCCATAACCCTCGCAGTATTGATCGTCGATCATGAATGTCTCCACCAAAATTGGCACCTCACCTGTATTCCGAGCCATAAAGGAGCGTCGGGTGCTAACAATAGTTGCAGAATTATCGACAGTTTGTTCTTTAAGACAAGCACTCACGTGCTTCTCACCGACATCGAAGTTTAATGCAGCCAAAGATCCAGGTTTTTTGTTGCCAAACTTAAATTGAGATCTTACAGCCTTAGCACTCACCCAAACAGCCTCGTACAGCGTCAAATTATTCCTTATGTGCATAATAGTAGAAAAAACTCCAGGTTCCTTGGCCATAAATTCAATAGTAGCCGAGTAGCTGGATTTGGGTTGAATAATTCGGGGCTTGTGGACACCGATCAAGCTAAATACATGTTTATCTGTTAAGTAACAATGTGGACATATCTCTACCACCTCCAAGGGAAGCGAAAGCTTTGTATTCTTTGAAACCGTCGGATTTGATATGAAAAAGTCAACAAGCAATGGTGTATCGGAGGGATTATTTAAAACAATCTGTGCAACATACACCTGTCCGATTTCCACAGTTGGCAAAGTTTGAATACCACTCACTAGCTTTGGCCAAATTATATCTACCGTTAGGTTAAACTTAAATAGACGAACTTCACTAGTGTTCACGGTAAAGGTTATAGTTTTCAAGTAATATTTAAAGTGGCGAAATATTTCGGTTCGTCTGCGAAGCTCGGTCTCATCAAAATTCAAATGGCTTTCCAAAGACTTGAATAAAGGTGAGAGAGTCTGATTGAACGGGATGTAGCATCGTGATTGACATAAAGACCTCGGATCAAAATATATTTTTCCAACATTTGTTACTGTATTTGGCATAATCCAGGTTCCATCGACATCGTTATCTTCGAATTGAAGTCCAGAATCGCTGAAAACAATTGTATTCACTCGCATCGGTTTGAGAAAGGTTGAGTGAAATGATATTTCGGCTGAACAGCGTTTACCCTGAGAACACGAAAATAAGTTATTCAAAGAAAGTTCCAGTCGAAAAAAACAAAAACTCACCGGAAAGCAATCGTCAAAGTGCAATTTACTTTGATCAATCTCAAGCCGTCCCATTATTGTGTCAAATTTTACTGTCACAATAATCTGTTGATGTTTAGTCCAGATTTTTAAATTTCCCGACAGTGACTTTGATTTTGCTTGATAAGACTGTAAGCCGATCTGAAAGACTGTCGCATCATTCTTGTCCAGCTTGAAGCACCACTCAAACTTGGACTCACTTAGCAGTTTGTTCTCCTCCTTTTTTGTCCTTAGACAGCCCAGACAAGTTGAATGGAAGTATACTCCTTGTGGACTGGAAAAATCCCACGATGTCACTTCCAGGGGAATGGGATTTGGATTTTGTATAATAACATAACCTGAATGGGACATCTCTCCAAAAGGAACCGTCCCCAAGTCTAGCACCGAATTTGTTGTTTTCATATTAATATCATCTGTGTCAATTGTATAAAAATCCAATAAACCAGTGCAAACAATCACTGGAACTTGGTAAGTCGTCACATTGGTAAGAATTTGTAAAAACGTTTCAACATTCGCTGTTTCATTTAGCAGTGTGATTTCGAATATTGAATGATTTTGTCCTGGTTGCAGGACAATCGGTACAAAGCTCGATAATGTGAAGGCAGATGATACATTAGTTTCGCTGGTGACATTTAAAACTGCCACAGGCGATGAAAAGGTATTTACGACCCAAAAGTTTCTTTGTGGCGATGAGAAGTTTTGTGACTTCGTTATGAATCTTGTTATGTTCTTGCTAAACTCAAGAGCACCATTGAAGACTTCAGCCCTCACAAATAGTACAAGTTCCAAGACTTCTTTGGGGTTAGTTTCCGATACCGATTTCACAACCAGCTCGCCATTTATAATTGTACTAGTCGTAAAAGTACTTGGATCAAGAGACAATTCCGACACATTTCTATTCATTCGAATTGGAAATTCGATATTACGCAGTTCATAGTCAATTATATTCACTTTGCTTTTTCCTGAATTTTTAAGTTCAACTTTAAATGTACGCATTTCATCTTGAGTGGTGAGCCGACCAAAGTCGAACACCGGCGTCGGTGAGAATAGCCCATAGGTAGTTAATATTTCAAATTCCACAGGAATTACCAAAATATTGTCACTACCCAAGCTATCGTCGTCAGTGCCAGCGATTTTAATGCGAATATATGCGGTGTGGTTGCCTGGATTGATGCCATTGAAACGAATTCGTATTATAGGTTTTGTTGAGTGAGGTGGAATTTCCCAAAGGTCTTGAGGTCCTTCTTGGCCACCACTTGGCAGTTCTAACTGGAATTGACCTCCACTGCTATAAATCTATAAATAAAAAATTTCAAGAAAGCATTATTCAAACTTTTCAATATTTTTTGTACAGTGCATAAATTAGGGCTCATGAGAACCTATTGACATATAACAAATAAAGTTCGATATCATCACAAGATCATAATGAACAAAATCTTTAAAAATTAATTCGGAAAACACATCATCTCCAACCGCTATCGGGACATGTTGAAAAACTTTCTTGTGCCCGAATTGGATCAATTAGGCCTACAAAACATGCGGTTCCAATAAGAGTGGTGATATTGACTGCCCCGCCAGATCCCCTGATTTGAAGCCTCACGATTTTTTCAGATTTAAAGCAAACAAGCAAAATAGAGTCTTCAACTAAAGCAAAAAGAACTTAATAAAACTAGTACTTCGTATGCTTCATTTTCGCCTATAAAACAAAGTCTACGTGTCTGGGCATTGGCTCTATTAGCTTCCTTGTCAATTCCGCTGGGATTTTTGCAACTCTTCAACTAAAATCGACTTTAGTGACTCTCTTTTTAAATGTTCGTATTTCGGATCCGCTTATTTTCCTGATATTCCCACAAATGTTCAATGCGTTTTATGTTTGGGGATTGGGGTAGGTGGTCCAATTGCTTATGTGAACGAAAAAGTAACAATTCCTTGTCCAATTTAGATGTGTTATTGGGGTCGTTGTCTTATTAGAAGACCCATGAATTTTTTAACCCTAGTTTTCGCTACACTAGACGGCAAATTGTCTCTTATAATATTAAGCTAATCTTATTTTCTCATCGTACTATTAATAAAGAGGAGGTTCCCTACTTCGGAAGATTGGGTAATGTTTTCAGCAGTACAATGTTAGTGCAAACACTGTTCAGTGGACCATGCATAGTAATCAAAAGCGAAGACAATATATATCCAAAAGGTCTTACGTCATTCGGGGAAACTGTTTTCTTTAATCACGAGAGCAAATTTGAAATTTGAAAAATGTCTAGACATATTTGAGGTCGCTAAACAGAAAAATGCCAACCATTAATTTTCTTTTTTCAAAGAAAGGTTTTCGAGATATATGCAAAAATTGTGTTTTTGTTTCTTTTTCGAAATTTCGATGATTATGGTTATTATGGCTAATTCTTAATACTTGCTCGCTTGTGGCTCAACGATTTATACAAAAGGTATATCGTTGCAAAGAGAAAAATTATACCTTCCAAATCGCGTTAGTGTAGCAAGATTTCAATACAAATTTCCTTAAAATTCTCAAGAAATCTTGTTCCATTAATTTGAAATATCAAAAGTTTTCAGCTAAAATCTCGTATTTAATTTTAATGTGAACATAGTATTAAACTTTAACATAATCCAGTTTCATTACAATTTCTAAAAAAAAAAATGCCAAAAACACTGCATACATTTCGAAAACGCTTTTTTACAAAAAAAAAAAAATCAGCGACTTCCAATTAGTCTAGAAAAACATTTTTTGAAAAGTTATTGCCAAAAACCAAAATTTTGTAAGCTAGTGTTATCGAAATCTCTTGTAGGGCGATCGAAGGCAATTTGTCTAAATCCTACTTATCTGTTAGAACTAAAAAGATCTGTGTGAAATCAACGTCAAGTGCAAGTAATACGTGTTTTGGTGTACCTCAAGGAACTACATTTGGACCATTATATATAAATGGTGTAATGTCTAAAATATATTTCTTTTCCGATGATGTTTTTAAGTTCGTAAGTGCTAAAATGCTATCTAAAATAGCGAAAAAAATGTTTATTCTTTCGTATTTCCCCTTTTTTTCGTGTCATATTTGCCGTGCTCGTCTATTAGTGAAACCGCTCAGTAATTTATCTAATGATCAGGTAAATTGCTCTCTGATGTTTTGGTCATGCTTTGAATGCATAAGCGCATGCAAGCCTAAACGGCTTCGTTAACAACACAGAACATGGGTTAAAACCCGCATGTGATTCCACAAAAAAATAACTGAAGGTGTGGTTTCCATGACGGTGGTGTCATTGGGCCGTGCCACGTTACAATCAATAGAGATCGCTGAAGAGACATGTTATTTATTTGGTCAATTACATGGACTAGACATTAAGACATGTGAAGCAATCGACTTATTGAAATCATTGGTCTATGGTCTATGCCAAAAAGCCGGACATCGTAAAAGAAGCTCAGAACCAGTATTGAACATTTCCGTTTAAAAAATATGTGGCCCAGCTATCGGAAAATGGGTTTAACATTGGTGGACATATTGAAGACGTCGAATTATGTTTTTATTGCACATCAAACCAATAATAAAATTTTTTATATATCTCAAATGGTTTGCGTTTTATTATCTTGGATAGAATCCATCTTTAGCTGCACTACACGAATTCCCCACCTATAATGATACTCAGATATTCACAACCAATGTACATCAGTATCTCCTTTTACATTACCTTCAACTTTCCTAAAACGCTCTCACTGTGCTCTAACATTTCAAAGGTAGTCATAATCCTTTTAGTGCACGCAAAATAATAAAAAAAAAATAAAATTGCTTGCCCCTTCCATTCGGCCGACCAAAAACATTTAAAACAGACATCGCTTAAGAAGATTTAATAAAATTTTAAGAACAAGTTAATGATATTCTTTTCAATAAAGTAACCAGTTTCAATAAATAGTAACAATTGTAACCGCTAAAAAATTTAGCTCATTAAAAAAAAAAATAATAATAAATAGATTATATTTTAAATACTGCATGCTGTAAGGAAGAATTTAGGAGAAATTCAGTTTTTTCCTGAATCTGGACGGCTAAGATGGCAAGAGTGCTACGTAATTTTAGCCCTTATCTATATTTGACGATTCAATGGAAGTACTCGCACATATTCCAGCATGTTTTGCTTTTTTGTTTTATACATTTTTGATACCAACTTTTGATTTTTGATGCACTCATCAAGACAAAGCAAGATCAAGTAAAGACACAAAAAACGTTCTCGAAACACACCAAAACATTTTGATTTACTCGATAGCGTTCAACAGGAGAAACTAAATATCCCGAAAAGAGTCACAAAGTTTGTATGTAGAGCAACATTGGAGAATTTTGCGTTGGGACTTAGGCCTACACCCGTACAAGCTCCAACGAATCCAGGAACTCAAAGTTCATGACCATAAACAACGCAGTTTGTTCACTGGCTGGACTTCGTAGCGTTGTGATCTTCGTATTGGCAGACCGGCGATTGAAGATGCGCGAGATAGTTGAAACAGTAGGTGACCGTGAGACCACTTCAGAGCAGTGGCCAAATTGGTCGAATTGCACCACGCACTGCTGCCCCATCCACCCTCCAGATTTGGCCCCATGCGAATTTTTTTTTTTGTTTGCAAACTTGAAAAAATCACTCGCCGGGCAGAAATTTGAGTCGAATGAGAAGGTCATCGCCGCCACAGAGACCTACTTTGCAGACCTCGAGAAAACCTATTTTCCGGATGTGTTAAAAAAGTTGGAGCATCGCTGGATCAAGTGTATCGAGCTAAAATGGGACTATAGTGAGAAATAAATCGCCTTTTCCAAAATTTTTGTTTTTCTTTAGGACCGCCCTCGTATGACACACAATCGACGCCACGATTGACATTCTACATTAACGATTTGAGGGTAGGGTTATTATTGCAGAGTTGAAGTGAGGTCATACGATTTGACCCCCCTAGGTTTTTCTTGTCGGGTTTTCTGAGGTCGCAGGACTGTGTGAATAAACCTATACCCTTAAGGTGAACTGGCCATCGCTTAAATTTAGTCCGATCTATGCGGAAGTCATTGAAAATTGGGCAACTCTGATCCGTATCACTGAAAGAAGCCCAGGCGAGTAATTGAACGATGTCATATTCCTTACATAATGTCATACATGGGACTTTTAAATAAAAAAGAATTGTGTTAATACTACACACACAGCTTGATTATTCCATTTCAAAATATTGAATGGTTGTTACAATGTTTAAATGAGGACTTGGAGAGCATAAACCGGTGGCTTCAAATGAATAAAATGAAATTGAATTGAATGTGAAAAAGACGAAATGTATGAAACTTAAAGTAAATGAACCCATAAATGTATGTATGGATGGGGAAGTTATTGAGTGTGTTGATAGTTTTAAATATCTCGGAGTTGTTTTGGACTCGGAAAAATTGCTAAAAAAGTTGGTTTTATAAAAAGAATTAGAAGAGACTTAACATTTGAAAGTACTTTGCTTCTATATAATACTATTGTCTTACCCCATTTTAATTATTGTTCAACTGTTTTGTATGGTTGTCAACAAGAAATAGTAAATCGGCTTCAATTATTGCAAAATAAAGCAATGCGAATGATATTGAGAGTGAATGTCTACACCCCAATAAGAGTGATGTTGGAAGTTTTAAATTGGATGAGTGTTAAACAGAGACTTAAATATAGCGCTATGTTATTAATATATAAAATGAAAAACAATATGGTTCCTGAATACTTAAAAGTTAATATCATCAATGTTGGAGAATTACAACCTTATAATTTACGCAACAGTGAAAATTTGAGGCCCAATAGGTGTAACAGAAGTAGCACACAGTAATCAGTTATGTATATGGGAATAAATTCTTTTAATAGACTTCCAAGTGAATTGAAGAATGAGCTAAGTATAAATGTTTTTAAAAATAAATTTATTTTGTATATAAAAAATAGTGATTAATAATACATAGATGTTTTATTGTAAAGGTTTGTCTGACCTTATATATTGAGTATTTTAGAATCTAGACCACACATCAGAGCCTAATCTCCTGCAATGCAGCGATAGATACTCTTGGCGTAAGCTGAGATAGTTCCAGAAACTCTGTTATTATTAACACGCTTATTGAAAAACCCTTTATATTTGATTTCTGTACGTTAACCCTCAATCGTCACGCGTATTACTATTGTAATCCACTAATACAAAATTGAGAATTCCCGAAGAACTAGTTGTGGAGATTTGTTGTCTCTTTTAGTACTGACAGTTAAATAGTGAAGTAATAATTTATATTTTAGCTTTAAATAATATGTAATCGCATTTTCCAGTAAAATAAATTTGAAAAATTAAAGCATACTGGTTTTATTCTAGTTTTAAAATGGATTACATATGTAATCCGCGCCGCGACGACTGGTGTAACTTTTTCGTGCGCGACGACTGCAGGGTTAACATAAAAATTCAATATTAAACTAACAACTGCCTCAGATTAAATTGATTCAAAGAATGCGTTTATCCATTGAATTTCCCATCTCATTTTAACAAATAGAATATAAATAAATTGTGTACAACTCTGTGTTATCAGCTTTTCCTTAATCAAAAACTCATTTTTGTTTGGATTCGTTCTACAATTGTTCCCATGGTTGGAGAGTAATCGCCTGATATTTTCAAAAAATGTAAAATAAAACGATTCACTACTAAGAGTTCATTTTATTAAACCAAATAAGTCAGAGAAAAAAAGTGCGATAGCGTTTTAGTGGGGTATGTTATTTGTTGATTAAATTTGAATGTTGATAAGCTAAAAAATTAATTTATAAAAAAAGAACGTTATCAGCAAAAGCAAACAAATTAAAACCACACGGTCAGGCTTTTACTGCAGATGCATTTGAACCTACAATTCTATAAATACTCGTACTACGAATTGATAATTTCAAAACTCACCTCTACAATCTGCAGTGGCTTCGTATGTGGATTGTACATGTGAATCTCGGGGGATAGCGTTGAATTCAGAGGGGCACGTATGCCCACCAACGGCTTCAGTCGATAGGGACACTCTCTTCCCTCACCCTTCACAAGCAGCCTGGCTTGGCCAAAGGATGTGTGTATGAGCAAATTTGTTTCTATGGCGCCATGTGATCGGGGCAGAAAGACAACATTGAATGTAGTATTGCCCTGAGGCGGTACGACTTTGTCTTGAAAAAACGAACTGTAGAAGTCAGCAGTTTTGCCCGACACAGAGCTCAGATAGACACTGCTGTTTTCATTTTGATTGACTAGGGTCACAACATGCGACTGGGCCGTCCCAATCGACCATGCTCCGAAGTCAAGACTTGGCGGCTGAAAAGATAAACTGCGATACAATTCGGATGCTATGTCTGTGGCAACATCTATGGAGGACGCAGCACCGTCTGTTGAGGAACTTAGAGGTATGTTTTCAACATAAATATCCTGGGGACGTTGGTTCCGCTGATAACTGCTATCGGCCTTGTCCAGTTGACAATCGATAAGTGCACTATGCAAAAGGCATAAAAGGGTTAGCAACAGCATGATTGTGGGCTTCTCCAACGCGTGGGGTCTTTCTTTCGTTTTTTTCGTCGTCTCTTCTCTTTAGTGTTCGACTATTTTGATGGCTCGATTTTTGGAATTGAATGTGATGAAAAGTTGTGCGCTTGCAAATTCTAATATCATTGCAGTATGCAGACTATTTTGAGTTATAAATTCAGTTGATATTGTATACAATATGTTGAGAATGATTTTGTTAATTAATTGAACTCTGAAATTGATGGATTTTTTTAATAGAATTTGTATTTATTTTTATTTTCTGAATGCGTTTCCGCAAATTCTGCAACAACTAATTAGCACTGTTCGTTTTGTGGTTCATTCACCAAGCTGATATTTCGCGGTGACGCAAAATGTGTTTTGTGACAGCAGCTGTGAGTGTGTCCGTAGGGTAGGTATCAAATGTATTATTGACACCTTTCACACGAAAAAATTTTAATTTTAAGCCTAGTACGCAGATCGAAACAAGACAAATTTTATCTCTACAATTTTAATCTCTACAAAACTTTTCCAAATCTCGCGCAAAAGTTTGAATTTGGAGAATTAAAAAATAATTTAATGTGTTTTGTTGTATATCTCTGAAACGGGTTGTCTTACAAAAATCGTTCATACCTTTTTGGAATCTCCTCTCGATGCTTTCAAGAGAAGCACCAGCACCTTTCACATAAAACCAGTTTTGGCAAAAATCACTTTTGGCTGTCAAAATTTGTCCCGCAAAATAATGCTTGTATCATTCTTTTTCCTGTCAAAATTTAGTGGAGACATTTTGTAGAGCAATTCACAATAGTATGAATTTTGCGCGCGAACTGCGTACTGCTCGGACAAATATCCGAGACAAAATTTGTCCCAGGAAAAAAAATGTATGGGAGACAAAATTTTTCCCGATCTGCGTACTAGGCTTGATACGTTAAACCAAAAAACTTTAAAGGGAACTACAAAAAATTTCCCGGTATTTAGATAAAACTAGAACTAATTTTAAACATGTTTAGATTTTAGAACTTTCATCTACGAATTTCGGATAAGTGTATTGACAACATTTACCCCCTTCTTTTCGATGCCTACTTTTAAAATAGACAGTTTCAGCTTTCGGTAAAAATTTATAATTAGGCCTATTCTGCAACATCTGTTATTCTGCTATGGATTTTCTGTTATGAATCGTAAAAGATTTCCATCTTAAAAGATCTTTTATAATTGGTATTCAGGGGCTCGAACTTTTATAAAAGTCTGTTATGCAACTTCGAAAACGAAATCTGTTATGAAACTGAACTAAATCTGCTATCATAATCAGCTGTGATTAAATAAAATAATTCATCTGACAAAATTAAAATGGATGACGAACAAAAAAGTAATCTCTTCTCTTACACATTATTGGTGTCCTCTACTCTACCTACATATACATATGTTTATATAATACTCGCATGTGTGTAAATATATTTTCTTTCATTTGTCCCATTTTAAAAATATTTCGTTGACGAAATAAAAAATATATCGTCGTCGTTCTATGAAACGTCCATTCTTAACAAAAATGTAATTTAATTCTTATTTAATTCATTCCAGATCAGCCATATTTGCAAAATATTGTATTGCACAATGGACGACGATGATATATCAATTTTTCATTGATATACTCGTATCTGTGTATGTATTGAAATCTTTTATGATAAAAGTCACAGAAGTTTGTCTTTTATTCTTTTAGGATTTTTAACAGATTTCATAACAGATTTTGGCATGCTGAATACCAAAAATGCTATTCGTAAAAGATTTTTTCTATGTTCGAACGTTTGACAGTTCATAAAAGTTTTCTTAGCAGATTTTATAACAGATTTTAGCGTGCTGAATACCAAAATTAAAATTCATAAAAGATTTGTTGACAGCTCAAACATTTGTATGGAAATTCATAGCAGAATAACAGAATAGAAGAATAAAAGATCTCGCCAAATAGGCCTAAATATTGTAGAATAATCGCCATTTCTTTATTGTATTTTTCTTAGTACTATGTTCCCACCAAAACAAAATTCGAGATTTCTGCTGAAAACTTATGACATTCGAATATATTTCGTCAATGGAAACTTCAGATTTCAATGAAAACTCTTGCTTTTAAGGAAGACAATTTCACTTTGTGATTATTAAGCAAGATGATGAGTATGTTATTAAGTTACATATACAGGGTGTCCCACAGTCACCGCCCCAAATGAAAACCATGGATTCCTGAAGTCATTTTAAGTCGAAAAAGTTAAGAGGTAATTTTCTCGTTTTCGGCCCGTTTTCGAGTTATAACGGTTTTTACTATTTTTCCTTTAACTGGCTTTATCTTTGCCAAACTGCGTCCGATTCGTAAGATTTTTTTTATAACTAATCAAGAATTTATTACAGTTTTAGTTTGTCTAAAGACTTTTTTTTCTGCGAACAACCGTTTCTCCGCAATTTTGCATCAAACCCAATTTTTTCGTTTTTTAAGTACATAGTTTTTTCACTTTGACATCATTTTATTAAAAAAAAAAAACACGTTAATGAGTATTAAATTTTTTCACTATATTAAAGCCCAGTTCATTTTCTTTTTTTTTTCCTTAAAAAGAATACTAAATGTAATTAACAAAAAATAAACAAACAGTGAATTCAAAAAAAAAAAATTATTTTTAAATACAAAATTAACTTTTTCTGAGCTATTGTGGTTAAGAAAAGGACAAATAGATAAAGTTGTCCCATTTCAGCGTATTTTAATAATATTTCCAGATATTCTTGATTAGTTAAATCCATTGTTCGCAAATAATTGGAAAAAAACTACAACTTGAATAACAAATCCAAAATGGAGTGTCAAGTGAAAGAACACGACGCGGACACTAGATCACGCGAGAAAGACATTTACAATCTTCAAATCATAATGCAAATTTTTACTTTTTACATTAGTTAATGGTCTCACTAATTAACTTTATCTATTTGTCCTTTTCTTAACCACAATAGCTCAGAAAAAGTTAATTTTGTATTTAATTTTTTTTTTTTAATTCACTCAGTTTGTTTATTTTTTGTTAATTACATTTAGTATTCCTTTTAAGGAAAAAAAAAAGAAAATGAACTGACTCACGGTGCCATTTTTGTTGCAACACAGACGAGTATATCTCGGATCCATTGTTGTGGCTTATATTTGGAGCAACAATGATCGAATTCAAATACCTAGTTTATTCTCCAGTTCATAAAGCACCGCGCACTGGAAACTAAAAATTGCTTGGTTCGAGCAACTAAAAAGTTTGTGTTTTCACACAAACTAAACTGAGTTTTTTTTTTTGACAAACTAAAATGAGTTGGCTATTTTGTGTACTATATAATTATACATATACACCTGTGCGGACATTCAACCAAATAGTTCATCTGTTTTCTATAAAGCATAGTAGTTTAGATTAGATTTTAAATGATTTTTATTTCATAAAATTTACAAAATTTTGTCTATCTTTCATTAGGCTAGCCGCGCACTAGCAATTTTTAGTTGCGAAACTGTTTGGTTACTTATAGAAAACAGATGAACTGTTTGGTTGAATGTCCGTGAATTTGCAGATAATTATGTGTTCAATATAATGGCGAACTTATTTTAGGCAATTGTTTAGTTTTTGTCAAAACACAAACTTTTTAGTTGCTCGAACCAAGCAGTTTCGCAACTAAAAGTTGCTAGTGCGCGGCTTAAGCCTAGTACGCAGATCGGGAAAAATTTTGTCTCCCATACATTTTTTTTCCTGGGACAAATTTTGTCTCGGATATTTGTCCGAGCAGTACGCAGTTCGCGCGCAAAATTCATACTATTGTGAATTGCTCTTCAAAATGTCTCCACTAAATTTTGCCAGGAAAAAGAATGATACAAGCATTATTTTGCGGGACAAATTTTGACAGCCAAAAGTGATTTTTGCCAAAACTGGTTTTATGTAAAAAGTGCTGATGCTTCTCTTGAAAGCATCGAGAGGAGATTCCAAAAAGGTATGAACGACTTTTGTAAGACAACCCGTTCCAGAGATATACTAAAAAACACATTAAATTATTTTTTAATTCTCCAACTTCAAACTCTTGCGCGAGATTTGGAAAAGTTTTGTAGAGATTAAAATTGTAGAGATAAAATTTGTCTTGTCTCGATCTGCGTACTATGCTTTAAACCAATAAACCGAAAAAGCATCCAAATACTATGTCGTGTTGCCGGGTTAATTTGTTAATCTTTATTGCCCATGTAAGCAAAACATAACGATTTAAAAAGCGTTCAGCGCAAAAAAGGAACAATGCAGCCATCAAAATGTAATGACAGTGGCGATGACAGTCAAATTTACTGTTCGGTCGAAATACGTTAGTGGGTTTTCCACGAATTAAAATTAAAAAAATTATCTTGAGGATATTTAAAAAAATCTTAGATCGTAAAAAAAACAAAAAGGTTGGCCTTCAACTAACCAAGCAAGAGTTATTTGGTTTTTAATTATCAGAAAGTTTAAGAAATTTTTATTTCAAACTAACATTATTCATATTAGAAACATACAGAGCTTTTCTCTTCCAAAGGCAAAGTTTTTAAACTTAAAGGGATAAAAATGTAAGTACTTAACTAAACAATGTATAAGTATCTTATTTAAAATGTTTAACTTTATATAAATGGTAAACCTCAAAGTTGACAATTAACTTCCTCTATTGCATTTTGAATAAACGTGTTCATAAGGCCCTAAAAAATGAATAAAAGATGCACTTTGCATATTGATTTTGGTCAAAATTCACTTTCTCTTTTTAATGTTACATCAAATATATTGTCCGATTAGCTCATTGTTGTGTTTTAACTTTTGAAAGCCCGTTCGTATCGAATTGGTTTCTGTTTTTCACTTTCACTTGATCTTTATTGTTGATAAATCGTGTTTGCTTCAAAAGTTTCATTTGAAATAACCAGGTTCATATTGATAAAACAAAAACACCCTTGAAGGAGTAAAAGATAATTATATTTTGGTGCGCAGTTAATCATATCTTCCAAGCACTTAAATAGGTGGGTATGGTTAAATGTCTCGATGTCTTCCAATTTTGTTTCATTTAAATCAATTAATAAAATCTCCGAATTATATTTTGCCAATTGAGTTTGTGTGGTATCAAATAATTTAACACTCATTTTTTTTTTTTTTTTGTTTTGTTTTGTTAAACCAAAGGGTTGCCATATAAGTATGATTAAAGATAAAAGTTTCTGTGGTAGATATACATACGTAACTGGTGTTCAATTATGCTTTAAATTCTATATGGGGTTTGATTCACAACACTTAAAACAAACACTTTAAAAAAACTTAGCTGCTTACTTAACGCATTTAAAAATTATGTATACAGTATTATATAACAAGGGTTTATCTTGAATTATATAACAAGTGTTTATCATTTTCATCATCCATAAGAAACGTATTCTTAAAAATATTGGTTGGTTCTTTAAAAGGTGATGCATAAAATTATAATAAGATTCGACAAAAAACCCAAAATTAATAAAACGAGTAAACGACAATTAATCTCAACTGTCTGAACCAAATGGAATTTAGCAGTTGCTGTAGTTGCCGTAGCAGGGGCCTGTTTCTCAGATCATACACATCATACATTTCATACAACATACAACATTTTTATACATCATACAATTTTCTGTTTCTCATGCCGGATATGCACTGTTCAAATGCATGATGACAAGCATGTGCAAGTGTATTAGTGAAAAAGTCACGTATAAAATAAAATAAAATTCCTGGAAGAATCAGAAAAATGCTTCTATAGTTCTATTTATTATTTATTAATCAGAGCATAAATGAACAAATTAATTTTAAAAACTAATAGTACTAGCTTCATGGCTCAAGGCTGGGGGTTCTATTTATTTTGAGTCTTCTAGGTGGATTTCACTTCAAACATAAAATTTTCTTGTAAAACTACGAGATAATTTGGATTTGTGAGTGTCAAGCCAGTGAACTTTCCACAAACAAAATTTATTGTTTTCAAAGAAATGACTGCAGCACTAGAATTTTTTGTTTTTTGGACGACTGTAGAAAAGAAAACAATGCAAATTAATTCAAAATTGTTATGATTTTATTAGTTCAAAAAATACTAACTTTTGTATATTTCCTTTTCATGTTGTACATGCAGTTTACAACAGGGGCCAAATTACCGCATCAGTTATCGAGAATCGAGTAATACGTGACTGAATTATGTGAGTTGGCATTACCGCTTACGTCATCTAGCAATTGATTACTCTCATTTGACAATTTTGTTCGATCACTGATGGGACACTCACTCGGTCACTGAAGCGGTAATTTGGCCCCAGAATTTTGTGTTGTATTAAATGTATGAAAATTTGTAGGTTAATTTGCTGTATGATGTGTATGATAAAGATGTGTATGATAAATTTCTGAGAAACAGAATCATACAACATTCCAATATTTCCTGTGTAATCTTCTATCATACATTGTTGTATGACAGCGGATCATAGAACAAAACTGAGAAACTGAAATCATACAGCAGAACTGTTAATATCATACAATGTATGATGTGTATGTTTTGAGAAACAGGCCCCAGTTAATAAAGTTATAATAATAAATAATAATAATATTTGATAATTTTGTCATCGCTAAAATTCGAATACAGAATACACACCATACAACAAAACAAATTTCATAGGTACAACACTTCCAGTGAAATCTGAGAAACAGAAAATTGTATGATGTGTATGATGGATGAAAATGTTGTATGTTTTATGAAATGTATGATGTGTATGATCTGAGAAACAGGTAATAAATAAATTACACAATTGTTGTGTCGGTTCTTCTTCTCCAAACAAATTAATACACGCTAGGTTAATAGTAATCCATTTTTTAATATACAAAAAAATTAAGGTATAATATTAAATTTATATAAAAGCGAAAAAACTGGAATCCATCCTTAGCGAAAAAGTACAAAAGAGGGACTCAAAGAAACACGGGGATTCAATTATACCTTATGTCATAATGAGAAAGATTATATCTCTATTTAAATGAATGAGAAAACTATAAATTGCGATCAATCAATCAATCAATAATGTTATAATAATATTTTGGGATACATTTGACGGGTAAATAGTTTTTTTTTCAGCTTGAGGGTTGATCTGGGAGTAATAGTGAATATATTCTTTCCATTTTCTCTTTTTGATTTAACAGACTGTATGTAAAAGGTTTTTCTTTGCATCTTTATTGTTGAAGATGTTGAATTGTATGATTGGTTTATCGAGGGCAGCTTTAGCCGTTTTGTCTGCCACCTCGTTTCCGGGAATACTGTCATGTCCAGGTACCCATATTATTTTAAGATTTTTATTTCCTATTATGTATTTTGTCTCAGTTCATCGATTAAGAATTACTCCTACGACGACATTATCAAATATGTATTTTTTAGCAATCATAAGAATTAGTAAAATTAAGCAACTTTTTATAATAAATAAATAAAAATTTTAAAAACAAAATAATTTTACTAAATATTTAATATTATATTATATAATTTTATAAGTGTTATGATAATACTCGAATTGAATATTTGATAACATTTATTTGTTTTTAAAATCTTAGTTAATTTATAAAAAAAATGTGTTTCATTTTTTAATTCTTACATAATTGCAAGTAAAAATGTTTTTTTTTTTTATAAAAAACTCAAATGTAAATTCAAGTCAATATTTAATAATTTTACACACATTTGTGTAGTTAAAAAGCCCACGTGACATTATGGAGCATTATAGACTCCCAAGCAGTCATTCAGCTTGCTTTCATTGAAAAAAATGCTTCTCAATATATACTTTATACCAAAGTGATTGCGGTTGTGTTAAAAATTCAAGTTAAATTTAAATAATGTAAACTGAATTATACATTTTACAATATTTAATTTGAGAAATTGTTGTCTCGTACATTATCATCTTTCTTTGCAGTATTCTGGAGTTATAAAATTGGAATAAGAAAAATTTTTAAGAAATTTTATGTTACCAAACAGACTTATTGCAATTCTATAGTGTTTACTATACATACATATGTATGTTTATAGATGTGTATCAGATTTGGTTCATGTCAGCTCTTTTGACTTCTGTGCATAAATAAATACTATTAATAAGAAATGCCATACCCCGTGGTAGTTTTTGTCCAGTACAATTTTATATGGATCGCATTGTTCTGGGAAGCCCCAAATCACTGCATTCAGTACATTTAATTCCTTTCTCCTACTGCCACTTTGTACCCATGCACACATATTGACCAATAGTAAAAATGAGTAAAATTAAAAGAGTTCATCTCTTACTTCAAATAAAACAAGAGAGAGGTATGTACATGTTGATTCTCTAGATAATATACGTACTTTTTGGTGTAAAGTAGAAACTACAAACATACGAGGGAGGGTCAATAAGTCCGTGACTTTTTGAATTTCTGACCTCTTTACTGAAACAGCAACATTGCTGTCTGTCAGTTGACTCCTGTCAAAATTTAAACTTGCTGCGTCAGTTAGTTTGTGTTTGACAGCTATTTTTATCAGACTACTCACTAATTTGAGGTGAAAATGGAAAAAAGTGAATTTCGTGTGCTTATCAAGCATTATATTATTTCTTGCGAAAAAAAAAACATTACCAAGACCAAGGCTAAGCTTGATAAATACTATGGGGACTCTGCACCATCGATTTCAATGGTAAAAAAGTGGTTTACTGAATTTCGTTGTGGCCGTACAAGCACTGAAGATGCCGAACGTCCTGGACGCCCAGTTGAGGTCTCTACACCCGAAACAATCGAAAAAATTCACGATATGGTGTTGGCCGAACGAATATTGAAAGTGCGAGAGATTGTGGAAGCCGTAGGGATCTCGCATGGCTCAGTGGTTTCAATTTTGAATGATCACTTGGGCATGAGAAAGCTTTCTGCAAGATGGGTGCCGCGTTTGCTCACAGTCGACCACAAACGCAATCGTGTAACAACTTCACAGGAAGGTTTGGCGTTGTTTAATCGCAATATGGAGGAGTTTTTGCGCCGTTTTGTAACCGTGGACGAAACATGGATCCATCACAACACACCAGAGACCAATCAACAGTCAAAACAGTGGGTTTCTAAGGGTGAATCAGGGCCAAAGAAGGCCAAGGTGGGTTTGTCAGCCAATAAAGTTATGGCGACTGTTTTTTTGGGATGCACGCGGGATAATCCACATTGACTACCTTCAAAGGGGAAGAACAATCAATGGGGAATATTATGCCAACTTATTGGACCGATTCAATAACGATTTGAAAAAAAAACCGACCTCATTTGGCCAAGAAAAAAATTCTTTTCCACCAAGACAATGCAAGGGTGCACACATGTGCAGTTG
This sequence comes from Philhelius festivus, assembly GCA_963931855.1. NCBI lineage: Eukaryota > Metazoa > Arthropoda > Insecta > Diptera > Syrphidae > Philhelius > Philhelius festivus. The sequence goes on from OZ007554.1 coordinate 231,328,975, forward strand.
CCATGGTAAAAATCCATGAATTGGGCTATGAATTGCTCCCTCATCCACCCTATTCTCCAGATTTGGCTCCGAGCGAATACTTCTTGTTCCCAAACCTGAAGAAATGGCTTGGTGGAAAAAGATTTGACTCCAATGATGAAGTCATCTCGCAAACAAAGGCCTATTTTGAGAACCTCGACAAATCATTTTTTTTGGAAGGGATACAAAAATTGGAGAAGCGTTGAACAAAGTGTATAGAGCTCAAGGGAGACTACGTTGAAAAATAAAATTATTTTTTTATCAAAAAATCTGTGTCACGGACTTATTGACCCGCCCTCGTATTTTACAGCCTAGATTGATAGTGTTTGCAACATTAGCCTTTTCGAAATAAAATACACGACTGGATCGCACGAACTTGCTCTTATGTAAAAGTACTTTGGAATTTAATATACATTTTATAAATATAAAACATGGATTTAATGAGATAATAATGTTCAAATGCATAAAATTGCCGTCTGGTTTTCAGAAAAGTATGAATTTATGCAAATAAATTTTAAAAGATCGTTTTATTATTAAATACATTTTTTATATAAGAAATTTCTCTAAAATTTTTCAAGAAAAAAATGTGGGATGCGAATTTTAAGTATTAAATAATATTGATTTTAGGAAATAATTTCAAAAAATAATCGTTCATAGGTTTTGATGATATGTATGTACTCGTATTGATTTAATTTTTTTTTTTTTTTCAAAAAAACCCAACAAATATTTTGTCGAATATTTTTATATTCAATATTATTTTAAACATAAGGGGACTCCTGCTGAAAATTTTGGGTTAAAATCCTTAGAGCCGTTAATGAGAAAGTCGAAAATAAAAAAAACGGGTCTATGGGTCATTTTTCCCCAAAATTTTTTTTTGACCAAAATGTAGTCCATGTCCATAATATCACACTTAATTTTTTTTATCAAAATCTTTAGAGCCGTTTTTGAGGTAAATAAGATTTTGCATTACGGGTGTATGGGGGGTACCGTTAGTTTTGGAGCTAAAAAAAAATTTCAAGTTTTCCTCTAGGGAATCACCGACGACTCTTAACTACCGAGATTGAAAGAAATAGGTTCAGTGGTTTAGTCTGTAGTGAGAGGTACAGACATACAGACACACTGAAACATGTTTTTTGTGTACCAAATTTTCCTTAAAATTTTTATAAAAAAATTGATATGCAAATTGTTAGTATTTAATAAAATACATTTTAAAACGTTATTTAAAAATTTAATCGTGTATGGGTTTTCAAGATATTGAATTTTCAAAAAAAAAATTGTATTATTTTTTTAAAAATTTTTTCAAATGCAAAGCAGCTCCTGCATAAAAATTTTGGTTAAAATCGTTAGAGCCGTTGGTGAGAAATTTGAAAATCAAAAAAACCGTTCTATGACAGGTACCCCTAATAACATTTCCTCCCAATTTTTTTTTTGACCAAAATATAGTCCATGTCCATAATATCACATTTAATTTTTTTGTCAAAATCGTTAGAGCCGTTTTCGAGATAAATAAGATTTTGCATTACGGGTGTATGGGGGGGTACCGTTAGTTTTGGAGCTAAAAAAAAATTTCAATTTCTCTAGGGAATCACCGAAGACCCTTAACTACCGAGTTTGAAGAAAATACCTACGGTAGTTTAGGCTGTAGTTCGAGGTACAGACATACAGACAGACAGACGGAATTGTCGGACCCACTTTTTTCGTCTTCGCTATCATCGTAATGTCAACTTTGATCAAAATCTCGAGTTCGATTTTTTTCCCAAATGCAGAACTTGCCCTATAGTACCAATATCGCAAGTAAAAAACAGGCAATATTCTGAGATACCCATTTCAAATATGGAATGTTTCACTTTATGGTATGATTTTTGGTTGGGCAAAATATACTACAGCTTTCGTCATTTTTAAAAAGAAATTAGAAATCTGTCTTCTCATCGTTTCCAAAATTCCATTTCTTGCTACGTTCTCCGGCTTAGGTACCATTAGATAATGTCGATTTTATCTAATTTTATTTTTATTGTTATTAATTAAAAAAAAAAAGTCTGGTTAAAATGTCGATTAATGGTGATGAAAGTTGTAAGTATGGACGGTCATCACCTTCCTTTTAATATTTTTCAGTTTGCACGAGTTCCAATAAAGCTATTTAAGAATTAAGTGTAGAGAGTATATATCTATAAATCTATTCTATTGCTTCTTAACATACCTAAATTATCGATGTCGGGATTCTCTTCAATAATCCTCTTCCAGTTATTTACATAGACCTCCATTAATATTTAAAAAAAAAAAATAGGAAAGGCACCAGGCACTTTTCAATTATAAAATTGTGAAATAAAAAAAGATCATAAATGGTGATATGAAATACAAAACTCGACTATTTATACGTACACATGCATAAATACATTTACCTATCTTTATAATCAAAGAGTGTCAAGTAAATAATTTTTTCTTAATATCTAAACGTTATCTATATGCAACTTGTATTTCCACCTGAATCATGAGTTTAATTAAACAAAAACAAATAATTGTTTTATTAAATAAATAGGACACGTACCTTCTGAATTTTTTTTTATCAAATTCACTTTATCTTGTTAAGTTATCTTGTTAAGTTAAAATAAGAATAGTTTTGTTATTAAATATCTATCGTCAGGGCTTGAAAAAAATATATTTTGCCTGATGCACGCAAACAAAAATTTTATAAAATCACTTTTTCCATACCCACTAACCCTGAATTAATCTCAAAATATATCTTTATTCACTGATATACTTTTTTTTCGATTTCAAATAATAACAATTTATAGGAACGTTAATTTTTATCGCTAATTCTCTATGACTGTTATACCTCATTAAAATCTGCACATTCATTTATCTTCAACTATAAACACTGATCATGTCCAAAAAAATATTATATTTTAGTCACTGAGATACCTTATTTCAATTTCATTAATTACAATTTGTATCGCTTGTTCTGTATCACCTAAAATCTGCACGTTCATTTATCTTCAATTAACAATACTGGCAACCCTGTATTTAATAAACACAAAAAGCTAATAACATACCGGCAATAATTAGAGCCTCCAAGAGAGACAACAAAAGAGAGATTCAAAGAAAAATCATAAAAAATAACAAACATCATGCGATAATTCGCGAAAGCTTTTTTTTAACTACAAACGAAAATTGATAAAAACTCTTCATATCAATTTTATTTTTGCATTTTTTTGCTTCTCGAGCAGATACGCGAAGTATAAATATACTTGGAATACCTATTTCGCAATTTACTGAGTACATTTTGGCAGAGAACCTCAGTTGAGGTACACGCAACAAACAAATTATTCGTGTAAAATACAAACACCTTAGTGGACGGTTTATTCCTACATTGGTGTTTCTCTGATCAGTTAAGTGCAAATCGGCAAGTGAGTAAGGTGTTCCGGTTATTCCAATCGTGGGTTTTCCATTTTATGATTGTGTGTGCTGTTATATTATTTAAGCTGTAAATTCCTCAGGCCATGCGTCCGTAAAAATAAATCAAAATTTGTGAATTTCTTGTCTCTTTTCAGAGGGTGTGTAGCATAGTTTGAAAAATGTCAGCAAAAGCTATTTACGAAGCAACTGGAAAGGACATACTAAACCGGCATTTGGGCAACAATGTCGCTAGCGCATGTCGCTTTGCCACGGTCAACTTGAACACGGACTTATCCAAACTCGTTGACATTCATCCATGGCTAAAGGAGACTGTAAGTTGTTTAATAATTTTAATTTTGTTTACTAAGCACTTTTAAGTTGAATAAAATTGATTAGAAATTACTATCATACATACTTCATCGTTAGTGTGCAAAGAAAATAGGAAATGTTGTTGTGATTGTCGTGAATTAACAAATACGACTAAGTTGGTATCAGGCGATTGAAATATTAAAAACACAATTAACGACACTACTGCGCTAAATGAAGACGTCATGGATCGCACGAACGGAAAGCACCACAAACGAAAAAGAATCTTTCGATACGAGCTTATTCACACGTAAGATGAGGTGATGAGATTTATGTGGTTGTATTATGAGAAAATCATCGTACTTACCCCCTTAAATCTTCAGCTGGATCAACATTATGATTCAGAAGTCAGAACTCAAAAGTAATTTCCATTCTTGTGCTTCAATAAAAATTAGGTTAAGGGCAAATAGACTTTGGTATGAACTTTTGCATATTACAACAATTCTACATAAATAGTGTGAGCTATATAAAGAAGACCTTTATTTGGTTGACAAATAAGTGATTTACTATAGTTAATATGCAGTTCTGAGATTTATATGGAAAATAATGATGAGGCAAAAATAATTGTCATCTTTATAAATTGACTCAAGTCCAATTTTTGGCCGAAGTTTAACTGATAGATATGATAAAAACAATTACATACAAAGTTTCAAAATAACTGCTGATCGTGTTATAATTGATTTTTTTAATCTGGAAGAAAAAAGGAGTATAAAAATAGAAAGGTGTGTTGTAAATCAATTTGCAGACGTACACAGCCGTGGTACGTGCGATCTTAGCTTATGGTTCGATTGTTTCAGAAAGTTCAAAGAACAGCTAGTGTTGGCACTACGGGGCTCTGCCCAACCCATGCTTTAAGCGTTCTTCTCCACATTTTACTACTCGACTTACATATTAAATATCTAGTATCTTGCAGTGCGATAAGACTGAAAGAATCAGATGGTCTGCTTGCCAAACTGTACGGCCACAGCAATATTACAAACAGGATCCAAGCAGACATTTTTTCAACAAGCACCGACTACTGCATCCCTACTGTGGAATTCTAAAGTCATTCCTCCATCTAGAAAGGACTTGGAGGATAACGTTGTGATGAGAGACCTCTACACAGTGTGGTGTCTGTTCTTATTTGAGTCTTTAAATGTCCAAGTCTTTTCGACTACCTAATTTTGGCGGGTTGCTTCAAGCTGATTTACTGGCAATAAGGGAAGAATGCGAAATAGTTAAACTAGATCCAAATCAAAACCGGAATACGCCCATTTTTACACTGTTGAAGGTTTCGGCTTTTTCATCCTCTGGATGAGTCTGGATGAGTTTTCGACCCGGAACTTTTATGTCACTTTTATCTGGGTTCAGAGTCACAGGGGAATAGAAGGAAATGAACGACCAGGCAAGGATCCAGCACTTCATAGCTGTTCCTTTTCCATATTTGTCACAGAATTCAACCGTAGGTTGAGCAATTTAACCAACTGCATAATACCTAGAAAGAAATAGTCCAAATATAATATTTCCTGATATGACCTTATATGCAGAAGCAGTTAAGATATAGTCAAAGTAGTTGCAAAATGCACTGGACACAGGCCAACAGTAGAACGTTCAGCGAAGCTGGCCATTCCTTACAATACTAAAGTAATACAAAAATACTGCTACAAATTAACTAATTTAAAGTTCGTTTTTTTTTAAAACCTTAACACGAATCCATAACTGCTTCAATTTTTAACCGACAGATTTAAAATTTAATTTATTTTACTGCAGATTTATACAAAAGGTCATTGATTTTGGCATTTTAAACTTGAATTTTGCATTACAGTAACGCGACACTTGTCAGCAATAATGGAGATGACCTACAGTTTTCTGCTGAGTCAGACCGCTTAAAACGAGAAGCACTTTTCACTCCAGGATATAAATTTAGAGTATTTGTCACTTTCTCGCAAGAGATAGTAACATTAAAAAAAACGGATCACACGCCGTTCAACATAATGAATAATCTTTATTCGAATTGTGCATTAAAAAAATGTTTCTAGGTGGCAACGGTTGGGAATCGGGAATTGAATTACAAGAGCAAGTATGCTTGCGGCCACTCAAATGTCCTTGGCTCTATGAGTCTGAAAGAAATTTCAATAATAATCTGGATCATATCAATAGGTGAAAAATGAACTGGAATCGTTCTTCCACTAGGTTTTATAGTTTTCATAGAAAAGTCCATATTTTTTTAATTATTTGTAAACTTGTAAATTGTAAATCATGAGCCATTCAAGTTTTTGGAATTTTAACCAGCCAAAGATTCTCGATCAAATCGAGAATTTTCAAACATTCACAAAACTACCTTATAAACAAAAATTTCACCCAGCTTAAAATATGCAAAGAAATAAGAAATATTGCGACGGTGCTGGTGGGGAGCAAATATTTCTGTATAGAATTAATTCATCAAATGAGAGTTAAAGTGTGCTTCTCTATATTTCCACCACCGTATTTATTATTATTTACGTAAAATGTTTTTCTCATTAGTTTTTTTTAATTTTCCCAGAAAAGAAGTAATGTTTTCGATAACATCGTAAAGGAAAAGATCCTCTATTTTGGGAAGTTATGATCTGAAGTGAATTATCAAAAAGTTTCATGACTAGAAAATTGTTTACAAATATAAATTGTGATTTTAAAATTGAAACGTACAATTCCATCTTATCCAAACTGAATACTATTTTCATTAAGAATATATATATTAAAGTGATCTTAATTGATTTTTAAACTGTTTTTTTATAATTGAAAATAATGTAGATAAGACTCTTTATAAAATAAAATAAAATAAAATAAAATAAAATAAAAGGATTTGAGGAAGGGTCCCTGAATTTCACCAGGTAAAGAAATATTTAGGAGATAAGACGAAATCAAAGTGATGAGTCAATAATCTGTATAGATATAATCCATCGTATGTTCAAGTTCAAACGTAGTTGAACACTTGTTCAAAATAACTGAAGCAGGCCTCTCTTCTATTGATTGCCGCAGAGATGATTTTACTGCTTGACTCGTGCCAAAGATTTATCAATCTTATAGATCTCCAATAACAGAAGATGCCAACAAAATATTACATCGCAAAAAAATACCAAAATGTCCCTCTACCAGCTCTGAACGCTTCCAGTATTATTGGTATTCATCCAACAATCAGTGCACTCACTTCCAGTAACGTACCACCAAGGGAATTACCAATCAACTTCGTAAATACTAATCTAGCCATATTTAACAAGAGTTTCACAAATAAGGACACTTACCCCCAGTTTCACAGTGGAAGTTTAAACCCCACTTTTGGTTTAAACTTCAGTTCAACAATAAATTTGGTTTCACAGTCCTTGAACAGAGTTCATTCTGTAGTTTAAGTTAAACGGCACTATTCTGCCGTTTAAATCTCAGTTCGACAACCCCTTCAAACATTTGAAAGTATAATTTATTTTCACTTTAAATTTTTTTTCCTGTCACAGGTCACAACTGAAACAAAGCAAACTTTCATTGATTGTTTTTTCTTTGATTCAGATAGAAAGAGAAAACAATTTACTTAAACTACGTTTAATGGACTGAAGTTCAGATAAGACTGTGAAACCGGACGAGTTGAACTTCAAATTTAAACTCCAGTTCAGGTTCAGCAGAACTTAAGTTTAAACTCTTACTGTGAAACTGGGGGTTACAGACAAATATTCTACGAATTAACTGACGAGAATGGAAAATTGTTCATTGTGAATTCCTGTACAGAGATGGATCCACAATGGATTTTCACTTTGCCTATATAACCAGATTGCTTAATTTTAATTTATAAATAATAAAATATAATATAATCTTATATAAATTTTAAATACATATGTATACGAATGTATGACAATTTGTGTGTCATTCACATCTTGCAAAATAATGTTGCTAGAAAAAAGTATTAAAGTTTTAGTGCCCGGACACTGAAAAAATATCTACATACCTACATATTTAGAAAGAAATCCTAGCCCTTAAGATGACAACATAAGAGGTTTTGCATTATTGTTCATATTGAATCTTCCATATATTTTTTTTTTTTTTTAACTATCGGTTCTTGTTCAACATTTTTATTTCTTCTAAGTTTATAGTTATTTTTTATTTTGATGTTCTTGTGCTTTAATGCTTAAGAGAACAATTACTCTTTATACGAAATTTTAGTATCTATATCCACCTATAAGTGCGTGGAGAAATATCTAAACAACATGTAAATCTAAATTATATTCAATATATAAACAAAAACTGTTGAGAAAAGCTTCAATGTGAGCAATTGGAATTTGTAAAACGAAGTTAAGGGAACTACGAGTATTTCACCTCTTGATCCCTAAGCATTTACAAAACAACACTTAAGCTTAACAAAACAAAACTATTTTTAAATGTTCATTGGTGTTTGAATAAATAACTGAATATTTCAAACGATGTAAGGATATGTTAACGATTCGTGTTCTGTTTCAAACAAATTCTCAAAAATGTTGACCTTTCACTTTTTAACAGATTGCTCGATTAAACTCGGTTGATAAATACTTGACATACAAATACTTGACGGAAACAAACCTTTCCTCTTCTCCGCGCTTACCCCGCCAGTAAAATCTTGAAAATCTGGTTTCGATTTTATACAATCTTCGAAATTTGAACTTTATTCACGAGTTTAAAATAAAAAAATGTATATTATAATCGAAAGATAAATTTAACATGTAAACTGCATCTGGAGGAGTGAATTAATTGTAATTTTTTTATACTATGTTTATAATTATCGTTATAATTAGCATATTCGCGTTGTTGTCGTGACAAAAAAAAAAAACTACTATTGAACACTTTACCTATATACATATATAATGGTGGGACTTTTGTATTTAACTGATTTGAATTGCAAATGGATTTGTTGTTGTTTCGGGAGAAAAATGATGGAAGCTTTTTGAATGACTTTAGAAAGTGTTCAATATTTTTGTTTTAAGGTTAAAAATCAAACACAATTTAAAACCTCCGTTTGATCTTTTCGTGAAAATAAAACTAAGAAACGTAAAACACTTATTCATGCAAGTAATCTTTTACTTTGTTTGAAGTAAACTTATATTAATAATTTGTATTTGTGTAGTCTACGATTAGCCAATTAAACCTTTCGATATGCTGATTGAATGGATTTACTTAAAACACTACGACTATGACTGCAGACTGACTGGTTCATTCGACCGATAAACCAAAGCTTAAACATTTTACATGCGAGTACAATTACAAGTTTTAGATTCGTAAGAAAACACGACTTCGAGATTTTAAAATTGGGCTCAAGAGTAAACTGCTGAGCATTCATAAAAGCGCCAGAATTACGGCTGAATTGCTTAACTGGCTTTTTCACTAGAATATTGTTAATAAAAAATGAGAGGCATGAAACATTACAGCGGTGTTGGAGAAATATTAATATTAAGCATAATCTGTAGATTTTTCAAATCGTAGATGGAATAAATAAATAAAATGAAATGCAATTGTTTCTATCGCTTATCATTTTTAAAGCTGTCATTGAACTCTGTCTAAAAGACTCAAGTGGGCTATTTGAGGATATGTTCATAGAATTGCACTCGAGTTTAAGCTTTAGGGATTATGGCCAGATCAGAAGAGATGTCAAATTTCGTGCATCGTCGGAGAAAACCTAAACACGAAACATCGTTTTTGGCGAAGTCGAATTGAATTGAAATTAATCCGCACAAGGTAGTCTGTAATGTACATACCAAGAATTAAAAGATAAGATGATGTTCATTTTCCTTAATGCAAGTGCCACTGATAAATAGTGACATAAGGGAAAGATTTCGCTTTAACGACAAAAGACAGTTCGTCCAGATCAGAATTAAATGAGCTTATCACACACTCAAGTTCCACATACGAAGAAGAAATAAGTGAATCTTGAAACGAATAAGAGAAGCTGAGCACAGTGTCATCAGCAAAACAATTTAATGGATTATAAGTTTGAGACAGGAAACTATAAGGATGAGAGTCAGAGGCAAAACAGAGCCCTGTCGGTGTACCCAACATTTATTTTATGAATTTCAGTATGGCGTTTTTACTAGTGGTATTTCAGTTTAAATGGGAATTTTAAATTGAAAAGCTGCAAAGTTACCTGGAATCAGTAACCAACCCATGAAAATATAATTTCAGTAAAAAATATTTTGTATTTAGTTGTTGAATTCTTAAATGAGATATTTAATTTTTTAACTTATCTTTCTTACATTACTGATTTAAAACGAAAAGTATATTCCATCGATATCATGAAATTATTTACATATTTGTTTAATTTTTTAGAAATTGGTTGTTAAACCCGATCAACTTATAAAACGTCGTGGGAAATTAGGTCTTATTGCTGTAAACAAAACAATTGACCAGTGTATAGAATGGATACAGGAAAGAATGAACAAAAACCAGAAAGTCGGCGCTGCATGTGGAAAGATAAAGAATTTCATTATCGAGCCATTTATTCCACATAAAGATGTAAGTTTTCATTTTCTTTAATTTAAATATGTATTGTTTGTTATTTTCATTAATTTTTTTTCCTTTCCTTTAACCTCTATTAAGGAAGAAGAAGCTTATGTCTGTATCTATTCAAGTCGTTCAGCTGATACGATATTATTCCACCATCAAGGCGGTGTAGATATTGGCGACGTCGATGCCAAAGCGCTGAAGCTCGATGTTCCCGTGGGTCATAATACCTCGGTTGAGGAAATCAAAAAACTATTGCTAGTTAACGTGACAGCTGCGAAAAAAGACCGTATTGCAAATTTCATTCATGCTCTCTATCAAACATATGTGGATTTGTACTTTACCTACCTTGAGATTAATCCTCTCGTCGTTACTAATGATGGCATGTATATTCTTGATTTGGCTGCCAAGCTGGACTCGACAGCCGATTTTATTTGCCGTCCGAAATGGGGTGAAATTGATTACCCACCACCATTCGGACGAGATGCTTATCCCGAGGAAGCTTATATTGCTGATTTGGATGCTAAGAGTGGAGCTTCATTGAAAGTATGATAAAAGTGTTTAAAATGCTTTGAATTTTTCTAACATATTTCTAACGTCTTAGCTGACCATCTTAAATAGGAATGGTCGAATTTGGACAATGGTAGCTGGTGGTGGTGCAAGTGTTATTTATTCTGATACAATTTGCGACTTGGGTGGTGCTGAAGAATTGGCCAACTATGGTGAATACAGTGGAGCACCATCAGAGCAACAGACATATGAATATGCAAAGACAATTTTGAACTTGATGACTTCATCGCCAAAACATCCAGATGGAAAAATTTTGATCACTGGAGGAGGAATTGCAAACTTTACAAATGTTGCAGCTACATTCAGAGGTAAGCTATTGATTGATTGCAGTTTTGTTTTCTCTAAGCCAGTTCTAACTTCGTCTTTTTATTTTTGTAGGAATCATAACTGCTCTGCGTGAATTCCAACCCAAATTGGTTGAACACAATGTGTCGATCTTTGTCCGAAGAGCTGGGCCCAATTACCAAGAGGGTCTTCGAAAGATGCGAGAAATCGGCAGTTCTTTGGGTATTCCATTGTTTGTATTTGGCCCAGAAACACATATGACTGCCATTTGTGGCATGGCCTTGGGCAAGAGACCAATTCCCAAATCATGCAATGTCGAATTCTCAACTGCTAATTTCTTGCTACCTGGTGGGCAGGAAGAACCTTCCGAAACTAAAAGTGCAAAACTTCCAGAATTAGTTGATTTAGATGCAACTAACGGTAAGATATGAATGTTTAATTTCATTTTTGTTATGAGATTTTATGTGAATTTAGCAGCAACCAATTGATGGGTTTAATATTTGTTTGGGTGTACGTCTACATTTAGTGTATAGCATTGGTGTAAAGGTTTTGGAAAATGTCTTGTGAAGTTTTTCTTTGTATTTTATAATCATATAATTTATTTGGAATTTTGAAAAAAAACCATCATTTAGTTTTTGTTTTATGTTATAAAAAATTTTTCACTATATCAATGTGTCATTGTATCGAGAAGAAAATTATTTTTCACATTTTGTTCATAAAGAAAAGATTATCTAGCCTCTAGGATTATTGATTCGATAGGTTTTAACTTTAACTTAACAGTAATATAGAAGATTTTGCAATGGCTGGGCATTGTTTCTAAAAGAAGGTTTTTATAATACAAATTATACATACTGCTTAAATAAATCAGTCAAATAGAAGACTTAGTAAAATGTTCTTTTTAAAAACAATCTTTGGTCCTGGCCAAAATCCTCCTACATTATATTGACTAAGAATTTGAACCTTGTTAGATATATTTCACATAATATCAAAACAAAAAATTGCCAACTGAAATCACTGGAAAGAATCGCGACATCAGAGTTATAATTGGAGTTATATGTAGTTGGAAAATCATCGTTTCGTTTCGTATGTATATAGAAAGAATTAAAACCAACACAAAAATATTCATTTATTATTGTTCTTTTTTGATACATTTAGACCGCATGTTTCATGAAACAAATATTAGATTGTTAAACTGATAATAACAAAATATCATATTATAGCTTTAATCAAGTAATTTAATATTTGAAGAACGGAATTAAATTAAAAATGATGATATTTCTTTTTATAACAACTAAGCTTTATAATCTTGATCATACTTTTCAATGTTCGATAAGGAACACTCGTATTTTTGTAATCCTTTCTCCTTGAATTGAAATTTTCTATTTATATAGATAAAATCAAGCTTATCGTTTAATCCAATCAAAGTAAATAGATTTTTTTTTTAATTTTTAACTTCAAATCAGATATACTCGTATTAAACAACGGTCTTATCTGACATTATTGTAATTATTAATTTTCGCCAACTGTTCTGTTAGGTATACGTACAGTAGTCGAAAATATTTTAGCATACTACATAGTAGAAGTAATAGCATATTTTCAATTTTCTTTCATAGTTTATTTTTAAGAACTGTAATTTTGTATACAACCAATGACAAACAACTTGGCAAAAAAACGTTGTTTTTAATTTATTTTCATTTTGAGAAAAATACCAATTTTATGTCATTATTATTTTTCGCTGGACATACATTTAGCACATTTTGATATATTTGAAGAGAAAAATTTCTTAGGTAATTAAAAAAAAAACTTAAGAAGTCATGGCAAAAGGTCATTGGTGTTCGGAAGATAAAAGAAATCTCATCTTGCATATGAAAGGTCATGGAAGGACAATTTCAGAAATGTTCGGACTTTTGGAGTGCTTTAGAAAGATGGCCCCATTTTGAGAACTTCAGAGTAACTCAAAACATAAAAGAAGCTCGCCGCAAACAAAATATACTCGTATCTCGGAAAGAAGACAAAATGATTTACCTACTATTAATTAAGAATCCCTTTAAGACCTCCAGTGCCATTCGAAGCGAATTAATGGCGAATTATGAAATCGATGTATCTTTAAGAATTTTAAGACGCCGAATAGTTGAAAAAAAAAAAATAAGTGGATGCGTTGCGCAGCGAAAACCACTCGTTTCCGGCAAAAAATTTGAAGGCCAGGTTAGAGTTTGCCATTTGCATCTGAACAAACCGCTTAAGTTTTGGATTAACGTGTTTTCGAGCGATGAATCCAAGTTCTGTCGATTCGAAAGTGATAGGAACAAGAATTAATGGCGTCCACAAAACATGCAACACGATGCTACATAAAAAATAAAAACGGTCAAACATGACGGTGCAATTGTAATGGTCTAGGCTGCTTTTCCCTGGCACGGCGTTGGTCCTATTGTTAAAATTAATACTAAAATGGACCAGCATTTGTATACAGTTATTCTTGTGGACCAAATGATACCATTTTTGGAAGAAAATTTAACAGTTTCGTGGCGTTTTATGCACGATAATGACTCCTAAGCACGCTTCCAAACTCGTTGAGTGCTGCTTAAAAGCCAATAAAATAAATGCTATAAATTGGTCTGCATAATCTTCCGACCTTAATCCGATCGAGAAATTGACGATATGGAACACTACATTGATAGAAAAAAAACAACAAATTTATTTAAATTGTGGCAATAAATTCAGTGATTGAGGCTTTATTGGAAAGCTTGCCCAAAAGAATCACTGCCGTTTTTAAAAAAATAAAATTAATATACATAAATTAATAAGAAGAGAACTGAAAAATTGTAAAGTCTTATTTTTTTTTTTCAATAAGTGTGCTAAATTCTTGTCCTTAACACTTGTATATATTTGTATTAATAAATCATCTAACATCTTCAATACTTATATCCACTTAATACCTTTGGAACTTATAGCAAGATCGCTCGGTAATTTTTATTTATTTTATCGAAAAAGTGGCATTTGAAACACAACTATCTACAAAGATGACTTAAACCTTTTTAGTTTTAAATTATCGTTTTACATCGATTTTAGGCTAAAAATATGTAATTTTTGAAATAAAGTTTAAAGTTTTTCATTAAACGTTATCCATTATCTATATTAATATAAGAAACAGTTGGTTGTTGCAGATTCCATTAAGTGTTCACATAATGTATGCATGGTTTGATAGTTTGTCTTGCATAGAAAAGTCTGCATGTTTTTGACTTCCTCTTGCAAGTAAGCTTATTTTATTTTGCAATTGCACACAAACATATAAATTTTTAAATTATTTCGATTTTAATTGCAACTTTTTGCATATTTTTTTCTCAATGTATTTCATGTTTGGCATGTGTCACGTATCATCGTCATGAATGTTGTTTCGTTTCGTCCATGTTAAATACGAAATTGGCTACAAATCAAAATAACATCACTCGAATAAAATCAATTCCATACAAAAACACCAAATATTTCTATATCGCTTGCAATATTCTTTTTTGTTTGGATCATACACGTATTACAAAAATAAAAATACTTCAAATTCGAATGTGTTCGTTGTTTGGGAAATGCTTAAATTAAACAATAAAAATGTTTGGCGCTCATTTTGTGTGCATTTGGTGTGTGAACTTTAGGTTCAGTAAAACACTCCATTAAACTACCTCCTATCTTGACAGATTGTCAGAAAGCTGATGAGGCTGATGGAGGTCAATCTGAGGGACTCTCCAGGAAGCTATTCTCTAAAAATACGTTTGCCATCGTCTGGGGAATGCAAGCGAGGGCTGTGCAATCTATGATGGACTTTGATTTTATATGCAGGTGAGACCGCGTGTAAATTGGGAAAAGTCATGCCTTTTGTTATGCCAATACAATTTGCAGGCGTGAGGAACCATCTGTGGTAGCTATGGTGTATCCATTTACTGGCGATCACAAGCAGAAATTCTACTGGGGACATAAAGAGGTCTTGGTGCCTGTGTACAAGAACATGTCAGATGCTGTTAACAAACATAAGAACGTCGATGTGCTGGTTAATTTCGCCTCATTACGTTCGGCCTACGATTCGACTATGGAAGTTCTAGAATACCCACAAATTCGCACGGTGGCTATCATTGCTGAAGGTATCCCAGAGAACATGACTAGGAAGATGATATTGGCTGCCAATAAAAAGGGGGTTTCTATCATTGGCCCGGCAACAGTAGGAGGTGTTAAGCCAGGTTGTTTCAAGATTGGAAACACCGGAGGAATGTTGGACAATATTCTTCATTCAAAACTTTACCGTCCCGGCAGTGTCGCCTACGTCTCGAGATCAGGTGGGATGTCCAACGAATTGAATAACATTATCTCGAAGGCTACAGACGGTGTATTGGAAGGTGTAGCTATCGGTGGTGATCGTTACCCCGGAACTACTTTTATGGATCACATTATGCGTTACCAAGCTGATCCAGAGATCAAATTGATTGTGCTGCTTGGTGAAGTCGGAGGAACTGAGGAATATGACGTTTGCAAAGCTCTAAAGGATGGGCGCATCACAAAGCCAATGGTTGCTTGGTGTATTGGAACTTGCGCTAGTATGTTCACTGCTGAGGTCCAGTTTGGCCATGCTGGTTCGTGTGCCAACTCTGATCGAGAAACTGCCACCGCAAAGAACAAATCATTACAAGCCGCGGGCGCTTATGTTCCAGACTCTTTTGATTCCCTGGGTGATCTTATTGGCAGTGTTTACAATGAGTTAGTGAAATCTGGACGTATAGTTCCCAAAGAAGAGGTGCCACCACCAACCGTGCCAATGGATTACTCATGGGCCCGCGAGTTGGGACTTATTCGTAAACCAGCGAGCTTCATGACATCGATCTGCGACGAACGAGGTCAAGAATTACGTTACGCTGGCATGCCCATCAGTGAGGTTCTCAGCAAAGACGTCGGTATCGGAGGTGTCATTTCGTTATTGTGGTTCCAACGCTGTCTGCCACCATACGTGTGTAAATTCTTTGAGATGTGCCTCATGGTGACAGCTGATCATGGACCAGCCGTATCGGGAGCTCATAATACGATTGTCTGTGCGAGAGCTGGCAAGGATTTGGTATCTTCTGTCGTTAGCGGTTTACTCACAATTGTAAGTATATCTTCTTCAATCCAATTTCAATGACTAAGTACAATTGAAATATTTTAGGGTGATCGATTTGGCGGAGCTTTGGATGGGGCTGCAAGGCAGTTCTCAGAGGCATACGATTCAAATCTGCATCCCATGGACTTTGTCAACCAAATGCGCAAGAAGGGTCAATTGATCATGGGAATTGGACATCGTGTTAAATCGATCAATAATCCTGATGTTCGAGTGAAAATCATCAAGGAATTTGTAATGGAAAACTTCCCATCTTGCCCATTGTTGAAGTACGCTCTAGAAGTCGAGAAAATTACAACAAGCAAAAAACCGAATTTGATTTTAAACGTTGATGGTGTAATTGCTACAAGCTTTGTCGATATG
The DNA here is from genome assembly GCA_963931855.1 of Philhelius festivus. Taxonomy (NCBI): domain Eukaryota; kingdom Metazoa; phylum Arthropoda; class Insecta; order Diptera; family Syrphidae; genus Philhelius; species Philhelius festivus. The sequence goes on from OZ007554.1 coordinate 231,345,572, forward strand.
TTGAGAAACTGCGGTTCATTTACAAGGTATTTTTGAATATTTTAAATTATTTGGTATTCATCGGGGTTTTCCAAACATGAACAAGAGATTAGTATATATATATTAGAAGAGTGGAATTTGTAAGAGAAACCATATACATACAATCAGAAATTCCATAAAAATATGTGCCTGTAATTCTCTTAAGATATGACTTCGAAAAATGCTTATATTCGATTCAAATCATAGATAGGTAGAAATGGCGGGCACTAGTAGTCTAGCCCTGTTGTTTTGTGTATTGTATTTTTGCTTTTGCACAACAATCCGGAACTTGGATCAACCACTCAACCGGACCACCACACTCATCCGACTACATCTTTCTTGATATAATGCAGTTAGTTTTAAAGGCTGATGTTTGCCTGGCCAGCTCTTCTGCCCGTTCATTCCCATATAAAAATGGCATTATAATTAATATTGAGGTAAGCAAATTCATTCCGACATTGCTGGACCAATTTGGAGGATGATGTACTAAAATTAATGGCGCAAAATTTAAGCAGCCTATTATTAATGTATTAGTATGATACTACTTAACAATTTGCTAGCTTTATAGTAGTTTACTAACTCATTCTTAATTTTAAACATTTTCTAATTAGTATCGTACTAAAAGAATTTTCTTAATAAATTGTTTCTGAACACACCTAAAACAATGACATTTCGTGTAAAAAGTAAGTACATGAACCTTTTTTTAATGTTTGCAAATGTCAAAGAGTCATATGAAGCTAGCACGATACTAAAAAAATAAAGTAGGAATTCGATGATTTTAACTTTAATAAAAGGGTAGAGAAAGTATAATGCTATATCCGATTAAAATTAGCAAATTCGTTGTTTTAACCTAGTATCATACTAAAACAGCTTTAGCTTCGTACTAATTCAATTAAAATTTTGCACCATTGTTTTAACCTAGTATCATACTAAAACAGCTTTAGCATTGTACTGATTCAATTAAAATTTTGCGCCAATGACTTTAACAGCCGCCTAAATGTGTCTGATAATGGCCGTATTCCTGTTCTGGTTTGAATCGTCATGTTTGAGTACCTTGCATGCCTGTCGGGTATCATAAATATCCAAGTCTTTGATCTCCCCAGTGTCTGGTGAGCATTATTTGATTGATGGGCATTTTTAGTGCAGACATGCTACATTAAAGTAGGCATGGACAAAATACTTTTGAGTGAACAGAACTAAACGGTTTCTGTATGAGTAGAAAGCTAATAATAAAAGATGATTTTTCCAAGCCAACGTGGTTATGGTCAATCATAGAAAATTATGTCAATCTTTTCAAATGGCGGTTCTAATCTGTCCTCATAAATATAATAATAATTGTAAATTTTGTTTGCACTAATCAAAAGTAAATTTTATGAAAACTTAAACCTGCGGGGAAAAACTTAATTTAAACTTGTTACATTTATATCTTTTGGAAGTAGCTTTCAGTTTATGTTTATTAATCTAACTTATTTTAATATTTCAGTGATGAAGCTCAAGAGTACATAAACATCGGTGCCATCAACTCATTGTTCGTCCTTGGCCGAAGCATAGGCTTCATTGGTCATTACATGGATCAGAAGCGACTCAAGCAGGGACTTTACCGCCATCCATGGGACGACATCTCATACGTTATGCCAGAACAGTTCAATTAAATTCCATCTTTTCGTATTTATTTATAAAAACAAAAAACCTTAATCTGTGTATTTAGAAGAGTAAATGTTTTCGTTTGTCGGGTTAAAACCCGATCTTACTCTATAAAAAAAATATCTCAAAAAATACTTACACTCCATAATATTAAGAAAACAAAAGAGTTGGTTTTCAGATTTAATTTAATTTTTTTTGCATTTAATATTTTATTTTAAACTTTTATTTTTAATTTGCTTGTACCTACTCTCTTCTTTCCTTTCCGAATTCCCCATCCACTATGTTCAAGCAAGGCATCTTTTAGGTGAAATAAAAAAAAATTATTAACTAATAATCAAATGAATTTGGCCACTCAGTGTTAGATACACTGACCGCTTGGCATAATTACATTATGTCTAAAAAATAGAAAAGAAGAGCTTTTGCTTGTTAAATATTCGTCTGTTAACACCGAACACAAATAAAAGAGAAAAATATGAATGTATGTAAATTATATTGAAGATGTAAGAAGATTTGTTAAGAATAAATTATACTTTTTATTGCACAATAGAGTATGAAATAAAAAAAGCACCTTGTTTGGAGGTTTTTAGACGTTCATTTCACGTTTTATTTTTTTTTAGATGACAGAAGTAACGAAAATTGGGACCAAGCTAATAGGTAAGTTTTTTTTCGAGGTCTCTTAAACATATAAACTGATATTAATGAAAAATTAAATGAGAGGCTTATGCATAAAAAGTAGCCAGAACAAAGTAATAGTTTTGAATAATTCCTGACATTATTGCATTTTCCATCCAGTTTGAAGTTTTCAATTTTTATTTAAAAAAAAAATTATGGTCTAAAAATATAAAAATAATACTTTATCATTTTAGAAAAATAAAGTAATGCTAACGGCCCGGTAAAGTTTAAATTTGAAAAACATCAATAAAAACTGACATTTTAAAATTTGGGAGCATTATAAAACAGTATGGTAAATTTATTGATATTAAAAAGAAGTAAAATAACGGTATAACTTCTCTATAATAAAATTTTACAATTTCTGCAATAGCACGTACAGAGTTACCTTTTTTAAAACGTTTTATCACTATTTTTCGCACTTCTATCGTTGTATATCAACATTGTTCTTCCATTTTGACCTTATTAATAATAACACATAAAATTCAAATCGAATAAACATCTGACATATGTAACGGAGTTTTAAGAACCTAAAAGTGTTATATTTGTCCCATTAAAAACAAAAAAAAATGAGTATACCACAGTGTCCGATTTCTTTTTTGATATTGAATTTGCGATTAATAAAAATGTAATTTCTGCTAAATATCCAGAGTTAATAGTAAAAATACGCTATTTTCAAACCTTCATAAATTTTATATTGTGATTAAAAGAGAAAAAACTTGTATGTCCGATTTCTTTTTTGATCCACTGTATGTAAATCCCGTTTTTCTTGAAGAATAATATACATTATACAAACTCTTGTTGTTTTTTTTTAGGATTCTTGTACCAAAATTTAATACAAATCCATATACCCGTTTTTGAAACATTTTGAGGTCGTTTCTCTCTTGTGCTAATTATAATGTCGAACATTATTGATGAATAGTGTTACGATACAATGTAAGGGGCTGAGTTGGTGCAACCTTGGTTATGCCACGTGAATTAGGGCATAACAAACTATATCAGCCGTATCTATATAATTTTCTTAAACTGTATCTTAGAGATTATTTTTAGTTAAGCGTAATTAAATATTTAATTTGCCTTTAAATGATTAAACTTCAATTCGTATCTATAATCGATTTTGCATTGGTTCTTAACTAAACAATGGTTGTGTCACGTAACGTAAAGTATCTACAAATCTAATAAAAAAAAACATATTTCATTCTATACAAGACGGCTGTGTTATGACAGCTTGAATTTGTAAACAACATTTGTAAATCTGTAAAATTTAGAAAAGAGCCATGTAACACACCCACCCCATGGCCACAAGCAAACGAAAAATCTGAAGATTGGAAAACTTCCGACAAGGTAACGTCTTTATTTTAAAATATGCCATAATAAATTAAAATAAAAAATAGTCATTTCTATGCACAAATTGTCCTCCAACAGCTTGTTGAAGAGAAAATTTCAATAATCGAGGCCAAAAGTGTCGATAAAAACACTTCAAAGGCTAAGCGGAAAGCTTGGAATGAAATTCTCTCCTCGCACATATATTTTTATCAACAAAAATTTTGTAGGTATGTCTAAATTCTTCGGATTTTATAAATCTGAAATATCACAACAAAAAATTAATAATTTTAAACTTAAAAATATGACTATTGATATGTCAAAATAGATTTTAAAATGTCCTTAAATGCCGTAGACTGTGTTTAAGTTAAGAGGCCCTTAAGTAACGATACTTAAATGTGAAAATTGATTATAGATACCGATTTTATACTTAAGAGCTGTGTGGAGGTATTTTAAAGTTAAGCAGCCTTAGTTTCGACTGTGTATTTTTCCACCAACCACTTAACATAGATTTGATTAGAATTACCCTTTTGTAAATTAGAAATTAATCTTGATAAATTTTCATAGGACCGATAGTTTATAATGCTACCTTTTCGCCCAACCACTAAACTGAGATTTACAGCCCGATTCTCCCCCTTGTGAGGAGTCACAAGTCACAAGCTCTTGTGACTATTCCTTGTGAGGATTGTTGTGATTCGATAACATTTTGGTATTCTCCCCCTAATGGTCACAAGAAAACTCACAACAAAACTCACCACAGCATGGTGAGATTTTTAAGTGTCATTATTTGAACAGCTGATTATTCAAAACGAAGAAATTACAAAATGCAAGGTTACATAATTTTTAAACAATAAAATGATTAAATAATAAATATAACATTTTCAGAAGAAAACAATCTTGGCGACTGCATAAAGTTTTCGGAAGGTGAAAAAACTTTATAAATGTATTGTTTTTGAGAGCGAATGGATCATTTGTATCTCTCAATGTTCTTAAAGCCGTCGACGCTGTAAACTTCTTGATACGATTAGTTTCTTAAAGAAATTTTTGTTTATGTAATAATATTACTTTTCTTTTTTGTGGGAAAGATCAGCAAAAATATTCACTAGAACAAAGTCCACTTCCATTTTGGTGTACTCACAATTATTCACAAATCTAGAAAATTCTTTTACTGAATGTCAATCAAAGAAACTTTAAAAATTTATGAGTTGTGACCTGCTCTGAAGGAGATCACAGTTTCGATTGTTTTTGTGACTCTCACAAGTTGTGACTGAGCGGCAGAATTCGAAAAAGTCACAAAATCAATTTCACCTCTTCTTGTGACTTGTGAGGCATCACTGACTTTGGGGAGAATCGGGCTGTTAATATGTTTTGTCCTTAATCTTGTACAAATTTCGAAAATTTACCATACAAATTTAAACAGCAAAAAGAAATTTTTTTTATAAATCTTCTTAGGACCAATAGTTTTGGGAATCGAATTATTTGCCCCAAAATATCTAAAATTTCAGATTATCCAACTCAATTCGATAACATGCCTGGTTCTTTAAGTCCGTTCACTTACTTCCAAAACTGACAATTTTGTTTGTAATTTTATTTTTGTAAAGTGGAATAAAGCATCATTCAAATGTCCACCACTATATCCATAATTCAGGCCAAAGGAAATTGGTTCTCATCGACCGATAGCGCTTACCATTGATGGTGATGGCTTGGCCAGTCTTTATTAAAAATATATTAATCGACGATGCCGTGAGACCAAAATCCACACTAAACAGTGATTTTCTTTGGATGCTTTGCAGTTTGTTAGAATTCATACAAAAATGGGGTTCGTTGCTCCATATGATTTTTCGGGCGAAGCGTGCTAAATGTAGGTCGAAGAGAACACCCATTTTCATAAAACAATTCAATCATTTGAACATGTTGCACGCTATGAGTCTTCATCTTGATTTATCAATACAGACTACATAAATGACATTTAGTTTCACTGATGTAGCCTTAACAATATGGCGGCAATCATTTGTCAAAGTTCAGAAATCCTTATTGGAAAACCTTTTTGAAAACTGACATTTTATTGATCTAAAATCAGTAGTTTCTCGCAAATACAAATTTCCTGATGCTGTTATCTAACAAACCTGAACTGGCTAAACTTGCAGCCTTATTTATTAGTTTTCACTAATACCCAGTTCAACCTCGGAATAGTTAAACCGAGCCGAGGCACTTACTTCGGGTTTACGCCACGTCAAACAAATCCTAATTTATAAAATATTTAGCCATATTAGCTACGCCTTCCTTATGTCAAATATACTACCAAAAAAGTCACCAATCTAAAACTCTGGTTATTATAAACGTAAGAAAACCCCAGCTGATTTTCATTATTATTCATTTTATTATGATCTTATATACTCGTATGATTATAAATTGGATACATTTAAAATTGGATTGTATAAAGTTCAAATCTTATAAATGAAGGTACCAATCACTTTGCGTCCCCAATACCGTACAACTGTTACAGCGTTTGCAAAATGTTAATCATGTATTAATGCAAAATATCTATCCATTTTATCTTAGTAATAAACGAAAAAAATTGCTTACACTCCTTTTTTTAAATTTCACACGATGTTATGTCAAAATGCCATTTAGATACTAAAACGGCTTTAAACCTCCTATAAACCAGTTTTAGCTTATTCCATCTTTATTCCTCATGACTCATGAGTCGTTGTAAAATCGAAGTAACTTTACGACGAGTTAGTAAATAAGGCTGTTGAAGTTTTCACAAATGTTCACAATTTTCCCTCAAAATTCTAGTAAAAAACATATATTAGGTGTGTTTTTTTTGCAACTCCATATAGAATTGTAAAAAAAAACGACATCGGGATTTAGGAGCTTTTTTTCCACATAGCTGGAAGCACTGTGTACGCTATGACATTTGTCAGCTTATTGACGACTAGCATCAACCAATCCAAAAACTTCACGTTTGACGTCTCTGAGCAAATTATCGATAACATATAGATAATACTATTTTGGCATCACCATTTTTATCGGGTCTTAGATTAACTCTCGATAATTATCTGGTCTTAGCTAACTCTGTATAGATTTAAGTATTTGTTGCATTTGCATGTAAAGCGCTTAGTCCCGATGTCGTTTTTTTTTACAATTCTATATGGACTTGCAAAAAAACACACCTATTGAGAAAATTTGGAAAAATTCAAAGCTCCAAACAGGCATAATTATGCGTATTACTATTGGTCGAAAAACAGCTGCTGTACAAGAACGTATCATACGAAAATTAACACCCAAATGACGTTTCATCTCTTATGGCGTTTTATGTGTCAAAAAATTCTTTATTATCGTTCTATCTTTTTTCACACCGAAAAAGAAACGAAAAAAATTAAACTGATAAAAATACAATTTTCTTTGCTTAAAATTCAATAAATGCAACCGAATTCCATTAAGCAACTAATAAAAGAAGTCTTGTATGCACTGAGTTGGGATAATTAAGCAGGAAATTCAATGAAATTCTGAATCCAGACAAAAACCCGGCCTACAACATACACGACACACATCACAGGAAGTTAAAATGGGCATCAACGTAAGTCGGCTTGAAGATCTAAGCGAAAACGAATTTCTTAAGAAATTCGTCGGTCGTACACATATTCCAACAGACGATCTGAGTTTTTGGAATGGCATTCTCAATTACAACATTGTGACTCCGACGAATAGGTGAGTTTTTGTGTTCACAGCTTTGCGTCGCACCCAACCCAACAACGAGTGTTGTGTTGGCAGTTTCTTGTCATTTTTCTTTCGAAGCTAAATCCCAATTGACCCCATTGTTTGTCTTGTATTCCACAGCCAAGAACAACTGAGTCTAGACTCTCGTATCGAGACACTATGTCAATCTTTCTTGGCCCACAATCTAAAGACGGGCAATTTCGGCTCATTGATTTTAGTGTTTCTTGACAAAGTTACCGAATTGTTGTCACTTTCAGACCAAGAAAGGTGAGATCTTTAATTTAAAAAAAACTCGATGCTAACATTCTTTTGATTCCAGCACAATGCATATTTGGCAAACTTTTAATGCATTGTTCATCATTCGGTCATTGGTAAAGTATATCAACGAAACTGGATCCGAATTTCAGTTACTGCAGCATTTCGAAGCAGTTCCAACACATGAAGCTCTTAGTGGCGAGAACAATGGTGAGAAAGTCGCCACCGATAGTACGGCAATTGCAATTGAAGCGAAGGACGAAGCTCATGGTCAGCAAAAACCTAATGCAATGATTGCCATAGATGGTTCAAAGTTTGAAACATTCTTTGATGCCATTGTTAATATAATTGTGGTCATTCCAGTCAAGTACGTTAGGAGTTTAAGTTAGTGAAGAATTAAAAATTAAATGAGTTTCTCTTTTAAGGGAATTCACATACCATTTGCATCTGGAAGCTGTTAATGTGATTATCACGCTGCTATCAGTGCATTTATTCTCATCTCAGCCAGTCGAGAAGTCGGTTATCTTCAGGTAAGACATTTCATCTATTGTTTGACTCCGGGAATTAAAAACTAAAGCCTATAGACAAAAGAATGGGTATAAGATATCAAGGATATGACCGAACTAGAACCTCTTCAATGTCAAACGCGTTGAGAGTAAAATTTTGAAAAACTCTAAGTTTTAATAAAACGAAACATAACAATACGTGAATAAGAGAGAGGGTGATAGAGTAGATAGATAGGTAGAAATGGCGACCACCGGCAGTCTAGCTTTGTGGCCCAATTAGCGCTGAAGTGCGCCATTTTGATACGCACAATCATCCAGAAATTGGATCACTCACTCAGCCGAACCACCACACTCATCCGACACCATCTACACTGTGCCTAGCTAGGCAGCTTCCTCACTGGTGCTGAAACAAAAGCCAATCCGATTGAGTGATCACCAGGCCCCCGCATCATAAACCTCCGTGAAAACCCTCAATCCGCTAGCTCGGGATCTAAGGTGTCAAACGGAGGGCATGGCACGGAAGTAACCGAAGTTCGTCCTAGAGCCATTACTTCGTGTTGAGAAAAGATATCAAGTCTTTGATCTTCATTTTCGAAAATTCATCCAATGTCAAAAAATGCCCTTCCTAAAGATTGTGCTCTAAATTTGGCCAGAACAAGGCATTTGCAGAAGAAATACAGTCGTGTCGAAGTCTTTCGTTAGGACGTCATCATCGCAGTCCTTTCCTGATGCGAACATAACCTTAAAATCTTTACTGATGCCCATTTCTGGCGTGCAGTAGTCAGTGGGTGTCGAAAAGATCTCTATTGGAATCAGTTCCTTAATATTGCTGTGGCGATAAGGTTTGGTAATCCAAGAATTCGATTCCTTTAGTCTTAAAGCACTGCAAGGTACTTAATGTGTGAATCAAGTGGTGAAAGGTACAGAAAAACGCTTAGGGCATCAGTTGGACAAGATCTTAGAGCATCTGTGGTTCCAACGCTTTCTTTGTGACTTCTTCAGTTTATCGATATTATATGTTTTGATAGGCGCGAGCCACCATAGAATCAATCGAACTTTACGTGAGGATCGGTTGCACCACAACTGTGTAAGGATTGAAGACCCCACTTTTTACCAAAGGTTTCACTTCAGGCGTAGAAAGCTATGCAATCCTTCTTAACCCTTTCTTCAATATTCAGTTTCCAGATTAAGGGTCGAAAGAACACCTAGATATTTTGCACTGGAAGAGAGCAAGAGCATTTGGCCGTTGAGTCGGAGAAGTGCGAAAGGGTGTATCTTAATTTTGGTAGTAATTACCATCAGTTCAGTTTATCTTTGCTTAACACCTAGTCCACAACTTGTGGCCCAGTTACTAACTTTCCTTAAAGCCATTTCTGGGATTTTACTTAAGACAGAGGTAAACTTTCCTGTCATCTTTCCAACGTAACGATTTTTTTTTCATGTCTAGAAGCTATAGAAGAGGGGACAGAACCCCGCTTTGTGGTGTTCCTCTACTAAAGTACTTGGTCAAGTTTATATTACCTTACGTACCTAGAATCCTTCTCTGAGCATGGATATAATCCACTTCCTGATGTATTCTTCTACACCAAACTCGATGACTGATTGTTGAATGGACTTGGTAAGGACGTTGTTGAAAGCCCCTTCTACATCTAAGAAGTTAGCGAGGGTATATTCTTTAAATTTATAAGTTTTCTCAATTGTACACACTACCTCACGAAGGGCCGTTTCTGTGGACCTACTCTTAAGTATGCATTTTGAGAGTTTTCCCGACCTTTGGGAAAAACTACACTTTATATAAATTGGTTCCAGGCCTACAAAAGCAGAAAAATAGTTACAGTTAAACTATTATTATTTTTACAAAAAATCCATTGCTCTCTTTTCTTAGTTTCAGCCATGCATAACTATGATAATTTGTTTTCTCTTTCAGAACTATTTTCAAATGTCAACATTCGAACGTACTGATGAGTGCTCTCCTTCACTTCGTTTCCCGCATGGTCGAAGTACCGAGTACAATGTTTGGTGCAGGTCATTCTGGTTCATTTGTTTATGGCATTGCCGAGTCGCTGATGTCAATATTCACATTTCGCAAACCTCAAGATGCCCTTGCACCTAACTTAGCTGGCTCTGAGTTATCACAACAATTTCGAGAACACTATCCTTTGGCGAATCAAAGTCTTCTTTTAATTCTTATTTTAACCAATCATTGCACCACAAAAGACAATCCGTATCGGACTAGTTTGTTTGGCTGTTCCGACTCTAAGGACTCACCCAAAGATGGTGCTACATTTAAAATCGACTTCACGGCCGTCTATGATACTCTTTGTCGCATTGTGACAATAGATCAAGCAACGTTACTGCTCTACTTATTGCTGCATAGAAACGAGAGATTCTTTAGATTTGTGATGATGCAAAACGATTTGGAGCATCTAGTGGTGCCAATTTTACAGACCCTGTACAATGCTCCCGATAGCACGTCTCATCACATTTACATGTCGCTGATTGTGCTATTGATATTAAGCGAGGATGATGCTTTCAATAAAAACGTTCACACCATCGTAAGTTTCTCCATAAATTGATTATGTGCTACTCTTAAATTGGTATTTTATTTTAGCTCCTTAAAAACATCGGCTGGTATACAGAACGAACGATTTCCGAGATTTCCCTTGGTGGCCTTCTCATATTGGTGGTTATACGAACGATTCAGTATAATATGCTAAAAATGCGTGACAAGTATCTTCATACGAACTGTTTGGCAGCCTTGGCAAATATGTCTGGACAATTCCGATCCTTGCACCCCTATGTGGCTCAACGATTAATAAGTTTATTTGAAACTCTTGCTCGAAAGCATGCCCGTGTCGATGCTCAGCTTAAGGAACCCGTAAACGGATCTGTGGCGGTGAATGTGGCAACAACACCCGAAGACATGCTAGCCGACCTTACCGTTTTGGAAGAAGTTCTTCGAATGGTTCTAGAGATTCTGAATTCCTGCCTGTCAAATCAGTTGGTTTACTGTCCGAATTTGGTTTATACGTTGCTCTATAAAAGAAGTGTTTTCGAAGCTTTTCGCAGTCACCATGCTTTTCAGGACATAATACAAAATATTGATATGGTGATTTGGAGACATTAATAATGTGTTGTCACACAATAATAATTGTTTTCTTTAACAGGTGGTTGGGTTCTTCTCATCTCGACTCCAAAGGGTTCAAGATCAACGCGGGGAACTTGGAGTGAGTGAAGTTTTCGAAGTAATTTCGAAAGGTGCCAGCCAATGGTCTAGCGATCGCTTAAGGGTAATACATTCATCTCCATAAAAGTATTCTATGTTTTTACGAAATTTTCTCTTCTGTAGAAATTCCCCGATCTTAAATTCAAATACGTCGAAGAAGATGCGCCAGAAGAATTTTTCATTCCTTATGTTTGGACTTTAGTGTGCAAATATGGCTGCGTGCACTTTAGTTCAGAGAGTATCAAAGGAGTGACGACCGATATAATTTGCTAATATTAACCCGAAAGATAAACTATACGATATACAAACAAACAAAACAAACAGAGAAATCAAAATAAATAAAACATTCTTAAGAAACGCAAGGAATGAATGAGTGATATTTGACTGACGTTTTATTACATTCAAACACGAAACACATCTGCAAGATGCAACACACATTAGTTTTATTTTTCTTAATTTAAGTCCTTAGCCATCATTTAATTTTATTTTTTAATTTGTTTTTGCCCTTCAACTAATGGATTTATTATCTACGAATATTATGTGTATTATCTTCTTCAATATTGTCTGTCAGTTTCTCGGTTTAAATTATTAGAATATCATAATTATTGATTGCTGCAAATGAAATAGGAAAAAAATATAAATCTAAAATAAGGACAAACTAAAGAAAAACAAACAAAAATATTTTGCTACGATGAAAAAAATTAGTAGGTACATAAAAGTATGTAATGATTTATTTAACCCCAAATCCGGATAATAAATAAACAATTTATTTAAAACGAAAATATATTATTATATGATAAATTATTATTAATAAACGAAAATTTAATATTGGCAATACAGATGTTATTACAAAAATATAACTATACATAATAATAATTTTTATTATTTGTGTTGTTACTATAATTATTATTATTAATTAATATTATATTTCTCGTATGAATATGTTTATTTGTAATATAAGAAGAATAAGCAAAATAAAAACGTGCTTTGGAAATCCAAAAATATTAATATACGAAATTTTTCTTAGTTCTTGCAAAAACCTGTCGCTCATAATTTATTTACTATTTATCGACTTTAAAAGCAACGGATAAAGAGTTTCAACAGACGAATTTAAACATTAAAGTGGCTTTAAGTGAGGCTGCATTTTGTTGAGGATGATATTTCAATTGGCGATCAGTGATGTTCTACGTTTTTTTTTTTTTTTTTTTTTTTTTTTCTACGTGTTAACCCAGGATTATGGAAGCAAATAATGAACTCTCTCACAGGACTGAGCAGATACATCATAAAAAGATATTGAAACTCGTAGATTATAATTTCCAAATTTATTTTTATAATGCAAATTCTTCTACATACTACCTACTTAATACTCATTAAATCGACTTGTTGAGTCGTTGAGCCCTTAATTATATATCCTTCAGTGCAGAAATCTTAATGTTGGATATAGTTTTCATTTGGGGTTTTGTCAAAAATTCAATTAAGATTGAAATTGTCCTATAAGCTGAAAGTTTTCCGAATGATGCATTGTTATCTTCACATTGTTTTTGGTACAGCATTCAACTCTAGACATTAATGCGACGGAACGCAAGCGAACCTAATGATCTCTCTTATCCCTTGCGTAATATCGTAATCAAGGGTTATGCGCTTCTTCCTCTTCAGTCTTTGTTTCAATTTATTGGAAGAAAATACATAATTGAATACTTTTTTGGAATCATTGTTCATAGTTGTTAATTTTGTAAAGCTCCTTTCAGTGTTAGCGTTGATTAATGCACCTGAGCGTTTAGCCTGTTCTGAAAATGCCGTCAGAGGCGTAAGTACTGTCCACCATTGCCGCCAGAATTATCTGCAGGCAGTTTTCCCGATACCAGAAAATCTGGATTGAATAAACTATCAGACTAAAATCCCTAAACGCAGTTCATCAGAAACAAGATTCCGAGACTGAAACCGAAGTACAAGCATAACCGTAAATCGAAAACTCGCTTACCAGAAAAGATCCATCATTAAAGTATTAAGATTTAAGAGAATATTATTTGTTATATATTTATATGAGTTCTAATAAAGATTTTGTTATAAGATTTGAAAGACCTTTTATCTGAAGGTTGTGTTTCCTTAGAAAGACTCTGGGGAGACCGGCGAGAAAAACTTCGGCCTTTAATGAAAAAGCATATCACAAACTACCCAATAACGCTTCCAAATCTACATAAATCATTTATATCCAAGGTCACTCACAACTTTCATGTATGTAAAAAATAGTTTTATGATTTTTCGTTTTCGTTTGTTCGTTCGTAGTTGCACAAGATATTTAGCTCTTGAAATCATGATTACCGAGCATAATATAAACACAGATCAATCTTAATGATCCACATTAGTTAAGCAAATTTCAAGTGAAAAGCGATACTTCATTACATTTTTCTTACGGTACTTTTGTTGTAATACTGGTCCAGTAGTTTGATCTACTTACTTACTCAACCGGCTCCTGATCCATGAAGGGCCTCTGCCTGAGACACGGAAACTTTCCATCCTTTGCGATTACAAGTACGCTGCTTCCAGTCATCTAGTTCAAGCGCCTGGTATCCACGATGTACATATATTTAAATAAATTTTGTGGTGCAACAGCTCGGAGTGAACCAGGACCTAGTGACTTACAACTCTCAACCATTCCTGGGTGCGTGTTATAGTAACAGAGGGGACCTACAATTTTCTGCTGATTCCGAACGGCTAATGAGCAGCACTTTCCATGACAAGAGATACTCTTGGAGAATTTGTCAATTCCTCGCAAGAGGCAGTACACCCCTGAAAAAAACTTTCTTGCAGCGGCTGAGAATCGAACTCGAGACCTTCCGCATGACAGTCCAACGCACTAACCTTTATGCCAAGGGGTACACTATCCACGATGGCTTGGTCTATAAACCGGAGGTTGGGTCTTCCCTGATACAGCGAACCTGAAGGCTGAGATGCGAAGACTCTCTTAGCTGGAGCATTGTTGTCCGTTCGTTCAATGTGGCCGAGCCAATGTAGTAGACATGGTCTGGTTTTCTGGACTACATCTACATCTTGGTACAGGTAATAGGGTCCGCGCTTATATCTCCATTCACTCTTTTCGCACACAGGACCAAATATCCGTCGCAGATATTTTCTTCGAAAGAGCTCAGGACAGGTAGTAAAAAACATTTGTAGAGCGTCCGTAATTCTTCATCGGATCTCCACTAAGGTGTCGTTCGTACAGTTAATATTAACTCCGAGGTAGATGAACTTTTTAACTGCCTCGAAGTTTGTGCATTCAATAGTGACATTTTGCCCTAATCGGTAGACACAAGTTTGTTAGGCCCTCATTATGAATGGCGAATCGAACGTTCGACTATAGTCGAATGATTTATCGAATTTTTCTTATCGTGGTATTATAGTTAGCTAGCTTCCACATTCGCTTCCAAAATCAATGCTGCCAAAGTTGATTCCATTAAAATAACACTAAAATAACATTAAGTGATGACACCAACCAACAAATTGGAAATTGAAGTGCATTTCTATCAATTGTTATTTTGGATAAACGCTAAAAGAGGTTGTAAATGCGATATTTTAAGGAATCATACATAATAATTTAAGGGTTTTTCAATTGGCACTGGTAGATTTTGGTGGCCTGTGGTGGCCATGTTGTTTTCTTGACATCTGTCAAACCTGTTGTCAATTATTCAGTGACTGATACCAAATCACGATGGCATAATTGAACAGCACGTCTAAATGTTAAAATTTATTATCAAAATGAGTGTTGATTAATTCAAACATTCTGTGCCTTACGCCCATTTTCTGTTAGACGTGATGGCCCTTCACAGTTGACTCTTAAACGTTTAGTGGCGATTTGGTAATTAATCAGCTAACTCGGCCATTCGCAGACTTCAACTTGCCGAATTTTGCGTCGGGACTTTGGCCTACACTCGTACAAGATACAACTGACAAAGTTTTTGAGTATAGACAAAGCCGTTTGTTCGCTGACTTGGCTTCGGAACGTTTGAAAGAGGATCCCTACTTTAGCCGAAAAATAATATTTAGTGAGGAGACGCACTTTTGGATGAATGGCTGTGTTAACAAGCAAAATTACGGTGTATATGATGATACCAACGATCTTGGTGATGCGATCACCAATGGTGAGTACACGATAATAACAAATTTCTTATGTCCCGAATTGAGCCACATAGACCTATATAACATGTGGTTTCAACAGGATGGCGCTACGTGCCACACAGAGGACACCACGATTGACAATTAAGGGTATCTTTCGCAGAAGTGACGTGAATTGGTCACATATAGATAGACTTTTTTTTGTGGGGTTTCCTGAAGTCGGAAGTTTATACGAATAAACCACAACCAAACAGATGCCCTTAAGGAGACCATTGCACAGCCCATCGCTCAAATTCAGCCGGATCTATTCGGAAGAGTCATTGAAAATTGGACCACTTGGATCCGTGCCACCATAAGAAATCGAGGCGGGAATTTGAACGATGTAATATTGCTAACATAATGATGCACATAGGCCCTCTCTTAAATAAAAGAAGTAGTTTGTTAACGCCTCACACACAGCTTGTTTTATTCCATTTCAATATCTACTCGCTAATGAAAATACCCTTTGCAAACCGTTAACAATAGTTTCTGTTTCATTCAAAAACAAAAAATATGATAATTTTTCCACTTCGAGAAAGCTAAAGTTTCCAAAAGCTTGACGAACAGTTTGAACACTGTGGCGTATGAGTACTTTTATTCGAACTTAGATGTAAAAGTAATTTACCCCACAAGTTATAGTTGAATTACTAACTAAAACTGTTTTTATTTGTTTAATAAACTAATGTTCTATAATGTCAAATGGGCCAATTAAAATTCTAATTAAAACTGTCGCTTACATTATATAACAGTTAACAAACAATCCATAAAAAAACATCTAATTTTAGGTTTCAGTTTCAATTTCAAAAACAATGTCAACGTGCTATAAATATATTTAATGACACAAATAAACCAAAAATATAATAAATAATGAAAAACAAACACACCCCTTCTATCTCCATTAAACCTTAAATAAATCATGTGCATTTTTTCGTTGTTGTTTGTGGAAACAAACCCCACATGGTGTTCAAATGAAAATAAACCTAAATTACCTACGGAAATATGGTCTAATGACCTAATTATTGCCACAAAAAATGAGGCTGGCACCTATACATTGGTGTGTCGATGCCAGGAGATATATATATAAATAGGTAGATGGGTTGTCGAGAATTTTTCAGGCATATACTTCATCCTAAATAATAAAATTAATGGTAGCTAATTAGCTCCAGCAACCACCCGTACAGAAGCCTGGCTCATTTCAGCCGCCAAAAACGAAACGGTAGGCAGACACTTCTGAATGCACTGAACCGGATTACAATCATAATTAATGACACCACCTGTCAGGGTAAAAGAACCCTACGAGTATAGCGTAGGTAGGTTATGTACGAACGTACAACTGGTTTGTGGACTCTACCTACACCGTCGAGTCGACTAAGAAAACGAAGATAGCGATATTGGGCACTCTCCATGTGATTCATGAAGTGTGGCACAAATCGAAAGTGAAATTCACTAGGCCGCGCCGCCGGTAAACAAAGATGAGCTCTGTGCACGAGTGCCTTTGGGATTTGGGGTCTGTGAGGAGGGACGCTTTGTTGGTGTTGTCATCATCGATTTGCAGCTCAGTGAGCCGGTCGGTGTGGTGGCATTGTTTTCTTGACCATGTCTTGTGGAATTTCCAATTATATTTTTTGCACACCTCTCGGTCCGGGTGGTTTAGTTGACGAATTTTATTTCAACATTATTGTCAGGCTAAAAGAGTTAATGGAAATTCCATGCTCTGTTTTGGTTTAACATATACATTCATACATATATCGACCGCCTGTTTACTGGGATTCCAAAACATTTAGTCGCCTTCTGCAAATGCATGTCACGTTTCTTGTAGCAGTTTAATGCATTTTCGCGGAGGTGCATGCACAGGCGCATCACGCACACAAAAATGCAATTTTCAGTTCCGTGATGAAATATTGTTCGCTGAATTCAATTAAGTAAAGTACCCCTTGGCATAATGGTGAGTACGTTGGACTGTTATGACGGAGGTCTTGGCTCACTTGAACAGTAGCTAAAAATTAAAACTAAGCAAATATTTTTTTTTTCAGGGTTACTGCCTTTTGTGTCTTGTGAGGAATTCAAATCCTGAAAGGGTATCAGTTGCCATGAAAGGTAATGAACATCTTAGCTTCGCAGAAAATTGCAGGTTCCTTCAATTCCTGCCGACAACACGCACGGAATGGTTGAGAGTTTCAAGTCACTAGGTTGAGGTTCTCTTAGAACCGTTTTCCTCCAATATTTTATTTATTTTTGAATTCCATTAAGACTGCAGGTAATACGGACCAACTAAT
The DNA here is from genome assembly GCA_963931855.1 of Philhelius festivus. Taxonomy (NCBI): domain Eukaryota; kingdom Metazoa; phylum Arthropoda; class Insecta; order Diptera; family Syrphidae; genus Philhelius; species Philhelius festivus. Next base: position 231,363,364 of record OZ007554.1, read on the forward strand.
ATCTTAAAGAATAAAAAAGTTTAATAGTAAAATCCCATTAATCCGGGATTTAAGTATGTTGGATTGATTTTATTAAATATACATAATACATCGTATTTAGGGCTTAATATTTTTTACTTGCTGCAGGTACTGGTAAGCAATATGAGATTGCACCGGAGTAAAACTTTGCTGGCTCATACGAAGCCCAATTTTTTTTTGAAGATATAAACTTGGTTTGCGTGTTAAAGCAAAGAAAAGGCAAATTAGAAGCCGTGGTAGGGGCCAGTTATAGCTATCATTGAAATGCATCATTGAAAATTTTCATTTACATTTTTAAGGCGATGAAACAAACTGTAATGGCTTTAATTGGTACCAAAATGAAGCTAAAGTGTAGTAAAATTTATTTACTCTAAAAATACAAAATTCTGATTTAAACTTTTTTTTAAATCCAGTTTCATTATTTCACTGATAGAAATCAATTTTCATGAAAGGCTAATGTCGATTTCCTTTACACATGAGAAATCAATTTCTGTGTGAAGATTTCGATCTCTCGATAGATTTCACGTTCCTTTACACCAAAAAAATCGATTTTTTTCTGACAGAGATCAAATCCCTCGAATCCGTATTTGAAGAGGGATTTACATGTATACGAAATACACAACCCAAAAGATAAATTTTGACAAGGGATCGAAATCCCTAGTGAGTAAAGGAAATCGACATAAGTTTCGTTTCTTTTACTTGGAACTTAGTCATTTCACTGAATGTGTTCGATTCTCTTTCTTTTCTCAAATGTCAGTTTTGTTTTCAATGATCAACTCTAACCTCAAATACTCGTACATAGAATTTGTCCAGTTTTTCAATGATTGCTATAAGTGGCTTGTTAAAAAAATAAAGTCAGCATTCCACTGATTTCTTCCAATGATGCATTTCATTGAACTGAGCATTTATAAAGATGAATGTTAAGAATAAATCAAAATTATACTATAATTAGAGCTGCTAATATATATCTTTTAACAGCGATTTATAATTATAATTTTTGACACAATTCATCTAAACAAAGTTCTCTTTTCTTGCCCACTTTTTCAAATTATGTTTCAACAGCTGTCAAATTTACTAATGGCATACAGCTGTTAAAATATTCAGTTAGGATTGCCACTTATTACGGATGACCAAGGATAAGGCAGTGAGTTCGTTAATTGGGCGCTGAAAATGTTCGACGGATATCCGTTGTTTGGAAAAAAATCATCTTCTCGGACGCGGCCTAATTTCTATGACAACAAGGAAAGCTACCGACTTTGGAGTGACAGAATCTATAAGTGTTCTACAAAGCATCAATGCTTTTTTTTATGACGTTAACTACTGTTTGCTACGGTTTATGGCATGGCGGCTTCATCGGAACTTATTTCTTTCGAAATGAAGAAGGAGACAATGATCGATGTCAACCGAGTTTCTGTGGCGAGTGATCGACATCATTGATATATCCAAGCTTTGGTTCTAACAAGAGGGTGCTTAGTGCCATAAAAAAGAAGCAACGCTAGAAGTTGTGAAGGAGAAATTTGGCGACTTGATAATCTCACAATGAGTTTTTATCAATCAGCCACCGTAATTATGCGACCTGACACAACTCGATAATTTTCTCGGGAGCTACACATATCAAGTCCTTAGTCTACGCTAACAAGCCAAACACTTTGAACGAGCTCAAGACCAACATTCAACACGCAATTGTCAGATGAGATAAAATTAGATCGTCGCGTCGCAGCTTGAAGCATTTCAAAGGTGCCCATACAAAATGGGTTCAAAATAAAGCCAGAATTAATATATCTCACACCGTTTTTCTTGTCTACATTTATTTTTCTATCTTTATTATCTGGTCATCCTTACATATTTATTTATAGACTTCAGTAAGGCGTTTAACAAAATCTCTCATCGAGTGTTCATATTTTAATTAAGTGAACTAGGATTTAGTGAAAATTGTGTAATGTGGCTTCAATTTTATTTATTTAATAGATCATACTCAGTATTTTTCAGCGGCTACGAAGCGAATAACTTTAAAGTTTGTTCTGGAATACTAAAGGGGAGCCATTTGGGTCCAGTCCTTTTTATTTTATTAATTAGCAACCTACTGTCTGTGTTATAGTACTCAAACTGTCTGATTTATGCGGACGATGTAATAATTTTCAAACATATTTCGAATGCTCGAGATCTTGATTCTTTTTTTGACTGGTGTGTTCATAATTATTTTTTTCTGAATATCGATACGAGTAAATGTAAAAGTTTTACGAGAAAGCTTTCTGTTTTAACTATTTGTTTAATGGTTTACTCTTGTCACGTTTAAGGGATATAAATGTTCTTGGTATATTATTTTATCGTAAACTTGAATTCATACAAAAAATCATTGGCGGGGCTAGTAAGGCTGATTCAATTCTACGTAGATTGGATTAAAAGGGAATCAAGACAGTTTTCCGATCCTTTCGTAATCAAACATTTGTTTGACCCATTCTGAAATATGCTTGTCAGGTCTGTTCAACCCATTACGACTGTCATAAGGCCAGATTAAAATAAAATCCCTATGAACTTCCTCCTTACGACAGTAGACTTAAACTTATCGACATGCCTAGCTTTGGGAGTAGACGGTCGTATTTATGGTTGTGTCTTCATTGTAAAACTTTTAAATAGTAACATAGACTCGTTTTACCTCCTATCTTGTATTAACTTTAACATTCCCCAAAGAAGTTTGAGGAATTTGACTGGTTGCATACTTATTTTACAAAAAAATTTAAAACTATTTAATACTCCAAATAATAGATTTGATAATTTGTTTTACCATACTGTACATTCTTCAAGTGAATTTAAATTTACTTTTCCATTTATATACGAGTATTGTATAAATTTGAATTTAAAGCCCTTTTTAGACGATCAGTTGCCAATTCAGTTATCAGTTCAGTTAAAAAAGACAGTGTATTTAGACGTCAGCCCGGTGTTCGGTTGAGCTTTCATTTTACTTGTGAGCAGTCGAAAGTCAGAAGAAATATATTTTATAGGAGACGAGGAATTTGGTCTACAATGCAAATTCTTGAAACTATTCAATAAAAAGAAGTTGAATTTATCATCGCATGGTTCTTAACTACAGATTATCAAGAGCTCGACGCATTGTTAAGAATGCTTTTGGTATTTTATCAAATAGATTTCAAAACTTTCAATCTGCTATAAACTTAATGTTTAAAAATACATATGATTGTTGTTGTATTGAAATGTTGCTACTTGCACAATTTTGACGAAAAAATGTGTAAATACGTACAATTCACCCGAAATTGAAGAAGCTAAAAGAGATCCAGCAAATCAAAGTACCACAGTCCCTATTCCACTTTTGTTTAAGCGTTCTACTTTTTTCAACTCTTTATTAAATGCTGTTAATCTTTGCCCTGACCTTTGCCTTCGTCGCTTCTGTATCCACCTGTTTTAGTTTTTGCAGCAACATGTTGTATGCTGCTTCTCTTTTCACTGAATTATGATAAAAAGGGTCACCGCAAACTGCAATTGAAATGACGACTGAGCTGACAACTGAACTGAAACGTATTCACAAATCAGTTTAATTGATAACTGAACTGACAGCTTATGGGAATTCCATCAGTTTCAGTTTCAGTTAAACGCTTCAGTTTTTGTATTTAGACATCAGTTTAACTGAAAACTTAACTGATAGCTCAACTGAAACTGAAACTGAAATGATCGTCTAAATGGGGCTTAGGGCTAGTAATTAGCTGTGTGAATTCAGATTTATTTAGAAACAAAAACGGGGCTTTAAGGAGACTCAAAGAGTAAGTTATTAGGAGCTAACTAGGACTTATTAAACAAAAATTAGGAGCTAACTAGGACTTATTAAACAAAAATTAAAGGGTATCCTTTTTCCTAAAACAAATTAGATCTTATTTCAGGTTTTTGAATTCTTCCGAATATTATCTCGAAATAACGAGACTATACTGTAAGTTGCGCATTACGCTTTCTGTCAAATTGTGTAAGACGACTGAGTGTGAGTCATGTTGATGAGTTGATTGTGACCACATAACAATTATCATTATTCTTTTTTGTTTCTTATGGTGAAACTTCAATTTAAACTAGTAAGCCTCTACTTTAATTTAAAAACCCGACATAGCTAGAGCTAACTGAATATTAGTTGGGACCAAGTATTATTATTACGCATTAAGCTAAGCCATAAAAAGGTCAACAAACTTTCACAACTTGTGTGTTGTTTTGTTTGTTTGTTTTTTTTGTTTTGCTTGTATATCCCGTAATGATTGTTTTGAATTTTGAATAATAAATGTTTGTGTACTCTTATGTACTTAGTTTTATTATCCAATACATAAATATTTACTTTGGAGTTGGAGTGTAAAAATGATTTATTATTTAACTTAACCTCTGCGTTTGATGCAGTTGTTTAAGCAGTGAAACTGTTTGAAAGCCTCACTTAACTTGTTATGTTTTCATTTAAAATTTTATTAGATATTCATGCTATTTGAATTGTCCGTTAAGAAAAAAGCATAGAGAAAAAAGAAAATACAAAAATTTGTTGAGTACTTAATAGGAGATGTACTGAGATGGCAGATCTCGCAATAACGACTAATGATTATCATTTAAATTCATTGGCGGAAAATTTTAAACAGCCTAGTATTCAGGAATAAGTATGATACTGTTTGCTAACTTTAAAGTGATTTACCAAATATTTCTTTATTTTAAACATGAAACACTTTCTTAATGCCATAGCTATCGTCTGAAGAATTAAGAAAATTATCAAAAATGTGTACAGGATCATCAAAATTGTGTTTTATTTTTAAATTACGTTTAGCACTATTTCGGTTACCAAAATGAAATAAATCAAACTGGGCAATCCGCTGGGTTCTAGCTTGGGCGTATTATTGTCTAAGAAGACTATTGACATAATTTAGTCGTTTGCATGACGATTAAACTTACCCTAAGTGGAGCAACTGAGTTGCTTGATCAAGAAAAATCCAAATTCGTGTAAAAATCAATATATTAACTGTTTTTATAAATTTCAAAATTGCCCTTATTTCCAATTCCAAAGTGAAATAAGACCAAATTAAAAATTAGGTATTATTTCGTTAGGCTTACATATTTCAGCTTTTCTTGACGTATATCTATATATATTTTTTTATAATTAACGCGCACTCAAGGAATTATGACTACCCTTTAAATGTTGGTTTACCACAGTGCGAGCTTTTAGGAAACAGTGGGAGGATTGAGTAGGAGAAACCGATGTATATTCATCTTAAATGTCTAAACATTGAAATGGGGAGGAAAAACAGAGTCAGTTAAGGAATTCCACATTCGAGTCGTACGGCAAAAGAAAGAATCTCTGTACTTAACTGTGCGTCTAAGGTTTGGCTCAATCATTAATCGTTATTGCGAGCATTCCCTGCGGCACGAGTATTACGGTGAAGTTTTTTAGGGGGGGAATGCAACTCACTATTTCAATAGAATATTGTTTAAAGAAGTAACGATAAAACAGTGATAGACAGGAGACATTTCGACGATGTTCCTTCCAACAAAAAAATTGTTTTGGAAATTGCTCTATCACCTATCAGCCTTAAAGCTCTATTCTGGATTCTGTCTAGTAAGTGCAAAGATGTTTTTGTTACACCAGACCAGATATGAGAATTATATTCTTGTTAAGGACGTATATAAGCCTTATTAACTGTGGCCAGATCAGAGGGAGAGAAAAAGTTTTTACATCGTCTGAGGAAATCTAAGCATTTGGTCTCATTTTTAGCAATATCCAATATGTTGTCATTCCACAAAAGGAAAAAATTGAAAATTACTTTGCTTGTCATATAGTGCAAGAAGTAATGTCTTTTGGAGTGAAGAACCCACAGAACAAGAAAACCATGTCAATGAGTAAGTCAAAACCTTATTATACTCCTATGAAGCACTTTAGAGGACTCAACTGCCGTTTAGAAACGGTGCAAAAATGTTTCAATATTTTCTATCCATACCGATTGGATTATTTTTTTTGGTTTTGTTCGCCCTAATAAAAACGTAAAGGAAAATCCGAAAGCGGTCGATCGAAGGCAATTAAATTTGGAGTGAAGGAACCCCTTTTTTGAGAAGATTACCTGCTTAAAAGATTCAACGAAAACGATAAATATTTACTCAAATTCCGCATACTCGATGGATCAGACCAAATCACTGGCAAGTCTTAAAAATATTGAAAAAATGCCCAATATAGGGTTCGCCACACGGGCAAGGTTCCGTGGGTCTATGATATGAGTAAAATAACTTTGTATTAAAAAACCAAACATCAAACATGTTTGCATAGTATATTATTAATTTTTATTATTGTATTGTTTAATTTTTTCAAAATTCGTTTTTTAATTTTCTATAAACTTATAAAGCTCCATAAGAATTCATCAAAAACTTACTCGGCTCAAGAGGGCGCTCAAGTACTCATTAATAACGTATAATGTAGGCCGTTTTCGAAAACGTCAGCTGCATCAAAAATGGATTTGCAGAATGTTCATAAACGCAAGCTGCAAAAGTCAACTGTTCGAAAACCCAAAACGAAACTTTCATCCAAAAGCAATATTTTCGATAACGCAGTTTGCTTAAGTCATATATTCGATAACATCATTTGCGGTGCAGCTCTGCAGTAAAAAAATCGAGTTGACGACAAAAATAATTGAAGTTCAGAAAATAGAGTTTAGATTGTCTTCTATTCTAGACGTGTTTTCGTGTTTTCTGTGTCTCTGATCTAATTTTTGACCACCGGTAAGTAAGCGATTTGTGAACCTAATAAAATAAATTTTTCTATCGTGAATTAATGTTATGATAGTACTATGCTTAAAGTCCAATAAATTAAAGGCAGTTTTGTGAAAATATAATATTAGTTATTAAAAAAAAAAAAAACTTATAAAGTTCCTTCGGGGCACCTTTGGCTTTTGCAAAAAAATATTTGTATGACGTTGATTTTGGGAAATTATATATTAAATAAATTGTTTAAAAAATGTCGATATCGATAAATTTGAATTAAAATTTAAATGATTTTTTACTGATTTTTTTTATGTTTATAAATGAAATAATTTATGTTTTTTATTCTTGTTGTTTTTTTTAGAATTTATTGATTTATTTTTTTCGTTATATTATTTAATAAATTTAAAACAAAAAAATATATGTTAGCATAATCTTGAATAATCAATAAATCAAATACAAAACAAAACAATGGAATGCATTAACAGTTTTCAGAAATACAGACTTTTAAAATCTAAGTGTCAAATGTACCCCCTTCTCCCCTATATAAATATTAAATTTTGAAATGAACCCTTTCGCTTCTTTTGTTGTGTTCAAAACTACTTTCTCTTATTGGACAATAAATATAGTTTCCCATCATGTTTTCGTTATATTGATTTTCATATCGGCGTTCGAAGTCCTAAATGCCCTGATGAAAACGTTCATCTTGTTCTTCTGAGTATGCTCTCATGTTTGTTTTTGAATGTATCTAAATGAGCGAGTCAACTTTCAGGGATATCCAATTTCCCATGGTTTTGTAGTTTTCTAACATATTTTCAATTAATTCTTTGAAGTTGTTAGCTCTGTTGTTGCCTTTAAAAATAGAAACCAAGAGTTTGATATAGTGCCATGATTTTTCTTGAGAATTGGTGAGTAACTTCGGGAACTCTATATTAACTAGCGGACCAACAAAGATTCCAGCACTATCATTTCTTTAAGATACACAGAAAGAGCACTGGGAAGAGGTATGAATAAATCTCCATTGTGAAGCAAGACCGATTTCAGGCTTTTTATGTAGCTGTCAATAAATAACACAAAGTATCCCATTTGCTTTGAATAAACCTTTAAAGTCGTTACAAACGTAGAGAAAGCGAATTTCATTCTTTTAAACGAGAACCCAAAAATTCTGCTCTCAGAAATGAGATGATGGCTTCAGCCCCATTGTTCTTCACTATGCACGACTGGAACGCAGAGGATGAACGAAGGTCTGCATATATACAATTTGTTTGGCGTTCTAGTGTCTCACATTGGAAACATTTTAGATCGAATTTGAACAGCATCTTTAGGGGGGATGTTGGCATTTTGCCATAACTTTGGGGTATAACAAATAAAAAAACTCGGACTCAGACATTTTTTTTTAAATTATTTAAATTTATTTAACTAAAAAGCAAATCAATTTAACCTAAACGCAAATAGATTTAACCCGAACGCTGAACGTATTGCTGAACTATTTTTCCTTTTTCATTTCATCCAATCTCAAATACCCATCCCTAACCAAAGCTTATCGTGTGCGTGTATATAAATAAATTTGGTATTGGCTATAACTTTCGAGTCCCCTAACAAATCCACTGCACATATCCAAAACACTGGGATTTATAAGGAAATTGTGAATGTAATGCCAAACATCCCAAACCACCTTTCCCATAAGTACTTACGGACATGACAAGTTTGGCATGGTTCTCCTTGTCCGAGTATAAACTAAAGTCAAAGCTGTAAATGTAACCTTGTTATGTAAGGCTTCTGTCGTATTTATTTTTAATATATAATCGAAAAAAACATCTCATTTTCAACTGAAACACAACTTTTATTTATAATTTTCTCACACAATTATATTTTTATTTTAAAATAAATTAAATCATTATTGCATTCACACGAATTAAATTAAAATCAATCACACTTTTTCTTATTCTATCAAGCGAATCTCGGCTTTTAATAACCACCGCAAGTTTGCATGCACAATTTGAAGCTGGAGAAATTGTTATCATTACCATCGCAGCCTCCAAATTTGAATTCGCGACATTCCTTTGCAACGGGATCGTAGCTCCAGCGCGGTATCAGTGCTCTGCAAACACCCTTTCGAGCCGGCATCTTACAGAAATTCTCAGGCTGATGACGAGCCGATGTCCTAGGAGAGATGTCATCCAAATCCATTTCCTCGAAGAGATCACTCATTTCATCGTAAAGATCAAGCGGTTTCGCTTGTGAGATAGCAATGACACAAATCACTGTGCAAAGAGCGACAACTACCGTTAAATGTTTGCAATTCATGTTGTGTAAGTTTTGCGAATAGATACTTGTGTTGAACTTCACTTGATCGTGGCTGATCGTACTCTGATGGCTTGACTCACTGCTGAGCTGGTTTTATATACATAGAGTTGGTTAAAGCGAACGACACAACGTCTGGAAGTTTCTCATCTGGTAAAACCACCCGAAGCGGTGGACTCTCGACAAAGAAACGCAAAGAAGAGTGACGTGCGCGTTCATTTCGTGACGCTTCTGTTTACATGCGGGCCAGGGAAAACACTCTCGACCCCATTGCGTGAGTGTTTGACAGAGCTATAGGACGTGAAGATTTCCAATTCTAAGCCAACTGGCAGGTAAACGAAAGAGATATGGCCTTCAGCTCGACGGATGATGTCAGTGGAAATGTACATGCAGCAAACTGCGAACGAACCGATATGCACTCCGAGTGCATCGACCGTAGTTGACATTGCGATCCGCCTGCAGAAATTCTCGGTGGTAGACCAATTAAATATGCGCTTCTGTGGGCTGGTACTTCACACGAAGCCGTCCGCAGAGTCACAGTAGTTTATTTCTGGATCCATCGGGAAAACACACACCCACACACAGACAATGGAGTTAAAAACAACAGGTTGATACCATTCCGTGGCTATTACCATATCAACGTGTCATGGATATGACAGAAAATAGGTTCAATTACCTATTTATATCGACCCATATGCCCGATTATTTTTTATGTTGTTGACATTTTTTAATTAAATGAATAATTAGTTTAATTGAATTGATATGGTGGGTATCTTTTAGCAGTTGTTGCGGGGGTATTTAATAAATAATTAACGTGTTTACGGTCTATTGAAGGCGGAGGTGGCTGGCGTTGTGGCGCGCGTGCCGGGTGCGGGTGGCGAAAAAACTGTGTTTAAGGGTGAAATTATGGAAGGTAGTGTTTCATTAATCTGGATTACAACAATACGTGGCAAATATTTAAAGAGAGTTTTTCTTTTCGAATCATCGAATGTTTATTTGCTTATAATTAAAGAGAAACAGTTAACTTAATTAATTGTATGATGGAGTTACATGATATTTAGACGAAATGTTATACTTCACTGACACTTTTGTGTTTTATTTTTTGTTTTGTTTTTATTTTTACAACGTTTTTTTTATGCGTAGCATTATTATTGAATTATAATTGAGTGTGAAAGTTTAAATTAAATAGATAAATGCTTACGATTTATGATGAATATACAATGGCAGGTTGAAGTTAAGTTGGTTAATAAACATACATATTTTATTTTAAATACCAGTGGATATGTATGTTTGTATGTGATTTGTTATACATATAACAGTTTTTGTCTGTTTGCTTGAACTAAGTTGATTGTCGCATTTTAGTTTCGAAATATAGTAGATACTATAGGGGAAAGTCAGTGGCGTAGCGTACCATCTCGGCGCCCGGGGCGGGAGACCCATTTTGCCGCCCTTATTCAATACTAAATAAAAATTAAATTTCGGGACATCATTTCACAGGCAATGAAGTATCTTTTATTGAAAGTAAAATAGGATCAGGTTTCATAAACGGATTCTACGGGCCTTACGAATGAGGCTCGTGAGACAAATCTGCATCTGCGGATTCATCGCCATGCATGCGTTGTTTTCTGCGAATTCTTCTCGTTTTGAGTTCGATTCCGAGTTTTTTTCCAAAGAGTCTTAGAAAATTCGATTGCTGCTTGGACCAAACGGTCTCTTCTCTCCACTAGGAGAGCTTTTAAAACGCAGAGTTTCTGAGCACACTTATCCACACTCAGTCCACGTTGCTGCAGGTAAATCTGTGCGTCATCTTCTTCAGGTAGCTCTGCAGCTCAAAAGCCAAGAAAAGTGAGGAAGTTTAATGACTGCATGACTGTCAGAAGAAGACTGACTACTGATCCGTCAATTCTACCAGTACCTCGAGAACTTCCACAAACTTATTTTTAAGCGTCTTTACAGCTTCACGAGGTTCACTTCTTCTGCAGGCTTGTGACCAGATGCTTGAGGTACTTCTGGTGAGTCGACTTCGTCTTCGTCTGCACGTCTTCTTCTTCTGCCTGTAAAATAAGTTATGCATTCCCATGAATATTGGCCGCAGGACAATTCTAGGCCACTCACGATTGTAGATGGAGGAATCTTACTTACATTGGAATCACTTCCGCTGCTGCTGGATGCCGCCGAAAACGTTAACGTAGCTTTTGAACCAGAACTAGAACTGCTGCTTCTGCTTCTTTATTAGCCTTTTTCTTGCGGTATTCCCCGCCGCTTCCTTTAACTATTTTCATTTTCAAAAACTAGTTCAAAGGTTGAGTGAAGTACTAAGTGTTTAGTTTTAGAAGATTCAACAGTATTTAAACTATAAACAACACAATCGAAACAACTTTCTGTGATGCGGGAGGGAGCAAAAACATTGAGCTGGCTGAGACTAGAATAACGTTTCCGTCGAATCCTAGTTATCTTATCATATCTCGCATATGCATAACATATGTTTCGGAACACTCCCTTTCAGTTTCGCGAGAGTTTCGGAACGTTTTGTTTGACGATACGGAATGCACTCTTACGGCCCTACTCATCGTCTACAAATTCACAAAAATCAGCAGAGAGCGGTCAACGACGAACCACAGATAGGGTGGCAAATTTCAAATTTACATCATTGTTGTTTGTTGACTTGTCAAACGATCTTTCATGAAACATATGATTTCTACTCTCGGTAGACTCCGGTGGGCAGGGCACCTAGCTCGCATGAGCGAAGAGGAACCTGCTCGGAAAGTTCTTTGTGGTACATTCTATGGTAGACGACAGCGTGGTAGACCATGCTTGCGCTGGAGAGATGGCGTAGACCAGGACGCCCGAAGCCTTGGGGTGCGCAACTGGATGGCGTCGGCTAGAGACCGGGATAGGTTGAGAGACTTGTTGAAAGAGGCCAGGACCGGAACCCGGTTGTCGAGCCGATGATGATGATGATGATGATTTCTACTCTACCCGCATCACCGGCGACATTTTGCCGCCCCCTTAGGCCTGCCGCCCGGGGCGGACCGCCCCCTCCGCCCCCCCTACGCTACGCCACTGGGGAAAGTAAAAAGCGATAAATAGAATTAAGTGTGCTATTATGGACATGGACTACATTTTGGTCAAATGAAAAATTTGGGAAAAAATGTTAATAAATAATAATAACGTGTCATAGAACTGTTTTTTCGATTTTCGTTTTTCTCATTAACGGCTCTAAAGATTTTTACCAAAATTTTTATACAGAACCTTTGAATTTGTAATAATATTGTTTATAAAAAATTTCGAAAAATTGTTTTTGGATTTTTTAAAAAGAAATCCAAATAATTTTTTGAAAATTCAATATCTTGAAAACGGGTACACGATTAAATTTTGAAATTACCTTCTTAAATGCTTATCATTTGCATATCACGTTTTTGTATCAAAATTTAAAGGAGAATTTAATGCATAAAAACATATTCTAGTATATCTGTATGTCTGTACTTTTCCCTACAGCCTAAGCCACTGGAGCTATTTTCTTCAATATCGGTACTTAACCCTTAGCTGCACTTGTGGGGTCCAGGTGGTATCAATGAAGCCCGCATTCGTTGGATTAGAAATTTTCTATTAGATTGTTCAATAAAATTTTTGTTGGAAGGTTTCAAAATGGATCCGTTTAGTCTCGGACACTCTTTCTCATTTTTATGAATGATCTCTGAAACTGAATGATCTTTTGCACTTCATTGTCTATCTCAGCTTTTCATACTCATCCGTCTCGTCTGCCAAATTCACGTCCATCTCATTCGAAATTTAGAAAATATAGTCATAGAGCTAAAAACTGAAGATATTTTGGAATTCATGAAATGGTGGCCAAATTTGTACAAAAAAACATGTTTGTGATCACTGAATCTTAAAGAAAAAAAGTCCCACAATAACAATAACAGAAAAAAGCACCTTCGACATATCGACATACGAGTACATGAGATTTAAGAATGCTTCACATCGAAAAGGTACTATCATACAGGAATATATTGATGGATTGATTAAACATTCATTCTTATTAATAAAGAAAGTTACAACTTCTGTTTCACTTCTATCAGCCAAGGTTTATGTTTTAAAAGTGCCCATCAATAAGAAAATGTTGAAGATAATCAATCTATGTACCTTAAAGATATTAAAACATGACAAAACGTTATCCTTAAGTGTAATTTTCAATAATAAGCAATACAAAATATGATTACTACCATTGCTTTGGTTAAATTATATATATACCACTTACCCCAGTCCTTGCTAAAACAACTTAAGTCAAGAACTGTGAATTTTTTCGCTTTTTATTTTTTAATTAAGCATAAAAAAGTCGTTTAAAACTCATTTGTTTGTGCATGAAACAGTTTTTATTGATTCCTGAAAAATTCTAATTGAATGACTTATGAGGTTTTTGAAATGACCGATTTAATTATTTGAGTAATTTTTTTTACTCTGTTTTGGCTCTATTTCTCTTAAATAATCGTAAGTATAATATTTTGAATGCTCAGAGTTTTTTACAACGTTTATAATATTTATATTAGTATATTTATTCGTTACCATTAGATGGCATACAATTTGCGCAATAGGACATTGCGACAAGAAATGATCGAGGATGATTGTAACAGTGGCGTTGCTGAGAATATTTCGGATGCTGAAGTCGATGATGATTCTGAGTCTGAATTCAACGTATCTGATAGTTCATCTTCATCGGAGTTAGATGTAGAGATGGAAGACGCAACTCTCGATCAACTTCTTTTACAGTTTTGAGCACGCGGTCGACCTACGTCGAAGCTAAAAGCTCTTCATAGTACAAAATAAATATACTTTTTCTCTAAGACAAATATTATGAAGTATTTTTTTTCTTGAAGGTATACATCTTGAGAGTATCTCATTAAATTTTTAGCTCAAAATATTAAAAAATGAAAAAAATAGATTTTTTTTTGGTGAAAATGATCATTTTCACCATTTTTTTTTCAATTAACAATTTTTTTATTAATAATAAATATGAATAGTTTTGTTTAAACCTACTTCATCTTACAAAATACATATTAATGATCAACACAGAATTTTTTCAAGCAAAAAAATTCAATAGCTGGCTCAAAATACGCTATTTTGTTGTTGGGGCATTTCGTACCCCAATGTGGCAGCTATGTTATTTTACAGAAGTGTGGCAGCTAAGGTCTTTGGATATTGCCTAGATGAGAAATTAATTTTTTTTTTTTTAAACACTAACAGTACCTGCCATTCAGCTGTTATGCAAGCCTTCTTTATCTCGAAAATGGCTCTAAAGATTTTGATAATAAAAATGAAGTGTTCTATTATGCGCATGAACTACATTTTTTCCCTTCATTCAATGAAAGGCTTAAGAACTTGGAAAATGTTAAAAACAAGAGTTTAAGGAGATGTAAAGCATCGGAAGATTCTGCAGATAGAATTCGTTTTGTGCAGCTGAGAGGGGAGTTTGATTTTTTAAGTAGATTTCTTTACTATTCGCAGAATTTTTTCAATCAAATAACAAGGAAGCAGTGGCGTAGCGTACCATCTCAGCGCCCGGGGCGGGAGACCCATTTTGCCGCCCTTATTCAATACTAAATAAAAATTAAATTTCGGGACATCATTTCACAGGCAATGAAGTATATTTTATTGAAAGTAAAATAGGATCAGCGGTTCCATAAACGGATTCTACGGGCCTTATGAATGAAGCTCGTGAGACAAATCTGCATCTGCGGATTCATCGCCATGCATGCGTTTTTTCCTGCGAATTCTTCTCGTTTTGAGTTCGATTCCGAGTTTTTTCCAAAGAGTCTTAGAAAAGTCGATTGCGGCTTGGACGAAACGGTCTCTTCTTTCCACTAGGAGAGCTTTTAAAACGCAGAGTTTCTGAGCACACTTATCCACACTCAGTCCACGTTGCTGCAGGTAAATCTGTGCGTCATCTTCTTCAGGTAGCTCTGCAGCTCAAAAGCCAAGAAAAGTGAGGAAGTTTAACGACTGCATGACTGTCAGAAGAAGACTGACTACTGATCCGTCAATTCTTCCAGTACCTCGAGAACTTCCACAAACTTATTTTTAAGCGTCTTTACAGCTTCACGAGGTTCACTTCTTCTGCAGGCTTATGACTAGATGCTTGAGGTACTTCTTGTGAGTCGACTTTGTCTTCGTCTGCACGTCTTCTTCTTCTGCCTGTAAAATAAGTTATGCATTCCCATGAATATTGGCCGCAGGACAATTCTAGGCCACTCACGATTGTAGATGGAGGAATCTTACTTACATTGGAATCACTTCCGCTGCTGCTGGATGCCGCCGAAAACGTTAACGTAGCTTTTGAACCAGAACTAGAACTGCTGCTTCTGCTTCTTTATTAGCCTTTTTCTTGCGGTATTCCCCGCCGCTTCCTTTAACTATTTTCATTTTCAAAAACTAGTTCAAAGGTTGAGTGAAGTACTAAGTGTTTAGTTTTAGAAGATTCAACAGTATTTAAACTATAAACAACACAATCGAAACAACTTTCTGTGATGCGGGAGGGAGCAAAAACATTGAGCTGGCTGAGACTAGAATAACGTTTCCGTCGAATCCTAGTTATCTTATCATATCTCGCATATGCATATCACATGTTTCGGAACACTCCCTTTCAGTTTCGCGAGAGTTTCGGAACGTTTTGTTTGACGATACGGAATGCACTCTTACGGCCCTACTCACCGTCTACGAATTCACGAAAATCAGCAGAGAGCGGTCAACGACGAACCACAGATAGGGTGGCAAATTTCAAATTTACATCATTGTTGTTTGTTGACTTGTCAAACGATATTTCATGAAACATATGATTTCTACTCTACCCGCATCACCAGCGACATTTTGCCGCCCCCCTAGGCCTGCCGCCCGGGGCGGACCGCCCCGCCGCCCCCCTACGCTACGCCACTGCAAGGAAGACGTTATATCTAATAGTGAAAACTTGTATGGGAGTATTAATCCTCATGTGGATTTCGTTGTTTTTTCTTTGACAGATCAAGAAGTAATTGACGGTTTAATTCATCTTGATTTAAATCTAAAAGCTCGAGTGGATTTAATTCCACCTGGTTTGCTATTTAAATGAGCTATTTCACTTGGTAAAGTGTTAAAAATTAGTTTTAATTAGTCGCTTCTCACTGGTGACTTTTTAGAGGAGTTTATAAAATTGGTCTCAAAAACTTAGTTAAAACTATAGGCCAGTTTCTAAAATCTCGGCGATTTCAAAACTTTTTGAAAAATTAGGCTCAATTTCACAGTGAAAGATATTATAACTCCGAGACAGCATGGATTCTTTAGTGGTCTACTACTAATTTGTCTTTTCAAAAAATTTTCTAATACTCGTATATTCATTGGAAAAAGAATGCCGGTCAATGTTTTATACACGGATTTCGTAAATGCTTTCGATAGAGTTCACCATAGTCTTCTTATAAGAAAGTTGGAGACAATGCGATTCAAACTTGGCTTTCTTAAATGGTTGGAATCATATTTGTCGAATCGGAACGTGACGAAGGTAACCAATCCTTTTTTTATTGAAGTCTTGTCAGGCTTACCTTAGGGTAGTCATTTGAGACCTCTCCTTTTTAACCTATTTGTCAGTGAAATTCCAGATTGTTTACAATTTGCAAACTGTCTAATGTTCGCCGACGATTTGAAACTATATTTTCAAGTATCTTCAATTGATGCGCTGTTCAGTTACAGTCTTGGTTATGAAAGTCTTTCAATCGTTAGCGAAATAAAAGACCTTGGTGTTGTCTTGGACTCAAAGTTGTCTTTTTCAAAACATATCGATTTTATAACATGCAAAGCAAATTCGTTGCTAGGTTTTTTGAAGCGCAACACGGCTGTATTCAAAGACAGTTACACTTTAAAAATAATTTATATATCCTTAATAACATCCATATTGGAATATTTTAGCGTTGTTTGGTTGCCTTTTTATCAAAATTTCTCTGATTGAATCCAAAATATGCAAAGGAGGTCCACGCGTTTTGCTCTGAGGTAATTAGGGTTGACAGAAGGTTTGCCTAGCTATAGCTCTTGATGCGCATTAATAGATTTGAAATCATTAAAAAGTCGTAGGGATTCCTTAAATGTTATTTTTATAAAGGACATAATCGATTACAGAATAAAATCTCCGGATTTACTAGCTCTTATGCCTTTTTATGTTCCTGAGAGGAATTTACGAAACAAGTACGTTCTCTTTCTGATTCCTAGTCACAGGACGAACTTTGGATAAAATGAACCCATAAATCGTTCCTTATCACTTTTTAATTTAGTTCACTATGAAGTCGACCTTCAAATGAATAGATATTTATCTTTAAGAGTATTGTTTTAAATGATATATGTATGTATGTATGTATAGATAATTATAGAATTCGCAGAATTTTACTCCCGGTGAGTTGACTCGATTCGCATCCGCTGTAAGTATTTTTAAGTTATAGCAGTCAACAGACATTGATGAAACGATTATTTTTTTATATTATTTCCTAAAATCTATATAACTATATACTTGAAAATGGCATCCCAAATTTTCGTCTTGAAAAATTTTGAAGAAATTTGTTGTATACAAAAATGTATTTAATAATGCATTTTGCATTTGAATGTTTTTCTATAATTAAATCTATGCTTTTATTTTTATAAATAATTTTTAAATTCCAAGTACTTTTACATAAGAGGAAGTAAGTGCGATCCACTTGTGCGTTTTATTTGCTTCCGATAGACAGTTACTTTATGGCAAGTTATGCATTCGTAAAAAAATGGAACTTCCGGTTGTGATCAGACTTAAGATTACGATGATATGGAAAAAGAAAAAAAGTGGGTCTCGCAATTATCTCTGTCTGCCTGTCAGTGTTTCGGAGTATAGCCTAAACGGCTTTGCATATTTTACTTAAATTTGGTAGATAGAATTTTTAAATTTTCCCCAAAACAGTTTTTATTTTTTTTCCCAGACCAAAAATAGTGTTTGATGTTATACATTTTTGTTTTAAATTTTATAAAATATTTTTTTTTTGTTCAAAAAAGCTCACTAATAGTTAAAAACAAAAAAAAACCGAAAAATGGTTATTAATGATACCCCCTATGGAACCTTTTTTTTATTTTTTTTTAAGAACCCTATAACTGATTTTGAAAGTTTATCATAATTCTAGTTCGAGAAAAATCATAATTTCGGAAACCATTTTGTATCATTTTTATGGCGGGCATCGTTATTTTAAGATAAAGTTTTCCTACACCTTGTAGATAATATTGAAAATGGAAGTTTCAAAAAAAAAAATTATTTTAAAAATAAAAAAAAAGGTTTAATACAAAACACTTTAAAATTTTGAGAAGTCCTCAAGAAATCTATCTTAGGATAACGATGCCCGCCATAAAAATGATATAAAATGGATTTCGAAAATATTATTTTTAAAAGGTTCTAAAAAGTTTAAAAAACATTGCATACCAAAACTCAACAGAAAAATTTTTCATTTTTTTTTTCTAATTAAGAGATCTTAAAAACGAGTCAATATTTTTACGAAATTTAATTTTTATTTGTAGTTGGCTTAATCATTTTTTTTCTTAAAAATTGATTTAAGAATTTTATTTTTAAGAACTATTTTTATAATTTTGGTTTATAATTTTTGTTCTTGCATAGATTTGTATTTGATTGATAAATCACATGTCATTCTGTTTTAGCTCCAACTGCCAAGGGAGTTGTTTTATTCATTTAAAAATTTAGTTTTATGGTTGTGAACAGTTTTTCTTATTTTTTCTTATTAGTATGATACAACTTAACAATTTGCCAATTTTAAATTAGTTTATTAACTCCTTTTCCATTTTAAACATTTTCTAACTACATACTATCATGCTCAAACTATTTTTTAAATAAATTTCTTCTGAACTCGCCTAAAATAATGAAATAGTGACATTTCGTGGAAAAAAGCTAAGTAAACAGGCCTTCTTTTGACGTTTGTAAATGTCAAAGAGTCATTTGAAGTTAACACGATACTACAAAAAACTAGGTATTTGATGATTGAATGATGATTTGATGACCAAAATTTGAAAAATCGTCGGTCGTTTTAATCAAGCACTAAAACAGTTTTAACATCGTAAATTCTAAGCCTTTTAGTATTATATTAGAGCAAGTTTGTGCAACTCAATCGTACATACATACATATGTATTTATAATTGTTTTGAATTATCAACTATAATTTGATCATTAGGGCAAGAGGTGGGGTCACTAAGGTTTTTCAATGCTCGTTAGGTTTCTGAAAAAGAGATGGTAGTGGATTAGCCAGTTATGGGTGAACGGCAGTTCTCATATCCCCGAAGCTGGTTATTGGAATCTGATTATCGGGCCTGCTTTAAAAAAGCCCTGTCCCCCGAGTATCGTCTTGTACCATCTAATAAACTTCAATATAATTAATTATGAAAGAGGCACGAGGAGCCTCGGATAATGATAAGCCTCAAATGGCAACAAGACCCAGAAGTATGAGGTAGATATTAACGGAATCTAGGAGATACGATGGATGAAGTATATTGAAAAGACTAAAATCTCTATAATTTTTACAGTTACGATGCATGTTAAGATGCGAAAACATGGTAGAAATTCGGCTAAGAAGCCGAATGTGATCACTTGGATATGATCGGCATCTAAGCTACCTTCAAAAACATAAGCCCAATAGTCGCACGCACTCTTACGATGAAGCTGGAAAACATATCAAAGAGGATTCTTATGAACTCTAAGACGAATCCTATACAGAGTCTGTCTGGAATATGGTATTAAAGTTGTTTTCCGTGTATTTAGGACAAAAGTCAGAATAGAAGCCATTTTCAACGACTTGTTAATGAGCCCATCTTCCCCGAAATGACAACACACACGGCTTTCGCACAATAGACTTTGGAGCTGCTCGTAATATGGTGATAAGTAAAAATAGCTTTTTAAGGCCAACTAAATCGTCTATTTTCTAATGTACGATTGGCACGTTTATGAAACCTTAGACGTGCTTACATTTCGAGGGGCAAATGTCAAATATGACCATTTCGAAGTTGCTACAAAATTCAGAACTCTCCTGATTGTCAAACAAAAATCACGAATCGGAAATGGAAAACCTATTCCAATGTGCCATTGAGGAATACTTTGAGCTTCGCGTACCATTATACATGGACATGTCTTTTTCAATCCTCTTCACTTTTATTAAACGCTCGCACTGTGTTAAACCCTAACATTATTAGGCCAGTCATAACCCCTGGAGTGTATGCAATTTATTAAAAAAAACTAGCAAGGGTCTAATATCTCTGTGCCATATTAAAAAAAAAATGTATGAAGTTGTTAAGTCATTTAGTAAAGAGGTTGCACAATTAGTCTAATGTATTGTTATGAGTAAGAACTTCTTTTTAATGATTTCGTCAATCACGGACTTTTAACTCAGTTCGCTTTTGACCGATTTTAAGGTTTTTCACAATTCTATCGATTTTGATGGACGACAGCTCGAATAGCTCAGTAGCAAAAATTCTTTCAAATTATAAACCATCGAATAGAATGCCGAAAAGGTCCATGAACATTGAAAGACGTAAAAAGTAGTTGTAATCTCAAGTTTATCCATAAATCTTGGGTAAATTCTTCACCCTTGAAGCTCAAAGTTCATGACCCCGTTCGCTTACTGGGCGTTTGGAAGAGGACTCCAACCCAAACGAGGTTTAACAGGTGATAATGCATCCTCAAAAAGTTACCGTTTGGGGTGGATTTTGCTCCCTGTCAATGGCGAGCATTACAGAACGATGATAATCAATTTCTTATGGCCAAAATTAAACCACATGGACTTAGCCCAAATGTGATTTAGCAGGACGCGACGATTGACATTCTGTATAAACGATTTGAGGGTAAAATTATCTATCGCAGAGGTGACGTGAATTGGCCATCAAGGTCATGCGATTTGAATCCGCTACTCTTTTTCTTTTGTGGTTTTCTGAAGTTGCAGGTCCACGCAAATAAACCACAATTTACAGATGCCCTTAAGGTGACCATATCACAGGCCATCGTTCAAATTCTGCCGGATCTATTCGGAAGAGATATCTAAAATTTGATCATTCGGATCCGTGCCACCGCACCGTAAGAAGCCGAGGTGAGCGAGCATTAAAACAAAGAAACAATTTTGTTAATACCCCACACAGCTTAGTTTATTCCATTTCAACCTGTACCCGGCCTTATTGAAAAACCCTTTACATATTTCATGTATCAGAAATTAATTTAGTTTGAATCCGTTTAGCCGATATTGAAAAATAAAAAGAACCGTTCTTAGCCAACATTTTATTCAACTTTAAAACGTCCAATAAAATTTAAGAAGGGAGTTCTCGTAAACTTTAAATAAACTCTTTATTTTGTATTTATGTAGCTACAGAATTCTCATAATATCATATGAAAAATATACACATTTTATAAAAAACAAATAATTTCAAAATAAAGTATCTTACCTTTCGGCACGTAAATTACATCCGAAGAAATGGATAAACAATAACTCTGTCTTTATGCTGCATTGAAGGTGAAAATCTTTCCATGCAACAAACAGAACCACAACCAAGGAGCTAGAGAAGACACCAAGACGTCATCCTTGCAGTGTCGTTACATTTGAAATAAACAATTTAACTGCATCATTTGGGAATATGTCTCTGTATCTTGACTGGCTGCTGTGGCATTAAGAGTCTGACTCTCTGTCTGTGTGTGTCTGCAGCAAAAACGGACCAAAGGTGATATCTTTTCTGACGATGACTTCTTCAAAAATTCATGAAGGATCCTTACTCCCACCACACCGCACCGCACAAACAGAGAGAACCCGCACCAAACCGAACCGAAATTTTCATTTTGCACACGTATTTCGATTAAATTCTCATTTCGGCCATAATTTTTCCAGTTTTAGTACGGCACTGGCACTAAACCATCTGAAGCAACAGACACATCCCATATATACTCGACACAAAAAAATAAGATCCTTCGGAGCTGAAAAACTATTACATGATGAGTGTATTCCCCTGATGACTCTGGCAAAGGGAAGAAAAGCGGTGGCAAATGATTTTCCTTTTTCGCTGTTGGAGTGGGTTCTTGGCTTCGCCACAAGTGGATAGGTGCATATTCTTTGCTACACTTTGGTGGACATGTGTTTATAAATCATTCGGGGTCTTAAGTTTTCGAATTTTCTCGCTGATTTAGAAAGTTTCCGAGTCCGATTGCGATTGAGGAAATTTGTGCGTTCGTTCTTGTTTTTGACTGTGGGTCGTTCGTTCAGGGGGACATTTATCTTCATGGAGACAGCGAATGTCGCACCTTCATGTGTACTTTTGGCATGTCATGCAGCAGCAGCAGTAGGGTCTGCAATATTTTCCAATTTATTGGAATCATGTAGTTTACGATTTAGTCGGTGGTGTGTGAATAGAGAAATAGTTGAAAAGAATCACACGAATTGAAACTCTTTCACAGGGGAATTGCGGGGTTCTTCGTAGAAGGTATTCTTTTTCCAGGAATACCTAACACATACTATTTAGAGTAAGTATCACAAGTTTATTTGATGGAAAACAATACAAAACAATAAATCAGTATTATTGGATTTAATTGTTGATTGGATCAGTTTTTTTTTTGTCAAATACAACAATCTATACAATTTCTAAGAATTAATTCATTATCGTTTTCATTGTTCGAGAGCCCAATCTAGGCAACATAGACTTCAAATAGATGCGAGTACTTTTATGAATTGTCAGTAACGTGGCTAGATATTGAAGATGTATGGCAATGGATAATTATTACGTGATGATATTTTAACTATAAAGTGTGAAAAAGTCAAAAGAACCTTCTACAATATTGAAAATATTGTTTATTTATAAAGAAAATATTTTGCAATATCTTTGAATATTGAGGGCATTCACTAATAATGTAGTGACTACAGGGGCGGACGCAGAAAAAAATTTCGGTGGGGGGGGGGGGGAGTTTTCAAAAAAATATGAGATTTTCATAAATAAATTATTTCCGGAATTTTATTAATACGTGAAATCATATCTTGTTGCGATCATACGAAAAAGAGTTATCCGAAAACATAAGGACACTCAACTGGTACCTACGTTAAATACCTACTATACTACATAATTATAACCACAACGCTTCCAAAAGGTGCTGGTCGCACGAACTTGCTTTTATATAAAAAGTTCAAAAATTAATATTTCTAGAGAAAAAATGTTTATAAGCAAAAAATTCATTTTTTAAATGACTAAAACAACTCCTTAAGTTATTATTTTACAAATAGTAGTTTAGTAGTTAGAGCTAAACACATAATATGTTTTATAAAAGATTTTTAAAACATAGGTATTTAAGAAAAAATTTTGGTACGCCAATTTTAACTAGAAGCTTCTCTATACAAAATTTTATTGAAATCTGTTCTGCCTATAATGACAAATTCAAAATTCGAAAAACTGGTTTATAGTAGGTACACTCAGTAATGTCTTAATTTATTTTTTTTTATTTTTTCATTCAAAGTAGAGCACTGAACAGAGCATGAGCATGTCAAACATGTTCTGAACTTTCTCCGAATCGAGTGTGTTCTAAGAGCTCTGAATTATTTTATAAACACACGCGAGTTTTTGAGTTTTTTTTTCTGTCTGTCAGAATGATTTCAGCATTTAACTCTGTCTACTCAGCTATTTTATACCGACCTCATAGAGTGCGCTCTGAACAATCTCTGAACACGCTCTCAACGAAAAAAGAAACACGATCTTTGAACTGTTATACACTCTGAGCTAAAAAAGAAACACGATATTTTGTTTGACAGTTCAGGTACTGCTCTGAACTAAAATTTAAAATTTGGAAGAGCTTCATAATGATTAAAATCGGTTGTACTGTTTTCGAGAAAATCAAAAACAAACAAAATAAAATGGTTCCAAGAGGGCTTCCAAAAGATGATTCGTACCGTTATTTTTGGTTTTAAATAAAAATTTTACGAAAATCGGCCCATGCTCTTAGGCCGTAGTCGAAGAGACAGACAGACAGAATTTCGAGACCTACTTTTTCTTCGCTATCATAGTAATGTCAACTTTGATAAAAATCTTGAGTTCGATTTATTTTACGAATGCATTACTTGCCTTATAGTACCTATAAGTCGTAAGAAAAACGCAGAGAACCGATAAAGGGAAACACAAAACTTCTAATAATATGGCACGAAAATAGCACTTTGTCTCTTTTTTCTTTAAAAAAATGAACTCTTATTTTTTGGTTGTTTCGAGGGGGGTTTTAACCCCTAAAACCCCAACCTGCGTTCGCCCCTGAGTGACTACGTAGTCAACTCACTATGATTGGCTAAATTCAACTAAAAAATGAGTTAAAATTTCCCCTCCGACGCACGTAGTGTATAAATTCCGGCTTTAAAGTTATGTCGTTTTTATTTGGCAACACCGATCCCAACTGAACACTTTTTTTTTTTATTCTGACGATTCTGAAGTTTGGTGTGATTGTATATGTATGTAAAACGTCAAAAAATGTGTAGCAGGATTACTTATGAGTATATTTTAAATGTTATCCATTTCAAAATCAAAAATAATTTTTGTTGCACAATTAGGATGCAAGAAATGACAACTGTTGAGTTTGTCGTTTAAGTATATAAATGTGTGAGTTCTTTTGGTTTCTCGATTATGATTTCAAATCCAGAAGCAAATTTCTCTTCTTTTCTAAAGGATTGTAAAAGAATGTTATATTTTGTAAATGCAAACTTTAAAAATCATTCTTTTCATTCAATTAAAAAGATTGTATTCATTGGGTGGTATTCTGAGACAAATCGGTTAAAAAAGAGATCGATCTCATTTAAGAGATCTATCTCATTTTAGAGATTTTCGTATGCAGAAAAAAATCAAAATCTCATTCTAATGAGATAAAGCTACTAAAATGTTGAGCCTGGAAATTAGTTATCTCAGGAAGTACAATGGCTGAATACATTAATATTTTTGATCCCTTTAAACCAACAAAGAACTTTAAAACTACTTATAGGCTTACCCCATCCCATGTTGAAGCCTTAAGAAATAATTTTTCTACAAATAATGAGAAAATTCGGGAAAGTCGATGAGTAATTAAATGATGGTTTTCTTACGCTTCGTAGATATTGGTTTCCAAAGTGGAATTGCAGACAAAATAGTAAATAAAAAAGAAGATTCGATTCATGTTAAACCAAAACCGTTAACTTTGTTCAATATATTTTGTACACAAAAAACAGTGAAAAAAAAGTATGAAGAGGAACTTCAATTTCGCGTGATGCAAGTTTTTCTCCCAAGAGTTTTAATTTCTTTGTCAAAACTAAATTTTGCTTAAGCAAAACATTGGGGTGAGAAAATTTATCTGTTTCATCTATCTCGATTGAACTTCTCATTCAACATTTTCATGTTTTCTTTTCGAGTGTTAGTATTCAAAATTTGCGTTGCGCTTGCAACGGGATTAGATGATTCGTCTCGACTATTGGCTACACTAACTATACGTGTACAAATTGTTGTAATGAAGTAATAATAAATGTGCTCTAAAAAAACAATTTCTGACCTACAAGTCTATTAAGTACAGGATTTGGATCTTATGAGCCCCCACCTCTATTAAACAAATCCCATTGTACTTTTTCCTATGATTTTCGTTTCATTATTCTGTTACCTGTTTTATTTTTGAACACATTCTTTGAATCTGTTTTTAATATTAGGTATTTTCTTAGCAATTTGCTGCACGTCTATTGTTTTTCCAATTCTTTACGCACTTGGATTTAAAAGCTAATAAAGCATTATTATTCTTTTTTTGTTTACTTCCGGAATTTGACTTTTTGTTATAAGCATAATATTTTTCTTTAAAAAGTTCAAAAAAAAGCTATTGGTATCCTTAGTTTTTTTTGGGGCTATTACCGTCACTTTCACTTGATGAAGACAATTTTCAAATAAATGTTTTCTTTTTGAGAACCGAGCCGAAGCACTTACTTCGGGTTTACGCCACGTCAAGAAAATCCTTGTTTATAATATATTTTCTTAGCCATTTTAGCTACGCCTTCCTTATGTCAAATATACTGGGAAAAAAGTCACCAATCTAAATCTCTGGTTATTATACACGCAAAGCAAACCTCAGCTGATTTACATTATTATTCATTTTATTATCATTGTATGCATATTGGAAATTGGATACATTTAAAATTGGATTGTATAAAGTTCAAATCCAATAAATGAATGTACCAACCACATTGCGTTCCCAATACCCTACAGCTGTTAGAGCGTTTGGAAAATATAAATAATTTATTAATGCAAAATATCTATCCTTTTTGTCTTAGTAAGAAACGAAAAAAATAGCTTACACTCCTTTTTGTAAATTGCACAAGATGTCATCTCAAAATGACATTTATATACTAAAACGGCCTTAAACCTCATATGAACCAGTTTTAGCTTATTCCACAGCTATTCCTCGTGTATTTTCATTATAAATAAGGTTTTCAGAATTAGAGCCGTTGTAAAGTCGAAGTATCTTTACTCCGTCGCTAAAACGAGTTAGTAAATAAGGCTGCAAAGGTTTATGAAGGGAAAAGACTGCAAAATCATCAGTGGTGACTGGTGAATGTTTCAAATCGATGGTGAAGAGTCACCATAATATTTGTCAAGCTTTTGTTTGGTTTCCGTGATGGTTTTTTCTTGTAAAAAATAGTGTTAAATGATCACTTGAAATTTAGTTTTTCTTTTCCATTCCACTGAAAATGCTCTGAACGCCTATATTAAATGGCTGCCACAACAAAACTTTTTGACAGATCTGTATGAAAAAATGAATGTTTCTTGACAAACAAAATGATTAATGTGAGGTGGTGACTCCATTTGCTTTAATTTTCAGTGACTTATTGACTTGTTCACTGCACAAGTCTACTTGAATTTGATCAATCACCAAATGTTGAACAGTCGAATGGGAAGAACGACAATAGGTGCGTTTTATTATTCATAAATCTATCTGGATTCGGATCTGGATCTTCCCTTGAAAATAAAACATACGGATCTTAGTGACAACAGTGTTATAAGCCCGTCTCTTTTTATTCTAAGGTTTGTAAATTTTAAATTATTTCTTGTCTTTTTTCTTTACACAATAGCTTACACTACCTTATCATAAAAGCCATCTACTCGCCAGTGTAATAACTAATTTTTGGATCTTTGAAATAGATTCCGATAGAAAACAGGATCCCAAATTGTTTTTGTAATACATGTTAAGACTTAATCCAGATCCGGATGCAGATAGATTTGTGAATAATAAAACGCACCTAATAATTGTAAAATGCGTACAACGAAAAATACAAAATAGGAGAATCATTTATATATGGAACAATATGACCGCCATGTTGTCAAAATCCAACTGTCAAAATCCTATCGCACTTATTGGAAAGTATTGGAAAATACTGTATATGGTTTTTAAAACTGTCACTTATTTAATTTGTCATTAATGACATATTTGTTTTTGTTAATTTGCACAGAAATAAAACCGTGTTCGTACAAAGAACACAATAAGAATAACTAACGAATTACTAAAGAAATGCATAAGTTTTAGGTTTGGCAACTATGGAGGTAGTTGCTTTGAAAAATTAACTGCAGCAAATGTAAAAATGGCTGTGTCGGAGGAGAATGAAATGCTGAATTGTAAGTATCAAAGTTACTTTGAGGAACTTATAAAAACAAGAAACTTGCTAAATCTCGCTTTCACCTTTCGTGTTCATGTTTAACAGAAATCTAACAAAGTAACAATTTATAACTTTATTAAAAATGTGTACCTAAAGTTAAATTAACTCTCTTAACAAAGTTAAATTTAAACTTACAAAACACCAAGTAACAGCTTTATTGAGTTTTCTTTTTTTTTTTGAAGTTCTCCTTGCGCCACATTCTAAATGGCAACTCAAAACAACAAGGAAATTATATTGTTGAAAGAGAAACGACTTTACAACGTGGATTGGCAAAACCAAAGACAGAGTTTACAATTGAAAATAGATTTACAGATATTTAATATAATACAACATCCTTTTTGGCAGTGTCATCCAATGCCAACCATCACACCACACGAGTTGATATAACTATACATTCATATATGTCTTTGCTTTAGACAAGGACAACTCACTTTACACATTCAACAAGGACGTGAATCAAAACGGAAGGGAGTATAGTCAACGCCAAGTAAAAACTTTGCAACATACAGTATAGAAGGAGGGGGGCTTACGATGATTCAGAAAGATATTGCAAAAATGTGAAATGATGATACGAATGGCAAACGGGCAAACCTGTTGATTCACCATGAGTACGATGGTGGTTACATGTAGGTATCACAAAGAAAAAAAATTGAACACAAAACACTGTGATATACGATGATGTTCAACTAAAAATCAACCCATAGGACAAAGGAGTTTTATGTATGCGAGCCTAAGTTACATGGGCGTATTTGATGTTTTAAATATGTACTTTGTTTCAAATTTGTTCGAAATCAAATATAAGCTCGTTTGAACTTTATCTTCGATAATCAAATTTTGTTTTATATTTTATTCGGGCACTAAGATCATAGGCGCAAAATTTTAAACATTGCGAGTTTTAGGAATAAAACCAGCTTTACATAGCACAATCGTTTAATTGCAAGTCATTGTGTAACTTTTTTTTATATCTTTAAGCAAGTTAGACAACTCTTTAAACAAATGTGGGTTTCGCAAACAGAACTTAAGAAAATTTACGATGAACAACACTTAATTTGACAGATAAAGGACTCGAACACAACTACTCAAAAAAACTTCAAACTAAACACAGCAACTTCAAAACATAAAGTAGACGGTTTTTCAATTGGCGTGATTAAATTTTGGCGGCCTGTGGTTCGTAATTTCTTGCCGTGCATAAAACTTCTGCCTTTCGCAAGCGTCAATTTGAAGAATTTTGCGTGGGGGCTTGGGCCTACCTCCGTACACAGCCCAACTGTCCCAGGAGCTCAATGTGCATGACCATTAGCAAACGCCACCGTTTGTTCACTGATTGGGCTTCGGAACTTTTGGAAGAGGACCCCAATTTTTGCCGAAAAATAATCTTTATTTCTTTACTCAAAAGGTAAAGTGGCTTAAGTCGACTTAAGCCAAAAACGATTTTTTTTAATAATTAAAGAAAATAAAAAATTAGCTACATTTCTGTGTAATCGGTTCGTTTGAATGACCCCTAGAACACCTTTTTTGAATTTGTCAAAACGACCTAATTCAATGAAAATAAAAAATTACATTTGGAATAACGTCCTAACTCCAGGTTCTTAAATCTGTGCAATTATTTCTTGTCTTATGTCCAATTAAGCCTCTCTCGATTTTTTCTTAAATTACAATTACATAAAAAGGAATAGAGAACTAAGTCCAATTAAGCCGTTTTTCCAAAATCAATTTAGGCCGTTTTTCCATATCGAAAATTAATTTAAATTGACTTAAGCCGTTTTTCCAATTTATGTTATTTGCTTTTATTTGGCTTACTTAGACTCAAGTCACTTTTACAAAATAATATAAGATTTTTTTTTTAGGCAAAAATGGCTAATGTATACTTTAATACAAATTAAAATAAAAAATAAAATTGGAAAAACGGCTTAAGTGACTTAAGACAATATATACAAAACTAAGCAAAAAGTAAAAAAGGCTTATGTAGGTTTTTTGCCTTTTAACACTGAATCTTAATTGAGTTTTTTAAATCTCAAAATTAATTTGAAAAGAGTTATTAAAAGTTTATATTTTGTTGAAATTTCAGCCTCCTTATCAGCATAGTTTTCTTTAAATAATTTTTTGAAGTTTAAAACTCTTCTCCTCTAAAATGTTAAAAATCGACTTAAGCCACTTTACCTTGAGAGTAAAGATTTGATGAATGGATGTGTCAACAAGCCAAGTTGCTGTATATGTGAGACGACACCAGCCCACACGAGGTTCATCAAGTGCAATGCATCCTCAAAAAGTTACCTTTTGATGTGAAGTTCGGACTTCTTTAATCGACAAAAGATCCACCTAGAACACGATACAGTGATAAGGAATACTTAAAAAGAGACTTAACTTTATTCTGTCTAAGTACACACCTGCACCAACCCCATTATCAGTATCAAAATGTATGGATTCGTTTTGAAGGAATGTCAAAACCTTGCTGTTGAATCTTGAAAGTGAAATTTTTTATCGAACTGTACTTGTGGAACGGTGTAGTCTATGTTCCTTGGCACTGATCCCAATACATTCGGAATGGGAGAGCATTGGAATTTGTTTAATTTTTCACAGTTTCTTGTTTTATCTAAAGCTGTCTACCGTACTGTTACTCCGTATGTAAGAATCGGACTGATTACCAGGATTACAAGACCCATATATTTCCAACGCCCGGTTTTCAAGAGAAAAGTGTTACTTTGGAATTTCTGACTCAGTTTCTGAGTTAGTTAAATTAGGTTTCCAGCTCTTATCTAAAATAGTATCCAAGTATTTCGCTTCATTTGCAAAAATCTGTGGTAGAACTTTGATAGAAGGATTATCTATATAAGGAATTTTGTAGTTCGTAGAAAATAGAACAAGATCAGTCTTATGAGGATTGACACGCAGTCCACACCGACCGGTCTGCCCAGTTTATCAGCGTATTTAAAGCATTTTGTAAAAGTTCTTTCAACGTATTCGGATGCTTTCCTGATACACATTTAGCAACTTCTGCGTAGGCAATCAGTAAGGTCTCAGCAGCACATTGACTAACGACCAGCCTAGTACAAATTGTTTTTAAATTTTGTCGACTATAAATATATTGCTTAAATTTCGTATTTAATGGACCTGATATCCAAAAATCAATGTGTCCAAGCCTAGCCATCGTAAAGGTGTGTCTACACCAAAGAAACATTTTTCAAACATTTTAGAAATATTCCAGAAACATTTAAAGAACATTTCGGAAACAGAGAAACATTTCTGAAATGTTTATTAAATGTTTCTGAAATGTTTACTTTGGTCTGGACGCTCACGAAATATTTCTGAAATGTTTCTCTGTTTCCCATTCCAAATGGAAAACTTTCTTTGTTGTCCAATGTTATCCAATTGATCAAAATTTATGAAACTGTCTTGTTTTTTTACTTGCGATATAGGTACTATAGGGCAAGTTCTGCATTTGGAAAAAAAATCGAACTCGAGATTTTGATCAAAGTTGACATTACGATGATAGCGAAGACGAAAAAAGTGGGTCCGACAATTCCGTCTGTCTGTCTGTATGTCTGTATGTCTGTACCTCGAACTACAGCCTAAACTACCGGAGGTATTTTCTTCAAACTCGGTAGTTAAGGGTCTTCGGTGATTCCCTAGAGGAGAAATTGAAATTTTTTTTTTAGCTCCAAAACTAAGGGTACCCCCCGTACACCCGTAATACAAAATCTTATTTATCTCGAAAACGGCTCTAACGATTTTGATAAAAAAAATTAAGTGTGATATTATGGACACGGACTATATTTTGGTGAAAAAAAAAGTTTGGGGGGAAATGTTATTAGGGGTACCTGTCATAGAACGGTTTTTTTGATTTTCGAATTTCTCACCAACGGCTCTAACGATTTCAACCAAAATTTTTATGTAGGAGCTCCTTTGCATTTAAAAAAATATAAACTAAACATTTTTTCGAAAAAATAGTTTTTGGATTTTTAAAAAAATAATACAATTTTTTTTTTGAAAATTCAATATCTTGAAAACCGATACACGATTAAATTTTTAAATTACGTTTTAAAATGTATTTTATTAAATACTAACAATTTGCATATCAATTTTTTTTTATAAAAATTTTAAGGAAAATTTAGTACACAAAAAACATGTTTCAGTGTGTCTGTATGTCTGTACCTCTCACTACAGCCTAAACCACTGGACCTATTTCTTTCAATCTCGGTAGTTAAAGGTCTTCGGTGATTCCCTAGAGGAGAAATTGAAATTTTTTTTTTAGCTCCAAAACTAAGGGTACCCCCCATACACCCGTAATGCAAAATCTTATTTATCTCGAAAACGGCTCTAACGATTTTGATAAAAAAAATTAGGTGTGATATTATGGACATGGACTACATTTTTGTCAACAAAAATTTTGGGGCAAAATGTTATTAGGGGTACCTGCCATAGGCCCGTTTTTTTTATTTTCGACTTTCTCATTAACGGCTCTAAGGATTTTAACCCAAAATTTTTAGCAGGAGTCCCCTTAAGTTTAAAATAATATTGTATATAAAAATATTCGAAAAAATATTTATTGGGTTTTTAAAAAAAAAAAAAAAATTTTAAATCAATATCTTCAAAATCTATGAACGATTATTTTTTGAAATTATTTCCTAAAACCAATATTAGTAAATACTTTAAATTCGCATCCCACATTTTTTTCTTGAAAAATTTTAGAGAAATTTCTTATATAAAAAATGTATTTAATAATAAAACGGTTTTTTAAAGTTTGTTTGCATAAATTCATACTTTTCTAGAAATAAGATGGCAATTATATGCATTTGAACATTATTATCTCATTAAATCCATATTTATAAAATGTATCTTAAATTCGAAAGTACTTTTACATAAGAGCAAGTTCGTGCGATCCAGTCGTGCATTTTATTTTAATTTTTTTTGTATTTGTTCATGATGATAAAACACGACACTATCAGTGCTACTTCTTTACAATCCATTTTCACGCACAAAACTAGATACATAAATGGGAAGCAAAGAAATGATATTTCAGAAATGTTTCTCAAATCGTCCACACCGAAAAAACATATCGGAAACATTTCTTAAATGTTTCTGGAATGTTTCTGAAATGATTTTTTTTTAAACAAATGGGAAACATTTCAGAAACGTTTTTTACAAAATGTTTCCTGAAATGTGTCTTTGGTGTGGACACACCTTAACAAAACATGTTTTGTTATTTCAGGCAAACTCAAGGACCGAAATCTTACAACCTGACCCAATACGACATGTTTACAGGTTAAGTACTTTCCAAGGTGTGAAAATATATTTTTCCAATCTCATACTTGGGAAATTAATATCAATACAAATCCAAATCTTATTCTCATCATATGACTATGCAGTTCTTGGCAAGAAATTTTCAAAAATAGTCTTGAAATTTCAGACCGAAGCCCTAAAAGTTGTGGACCTCCAATGCTCGATTTAGGTAAGCTTTTGTTAAAGATAGTAGTCAAGCTCCCAAGTGATAGGATTTCTAATCTGAAAACTTGAGAACACGAAATCGGAGAGTGTTTTCAGATATTTCCGTCAAAGTTAACACGACGCAGGACTCGAATAAATGTTTTGAGCTCCCATAGAAAATTCTGTCCAAAGTTAAGCCGTGCTATGATTTAACTAAGCATTTTAGCCGAGAAAATGAGAAGAGCAAAGTTTTAATTAAATGAAAAAATGAAATTTTTGTTTCTAACTGTACATCAGTTATATCTGTCAATATTTAAGTTTAGTACGTTTATCGCTCTAATTTTTAGCTCCCACAAATCTTTCACATCAACTAAAATTCTAGCAAAATTTTGACATAAGGAATTTGTGGGGAATATGTCACAGAAATGTCAAAAAACATTTCAAATATTTGTGTTTGAATATTCAATGAATTTTATCACATACAATTAATTCTTCCATTTGACATCTGTCAAAATTGAGCAAGAGAATATGTGCCCAAAAAATAATTAAGTGAGTTAAATATTGACGGATACTTTCTGTACAGTTAGAAACAACAATATATTTTCCTCTGGAGCTGCGTACCTCTCAAACAAATTTTTTTTTTCGCCTGGTTTCCTCTCTATAACAAAAACAAAAGTAAATGCAGCCCTGAAGTATGCCATAAACACTGCCAGTAGAATACATTTCAATGAATAAGCGAACATCGCGCACCTCAGAATCTGAACACATTTGTTACTCAAGTTGGTTACAGAACAAATCTAAAAAAAAAACACACAAGTACTTTCACTTCCTTCCCCCTTAAATGACATTCGATTTGTATGAGGCGAAGAAAATAGAAACAAAAAATACAAGTATAGTGTACTTCTTCGGGATATGATATGTGAAGGCAGCAGGAAGGTTTTTGCGGCAATCTGATTGAAAGTTTGCCGTTTCCGTTTTTGGGTGGCTTTTAAGCGTATCATGTCGAGACTGCCAGGCCGTCCCGTTACTATCCCCATCCACCACCCACAAAGGCAGCACACAATAGGCCTGGCACGTATCTGCCAAAGCTTATTGAGAATGAGGGAAGTAATGTTTTGTTTTGCGCACAAAACACATATAATATTGCATTGTTCTTTGAGAAACAATTGATTCAAAAAGCCCCTCTCTCCCCGAAATACAGCCATCTTGATTTGGTTTTCGACAGAGAAAAATATAAACCCCCATTTTCATCCCCTAGAAGCACGTCTACGCTAGTGTTCATCGTTTAGCGATAGTGCTTTGGAAAATTGAAAATGAACGTCAGATCGGCTACACCAATCTACTATCGGCGATGGGTGGGGGTAAGTGGAAGAAAATTGTATATGAGTTGTGATTTTCAATTACAAAGCAGCCCTCATTCCTCCCATCAACGTCATCCTCATCGTCATCAGCATCAGAGTTAAACAAAAGGTGACTATTTCATTTAATGTCAAACTTTTTCCTCCCCAAAACCTCCGCTTCACTTCACTTCTACTAACTCATAAATGCGTTACCCCAAAAGGGTTTTTGCCTGGTTTAGTGTTGGGGCGTTCGACTTCACGTTGGAAAAACTTTGAACAAATTTCACCAAAGTTGTTAGGAGTATGATTTTGTAATGTGTACATATACATTTTTAGAAAAATCAACATTTCATTATTTTTATGAACCCATGATGGTGCTAGCCCGTTGTGGGGTCCATAGGGTTGGGTTCAGCAGCGTCTCCAGCTCGGGTGTGTTCGTTCATACATATATGCAAATAGGATAAGCATTTTATGATACACTAAAACGTAGGACGTTTAGGAAATATTAAAGGTGTTTCTGAGAATCAATTATAAGAGACTTTGCCCTCTCGTTTTGCCCCGGCCTCTACACACGGGCGAAGTTTTCTTTTTTTGTTTGTGTTGATGTTGCCTACATGTGTTTTTTATATGTCAAGTATTAATATACCTATTCGGATGATGACACAGAAGAAAAATAAATAAGAGAGTGGGAAAGCAAAAACCGGAGGTGATGCGAAGTCTTTTAATTTGCTTACCTGATAAAAGGAAGTTCGCTGGCGCTGGCGCTGGCTGGTGGTAGCGGTGGGTAAGGTTTATTATAGGCCTTAAACCAACACATCTGCGTATGTGCTTTGAAAATCCAATTATCCAACTAAGCGATAAGTTTGAAAAATTTATGTGTTTTTATATTTTATGGAAAATCTTAAATTGTTTTCGAAAACAAAAAAAAAAAGGTGTTTTTATGGTAAACGACTAAAGGTTCTGTTGAGAGGGTAAGCTGAATGGGAATTTAGGGTCATATGAAATTTTACTTTTTATAAAGAAAAGAAGGAAAAACTGTTTGCTTGATACAATACATGAACATACTTAAATCCTGGTAAACTATAAATGATTAAGTGGTACTTTTTATGTACGTACCTTTTTTACAGGTTTTTATAAATACTTATGATGAAAGAGGAGCTTTGTATTAATTGGACTGCTCATTTAAAATTCAAAATAACTTTGATTTTTATTTTTATTCTCAATGAATGAATGTTATGAATGTTAGTCACTTAAAATCGGCCCTCCACGAGCTGTCTTGAAAGTATACAAATTAATGGGAATTTTGTTTGAAAACCATACATTTAGAATAAGTCTGAATGGAAAGAGCTGTAAAAATGTCCGAATATCACAATTGAAGGGAAATATTGAAACGGATAAAGCATTCCCCATTCGTGTAGTGCGGCTAAAGAGAAAATCTCTGAGCTTAACTGAATGTATAAGGTTGCTCCAAGGGTAAACTGATGGGAAGTCCCCGCAACTCGAGTACTATATTTGAATTGTCTTAGGAGAGGAATGCAACCGGTTATTTCACTTTTTATACGTTGCTCGATATATGCAAATATTTTCGAAACAATTCTATCACATATCATTCTGGAAGCTCCGATTCAACGACAGTAGACAGCACTGACTTTTTGAAGTATTTAAATTTACGGGGTTTTGATTTTCCATTTTCCATTTTCCATTTTTTTTTATAATTCACATGCGGTCAAGAATGTGTTAAGAGACCCTTACAATGTTAAACACAGAACGAGAGATGGGGAAATTAGGGGGAGAGAAAGGAGGTGTAGATGAGCATTGGTTTTGAATGCTTGCAAATTAAAATGGCAAAGGAAAACCGTGCCGGGTAAGTTATTCCATAATCGCGACTAAAAAACGAATCTCTGTATTTGACTGTACGACCAAAATTAGGTTCGAGGGTGAACTGATGAGCATTTCTAGCGAAGCGGGTATCACGATTGAACTGACAAAGGGGAGGAATGCAACTGGCTACTTCGAGTGAGCATTGCTTGTGAAAGATTCGATAAAACAAGGAAATACATTCCTACGGTGTTCAAGAGATTCGATTCAATCCATGATAGATTTGTTTCCCATCAGTTTTAACGCTGTGTTCTGATTTCGATCCAATAAGTGGGGAGAAGTTTGTGATGCATCTGCCCAAAGATGTTAGTTATACTCGAGTTTTGGTCGTATAAGCGTCTTATAAGAAGAAAAATCACTTCTGTGATCATATCATCACAGCACTGGCATCAACATTACTATCGAGGAAAACATAGCGACCAGTTAAAAATTCTAAGAAAGTAATTCAGATTCAGAGGATAAATGAATGGGACACGAGAAATTGGCTGATATTACACAATAGTCCGAAGTACCGAATGGAGAGCTTACAATTATGGTATACTTATCAGGGTTAGAAGTAAGAAACAAATCGAGAGTGTGAGCGTTTTGCCCAGAAACATCTGGTATTCGAGTGGGCTCATCAACAAGCTGAGTGAGGTGGTGTATCTCAGCAAAGATTTGGACATATCTTCCTTCGGATGTTGTCTGTCCTGAATAGCGGAGCCAACTTTAATTGTGTACATCGAAGTCACCCGCAATAATGACTTCAGTGTGAGGCTACAAGGAAACAATTCGGGAAATGGAATCAGACAGTGCGTAAAACTCATTAAGAGTTGAATTGCTGGACGCCTATAAATGAAAAAATAATGGAAAATATGCTTGCGGACAGTAAATTTGAGCCCCATGAAGTTAAGGTTCGTATTAGAACAGTGTCCATATTGAGTATTCGCGTATTCTTAGCCCACGAATATTTGAAAACACAACACAAAAATCACTTACCATTTCAAAAATCACAAACACTCAAAACACAACTCTGACCATCTAAATTAAACTGTGAAGTGTAGATCCAATGGATTAATTAACAGAATACAACTCGTTCTAGATGTTATGTCCATAGAACACCTTGCGTCTGATATCAATCAAGACATACAAACACAATTGAACTATACTATTCCATTGGACAATGCTGTCAAAATCGGAATATAATGAGCTAATCTTACACTGGATGGTAGGGTACTGGATAAGAAGATAATTGATGAGCTTGATAAATAGGTTCGGAGAAAAATTGGAGCCTTGGGGCACACCATATCACTTATTTTATTTTATTAATATCATCTTTAAAACCATCCAATACGTCTTGTAAAGAGAGATCTGAAAGGTGGTTCAAGTCTTACGAATGATCCTTCAATATTTAGCGCAATAATAATGTTTTTTTTTTTCAAGACGATACGAGTATAAAGATATTTGCCACTGTTTGGTGAGGAAATGTTCTAAGGTGAACATTAAAGACTTCAACCCTCTTGGTCTATCTAGAGCATAATGTAATATAGACAAGAGACTTTCATATATGGCGAATATACACATCTGATCAACGCTGGTTCTTGACATCATTAGGCTTTGGTAATACGCCAAGTCTATTCAGACAAACAATCCACGTCAGAACTAACAAACCTCTGCTTTTTCTAAAATGATTTTTAAAGTGAGTTTTTTTTTAATGAGAACAAATATTTTGCATCACTTTTTTCTTCCAAACTAGGTGTAATAAAGCACGAGTTTAACTTAAGTATTGTAATGTTCTTGTTAACACATATACACCAAAGTCAATTTCAATTTGTTAGATTTGGCGTAAAACTCAAACTTTCTTACATTTATAAAACCATTAACACTTAGGCTAGCTGCGCACTGGCAACTGTGATCGAAATCAAATAGTTTAATCACCAGTTGATAGTGTATCGCGCACTGGCAACTCTTTGCTCACGCTCACACTCTTTTCTCTCTTGCGCTTATAGAAAACAGCTCAACTGTTGCGAATTAATTTTAGGGGCCAGTTATAGCTCATCAGAAAAGTCCATCAGAAAAATTAGAACAATCAAAATCTGAAACACTTTTCTGATGGTTGGTTATAGCTACCAATAATTTTACGTCAGAAAACAAACAGTTTTTTCTTGTCATATCATCAGAAAAAAATTTTCTCAACAGAAAAAAAAAAATCGGAACACAAAAGAAAAACGAAATTGAATATATATTTTGAGTTTTGGCAATCAGCTGTTCAGAAAAACTAAATTCCATCAGAAAAAATATTTAAATCCATTTTCTGAGTAAAATTAGCAACAAAATGTTGTAATTCTTTTTGTAAAAATTAGTCCAAGCAAGTATTTGTCTAATTGCATTCAAATTTTACTGAAAATCGAGTTGTAATATGGTCAAATTTGGAAGACAAAATTTTTTCTAATGGACTTTTCTGATGAGCTATAACTGGCCCCTTAGGCAATCGTTTAGTTTGTGTCAAAACACAAACTTTTTAGTTGCTCGAATCGAGTTGCTCTAAGTGCGCGGTGTCCCATATAAGCCCATATGTTTCATTTTAGCAACTAAACAGTTGCGAAACTAAAAATTGAATGTGCGCGCCTGGCCTTAGGGAAAATATGTAAGAAATGTAAGAAAATTACAAATAAAATGCACGACTGGGTCGCATGAACTTGCTCTTATGTAAAAGACTAAGTATTTAAAAAATTAATGTCATTAAAGAAAAACTGTAAGCATTAAATTCATTTTTTATATGACTAAAACAATTTCTTTAGTAGTTGGAGCTAAAAACAGGATGCCATGTGATTCAAGCAAATATTTTATTTTTATAATTATAAATCGTTGTAGTGGTTTCTTAAAAGATAAGGTTTCATACCCAAAATTTTTAAAACATTTTTAAGAGAAAATTTTGGTACGCCAACTAAATTTTTTTATTACTGTACGAATAAAAATTAAATAAAAAAAAAAACAGAATATTGAAATGTTTTTGAGATATTGAATTTTCCAAGAAAAAAAATTGATTTTTTTTTTTAGAAATTCAAAAAATATTTGTTTTTAAAGTTTTGAAATGCAATATTTTTCAAACTTTTAGAAGCTTCTCTATAAAAAAATTTCATTAAAATCCGTTATGCCGATAATGAGAAATTAAAAATTCTAAAAAATGGTTCTATGATAGGTAAAGTCCTAATTTCAAATTTTTTTTATCAAATTATAGATCGTAAAAATTAATCAAAAGAAAAAAAAATGTTCCGGAGCGGTTTTCGAGAAAAATACGATTTTCGAAAACCAATTCTTAACATTTGGTGGGTACCGTTATTTTTAAATAAAATAATTTTTTTTCTAACATATTGTAGATTATATTAAGAAATTTTTATTTATTAAGTTTAGAAAAAAAAATCGAGCATGGGGTTTTCGAAATATTGAGTTTTGAAAAAAAATTTTTTTTTTTGAAAATTTGAATACACAATTACTGTGTATTTTTTGGAGCCTAAGCATAATAAAATGACCAAAATTGGTTGTGCGTGATTCCGCTATAGACGATTTTTGACACCAATTTTTGAATTACAATATTTTTTACTTTTTTTGATAAATATTCAAAGTAGAAATACTATATTTAATAATAAAAACCAAAACTGAGACCTAACTTATAGAGAACATTTTTGTTTGCGCTTGGCAACATTATCATACGAGAGTTGGTACGAACTGCAAATATTATAACTGGTAACATAAGCTCAAAATAGCTATTTCCGCCAGTTTTAAGTTATGCTTTACTCAATAGACCTATGAAGCAACATGCCAATTAATCGTTTGCATAAAAACATGTACGAATTTGTTTTTATATTTTTAGCATTATTGATTGCAAATAGCCATTGTAAGTTTGTTGCACCCGCGACATAAAAGATTATAAAAGTTTACTTTTTTTGGCAGAAATAAAGTGCTAGCGTTGTGAAACTTTCAAAAAGTAAGAAGAAAACAAAACCGAAATTAAATCAGTCGTTATGAGGAATATATTGTACGTTGAACGACAGAAAACGTTGATTTAAATTGGTTGCACCCGCGATCACAATATTAAGATCGCGGGTGCAACTTATTGACTACTAACATTATAACGTGATTTATTGTATTTTATTGATAAAATATGCTTTGAATAATAATTTCTTGTGTTCACGTTTTTTTTAACTATGTAATATAATATTTTGTTCTTTTTTATATAAAAATATATGGTTAAATGGAAGTGAAACAAGAAAAAGAGACTGCTTTACAGAAAATTGACAAAAAATTAACAAATATGCTGAGCTTCATGCAGAAAAAGGACGCAGAAATTTAACATGGAGAGATGTATTGAAAGGGAAAATGAAGGCAGATCCAAATTTTAAAAATTCTGACCAGAATCAGACAAAACGAAAAAATGCAGTAAACACAAAAAAAAGGCAGGCACTCATTACATCAGTCCCTGTAGACTGAAAAAGTCGCACAAGTGAAACGTAATCGCCCAAGGAGTCCCACTAATGTAGTTGAAGTAGTAAAAAATGTATTTAAAAAAAAACTGATTCCACCAAAGCAATGCCCAAAAAACTGAAGGATGACAGGTGATTTCCATAAAAGGGATAGTATTAGCAGACAAGTGCCGGGTATAAAAGATGTGAAATCGATTAAGTCGGAAGTTAAGAATCGAGAAGAGCACAATGACCATGAGCATTCATGAAGTTAAGTTTTCGATGTTTTTATTGAGTCAGAAGACGAAGCATTAAATTCTAAATCTCCAACAAGGTCTTTTGAGCCCTCTATATTACCACTAGATCCATGTTATAAAATACCGTTCTGTTTTTACAGCAGCAGTATTGCCAAAAGTTATTTCCGCAGGTTTGAACGTTCTTGTACAGGTAGGCTGCAATATCACAATATCATTATGTGGGGTTATCTTTAACCGATATCGATAATACTTCTAACATACATACATATATGTATTTTCGAAAAAATATTGAAGTATTTGAAAAAAAAACAAAATTATAATTAATAGAGAAGGGTGCTAACTTATTACATATGTGACTTATTTTTTATTTTTTCCAGTTTTTTAAATCAGTTTACTAATTTAAGTTAGACGCGTTGCACCCGCGATAATTTGATGTTGCACCCGCGATCGATTTAAAAGTTAATATCTCGTTGCTTACTTTTGTTTTTATCTTTATTTTTATTTATTTATTTAACTGAATCAACGTCGTTCAATATATGTAAGAATAGCATGATAAATGTTTTACAATTAACAGAATTTGTGTTTTTTGTACTATGATCTAGAAAAGTCGGGTCAATTCTGTTGCACTCGCGATCGCATTTTGAAACCATTCTTCTGCCAAATTATTTATTATATTTTAGAATTCTAAATGGATTAAAAGTAGATAAATAGGTGAAAATGTATCCCTTCAAGTAATAATGTCATTAAATATTTAGCTTATTTCATTATTAAATGTACTTCAAATGAGTCTAAATGTTGCACCAGCTATAATGGAATCACTTTCATTAAAATTCAAACTTTCATTAAAATTCGATAGTGAGAAAGTCAAAATTTCCAAAATAATGTTTACCAATTTAGAGATTGTAAGATTTAAGTCAAAGAAAAAAATCTTAATCCAAATTTTGTATGCTTTTTTAAGAAAACCACGATTTTCGAAAAAAAAAATTAACATTTGTATGGTAGATACAGTTATTTTCATACATCTTGTAGATAGTTTTTAATACTACGTACAATATTATAATTGTAAATATTCGAAAAAATAAAGTTGGGGTATTCGAAACATAGTTTTCTACAGAAAATTTATAAATGCTATCTACCAAGTTTGAAGAAAATCAGACGAACCGTTTAGTTAAACAAGCAGAGGCCCAATTTTTACGGTTTCACTATCATAGTAATGTCAAGTTTGATCAAAATTTCTTTTATGTTAGAGAAGTAAGTTTTTTACCGATTTTATAGAACAAATTATTGTTATGAAGAGGTTTTTTTTCAACGCTGGCAAAACTATTGCCTAAGTTTTTCGATTTGTTCTACTCTACTGGTCTCTTTTCGAGTGGACGGAAAACAATATTTTTGTGCATCCTGTTCCTAAAAAAGGCAAATCTTCTTCCCCATGTAACTATCGTCCAATTGCACTTGCGTCGCTTCTTTCTAAGGTCATAGAAACGCTGATAAATTACGAGTATTAGTCCAACAAACATCTAGAAGAAGGAAACCTTCTCAATGACCGGCTGTATGGCTTTCGTAGCAATAAGGCAACTGGAGATTTGATGGTTTATCTCACCGATCAGTGGTACAAGTCTTTACATTGTTTTGGAGAAAGTGTGATTATCGCCACAAGGCTCCGTTTTGTCTCCAACTCTCTTTCTGATATTCATCAACGATCTTTTATCCGAAACTTCTAATCCATTAAATTTAATACTTCAAAAACTCAATGCATTAAAGCGGAACCCAAACTTTCAAATCCTCTATCACTATAAGTGGATTTTGATAAAATTTAGCTTTCCATTAAAAATTATTAAAGCAGTAACTTTAAACTTTTGGAGCTGGCAGAAAAAAAATGTATAACTGAGATAAAATAAATATGAAATTTTTTTGTTTTTAAATTTTTAGTCTGTAAAAAAATCTATTAAAAAAAATGTACCCTTTCTCTGGAAAAAAAGTAAAATACTTTACTCTACAATACAAAAAAAAAAAATCATAAAATAGTGTATAGTGTGACTTGTCTTCCAATTCTTATTTAATTTAGGTAAACGCTAAACCTCAATTCTCAAACAGCACAATACAATATAAAATGCCATTTTTTAAAATTAAAAATAAAACTTTTTTTCCAACTTAAGAAATAGGAACGAAAAAAAAAAAAAAAAAAATAAAACAATAATAAAACCAACAAACAAACATAAAATAGAAATAGAAAAACAATTTGCATTATGATATGAGAATAATATCAGAAGACAACCTCAAAGCATTCTCTTTCAAAGTGTCTCTCCGTTTTGAATGCGATTATTATCATTTCCATTGTGGTAAATTAAAAATACAAAGCAAATGAAGAATGCAAGTAGATAAAAAACAAAAAAAAAAATAAATAAAAATAGAAAAATCATCATCAGCGAGAGATATCCTTTCGAATACTGCTATAGAGCAGGCTATCTCTATCCTGTTGACAAATCAAAGGCAAAAGTCCATTTCGAGATAGGTTTTTCTAAAAGCCGCCTATTCAAGCCGAACAAAAAGTCGAACTAGAGATAAAGAATAAAAAAGGA
This sequence comes from Philhelius festivus, assembly GCA_963931855.1. Taxonomy (NCBI): domain Eukaryota; kingdom Metazoa; phylum Arthropoda; class Insecta; order Diptera; family Syrphidae; genus Philhelius; species Philhelius festivus. Next base: position 231,407,018 of record OZ007554.1, read on the forward strand.
GAATATAATTTCCCAGCCCCGACAACCCCTCGTTGCTTAATCCAAAGACCACCGCCACCTAGCTGTGGCGATCAAAACAAAAACATTATCCTGATTATTATTATTATTGCGATTTTTATTTTTTTTTCCTTCCACCTCACCAACACCAGCCTACCTACCACCCCCGACGACGACGACGACGACAACAACGCCAAACGATGACAACTCCCTCCCGGATTTGTTGTTTCCTGCATTTGCATGAGTGTCACACAACAATGGCGACAATGTGGCAATATCTATAACCAATACCACCATTCTCTATTCTGGAGAGTGGAATCGGAATGGAAAAAAAACTTTGAATCCTTGTTGTAGTTATAATCGCTCATTCCAATGTGGTAGAGCTGGAAAACCAAATGAAAAACCCGAACTGGCAACTTAGTGAATAGATATGCATCCTGTTTCTCCATTTGGCCGTATGATATTTATAGAAAATCCACAAAGGAACAATCTCGACTCTAGGATACGCTTTGTGCACCGGAGGAGGATTGCAGTGGCTGGTGAGGCTGAGGATATATTCAAGCTGAGTGCTGGGAAAAAATGCAGTGCAGTACGAAGGATATTTTTTTTATTTTTAACATTGAACAGAAAGTTTTATAATGTCAGAGGATTCAAAAGACAAAGGACGAAAGAAAAAAATCCCAGCCGAGTACATTTAGTTGAAGAAGAGCTCAAGGGATGTGTAGGCGAAGAAGCAGAGGGTGTTTCTTTTTGTGTGTGTGTGGGAAAAGTGAAGGACCCTTTAGCTCTCAATCTGGATGCAGTCGAGCCCTTCGAAAACCATTACCAGCCAAACAACCAAACGCTCGCTGTTGAAACAAGCCGCTTCTTGCATATCGCGCAAATCGAATGCGACACAAGGGAAACTATAGCACCAACATCCAATGAAACCAATAAAAAAAAAAAAAAAACAAGCCTACGGTTTGTGGTTTTGTCCTTTCATGTTTGGCGACAAGTGCTAGCTGATGGTGTGGACTTTAGGTAGAGGAACCAGCACCAGCAACAGAACCAGTCATATTCTTGTTCCTGTTTAATCACTCAAAAATGTCAGCGATCTATCTTTTGATGTTTTTCTCTTCTTCACTTTTTGTCTAAGATGATGAAAGAACTGATGAGAGGTAAGTTGTTTTGAGTAAAAATATGAAAAACCCCAAAAAATTTAAGGCGCTTGCTTGGGGTCATTATGACTTAGCTTGGAATAATGAACTCGCAAAACTATTTCCACATTTTTAAAGAGAATATCTACCTGCAGTTTTTGACATTTTTATGGATTAGCCAATTATAACAACGTTATCGAAGCAATTCGGCTCTAAAAATAAGTAAAAAACAACAATTTGAAAACGTTACACTCGTATAGAAGCTAAAAACAATGTGATAGGTCAGCTTTCTCCCCACCCATTTGTTGTTCAATTTCAAGGGCTCTTATGACAGTATTAAGAACTCAGGCAAGTATATCCGCTATTGTGCGTTTTTTTTAAAATTATTTTGGACACTTCAAAAAGCTTTAGGCGATATCTTTTTACAAAAAAAGAAACTCATTTAAACAAAACCAAACTCATAATTGTGATTTCAGAGACAGATTTACCAGTTGTAAACGACATTAAGACTAGATATAGTGTTTTGTTCAATGAAAGCTACGAAATCTACTATACAAGACTTTATGATGGGTAATCTATTCGAGGTAGAAAAGGTTTTGAATCGGTATCAGATCTGCTGTGATTTAAGTGTGTAAACATACAGATTACTACGGTTCCTGCAAAACTAAGTCTCTACCGAAAAAATGTCTTGTACAATATTATTTCAAAATTAAAGAAAATTTTAATCTCACTCCTTTTTGCAAAGATTTTAATATTTTGCCATGTCAAAATCTCGAAAGATACGGAAAGATAGACGGGTGGCCTCGTCGTACTAAAATCAACTTAGTTTATAGCTTCTTATATTTTTTGGTATATTTTCTTTTTGTTATTGGTTGTTTTGATTTGCGTTTCAATTGTTTCTGCTTGTCCTGGCAAGATACCTACCTAACACTACCATATAAATACTAGTACCTACATCCGCTCAAAGTCATAAAAAAGCAATAATTGTTGAGGATGCGATGTTGTTTTTGTTGCAATTTTAACTCCTTTTTTTAAATGAAGGTAGCCCACCAATTAATAGCCTAATTAGTGGTTTGATTATAGTTCACATCACAGTTAAGATTTTTTTATGTAAGCTCATAATTTTTTCAGGTATGCAAATGTAAGAAAAGTAATGAATTTTCAAAATGCATGTATAGTTTCAAAATGACAATAAAAATATACTTCGAATGAAAAATCATAGGCCAGGCGCGCACATTCAATTTTTAGTTTCGCAACTGTTTGGTTGCTAAAATGAAACATATGGGCTTATATGGGACACCGCGCACTTAGAGCAACTCGATTCTCGAAACTAAAAAGTTTGTGTTTTGACACAAACTAAACGATTGCCTTCGCAACAGTTGAGCTGTTTTCTTCAAGCGCAAGAGAGAAAAAGAGTGTGAGCGTGAGTAAAGAGTTGCCAGTGCGCGGTTCTCTTTCAACTGGTGATTAAACTATTTGATTTCGATCACAGTTGCCAGTGCGTGACTAGCCTTAGATTTTCAATTTTTCGCTTTGAATGTACATTAAGCTTTACCACTCTACCAAATTTCATCATTCTACGGCAATCGGTTGTGCTCCATATAAATTAAACATTTTCTCAGAAAGTGGGCGGATACCACGCCCATGAATAGAAAACCTAAATTGTTATTGTTGGTCCCTTATATGCAATTTGCACCCTACCGTTCTACCAAATTTCATTGTTCTACTGCAATCGGAAATGTGCCATATATAATTTACATCAGTTCTGAGGAAGTGGGCGGATACCACGCCCCTGAATGGAAAACCTCAAATTTTATATTTTTTTCGTTGCATGCAATTAAAGCCCTGCCACTTTACCAAATTTCATCGTTTTACAGCAGTCGGAAGTGCTCCAATCAACTAACACCAATATTCGGAGAAAGTGGGCGGATACCACGCCCCCTGAATGGAATACTTCAAATTTTCGATTTTTTCCTCTGGTTGCATGACAAGACCTACCGTTGTGCAAAATAACAAGACTCTACGATGTCGGGAAGTGCTCCATAATTTTGATGATCTGTCAGTGAGTCAGTCAGTTACGGTTTTTGTGATTTTTGAGGCCTTATATCTCAGAAACCGCTTATGAAATTTGGTGAGGCGCCTGTGCCAGATGAGCTTAGCAAATATTCGGAATTTTAAGTTTCTGACTTCATTGGTACTGAAGATAAGGAGAGGTCAAAAATCGCCTGAGTTTGTTCCTGTAAAAAGGGTGTAGTGCCAGAACTTGGCTGGGCAATACCGTGCCCTTTGATACAACCAGACAGACAGAATTATGGGAACACATTTTTACTTGCGATATAGGTACTATAGGGCAAGTTCTGCATTTGGAAAAAAAATCGAACTCGAGATTTTGATCAAAGTTGACATTACGATGATAGCGAAGACGAAAAAAGTGGGTCCGACAATTCCGTCTGTCTGTCTGTCTGTCTGTATGTCTGTATGTCTGTATGTCTGTATGTCTGTATGTCTGTATGTCTGTATGTCTGTATGTCTGTATGTCTGTATGTCTGTATGTCTGTATGTCTGTATGTCTGTATGTCTGTATGTCTGTATGTCTGTATGTCTGTATGTATGTATGTCTGTATGTCTGTATGTCTGTATGTCTGTATGTCTGTATGTCTGTATGTCTGTATGTCTGTATGTCTGTATGTCTGTATGTCTGTATGTCTGTATGTCTGTATGTCTGTATGTCTGTACCTCGAACTACAGCCTAAACTACTGGAGGTATTTTCTTCAAACTCTGTAGTTAAGGGTCTTCGGTGATTCCCTAGAGGAGAAATTGAAATTTTTTTTTTAGCTCCAAAACTAAGGGTACCCCCCGTACACCCGTAATACAAAATCTTATTTATCTCGAAAACGGCTCTAACGATTTTGATAAAAAAAATTAAGTGTGATATTATGGACATGGACTATATTTTGGTGAAAAAAAAATTTGGGGGGAAATGTTATTAGGGGTACCTTTCATAGAACGGTTTTTTTGATTTTCGAATTTCTCACCAACGGCTCTAACGATTTTAACCAAAATTTTTATGCAGGAGCTGCTTTACATTTGAAAAATTATAAACTAAAATTTTTTTCCAAAAAATAGTTTTTGGATTTTTATAAAAATAATACAATTTTTTTTTTGAAAATTCAATATCTTGAAAACCGATACACGACTTAATTTTTAAATTACGTTTTAAAATGTATTTTATTAAATACTAACAATTTGCATATCAATTTTTTTTATAAAAATTTTAAGGAAAATTTAGTACACAAAAAACATGTTTCAGTGTGTCTGTATGTCTGTACCTCGAACTACAGCCTAAACCACTGGACCTATTTCTTTCAATCTCGGTAGTTAAGAGTCTTCGGTGATTCCCTAGAGGAAAAATTGAAATGTTTTTTTTAGCTCCAAAACTAAGGGTACCCCCCATACACCCGTAATGCAAAATCTTATTTATCTCGAAAACGGCTCTAACGATTTTGATAAAAAAAATTAGGTGTGATATTATGGACATGGACTACATTTTGGTCAACAAAAATTTTGGGGCAACATTTTATTAGGGGTACCTGCCATAGACCCGTTTTTGTGATTTTCGACTTTCTCATTAACGGCTCTAAGGATTTTAACCCAAAATTTTTAGCAGGAGTCCCCTTAAGTTTAAAATAATATTGTATATAAAAATATTCTAAAAAATATTTATTGGGTTTTAAAAAAAAATTTAAATCGATATCTTCAAAACCTATGAACGATTATTGTTTGAAATTATTTCCTAAAACCAATATTATTAAATACTTAAAATTCGCATCCCACATTTTTTTCTTGAAAAATTTTAGAGAAATTTCTTATATAAAAAATTTATTTATTAATAAAATGATTTTTTAAGGTTTATTTGCACAAATTCATACTTTTCCGGAAACCAGACGGCAATTTTATGCATTTGAGCATTATTATCTCATTAAATCCATGTTTTATATTTATAAAATGTATCTTAAATTCGAAGGTACTTTTACATAAGAGCAAGTTCGTGCGATCCAGTCGTGCATTTTATTTTCGTTCGATTAAAACCTGGAGATCGATTTTTTTTTTCAATTATAAAACTTGTAGTACCTATATCGCAAGAAAAAAAGCGATAAAACAAGGAAAGACATGAAAGATTCAGACGGTGTTCAAGAGATCGGCATGATTCCATGATAGTTCTGTTTTAACGTTTTCTATTCTGTTCTGAATTCTATTCAGGAAATGAAGAAAAGTTTCGGTTGCACCGGTCCAAAGATTTGAGCTTAGGACGTATAAACGACTTATAAATTGTAGCCAGATGAGAATAGGTGAGAAATTTCTCAACGCCGATATAGAAATCCTTAGCATTCAGAAACGTTTTTGTAGGTCTCGAGAATGTGGTCATTCCACAGGAGATCGTCGTTAACACACATAAGCACGAGTACTGACAGCTTTTCGGTTTCTTCGAGGAAAGTGCCATTCAGGGACAATGGCATGTGGTACATTGGCTTATAACAGAGGCTTTAAGAAAATACAATACTGCATGTATTGATGCCAAACTCTATCTAATGAGTTATCAGCGATTCCATGACCTTGGAAAGAAGGGACGTAAGTTTTCCATCTTCCAGGGCAGATTCCAGAACAGCAGGAGTGATGGAAAAGCTTACACAATGGTTTTGCCAGCGAGAAAGAAGAATGGGTAGTATACCATCAGGACTGTCTAAAGATTTGAACGTGTCGGCTTCAAACATTCGGGGTGTACTCAAAACTTATCTTTAATTGAACCCCTATAAAATAAATATAATGCACGACTGGATCGCAGGTACTTGCTCTTATGTAAAAGACCAAGAATTTCAAAAATGAATGTTATTAGAGAAAAACTGTTTATAAGCATAAAATTCATTTTTGACTTAAACAACTCCCTCATTAGTTGGAGCTAAGGCCAGGATGCCATGTGATTGAAACAAATATTAGTTTATGCAAGAACAAAAATTATAAGAAGTTGTAGTGGTTTCTTAAAAAAAAATAAATAAGTTTTCATATACAAAATTTTTAAAACGTTTTTAAGAAAAAAATTTGGTCGGCCAATTTAAAGTTTTCATTATTGTACGAATACAAAATAAATTTCCAAAACAAATACTGAGCCATTTTTGAGATATCGAATTTTCCAAAAAAAAAATAGTTTTTTTTTTTGTAAATTTAAAAAAAAAAATTTTTTTCAGTCTTGAAATGCAATTTGCAATTTTTAAAAGCTTCTCTATAAAAAGTTCATTAAAATCCATTTTTCCGATAATGAGAAATTCAAATTTCGAAAAATGGTTATATGGTAGGTACAGTCAGTACCTATAATATCTTAATTTATTTTTTTTTATTAAAAACATAGGTATATATCTTAAAAATTAAAGGGATGGAAACAAATTTTATCAAAATTATCGGAGCCATTTTCGAGAAAAATATGATTTTTGAAAACAATTTTTTAACATTTGTATGGTGGCTTGTAGATTATATTGAGAAACTTTTATTTATCAAGATTAAAAAAATCTAGTGAGGGGTTTTCAAAATATTGAGTTTTGAAAAAAAAAATTTTGAAGTTTTTTTTAAAACTCCAAAAAAATTTGTTTTGAAAATTTGAGTACAGAATTCTATTCAGATTTTTGGGGAGCCTTAGCAAAAAAAAAAATTATCAAAATCGGTTATACCGTTTTTGAGAAAATCAAAAACAAAAAAAATGGTTCCATGGGGGGTACCCTCAATAACCATTTTGCTGAAAATTTTTTTCAACAAATACCTAGCTTTAATTAAATGAAATTTTTTTGTGTTTTTATTTTTAAAATCTGTCGAACAGTTTTTTAGAAAAAAAAAATGTTTATAAAATTTCGAAACAAATTCGTATGGCAGGTACCGTTATTTTTGGTCTTAAAAAATCAAATCAAAAAACATCCGGGGGGAAAAAATTAAAACCCGTATCTACCAAGTTTGAAGAAAATCGGCCAAGCCGCTTAGCTGCAATCGAACGGACAGACAGACAGACAGACAGAATTGCGAGACCCACTTTTTGGGTCTTCGCTATCATCGTAATGTCAACTTTGATCAAAATCTCGAGTTCGATTTTTTTCCGAATGCATAACTTGCCTTATAGTACCTATAAGTCGCAAGTAAAAATCGAGCATGGGGTTTTCGAAATATTATGTTTTGAAAAAAAATTTAAATTAAAAAAAAATTGTTGAAAATTTGAATATACAATAGTATTCAAACTTTTGGGGAGCTTTAGTGTAAAAAAATGATCAAAATCGTTTGAACCGTTTTTGAAAAAATCAAAAACAAAAAGAATGGTTCCAAGGGGGTACCAAAAATAAACATTTTTTGAAAAAAATTTTTCAACCAAATTAACTAAATGAAATTTTTTTAATTTGTGGGACAGTTTTTGAAAAAAAAAAAACATTTATAAAATTTTGAAAAAAAAAATTCGTATGGCAGGTACCGTCATTTGTGGTCTCAAGAAAAAGAAAAACGTGTGGGGGAAAAATTTAAAAACGATATCAAGTTTTACAAGAATCGGCCAAACCGTTTAGGCTGTACCTAGTCGAAGAGACGGACAGGCAGACAGCCAGAATTTCGAGACCCACTTTTTTCGTCTTCGCTATCTATCATCGTAATGTCAACTTTAATCTAAATCTCGAGTTCGACTTTTTTTACGATTGCATAACTTGTTTTATAGTACCTATAAGTCGCAAGTAAAAAGGACATGATTAAACAAATAAAAGTTCGCCTTCAACCATCAAACTGGGTATTCTTTAAAATACTTATTATGTGGTAGTTGTGGGGATCGACAGAAAAAGGAAACGTCAATAATTTGCACCGTAAATGCCCTGCCGGAATAAGAATAAGAGCAAAACTGTTCGGAAATTTGTTCTTAGACGACTTCAAAGAACTCTCTGAATTAAAGATCAAAGACTTGATCTCTTTTCTTAACATGGCGAACGAATGGGCTCTGAGACGAACCTCGACGACTTCTGTACAGGTACTCTCCGATCTTCAGGAGCAAGCTATCAAACTTCAGGTAGACGGGAGCTCATGAATCCCTCATCATAATCGTATTTCGTTAAATACACAGAGGAAAGAGTTTACGGTATTAAAACGGCACAATCCAGCGCTAATTGGCTCACTGAGCAGGACCTACCTATGTACGTACCTCAACGATCAAAATCATTGAAAGCCTTGCATGCAGCCTGAAATCTGCAAAATTTGGTGTTTTCGGATGACTTTTTACAGCAATACGTAAACAAACAAAATGATCATGTGTGTTTGGAGTACAATTTTGACGATAATTTAAAGATTGGAGTTACTGTTCGTAGGAAAATGCCTGCATCTGTGATGGTTTGGGCTGGTGTGACTGTCAATGGACACTGTCCGCTTGTTTTTTTTTTTATCAAACAGGGCTTTAAAGTGAATCAGGGATTGTACCGACAAAAGGTGTTTAATGATGTGTTGATCCTTTGGGTATGCAAAAACTTTGATATAAACCACTGGACATTCCAAAAAGACTGAGCACCATCTCAAAAAGCTCGTTTAACAACAACAATTTCTTCAAGATCACGATCTGTAGTTCATTTCTCCATAAGACCTGAATTCAATGAACTTTTTCAAATAGTTCATTCTAGGGACTAAAGTGTTGACAAAAAAAATATGACAATGTTGCTTGTTGTTGAAGTCAGCACTTCATGGTGAATGGACCTCAGGTTCCACCGGATCACTTTCGAGTGAAACGCAGTATCTTCATCAAAAGGATTGTTGGTGTTCTTCGTTTTTAGAGGGAGCTTTATCCAGCAGTGGCGTGGTTTTTTAACAAATTAAATCTATCACTAAAATGTACATACAATTTTAAATAAACAACTCTAAAAAAGAAGAAAATATAGAATTTTTAGTTGGTAACACTTTATTTGACAGATCTTGTATTTGACGTATATGAATTAAGTCCAATAGCGATCAGTACCTGGTGATGCGAACATAAAAAAATGTTCTTCTTGTTGCTGCGTGGAATCTGTTTGATGTCTTACGTCACATAAAACGTCTTTCATAATAATGCATATTCGGGCTTGTCCTATCCGTGGTTCTAGTCATTCCATAGAACCAGGGTCAAAAACGTAGACACAGAATTAGTGCGAGCGCCTTTTTCATAAAATGAAAACACGCGCTATTCATTTATAACATGAAAGTGAAGCAACAAATTTCTAGGGCTTTCTAATCAGAACACCACTATGTAGTATGATGTAATGGAGTAATAATATGAAGACATGTACAGCAAACAAAAATATAACCGTTAAAATTTTGTTTTACATCTTCGAAATGTGGCTAAAGCTGCGTCCACACTATGCCACTCCACATTGTTCATTTACCATCATTGATCAATATAAAAAAAAGAAAAATAAAAACAAATAATGAACTGACAGAAGGCAAAACTAATCTGACAGTTAAAAATATGTAGTATTGTTGAACACGACCGCAGTAGAAAAATAAAAAATTGTTTAGCCGTTACAACTTTATTGATTTCCACCCATTTGAATTGGGTTAGGCCTGGCCAACAAAAGTGTATTGGCGCTGTTGATCAACATGTCTATTTACCCAACATTGTTGATCTGCGATGTTGATTTACCAAATCAACATAATGTAGACGCCAATTTATAATTTTTAGTAAAATAACAACTGAACCTCCTCCAAAATTATCTCCGGAATTCTTATGATGGACTAAGCGAAATAGCCAGTTACTCAATTAAAAGCAATTTTGCCAGCTCATAATAGAATAGAGAAGTTAAAATCATCTGGGCCACCATTTCCTTTAAACTCCACAAGCTAACAGCGATAATGGCGTAGTGTTTATGTGTAGCTCATGAGTATATTAATTGCTTTTTTTCTTACTTAAGCCATGCGGTTGAGGATAATATTGAAATGGCTGTCTTTTGCTCCCTAGAGCCACCATCACTTAATTCTGGATAATATTGAAATAACTGCAAACTAACTTAAATTTAAATTTCCAATAAATTTAAATAAGACAAATGCCCTGCCAGTAAATTCATCAATTCTGCTCCTTCAGTTAATGAAAAAACAATGTCTACAGCCCTGTGGCTAGTCTTTCTGTCTGTCCGAAAAAGTGCACATGAAAAACATTACCGTATTTATTTCGCATTTCACACTGCCTCCTCTTAAAAATAAATCCATTTTCAAAACAAAACAAAACCAAAAAAAACGTAATACAGTTTTTCAGCACAACTTTTAATTTTCCATCATTTTTTTTTTTGTGCCCCAACAGAAAAAAAAAACGCTGGCTGCTTGTATAGCGAAGAGCTCCATTACTCTATGCATCCGCTCCATACCATTTTTACAGCTCGAGAAGTGCAGAAAGCATCTCAACATCACAGCATCTAGCAAAAAGCACCAACAACAACCTGATCCTCGAATCCTTCTCCTTGACGAAGTAACTGCTGCTCAGAGCTTAAACACATTTTACCACTCGAAAACCCTTCTCCTGCTTATATTCGAAAAGGAAGGTTTTTTTTTTATTTAGCTATTGCCCATTTACAAGGAGCTCGTCGTTTTTATGTTTTCGTCCTGAAATGCGATTGAGTCGTTGTTGGAACAAATATTTCGTTCGCTTTGTTTGATGACCTGCCCCAACCTCAAAAAATTATAAAAAAAAAAATAATAAACTGAAAGTCCTTGTTGTATAAGTTCAGGAGTACTACTAGATGACTGGTCATATATTTTTAACATAGTGGTGGGTTTTGTGGTTGGTCAACAAGTCAAACTGCTTTGGGTTTTGGCGCACTTCTTTGACATGAATAAAGGACAAAGGACTCTACCTCCTTCGTCCGTCTCTCACATTTCGCATTAAACTTTCACATAAATAATTTAAATAATTCACAGCGCTCTTTTACAATTCAACTGAATCAAACAGAAGACGAAAAAAAAAAATACAACCTGAAGAACAACAGAAGAAGCATTTTGCTTACCGCCTCGCCCGCACACGTCGCCACACAAATGAAGTGCAATTTGTATTTCACACCAAGATGCTGGGACGAAACGACAAGTGTTGTAAACATATCCTCAGGATGTTTATTTAAGGACATTCAAAGTGAAAGACAAAACCCTCTGTATGCATAAATATATGAATATAAGCACTATACAAGGATAAGAGCTTGAGGGTGGGATTCGGCAGTACTCCGCGTCCGCACTCTCCACTTGGTGCACCAGCAGCAACACCTGTTAAGGACGAGTTAGTAAACGAGGCAGAAAGGCACAAATATGTGCTGAGACTATTCAACGAAATTCATTCGGACGAATTGAATGAGGATACCAGTACAGTGAGTGAATTATTTACTTAGTTTAGTTTGGACTTTTATAAACTTAATTAGGAACTTAAAATTTCAGAGACTCGTATACTCGTATTATATTAAACTGTTATGATTATGACCGAAAACTAGATATTCTAGGATTTAAGATTTTCGTTTTTACTCCTTGAAAGGATAAAAATTGTGTATTGAACTGCATGAGTGTTGAAACACTGCAGTCGATTGATTTGTATATTATATGTACATAAAGCTTAACGAAAGATAAGCTGGGAAGGAATTTTTATAACGAAAAATAGTAAGTTGTTGACGAGACCGGACAAGTGAAAGTTGAGATGGAATAAAGATAGTAGCGTTTAGAATTCTTCCACATAAAATTGTTGTTTTGTGCCGCAATATATAGACTTCAGTGATCCTCGTCAACTTTATACAACATTATTGTTCTATAAAATTGTTTGATTTTTACATTTTACTGTCATTGTTAAATAAGCAATTTGATCAAATATAAATACAAAACATAATTGTATATACGAGGGCGGGTCAATAAGTCCGTGACTTTTTGAATTTCTGACCTCTTTACTGAAACAGCAACACTGCTCCTGTCAACAGGCATCTGTCAGTTGACTCCTGTCAAAATTTAAACTTGGTGCATCAGTTAGTTTGTGTTTGACAGCTATTTTTATCAGACTACTCACTTAAAATCGTATTAAGTAGATACCCGATCCTCGTGGACTACGAAAAGTGAAAAAAGTATAGACCAACATAATATGTATATATACACCAAGCGGTAAGATAATAGGCGCTTTTTTTAAGTTGAAAAGCAATACGACAACACTCAACATACTCATCTTCTTAAAATGTGTTCTCAAAAGCTTCAAATCCCAAAAGCTCCTTAATAAAAACCACTGAAAAAGCTCTTTGCTTGCAATTGAGAATGATAATGGTAACTCTGTTTTGATGTAGATAAAGAGCGCACGATCGTATTGAGTGACACTTGACACTCTTGTGTCTTGTCTTGATCTTGACAGTATCTCATCAGCAGTGGGATACGACGGTCGTGTTGGGGTGTACAACTTTTTGCAAAGATTTACAACAACAATTCCTTAAGAAAAGTCAGTGGCTTGCTCTTTTTTTAGTGGCATTTTTCCTAACGCATTGTAGTGAGGGTGCATCAGGCGCCACTGCTTTAGAAAAAGCTCTCCCATAAGGCCTGTACTGACAATTTTTGTTGGACAGAGTATAAGTTCTTAAATATAAATGTTTGAATATAAAATTTTGAAAACTTTGTGCAATTAAAAATCAGAATTTCAATTAAAATCAGTGAAATGAATTTTTGAAATATCGAAAATTGAACTTTTTTTCAAAAATTCAAAAACTATTTTTAGTAAGTTTTTATATGCAATGTTTGTTAAGCTTTTTTGAACTTCAGTATACAAAATTTCATTAAAATCCATGATGCCAGTAGTGAAAAAGTTAAAATTCGGGAAAAATGTCTTTTAGTAAGAACAGTCATTAATTTTCTATTTTAACATTTTTTTATTGAATTTCAGATAATAGAAATTAAGCGAAAGAAAAAAATGTTTATCAAAATTGAGGTTTCAGTTTTCGAGAAAAATTGAATTTTCAAAAACCATTTTTTAACATTTTTTGTATTCTTGTTTTCTTGCAGTTAGTATTATAAATCTTTTATTTAAAAAAAAAATCGAGCATGTGGATTTCGAAATGTTGAATTTTTTGAGAAAATTGAAAATAATCAGCCTTATAGTGAGTTTCACCCGAACAACATTCCACCCGGAAAATTTGACATTTCACTTTTCGCCTATTGTGAGTTTCACCCGAAAAATTATTCATGTTCGAAAAATTCCCCTTATTGTGAGCAATCATTTCGGGCGGAATGATTGATATGCCATTGACAGCCATAATTTTCACTTATTTTTATTAGGCGAACGAGAGCACACGAGAGCGGAAAATGTAAGTTGTTTGTTTATTTTAAGATGTTTTTCGTTATAATGCAGGAGCAAAACAATAAAAAAAAAGACCAAAGCGATATGCTGCTTAATAAAATGCAGGAGAATCCTGAAATTGCAAAGGGCTTCACTTAAAGGAAATCGGGAGAAAGTGGCCGAATTTTGGAAGAAGTGAAGAGTGAGTTTGAGTGGAACAAAAGTAAGAATAACAGCCCGATTCTGGCCAACCTCACTGATACCTCACAAGTCACAACAACCTCACAAGGTGAGGTAAATATGATTTTGTGAGGTTTTGGTATTCTAACAGCACACTCACAACTTGTGAGCCTCACAAGAACTAGATTAGATTAGATTAGATAGATGATTTTATTTTTCTTCATTATGATACAAACATTTTTTATTTTTATACATAAATCGTTAAAGCATGGCTTCTGCCGTCTGCCCGATTGACATTTAATAAAAAATAAAAAGAAATTTGTGTTTTAGTTACATCTTACATAATTTACAAAATAAATAGTAGCTTAATTGTTTTGAAATTAAAAATTTTCATTTATAATATTGTTTCGGTAAGTTATTGCTTGTTTATAATACTTTTGAAGTAGCTTTACATCTGATTCACAGTTTAAAAGTGCTCTTACTTCAGATTCAGATTTAATATCACTGCCTAGATACAATCTACGAATTTCCTTGAGAACAGGACATCTACCAATAAAGTGTACTACATCTTCTCGTTCCGCGAGGTTGCAAAGGCTGCAATAGATCGGTAAATCCGAACGATGTGGTATGTAGTTAAGCTTTATGAGTTCTCCCCTCATTTTAAAGATGGCAGATATTAGTTCTTGGCTGTTGTGGTTGGTAAAATAATTTTTTTCACACAAATTGTGGTTCAGGGTGCTGTACAACGATCGGTGAAAGGAAGATGTAGCCATATTTATACAATCTAGCCTATATTGTTCATCCACTTTGGAAATGAGTTTATAGAGCATATCTTTTGGTTGACTTCCATTTGATATCCTTAAATAATTGAAATCCATCCCACAGTAACTCGCAAGCTCCTCAAGCTTATTAAACCATAAATTTCTTCTTTGAATAGCTTTCATGACAACAATTTTGGGAAGTCTTTCGTCTGGCATCTCAAGAACTTTCAGTATGTAATCTACGTGGAGCTTCAAAGTTTTAACAAATAATGGTGAAAGGCCTGTTTCGATTATCAGCATATAATTGGGTGTTGTACTTGGTAATCCAAAGATTCTTTTAATATAGTATCTCAGGAGTTTCTCTACGGTTTCATGTTGACTGTGTCCCCAAGCTTGTGCAGCATATAGCATCACCGATTCCACTACTCCAACGAAAACTTTGTATTTAACGGTATGGTCAACGAATTTATTTGAAAAACATCTTTTCCATGCAGCACATATTGCACTTTTTGCTTTTACAAGCTTATCCTTTAGATGTAACTCCATGTTAAGATTACTAGTAAACATCATACCAAGGTATTTGTAGTTTTTTACAACTTCAATTGGTTCTCCATTGAAGTGCCATTGCTCGTTACTACATAATCTACCACCTCCTTTTTTGAAAATCATCACCTTTGACTTTCCAAGGTTAACCGTTAAATTCCAAGTTCGACAGTACATATAAAGGCGGTTTATCATCAGCTGTAATGATTCGGGCGAGTACGCGAATAATACCACATCGTCTGCAAAAAGAAGTGCTTTAAATAACACCCCGGCAAACTCTATTCCTCCTGGTAGACAGTCTGTGAGGTCATTGATAAACAACGAAAACAGATAAGGACTTAAGGAACAGCCTTGTCTTACTCCCATATTTGTTGCGAACCACTCCGAAGTTTCAGTTCCACACCATACCGCTGCTCGGTTTTCTTCATACATGTTTTCGAGTACCCTTCCAAACTTATTACTCATTCCAGTATTGTATAGCTTATAGAACAGAGCTCTTCGATCGATGTTATCAAAGGCTGCCTTGAAATCAATGAAGAAGGCGAATAATTTCTTTTTTTGTTCTAGGAATGTGCCAGCAATGTTTTGAAGCACAAAAATGTTGTCTACGGTTGAGTAACCATTACGGAATCCAGCTTGATTTTCATGAATAAGTTTTTGACTCTCGATCCAATGTGCCATTCTATTATTCAAGAGTTTTGTAAAAATCTTATAGGATGCATTAAGAAGGGATATTCCTCTATAGTTAGCTGGCTCGGCTATATTTCCTTTTTTATGTATGGGGAATATTATTGCTTCTTTAAACTGTGGTGGTATAACTCCCGTATCCAGTATATTATTAAAAGCAGTTGTCATTTGTTCTTTCAGTTCATTTGTAGCGTATTTAAAAAGTTCAATGGGAATCCCATTTGGACCTGGTGACTTCTGATCTTTAAGATTTTTCAAAACTTGGTTTACTTCATCATAGGAAAAAGGTGAATCGAGTATTTCATTTGAATAAAAGGGTATAGCATAATGAATGGGTAATGTGCTTGTTATTGGGTTTAACAAAGCTTGAAAGTAGTCCATTAATAAGCTCGCACTTATTTGAATACTTATTTTTGGTGCTTTACCATTAAATTTGTTTATTGCTAGCCAAAATTCTTTTGTATTTTTGCAGCATGTAAGCATAAGAGCCTCTTTTTCAAGAAAGCATTTCTTTTTTTCTTTGCATAGTCTTTTAAAGGCAATGTTGGTTTTAGTATAAAGATCCTTGAAGAGAATAGTTCCAAATTTACGAAAGGCTTTGAGCCAACCAAAAGATTTTCGCCTTGCTACTTCACACTCCTTATCAAACCATTTATCCTTATAAACAAATGTCTTTTTATGAACATGTGTGCACGATGGATACGATATTTTAGCTAAATTATCTATCTCGCTTATATTGAGTTGTTCCTCTGTGTTTAAGTTGCGTTGGAGATTGTTCCTATACTCAATTGCCTTAGCATGTTTCCACGTCAACTTTGGTGGGAGTAACATGTTGGTTATTTCTTCGTTTTCAATGGGGGCGGTAAAAAACTCTGCTATGATTGGTAGATGATCTGAGTACTGCTCACACAAAACTTCAAAATCTGCAAATATGGAAATCCATTCGCCCCTTATTAAACAGTAGTCGATGACAGAGCAGCCTTGTTGACCTACAAAAGTAAATTCTCCATGTGTATCCACGCCACTTACACCATTCATAATATGAAACCCAAATGAATCACACAAATCCAGCAGTTTGATTCCCCTCGAGTTTGTTGTGGTATCTTTTGATTCTCTCACTTTCCCTGCATATCGATTCTCTCTTCCTTCCTCTTTTCCTATACGGGCATTCAGATCAGTGTTGCCGCAAGCCAAAAAAAAGAGTCGCTAAATCGACCTTGAAAATCCGCTAGATATGATAAAATTTTGAAAAAAAGTCACTAGAAAAAATGTTCAGTACACATATCAAAAAACATATTCAATTACAACAAAAAATTTATTTTGTATAGTAAAGAAAAACTTATAAACATCAAGTTACCAAAAAAATCTCAAGAAAAACAAAAACAAAAATTCAGTCTAGAAAATATAACTACTTTTCATTTTTCAAATAAAAAGTAAAGAAGTTTTGATAATAACTTCAAATACCTATTATAAAAATAATCAATCACAAATAATATAACCATTATAGCATCTTCATCAATTTCATTGACTTCAATGTCTAAAGCATTATTGAAATTATTTCTTGAAAACAAGTACATACATACATATATCTACTAACAAATAAAGTTAAGTTTACTCCCAAAATCTCCACTTCGGCCGACTCGACAAAACCAAACAAAAACAATTACAGTTAAAATTGTACACAAAATAAATCATAGAAACGAAATGACTAGGTAGTCTAGTTTCTAAACCACATACATATACCCGCTCACTCGCAATCACACTTGTTTCGGTCTTCTTTTGTATGGTGAAGTTTCAAATTCAGTTCAGTGGTCGTGGTAAAAAAAGAGTCGAACGAACATCGAATATCATTTCATAAGTGCCAAACTCGAACTTCAGGGATGTAACTTCACCAGGGGCGTAATATTTACAAAAAAAACATGTTCTTGCAAAAAGTCGCTAGAAAAGTAACTAGAATTATCTAGTGACAAAAAATAATTTTTTGTCGCTAAACTTTTGAAAATTCCGCTAAATATAGTGACAAAGTCACTAAAACGGCAGCACTGATTCAGATCTCCGATAATCATTACATTGTCGTAGCTGCTATGTTCAATTATATCACGTAATTTTCCAAAATCCCTTTCCCAGTGATTGCAGTTAATGTAGGTTGGTAGTATTATAAATTTGGTTGTATTCAGGACGATTTTCATAATTCTAACTTGATCTTCAGTTTCAAACTCACATGAAATGTTTTTTAAGCTTTTTTTATACCCAAAAAAACAGCCACCACTTGCTCTGCCTCTAGTACTTTGTTTTACAGCGGGAATCCAAACAAATTTATAGTTCGTAAATCTGTTAAGATATAATTTATATTCTTCTTCTACTAAAAATGTTTCATAAAGAAACACAATATCATATTTATTTATAAAATCATAAAAATTTGCGTAAATAGACTTATTACTAAGACCTGCTACATTATAACTTAATAATTTAATTTTTTTAATTTTTTTATTAATTTCTACAGATTTTATTTTACTATGGCAGACGGCAGCACTACCCTATCCTAAATAATGTGCATTGGTTGTTATCCCTGCTAAATGGTTCCTATTTCCAAACGAAGATGTCGCTCCTTGATTGACAGCTCTGTCATTCACATTCGGCTCCACGTTAAAGCACAGCTGATTACTAAGATCAGTTTTGTAAATATTATTTAACATTGGTATCCCATTGTTGTTATTGTGTAAGATTCCCAATGATGAACTCCAACGAAAGACATTTTTCTCTACGATCATTCTATCATCTCGAACCAAAACTTTTACTTGTGGGTTAATTTCATTCAGATTACTTCTTATTTTTAATAGTTTATTTCGTTTGTGGCGGATTGTTAAAGGAAGATCTTTTGAAATATTAGGTGCGTTTTATTATTCACAAATCTATCTGGATCCGGATCTGGATTAAGTTTTAACATGTATTACAAAAACAATTTGGGATCCTGTTTTCTATCGGGATCTATTTCAAAGATCCAAAAATTAGTTTTTACACTGACGAGTAGATGGCTTTTTATGATAAGGTAGTGTAATCTGTAGTGTAAAGAAAAAGGACAAGACATAATTTAAAATTTCCAAACCCAAGGATAAAAAGAGACAGGCTTATAACACTGCTGTCAGTAAGATCCGTATCGTTTTATTTTCAAGGGAAGATCCCGATCCGGATCCAGATAGATTTGTGGATAATAAAACGCACCTATTAACTCCCAATCCTCTTAGAGTCGATGATGACTTAAGTGCTGCGATAACTTGTCCTTTAGATTCTAATTTTACAATAAAATTCTTCACATTCTTATTGAACGATTTTATTTCACGGATATGGAGATTTTCAATACGTGGTGTTGGTTGTATTAAGCTGGTGCAAACCTCTTTTACGATATCTTTTTCTTCTTTACCTTCTTGAGGTGTAACTCGCAGCATAAGATTGTTTTCTGTGTTTATTTTTTGTAATTCTTCTATTTGGTTCTCAAGAATTTCGTTTTTTCTTTCTAAAGCGAATACTTTTGTTGACAATTGCAGGTTGAGTTCAATAATTTGTTTGTTTACCTTATTTGCGCTCGTCTCGACGTCAGTCTTTTTTGCGGCATCTTTCATTTTTTCATCGAATAGATCATTAAACAATTGATAAAGATCTGACTTTGTCATAGATGAAACTAATTCTTCAGACATTATTTGCAAGGGTTGTTGTTTTTTATGTTCGTTAAAGGTCTCGGGGGATGTTTGAAAAAGTTTCCTTTTATTCTCCTTGGACATATAGAGTGAGGTTATGTCTTATGTGTACGGTGATGATAACACTCAGATATAAAGCTAATTATAAATCTTATAGATGTAAAACTCACTTTAATTTTTGTTTATCGGATTTCTTAGAATTTCAAATGAGTTTTTACAACTTTTCAACTTAAAAGAGCTATTAAAAACAGCAAATTTTGCACTTTTTATAGGAGTAACGATGAAACACACTTCTCAAACTTATGACAGAAATGTCAATTCAAAAGAACTATCGATATTGTGATGTCCTTCAGAGTAGATCACAACTCACAAATTAATTTGACGTTTCATATATATTATGAAAAAAAGACTAGACATTTTATTCACATTACACATTATCCAACAAAATGGAAATAGAATTAGTTCTGGTGCATCTTATTGCAGAAATTGCATCCGAAAATGAAACCTCCTCCATATTTAAAGAGATAAGATGAATTTCAATGTTTTGGCCAATTATTTTTGGACATTTGACCAAAATATTTTTGAACTTTTGCCAAAAATATTTTTGGACATTTTATCAAAAATATTTTTTCAAAAAACTTTTTTCCAATAAATTTTTTTTTTTAACAATTTTTTTTTAAGAAATTTTGATTTTTCATACATTTTTTTTTCAAAAATATTTCTTGACAAAAATTTGCCACCCAATGCACTTTTAAACGTGATTTCTGGCTACACTAGGCATCCTAGCGAGTTAAAAACTGCATATTCGTGATCTAGGGAGTGCCACCTTTCAATCCACGTATCGCATTTAACGAAAAACAAATGTTTATCTTTAAATGCGATTTGCGGCTAAACGGAGCTTCGTAGACCCCTCAAAGTTGACATCTTCTTATGTGATTTCTGGCTAAACTAGGCATCTTAGAGGATTAAAAATTGCATATTCGTGATCTAGGGAGAGACACCTTTCAATCCACGTATGAGAGGTTCGTAAATAGCACAAATAATTTCCATAATTTATGAGCCTCTTAAGCTTAAGAGCCATTTATGAGCCTTCGGTGAATGGTGAATACCGCCCTTAATATTATTGAGGAACATTATAGGCGTTTTTCTTTTTTAGTTCAGTATAGAGCTCTGAACAGAGTCCGAGCATGTCGAGCATGTTCCGAACATTCTCTGAACCAAGCGTGCTCTGAGCGCTCTGAGTATATTTTGAAACAGACCTGAACACTTATGTATGTAGCTGTCGCCATTTTTTTTTAATTTCCATCTGTCAAATGCTTGTGTTAAGCATTTTACTCTGTCTGCTCAGTTATTTTATTCTGAGCTCATAGAGCGCACTCTGAACACGCTCAGAACATGCTCAGAACGAAAAAAGAAACACATTTTCGAAACTCTGAACACTCTGAACTAAAAAAGAAACACAATTTATTTTTTGACAACTCAGGTTCTGTTCTGAACTAAAAAAGAAAAACGCCTTATAAAGATATTTAAATATTCTCAGAACAAGGCTGAGTAAGTTAGTATAAATTAAAATAAAAGATTATTAAATAAATAAATATTTATTGCAAACTTATTGATATTTCACAGCCAACATTACAAAATAAGTCAACTTAAGACCTCAACTGAACGTGAGAACTATAAAGCTACAAATCAGCAGCACTGTCGCTTCCATCCACCGTGCTCTTATTATTATGCTGAGCTATAGAATAAGCAAGACTCTGGATAACTGTTCCAAGTGATTTTATAGTCTCTGCTAGAGCCTTTTGGACTGCCAAATTTTCCCTGTGCTGAATGATTTCCCTCTTTTCCTTCTCTTTAAATAAATTAAGCGTTTGGTCTAAAACTGTTTGGCTGTTCTTGTTGCCTTTCGTGTTTTTTTCGAAAAGAGGTACTGCACATTCTGGAAAGTTTTCAACAGGTGGGCTTGGTGGAACTATTTGCTTTTGGTTCGAAGCTTCCTGGGCTGACTTGAGATAGTCAATCAACGACTCAGATTCCAAGTACTCTGTCTTTGTTTCATCTTCCTGAATGTATGTAATTTTTAAAAATAATTATTTTAGATTTAAATAAAACATGAAAATATTTATGTATGAACCTGCGAATGGATGTGCTGTGTGCTGTGCCACAGTTGTCTAAGCCAAATGTTGGCAAATCAGGGAGTCCATCAACTGCAATTGATCCAAGTGCTTCAAGAGCCCTCTCCTCCAATTTATTCAACTTGAAGCTGGAATGAGGACCGCCACCAGTTGTTTGCTCTTGTACCTTGACTCTCTTAGCTTTTGACCTTTTAGCTGGTGCTTCCAATGTGTTAAGGACTAGGATACAACCAAAATGGATTATTAATATAAAAGGATTTTAGGTATTTCAGAAAAGTTGGGTAAGAAATTTAAAAATATAAAAATTAAGAATGGTGCATTTTATTACCTCTTTCCACCTTGCGCCAGTTCTCGTCGGACCGTAAAAAGAATTGAGCTCTACAGCGTTTTGCCCACAGTTCTTTTATACGCTGTGGATTTGTTGGGTCATTCTTGTTGGCCATGAGCTTTGGGTGTTTTCTTATGAATCCAAGGAAGTGCTCAAATTGCTCATGGGTTGTTCGCTTGGAACCCTGAAAATCTCCTACTAATATATTTAATCAATATTTATTTATAAATCGTCTTTTTTTCTTTAAAAATATAAAATTTCCTTCCATTATTTTATTTGTTTCTTGAATTCTTCGTGAATTTGATAATTGTTTTTATCTTTATTTTTGAATCAGCTGTTGATGTGTTGAGATTCAGTTTACTGTGGTGAATTTGTTGTGAGGTTTCTTATGAGGATTGTCTCAGAATACCAAAAATGTTATCGATCACAACAACCTCACAAGAAATCAACCTCACAAGAGCTTGTGACTTGTGAGACCTCACAACGCCAGAATCGGGCTGTAAGTCTAAAAGAGGATTGTGCCAAACCAACATCGTGGTCTTTTCCAACCCTTTTTGGTACCCACCCTCTGCAAAGAAACCCTCTGCCTGTAGTATTGATGAAATCTCAAATTCCTTCGAAGTGCTCGCTCCTCAAACATTTGTTTTTCCTCAGACAAGATACGTAGCGCTATGCTATGCTATATTAATGACAATTATCATTTCTTTATAATAAAATAACAATTTAATTTTATATCCTGAAATTCTTATTTAACAATTGTCAAAACAAACATATGTTTGTTCAAACTCACAAGAAGTTTTGTTCATTTTCCGAACGCGATAAATCCGCTGTCTAAAAATAGATGTGCAAATTATTCGTCTCAGATAATCTAATTAAAAATTGGAAGCCACAATGAGTGGCACTACTAACGTAGCCACAATTTTATCTCTACTAGCCGACCCAGCTCTCGAAATTCGAGTGCCAATTTATTTATTATTTATTATCTATTATTTATATTATTGGCAGTGTTTTCAAGCAAATTTTTTAAATTAAATTTTATTTTATGTAATATGCAAAGTGTTCGACAGTGCAAAAACAAAAATGACCCACAGTGTGTAAATGCGTGTCTCAAGTATATTCTGCACATCTCCGTAACTGTGGCTTTCCAACCATATAAAATTTATCGAAATCGGTTAAATACTTTTGGAGAAAAGTGTACCACAAAAAACATGTTTGCCGTTTTATTATATGATGATTCTAAGTAATTTCGATAAATAACTGATGCCCCAAATTCAAATTCAATTATAGCACTATTTTAGTTAACAGAGAGTTTGGAGGTTGCATTTCATTCTCCGTTTCCATCACAGTGTATGGAGAATTTATTGCGGGTCTCATTTTGCTGAACGTGCCTATGTTTCAAACTGTCACTCCTGATTAGAAGTGAAATTTTTATTCGGGCGAAACTCATAATAGCTTTTAAAATTTCGGGGGAACAAAAATTTTTCGGGGGAAATGTTTTCCGGGCGAAACTCACAATAAGGCTGAAATTCCATGAATTCTACAATTACGAGTAATTACAATTTGTCGTTTTTTTTTGAACCACTAGCTAGCTGACACAAAATTAATTTTAAGTTTTTTTTAATCTGTATAACAGATTGTGAGAAAAGAAATATTTTATAAAATTTCGAAAAATATTCATAAGGAAGGTACCGCAATTTTTGGTCTCAAAAAAAAAAACAAAAACGACTATTTACTAAGCTTAAACCAAAGAGACAGAAGAACAGAATTGCGAGACCCACTTTTGTAGCCTTTCATATAAGCGTAATATCGTATGCATTCGAATGCATAACTTGCCATAAAGTATCTGTGTATCTCAAGTGAAAATATTTTTTGGTAGGTACGAAATAAGAGGAAATAAGGAAATAAGATCTTGCAAAATCCTGTAATAGCATCCATCAAGATCGCACTTAGATGCAGTGCTATCCAGTAAATTAATCTATGAGCAATATATGGACACGTTTTTATAATCAATAGAAACCCGTTAATTTTAACCTTTGGAAACACTAGTTTTGCCTTAGAATTATTTACTCTACAAATGACTTTTACTTATAAATATTTTCAAAACTTCCCTTTCGAGTTATTAAAAATTGAATGCCTTTTGTTTTGATGTGACAATTAATGCAAAAGTTTTGTCTGAATAACATCACTGGATAACCTCAAAGGGGTGATATCTGATACGATTGAAGTCGAATTCGTGGTCCCCTAAGGTTCTGTCTAAGGCACTCTTTACTATCATATAATAAAAAGTCAAACATGAAATTTCTGGAATATGTTATTAGGTCTGTAAAAAGCGTAGGGACATAGATTATATGTTATTGGATAGGTTTTGTCCCACAGATTCGCAGAACAAGTTAATTTATTGGATTATTTTACAAGAAATATTAAAAAGTATGTCCTGACAAAAGTTCTGCTTATTGCGTTCTTTGTATTGTGCAGAATTATAATTTACCATTAAAACTGGTTACGGGCAAGGGTACCAGTAGATTAGGCGGTCTTCTGAATGTACTCCTCCTCAAATTTAATATACATAAAATATCAAAGAATACGTTTTTTCTAATTTATACTATTTTTCAACTGCTTTTCACATTTACAAATCGATCAAATACAGTTTTAATAAAATTTGGATAACGTCTGTCGGGACATCTAGTAGTCTTTTCGATTATCATTTCAACAAACTATGAACTGAGAGTCCCTTAATCTTATAGCCAGTCCATTCAGTCTTCTTTTCCCAGTTTTCGCTTTACGGGAGTAGATTTTATGCAGACGTTCTTGAAGGCATACTTTCTATCAAATCTGGGCTCAATTGTGTACATCCGATGTTTCTTCAGGTTATTCTTCCCATATTATTGCCTTAATTAACGGACATTTTTAACACCATACTAATTACAGAAGTGTTTCCTCATCAAAGGAAAGGAGCAAAGATATTTCCTGTTTCAAAAAGAATCAAAAATTGATGCTTTTAGGCCTGTATCTATTGTCCCATTCTTCTAAAAAGCTTTTGATAAAATCTAAATCCTGCAACAGCAAAAAAGCCAGTATACGAGATGAACTAACATTTTAACGCACACTTACAGTCAGGATTTCGGAAGAACCACAGCTGCATTACAGCTTGCATAAATGTTACTGTGAATATACCGACTTCTATAGATGGAGATGGGGTTAGATATAGCTAGTCCTTCCCGATTTCTGTAAGGATGTTCATACCGTTGATCACAATAGTTTATGTGCTAAGTTTCTGCATCAGTATAATTTTTCCCCATGCGCATTTTGCTTGATATTATTATCCAAGCTGGTTATTCAAATATTATTCTTTCAGACTTTTTACCTATTGTGAGCGGAGTCCCTCAGGCTTCAATCTTGGGACCGTTATTGTTTTCGCTGTAGATAACTGAACTGCACTCGGCTATTAGATATTTCTTTATAAATTTGAGGTTCAATTTCATATTAGCTGCAC
The DNA here is from genome assembly GCA_963931855.1 of Philhelius festivus. Lineage (NCBI taxonomy): Eukaryota > Metazoa > Arthropoda > Insecta > Diptera > Syrphidae > Philhelius > Philhelius festivus. The sequence continues at coordinate 231,432,281 of OZ007554.1, forward strand.
ATTGGGCCTTATCAAGCGCATGATTACTGAACAGAATTAGCACGTTGGTCTTCATAAAACTGACTCTCTAAATATAAATGCTTCGTAATTTAAAAAAAAAAAACACTGGACTAATTTGTATTTTTGACTCCCATCTTGAATAAAACTAGAATCTAGTGTGCTGATACCACTTGTAATCTTGGGTTGGGGTACCTTTCAATCTAAATTTGTATGGGACAACCATATAAATATAGCCGTTGAAAAGACTTATGTTATCCTTCGTTTATTTTGGACCACATAATTTTTTACACCACTGTGTTTGGCAGAGCTATAATCACCAAAACTTTAGTTATGCCCATATTAACTTATGGCTGTAAAATATTGTCAAAATGAAGCTATGGTATTAAGCAAAATCTTAATGTAGTTTATATTATGTAGTTCTATTATATGTACGTTATAAGTGATATCGTATATCGTTTGATAGTCTTCTACAGTTTCTTACCCTTAGTCTTTTTCCAGACATTCTTCTAGCCAATAAGCGGACATGCCTTTATGAAAGTATTAGCTTTGTTTCATGATGCAAATCCGGACATGTAATTCTTCGTTGCTTAAAATTCTTATAGATCTGTGTTTCTAAATTGTTTATGATTTAATATCTCATTATTGTACAAGTAGCTCTCATAATAATAATTAATTTAACTTAAGCTAACACATGACTTAGAATAAATCGTATCTTATTGTATAGATGCAATAGTCAACAAATAAAAATAGTATCTAAAATAAAGTTCATAATCGTCTGATTTAACTTTTGACACATTGTACGAGTACTAAGAATATTTTAAGTCTACACACTCTACAGAAACCAACATTGAGTTGAGTGGCCAGTACCATTTAGCCAATAAAAATACATATCCTGTCCGAATTTCGATGTGCAAGGAATAGGTCATAAAGGTGTCTTACGCGAGTAAATTTGTTGAATCTATTCCTGAGACCGATGCAACATTGAAGTGCTCGCTAGCTGTTTCCTAAATATTTTGTGCTGTTCTTTGGATTTATTAAAAATTAATGAAAACGCTGTCCAAACCTGCAATGGATTTGAACAAAGAAAAACTCTTTCATATTCACAAGCCAGAGCTTTCAGCGTCATCTTATGCTATGCGGTCCTCGTTCGGGCCATTACATGAATATTTTTTTTCGGGAATAACATACGCTCACATCACAGGTAGAAACCGCATTTATAAAGAGTGTATAAGCAAAAGTAAGAGTACGTAACAGGAGAAAAAAAATAAAACAGGACAGTGGAGTGCTGGAAGAATCCTTTCGAAGCCCCCATACGGTCGTATACCATCGTCATTTTATCTATACTAAATGACTTTGTGTTCCTTAGAAGCCTCGATAGTCAGAGATACGTGCTTCGACCGATACGTGCCAGGAAGAATCATACATTGCAAGCAGATTGGATGTGAAAATATTTTCTCGAAAGGAACAACCGAGAAGGTCGTCATCATCGCATAGTCGTAGTCGATTTCTACGTCGTCCTCGTGTACGTACGAGTATATGTAGCCATCATCTATTCGTTCAGTTAATTGAAGTCTTTGCATGGTTACTTAAGGTAGTAGAGTCCTTAATCTGGGTAGGTACTGCCACATTACCAGCCGCATACTTAACTCAACTTAGGCAGTCAAGTCAACGAAATTAATTCGATAATTGAGTTTCTTGTTGCAAATAGGATTTTATATTCGCTCCCGTTGCGGCTTTGATAGTTATTGGGATGATTTTTTTTTTTTGCTCTTGTATAGCTGGGGTCTAATTGTTGATAATTACAGGATATGTGGAGTTTATTAGCTGTCATTTGGAGGTTTGTTTATTTTACTAGCAGCTATTTGCGTTTAACCACAGAGAAATGTTTAAATATTTGAAGACGGCTGAATGGAGTGAAGATCTATTTAGAACAACTTTAGAGGTTATATCCAGCTGGAGAGTAATTAGTGACGTAAAATTATTTTGCTTTATGAGGGAATTTCTTTTAACCTGTTATATCTTCTTCAATCATGTTTATAGACTTTGACCAGAAGAAAGTTTTCATCTAAACATATTTTGAAAATAGAGAAGCAACTTCTTAATTGGATGTCGTAAGACCAAACAACCTCCAGTATAGTAAATCGCCTCTTATAGATATGAGGCGCCCGGAAAATCTGTCTCGGACAAAGCCCATGTAAGGTTTGGCTGTGTGGGCTTTGGCTCCATCCCGTTGAAAGCAGACATGTTCTAGTTCCATCTGTCGTATTCAGGCAAGAAAAAATCTGAATTATGGTCAGGTAACGTAGAGAACTCACATTAGTCGCTCAAATATTTTCTTTAAAAAAGGAAGGACCGGTGGCGTATTGCCAAACTGTATATCAGTACAGAGCTCCGACGCTCTATAATAGACTACAGAATCAGTGATGCCAGACTTTTAAAGCTTAAAATCCCAGAATGAATAAAAAAAAACCCTTTTATCCCACGGTGTTACAAGAAAAAACCCACAAATGTCCCACGAAGTGTAAAATCAAAAATTTATAGTTTTTTTTTATTATAATCCATTTTAAAATTAAAAAAAAAAAAACAAGTTTTTAATAACAAAACATACTTACGAGTATTTATTATTCAGTCTTCAACAAACTTAAAAATAAAATAAAATGAACAATAAGAAAAAAATCACACATTCAGTCTGATAGAAAAAAAAAAAAAACTCATTTCACACCTAGGCTAGGACCACACTTGCGATTTTTCGTCGAGGCGATTAAAAAGTCGTTGTCGCTACAAATTATTGTCATGCACGCACTTCCGATTTTTTGCCGCGCGATTATTTAATCTCGAAAAATAAAACACACTACTTTTTATGTGACTGCACGCATTTGCTACAAATAAGTAGCGACAGAAAAATCGCTTGAAAAAATAGAACTTGTTTCATTTTTACAATCGCTACGATTTTTAAGTCGCATGTGCATTCACATTTAAGGCCATGTGTCTTACTTTTTGCGACTAAAAAATCGTGGATTAAAAATCGCATGTGCGTGCATGCCAATTTCTCTTTGCAACTACAATTCTTAAGTCGTAGTAATTTAAATCGCAAGTGTGGGCATATCCATTTGAGTACATGTGCTTCATTTAAGTTTACGATAATTGCATCGCAAGAAAAATGAAACAAATTGCTACTTTTAAATCGTCATGATTTGTTGGTAGCAAGTGCGTTCATTCTCATTTAAATTCATGTGTTCTATTTTTGCGACTAAAAAATCGTGCGATTGAAATCGCAAGTGCGGTCTTAGCCTAAACCTTTAAAAAAAAAAAAACAAAAAAAAACTTATTTCACACTTAATTTATAAGAAAATCACGTATGCAGTTATAAGAACTGATACCTGTATGAACATTATTACATTTACATATTTTATGTGTATAATTTTGAATTATGTACGGCTAAGTGCTCCTCCTTAATTTCAAAATTGTAGCAGTAAATATTTTTGGCATGGAAGCATGATCTTAATAAGCAAAATGCCAATTTGATTCAAAAGATCGGATATTGAAAAATATCTACTACTGGACAGTAGAAAACATTAAATGCTATATTTGAGCCAAGAAATTGAAGTTGACCAACAACAGCATCCTTAAAAGGCATTCGGTTGATTAGTTTTGAAACGGATGATTTATAAAAATTCAAACAATTTGTTTTTAAATCTGCTCTTTCGGCGCTGTCCAACTAGATCAAGGAATACTCGTATTCTTGACCCAAAAATATATTTTCTGTTATATACAACGTATTATTATTTATTAGTAAGATTTAGTTAGATTAGTAGGAATTTTTTTTAACAAACGAAAATTCTCATTATGAAAAAACCCTTTTTTTGTTCTACGAGCTTCAAAAAAACCCTTTATCCCTTTTTGCTTTTTTAAGACCAAAAAAACCCACAAAAAGGGATAAAACCCACGATATGGCATCACAGTACAGAATGCTCATTGAAATTAAGAGCATACTAACGGGTGATTTTTTTGAGGTTAGGATTTTCATGCATTAGTATTTGACAGATCACGCGGGATTTCAGACATGGTGTCAAAGAGAAAGATGCTCAGTATGCTTTGACATTTCATCATGAATAGACTTACTAACGAGCAACGCTTGCAAATCATTGAATTTTATTACCAAAATCAGTGTTCGGTTCGAAATGTGTTTCGCGCTTTACGTCCGATTTATGGTCTACATAATCGACCAAGTGAGCAAACAATTAATGCGATTGTGACCAAGTTTCGCACTCAGTTTACTTTATTGGACATTAAACCAACCACACGAATGCGTACAGTGCGTACAGAAGAGAATATTGCGTCTGTTTCTGAGAGTGTTGCTGAAGACCGTGAAATGTCGATTCGTCGCCGTTCGCAGCAATTGGGTTTGTGTTATTCGACCACATGGAAGATTTTACGCAAAGATCTTGGTGTAAAACCGTATAAAATACAGCTCGTGCAAGAACTGAAGCCGAACGATCTGCCACAACGTCGAATTTTCAGTGAATGGGCCCTAGAAAAGTTGGCAGAAAATCCGCTTTTTTATCGACAAATTTTGTTCAGCGATGAGGCTCATTTCTGGTTGAATGGCTACGTAAATAAGCAAAATTGCCGCATTTGGAGTGAAGAGCAACCAGAAGCCGTTCAAGAACTGCCCATGCATCCCGAAAAATGCACTGTTTGGTGTGGTTTGTACGCTGGTGGAATCATTGGACCGTATTTTTTCAAAGATGCTGTTGGACGCAACGTTACGGTGAATGGCGATCGCTATCGTTCAATGCTAACAAACTTTTTGTTGCCAAAAATGGAAGAACTGAACTTGGTCAACAAGATGGCGCTACATGCCACACAGCTCGCGATTCTATGGCCATTTTGAGGGAAAACTTCGGAGAACAATTCATCTCAAGGAATGGACCGGTAAGTTGGCCACCAAGATCATGCGATTTGACGCCTTTAGACTATTTTTTGTGGGGCTACGTCAAGTCTAAAGTCTACACAAATAACCCAGCAACTATTCCAGCTTTGGAAGACAACATTTCCGAAGAAATTCGGGCTATTCCGGCCGAAATGCTCGAAAAAGTTACCCAAAATTGGACTTTCCGAATGGACCACTTAAGACGCAGCCGCGGTCAACATTTAAATGAAATTATCTTCAAAAAGTAAATGTCATGGACCAATCTAACGTTTCAAATAAAGAATCGATGAGATTTTGCAAATTTTATGCGTTTTTTTTTTTAAAAAAGTTCTCAAGCTCTTAAAAAATCACCCGTTATATACTGTGTCAGATCAAAAGCAGATTTTTCTGTGTTGGTATACATTTTGCTCAGGAAACTAAGAGCAAAGTACCTGTGATTACAGAGCCATCGTTCACGTTGGTGTGGTTATTGTGTGTGGTGCCGTGACATAAGGCCAAGTGACAAAAGGCCAAATTTGTTTGTGACTTAAGGCCAAACATAAAATGTTTTGTCTTGAGCAACAGTACCTTGTGTGGCCCGCTTCGCGGGTTTTCAGAATTTTAACTCCCTTTTCGGGGCTCACACCCGCTCACGCAACTCCGTTGCTCCGCTTAGGGTATGTTCAGTCGCCAGGCAGGCGCCTGTAGCAACAGTTTTCCTGAGCAGCAGTACATAACTGTTAGTTGTTTACTCCAATTAATGTAAAATACAAAACTGTTGCTACAGGCGCCTGCCTGGCGACTGAACATACCCTAAGCGGAGCAACGGAGTTGCGTGAGCGGGTGTGAGCCCCGAAAAGGGAGTTAAAATCCTGAAAACCCGCGAAGCGGGCCACCCAAGGTACTCTTGCTCAAGACAAAACATTTTATGTTTGGCCTTAAGTCACAAACAAATTTGGCCTTTTGTCACTTGGCCTTATGTCACGGCACCACACACCACACACAATAACCACACCAACGTGAACGATGGCTCTGTAATCACAGGTACTTTGCTCGATCTGAAATAGTATATAGTTTGCTTCAGCTTTTTTAATATTTTACAAGCAAACTGCATGTGACCACAGAGCGCTCTGTGGTAGCATATAGTTTGCTCTACAATACTTTCAAATTCGGTGAGCAGAAAATGGCTGAGCACAGACTAAGGAGATCTGTGCTGATATACAGTTTGGCAATACGCGGACCGGTGATCTCCATTCATGATATTGTACACCACACTATCAAACTGACATAGTGCCCCGGGGTCCGTCTAACTCCAGTAGCGAATATTTTGCTTATATACTCATCCATTGAGGTAAAAATGTGCCTTGTCAGAGAAGAAAATGATAGCGTCTTAAGGCAAAGCCGCAAACAGCATATTTTCCCTAGCGAGTTTTCCGGTTTAAAAATTTTCTTGGACGACAATCATCTTTAACGATTCGTTAAACGGAACGCCTCGAAATACCAAGGGCACTCGTTTGTTTTTGAAGATAACGCCTGGGAGATTGTTCAAATGCCGTTCGTATCCTCTCGATTTTGTATATTGTGGAGAACATTCTCAGCGTTAGACTTCTTATCGTGGACACATTTTCAGTACTCGGTAACGCATTTACCCGTGCCAGAATTCGGTTTCGTTAGGGATCTAGACCACAGGGACCTACATTGAAATATGAACGGAAGGCACGCTGCACTCAAACGATCTAGCGGGCGTCTGAAAAAACAGGCCTGCACACTGGCAATTGAAACTAACTGTCCCCTTCTTTAAAATGACCTCACATTTAACAATCTACAAATCTAATATTCCACATTGGTGTAGTATGGCTGAAAAAAGAATCTCTGTAATTCACAGTACGTCCGAAGTTGCGCTCAAGGGTAAACTGATGAGCATTCCTTAAAGCGCAAGCATTAGATACAATTGAATTGTTTAAGGGGATGAATGCAACTGGCTATTTCACTAGAACACTGTTTATAAAAATATCGGTATTAGAATGGAAGACAAGAAACATTTCGGTGGTGCTCAAGAGATGTAAATTTTTCTGTTATAGTTATATCATGCATCATTTTTAGAATCCATTTATCCATTTCACAGATGGTGGCTTATAATTCGTATACCCAGAACTAAGAGCTGTTCCGTTTTTTTAATGCAAGTGTCACTTAAAAATAGTGAAAATAGTGGAATGGGGGATGGATTGTTGTTTAAAAACGGAAGACAGCTTTGAGTTTTTGAAGCATTAAATTCTACGCGATTTTTCGCTCCCGATTTGACAATGCCATCAAGAACGGAATTTAATGATCTTATCATATGCTGTCGTTCTAAATCCACATCCGACGAACAAAGTACGTGAATCTGGAAACGAATATGAGAAACTGAAAGTACTGTGGTCAACAAAACAATTTAATGGATTAGACAGAAGATCATTGGTGAATATAAAAAGAGAGTCGGAGTAAAAACTGAACCCTGGGGCATACCAGCATTTATATTATGAATATTAGAATATGCTTTTGAAATATCAAGTGCAATAATATTATTTTCTCCAAAACGATGTAAGAATTTACGCCACTATTCGCTGAGATATTTGTACCAGGGGATCTATTGCTACGAAAGCCATACTGAAAGTCATTGAGAAGTTTTCTTCCTTCAAGATATTTCTTCAGATGACAATTTATCAGCATGACCTTGGAAAGAAGGGACGTTAGTGAAGAAAATACGCCGTTTTTAGGGACAGGCTGGACAAATGATGTTTGGCATCCACTTGGAAAGAGATTAGTAGATGAGAAAGAAAATTTGTATACAAAAGCTGCATTTTCATTCCTCACCTCTTTAACCGCCTCATTTTTAGAGGTAAAACAAGGAAAGTTTTCAAGTCCGTAAATCCTCTAAGAAGCCAGCTGTTCACTTACATCAAAGGAAAAGTTGAGATGAATTGCTTGAAAGAAAACTAGAGCATGCGTTTCATTTTACATATAACATATATGTAGATCTAAGGAAAATTGGATCACTCGGAGCCGTGCCACCGTATAAGAAGCTGAGGCGGGCATTTCAGTAATATGAGCCTTTCGAATAAAAAAGGATGTTTTTTATTCCTTTTCAATATCTATTCGCCCTTATTAAAAACCCTTTAGTAGTATTTTATTTAAAACAACAATTTCGGTAGAAATAAAATTGATTCAAATTCCATATAGAACCAACATTATCTCCTTTCCAGAATTTTTGTTACCCTTTTTCGCCAAAACTCAAGGTGAAGTTTTCTTTAATATTTAAAATATTCCTCGATTTTTTTTTATTAAAATAGTTTTCCTTGGCAGCGGTAGGATTCGAACCCACGCCTCCGAGGAGACTGGTGCCTTAAATCAGCGCCTTAGATCGCTCGGCCACGCTACCATATAAGTCACCATGTAATAAATTACGAGTACTTTGTTTTACTGTTATAGAAACAACTGTTTTGTTTTAAGTTCATTTTTGCTATGAATTTGGTAATTTTGCAAGAGGTTCCATAGTGTAGCGGTTATCACGTCTGCTTTACACGCAGAAGGTCTCCAGTTCGATCCTGGATGGAACCAATGTTAGTATTTTGATATTTTTTTTTTGATTGATTTTCATCAAACTTGATATTACGTGATAGGAAATGAAATACGAAAAAAGTGAGTCTCTAATAATAATAGACATTATTCTAAAAAATAGTTCTTCTATGGAAATCAACAGTTTCTTCGAATAAAATGAAAATTAAATCTCAAAAAAATTTAAACCCCGTTTTAAAATATCGAATTTTCAAAAACTAATTGATTTTTTATAAAAAAAATCAGAAAACTTTTTTATTTTACTCCGATAATAAGAATCCTTAATATTGATTAAATTTCTGTCTATGGAAGGTACACTGAAAATAAAATCTAGGTATATATGATAAAAATGTCGGTTAATTTGACAAAAATTTTGTCAATATACGTCAAACAAAAAGTTTTATCAAATTGACAAAAATTATAGAATTTTGTTGAAGTAACAAAAAATATTTTGTTGTATTCACAAAATTATTTTGTTATGCTAACAGATTAATTTGTTGAAATAACAAAAATATTTTGTCAATATGACAAAATTTCGTACAATTTACAAAATTAATTTGTCATATTAACAATTCTTTTTTTGTATTAACAAATTTTTTTGTTAAAGTTAAAAATTTGTTTTGTTTTTGTATTATTATCGGATTAACAATTTTTTTTTGTTAAATTAACAAAATTATTTTGTTAAATTAACAAAACTTTTTTGTTATATTTTGTTAAATTAACAAAATATTTTGTCAATTCAACAAATTATTTTGTCAATTCAACAAAATATTTGTCAATTCAACAAAATATTTTTTCAATTCAACAAAATATTTGGTCAATTTTACAAATTTCTTTTGTTGAATCCACAAAATTAATTTTGTCAAAATATTTTTTTTGGGATTTAAGTCCACAAAAATTGGCGTTTCGTCCCTAAGATCTCACTTGCAACCATCTGTGAGGGCGTATGTACAATACGCAATTTTTGTTAAGTTAAGTTAATCTTACATCGATTTTTTGACAAAAACCAAATGTGAACTATATCATAAGCAAAAGAAATATCATGATCAAAAAAATATACGCGCAGAATTTTTTGGTTTCCTTACAAAATAGTTTTATCTATCTGATAATATTATTTTATCGATATTACAAAATAATTCAACCCCAAAACAAAATATTTGTCATTTTAGCAAAAATGTTTTCATTTTTTTTTAAATTACAAGAAAAAATTAAAAAAAACTTTGTGATATTGACAAACATTTACAAAACAAATTTTTTGTAGATACAACAAGCATTTTGTTTGTGGATGTGACAGAAATGGGAGTCGTACGGAATCCCCAAAAAAATAAATCCCCATCGACCTTAAATCCCCAAACATTTAAATCCATCTAGCTAATATCCCCACAGACATAATGCACATGGACGAAATCCCCAAATGAAACTATGTTTTTGCCAAATCCCCAAATCCCCAATGTCCGTGTACATCTACATCATGTGAAAAATTCATCAGAAAAATTCTCATCAAATTCTTTTATGCTGTACTTATTAATAAATGATAACGATTTACAGTTTCTAAACAGTAAATTACTATGAACGCATGATTGCATGCACTTTTCAGTCTAACTTTCGTTCATGGGGAGTAGTGCTGTCTTAGTTTTGTAGTGTAGTGTTTTTTTTGTTTTTGAAATAAAAGTTGAAATGGATGATCATGACCTTATTTTGTTGTTTTGTATTGAAAATTTATTTTAACTTTAATAAATATTACAAACATTACATAAGCCGTTTTTTATTGGGAAATGTTAAATGTATAGGCAGCGCGCGCGATTTAATTGCATGATTCACTACTTGAAGGTAATGGTTTTGGGGAAATTGGCGTGGCGATTTTTGCCCTGGGGATTCTCTTTTTAGGGATTTTGCTGCTGGGGATTTTTCTTTGGGGATTTTGAATTTGGGGATTTTATTTTGGGGATTATAACTTGGGGAAAATGTCACCAACCCGACAGAAATCTCTGTTTTATTTTGTTATATAAACAAAACTTGGTTTCACAATATTATTTGTAGTGCATATTTTGTTAAACTGACCAAAAATCCGTGTACTTCAGTCTTCAGTGTATTTACAGTAATGTCTAATATCAAAATTCTTTCGAAAACCATTTTTTACATTTATGGTAGGTATGATTTTTTTTCAATTCAATTCATTTTTTTCAATTTTAGAATATTAATTTTATTGAAATCTATTAAACAATTTCCGAGAAAATCGAAAATCAAAAAAATGGTTCTATAGGAGAGACATTAATAACCATTGTTTGGCGATTTTTTTCAACCATTATGTTTAAAAAAAATCAGTTGAACTGTTTTTGAACAGAAAATTATATTCTAAAATTTCGAAAAAAAAATTGTAAAAAAATATAAAATGAAAATAAAATAACGTGTGGGAAAAGAAATTTTAAAATGATATCAACCAAGTTTAAAGAAAATCGGTCGAGCCAATTAGTCGAACAGACAGGCAGAACTCCTAGACCTACTTTTTTTCAAAATCTCGAGCTCGATTTTTTTACGAATACATAACATGCCATATATTTAGCACCTTTATGTCGCAAGCACGAATTACGACTGTAATTTGAAAATTTGATCTTTCAAAAGTGATTTTTATATTTTGATTAAATTTGTATTTAAATTTTTCAAAAATTTTAACTTAAAAAAAAACAAACAGTTCTTAATTTTTTAATTAAGGAACTACATAATCATGTATGTATTATGGCAGGGCTTCCGTACACTCAGCCAGAAGAAATAACGCCAGATTTTTTTTTTGAAAAAAAGCCAATATTTTTTTCATACAAATTCTGACCTTTTTTCCTAGGAAAACAGCCCAAAGTTTTTTGGCAATTTTTTTTCAAAAAAAATTCTGTTTTTTTCCATTTTTGGAAATGGAAAAAATACCAAAAAATAAAGTTTTGAAAAACTGCAGAAATCAAATTTCTGACGTTTTTTCCCTTTTTTTGGAAAAAAAAAGCCAGAGAACTGTATTTTACATTTATTGGAGTAAACAAGTTATGTACTGTTGCTCATGGAAACTGTTGCTATAAGCGCCTGCCTGGCGGTTGTGCATACCCTAAGCGGAGCAACGGAGTTGCGTGAGCGGGTGTGAGTCTTAAAAAGGGAGTTAAAATCGTTAAAACCCGCGCAGCGGGCCACTCAAGGTACTGTTGTCTAAGAAAACTGTTTTTATAGGCGCTTGCCTGGCGGCTGAACCGAAAAGGGAGTGAAAATCCTAAAAACCCGCGAAGCGGACCACACAAGGCAGCGATGGTGGAGCGCGGCCTGGAACATCGGTCCCCCGCGGTTGTGTGCAGTAGAGCGCAACCTCAGATGACTTTTATTTGTTTCTTTTTACTTCATCACATTTTCTCTTCTTTTTTCCAAAATCTAATTTGGAAATTAGACCAGAACAAATTGATTTCCTGGCCTAATTTCCATTTTGCTCTCTGGCTCTTTTTCCAGCTTTCCTAGCTGGCCCAATTTCCAAAGTTTCTGGCTTATTTTCCAAGATAATTTCTGGCCCTTTTTCCAATTTTGAGCAATCAAAGTTTTCTGGCGTTTTTTCTAGAAATAAATTCTGACGTAATTTCCGGGAGCCTTATGGCATCTTATGGCATCCTATGTTTAAGCGACTTGTTTTATCAATTTAAAAAATAAATTTCATGATTTTGAACATTTTCTTTACTACCATTCATTTTCTTATGTGGATACAAAATTTTAAAATTCTTAAGCACGTGAACATGGGGGCAATTGTGTTCAAGACCAATGTACAAATACTTCGTACATCTTACGAATATTCGTACAATGCACGAATATTTTCTTTACGAATATCATTCGTAGCCATTTTACTAATAAATTTTTTGAGTGTAGCATTAAATCTCCGCTTAATGGAATTTTTAAATCCGCTTAAGTGAATTTTTTTTTCACTTATCCGAACTCCGCTTAAGTGAAATTATTTTTCACTTAAGCGGGGTTCGCTTAAGTGAAAAACCCGCTTAAGTGAAAGAAATACTGTGACATTTTGCCGTTTCTCTTAAGCGGGTTTTACTCAGTGGCGTAGCGAGGCGGGGGCAAAGGGGGCACAGGCCCCGGGCGGCACTTTGCTTGGGGGCGGAAAATTTCAAAATATCCGGGCGGCATTTTGCTGCAATTTTTCTAAATTCGTTAATGTAAATGGTTTTTGTATGTTATGTTCTTATATTTTTTCTAAGCTAAGTGTAAGCTTACTTTTGTAACAAATTTTAATTGTGAAAAAATATACTGTCCTTTTCGGAAATATATTTTTTCTTTTGAGCTGAAAGTTCTGTGTGTGTGCGTAGGACGTAGGTACATAATACTCGTATAAAAGATTTTCGCGCCACGGTTTTGCTGTCGGCAATGATACACGTCTTTCTCTTGTTTTTTTTTTTTTTTTTGTTGTTGTTGTGTCATCGTCATAATGTGTCTGAGATGTGTATTACGCCATAAGGAATTGTGAAGTACAATGATCGACAACGACTCTGATTTGGAACAGTAAATGATTGTTTCGTTCTATGTGTGTCCTGGTGCAAAACTTTTTTGTTTGCCTTCTTTCGACTACCACTCATGAGCAGCGTTCGAATCTTACTCCAATCGGAGTTTACTTCAATTTTACGAAATAAAATAGATCTACTTCGTTACTCTGTTTTTTAAGATTTAGGTAGGTACTAATTACTTTCCACACTGAAAAATTCAAAATTTTTTTAGCCAAACCACATGAAAGAGAATGAACACTGTGTTAATAAATTTTGCAACCATCTCTGACTCTGAATTACTAAATCTAAATCTACTCCAGAAATTTTCAATTCATTTATTTTTTTATAAGTCTGCTCCAAAATTTTACTACTGCGGCTCGAACCCTGCTCGTTAGGCTAGAAGTTGAGACAAAAACATTTCGTTTGTTTCGACTGATTCGATGTGAGTTGGCTAAGGGGTGTTAGTCACTTGTATTTTTTTTCTGTTTTATTTTATCGTAAAATGCAGTAAAGTTTGCAAACATCCTAGTTAAATACAAAATTAGTTGCAGTTTAACATTTAACTTGTCTGTGTTTCGTGTGTTGTGAAATTTTTTTAAAATTGTGTGTACGGGTACAGTTACCTACAAAAGCGCAAGAGATTTTCATTTTACCCCTTTGGATTGATTACATAAAGTAAGTTAATTGATGAAACGAAATACCTAGCTGATGGCTCGGAAATAATCCATTGATTTTTCTGAGTTGAAACCTCCATTTGGTTTTATTAAGAGTGTTTGCTCCATATCTCAAGAACCATAAGTTCCATAAAAAACATTTTCTCACATTTTTGTAAAAAATTGAGTTCTCTATTTTTTACCGAGAAATCGAAAGTTAATAAGTTATTATTAAAAATAGACAAACGATTTCAAAAAAAAATTTTTTTTAATAAATTAATCAATAAAAGTTAAATGGTTTTTACTTGCGATATATACATAGGTAGGTACTATATTGCAAGTTATGGATTCGTAAAAAAATCAAACTCGACATTTTGATCAAAGTTGACATCGTTATCTCTATGATTACGATGATAGCGAAGTTGAAAAAAGTAGGTCTTGCAATTCTGACTGTCTGTCCTTTCGGCTGCAGCCTATACGACTCCGTCGATTTTCTTTAAACTTGGTACCTAGCGTTTTTTGGGCATTTTAATACCAAAAATAACGGAAGGTTCCTGTCGTACAATTTTTTTTAGCAAAAAATGAAAATCTTATTTTTCTCAAAAACGTTCCCACAACTTTAAAAAAAATTCAGTAATTTTTTTACAAAAAGGCTACCATTTTATAAAAAAATTCCCAAAAATGGTTATAAATGGTACCTCCCATAGAACCATTTCTTTGACTTTCGATTTTCTCAAAAACGATTCCACCGATTTTGATCAATTTTTTTTACGGAGAATGTTTTCTAAAAGTTTAAAAGTATTGTATACCAAAATTTTCAAAAATCTCAAAAACAAGTTGGTCTTGTTTTACTAAACTTGGTACGCAACAGTTTCTTGACATTATCTAGCAGATTTTAAATAAAAATTTTTAATATAACCAAAAATAACGGTACCTCCCATACAAAAATTTAAAAACCGGCATGGAAAATCTCATTTTTCTCAAAAACGACTCCTACGATTTTGATCAAAATTTTTGTATGAGTTAAAAAACATAAATACGATCTACGATAATATTATTGTAAAACAAATTTCTATCTTCTAATAAAAGTATCGCTCATGGAACCATTTTTGTTTTTCGACTATCTCGCTATCTGCTCAACCGATTTTAATGATTTTTTTTAAACAAGAACTCCTGTTTCAATAATATTGCTTATCACATTTTGGATTAAAAAAAAATCAAAATTATTTTTTGAAAATTCGATATTTCAAAAATAGGTGGATAGTTTTTTTTCAAAATTAATCTTTAACTCCGCATTAATAAGTACTAAAAAATGGCGTACCAATTTTTTTTTTAATATTTTCAAAATTTTATATATGATATATGTACACACCTACATATACCTCATATAAAAAACGATTTTTAAATAATAAATCAGACGGTGTACATTGCGTTGGTGTCAAATCAATTTCAGATCTTAAAAGATAAAACCAGTTTTGAACACTTTAATTTTGATGGGCTGTTGTGAAATATGTTTAAGTTAAAAATAATCCTTGGCCAATATTTCTGTTTCTTCAGTTCCTTATGTATAACAATAATTGAAATAAAAAAATATTATAGGTATAATAATTATTACTATAATTATAAGAATAATAATAATTAAAGGCAGTGCGGGTTGATTTTTTTTAAACCGGTTTTATTTTTCAGCAATCATCACCCGATTATACACTTCTATCTACATAATATAATATAAATAAATATAATAAATCTGTGAATAAAAAATTAAATTATAACTAGGTAAGTTAAGTAGCTGTTTTACTTTGATGTTTTTTTAAACAGCAAACAAAATTAAAGGCCCAGAAAAAATTGCTAGGGGCGGCAAAATTAGCTCTGCCCCAGGCGGCAAAAACCCACGCTACGCCACTGTGTTCAACCCAATCGTGCATTTTATTAACTATTTTTTTTTTTGTCTTTTCCATTGCTTCCATCTACTGACTCATAACACTTAGCTTTTAATCTCTCCAAGCTCATGGAATCGCTAATCAATCATAATCTGAAGAAATATATCGAAGATCGAAAGCTTCGGAATGACCGGAAAATACGGCTTTCGCAGCAAATTTTCCTCTACTGATTTCATGGCATATCTAGTCAATGCTTATCGACAACCCTTTTCTCTCTCCCCTAATTTTCCCGTCGCTCGTGTTTTGCTTTTGTTAAATATAATAAGTGTTTCACAATAAATCTTTGAGCTTGTGAATTATAAAAAGAAAAAAACTATTTTGGGGAAGGTTTCTCGATTCATACATAAAAAGATAATCATATAAAATCGAAACTTAAAGCTTCAACAGTCTGAAAATTGCACTTCACTCTTGTCCTCTACCTGACCATTACTAAAACTCTAATTACGGATCGATATTTAAGTCAAAAGTCCATTACTAAATTGAACAACAAAAAAACCCATGTTCTTTCTACAACATCATTCCAAACATGTAACAAAAAAAAAATAAACAAAACAAATCTGGCACTTGATTAATGATTGCCGAGTAGTTTTTATTTCGATGAACTAGGAACCGCATGATGCATACCCCCCCCCATTTACTTTTTCAAGAGCACATTGTAAACAAATTTTAGCCCCCTGCGCCTCCTCCACATCTAATTGCAAAATAGAACAGAAAAAAAAATTAAACAAAAAATCCATAAGAACTGCAAACAATCTAAACAAAAGAACCAGCTATCGATAGCTGAAAATTTTCAATTTTCCCATCGAACTATGGGATGTAGAGTGAGCACCCCGGGATAAAATCTGTGGAATTGCCAGCCAACGCTTCACTATGCCACATCCATTAATCATCATCGGTTGCAAATGGTCCGCGCCATATTCACAAACATGACTTATCGAAAATTTATACACCAGCGACCTCGCTCCTCTCTGCCATGTTCGATATCGTTCGTCATAGTTTTTGTTACTTTGGCCCAAAATATTCATTCAAAATCGGCATGAAAACAATGGGGAGCCGAATTTCTAGAGGATTTGCAATGCCTCTGGATTCTCGATGAACAATCACTTCCGCCACCCTTTTAGAACAACAAACGCTGCGCTAATAGGCCAATAAATCACTGAAGGGGCGACAATATTTTATTCCTCTTAATCACTTTAAATAAATGTCGAGTAGGTGGCGCTGCCTCAATCCAGCGCTGCCTGTGTGATGGTAAGAGCTCTGCGGCAATAATTTACAAAAACCTCGGAACTCTTGAGAACTACCGAATATTAACTGCAATGCAATGCGAGGA
Organism: Philhelius festivus; assembly: GCA_963931855.1. Lineage (NCBI taxonomy): Eukaryota > Metazoa > Arthropoda > Insecta > Diptera > Syrphidae > Philhelius > Philhelius festivus. Next base: position 231,449,221 of record OZ007554.1, read on the forward strand.
GGATAAAAAGGACTCTTTAATGCAACCCCCTCTCTTATTTGCAATGAACTCTATTCAAATAGAAATAACGGATTTTTTGAATGCGAATGGTAAATGGCTAATAAGCCAATGCCACACGGCAGCACCAGGAACATAATTAAGTGGCCCGCAAGGATGTTTTCGTCTTCCTTTCAGGTATAATTCAAGCGTGGTTGTCGTTGTCGTTGTCGTCGTCGTTGTGGTAGAAGTATCAGCAGGAGCAAGAGCCACCCTTTGGACAACCTAATTGAGCATTAAATAATAACATGGATAAATGGAATCCCAGCCCTGGTAGACGCTACACCGCAGGAGCTGTTGTAGCCGCTGGCAGTTCCATCTCCAACAGCACCAAAACCATTCGTCGTAGTAGGTATAGAAAGGACAATGAGAGCGTTGGCGTTTTTTTCTTTTTCTTTGTATTTGTCGTTCCCCAGGTGAAGTTCGGATTTATAAAGTGAAGTGGCTCCACCTGAGCATACCCCAACCAGCGGCATTGTTGTATACTAATACTCTTTCTATGGTGTCCGCAAGGCGATTAGTGGTTGGAATCTCGACTCAATTGGAACGCACATTGAGAATTTAGTTTTGTCACTAATTGGGGTGAATCCTTGAATTTTTTTCTTTGAGTTTCTTATTTTTTTTAGGATCATCTGAAGGGTTCAAATGATTCAAATTCAATACCGTTCCCCGTGGTATTTTAAGAGATCTTGGAAACGAATTATCGGTGTACTTAAAATCCGAAGGGATGTTTGCAACAAGTCAGTGCCACTACAAACCACAAACACGTTGAAGACGACATTAGTGTCAAAACGGAATCCCAATTTCTAAAGTTTATAGCAGCGTGATTTGAAATTATGGTTTCAATATACCTACAGTGCGGGTTTGCTTATATAGACACACTTGTATACAAGTTTGCTAACTTTGTTCAGCCCGTGGAATGTATTTACAATTTTTTGCAACTGCTAGTTTCAGAAATGCTCAATCTTTCTTATTTTGTGAAAAAGTACATTTATGTCATAAAAAGGGCCAAAAATGACCTCGCAAACTATCACCATATTAGCAAACTTTTTATAATTTTGTTACTTTTTGAGTCCAGTTTCCAGTATAAGAAACGTTCTGTCTTTTAACTGATGATCTTTAATTTGTGGCAACCCACTTGGTTTACTTCAAAACAAGTCAACTGTCATAAATCTGTTTCAATTCACTTCCCTTTGTCTTATTCTTTTGAAGACCAAGCAGATTGTCTGCTATTTTTATTGAGGCTTTAGAAAATTGTGGATACTACTTAAACCAATGGAAAAATGAGGCTGCGGGATTTACTTAATTCCTCTTTTAATATGGACTTCAATATTTAAAAAAAAAAAATAGAAGTTTTAGTGTAACTTTTCGATACAATTATATGTTAATTCTGGTGTTCCTCAAGGCACCATTTAGGCTCTTTACTATTTATTTTATATAAATACATTAATGATTTGACTCCTTCCTCAGTTCATATCACGGGTTTTTCAATAAGGGCGGGTTAATTTTGAAATGAAATAAAACAAGCAGTGTGTGAAGTATTAACTTTTTTATTTTAAAGGCTCATTTATGCCTAAGCTTCTTACGGAGGGACGGATCCGAGCATTCCAATTTTGAATGACTCTTCTGCATAGATCCCACTGAATTTTAGTGATGGGCTTCGGTCGACTGTGGCTTATTCAAGTAGACCTGCGACTTCAGGAAACTTTACTATAAACAGTCTAGCGGGGTCAAATCACATGACCTTGGTAGACAATTCACGTTATCTATGGAAGAGATAAGCTTACCCTCAAATCATTCATATAAAATGTCAATCGTGAAGTCTTGCACATGTCGTCTGGGTTCATATGGTTCAATTCGGGCGATATGAAATTGGTAATGATCTTTCTGTAGTGCTCACCACTGACGGTGACCTGACCGCCTTACCAACGTCATTTTGGAAAAATTATGTACCACGATCGACACCAAACAGTTACTTTTTGAGCATCCATTGACACCTGGTGAGCCTCGTGTGGATTAGTGTCGTTCCGCAATTGTTCTTTTAACACGGCCATTCACCCAAAACTGCTAAAGATGATTTTTTGGCAAAAATTTGGACCCTCTTCCAAACGCTCCGAAGCTCGGTCAGCGAAAAAAGCAGCGCGCGTTGTTTATGGTCATAAAATTTGAGCTCATGGGTCAGTTAGATTTTGTATAAGTGAAGGCTCAAGTCCTGACTCAAAATTCGTTAATTTGAGGTCTGCGAAAGGCCATGTTCTTGTGCACGGCAAGGAATCGACTGCCTCGGCTTCTGATGTACACTTTCATTGCCCGCGGCGATGATCTCAACTATCTTGCGATCCTTTGACGTACGAATGTTGGCTGATTGATAACCGAACCGGTCGTCTTAAATTTGGCCACCAAACGTTGAAGAGTCGACTGTGAAGGGCCACGTCTACCGTTAAATAGGTGCTAATTAAAAAACCCTTTATCTAAAGGTTGCCACAATAGGGTTAAGAAACTTTCTAAAAAGCTTTTTGAAGCAGTTGGAGAGCTAGCTAGCTACTTAAAACCGCTGCTAGTCTTTCGATCTATCTCTTTGCTTTGATTGATCCAAGAGGTAATTTAACATCTGATATTCGCACAACCCTATCTCAGCCTGGATATACTTTAACAACGAGTCCTAAATGCCAGGCTGAACGTATTTCGTTATAACTCGATTATAATGACAATGTTGTCTACCTGTACTTGGTTTGTTACCTTCAACGATTTCTACCGTCTTATTAAAACAGGCAGATATTTGGAATAATTGGTGAGGTCTGCCATTAAGTGTTGGGATCAGTGACTATAGAGCCTGCTGCAAGAATCGATTTTTGAAAATTTTCCAGGTATCTTAATATTTCTATCATCTTTGCCAAAAAGCATTAAATTTGGTGTAAGAGGTTTGGGTTCTTTAGTATCGACCGGGATGATAATGAGCGGAGCCTGGATTTATTTATTTATTTGACCTCAAGCCTCCAGGAGGGCGTTTCGCAAGAAAACTTCTCGAGAAACCGGGCCTTTAAAAACCAAATCGTTACCCTTCTTAATTGATTATATATGTCACTCCCAAGCTCCACCCATCCATAGGCTAATATGAAGCACCACAAAATACCCTCATACTTTGATGAATAATGCACAATTGAGGCCGTTGTCACTATATAGAAATGATAATGAAATGCCTTAAAGTCAATGTGCATTGTTCTCAACTAAGATACGTTGAGTAACTCAATCTGAACTTCTCTGACGTTAAGACATGTAAAAATCATGCCATAACATTTTACTTCTTCTCGACCAAATTTAACTACCAAAGGGCCAAAACAGTCCAGTCCAAAATGAGTAAAAGGTTTAGAGTCCAAAGCCAAGCACGCTTAAGGAAGCTGACCCATCAACGGCTTAACTGGCTTATCTCTGAGAAGTTTGCACATTGTTTTACTTAGATCTCTCTGTATCAATTGCTCTTCGTATGCTGATTTATTAGTGCTCGTTGACGAATGTCCAATTTGATAGTAGCAGCTCCCATGTGATAATTGTTCTTATGAAGATACTGGATGAGAAAATGGGCCAGTAGATGATTGTTAGGAAGGACGCATATAAAGTGTTTGCTTTCTGTGCCCTCGAACTTATTCTAAACGTCCCATTACTAACAATAAATGAATACTAATGGAGGATTGAGCTCGAAGAACTAACTTTCTAATTTGTTCTTTAGGAAATGATTTCATTTCTAAATTTTGAATATCCCAGACATCCAGTCTTCAGCCTGAAAGGACTCAACATGAGTGATTAATCTCGGCGAGTTTTACACGAAGAATGTCTTTAACGTATCATAACAATCCACCGATACTTCGAAGAACTTGGTGTTAAAAGTTAATTTTATCGTTGGAGCTGATGTGAAACCACTGACGAGGAAAGGTTATGTCCAGGATTTCACCAACTTGAGCTGCTACAGAAGAATGTAATTTTAAATTTGGTTGAGTTGATACAAGAGAGAACAGTCTAAATCAGACAAAAAAAGAAATTCGTCAGTTCGTATTCCTCGTAATAATTCGTAATTGCCTGGTTGGGGCTACTAATAGAACACCGAGCACTGATGAAGCTTGAAACTCCAAACGAGGTATCGATAGTTGTTTTACAGGCGTACCTTTTGCCTTTGCCATAACCTGTGATACGAGTACCTCCAATTTATGGTTCAACTCAAAGCATTAATAAGCCACTGCTGCAAATTTCTTCTTCGAAGCGTCAGCTAACAGACTAACTTTCGAGTCGTCAGAGTTTCAAGAGACGTAACGACGATGAATTCTGTTATTTTCAATGATCTTCAACTCCTTTAGGAAATGTAGTCACGACATACGCAAATTAGATTACACTGAGTCGTCCCAGTCAAATTCATCTCTCCATTCTTCTTGAAGTTTGATGCGTGTTCGGATGATGAACTCTGAAGCAATTCCGAGAAGTTCACAAATGTTCTTGATAGTTTTAAGCATCTTTCGCTTTATTATATCAGCATCGAAAGTAAGCATATCCTTCATGACCTCATCATATCGAAGCTTTTATGAGAAATGATCAGATGATGGATGCCAAGACATTCTTAAAACTTTAAAGATCAAATTATGACATTCCTTAAGATCGATGCTGGTAAAGCTTGGTGTTGAACCCTCGGGCATCAGATGCCAAAGATCACGATCATTTGATTGAACATCAATAAGATCAAAGTTCATAGAGCGAGAAATATGAAAAGCATCTCTTGTGACAGAAATTCTTTGTGATGGCTACTTAAGTAGTCATCAACGTAAGTACGTTGAGCCAATCTATCGATCGCTTCGGGGCATTGATGTCTTAAAAGGTTAGCATAATGGTGGTTTTGTACGATCTGCGCACAAGCAGGCGAACATCTGGGACCAAACGTGAAGTATCTCCATAAAATCTGTTGGCAATGTATATACATAGCTACTTGCCGCTCCGGAAATTTGAAAAAACCAGCATGTAATGGAACAAGGTTGTCCGGACTTTTCATCGATCGAACTTTTAAGGAAATAGTACCGTTCACATTCACAACCACGTCAGCTGCACAGTTGGGTTTTGATGGAACCATATTAGGATTTATGATGACAAGCGATCCTGACATTGCCCTTACAGATTAAATCACGCATAGTATTTACTCTGCCACTTCAAAAGATGAGTTTTCTTTCTTGGACTTTTCCAATATCTAACAAGGCATTTGAGAGCAATTGGATAGATGTCAGAAAGTCTGACAGCATCAGTGCCCTACGGTAGAAAGTTGGAACTTAAGTTCTGGAGAATTCTGAATTGCCTTTAAATGAATAAATTCGACTTAATCACACAGGAATGGTTAAGAGTTGTAAGTCAACATGTTCATGTTCTCTAGAACATAGGTTATCTAGACATAGTTTTGCTCGCACAACAGTCAAAGAGGAACCAGCAAATAAGAAAAGGGCCTGAAATACTCTCCGTATTTCGTATGCAATACCAGATGCAAGTAGGCTAATGCCCCACAGAGGCCAGTAACCAGGTAAGCTAGTATGATAGTAATAAGGTATAAAATACTTAATCCTGACTCAATATACCGAAGAAGAAGTTTTTAGGTTAAAAAAAAGAATTTTAAAGCTTTTTAAGCCTTTGCCAAAAATTGAAATTTTTTTTTCTTCTAAAGAAGGAACAATGAGTGTCTCCAAAAATAAAGCTTTATGTTAATGTCACTCAGTGTTACTATGTGTCCTTGTCTACACAGAAATGTGTGACAAACGTTGGCATCTTTCTCCTTCTTCTGACACAAAATATGTCGTCATAACTCAAATTGACGCTAAATGTTTTGTACCTTGAAAGAGAATTTAACGGTCGTCGTCGTCTTCGTCGCTGCCATCATCATCTTCATCGCTACCATTGCCGACAATCCTAGCATACTGTACTCCATAATCATTGCTTTCATCTCACATCCTCTAAAGAGCTGATGGTTCTTCTCCTCCGTTATTTTTTGAGGCTATATTTGTGCCCTCCTTACTCATCTCTATTAATTTTATACGTTTGCGTGAAGCACACATTCTTTGTGTGTGGTTTTTGTTTGCATTTTTAGCCTCTAGGACTTAATGGCAAAGTAATATGCATATGTGTTTTAATTTACTGCAACTTTAGAAGGGTTTGCCGCTCACTGTTGCCTCAGGTCTCAGCCATTAAAAGTTGGAAGTCACCCATACTCTCGTTGGTACTTTTTCGCAAACAGCAGTGATTATGTTTCACATCAAGTGACAGTGCAGTGTCTCGCGTGTGTTTTAAGCTGAAGTATGCTGACATTAGAATCCTTTTTTTCGGCACACACTTGTCGTATTTTTATGAAGGATTACGAGAGGACACCGAAGAGATGACGGGTATGTTTGGTGAAATTGCGCGAATGAAATGAATAACTCTACCTTCCGCACATAGAAAATATTATTTTGGGACACTTTAGCACTTCATCATCATAGGCTGAAGTTTCGTTTCCTTCTTTCGGAATCTGAAACTTTTTTCAAGGCATGGCACCAATGGAACATTGGACATGTTTTTTCTACACTCGTGTATGTTTTCTGCTTAAAGTGATATGGAAGCTGTTGCTTTTTCAATTCAATAGATGACAAAAAAAAGGATAAAATTGTATTATCCTTTGTTGAATCATGCGGACAACAGAGTAAGTATGGGAGGTACGGAAGCATAAAATGTGTATATTCTTGCACAGCTAAAGGGCGTCAAAGTGACAGCGGAACAAAAATAGAGAAAGTATCAACTAAAGATCCGAAGAGCCATGAAAATATGAAAACCTTCTTCTTCCTATTTTTCCTACAAGTGTAGAACGGGACCAAGAAAAACAACTAAAAAGGACTTCAATGTCTTCGTTGTTTTGTTCTGAATTTCCTGCAGGAGTAAAAAACGGACATAATTTCTTCTTTTGATTTGCCTATATACTACCACAACCATCACCATAATGCCTCCATACAATACATATAATATTTCAATCTGAAAATGTGAGTCCTTGTGTAGCAGTTTTTATGCATTTCGAGGACAACACTGTTTTCATTTTTATATTTTGCTGATTTCAAGTAAAAGGTTTTTCTGATATTTTTTTTTCTTATTTTGTCAGAAAATGCCTGAAGATATTACTATGACATTTAACTGAATGGTTCGGGGAGAAGTAAAATATGAATTAATAAAAAAAACATAACACTGGAGATTTAATGAAAGAAATTGGATATTTTCAGTTGGAAAGGTGCAAATGAACGTACCTGCATTTTATGATCCCAATAGGGATTCATGAACTTTGACAGATGGTTGCGGCTTTTCTGTTGAAGCTTCATCTGTCCAATTGGCTGTCATTTATTTAGTCTTAATTAAAGCGTTTACCAACAGTTGCAAATGATTAAATTGTTTTATGAAAGTAGGTCTTGAGTTCGAGCAACAGTTCACGCGCTTTGGTCGGCATAATTTACTTTACTGGAGGCCTATTTGCAATGTGGTGAATAAAGTTGTGTCGACCGGGCCAGTAAACAATCCGCCATTAGTCGAACGTCAACGAAGCGCAAGATCTGCCAAAATTATGGCCGCTATCCGCGAGAGTGCACAGAAGGATAAGAACCCGGCCATTCGCAGACCATAACTTGGCGAATTTTATGCGATGCCTTGGGCCTAGGAGAAATTCCTTATAGAAAACACTCTACATAAGTTGTGGCACGCACTCAAAGGGTTATGAATACCCTTATAATGATTTAAATATCACAGCGCAAGCAGTTATAAAATGAGGGGGAGATTTAAAAGGAGATGCAGATGTACATTGGTTTTAAATGCTTGTGCATCAATGAGGGAACAAAAATCGAGTCGGGTATAGTATTTCACATTCGGGTTGTGCGGCTAAAGAAATAATCTCTATATTTTACAGTACGCCCGAATTTAGGCTCAAGGGTAAACTGATCACTATTCTTAGCAAGATGAACATTACGGCGAAATTGTTTCAAGGGATGAATGCAGTTGGCTATATTATTAGAGCACTGTTTATATAGAAGAAGCGATAAGACAAGATACATTACGACGGTGTTCGAGAGAAACGAAAGTTTCCGTAACAGAACTGTCTCCAATTAGTCTAAGGACTCTGTTTTGGATTCTGTCTATGAGTTGCATGTGAGTTTTAGGAGCACCTGCTAGATATGGGAGTTATACTCAAGCTCGCTGATGCACCAGCGCCATCTGCTCGTGAGCATATAAGATCAGTGGAGGGCGGAAGTCCACAATGATTTGCATCCGTCGGTCAGCAGTTACATTCAAAAAATATAATTTATAATACAAATAATTTAGAATTTAGAATATTAAGCTATAATGTCTCAGGACTTAAAAATAAATTAATTTATCCTGATTTTTTTAATTTCATAAGAGAATTTGATATATTTGTGCTAATTGAAACTTTTTTAGTAAAAACGCAATATGAACAATTCAATAATTTATTAAAAGGATATGAACTTTCGTGGACGTCAGCGATTAGAACACATAATTTTGGAAGGGCTAGTGGAGGAATGGTGGTTGGTTTCAAAAGTAAATTCAAACACATTTTAAAATTTGAAAGTACTGGCGAAACCGCCATTATTATTCATCAAGAACCTGGAATAAAGCAAACAATTGTACCCATATACCTCAACTGTAACCATTGGGAGGAAGATTTTAGTCAGCTTGAAGATTTGTTAGGGCGTTTGGATGAAACGAATCTACTCTTGTTGGGAGATTTTAATGCCCGAATTGGCAGTGAGCAAGGATTGCCTCCGTATCTTTTAGAACATCCACCAAGTGTGAACATCTCACGTTCATCAAAAGACAACCGAAAGGATTGTAGAGGGAGCAAATTTTTGGAGCTTTGTGAGTCCTACAACTTTTTAATTTTGAATGGAAGAAGTGCCGGAGATATCGAAGGAGAGTACACGTTTGTAAGGTCATCAGGGCAATCGGTTATAGACTATGGTATAGCTGCGGGTGATGTTTTGAAACTTATCGTTGACTTCGAAGTCGAGGCTAAAACATTTTCGGAACACATGCCACTTATAATTACTTTGAGCAATAACGTAGCCTTTCAGTGCACTAATGCCGAAATGAAATTACCGCCAAGGCTGAAATGGAGGGATAATTTGCTTCAAAAGTACCAACAAAATTTGAATGCTGAGCTAATTCATCTGAAAGAAGTTTCCCCAGTGCCAGGTATGGAAGAATTGCAGACAATTATGAAAACAGCCTACCCACATCAACCACAATTCGTTAAGGCCAAAATCTACAGTGAAAAATGGTTTGACCAGGAATGTGAAATCGCTAGAAATCGTTCGTTTTCGTTTCTCACTTTATATCGAGCTCACAACATAATTAGTTTTAAAAGATGGTACGTTGAAGAAAATAAGAAGTACAAAGCACTATGCTTAAGAAAAAAGGAAGATTATAATAAAAGTCTGGTAATTTTATTATCCAAAGCTAGATCTTCCTCTGAGTTTTGGAAGGCAATGAAGTTGGTAAATGGAGTAAAGTCTTCAATTGGAAACAACCTTAATGCGGCTGATTTAAAAAACTACTTTGAATCTTTACTGAATACGGAATGTTTGTCGTGCAAGTTTCATTACGCAATGCCTAATATTGAAGATGAATTTCTAGACGCGAATTTTTCAGAGGAGGAACTTCTGTCAGCTTTGGATAGTGCCAAAGAAAACAAGGCGGCCGGGACGGACAGAATTCCATCGGAATTTTTTAAGTATGCCCCGCCCAGTTTTATATCCGAGCTTTTAAGATGCTACAATGAAATTTTTAGGACTTGTTCAATTCCACCTAACTAAATGTCCTCAATAATTTATCCGCTTTTTAAAAAGGGAGATCCATCCATTGCTGAAAACTACCGCGGAATATCGTTTTTGAACGCGTCCATGAAATTATTTGCCAGTATGATTTTCCGAAGACTGACCACCTGGATACGCGATAATTCAAAGCTTAGTGAATTGCAGGCTGGATTTCGTTCTGGTTACGCAACAACGGACCAAGTTTTTCTTCTTTTGAATATTACCGAAACATACGTTTATCGTGGGAAAAAACTCTATGCCTTCTTCGTGGACTTTAGAGCAGCCTTCGACAGCATCGACAGAGAAGCCTTATTCTTAAAACTTGCCAATTGTGGTATCTCTTCCAAAATTATTTTCATTTTGAAGGCACTCTATGGAAAAGATGCTATTTCAGTATGGGACGGTGAAACCCTATCTGAAGAATTCACGTCCTCAATGGGTCTAAAACAAGGGTGTGCGTTGAGCACTCTCTTATTCACGCTTTTTATTGATGATATTGTTGAGTCCCTGGGAACAGGCGTGCGATTTGCTGAGGAGAACATTCCAGTTTTAATGTATGCGGATGACATCGTCTTATTATCAGAGTCTCCCGATCAACTCCAAGAAATGATCTCTAGATTGGAAGAATACTGCAATACTTGGAACCTAGCAGTCAATCTGAGCAAATCAAAAATTATGATTTTTAGAAAAGGAAGGGGAAGATATGCTAGTAACGAGAAGTGGAGTTACAAAGAAGAAGAAGTCTGTGTCGTGAAAGAATTCAAATATCTAGGGATGATAATATCGAGTAACCTGTGTATAAAGAAGCAAGTGAAAGCCAAACTACAGGAGTCAAAGGCTGCCATATGTGTATCATGGAAAAAATGTTTCGCAAATAAATCTATTCACCACTCCGACAAATATAAATTATTTCAAGCTGTATCAAAGTCTGTTATGATGTACTGCGCGCAAGTGTGGGGCCATAAAGAGTATGAGGATGTTGAGAAATTACTCCGGTTCTTTGTAAAACGAATTCTTGCTCTTCCCTCAACTACGCCGAACTACATTATACATATTGAAACTGGAATTCCACCGTTGTTTATCGACACACTAAAGATCCATTTTGATTATATATTAAAAATACTCCAAACGGATGCATCAAGGCTAGTTAACAAAGTTTTAAGATATTTAGTTTCCAATAAGATGAATTTTGTACAATCATGGATAAGCTTATCTGATTCAGTGGGGGAAGCGCATGATTTTGATTTGCGAGATGTAACGCGCCTAAAACAACAGTTTTACTCTCTTATATCGAAAGTCGATGCAAAATATATGGAGGACTTCATTAACCAAGCCAAGGATTCACTTTATAGAGAATATTACAGCCGACTGAACTTCGTCCTAGGTGAATCAAATTATTTTCACGACAAGCACTCCACGGATATGATATCTACGATTCTACGAGCCAGAGGGGAAATCCTAAATTTGAACTTTATTCCCCATAGAACAGACTAACCTTTGGAATGTGATCTATGCAACACTCACGAAAGAGAAAATATTGCACATTTTCTAGGATCATGTCCAATTTTAAGGGAAATTCGACGTGATATTTTTGGCAAGAATCGATTGGATGTTGAAGAAGTAATAGATATTTTAAATGGCGTGCAGGGCTGGAACAAGCTTTATAAATTTATTCGAACAGCTATGACTTATAGAAATAGAATCCAAACGGAATGCTTTTGATTGTCGTTAATTTATCATTTTCTTTATAATGTTTTAAATGCACTTTTTATTGTTATGCGAAAAATTTTGTAAATTAAATTAAACTAAATTAAATTTTATTCAATTATCTGTCAATCTGACCGACGGTTTCAAAACCAGGTCATAAAAGACTTGTAAAAAAATTTTAATTGTAAACCTGATTTATTTATTAATAAAGTCTATTCTAATCTAATCTAATCTACTCAAGCTCGTAAATTGTCGCCAGATCAGAAGGGGAAAAAACTGCTTACATTTTTTGAGGAAACCTAAGCATTTCGCCGCATTTTTCGCAACACCAGATTGGCGATCCTGCCACAAAAGATAGTCATAAATACACATACCGAGGACGGTAAGCTTTTCTATTTCCTCGAAACAAGTTCTATCCGTCGATGATGGCACGGGTGACATGTTTCGCATGACGGACAGAAGACAGCTTTCAGTTTTCGAAGCATTTAATTCCACGAGGTTTCTAACATCCCATTCTACAAGGCTGATAAGATCAGAATTTAATGAGCTTATCATATGCTGCCTTTGCAGAACCACTTTTGAAGAAGAATGATGAGGATTGGGAAACGAATATGAAAAGCTAATGGTACTTTCGTCAGCAAAACAAGATAAATGGACTAGAACTTGGTCCAATGTGATCTTGAGTTTGTGATCGACCAAATAAGGAGTTTGTTGATGATGGACATCGTTGGGCCACAGAATAGTCGTTAAAACATTAATGGAGCTATTTATTAAATAAACAAATTTAACGTTAAGTCAATGAATTTATTTTATTAAAACAATAAATGTTTCGTATGTTTTCAAATGACAACTAAAACCAATCTTTTTTAGTTCTTCTTTACATATGGCAACGTTTTTCAATACTATTCTGTTAATAGATCGATTTTGAAAATTTTTGATTTCCATTGGGCAATTTATTAGAATCCTAATTAGAATAAACCCGGATATAATTTATGTAATTCAATGAACTTCAACAATCAATGAATAGAAAACGATATGTACATACGTATGTAGGTATAATTCAGTTAAGAAATCATAAGGGATATACACGATCCGGTGTAACTGTTCTAGGGTTATTTTTAAAAGTGTATCATTTTCAGTCCAATAAAAAATATTGATAGGCGTCTTGTAAGAACTTTTGCACTTTTGCTATAACCCATTGCTACAGAAAAATACAATGGTGTAGAATTTGATATTTAATTTGACAGTTCACCAAATGTCATTTCCTTCCGCCAGCTGTTATTCGTTTCTGGCTTTTCTTTGCAATTTGAAAGAAATGGAAGTAACAAATGTCAAATTTTGACATTTGCTTCAGAATTGCTTCAGATTACAAAAAGTGCGTTCACAATCTAGTAACAATAATGCAATCATTACACTTTTACTAGATCTGCTACACCAGATCGTGAATACCCCTTAATCTTTGCAATTGGCAACAAAAGTCCCATGTTAAAATTATACTGTGATAGTGTAAGAAAATTTGATTTTCAAAATGGCCACCTAAGCTTTTCTTATAGTGCTTCAAGTGGTCGGTCCAATTTTTGATGACTGGTGCGTTATTCCGACAATAGCGTCTCAAATATAAGCCTTAATCTAATCCAAAACCTCATCCACAATGGTAAGCTCGCCTTATTGCCAAGTTTGTCCTTCACAACTTCAGACATTGCATCGCTTGTATTGCATCTAGCCATAGAAACTCGGTGACCATCGCCCTATACCCGGAAACATTATCGCTAACAGTATCTCCTTCATCATTTCTATAGAAATAAGGCCAGATGATGCCGCCATGCCATAAACCGCATCAAATAGTTAATTGTTGTGGATGCATTGATGCATTTTCGAAAACTTGCGGATTGTATTCACTCCAATATAGGCAATTTTACTTTTTGCCTTATTGTCTCTGAGCCAAAACTAGACCTTTTCCAAGAACATGATTTTTTGCCCAAATTCCTGATCTGCGGCCAACATTTCCAGCACCCAGTTTACTTATTCGTGGCGTTGTATATGGTAGTTCGGATGAAATGACAAACCTTAATATTTGATGGCAGTGGTAACTTTGACAGTTAAGGAAAATAAAAGTTGGAAAAACTATTATTGCTATTTGGTCCTCCCATACGAGTATTCTATAGACTGATCTGAAAACATTTATCAAAAATTTCGATTTTGAAATGGTTGACTTTACATTTTTTTCCAAACTTAAGAAAATTTTTAAAGATAACGTGAATTCTATAACGTGAATTCTAAATTTTCACCGGTCATTAGCTACATGACGATGATGACCAAATTATTTTTAATAAAGATGTCTGTTTATGAACATTGTGCTAGATCCCTAAAGGAGGAAGCAATTTGCTTCTAATGGTGGATTTACATCTATCTGCGTTTGATTTCTGCAAAAAAAAGGGATGCCAAATATAGAATTAATATTTGTTAGATAGAGAGAAAAGGGGAAATTCGAGAAATGCAGACGTCAAGATTATAGTAAACACGAACATGTTCATCTTTATTATAACATCTTCGTCTGCATTTTGTAAATTTTGCGGCATTTTCACATTTTTCTTTAATTGTTTTTGACGGGAGCATGATATAAAAAACAACATTAAATCGAAATGGAAGAGAACGGAGGTAAGTTCAATTTTCATTGCATTGTTTCTTGTTAACAAGTCAACAAGTGATAGCAGTTTATAGGAAGTAAAAAAGAGTTACCACCTGTGTATTCTCTCCCAATTTCGAGTTTCGACATACATCTGCCTCTCTCTACTTTTCTGCATTTTGGAGATGGAGAAACATGTAAATCCACTTTAAATCGCTACAGATTTTCCTCAAGGTAAGCCATCGAGAATGAAAGCTGCCAAATCAAGTTTTATATATCAAAACTGCAAATTTGTGGTACATTTTGTCACGAAAAGTTGAGGAGAACAAATTATATATCATTGGAATGGGTTTGTCCCACTGACGTGTAGAATACTTAAATTTATTATAAATAAATTATATATTAACATATACATAGGTAAAAATTATAAACAAGAATAGAGAGGATTTTATAAAAGTGTCTTCTTACTTTAATGAGAAGGTTTGCAGAGATGAAGCGAGATTGAATTATGTTAAATCTTCATTAGATCAATAACTTCATAATTCGAATACTTTTTACTTGCGAATTATAGGTACTATAAGGCAAGTTATCCATTCGTAAAAAAAATGTCTGTCTGTCTGTCTGTCTGTCTGTCGCTGCGACTACAGCCTAAACGGCTCGGCCGATTTTCTTTAAACTTTATAGATAGGGGTTTTGATTTTTTACCCCCACACGTTTTTTTCTTTTTTTTTTAAGACCAAAAATAACGGCACCTGCCATACGAATTTTTTTCGAAATTTTATAAATATTTTTTTTTCTCAAAAACTGCTAAACAGATTTAAAAAATAAAAACACATGGAACCATTTTTTTTGTTTTTGATTTTCTTAAGAACTGTACCACCGATTTTGATCATTTTTTTTTGGCGAAGGCTCTTCAAAAGTTTAAATAGAATTGTGTATTCAAATTTTCAAAAAAAAAAATTTAGGGTTTTTAAAAAAAAACTTCAAAATTTTTTTTTCAAAACTCAATATTTCGAAAACCCCATGCTTGATTTTTTTTTAAACTTGATAAATAAAAGTTTCTCAATATAATCTACAAGACTTGAGAAAAAAAATTTCATTTTACCTTAAAATAAAGGTACCCATCATACAAATGTTAAAAAATTTAAAAAATGATTTTCAAAAATCGTATTTTTCTCGAAAACGGCACCTAGAATTTTGAGAAAAATTTTTTTCTTTCAATTAATTTTTATGATCTTTAATTTATTAAAAAAACTTTGAAATTAGGATATTACAGCTTGTGCCTACCATAGAACCATTTTTTTCGAATTTTGAATTTCTCATTATCCACATAACGGTTCTTAATGAAATTTTTTATAGAGGAGCTTCTAAAAAGTCTAAAACTCATTGCATTTCAAAACTTTAAAATAAATATTTTTTGAATTTTTGAAAAAAAAAATCTATTTTTTTCTTTTTTTGAAAAATCGATATCTCAGAAACGGCTCAATATTTTTTTTTTAATTTAATTTTTATTCGAACAATAATAAAAACTTTAAATTGGCGTATCAAAATTTTTTCTTAAAAATCTTTTAAAAATTTTGTTAATAAAACCTTTTTTTAAGAAACCACTAAAACGACTTATAATTTTTGTTTTTGAATAAATTCATATTTGCATAGCATTCTGTTTTCGTCTCTTACTATTAAAAGAATTTAAAAAATTAATTTGATCCTTATGAACAGTTTTCTCTAATAACATTCGTTTTTAAAATTCCTAGTCTATTACATAGGAGCAAGTTCGTGCGACCCAGACGTGCATTTTATTTTCTATACCGTGCTAAAGTATCTCGATGATGTTTCATCGTTTGGCACACATGAAACGTTCTTTCTCTCACTTTCACTTTATAAGAAAATGTGAAACACCATTAGTATTTTGACAGGTGCTGTCAAAGTTAATCTTCTTTTTAATATTTTAGTGTGGTGAAAACACCACGTAAATCTCTTGTGGATTATCGGATTATATTTAGATGAAAACGTAGTAAGGCAAAATTGACAGTTATCATTTTCTTGAATGTGACAGATGTCAAATTGAAAAGTCCTAATCAAAAATATTTTGTATGGCACAATGACAGTAAGAAATGTCAGCTTCATCAAAGTGAAAATTTTGATGTTTGTGATATAAGATCTCTTGGAGATTTTATAGAAGATTTTAGATTATTGCCAAATTTTTATAACGGATATAGGGCGTATATTTTGATAAAATTCAATATTTTTTTAAACTATTTTAGTATATCTTTTTGATGGTTTCACGGATTCTATTAAAATTTTGGTTTCCAATAGCGACAGTGCATGGCAGCCATGTTTATTATCTGTTGCTAATTTTGTTATTTTTAAAACACAAAAGACAAATAACTATGGCAAATTAGAGCGTCAAGCAGCACGGCCAAATGATATATGTTTATTTTTTAGAGAAGTTTCCCAAGTTCGAGAAAAATAAATCATTTTGGAATGAATGGGTACTTCAACGAGAAATATTACAAGAAATGGGACGTTGCAATCAACAAGAGGTGTACCAAGAGCAATGCATCCGCAGAAAGTCAAAGTCACTGTTTGGTGTGGATTGAGGGCCAGCCTGATAGCCGATCCGTGCTTCTTCATAAAAACCGACGATTACATTGCCATCATCACCAACGGAAAGCGCTTTTGATCAATGATAATTAAGTTCTTTTGATCCCAATTTGATGGTATGGATGTGAATGACATGTAATTCGAACAAGATGGCACTACGTGTTACGCTGATGCCAAAATATTCATTCAAGACGACCTATTTGAGGCTATTTCACCCCGTTAGATTTTGTTTCGATTTTCTTAAGTCGCAAATCTATGCCAATAAGCCCCGGGTAGTCACAAATTCAACATAAAAACCCGTAGCATTGGTCGAATTCAATCTGATCTATGCGACCTCTCGGATACGTCCATTCGAACGTTGTCAAATTCTACACATAATATGATTGATATAGGCCTTTCATATAAAACAAAACTCGTCGATATCTCAAACACGACTTCCTTTATTCAAATATTCTGTATAAGAGGAGAGTGTATTGCAGTTATTATTGAGAAGGAAACTAGATAGTCATCGAATTTGCTGCTGTTTGTTCTTGAGATAGTTTCTTTCAATGAATCATATTCTTAACCCATAAAGTTGTGAAGGCAACTCGTTCCTCAATAAGATTAAGGCCAAGAGAAAAGCAATAGGCTGTAGCAGGATACCTATGTTTCGGTTTCATTCTGTGTTAATATGAAGATCTGCAAAGTCTTATTCATTGAAGAATCTATTTTCATCCATGAAAAATAAAAAAAAAAAAAAAACCGAACTGAAGAAATAGAATCCTTCAACGTTTTGCTTTTGTTTTTAAATTCATGCTTTCATGCGAAACTCAAGTGGAAATTCGCTCCTCACATACCATTAGAGTATTTCACCCAGCCAGTAAAGACGAGCACTTCTGGCAGTCAGTACTCAGGATATAGTAAGCAAGGCAAAAGCAGCGCAATAGTCAACAGGAAATACGATAGTACGATTTGCACTTAACCCCAAAACTGAACTTTCCATACAAACAGAGAGCCATCCACCCATCGTACAAACAAATGTATGTAGAGGGCGCTGTAAGCCACTCAAAGAGGAATGCATAATTAATTCCAATTATGAGTTCACCATCTCCTTAATCGACATTCGTGGGTTTTTTCTGTATCCTCTTCCTTCGAGGAACATGTCCTCTTATCAATATCACATCCTGGGGCATGTGATGGTATGGTGGATCCACTTTGTAGTTGGGTGCAAATTACAGCTTTAGTGGAGGCTGGAGATAAAGAGAGAGAGTGTGTTCTTCGGAGAGGCTGATCTGTATCTTTCAAGATAATCGATGATTATGGGCTCGAAGACTCGGGAGCTTTTCCTTTTAGAGTCGCCTTTGTGAAAGGTGCTAGAGCTGCTGCTCTGCTGGGACCGGATAAACATTCGATGCTTAAACAACACACACACACTACACACATCAAGGATAATAACAATAATGATTATTATTTGAAGTTGCCACAGGGAGAGACCAATATAAAAGAGTTCAATGTAAAGTGGTGTTCCTTTTTTTTTGTTTTGCTGAGGAGAATGTATATGAGACGTGCATGTGCATCAGAGGTCCTTGACGAACCTAAAAAATGGTTATGCAAGTTGAGTGCTTTAATGGATTCACTTTGTTTTCCAAACTCGCACCCTTTTCGGATTCTAGATGGCATTGCACTTTTTGTGTTTGAGGTTTTTTTTTGTGTGAATAAAGAAAGCAACTGCGCACAAGTCCAAGGCAATATGAACCCCACACTTACTGCTATGGTTAAGGACGCAATTAAACATTTGCATAATATTAAGCCGGGAACGCTTGAACGTGGAATACAAAGCAAAACTGGTGTGCTTACTGTTGCGTTGCACTATAGCCCAGCGTTAAGGATAGGATAAGCTATTGGTTTGGAGAGTGTGAATTGGATAATGCATGGTTAGATAGAGGAAGTGCTTTGGAGTGATACATAAATTAAGAATAAGCTGATTCAAAGGCAGTTTGTGTTTCTCTGATCGCAGAATTTTATCTGCAGTGTATTAAAATCGTAGTTTGGAACTTTCGTGATGGGCAAGGAAGAAATATAGAACAATAGAAACATACAAATGCCTTATTGACTTTATCTGCGAAGAGTTTTGTTAATTGCTTGCAACAGTAGTTGATTTTTCCGGGGAGTACAAGGCTCATACGGCGTTTTTAGCCCTCTTATTTTGTTCTGTCTATTTCTTTGTCTGTTCGGTACATATTTTGCAATCGTTTTTAAACTATCTTACCAACGATTTGTAGCCTCAATCTCTTCCGCCGTTTTCTGTAGATCTACTTTTTAAATCTAAATAAACGCTCTGAAAGGAGTTGGCTTTAAAGTTAACTATGTGAAAACTGTGTTGGTATTTTCTCGAAGCTGAGCTTAGCTCAATGCAGGACGGTCCCAAAAGGCGAGCCCCTCTACACGATGGGCATTTGAGGGCCGTTTGCATTCGACTTTTCAACGTTTGGTGGCCGAATTTGAGAAGATCAGTTCGGTAAACAATCGGCCAACATTTTGTTGCAATTTTATTTCGCGATATTAAAATTTAGGTTGAACGATTTTTCAGTTTAATATAATATAAATCACGGCTTTGGATATTCGGATCCTACAAAACAATTTAATAATAAAAAAACGAATTGAGTAGTATAGCGCTTAATCTGCGTTCTATTAATAAAATATAAAAAGTATCAATTAAAAATATCAAACGATTGGAAGTACAGGCGCGTTTTTTTGCTTACTAGGGCGGTAGGAAGTTTTGCTTACATGGTGAAAAATTACCAAAATATTAATTATTCAAAAGATAATTACAAACTGAATTGATAACACATAAATTTAATTCCAAAAGAAAGTTAATGTTCTTATTAGGAAAACCTTTACGAGTATAGGGGGAAAACCCTAAATTTTTTCAATAATAAAGATATGACAATATGTGTAACTTTGACAAAAGGCCAAAGTTAAGAATATCAAAGTGAACACAATTTATAAAGAAATTTAATGTCAATTTGCTAGATGTCACAAACGAATCGAGACGAAGGTGATCTTGGGAAAGATTTTCGAAAAAACAAAAAATTGATAAAAGTTATAAAAGTGCCGTATTTACGGGGAAACGGTTTTTGGAAAACGAAGGCCTAGTGGAACACAAATTTTTGCCCCAAACTGGCGAACAGAACAATACGGTATTCACAAAAAATGATCACAAAGATACTTATCAGCTCTCCAACGAAATTGGATTAATCTTCTAGAGTTTTACTGGCTCTTGAAGTTGCTCCTTCGGCAAATTTTCACTCCTCAAAAGATAATTAAACTGAGTTTTCTTTTTTTTTTGGAAACTACTTCAAAATTGTATTAAAAAATTGAAAATAAAACAAAACTAACGATTTTTAAATTCGTTAAATGATTTTTCGGATGTCTAGAACTTTGCAACTAATACCAGGAACTTATCTACCTCACTCCATTGTGTCCGTCTATAACGAAGCGTTACACATTTTCTCCTACCGCCCGAAAACCTCCCAACTACCGCCGCCGCATACCGGATCCCTACATTAAAATGCCCGCTTGAAACTTCATATAATTTACCGAACCGATGCTATTTTCAATTTTAAATAAACCAACGTACAAACCTCCCGAACCCTGGGTTGCTGTCGCTTTACATATCACACCGCTTTGCCGCACCATACTACCAAGCCGTCTTACCAAAATCAAATTTGCATATATTTATACTATGCCACCGAACCCTAGGTTGTTATTCACTTCATACCGAACCCCGAGAACATTTAACTGCCTACATCCATATAAGGAATGATAACAACCAGATGTTTGATAAGATGTATACATGTATGACGTTGTTGGTAGTTTGTTTATTTCTTTCAATTCACACTGCCTTTTTACTGAAATATTAATAAGGAGATGTGAATAAGCAATACAAACTTGTCTTCTACCTTTGCCTGATGCTTTGTACCAATCAAGTGTACATAAAGGGAGAAAACCAAGCTGATAAAATTTAATTCGGGAACCGAATAAATTAATTAGGAACACACTGCTGGGTACGAAGTGTACTAGATAGTAGTTCCGAAAAACATTTTGGGTTCTGAACCCCTACCTGCCGCTTAACCTGAACTGTTTTCCTGACCTGTTCCACACGTTTATTTCTACGCTCCACTTCTTCCAAGTGTAGCGTGGACAAGGCTTGACCTAAACCGATTTTTCTTCTAGTCTTTTGCTAGAAGCAGGGCCGTCATCCCAAATGATTATTTCTGTGGCTACCTTTCTTCAAAAGGTAGCCACAGACAAGCTTGTTGCCGCGAACGAAGCCCCGATTTTTCCTCCGGTCTTTTGCCGGATGCATGATTAAGCCGTATATGAAATATTATGTTAGCTATAATTAGAATATTCGTTGTTAATTATATGAAATACTTTGTTAATTAAAAAATAAGAAGTAACTAAAGAAATTGTAAACGCTGTAACCGAATTTGTAAATGAATAAAGATTGAATTGATTTGGAGTTTGGAGTTTGGAAACTTCTACCCAAGTTTTTGCTTTCTTTGGACAAATCCTGGACACCGACGAGCCTACCTCAGTCTCGAAATAAAAAAGCATCACACGTCTCTTACTTACACATTAAGTGTATAGTGGCGGTATTCGGTCACGTATATTATGAGCAGCTCTTTCACCTTTTTCGTTAGCTCGCTCCATAGTTCATCGCATTCTACTCTCTCATTTCTAAATATCCCTACTGAAAGAGATCATTCGGAATGGAGTTCGCATAATAAAAAACGAAAAAATTATTTTAAAGCGATCAAAGTCCCTGTCGCGAACCGACTCAGACTAAGTTGGAAAGGAATATCTTGGAAGGATGCGCTTCGCCATTTATCAATGTTAAATGTTTTAAAGTAAGTAATTCAATTTCACGCGAAAATTAAAATCAACTAATGCCTTAGACCTTCGCACAGGGAGCATTCTAGGGAGCTAAGGTATTCTTCTTTCAAAATCATCTTTTCATTTATAAGACACTAATTTAATGTTGAGCTCTTGGCCATTCTCGTAGTTGGGCTCTTAGCTTTATTTGGACGATGACTTTATCCACGTTGGTGATATTGACGGATCGTGACCATCTGTAATGAGTCTTGTGTTATGTGGCGCACTTGTCACATGTTTTTTGTATAGCGTAGACCACTTGTCACACATCTGCATCGGAAAAGGACCATCTGTCCCCTGTTTTTATACGAGTTTAACACCTGCTTACGCCTAGCCAACAGTCACAAAATGTTCTTGATTTTAATAAAAGCTAATCCTCCCTAAGAAAAAAACTGTATATACATACTTACATACGTCACCTTGCAATAACCGTCCAATCTGTCACATAGTTTTAAGTTAGAATAAGTTTTATTTTAAAGTTAATATTATTATTAACCCCCTTATTACGGCTGTCGAGTCGAACAAATAAACATGTGAGTGTGAGAAATTAGTATTACGGTTGGCGAATCGAGAACCTTTGATTCGACTTAAATGTCATATATTTAATATTTTTAATAAACAATCAAATTTCGAACTCGAATTGTAAAGTTCGCCAACCGTAGTATGTCGAATGTGTAGTTCGCTAATGAAAAAATCTCACCTCGAACGTTCGATTCGCAAACCGTAATAAGGGGGTTAATGTTAATATCATTATTTTATTGTTTTTTTTTTGTTTAATGTTAATTATATTATTTTTATTAGGAAAATATAAATTAAATATATTTAAGTTGGTATAAGAATTAGATTGTATTGAGCGTAATAATAAATAAATATCATGCATAGAGCATGCTCCTGGCCGATGGCCCAGGTTCATACTGTACTCTACCAGCATTTTGGTGCCGAAATCGGAAAGGGTTGAAGAGGGGAAAGGATAACGAATAGAATGGTGAAACTTGTTAAACAATGTGAACGTCAAAAGAACTCAAGTTCGATCGAGAACATCGCTGTCGTCAGAACACGAGGCAGTGGGTTCCTCCCAAGAACTCGGCCTTTCACAGACTTCAACTTGGTCGATTTTTCGTAGGGACTTGAGCTTAACAAGATTCAACTGACCCAAAAGCTCAAAATTCATGACCATATAAAACTCCGTATTTTCGTTGACTGAACTTCAGAGCGCTTAGAAGAGGACCTTAATTTTTGTTGAAAAATCATCTTTAGCGAGGAGATGCATTTTTGATTTAATGGCTGTGTTAACAAGCAAAATTGCGGTATGTGGGACGACAACAACCCACACAAGGTTCCCCAGTTGACAATGTCTTCTCCAAAAGTTTACTGTTCCTGCGGCGGCGCCATTTATTTGTACTTTTTCGAAAACGACGTGGGTTAGGCAGTCACAGTCAATGGCAAATGTAACAGAACGATGGTAATCAAGTTATTATCGGTCAAATTGCACCATATAGGCGACATGTGGTTCCAGCAGGACAGCACTACGTGCCACACAGCGGACGCCATCATTAATATTCTTGACATTCATGGATATGGTCGTATCGGTAAGCACCGAAAATATCCTGGAAGTCGGAAAGACGCTGCTGATATGCACCACCACTGCATCAACTTCGGGAAATACCATTCTGGTTACTTCGGTAAAAGAAACATCCAGAGGGGACAGCACAAGTTCTACCCGTCAATCAATTTGGACAAATTATGGTCTCTTATTATCGCCGATAAGTTCACTGAACTCGAAAGGGAGAAGAACGATAGGGCCCCCATTAGGTAACTTAGTTCAATTCTGTTTCAACAGGTTATTATGCTTTATACACACGAGGCAACCATCATTTACCATCTACCAAAATGCTCTATAATTATCGGGACCAAGTATTTCTCAAAGAAGGCTGAAAAAACACCAAGAAGACTAACTGATATTGCTCGTTGCGTCCTTAATTCTTAGGACTTTAAGGAGGGGCAAGTACATTGAACATCCTTAATTTGCAAAATATGTACAATATTTAACAATTACGTAAGAAAAGATTGGAGTTTAATTCCTTCGTCCAGTAGTGTCGTGACATCTAGGCATCATGGCTCGGAATTCTTCTCTTCGTTTCAATTGCTAGTTGCTGAGGTGACTTGTCAGTCTTTTTGCAGAAATAATCATTCATTTTTCTAGAGAAATGATTCCTGATTATTCTTAGATAAATAAGTTGCTGAAATGCTCCTGAAGTTGTCTGGTAAATTTCAGTCTTGTGCAAGTCTTTCAAGGTCTCATCGTAGCCGTTCGAACTTGACAGAAAATTGTGGGTCCCCTTTATTTCTGCCAACAAACACGAAGAGAGGAACTATTTGAAATTTGAAAGTCACTGATTCACAATGAACTGTCATGAAATTTTTAAGGCGTTTAAACTCGACTGGTTTCAGAAGTGGCTTATAGAAAAGCAACTAAGTCCATTGTCAATAATTAGTGGGTGAATAAGTGATGAAGTGGAAAGCGAAGAGCGGTCATTAGTTGTGAATTTAAAGGTTGTCAACTGAGATCAATCAAGCAGACTAAGAATGATGCAAGGCCAGCTTCTAGTTATGCATATGTTTCGCACTCTACGAGTCTTCTTAAGTTAGGATTTGGCTGAATTTAATTAATGCACCATCTTTTGTTGTATCCCCAAATACTTCTCAAATACTATTTACTATTCCACCCACAATGATTGGATATAAGGATGTGGTGTATGTCTGTTGTTTTTTAGGATAGGTCAAAATCAGTGTGTTTATAGATCAATGTTGGAAACAGAAAATATTGATACAATTGCTGAACAGCATGTCTCACAAGAACTACTTTATCATGAATTTGTTGGAAATCATGTCTGGTCCGCTTGATATATTAGGTCATCTTAAATTGAGTAGCTTATCTACTTCTTCGGAGTTGTTGCGGCTTCCAGTAGAATAGCTAATCTATGTGCTGTTTTGACTACGTCTTAGAATTCTTCCGCCTAATCCTTAGCAATCATAACTTCCCATTGTCTTTTGCCAATTGTTTTTTTTTGATTTCCTTGGATACACTTGTTCGTGGTTTAATGGCTTGCAGACGTTTTAAAAACTAGTTATTGTTGATATATTTAAGATCCTCTTGAGTAAGTCATAATGAAACACAGAAACGATTCTGGTGTTAGATGAATCTAGGTAGAAATCCAGTCGAGATGGTTTTCTTGGACTTGTGAATGTTGACTTCGGTTGATAGACCACTAAAAGTGAAGTGGTAACCAGTTCACGTCTACCGGAGATAACTAATTACCCTCAAATCGTTCATGCCGAATGCAAATCGTCCTACTAAAACGAAATGTCTTGTAGAAATAAGAAACTGGTTATCATCGTTCTTTGGCACTTACCATTGACGGAACCACCCCACCAACACCATTTTCGAAAAAGTACGGACCAATGATGTTACCGTCCCAAAACCCACACCAAATGGTTTCTTTTTGAGGATGAATTGTCATCTGGTGGACCTCGTGTGGGTAGGTGCATATACGGCACGGGAAACAGATGCAGGCGAAGTACCAAAAACTTGTCAATCGTTTGGCAGTATATGTTGGAAACTCCACATCATACTTTCAATTTTGGAGTTCGTAGAGAATCCAAGACCTAGTGACTTGCAACTCTCCCTCTCTCCCTTTCAATAACGAAATTTCAAATGAACCACAGAATATCACCAACTTTTTCGCTAGTTTCTTTAAAAAATCATTTACCGACGACTCCTTTATTGTAATTATTTCAATTATTTACCGAGGGAGAACCCTCGGACCATTTCTACCTCATAACCATTGTTAATCAACTTGAATACGCTGGAAGAACGAAGAGCAATACGCGACATTCTCTTCATTCATCGATTATTTTCGGGGTCTGTTCACGGCACAACTCTCTAAAATTCCCATACCTCTTACGGCTCCAAACGAACCTATTACTCGCATGCTTCGGAGGATTAATTTTAACATTAACTGCTTCGATTTTAAACTCAGTTCATCCTGCCTGAAATTCCGTCTTAATCATCCTTCCAATTCCCAACCCTAGATTTAAGAGCTATACTTAAGTTAGATTAAGTATTAGCTTGTATTAAGCCTAATAAATGGGGGTATCGCCCCCACCAAAATTAAAATTAAAACCAACCATTCTTGTGTAAGTTTCACCAGAAATGCAGGAGACCTACAATTTTCTCCCGAGCTCGAACGAGTAAGATAAGCACCTCTTTTCATGACAAGAGATACTCTTGGATGATGTGTCACTTCCTCGCTAGAGCTGTAACCCCTGAGAATAGAACCAAGGACAATCTAAATGACAGCAGTCCAACACACTCAATACAATCCCAAGCTGTAAATCTGCCTTGGCAAAATCTAAGATTTCACGGTTTTTAGGACAGACAGAACTATAATCTTAGTCTTCAGAAGATAAACTCAGAATATATTCTATTCAAGAGGATGAAAAACCCTAAATCCCAAGACCCCAGTATTTGAAAACATACGTAAAAATATATTACTTAATCCATTAAAAAATCATTTCCGTCTTGGTATACGTACTTTTGAAATAGACTAACTCAAGGAACTTTCACAAAAAATAATCCCATTACTCCGCAGTGTTTCAGTCTACCAGAGTATCAAAGAAAGGGGTATCGCCCCCTTGGCATACCAAACACCAATAAATATTAGAATCGACACAATTTAAGCGGCCCATTAAGAACCTGAAACTCATTAGAAACACTTTCAATTTCTTCGTTTTCCACGAAGACCTTTTTTTTCAAGACTTCTCAATCCACTCACTGGTAACGCGGTGGCGGCGGCATTATAACGAGTCAAGTTTCCAACAGCTGAGGAGTCAATAAATAAGTTGCACATAATTGGTACAAGGTTGCCCGCCACCCACAACCTAAGACCCACAGCCCACACCCTTAGCCATTTCTCAAGAAGGTCGTTTGTTCTTCGACGGAGAGGTGGTGGAAAAGTCATTCCGCTAAGCTCAATAACAAGATACTGATTTATATTTATAGCATAAATGGAAGCCGGATGTAAGGATGTTAAGCGAAACCTTCCTTCAAGAAATGTTCTTCAATTTTCGTTTTCGTTAAGAGCCAAGGGCTCGCTCCTGTGTAGTATTCCAACGGTGGGTATTTCTATTTCCTAATGAAGTGAATAGCAATGTCCTCGAAGGATAATCTCCATTTACTCTGTTGGCTATTGCTTGTTAATTGTTGTGTAATTTAACAAATTATTGAAGGGGGCAGGAAGAGGAAGTATGGTTACTCCCTTAGGGTAAGCTTAACTCCACCCTGAGTTATGAGCACTGAAGACCGTCTCGTCGATTATTATTGAATCAGGGAGGAGTGGAACTCTTGAGTAATTTGTCAAATTGAATGCCACACTGCAAACTATGTAAACCATGATTGGAATTAAAATATTAACAATATTTGAAGTTTGTTGTTGCCGCCCTTAAGCACCCGTAGCAAAGGCTTTGGACAGAACCCATTACCAGGAGAAAGGAATGCGTTTACGCTGTTAGTTTAATTAAAATACACGCAAACTTCAAAATTATGTTCTTTATGACCTTAGAAAAAGGACCAAAAAACAATGATGGCGGCGCATTTGGCTGTTTGACAAATCGATAAGCAAATGTTTTGACATCAGCCTTAAATATAATATGTAGGTAGGTACCTAAGTCAAAGAAAATTGCTTTTAGAAAATTTAATTAAATCGCTTTGGCATTATGTACGTAAAATATTGTAGGCAGAGATAACTCTTGAAATAATAATAACGACTTTCAAAGTGAAATGCTTGGCGATTAAAGGAAGGTACCTATTGCCTAAAGCAGCAAGTGCAGAAATGCAATTGGTAATTTTATGTTTTGCCATGTAGGATAAGGTTAATCGGAAATTTCATTAAAACGGCATAGGATGACGATGACGATGACGAAGGGGACAATCAAGTCAATCGCTATTGAAAATTCCAGAAATTTCAAATTCCAGCGATGAAGTTGTGATATTGTGGGGATGTAATGGTATTTGCAAATGCAGTAATTTGGATGTAGGAGGGTTATTTCTATTTTCCTAGATATTGGAATGAAAACAGAAAGAGAATTTATAGGTTGATTCGAGCTGTAAAGATGTTATTAGGGTCAAAGAAGCAAGTTTGCGATGGCAATAAGCTTAAACAAGCTGAAAAGACCTGTAATGATCATAATCTACAGAATTTTTTTCCTACTCGTATAGTTGCAAGAGTTCTGAAAGATCTTAACATACACTAATCCGCTGGCACCAATAGTGTCCCTCCCATTGTTTTGAAGATGTGTTCTTCAACGCTGGAAGAACCACTGCATAAGCTTTTCCATCTGTCCTACTCTACTGGTCTTTTTAAGAGAGGATTGAAAGCATAGCCTTTGCCCAGCCTGTACCTAAAATATGCGAATCTTCTTCCCCTTGTAACTATAGTCCATTTGCACTTGCGTCCCTTATTTCCAAGGCCATGAAAACGCTGATAAATTATTAGCTCAAGAAATGTTATGAAGAATGAAAGCTTCTCAATTACCAGAAGTACGGCTTTCGTAGCAATAGCTCCACTGGTGATCTGATGGTATATGTCACTGAGCATTCGTTTTGGAGAATGTTAGATTATTGTACTTGATATTTCAAAAGCATTTGATAGAGTTTGCCATCAAGCTCTCTCATGGAAAATGCGTGCTTTTGGTATCGATGAATCTCTTCTTCGTTGGATAAGAAATAACATATCAGCCCGCTCAATACAAGCTGTATTAGATGGTCTAAAGTCTGAAATTCATAAAATAAATGCTGGTGTACTGCAGGGTTCTATTTTATCTCTCTTCCTTATGTTAATCAACGATCAACGTCTGAAACTTCTATTCCATTATATTGTTTTGCTGGTGATACTACTGTCAGCTCTTCATATTCGTTTCAAGATTTATTTCCTTTTCCTTCAGAAGTGGAACATCTCTCGAGCACTGCCGCAATGTTTCTTTTCTTTCTTTAGCTTACTCTTGTTTTTATAAACAGAGTTCTAGTAAAAACGCCAGGTGCGTTCTTCCCCTTAGAAAGTCGAGCCGTAATACTCTCGCTTCTAGGAATGCTTATGAGTTTACGCTTGAGTCCAACTTCGGACGTACTGTCGAAGACAGAGATTCTTTTTTCAGCCGGACTACACGAATATGGAATGCTCTACTTTCTCCTTCCCTATGTGCAACCCTTCCTTGTTTTCCTAACGCTCTTCCTGTGGTAATCATTTTGAGGATAATAATAACCCTTCGAGTGTCTGAGGAACAGGCTCCTAGGGAGACACTGGTTTTCTTCTCTGACATTCCAAACAAAAATCTGTGGAAATTTATTAATGCTACCGAATGGTTTGAAAATTTTTAATCTCTATATGTAAACTAGCCGATCACGAGATCGGAAATTGCCACAATCAAAAGATATAAAAATAGTAGACGACAATGATAGAACGAACGAAAACGAGTGAACGACGCACATGTATCTTGAGGTCATCCCTTTCGGCTTATTCAGCAATTCTAACCAAATAAATGGACACACACATCAACCACTGACCTATCAAAATCATCTACCAAAAGATGCTAGGAGCCACATGCTCCAACAAACAATCACGCTCTTAAGGGGCGTCTACCTGTCCTCAACCAGGTTATTATGTGACGATAGACATTTTTTTCAGTGACTTAGAAATACCCTCCGACATTTCAGGTTATATGTAGCTTGCATGAGACTCATCCACATCCTTAACGGGCTTGAATGACATATGATTTATCATAGGTTTCATTGCATGGGAGTCACAATCGCTAGGGTACGAGTATCTCAATGGATCTGCGCATTGATCTAAGTCTAAATATAAGGAGATCAACTGTCAATAACTGTTCAATATTTAATCTTGTAGCATTCGTGCTGTGCGGCTAAAGAAAGAATCTCTGAATTTAAAACTCAAGAATAATCTGATGGGCTTTTGAAATTGGTGGATTCCTATTTTCCTGCCGTATTGACTCAAGAAATAAAACGAACGACCTGAATCGCACGAAATTTTTTTTTTAAGTTTAGATATGCAATGGTTTTAAATTTTTAGAAGATTCTATACAGAAGTTCTTTAAAAGTTAAAAAAAACATTGTGTATCAAAAAAAAATATTTTTAAGAAATTTATATCGAAATTTTAAAGATTATAAAAATTCGAGAAAAGAAAACTATTTTTTTTTTAAAACAATTTTTAAAAATTTAAAGTTGAAATGCTAATTTCTTAACTGCAGATATGGCAGCTTTCCATTCTCTATGGTCCCGAGCACGCAGCTTCCAGTTTTCTTAGCCAAGCACTCTGGCATCCGCGATGCCGACTTGGAACTGAGATTCGAAGATAATATTGGCTGTATCCTGCTATCCATTCCCTTGAATTTGCGGAGGCGATTTAGTTGACGTGTTTATCATTTTCCGGGTATATTAATTTCATAGAGTTTGCAGTCTTCCCTTCACACACTCCTTGAAAATATGCAGTTTTAAATATACATCGAAGAATACTTCTTTTGAAATAGCCCAATTTCAGATCGTTCTTTCTGTTAATGGTTTTGGAATGCGTGCACCAGGATAGTATCTTATATGGAGAGTTTTGTAGGGTTAGGATGTCTCGATAATTATTGCAGGACATAGACCACCATTTTTACTTGCGACTTGTAGGTACTATAAGGCAAGTTATGCATTCGTTAAAAAAACGAACTCGAGATTTTGATCAAAGTTGACATTACGATGATAGCGAAGACTAAAAAAGTGGGTCTGGCAATTCTGTCTGTCTGTCGGTTCGACTACACCCTAAACGGCTCGGGATTTTCTTCAAACTTGGTAGATATGAGTTATAAGTTTTGATTTTTTTCCCCCACACGTTTTTTTGTTTTTTTAAGACCAAAAATAACGGTACCTGCCATGCGAATTTTTTTCGAAATTTTATAAATATTTTTTTTTTTCAAAACTGTTCGACTGATTTAAGAACTAAAAGCACAAAAAAATTTCATTTAGCCAAAGCTAGATAATGGTTGAAAAAAAAATTTCCGAAAAATGGATATTGAGGGTACCCCCCATTAAACCATTTTTTTTTGTTTTTGATTTTCTCAAAAACGGTACCACCGATTTTGATCATTTTTTTTTGCTAAGGCTCCCCAAAAATTTAAATTGATAGAATGTATTAAAATTTTCAAAAAAATTTGTTTGCATTTTTAAATAAAACTTCAAATGTTTTTTTTTGGAAACTCAATATTTCGAAAACCTCAAGCTAGATTTTTTTTAGACTTGATAAATAAAAGTTTCTTAATATAATCTACAAGTATGAGAAAAAAAAAATTTTTTTACCTAAAAATAAAGGTACCTACCCACCATACAAATGTTAAAAAATTAAAAAAAATGGTTTTCAAAAATCGTATTTTTCTCGAAAACGGCACCTAGAATTTTGATAAAATTTTTTTTCTTTCAATTAATTTTTATGATCTTTAATTTATTAAAAAAAAATTTTGAAATTAAGATATTACAGCTTGTACCTACCATTGAACCATTTTTTCTAATTTTGAATTTCTCATTATCCACAAAACGGATCTTAATAAAATTTTTTATAGAAAAGCTTCTAAAAAGTCCAAAACACATTGCTTTTTAAAACTTTAAAATAAATATTTTTTGAATTTTTGAAAAAAAAAATCTATTTTTTCTTTTTTTGAAATTTCGATATCTCAGAAACGGCTCAATATTTTTTTTTGTAAATTTAGTTTTTATTCGAACAATAATAATAACTTTAAATTGGCGTACCAAAGTTTTTTCTTAAAAATCTTTTAAAAATTGTGTATATAATAGCTTTTTTTTAAGAAACCACTAAAACGACTTAAAAAGTTTGTTCTTGCATAAATTCATAATTGCATAGCATTCTGTTTTTGTCTCTTACTACTAAAAGAATTTAAAAAAATTATTTTATCCTTAAAATTCCTAGTCTATTACATAGGAGCAAGTTCGTGCGACCCAGTTGTGCATTTTATTTCTTATAGATGGGCTTATATATAGGGCGGATAGTCCGATTGCTTAAGGCTATGGAAGGTCAATGTATCTAAGGCAGGGAGTCTCACCTTCAGGTGCTGTCTATTTGCTGTGGTAACTCCAGTTGGCAGGGTATCATCAAGTCTAATAGAATTTTGACATTTTGACAGTTGAAATTGGCCAACCAATTTTTAATTCTGACAGTTGACAGGTACTCAAAAACAGTTGAGATAATATAAATATAACATACAATTCAATAATTTTTATTTTTCAAATTCTAACTGGCTTTAGTTAGATTTAAAAATATCAACTACATAAATGGGAGTAACAAATAGAAATAGGTAAGGCATTCCACATTCGTGTGGTGCGGCTTTAAAAGAATCTCTACACCGAAATTAGATTGAAGTGGAAGCTGATGCGCATTCTTGGTAGTGTCAGTATTGAGGTTGAATTTGTCTTAGGGGAGGAATGAAACTTGATATTTTATTAAAACACTGCTCGTAAAAATAACGATAGAATAATGACAGGCATGAAACATTGCAGCTGTTCTGTTTCCTTTATAATCTATCATTTTCTAAGCTTTATAAATTTCAGACACATTAGAAGAAGATTTAATTTGTTTCAACCTCGAAGAAAACCTAATTACTTAGGAGCGTTTTAAGCTACATCGAATACAGATTTTTCTATATACAAGTGCAGCACATGCACAGCTTCAATGAGAATAGATAGCTTTGAGTTTCAGAGGCATTTGATTTTCCATTCTACCATGCTATTTCGATCCGGACTAAATGAGCTTATTGTACGCTGCCGTTCCTTGATGAAAGATGTAGATCACAAAGAGAATATGAATAGCTAAAGTTTAAAGTCATCAGCAAGAAAATTTATGAATATGGGAAAGAGAGTGGGTGACAAAACAGAGCCCTGTGGCACACCAGCATTTAATTTGTATTTTTCAGATTGAAAAACGAAACAAGATGATTTCGTTGCATATAACCTTGAGTTGAACAAAGGCCCCGCTAAAACCAATAGTTTTAAGGATATGAAATAATTCACGTTTTCGGTTACTGTGAATTTTTCCTCGGCCAAGAAGAAAATTTGTGACGTTTCCTAAATAGTAAGTTTTACCAATTGAGTAGTTTCATTGTTTAAGTCTTTTTTAAGCTATTGGATTCTTTGTATTCAGAAAAACTATAGAAAGGAAGATAATTACTGTCGTTAAGGAAATCTTTTGATATGTATACATAAATACGTTCTTTTTTCTCCTAAGATAATGCATAAAAATTCAAATTTGACATTATTAACACCCTCTAAACAACTTGCAATTGTGTACACATAAACATCAAAACACTGACACACATTTCAAATGTTATACCCCATTCATCTCCTTGAAACAATGTTAACGCCATATTCCATTTCGAATTGGCATTCACGAATCCATTTACATATTCCGCCTTGCCGTATCAGCCCCCCCATATCTGCCGAATCGGGAATAAGGATGAGAGGCTACAAACTGCCAAACAAACAATTGAAAAATCAAATATCCATCAAACGATCATCACATTTGGATTATCTCAAACCGGCAATCAGTGTCAGGACTCAGGACACAGGACCATCGAATTCAGCTTCGACAACGACATCGACAAACAGCCACCCAAAAGTTATAGTCTAACCGCATCCCTAAAGCTTATAGTGCCAAGGTACACTGGTCCTTCGCATCTCCAACTCCATCTCCATCCACATCTACATCCCATTCCATTTCGTTCCGTTACTGGTTTGTTTTGATTTGAATGGTGATGGAACCAAATCAATCTGTACGGCGAGTCCTTTGGATGTATTGCATCAAATCAACTAATGCCATCCCTTGGGATGGAGAAAATTTGATGGCATGACCTCCATCATTGGGATGCATGCCCAAGCGTCCTCGTTCCTTGGCACTTGTTCGTCGTATCGTCACCCATTCCGCCTTTGTGTTCCATGTGTGTGCAATAAATCTGTTCTCTGGGGCAATAGAAATAACTCAGCTCAGCTTGTGTATCCACTTGACTGCCTATCCCTATAAAACATGCCTATGAAGTTATCTTCAGTCAACAGGAGAGAAAACAAGAGGAGATGCCGATTTAGTTCCGCACTTAAGGCATTTGCTTCATAGGGTTACCAATGTGGCGCTAAAAGTTTAGTTATGAATATTTCAAAACCAAAAATCTGTTGAATCTTAGAACTTCCATTTGATTTCTGCACCAAAAGTCACAGGCCTTGAAAATCTTCAGTATCTATTTTTGTCTTTAGAATGTACTTTGATACATAACCTAAACTGGAACGTCATAGGGAGTAATTTCAATAACTTATAGTAAAACCTAGTCTAAGTTTACTCAAACAGTTCAATGGCAACTCGTTTTTAGGTGAAATCTAAATGTAAGAGGAATAATGAGTTGAAGAAGCTGATGATTTATACAGCAAATAGAGCGTGCCTCAACGCTTGCCGATGAGACTGGGTAAGAGGCGGATGGGGATCAGAATTTGCTTACACGAATCGTAACACGACTTCTTAAGTTGGGCTTTGGCGAAATTTGAATTTTATTGATCTGCCATCATCGTGATTCCTTGAAGGACCAAAACTTCCCCCGACGAATAACTTAGGTGAGAGAAAAATGAGTTTTATGGAGCAGCACCCCATTTTCGTAATGAAAATGGGTTCCTTCGGATTACAAAATATATTCGATGTGCTTGGGTACTTGAGTTTGTGTGTGTTGTACTCTTCTCTCTTGCCGGGAGCTCTTAACTTATTTCCTGAATAAACACTAAACGCAGTAACAGCAGTCTTGAATGTTGTCAACTTTTATCAATTTAAAAAGTGTTATAACTTTTCGAGATGAATTAAAACGAATGTAATGAAATTAAATTATTCAAGATGTGAACAAGAATTCCAAAACAACACAAATTGATGAAAAGACTTTTTTGTTCGTGATAAAAAGGTGCTTAATGGGGGCCTTTTTAGGCTCGATGGAGGAATGTTATACATACAAATATGCAAACCCGGTATAGAAGAAATGAGCCGAGAAATAATGATAACCGACATTATATTGTCTGAAAAAAAAGCTTGGAAGTTTTATTCAAACTTAACATCTTCGGTGATAATTCGGTGAGGAGCTCAACAAAGTGGTATGTGACATACCATTCGTTGGCTTGTGCGTCTGTACATCGATCTAAGACCTGGGCGAGTGGACTGATTTGCTTTAAATGAGGATTTTTTGTGATTTCCTAGAGAATACAATTTTCACACCATTTCAAAACAGAATTGATAAATTTTGTATCAAAGATGATTCGGAGTCACATTGCAAGAGCGTTATCCTAGCACAGACAGCTTAATTTTTGGGACTTATTGCATTGATAACGTAAGTTTCAGCGGCTAGAAGCGAAGATAAGTGGCTCGTATACGATTGAGATATTCTTGTAAAGGCGGGGTCTAGCATCTTAAGATCAAAAGGACTGTGTAGAAACGGTACCGAATAAATAACTCTATATTTTTAGCAGGAGAACCAGGAGTGGTCGTTCCGTAATTTTCTAAACGATAATCGTCAAAATGATGGTCGACGAGATCGGCCATGATTTGCTTTACGTAACTCCACAACTATGTATGAAAATTTACATTTGTTGGCTCATAGGGGGACTAACTATGTTGATAAACTATGTTGAATAAACTAGATAGATTAAATTCGCTCCTGTGGTGTAGAGATGCTCGTAAAAAAAAAATAAAATGCACGACTGGGTCGCACGAACTTGCTCCTATGTAATCGACTGGGAATTTTAAAAACGAATGTTATTAGAGAAAACTGTTCATAAGGATAAAATTAATTTTTAAATTCTTTTTTAGTCTTTAACAAAAATTATAAGTCCTTGTAGTGTTTTTTTTAAAAGAAGCTTTTATATACAAACTTTTTAAAAGCTTTTTAAGAAAAAAATTTGGTACGCTACTTTAAAGTTTTTATTATTGTTCGAATAAAAATTAAATTTACGAATAGAAATATTGACCCGTTTCGGAGATATCGAATTTTCAAAAAAAAGAAAAAAAATAGATTTTTTTTTTCAAAAATTCAACAAATATTTATTTTGAAGTTTTGAAATGCAATGTGTTTTAGACTTTTTAGAAGCTTCTCTATAAAAATTTTCATTAAGATCCGTTATGTGGATAATGAGAAATTCAAAATTCGAAAAAATGGTTCTATGGTAGGTACAAGCTGTAATATCTTAATTTCAAAATTTTTTTTATTAAATTAAAGATCGTAAAAATTAATTGAAAGAAAAAAAATTTTATCAAAATTCTAGGTGCCGTTTTCGAGAAAAATACGATTTTTGAAGACCATTTTTTTATTTTTTTAGCATTTGTATGGTAGGTACCTTTATTTTTAGGTAAAATAAAAAAAAATTTTTCACATTTTGTAGATTATATTGAGAAACTTTTATTTATCAAGTTTAAAAAAAATCTAGCTTGGGGTTTTCGAAATATTGAGTTTTGAAAAAAAATTTTTGAATTTTTTTTTAAAAATCCAAAAAATTTTTTTTTGAAAATTTGAGTACACAATTCTATTTATGTTTTTGGGGAGCTTTAGCAAAAAAAAAATTATCAAAATCGGTTGAATTGTTTTTGAGAAAATCAAAAACAAAAAAAATGGTTCCATGGGGGGTACCCTCAATAACCATTTGTCGGAAAATTTTTTTTAACCAATACCTAGATTTAATTAAATGAAATTTTTCTGTATCTTTATTTTTAAAATCTATTGAACAGTTTTTGAGAAAAAAAAAATGTTTATAAAATTTCGAAAAAAAATCGTATGGGGGGTACCGTTATTTTTGGTCTTAAAAAAAAAAAGAAAAAAACGTGTGGGGGGAAAAAATTAAAAATGATATCTACCAAGTTTAAAGAAAATCGGCCGAGTCGTTTAGCCTGTAGTCGAACAGACAGACAGACAGACAGACAGAATTGCGAGACACAGTTTTTTAGTCTTCGCTATCATCGTAATGTCAACTTTGATCAAATACTCGAGTTCGATTTTTTTTACGAATGCATAACTTGCCTTATAGTACCTATAAGTCGCAAGTAATAAACATTTTGGGGTTAGTCGATGGCGAACTATTCATTTATTACAGTTTTTATGGTATGTGGAACGCAAACTAATTCTCGATCAAATGTGCTAAATTTGTTGTTGTTGGATGGGTCACACAACAGTGATAACTGTACTTCAGGCACAGAGTGTGCTAATGAAGCCGCTTCTTCTAGTGCGTGGCGACAACGTTGAAATGAGGCTTGTGCTGTTGTCGACTATGAGACCGGTGAACGTTGAACGATCCTTTTTGCCTTGGAGCATCTGTATCAGCGGTGCTTGATCGGCAGCGGCGTGTGGGAGACATCGGCGGAAGAAATTAAGAGCTCCCAAGAAGCGGCATAGTTCACAAGTTGTAGAAGGTTGTGGAAATTCTGCTATTGCTTCGACAGTGTCATCTGGTGCCTTTATACCAGTTCTGTCAACCTGGTAACCAAGTAATAATAGTGAACTTTTGCCAAACTCGCACTTTCTCATGTTCATCGTCATACCGTTGGCTTGGAGACGACTAAAAATTTCCTCCAGATGCTTCTCATGTTCTAATGGTGAGCAGGATGCGTTGAGCATATCGTGTCGGGAATTGTTACCGAATTGAGGTTGCGGTAGTTTTCGCAAGGTCGTATGTCTCCGTTCTTTTTAACAACAATGTGGAGTGGGCTTGCCCATGGGCCATGGACTCCGTGAAGGTCGACAGATGCCAGCGTCCAGCATTCGTTGGAATTCAATTTTTGCGAGTGCATAGAATTTTGGTGGTATTGGCCAAGTGCGGCACGAGAGTGGTAGTCCTGTTGTCTCAAGATGGTGGTAAACATAGTGCGAAGGAAGGCGAGTGGAAGAAAAGGGTAAGGTGATTGATCTGTAGCCTTTGAGCAGGTCAGAGTACTTGTGATTGTCATCGACCGAATCAATCCTCATACGAGTATAGTCGGTAAATATAAGGGATGCTGGAGTACAAATGTTAGATATCTGGTCAATGAGTTGGCGGCCATGCATGTCCAAAAGTAGTCGGAAGTGTGTTAGGAAATCAGTTCCTAATATGGATTGTGGTACAGCTGCTCGAACAAAAGTCCACCTGAGCAATCGATGTCGGCCTGGATCTAGCTCGATAGTTTTTGTGCCATAAGTGCTTATTTTTATGTTGTTAACGGCGGCGTATAGAACGGGTGACTGCTGTTGCAGTTTGCTAGGTGGTCTGACAGCTAAAACTGAAATTGCGGCTCTGCTATCAACTAAAAAGGGATTATGATGCAGTGCATCATAGAACCATTGGTTCTATGATGCACTGCTTTTTCTTGACTTTGTTGACGTGAACGGTTGTTTGAGCTACTTCTGGTGAACATGTGACGTTGTCTAGTATTTTTTTCAAGAGTTTCTAACCTGCGTTCGATACCCAGCAGTATTTCTTTAAAAGCCGTTGATTTTGGTGGTGACCTTGATGTCGACTGATACATTGCCGAGAGAGTTGTATGGTTGCATGACAATGACCGATTACCTTGTCGGCAATCTGTGCAAGGTTATTTAAGTCTCCCGTTACTGCAGAGAGAACAGATCGTACGTGCGACGCGACGGTAATTTTGACTTCCAAAGCACTTGAAGTACTGCGTCTGATGTACCTGAAGAACCAGATAGATCTCTTATGCGTTGCAGCAGCTGTGAGTCGCCCAGGTTGATGCCTTTGACCAGTCGCTGTAGTCTTCGCTCTTGACTTTCTTCGTTTACCTTGATGAGCCTCGTTTTTATTGCTTTGTATTTTTTTGTGAGAGGTGGTGTAAACAGAAGTTCCGAAACTTGCTCAAGATCGCGGCGTTCGAGGTTCGCGATAACATATTGATATTTCATGTCATCCAATGGCCTAGAGGGTGAAAGAAAGGCTTCGACTTGTGTGAACCATAGCGAAGGACGATTGCGCCAGAATTGTGGCAACCGCGCCGCCACGGATAGCCCAGATATACTTTGTTGAGTGTGAGTACTACGTGAACCAGAGGCCAAATTGTCTTCATTTGCTAGTGTTATGACTTCACCTTCTTGTTTATCCGTCAAATAAATAGCGAGACGTAACTTAGGTTTTTTTTAGAAAGACGTAACGAATTCTATAGCCGGGGTCACCAATTGTTAAGTACGTTAATAATGAAAAGACGAATTTTAATATTAATTAACTTAACTTAAACTTTGTTTACTTTTAATCTTAAAAACGCGTGACAATCTAAAAGTAAATCCTAAGACGTGTGTGTCTCTTGCCTTGCCGTGGAAGAAGAAGGCAAAAAAGCAAAAAACGGAAAAGGCAATGTAATGGCTGAGCACAATGGCGTTTGACATGTCGTGGCTCTGTTCGATGGGTGTTTACAGCGGGTCGAGTTGCCTCTGTTTGATCACGGTTGTAGCTGATGTAGAATCAGTACATGCTGTTCACATGCATATAATTCAATTCGCATCGAAAGAAATTGGTTATCATTGGTTTGTAGCGTTACTCGTTGATGGTGATGGCTTCACCAATTTCGTTTTCGAAGAAATACGACCAATAATGTTCACCATGGGTTCAAGATCTTTACTATAATTTTGTGGATCTGGTGTACTTTAGGTTACCGTCATACCGTGCCATACTTTAATTCTTGTTAACAAAGCCATTCATGTAAAAATGCATTTCGGCGTTAAAAATGATTTTTTGGTCTAAATTCTTTGAAGCCCATGGCTTCTGTTAACACTTCGGATTCCTTATTTTAGTGAGATTAGAGCAAGCTTCATATCTACAACGAGAGGTTCATCATAAGTGCATGTGTCAGTGGTTATTAAAGTAAATACCAACGCAAAATTTGATGAGTTCAAATGCACGGAAAAGAATCTACTATAGGATGGATAGTTTTACGGACAGCGGTTATGTTCTTGGGCCGTCTGACAAGTTTTTTTTGACGTACGAGTGTTGACTGATTGCAAAATTCGAACTCACTTTTTTAACAAAGCAGCTTATTATAACTTTTGGAGGAAATTTTGCATGCTAAGTTGGTTGTTGTAGCCCTTGACATAATGTTTAGTCATCATCCTCCAAGAGTATCTCTTGTCGTTTCGACTCGACAGAAAGTTGTAGGTACCCTCAATTCCTGCTAACAGACACACACATAAATGCTTTTCTCAACATTACGAATTGGCTTTAGGACAAACTTCGATTTGATTCCTTAGACCACGAGTTAGCGGACTGAAGGCTTTGTCGTAAATTTTTGCTGCAAAGGGCCGGATGAGCACTCAATCAGATTATATCCTCAGCACCAGTCAACAAGCGGTCTAGTTTGGTACAGTTTATAGATGTTTTCTGATGCGGTCTAGTTCTCAGATGCTTGTGGTGGTCTGGTTGAGTGAAGGATCCGAATTTTGGATTAATGTGTGCAAAGCAAACTCATAATAAAACACATCAATTCCTTTCTCTTTTCACTCAAGACTCCATGAGAATATCGTCTATGTCCCATATCAATTCCATGAGTTTTGGTATCAAAATGGCGCACTTCAGCGCTAATAGTGCAACAGTGCTTTCGGTATTCCTGTCCTCTCCTCTATATGCAGTGACCGACGTTTTGCATGCAACTTATATAACTACATGTGATTGCTGAGGCTCATAGGCAAACCAGGGGTATACATTATACAACCAGCTACATCAGAGGTGAAAATTCGTATGGTTTCTCCGCAACGTTTAGATTATATCAATACTTGATTCTAGGGTAAAAGGTCTTCTCTGGAGGTTATGATGAGAATAGGAACTGGAGCTACAGAATCCACTTTTTCTTAGGAGAAGTGTGATCAATCCGGTTGATAGTTGATTGATCAGCAAATCTTTATGTCCCCGAATGTTAAAACATCGAAACTGCATACTATTTATGATAATGTTTCACCCCCAACAAAGGCAGTGAACCTGAATTGATTATCGTAGCATATATACTCGTATTGTGTAGTCTGTCGTTATTGACCACGCAAAGATGTCTCCTTTTCCCAGCTTGGTGTTACAATCGTCCAGGAACGAGGATAAAAATCTGGAAATAAACATGAAACATGAAGGGTTAACTATTCGGTTAGACGTGCAAACGAGGCAAGATAATTTATAGAGCAATGAAGAAGACTGTAGGGATTGTAGGGATTATTATAAGGGATACCATGATCACGGTTGCCACTTGAAAAAAAAAATTGTGTCCGAAGTTGAAAATAAAAATGACCACATGTAGTTAAAAATGACCAAAATAAAAAAAAGAAACACAGAACAATTAATTCATCACATTTGTTGGAGCATAATGTTCTTATGTATATTATACAGCTTACACGGTATTTTTAAATTATTAAAAAACAAAAACATCAAAAATTCTCAAAGCACCTTCTATACAAAACATGAATATTAACTTTTCACAGCTTTTTGAAATAAGATCACGATTGCGCAAAATTTTAGTTGAATAAGTACGATGTTAAGGCTGTTTTAGTATGAATCTAGGTAAAACCAACGATTTTGCAAAATTCACTCGAATTCAGCATCATACTTTCTCTACCCTTTTATTAAATACCTATTTTATTTTTTTAGTATTGTGCTAACTAAAAAAAAATACTACTGTATTGTGCTAACAGTAGTACCCCTTGGCATAATGGTTAGTGCGTTGGACTGTCATGCGGAAGGTCTCGAGTTCGATTCTCAGCCGCTGCAAAGTTTTTTCAGGGGTGTACTGCCTCTTGCGAGAAATTGACAAATTCTCCAAGAGTATCTCTTGTCATGGAAAGTGCTGCTCATTAGCCGTTCGGAATCGGCAGAAAATTGTAGGTCCCCTCCGTTTCTGGTAAC
The DNA here is from genome assembly GCA_963931855.1 of Philhelius festivus. Classification (NCBI taxonomy): domain Eukaryota; kingdom Metazoa; phylum Arthropoda; class Insecta; order Diptera; family Syrphidae; genus Philhelius; species Philhelius festivus. The sequence continues at coordinate 231,490,956 of OZ007554.1, forward strand.
ACGCACACAGGAATGGTTGAGAGTTGTAAGTCACTAGGTACTGGTTCACTCCGAGCTGTTGCACCACCAAATTTATTTTTTTTTTTTTTTTTTATAGTATTGTGCTAACTTCATCAAAACAGGTCTGTGTGTTTAGTTCTTTGCATGAACTGCCATTACTTTAGTGTTAGGTAGCAATTTATTAAAAAAATAGCATTAGCACTATACTTGTTAGAAAATGTTTAAAATTAAAAAAGAGATAGTAATCTACTTAAAAATTGGCAAATTGTTAAGTAGTATCATCATAATACCTTATAACTAAGCTATTTAAACTTTTGCGCGATATATTTATGTATATTATGTATATTTATGTATAACTATAAAAATAAATAATATGTTTTCACAAACGCTATTTTAAAACAAATTTTTTGCAGACCTAACACCACTAATTTTTTGATCTTCAGGCTCTTTGGCTAGCATTATATTATTAATGGTTACAAAATTGAGTCCAATTCTTAATTTAGTTTTTATTAAACTTAATTCGAAAATTTTTCGCTTGCAAAATACCCAATATTTTGTGCAGTGGGACTGCGCAATATTTTAAGAAATTCTTTAAATTGGTTGATGCGGTTGGCACTATAAGCTAAAAATGTATGTATTATGTTGCGACACTTTTTTTCAACTTCACGAAGATGCGCGAATGGCAAGTGCATTAAAGTGCGTATTCGACTATAGTCGTAGGAACAGTCGCATGTGATGTTATTCGTTTCTCAATACTAGTACAAATGAAGTCGGATGTTCGACTCCTAGAATAACAACATACGACTGTAGTCGAATACGACTCATAAATACGAGTTTCAGAATATGGGTGATTGCTTTTCAATTTTGCTTGATGGTCATTAACCTCACCAACCATAACACTAGCCTTGTCAGTTGAAAGACCAATTAAATTTTCAAATAGTATATTTTATTTTTACCCAGCGAAGAAGCAACATTGCGCAAAATTGACGCACAGTTTTAAGTTTTCCAGCTATCTATCATTAAATTCGCAAGTGATGGAAATGAACGCATTCAGTTTTTGTGCATTCAGTGATCGTGCTGGGGTATTGTTGTTCAATTAAACACATTGATGCACTGTTTACATCATACGCTAATAAAACTGCTTTTGGTATACATTTCATTTTTAAGAACATAAAAAGTAAAGAAAAGTTTTTCTTTTCAATTCGTTGAAAAAATGACCAAATGGAATCAAAAATGACCATGTGACCAAGTGAAAAAATAATGACCAGATTTGGTCATAAATGACCAAACTGGTAACCGTGACCATGATTCATTTTCAATTACAGACTTGAAAGTCTCTTTTTTGATGGTAAAACAAATACCAGATGATATGCATCCTACGTATTAATTTTTCCATATCAAGCAGCTTTAACCGAAAAAAAAAAAAAAATTAGCCTACGTACAAGTGACAATCATCAAAATTACCATGTAATCTCTTGCTCTCTCTCTCTTTGTATTACATTTATCGAAATGTGTCACTAATTGGTTTCGCATTTCACAATATTATTGCATAAGCTTACAATACCTTGTGGGTTCCTTTATAGATACATAGGTACGTTTAATATAAGAGACTGCCACATCATAGCAGTAAACACTTTATTGGAAATTCCAATTAGACATTTTGATTATAAACCCACTGCTCTAACAGTCGTCATCATCGCAGTCCATCCACAGGGACGACGAAACGGAAAATTAATACCAACACGCCCATTCAACTGGCAAATGAATAGCTACTAATAAACATATCCTTGTAACAAAACATGGAGTTCCATTGTTGGTAGATATACACAGATACTCCGCCGTACCTTTAATACTCCAACAGCGCCGCCAGAGAACATCCTGTTAGCATTGCGCCGCTCGCTTCAACTTCCATTTTAGTCACAACCTTGGACGTAGAGCTAGCTCTTCCATCAGCACAAATCCGACGTGGGTTTTTACAAAAAAAAGCATATATATACATAAATAAATACATATAAATAAAAATAAATACAAATATAGCTCCGCAACATAATATTCCTTAAATTAAAAAAAAAAATATCCCAACACATCCTTCTCCCACGCTTCCACTCACCCGCCCAACAAACAAACTGACTCACCTAACCACCAAACAAAACTCACTCACAGATGAAAATGTGAGAATGCCTCCTGCTGGAACAGGAAAATTAAAAACGAAAAACGTGGGTAATTATTGGCCTCAGGTGCATTAAATGCAAAAGGATACACCGCCATCTACACACCATCACCGGCAACAACAACGGCAATAGTGAGAAAATAACAAAAAATTAAAAAAAAAAAAAAAAAAAAAAACAGAACGGCTCAGATAATTGAAAGACTTTGCTCCAACTCACACCACTGCTCTGGGGTGCTTGCACAGGGTGGGCGGTGATGCATATATACGACAGAGAATGATACACCAGGGCTCTTAAATCCTGGCAAATCTAGGCAGATTTGCAACCAACACCCTACCCTTTTCTATTTCACAAAAAAAATATTCTTGGTGAAAAAAGGACCACGCGATGGATCGACAGGCAGGGGGAGGGGTTGAAGAAGATGAAAGATTCTGCTTTGCACTATAATTTTCATGTTTCCCCATTTCTTGTTTGTGAAGAACAACAAGGATATTTCTGTTGCCATTGTCCTTTTTTCGAAAATCAACGAAAATCAAACAGAACTCTCTCCTCACTTCTGAAACTGCCCTGTCTCTGTCCCCCAGGCCGGGAGTTATACGAGTACGAGTATGGTTGGACCGAAAACTTTTCATTTCATAAAACAAAACAAGTCCTTCTTTCTTCGTGTCTTTATTTAATTTTTTTGTTTTGTTTTTGCCGGTTGTCCGTCAGTGGCGGGCGGTGCAATGCAATGGCGATGGCGATGGCGGTGGAGACGAAATTCGCTCGTCAGTGAATTCATACAAACATTTTTCATCTTCATTTCGATGCTGATGCTATGGTTCTTGTTTCTTGTTTCTGCAATTAATAAAGTTTTCTTCACGTATTTTCTGGTCTTGTGTCGAAAAGCGGTCAAGGATGGCTCTTTGAAAACAATTTCCACTATGGTCCAGTTACATTTTCTTTCGCTGCTAGGAAAATTATTCGAGCATGAAAAATATCGGACTTTTAATCTCCGGTTTTGTTATACAGACTCGTAAGCTTATCATAAACGCTGTTTGGTTTAAGCAACTTAAGTGTACCTTTAGTCCCATGTTTAAGGGCATCAAACTTCAGCCTTTACGAGTATTGTTTCGAAATGGGTCTTCAACAATTGAATTTTGTCTGAGAGGTAATTAGACATCTGAAATTGAAAACATTGGACACCTATGTACTTGTACATTTATGATACACGGTTAGGTAAGGCAAGGCCGTACCGTCTCACTCGGATCTCAGTTGATCCATTACGCTTCCCAGGCAGTAGATAAGGAAGCTGTGGGAAAGAGGGAGGATTGGATTGAATGCAGCTTATGTACATATTTGATGCCTTCCTAAGCCATCTTGAATTCTGAATGAATTTTAGAATGTTCTTTAGTAACAGGTTAGAAATTTCGCCCAAATCGTAGAAAAAATAATCTCCGAGGGCTGCTTTTCTAGATCTGGATAAGCTGCGGCATTCAGAAAAGAAAAGAATACAGAAGTCTGACAAGCTAAGGCCTATTCTTCTCATGTGGGTTTCCATTGTATTGTGACCTGTTAGGACTTCAATTAAGATGCATAATTGAAGCTTGCTTATCTTGAGTAAATATTTTATTCCTTTCCTCGATTCGGCCATAGGTTCCTTGAAATATGAAGAGTGTTGATAGTTAACCATCTGAGGTCCTCAGCCTCAAAGAAATTCTGACAAATTTTACTTTTCTCTTGCTCCAGTGGCATAAATACCGAGGTATTGGATATGCTCGGATCAAGATATTCGGCCAGCTTATGCGCTATTTCGTTCCCGTATATATTAAGGGTTTTAAAATAAGAGGTTTAATTTTTAATAGCCCGATATTTAGACAGCTACTACTATTAAAATGGAACAATACACGCTTTAACATTGAAATTGTTAAAGTTCAAACTATAGCACTTTTGGGTCATCGTGAAGCACCTTCTCGGACCAGATTTGTCGATTCCTCATCAATTTTTGGAATTAGGTATTCCACAAACGACATTACACTGTATTTTGCATACAAAATTAGGTCTTAAGGCTTCTAAAGTTCAGTTAACACAAAAACTCAAGCCGGTCGATCACCAGCAACGTGTCGTATCTTCGCTGATTGAGTCCTTGAAATGCATCAAAATGAGACCGATTTTCATCAAAAAATCATCTTCATCTCGAAGCTACGTTAATAAGCAAAATTTTCACATTTGGGGCTCGGAAAATCCAAGAATGCTAGTTAAAAAGCCTCTCCATCCTTAACTTTTGGTGCAGTTTTTGGGCTGGCGCCACAGTGGGACGAGTCTATGGGAAAACGGCAAAATTTATATCTCCGGTCTTAGTAACTTAAATATGAATATTTAATATTTAATCTCTTTTTACATTTGATATCTATGCAACGACCCAAAAAAAAGGTATCAAAATGCAAAAATGGCCTGTCCAGATTCTTAAAAAAAAAGAGTTAAGCAGCGAACTTTATTTTTAAACTCAAAATTTATTTTCTAAGCTTGCGCATGTTTATTCAAACTTTATTTAAACATTTAAGTATGTTAACAATTTTATAGTTAAATAAAGTTCAAAGTTCTTTTAATATTTTTGTACTATGGCCTCCTGTTCCGTTTTGATTTTATTTTTAAAAACGTTTTTTCCTATTCTGAAATAGTGCTCTAGTCCCATTAGGGGTGTCTTTACTCCTTTTTTTCCCCAAATAGTCTAACTCTTCATTTCCCATGACCCATACGTGTCCTAGTACCTAATGAAGAGCGACAATATTTTTCTTGCCGAGGTGGGCACGACCTCATCAGCTTAGAATAAATGGTATTGGTGTTTAATGTTTTAAGTGTTAATAATCTGAGATCTTTGTGCGGAATTCTCCTCAGGCTAGTGCGTGAAATACTTAGCTGTTGAAGCTGTGAGATCGATGGATAGTTATTGTTCGTGAATTGAGTCTCACACTCTTGGCTACACGTTCTCGTAATTCTCATCTGTGCGCACCGTTCGACAACGAGGACCATGAGTGTTGTCCACTAGCATACCAGTATTACGAACTTTTTGTACAAACTTACGTACAGCAGGCGTGTTGGTGCTTCATTTCGGCCAAAACATCACACGGTTTGGGCTACACAGCACTCACTGGAGAAATTAGTTTTCAGTCACCCATATTCCACAAGTCGTATTTTGTCTGGTACTCGTAGTCGAACTCGTTTTGTATCAAAATGCCTTGTGCTTTAAGAACGTGCTGTGTGAGTGTCCTTAGCACGGGGTTCAAGGTGAGGGTTTTTGGCAAAGAGATTTCTGCCCCTTTCCAAAGAAAATATCTTTGAATTGTCCTGAGGGGGAAAGCATAAGAAGAATAAAGTGCCAACACTTTGAACTGGAACAATATCAACATCAACTATATTGGCTCGGCCATTTCGAGCGAAAATAAATAAAATAGAGAGCCTAAACCTATAGTGACTTACAACTGTCAACCAGGTCTATATCCTTGTTTTGAGAAATGGAAATGGAGGAGACCTAACGGCTAATGAGCAGAACTCTTCTTGATAAGATATTCTCTTAGAGGATTTGTCAATTCCTCGCAAGAGGTAGTAAGCCCAAGACACTCCGCATGACACTCCAACGTACTAACTATTATTTTAAGGGGTACTACATTTCGAGTGATTGGGAAAAATACTCCATCCAGAAGAGTCTTCGATTCCCATGTCCCAGGTTCGAGGCAACCGAGGAACCTTTAATTTAAAGTCCAAGCCATTCTAGCTACCAGCTGCTTGATCTGGATGACTGGAAGTAGCGTGCTCAGGATTTTAGAGGAAGAAAATTGTATTTTGGATTTGTTTGTTTCGACAGTGAGCGTTTCCTAGCGTCTTTGGCACATTTGAGTTACATACAGATACAAGGAGGAATTCATAGTTATTTTCTCCAAATTCTTAAACCCTCGAACAGTAAATATGATGAGTTTCAGTTTTCCGCGGCGGTTGACTGCAAATCGAATAAATAAACTGCCACACTACGACTTTACCAGGGACTCTACATCTCAGGCATCCTAAAATGTTACCGCAGCAAAATTCGTCCATTATACGGTTTGCAGACTCCCATCCACCATTATTGTCATTTACATAAATATCCCTTTTCCTAATGTCAGTTTAATCGATTTTGCGTAATTATATCTCCTTACTTGGGCCCTACTGCAAAATTTATTCCTCACTTTCACACATACATATATTTGTATGAGCAATAGTGACACAAACATCGATACATCCTGTCAATCATTATTGTTTTGCGATCCTGATTGCATTTTAACTTTTTTTTTTTATTGTCTTATAGCGAACGATTTTCCCAATGTTCATTGCATTGCTTAGTCCCTTTCTCCAGCCTCAGCTTTGCGACCGTCATTGTTGTCATTGTTTCGAATCGTATAGTATCGTGTGACGCCGTTTTACGTCACAAAAGTGCCATAGAAGTGCGAGACATCTGGATTCAGGGGAGATGGTGGGGAGGTGGTTTTTTGTCGTGCTTAACGTTTTAGTTCTCTGATTTCTATGTTCTTGATGCTGAATATGAGAACAACAAGGACTCTTTCAAATCAGAATGTTGCCATTAATGCAACAATTTCATCTAGCAACCAATCATCAGAAATCAGGCTTCCTCTCTGCTCCTTCAGTCCGATCGCGTTCCAGTTCACATCGATTTGAAATCGCGAAGGGCAACCAACATTCATCGCCGTCATATAGCCTTCATCATCGATATCCTCATCAGAATGGGTTGCATGGGATTGAGGGCGGTTGGTTGGAGAGGGTAGGTTTTTCGAATGATGCCTGTGCTCCGTGTTTTTTAACACTCTTAAACAATGGGGGTATTCTTTATTTCCTATTTTTCAAGGCGTGCGAAAAAAATCATTCCTATAGTCGAGGCAATGCAACCGGTAATAAACCATCCCTTCCTTACCCAGCACCCCTGCCACTACCACTTACCCAGCCCACAGCTTTTTTCACATGAAGCAGGCATAGTGGATTGCAAAAATATTAATTGCACACACATAACAATACACGAATCTATGTGAATGGAGAATTCATTAAATCCTGACTCCTGCAGCTGGATAAAACAGGGATTTCCTAAGCCCAGCGCAACTAACAAACAAACAAGCAAAAACAAAAAAAAATACACCCTTGCCGAAGGGTTAAAAAATCGCATCGCACTTTTTTTTTTATTTCTGCTGAAGGAATAAAAATCAATATTTAGCAATGAAGCGATTTTTGAGCTTTACTGTGTAGACCGGTGGAGGCTTGTTGGTGGTATTGAGCTGGAGGATGGGAGGATGATAAAGGAACGATGGCTCAGTCATCAGTTAATCAGTGTGGCAGCGATTTAATTAGATTTCATGAAGTTCTGGTTGCGGCTGTAACGTAATGTGTTACGAGTATCATCGGTGTTTTAGTAATATGCGAAACGAGAGGATGCTGGACTTTTGCAAATTCATACTTTTCCTTATAAAAAGCAAATCAAGAAGTAATTAATCTGAATGGAAAGTGAGGATCATTATGGACAAAAGGAAGAACTGGGAATAGAATTAATTTAGTTACACTGAGAGAGGATGTGGCAGACTCTTATGAAAACAGGGCAAAATTATTAGGCGAAATTCCAAGTCGCTACGTAAGTTAGAATTCAGCCGATCAATAATGGAGTTCCATTAGTCAAACGTCAAACAAACTTTTCGTCGAATCAATGAATTTATTTTATTAATTTACGAATTGATATAAATTTGAGTTGCGATAGCTTGGGTGACGGTTTGTTACGAAAGGCAAAGATAAAGGGTTTGTGGTCGGTAAAGATATAGTGAACAAGCGACAAGCTTCATGGTCCTGTAAATGCAAAAATAAGGTTTCCAAATACTGATTTGACGAAACGTTGTTGAGTTTGCGCTGCGTTACAAATAAATAAATTTGGTGGTGCAACAGCTCAAAGTGAACCAGGACCTAGTGACTTACAACTCTCAACCATTCCTGTGTGCGTGTTACCTGAAACAGAGGGGACATACAATTTTCTGGCGAATCCGAACAGCTAATGAGCAGCACTTTCCATGACAAGAGTATATACTCGTAGAGGATTCGTCAATTCCTTTCAAGGGGCAGTACACCCCTGAAAAAACTTTTTTGCAGCGGCTAAGAATCGAGCTCGAGACCTTCCGCATGACAGTGCAACGCACTAACCATTATACCAAGGGTGACTACTTTAGCTACGTTACGCAAATCAAATGTCATCCCGCAAACTCAGACAACCCAAAAGGTGGCGTTATAGCTGTTTTTGAGATGTCCTCCTCAGCTATGGGTATCTGATAATATACACGGGCGAGACCTATTCGGCTGAATATTATTTTGCCCTACATGATTATCTGGAAGTCTAATATTCGTGGCAACGGGTATCTGTCGGGAATCGTTACCGAAGTCCTCGCAAGGTCGTATGTCTCCGTTCTTTGTGATTGTCATCGACCAAATCAATCATGACATAAGTGATGCAGGAGTACAAATGTTAGTTATGTGGTAAATGAGTTGGCGGCCATGGATTTCCAAGAGCAATCGGAATTGTGTTATGAACTCATTTCCTAATATGGATTGTGGCACAGCTGTTCGAACAATAGTCGTCCTGAACACTTGACTTAGGGCTATATCTAGCTCGATAGTTGCTGTACCATAAGTGCTTATTTTTGTCTCTTTAACGGCGTAAAGAACGGCTGACTGTTGTTGAAGTTAGCTAGACGGTTTGACAGCTGAAACTGAAATTGTATATCCGCTATCAACTAAAAAGGGATTACGAGTAATTTTGTCCAGTATAAAGAGGCGATGAGACCAGCCGATGGTACCAGCAAATACTATTGGTGGTGATACACTGCTTTTTCTCGACTTGGTTGATGTGAACGGTTGTTTAAGCTACCTCTGGTGAACTGGTGAAGTTGTCTGGTATTTTGGTCAAGAGTTTCTAACCAGCAGTATTTCATTAGAAACCGTTATTTTGGTGATGACTTTGATGTTGACTGATACATTGCTGAGAGAGTTATGGTAACACGACAGTGACCAATCAACTTGTCGACAGTTTGTGCAAGATTGTTTGAGTCTTGCGTTACTGCAAAGATAACGGCTCGTACATTAGACGGAAATTTTGACATGCAAAGCACTTTAAGTACCTGAAGAACCAGATAGATCTCCTGTGTTGTAGCAGCTGTGAGGGCTTTGAGTCGCTCAGGTGCCTTCGACCAGTCGCTCTAGTCTTCGCTCCTAACTTTCTTCGTATACCTGAATGACCCTCGTTTGTATTGATCTGTATTTTTCTGCGAGTGGTAGTACATATAACATATTGATATTTCTTGTCATGAAGGTGAGACAATGGCTTCGACCTGTGCGAACCACAGCGAAGGATGCCCGCGCCAAAATTGTAGCAAATCCACCGCCACGGATAGACCAGATATACTTTGTTGCGTACTACCTGAACTAGAGGCCCGATTCTCTTCATTTCATCCAATGAGGAGTGGGCTCAAGTGGAGGTAAAGATTCTTGAATGTATTAACACGAGTATTCTAGAATACACCGGTTTTGTGCCAAAATTCATGCTCTTGTCGACTATCAAAGGGTTCAAGATCCTTACATGATATAGGGACTAACTCATCCTGGTATGGCTAAAATCCAAGATATAGAATATGCAGGGGTTATTTGTGAGGCCAACATTAAAAATTGTTAGCAAAAGTGACCTCTCCACCAGACCCAAAGTCCGCATTTACGTTCTGAGCCTGCTCATCATTAAGGAAATTACATACTGGGAAACCTCGTCCGAGTTCCAAATTTCAGCTTTCCTTGTGACGACTGGCACATTATGTCGATGGAACTGCCTGCAACCAAAACAGGCTAAGAAGCCTTAGAAAGTTACCCTCAGATGTGACGCTAGGCCTTATGATATATACGGGGACGATATTGAAGATGAACTGTCCAAAAACCTGTCATCTCTTGATCCAAGTCAAGCTGATGCCTCGGTATTTATGCCACTGGAGGAGGAGAAACGCAAAATTCGCACAGAATTTCTTTGATGGTCAACTATCGACACTTGTCAGGTTTTAAGGAATGGCCGAATATTTCGAGGAATAAAAAAGAATATTTACTCAAGATACGCAAGCCTCAAATATCCATACTAATTGGAGTCCTATAACGGACAACAGGGGCGAACGCAGAAAATAATTTCGGGGGGGGTTTTCAAAAATATATGAGATATTCATAAATATATTATTTTATTACTGTATTGTAGGTACTTGTTAATTAAGTATTCTTTATTGTAATTACAATAAATATGTTATAACTAAATGGTATTTGCTCTTAGAGATAGGACCTATCCGAACAATTTCATACAGCTAATCACAAAAACAAAACATCATAAAGATGGTGCAACGGATACCTATTTGGCAAATTTGAATAATGTTACCAAAAGTTGGAAAATATTCACTACGAGGGCGTTTTTGGTGCTTCCCATTTGGGCATTTTTATTCCGGAATTAATTGTTAGACATAGACTTTTACTACGGGCCCTGTGATGGAGGCCATTATTTGGTTCGTAAAATATCATTAATGCAACAAGAAGAAAAAGAGTGCAAGTGATTCCATAAGTGTACCTAACAATAGAGTTATAATAAGTTCTAGGTTCGCCTAGTGGTCCAAATCTGCAAAACTAAATCCGGCATATATTAATACGTGAAGTTATAACTTGTACTTTTGCGATCATAGGAAAAGATAAGGACACCAGCAACACTCAATTGGTACCTACGTTAACTATAGTACTACATAATTATAACCAAAACGCTATCAGAGGTTGCTATGTGCTACTCATTTGTAACTGTAACTTTCACACAAACGAAATGAGTGAGTTTTTTCTATTGCTGTAATTCAACACACTCCGACCTTGGAGCCATCAATAACTCAAACTTATAAAAATCGAAATCATTTATTAGCCATAAATCGGCCCTTAAGATTAACATGGATATCTGTATCGGTATATTTGCTCCGTTCGTTTTCTGCCCTATACATAATGTAAATTATCAAAAACGCAATTGCCGTTCGATTCGTCTCTATTTTTTAATCATCAATTCAAATTAAGAAAATTGCGTTAAAATACGAAGACACATAAAATAAAATGCACGACTGGGTCGCAGAAACTTGCTCTTATGTAAAAGACTAAGAATTTCAAAAATTAATCTTATTAGAGAAAAAGCATAAAATTAATTTTTTAAATGACTAAAACTCCTTTAGTAGTTGGAGCTAAACACAGGATGACATGTGTTTTGAGCAAATATTAGTTTATGAAAGAACAAAATTGTAATTCGTTTTAGTGGTTTCTTAAAAAAATAAGCTTTTGTATAAAAAATTTTTAAAACATATTTGAGAAAAAATTTTGGTACGCATATTTAAACTTTTTATTATTGTTCGAATAAAAATTTAATTTACAAAGAAAATATTGAAAATATATTGAGGTATCGAATTTTCAAAAAAAAAGCTTCTCTAAAAGTAAAGACTAATCGAAACAAAAAAAAATATCAAAATTCTCGGAGCCGTTTTTGAGAAAAAAACGATTTTCGAAAACCATTTTTTAACATTTTGTATATTGTGGGTACTTTTATTTTTAGGTAAAACAAATTTTTTTCCTCAGATCTTATAGATTATATTAAAAAACTTTTATTTATCAAGTCTTAAAAAAATTGAACATGGGGTTTTCGAGTTTCCAGAAAAAAATTTTGAAATTTTTTTTAAGAATCAAAAATAAACCTTTTAAAATTTGTATACGCAATAATATTTAAACCTTGGAGGGTCTGCATAATGATTTAAATCGGTTGTACTGTCTTCGGGAAAATCAAAAACAAAAGAAATGGTTCGAAGATGGCTTCCAAGAATAACCATTTTTTGAACAAATTTTTTCAACCACTACCTTAAATGACGAAATGAAATTTTATGAATTTTTTTTTTCAAAGTGCTGTGGGACTGTTTTTGAGAAAAAAATATTTATAAGATTTCGAAAAAAAAATCGTATAGCAGGTACCGTTATTTTTTGGTCTTAAAAAGAAAAGGAAAAAAAAAACGTGTGGGGGAAAAAAATTCAAAACGATATCTACCAAGTTTAACGAAAATCGGCCCAGCCTTTTAGGCCGTATTCGAACAGACAGACAGAACAGACAGAATTTTGGGACCCTCATTTTTCGTCTTCGCTATCATAGTAATATCAACTTTGATACAAATCTGGAGTTCGATTTTTTTTTACGAATGCATTACTTGCCTTATAGTACCTATAAATCGTAAGAAAAAACAACACTATCAGAAGAATTTATGCACAAAAATAACACTTTGTTTTTTTTTTTCTTTAATAAAATGAACCCTTATTTTTTTGGTCGTTTCGGGGGGGGGGGGGGGGGGTTTCAACCCCTAAAACCCCTAAAACCGCCCCTGACGGACAACAAAACAATCGGAACCCACATGAGCCGAATGGGCATTAGCCGTTGGAGATTATTTTCCTACGAAACGGGACAGATCTCTACCCTGCAACTAAAAAACATCGCAAAATTTATTCAGAATTCAGGACAGTTCAGGGAAGTAGCAAATCCTTTCAATTCACTCCCCCCTCTTCGATACACCTTTCTCATCTACTTCTTGGAGAGCGCAATAGAACCACTGAGATCCGATTGAGATGGTTCGGCTTTGAAGTATTGTCACACTTTCTTACCTAAAATAACCAACAAAAAAAACTGAGAAACGTCGGCATTTTTAGCTACTCGTTTAACCATCAGTTAAAATTCTGTTTTTATATGCACTAACCTCGTAAGCAGTATAATCCCTTAGAATAATGGTAAGTGCTTTGGCCTGTCTTGCAGAAATTCTGGAGTTCGATTCTTATCCGCTGCGAAAATATTGTTCAGGGGTTCCCTCCATTCCTGTTAGCACGCACATAGGAATAATATAGAAATTAGGTCGCAATGGTCTCTTATTTATTTATTTTTTTTTTAGGCGAACGTATCCATCGTATTTTTGCCTTTTACATAAATATTATATCCCTATTACGAGTACACCTCCGATAATAAATTGGCTAATTCGAGTCCCAAAACTCCTACATAAGGCGGTCCAAAAATTCGCTTTTAATTAACCATGAACACAATCTTCATCATAAATTCCTTCCATGCATCTATATTGAAAAGTTATCCAACCTCATTCACGATAATATTGATACAACACCCTAACTGGAAATACAAGCACAAACCGTTTTCAACAAGCAATCCAAATTCAATCGAACAGATCGAAAAGCGATTTATCTATTATCGTTTCTATTTGCAAACAATTCGCTCAGGACTCGCTCTATCTATATGTACACCGACTTATGCCCACATTCCTATATAATTGCATTAAAAACTTTCACCCTTAGTCTCCTCTGCGTCCCTTATCATCGGCCGGCATCCCTATGTCGGTTGGTCGGTCGGTCGGGTCAGGCGCAATCTTTCTTCTTGCCTCTAATACAGAGTGCAGTGGATTTTGTAATTTCAGAAGCCTTCAAGTGCAGAGAGAGAATTCAATCGTTCGTTCGCACTAAAACCAAAAAGTCACTGGTGAAAATCGGGCAAAATTCAATAACCGTTACAGCAGCCCCCATCCCCAAAAATCAGCCTGCATAAAGTAAAGAGAGAGAGAATTACATTTAGGTAGTGCAACAAACAATCGTCTGGGATTCCATATCTCTGGTCCTTCGAGCCGATTCGGAATTGATTGCTCACATGAGTATCGAGTTGAACTCAACCACATTTTGAGGGGTAAGGGTGGTCCGACTGGGTTGCAGAAGCTTTTTGGGTGTGGCTATAATGGAATACCTTCAGGTTTGGGAGCTGCTGCTGGTTAGTTTCAAGGTTGTTCTGTATTGTAAGTATCCATCGACTAGCATCCACGAGACCACATCACCGTGTAGAGGCATCTTTTATTAGGCTACCACCACCACTTAGAACAGGGCTCAGTCAGCGTATACTCATACATGGCACAGCAGACTTGGTGTATAATTTTGAGGTTCACAGGACACCCTCAAACCCAAATGCAAGGACAAGGACGAGGACGAGAGGACAAGGACTATACGACTACGATGTTGGTCCAGTCCTCAATTCATCAATCAATTGACCACACGGCAAATGTAGCTGAAAATTGGCCACCCATAATGTGCACACATGTGTCTGCAACTGTAAGTAACCAGGAACAGGAGTCGGTCCTTTCAATCCTGCCACCATTGCCGCCAAAGTCTCTTAAGAAACCAATTTAATAGGTTTTATTCGTACCTTGTGTGTTTCTGTGTGTGTGTGTTGTGTGCTGAGAATTCCCCATCAAAAGGACTCGGTGAATTAATTGCTCAAAGGACATTTATTTGTCTCCTAAATAGAGTTAAAGTCAATCGTTAAATCAGAATCCTTAAGTGAGTTATGCAAAAGCATTTCAGCTGTTCTCGCCAGCTTTAGATATTGTGGAGTGAATTGTGTATCCTCTGGGGCTTTGGGTGGATAAGTTGATGAGTTTTGATTCAACAAGTGTTGATTTGCAATAAGCTGTCGTTTTCTTCGCCTTGATGTTTCTTGCAGGTCTTTCAGTTCTTCAGCAGCCAATAAGAGACTTTCTTTGATATTTGCAATTCGATCCTGGTCGTCACGGGGCAGTTCTTCGTAGTCTTTGAGAAGTTTCTTGACAATTCTCGACTTCTGACGGATTTCTGAGTCGTCCATTGAATTGAGTTCTTCAAAGGATATCTCTCTCTTCTGACGGTCTGTAAATTGATTGTTTTCAGCTTGCGTTTCAAGAATGAGATTGTAGAATGCTCTGAGATCAGCTCTGAGTGGTACACAAGACCGTGAACGCACTTGTTGTTCAATTATGGAGTTTATGGTTTCCATTGCTTGACGCAGCATCAACTCAGTTCGGTGCATTTCAGATTCATTGTCCTTAAAAAAAAAAACAATCGAAGAATATTCCTTTGGCATGAAAACAAGAAAAGTTTGGCTTACGTGGTTTCTAATGGCATAAAAGTTCTGAACTTGTTTTGGCGAAGACACCTTGTTATTCATCAATCCTGGCCAAAGAATTTTAAGATTGGGGCTTGATTTGACGAGAGAAAAGATTGTTTTCACCAATTGAGAGGTAAGTTTTCCAGTAATAATCTCGTCCAGAGGAAAGTTATCAGTTGCTTCAATAACAGATTTGCTGAAAATATAGTTAGCTATTAGGAGGAAGCTCTTCAAATTCAATGTTTTCATCCAAGGGCTACACATTGAGATAGAAATACAAATTTCATTTTTAGTCATTTTTCATAACAAATATTTATTATACCAGAATATTTGAATTTTTTGAAATATTAATAAAACGTGAATATTAAATGAAATGCTATCTCGCCTTTTGAATTCCTGAAGAAATAGGCCTGTTTAATAAGAACACCAAAAGCTCTCGTAGTGTATGCTCTAATTGGCATGAACCACGCCAAACCCTGCAACGGGGGATCAAGAGATCGAACTTTTTTTTAAACAGTGCGCTCAGTGTAAAGGGTTTTTCAATAAGCGCGGGTAGATGTTGAAATGGAAGAAAAGATGTTGTGTGTAAAGTATATCGTAGTACCCCTTGGCATAATGGTTAGTGCGCTGGACTGTCATGCGGAAGTTCTCGAGTTCGATTCCTAGCCACTGCAAAAAAGTTTTTCAGGGGTGTACTGCCTCTTGCGAGGAATTGACAAATCCTCTAAGAGTATATTTCTTGTCATGGAAAGTGCTGCTCAATAGCTATTCGTAATCGGCAGAAAATTGAATGTCCCCTCCGTTCCTGGTAACACGCATACAGGAATGTTTGAGAGTTGTAAGTCTCTAGGTCCTGGTTCACTCCGAGCTGTTGCATCACCAAATTAATTTATTTAGATTGTGGTTTATTCCCATGCGACTTCATTAAACTCCAGTCTAGCGGGATCGAATTGTATGAATTTGGTGGCCATTTCACGTCATCAACTCGTTCATGCAGTATGTCAATCATGGCGTCCGCTCTGTAACGAAGCGTTCCATGCTTCCACCAATATCAATTATAAATCATTGTTCAACTATGATCGCCGCAGGAACGGCCGACGACACCATACCACGCAGCAGCTACCAACGACACCAGTCACTTCGGCAAGATAAGAGATTATATACTATGCCTTAATATAATACACGGTCACTATAAGATCATGACGTCACAGCCGGTTGAACACATTTGGTAATTTGCATTCGACCGGTATATAGTTCACACACAGTTTATACAAAAAATACAACAAAAGGACCTCTTTTTGGGAAGGAAAGTCACTTGTTTGCTACTTGTTTGACGAGCTCGATTTTAGTTTACAAGGCAACTGAAATTGTCCAGCTATTTCGTTCCTTCAGTTTGGTTCGAAGAACAAACGTCCTAATTACCACCATGGGCTTTGGTACCTGCTGATCTGTCGGTGTTTATACATTGGCTGTGCCTACCAGGGGCCTTAAACCTGCCGATCTACTTGTACTTGTAAAAGAGTAACCCGATATCGAATACCAGTGAATGAAGAAACCAGATGCCAGAATAGCGCTTTCCAAAGGAAACCATCAGGACCACGATACAAGGAGAATAACCGATGTTTACCAGTTACACTATGCAAGGTGTAAATTAATTGAAGTCAAGAATGTTTTAAGTTTTATATGAATTTAAGATTTGTTTTCAATAAAGATTTTGTATAAGGTTTTAAAGACCTTCCTACTGAAGTTTCGTGTTTTCTTCAGAGCGACCCTGGATATCCGGCGAGCAAAACCTCGGCTGGAAAGCAAAAAGCACATCACAGCTCTGTGATACGCAGCACCATCATGCTACAACCACATATCGTCTAGGTCCATATTGTTCAATTTGAGGCACACAAAATTGGTTATCATCGTTCTGTACCGCTCGCCATTTACGGACGCCGACTGCCTCACTAACGTTGTTTTCGAAAAAGCACAGACCAATGCTTGCGCTGGAGAGATGGCATAGACCAGGACGCCCGAAGCCTTGGGGTGCGCAACTGGATGGCGTCGGCCAAAATTGGAGTCCTCTTCTAAAAGCTCCGAAGCCCAGTCATTGAACAAAAGGCGTTGTCTATGGTTGTGAGCTCCTGGATCAGTTAGATCTTAGATCTTGTTCCCAAATCCCGACGCAAAATTCGCCAAGTTGAAGTCATTAAAAGGCCGAGTTCTTGTGCACGGCGAAGGATCGACAGCCTCGTGTTTTGCTGTAAACTGTTAAGGACAGCGTTTTTTGACGTCCGAATGGTAGTTGATTACCGAACCGGTCATCTCGAATTTATCTAGCAAATGCTGAAGAGTCGATTATGAAGGCACACAACGTGTACCGTAAAGCACGTGCAAACCGCGCAACGTACGTCAACTACCCGCCAGTGTAATTAACTGCTATTAACTGAATGATGAACAACAGATTTGATTGGTTCCACCAATACAACATGGCCAAAATTGTATCAGAGCCAATGGAAACCTTTACCAGGTGGCACAAAAGTATTGTCGTAATGTGAATGTGCCATAAGTTTTGCAAACAGAGTCAAATGTCAGTGTGCATTGATATTTAAATATGTTAAAGAAATGAAGACAGATAGAGAATAATTTGACATTTGCAGTGAAAAGTGATTGGACCTTTATTTTTTTTGAGGACGCCGTCTGAAACATCCTTAACTGGTAAGCTTCATAGGCGAATTCTGTCCATATGCTACTAAATTTGGTCTCGAGCATTGTTAGATCCAGCAAGATTGAGCAACCGTAGTTCCTAATCTTAAACAATTCAACCGTAATAGTCACGTTTCAGGGAATGGCCATCTCCTTTGTCTAGCCAGACTACACTAATATAAAATTCCTTACCCGGCTCAATATTTCCCCCCTATTACGATATTCAGACATTCAAAACCAATGTACTCTGGTCAGTGGCGTAGCGTACCATCTCGGCGCCCGGGGCGGGAGACCCATTTTGCCGCCCCCATTCAATACTAAATTAAAATTAAATTTCGGGACATCATTTCACAGGCAATGAAGTATCTTTTATTGAAAGTAAAATAGGATCATAAACGGATTCTACGGGCCTTACGAATGAGGATCGTGAGACAAAGCTGCATCTGCGGATTCATCGCCATGCATGCGTTTTTCCTGCGAATTCTTCTCGTTTTGAGTTCGATTCCGAATTTTCTCCAAAGAGTCTTAGGAAAAACGATTGCGGCTTGGACGAAACGGTCTCTGCTCTCCTCTAGGAGAGCTTTTAAAACGCAGAGTTTCTGAGCACACTTATCCACACTGTGCGTCATCTTCTTCAGGTAGCTCTGCAGCTCAAAAGCCAAGAAAAGTGAGGAAGTTGAATGACTGCATGACTGTCAGAAGAAGACTGGCTACCGATCCGTCAATTCTTCCAGTACCTCAAGAACTTCCACAAACTTATTTTTAAGCGTCTTTACAGCTTCACGAGGTTCACTTCTTCTGCAGGCTTGTGACTAGATGCTTGAGGTACTTCTGGTGAGTCGACTTCGTCTTCGTCTGCACGTCTTCTTCTTCTGCCTGTAAAATAAGTTATGCATTCCCATGAATATTGGCCGGAGGACAATTCTAGGCCACTCACGATTGTAGATGGAGGAATCTTACTTACATTGGAATCAGTTCCGCTGCTGCTGGATGCCGCCGAAGACGTTAACGTGGCTTTTGAACCAGAACTAGAACTGAAATATTTCGCGTCTTGGCGTCTGCTTCTTTCTTAGCCTTTTTCTTGCAGTATTTCGCGCTGCTTCCTTTAACTCTTTTTATTTTCAAAAACTAGTTCAAAGGTTGAGTGAAGTACTAAGTGTTTAGTTTTAGAAGATTACACAGTATTTAAACTATAAACAACACAATCGAAACAACTTTCTGTGATGCGGGAGGGAGCAAAAACATTGAGCTGGCTGAGACTAGAAAAACGTTTCCGTCGAATCCTAGTTATCTTATCATATCTCGCATGTGCATATCATATGTTTCGGAACACTCCCTTTCAGTTTCGTGAGAGTTTCGGAACGTTTTGTTTTAGTTTCGCGAGTCGCGCGACAATACGAAATGCACTCTTACGGCCCTACTCACCATCTACGAATTCACGAAAATCAGCCGAGAGCGGTCAACGACGAACCACAGATAGGGTGGCAAATTTCAAATTTACATCACTGTTGTTTGTTGACTTGTCAAACGATCTTTCATGAAACATATGATTTCTACTCTAACCGCATCACAGGCGACATTTTGCCGCCCCCTAGGCCTGCCGCCCGGGGCGGACCGCCCCCACCGCCCCCCCTACGCTACGCCACTGACTCTGGTATCTCCTTTTAAATTTCCTCCAACTTTTCTAAGCGCTCGCACTGTGCTCGAGCATTTTAAGGGTAGTTAAAATTGCTTTAGGTGCACACACACATCTCGGGCAACGATCAATATTTTGAGATTCCATATTACGGGCCAAGTGATTTCCCATTTTTCTGATTTGAACTGGCCGTCCAGGCTTCTGGCGGCAGACTTCTTCCTTTGGGGCTTTCTGAATTCTTGCAGTTACCACATCAAACCTTGCAATTCTTCAAAGCGAACATTGAATTTTGATCAATTCAAAATGAGGTAAAACGATCACAAAAATGTGCATCAACTCGGGAAGTGGTTATTTGGCACACATAATTTTTAATATCATTAATTTTCCATCTTCCAATAAACTTGTCGTGCAAATAGAGCTAATTTTTTTTATTTCCAACAAGATGGTAGCCAATTCACATTATGACTTTTTGTATTAACCTATGCACTAGTCAAGATTCATAGACCATGCGGACATAAAATAATTCTAACGAGACAGTAGATTATAACTCGATTCGAAATTAGTTTTTACAAATTTGAACCAATTTTAACTATTTTACTACAAATATTTTGATCAGCTTACTATTGTTCAACGTTTAAGCTATTAAGCGATCAAGCTATTCGCTATCACACCATTGTTAATATTACCTGATTTCTTCATTGGCCTTCCTTTTGCTGGTAGAAGTTAGAATTGGAAATACAACGCCACGCCTATTCCGATTCCAGTCCACATCTCCATATTCCACTAACCTGTCTTCCCTACTTGTTTTGTTCTTAACTGTTGGTGGCTTGAAAGTTAAAGTGTTGTTTTTATGAAATTGTTCTGGTAGTTTTCCATTTCCCAAAACTGTTGCATTCACAGACATATGAAGTTTTATATTGACATCTCTATCCTTATCCACCAGATTGAGGGGAAGTGAGGTTGTTGGACGGATGGTGGTTGATTTCGACTCAAACTTAGTTTTATTCAATCCGGAGTCAGTTTTTCCTTTGATAAAGTTTTGGAGCTTTACAAAAGCTTCACTGTGCATTAATTGGTCACTTAATTTTGCCAGAGTACCTTTTTTGCTAATTCGATTTTCTTCGACATTATCAAAAGAAAGGCCTTGCAGCTTTCGGTCTAAGTCAGTTTTCTGGTTTATATTGTCGAACTGATTCATATCAATGCCGTGGCTTAGACAATTTTTCGATCTACAAACTTTATCCGCTGCAATTGGTGCATCGTCAGAATCCTCCACCGAAAGTAATTTTCTACTTTCCATCACTTCATAGTTATCTTTCCAAGGATCAGGGTTATCATCGTTCCGGATTGAGTTGGTCAAAATATCTTCAACTGTTATTTTTTGTCTGTCTTCTTCAAGAAACGAGCTTGGTAGAGTCGGGCCATCGCCATTTTGCAACATTCTCAAACTTGTCTTCAATTTTACAGCTTGCATTGGATCAACATTTCTTTTGGAATTATGTCGAATCGGCCATGCTTCTTTCGGCAACTTCTGCTCAACAGCATCTTGTTCAATTTTCGAAAGTTTATAGTTAGCTTCGTGAGAGAGATCATTCTGGGTATGTTCCCATTGATCTTGTAAATTGGGCTCTTCATCTTCGTAGTATTCGTATTCTTCCTCGGGTTGAGATTTTTTTGTTTTCCAACGAAGGGGTCTCTTTAAACAGCCTCCATTAAGACATTCCATTGCTCGGAAAGATTGATACCATGCATCTCCAGCTTCCAGGTCTGAGTCGTCTTCTAGTTGATCTTCGTTCTCATCAAAACGGGATAGAAGCTCTTCAATAGAGTGACTTCTTTTTTGACGCATTCGACCCAGGTTTAAATTTAAATTAACGTCTTCGAAAGCTTTCAAGAAGTCATCCAGTTGTGAACCAACAACAGTATTGAGCAAGACCAGGATCAAAAATAGCGATGCGTGAAGAGTTTGTGAGTTTTTCATTTCAAAACATGAGAAGGTGAAAATAAATTCTTGGGTTTTGTTTTAATTTGAAATTATTTGACAATCAAAATTAAGCCAAAGTTATAAAAAAAAAAAAACAATTTATAGGGAGTTTTATTTGACGAATTTAGGGCTTACCTTTCGTTTAAATTTGGAAAGAAGAGAGCTGTAAAACATAAATTAAAAACGTTTCACAAACAGTTCTGTTTAACTACATATAACCCAATTTCGGTATTTGAAAAAGAAGCTATAGAAGCTTAAAAACATTAAGCATTCATCAATTGAATTATTATTTTCAGTTGTCCAAAATACGTATTATTATTATTATTGTTTTATTTTCCAAGCTTAATCTGATAAACGTTGGTTACATTTTGGTAGTCTAACCGCCAATATTTTTGTTGTCCATTGTAATTCCAGTAAATTTAGCCAACAAGTTGCCAAACTCTAAATCAACTCCGACAAATTTTCCAGAGGGTTTATTTTTTGTCTAAGCTTTTTCCTAAGCCTAGTACTCACCTAGCGTGAAATGAAAAATAAATACGTTCCAAATTACACGCGGAAAATAAAAATGAAAATAGAATAAACTTTTCCACGTGAATTTTTGATACTCACTTTGAATGAAAAAAAAACAATTATTTTTAAACTGATTCGTTCTTTCTGTTTATAAATTTTCAATTTTTTGTTTTGAAACAAAATATTTAAATCAACTGACAAATTTCACAGTTTTCCACGTTGCCTTAAACTTTTTCCTGATGGTTGTACATTGAGAAATGAAAATCATAGAGTGGAAAAAGTTGTGGAACATATTTGTTTTTCCAATCCACATTTTAGTACTCACCTCTCGTTGCGGATTTCATGCCAGTGAACCAGCAGTCACTTTTATATGAAATTTTCATTTTCACTTGAACTGAGTACTAGGCTTTAAGTTGGATAAATGAAATGGAATTCGATGGCACTTCTAAATAAAAAAGGAGTCAAAAGAAGACATTTTACAAGATGGCGTCCTTTCTAATACGACAAGATTTTATACTTAAAAAATATTTTGGAAAATAGTTTTGATTATGTACTTGCTAGTGAAGCACGGCGAAAGTTAAATGGTCTCTAAAAATAACTACTATTGTGTAGTAAATATGTAAATATAAGCTTTCTGGAATTGTGGTATGTTTTCAAATATCCCAATTTACCCTATAAAAATCTTAATTTTAACTAATTTGTATGCCATCCCCTGAGTACATCCTGTAAGTCTAGTTTTTCCTTGCTGAATTATTTCATATATAGTTAATCTTTGGAAATAAATTTAAGAAATTGAACTTTTACTGTAAGAATCTAGATGGGGCCCTTTTCGTAGTGTCGCACTTTAATTTCAATAGATTTTTGACAACCTTCTCTTGAAAACATATGTCCAGTCAATCGCATGGTTAACTCAACAATTTTGTTAAATTAAATCGCATTTAATATTGAAACTAGAAGTGATATGGTTCACGAAATAAAATTTAGGACCTTGTAACCTCGTACTTAGATGAGAGAACTAGTATTTAACAAAAATTCATTTAGACGTCAGACCCATTTTTACCTGCGACATAGGTATTATAGGGCAAGTTCTGCATTTGGAAAAATAATCGAACTCGAGATTTTGATCAAAGTTGACATATCGATGATAGAGAACACAAATAAAATGCACGACGGGGTCGCACGAACTTGTTCCTGTGTTTCTTAAAAAAATACAAAATTTTTAAAACAATTTTAAGTAAAAAATTTGGTACGCCAACTTTGAGTTTTTATTATTATTATAAAAAAAAATAATAAGCTGTTTTTGAGATATCGAATTTTCTTTTTTTTTCCAAGAATTCAAAAATATTTTTTTTTAAGTTTTGAAATGCAATGTTTTTCAAACTTTTTAGAAGCATCTCCATAAAAAAGTTAATTAAAATGCGTTATGTCGATAATGAGAAATTCAAAATTAGAAAAAATGGTTCTATGGTAGGTACAAGCTGTAATATCTTAATTTCAATTTTTTTTTATTAAATTACAGATCATAAAAATTAATTGAAAGGAAAAAAATTTATCAAAATTCTAGGCGTCGTTTTCGAGAAAAATAAGATTTTTGAAAACCATTTTTTAACATTTGTATAGTGGGTACCATTATTTTTAGTCATTTTGAAAATTTCAATATACAATACTATTCAAACTTTTTGGGAGCCTTAGCAAAAAAAAATGATCAAAATCGGTTTTACCGTTTTTGAGAAAATCCAAAACAAAAAAAATTATTCCATGGGGGGAAAATTTTTTCAATCATTAACTAACTTTAACTAAATGAAATTTTTTTGTATCATTCTTTTTTAAATCTGTCGAGCAGTGTTTTAGAAAAAAAATATTTATAAAACTTCGAAAGAAATCGTGTGGCAGGTACCGTTATTTTTGGTCTTAAAAAAAAAAAGAAAAAAAAGCGTGGGGGGAAAAAATTAAAAGTGATATCTACCAAGTTTAAAGAAAATCGGCCGAGGCGAGACCAACTTTTTTAGTCTTCGCTATTTTGAACAAAATCTCGAGTTCGATTTTTTTTCCGAATGCATAAATTTCCTTTAAGTACCTATAAGTCGCAAGTAAAAAAGTGGGTCCAGCAATTCCGTCTATCTGTATGTCTGTACCTCGACGTATAGTGTAACCCGTTGTTCTTCTTATGGCATGGACTACAGTTTCGTCAAAAACAAATTTAGGAAGAAATGTTTAAATGGTACCTGTCGTAGAATGGCTTTTTAATTTTCTATTTTCGATTTTCTCATTAACGGTTCTACCAATTTTCGCCACAGTTTTAATACAGAAGCTCATTTATATTTTAAATATTTTTGTATATACAAATGTTTTCGGATTTTTAAAAAAAAAGAAAATCAATATCTTGAAAACGAGTGAACGATTAGTTTTTGAAATTATTTTCTAAAATTTTTATTATTTAATACTTAAAATTGTTATACAAAATTTTTTTAGAAAAATTTTAAGCAAATTTCTTACATAGAAAATGTATTTAATAATAAAACGATTTTTTAAATTTAGACTTTTCCACAAATCAAACATCAATTTTATACATTTGAACATTTTTTGCTAATTAAATCAATGCGATTTATCAAAACAAAAGTTTCATAAAAAAGTATTGTGAACAAATAATAGACAAAATAATTTTAATAAAGAAATCGTTTTTTTTTAGTTTGATTTTCTCAAACTTCCGAAAACTAGTATACGAAAAATCTAGAAACTTTGAGCTATGAAACTCAAAATACATAGTACATATGTTACATATATACGTAATCACCCCTGTTCTGATTTTCGTTTACGAAAGTAATACTAATAATAATAATAAGTATTTTTAAAATATATATCTTTAAAAACAATTTTTTTGTCTTTTATAAGGGGAAGACACATGTGTAACAGAAAACCTGTCTGAATGTTGGTACCACTGCAAGGCAAATTTGTACGAAATTAAGAACGTCGTATTCAAATCCGTACGAAAATCAATTTCAGTAACGAATTCAATTCGGAAAGAAAATCAGAATTGGGGTGAATATGTTTTTGTTTTTCGAAATCTCAGAAACGAAACTTAAGAAAATACAACTAAAAAAAAAATTGAGCCGTTTATAATAAATTGTTTACAGTTTTTTTTTAATTTAAACTCGTTAAGCATATTTAAAATATTATGATAGGTGGAACAAAAGTCTCAAATATTTTTTGTGATAATTTGGGGCCGGCCTATGTTCCAGGGACTTCTATCTCTGTGTCTGATCTTGCACATAAATAAATAAAATGCACGACTGGGTCGCACATAATTCCTTTTAGGCCTCGGCCACGTACTGAGCGACGAGCGACTGAGCGATTGAGCGACGTCGCTCTGTCGCTTAAAACAATGACAAGTCGCTCCAGGGTGTACGTGGCCACTTCCATACAATTTCATTTGTTTTAATTTTTTTGCGTCGCTCAGCGACTCGTCGCTCAATCGCTCAGTCGCTCGTCGCTCAGTGCGTGGCCGAAGCCTAACACTTAAGAGACTTAGAATTTTAATAATTGATATTATAACAGAAACATTTTCAGAAGCTAAAAAAATATTTTTAAAAGGCTAGAACCACTCATTTCCTGCTTAAGAAAAAAAAAATTTAGAACGTCAATTTTAAGTTTTATTGTTTTGAAAATGTAAATTAAATTAAAACAAAAGTCATTAACCCATCTTTGAGATATCGAATTTAAAAAATCGGAAAATATATTTCGTATCCAATATTTAAAAGTTTTTTTTTAAACTTTTGTACATACATACATGTATAAGAAAATTAATTTAAATCAATTGTGCTGATAATAAAAAGGCAAGAATAAATTTATCTTCATTGAAAGATAGATCGTAAAAACTAAGCGACATATGTAGAAAAAAATCTATCAAAATTTTATCAGCCGTTTTTGAGAAAAATATCAATAACATTATATAAAGACAAAATGAATTCGATTTTGATGTTATCTAATGAAAAACCCCACCGATCACCTTGTGCTTATTTAAGGCTTATAAGCTTCCTTCCCTGTCTGTGAAACGTCCTTGAGAATATTCTAGCAAATCAGATATCTTACCACGTCATTCGCTATAATTTGTTTTCTTTTGTTCAGTTGGGTTTTCGCCCAAGTCACAGCTGTTCTACTGTAAAATTGTGAAAGTACTAGACAAGATTAGAAGTCAGTATGGTCAAGATAAATAATTGTATAGTGTTGGAAGGACTTTTCACAGGTGTTTGACAGAGTTAATCGAGAAATCTTGTGTAAAAGATGAATTTGGTCCATCTCACAATCAGGGTTGCAAAAGCTTAAGTCACTTTTTAGCTTAAGTTTGGCTTTGATTCACAAGCTAGTGGGTGACTTATGAATTAAGAAAAATGTAATTCAGCAGCTAGTTACTGACTTATGAATTAAAAAAAAATTATTCATAAGTCAGTTGGTGACTTGCGAATTAAAACAATTTAAATCATAAGCTTCTTAGTGAATTATGTATTAAACAAAATAAATTTAGAACCTACTAAGTGACTTATGAATTAAAAAACATTTAATTCATAAGCTAATGGATAAATTCTGATTACGAAATGATTAATTGGAAAATTTATAACCTAGCATGATAATCTTATGACACACAAAAGCTTGAAATCTAATTTCGTTAATAATTAAATAATTATGTAGTCAAAACAAGCTCAAACATCTCCAATTTGTAAATGGATTTATGAATTAAATTTTTTTTAATCATAAGTCACTTAGTAGCTTGTGAATTAATTTTTTTTTTAATCATAAGTCACTAACTTGCTCATGACTTAAATTTTTTTAATTCATAAGTCACTTATAGGTAGTGAATTATTTTTTTTTTAATTCATAAGTCACTTAGTAGCTTATGAATTAAATTTTTTTAAATCATAAGTCACTAACTAACTTATGAATTAAATTGTTTTTAAATCACAAATCATCTACAGACTTAGGTATGACTTATGGTTTTTGAATTCAAAAATTTGCAACCCTGCTCACAATGCCAAACAATGATTTAACTTATCCCAAAAAAAGTCTAAAGGTGTCAGATCACATGATCTATGCGGCCAATCGGCAGGACCATTTCTCGATATAACACATTCATCCAATTCAGTTTTCAAGAAGGCAACGCCTTGTTGAAACCTCATTTCACTAATGTCTAGGCCATAGGACAGGTTAGGTTGACGTGGCTGTCAGTAGGAGAGTCGACTGTTGACACACTTAGACCATGACTTGGTCTATTTTGATACCACATTGAATCTTGGGAGACTTGCTCCCTAATCGATAAGCCAATTGGAGCTCCTTATGAAGCGAGCGAGATTGCTTGTATCTATATTTGCTAGATTATTGTAGTAGAAATCTTCTACTATGATGAAAATTTTGTTTTTACTAAATGTTTTGACATTGAAAGTTTGTGTATTTGTTACCGGGTCCGTTCACGGCGCAAGTTCAAAGTTCTTAGGTCCCAATGGGAAGACCCTGTATGCATGTATTACTTTTATATTGCGAGAAAAAACTGGGCGTAAAAATACCTTCAACAAAAATTTAAAATCAGACCAGTGATTTTCCGGTACCTGGCATGCGCTGTTAAGGACTTGTTGACGAACTGATAAATAGAGTTGGACTAAAACAGAAACACTATCGGGATATTTTATAAATTTGTCAAATACGACTTGATGGTAGTATTATATGTACTTACAAACATATACGTAATTTTTTTTTCTTTATTAGCGCGCACTCAAGGGGTTATGAATACCCTTATAATGATTTAAAAACCTTAGTGCGAGCAGTGAGGAATCGAGGAGGGGATTTAACATTTCTAATTAAGTTCAGCTTTTAATGACTTTCATCGCTGTCTTACCATTAAAAGATGAGTTTCTAATTTTGTTTTTTTATTTAAAAACATAAAAATACAAGCTATAAAAATCCAGTTCAAATGCCAATAATTTCCCATAAACCACCGCCACCAACAACTCCTAATAGACATTTGCCCAATATAGTAGAGGAGTTTATAAAAGCATGTCTCAATCTTTGCTACACACTATACCCTCGTATAAAGCTACACCAAATTGCCACTTGGAAAACTAGAAAACTATTGCGAAAAGCGTTTTATATGAGTATTTCAAATCCTCTCAAGAAGTAAATATTATATATTCACTAAAAGTCCAAAAAATTGTAAGGAAGAAATCAGCATGCTCTCGCAGCATCCCAAATCCAACCAGCCAACCAACCAACCAAGCAACGACCAACTCCTCAATAATGTTTTTGAGGAATTGAATTCGAATGGGTTGTTGCAGCAGAAAAGGTCCTCTAGCTTCATTTTGTTTTTCGTCTTTTTTTTTACAGATTCCCCACTCTTATACACCTCTACTTATGTGTTTTTAGTTTCCGGCTTTTTACTCTCGCCAAGTATGAAAAATTGCTGTAGCATAGGATGCAGGACGTTTACTGCGCCACTGCTACGCGATAAAATTTATTTTCACTTAACATAATGTTTTACGGTTCCGTGCAAGAGTCGAGTTGGTCGGTGTGGAGGTTTAGGACACCCATGATGACTTTGGTCCTAGCTGGCAGTTGTATGTACATACCAGCCAAATATGTACCTTATTTTGTGAATTATAAGAAACCACTGACTGTGTTGCACACATATTAACACGTGTCCTTTTTCACTACTTGTATTTTTAAAAGGAAGATTTCGCCAAAAATCTGCAAATTAGACAATAGAGACATCTATCCGAGAGAGATGTGATCATTTATTGAAAAACTTTGAATTAAATATAAATAAATATATGTAGGTATATGTATGTAGTTACAAAAAATTAGGCTTTAGTTTTCCTAAGTGTAGAGATTTTTAATTCAAAATCAAAACTTTTTTATTAGAATATAGATTAGTGTTGAGTATTTTTAACTTTCTTCACGCTTTCCCGCAACAATGCTTTAGTACGACCCTTGTATATAAAACTTATAGTAATTCCATGAAGACGATCGATTGTGGCGACATCTTAAGCATAGCGACAGTATTTCTTAGATTTGTCTGCTATATTTAATAATAAAATATTTTCTTTTTTACTACTTGTTTTGTATTTTATCCTACTCTCCACTGTAAAATCACGCTCCATGATAATACTATAGGTTATAATGGCTGTTTTTTTGCTATTTTCTTTTTGGCAACACTGGTTTTGACAGCTCACGGACGTTTCGTGTCTCGTGTCACTGTCAAACATTTTCAGTTTGGTCTATTATTTAACCATGAATCGGCTCACAAACGAACAACGCTTGCAAATTATTGAATGTTATTATCAAAATGCGTGCTCTGTTAAAAAAGTTCATCTCGCGCTTCTTTCATTTTTTGGTTAGTTTAATCGAACTAACTACTGAGGCGGCTTTTCGGGCTATTGTGACTAAATTTCGCACCACATTTACATTGTTGACCATTAAACCATCAACACGCTTACGTAGAGTGCGAACTGAGGAAAATATCGCAGCTGTATCGGCCAGTGTTAGTGATGACCGTGAATTATCGATTCGGCCCCGTTCGCAGCAATTGGGCCTCTTTTACTCCACTACGTGGAAAATTTCGGTAGGTGTGAAGCCTTTCAAAATGCAGCTGATGCAAGAATTGTAGCCAAACGACGTACCACAACGCCAAATTTTTGGTGAATGGGCTCTTGACAAAATGCCCGAAGATCCACTTTTTAATCAAAAATTGTGTTCAGCGACGAAGCTCATTTCTGGTTGAATGGATACGTGAACTGTATTTGGAGTAAAGAGCAGCCAGAAGAATTGCAAGAACTACCAATGCATCCAGAAAACGTCTAGTGGAATCATTGGGCCGTATTTCTGCAAGGATGATGCGAATCGCAGCGTTACTGTGAATGGAGAGCGCTACCGTGCGATGATAACAAACTGTTTTTTGCGCAAAATGGAAGAGCTTGACTTGCATGACATGTGGTTTCAATAAGACGGTGCCACATGCCACATGCCACATAGCACGCGAATTTATTCGTGAGATACCGGCCGAAATGTTAGAAAGAGTATGCCAAAATTGGACTAAGCGGATGGACCATTTGAGGTGCAGCGGACAACATTTGCATGAAATAATCTTTAAACATTAAATTATATCGAACGTACTATCGTACTATTCAAATAAAGATTTCATGCATTTTTCTGAATTTTATGTGTTTTTATTTTTAAATTTCCGATTTCACTCGTTACAAAGAAATTAATCTGCCTTACATCATGTGTGTCATAATTTGCAAAATGGTGGCGACACAATTTTCTCAAAAATCTTGAAAATTTTTTGTCAAAACCCGTAGGGAAAAATAATTTACCTTATATTAACACGACGATGTCCGTGTAATCAAAATTAAACATCATTTGCACTTTTCAGTTTCTTATGAAAAAAATAATGTCAGATCTTAAGTACATATTTACACGATGAAGTCGTAATTAATTGGAAAAAATTGAAACAGCTTAAAAATCGTCTAAATCTGGCATTAGTATTTCCGCGGGAAAGCACATTTCTGTTGTTTCTATTGGAAACCTCATATTTTGACCGTTAATTGAATGAAGATATCTTAATCGATTTTTTTGGATTTCGTTCCAAATGTCACCGCAAATCACTCAAATTTATTTTTTTTCATGGCGGAAATATTATGTTATTTTGTTGTATATTTAATGCATTTACACTGCAACCATCTATTGCATTTTTGATACCTCTGTACTGCTAACAAGTACTGCTTTATTCTTCTGAACTTTTTCATAAAAAATCCCAAATAATTTAGTATTTATCTTCTCTTCTCTAAACGCACTTTCTCTGTGAACATACCCTCCAAAATAAAAAAAGACAACCTTACAGAAGAGAAATCTGTGAATTTATTACACTTATTAGTGAAAAAGTGGAGTGTTTCCCCACGCGTATTACGTTTTTTTCTTCAAAGCCACAATAACGAAATTTCGCAAATTACAAATTTGCTATTTCGTTTGACAGCACATTTCATTTAGAATTTTGTGAATGGCGTTAAAACTTGTCTTTTTTGTTTTCTGTGTGTTTCCAATGAGTTGAATTTAGACATTTTCATTGGATTCCAATATGAATGGCAGGTTCAGGTATCTATTCAAAGCGGGTAGCTTTGTGTTGTTCTTGCAAAAAAAAAACAACTGATGAAAATAACAACCCAAAGTATCGGAAATGTTTTAAATTTATGTAGATTGATAGATTATCAGGTTATTGAACGCAAGGAATGAATTTCACTTGGGTGTGTTTGTAAACATTGCACGTGATTTCCTATCAAATTGCATGCAAATTTAGTTGAAATTATCTCCTTTGAAATATGATTTTGTTTGGGAAATGAGATGATTTGGTATCGAATTTGGAAAATCAGTTTGAGAATACTTTTTCACTTGCAAATTTTTAATAGGCATATTTTTTTAACAAAATTGAAAAAAACACCTAGTGAGACAGATTTTTAAAATAAGTTTCACGTTTTCAGAGAATATTTTTTTTGGACAACAGTACCACAACAAGTGCCAGTTTCTTGTGGTCAAAGGATTTTAATTGCTCGTTCTCACGCAACACCGTTACTTGACTAAGGCTATGCTCAATTGTCAGATAGGCGTAATGGAGATATAGTGGTATAAGTTTAAAAACAAATAATAGTGACAGAAATTTCACATCTGAAGTGTGTTTCTAAAACCAAAAGCTCTAAAACTGATGGCTCTAATGCTAGCTACACACGAAGCAACCGTTGCAGCAACGTGTTTCGTTTGTTCACTACACAAGTGGCAACTGTTGCCGCAACCATAGTACTGTTGGAACAACCGACCGAAAATATCAAAACTTTTTCATATTTCTGGTAACGGTTGCAGCAACACAAAATCAATTGGCAACATAGCTACACACGAAGCAACGGTTGCTTCAACATGGCTGTGTTGCTGCAACGGTTGTCTCGTGTGTAGCTACCATAAGAATTATGAAGAGATATTTATACAAATTACGTATCTGTTTTGAACGTAGAAAACGCCTTTTAGCTAAACGATTAAGATTTCTTATCTCTTTAAATATAGGCAGTTTACATTGTATTCGTTTGTCAAAAAATGCATGCAGTTTGAACTGGACTTAACAAGAACTGCGTACCGATCAGGAAAACTGATGATCCCAAGTAAAACTACGTTTTCTACAGAAGATAATTCGGAATTTAAGGTAAGATATAATTTGTAAAAGGTGGTTCCACCACACTTAAATATTAAAAAGAAAATTATCTTTGACAGCACCAATAGAAATCGTAACGGTGTTTTATATTATCTTATATAGGGTAAGTGTGAGAAAAAACATTTCATTTGTACCAAAGAATAAAAAATAATTAAGGTTGGTACTTTACCACGATTTGGATATAAATTAGTTCGAATTATAAAACAATTGATCCAATGAAGATTTAACAAGATTGATTTCTAATCTACTATATTAACGAACAAAATTTGTATCGTAAATATTCGAAATTTCAATCAAATTTAAGGTAAATCTGGGAATATCTCTTATAAGACCACCGGGAGTTGTCGCCAATTTTTGTATAATAAAGGCCATTAAAATTTAAAAGCTATATTAAACCAATAATTCTACAAGTCCATTTAAATAGTTCAAAGTCTTTTACTTGGCTTGATCAGTTATAGGCAGCCCCGGATCTAAGGGGGGCGAACTAAGGCGCTTGCCCCGGGCAGCAGTTTCATGGAGGCGTCAAATTCCTGAGACAAGAATTCGAAATATCGAACAAATGAAGCCTCTTTACCTACAATCTCATAAATGTTTTTATAAAGTAATCGAATCTTAATATAATATGTTTGAAAAACAAACTTTTCTATTTCCATACGCCCAGTTAGTTCATCAACACATACGAGTACTAAGTGATTTATGAACGCATCTAAACAGATCAAGTCCGTGATCTTTTTGCCAGGGGAATCCCCGTCACATCTATAGGTATATACGAGCCGAGCCGAACAAATTCAAACAGTCGAACGTCAAGTGACAACACTTTTTGTTTATGTAACTTTTTAGTGAAATCATATATTATCGTAGTGGAAATCAACAATTTGCAAGAATTACAGGTAAGAAATAATGACATATTTGAGGTATATTTTTATTGTTGAAATGCAAAAAAAGGATATTATAATTTCGCGTTCTGTGGCGCTTATGCAAGGCCTTGGTAAGATCTTGCACGAAATGAGAGAAAAACCGGTTGAATATTGGATTAAAGAAGCTACACCTGTATCAGAAAAGTTGAAAATTGAGTCGGTTTTAAAAAAAAAACGAATTTTTAAAAAGAAAAAGCAACATGACGAAATCTGTGAAGACGAAACAAGAATGCTAGATCCGAGTAGGCTATTTTCCAAAGATATAAAAGTAGTGTTCGACAAATTTTTAACAGAAATTGAGATAAGAGTAGAGAGTGCAAAGAGTCACATGAAAAATTCGCCTTCTTCAGTGGCGACGCTTTTTTAAATATGTCGACAGAAGATCTGCAAAAAAATGGAGCCGATCTAGCTTTAAAATATTCAAAAGACTTGAATGCAGTTGGTTTTTGCCAGGAACTAGCCGTATTTAAAGAACTAGTACATGAAATTAATGAAGAACCAAGTGCCTTCGACCTGTTACAATATCTGTACAAGCATGACTTGCAAGAAACGTTTACCAATGTTAGTATAGCCTTAAGAATTTATTGCCCATTACCAACAACACCTGCAATCTGTGAGCGAAGCTTCAAAATTAAATTTGGTGGTGCAACAGCTCGGAGTGAACCAGGACCTAGTGACTTACAACTCTCAACCTTTCCTGTGTGCGTGTTACCAGGAACGGAGGGGACCTACAATTTTCTGCCGATTCCGAACGGCTAATGAGCAGCACTTTCCATGACAAGAGATACTCTTGGAGAATTTGTCAATTTCTCGCAAGAGGCAGTACACCCCTGAAAAAAACTTTGCAGCGGCTGAGAATCGAACTCGAGACCTTCCGCATGACAGTCCAACGCACTAACCATTATGCCAAGGGGTACTACGAAGCTTCAGCAAACTGAAATAATTAAAACTTACGAGTATCTACGTTCTACAATGAGTCAGGATCGTCTATCTGGCCTCGCGATCCTAGCCATTGAAAACAAAACAAAAACAACTGTCTTTGCGACAAGGACTTTGAGGAGGTAATAGATTCTTTCGCAGATAAGAAAGCATGTTAAGTTGTAGTCTTTACTGTTTATATATATTTTTTCTGAGTTTCTGTTTTATGTCACAAATGAAAGTTATTAGTTATTAGATAATAAAAAGTTTAAATTTATCAAAGGATTATTAACTTCCCATAGGGAGTTATTGTAATCGGTCCGATTTGTCAAATTGGAATTTTTGACATTTCTCGACCTTTCAAGGTCCCTAGAGGCTATATCAATCATTTTTAGAGAGATGTATGTGTGTGTGTGTGTACGTACGTTCGTACGTTCGTACGTTCGTACGTTCGTACTTTCGTACGTTCGTACGTTCGTACGTTCGTACGTTCGTACGTTCGTACGTTCGTACGTGCGTACGTTCGTACGTCCGTACGTTCTGATACCATTTTTCGTCGTCGATATCTCAAGAACGAGATATCGACTTCAAATAAATTTTGTTTAATAGATAATAACTTCGAAAGAGGCTGAAAGGGCGTTTATTAAAATTCAGTGAGTAGTTTTTTCACTATAACGGTTTAAAAAAAAAGTAAAAATTTTGGTTAGTTTCAAATATCTCACGAAAAAATAATGCTATTGATTTCAAATAAAATTTAGTGTACTCATTATAAGGTCATACAGATTTGGTATGAATTTGGAAAATAATGAACATACCGTTATTTTTTTAAATAAAAAAAACTGAAAAAAAAATTTCATAACCCAGATATTCTAAGAACGGAAAACAATTTGAAACTCAAAATAATTTTATTTTACGAAAAATAATGTGTTTGACAACTGGTGAAAATTTAAAAAAAAATCAGTTAACAGTTTTTTTACAAAAAATAAAAAACTATATAAAATTCTATTGAAAATAGGTAAAAATTGTTTTTCGACTCAAATTTCTCGAGAACAAGTAGTGATATTGACTTCTAATTTAGTTTATTTTATACATAGTATAATTTTATACAATTGGTAAAATGTTGACAAGTATTGAATTAATAGTTTTTTTTAAATAAGAAAACTATTAAAAATTCTAGTGAAAACTAGTTAAAATTGTATTTCAAGTCGAATTTCTTGGGAATGAACACCGATAGTGCCTTCTAAAGTATGTTGTTTTATACATCGATACCTTCCCGTAAGAATGTATACTAAGCGACATTTCTAAAATTGTTCAGGAAACGAAAAAAACGATGAAAGTTCTAGTTGAATCATAGTGTGCTAAGAGACAATTTTGGTTAAACTAAGTGACATCTAACAAATTTTTTTGTTGCTCACGACAATGAGATCTTTATTAATGTCGCTTAGCATAATTTTTTTGGCGGATAATACAAATTTCAGGGGGCAACATTATATTAATGAGAAAACATGGCAGTTGATAAATTTTTTTATTTGTGCTCTAGTTTCCTTTTCATGCATAATAGGTTGGCGAAACCCAGGCCAAAACGTGGCCCTTAACATATAGTATATTCCCTCATCAAAAAGTCATTTTCGAAAAAAGTGTCGCTTAGTACATTCTTATGGGAAGGTATCGATATAATACAATTATTAACATATGGTTAAATTTTGACAAGTATCGAATTGACAGTTTTAACAAAAATATAAAAAAAATCTACTAAAAAGTGGTAATATTTGTTTTTTCGACTAGAATATCTTGAGAACGAGCAATGATATTGACTTTGCCATTATTTAATTTTATACATAATACAATTTCTAACGAATGGTTTATATTTGACATATATCTAGTTTTAGAGCGGATATATTTTGTAAGTACCCTTCCATCAATAACCAAACCATATCTTTTATATTTGAATATTTCGTTTTTAAATTTTTTTCAATTGAAATGTTTGGACCACAAATGGGAAGTTATCAGTGTGGGTCGCACTCAGCCTCTTTTTATTTTAACAAATGGTCAAAAAATGTTACTCATTGGCAGTTTTAACAGTTTTTCTCAAACACTGAAGGGAGGGCGCGCCACTATCAAGGTTTTGCCCCGGTTCGAAAAAATCGTAGATCCGGGGCTGGTTAGAGGTACCTAATAACTTATAGGTATTCATTTTTCTAATTTTTATTAAAAACTATATTTTTGTATGAGTACTGTTAGTACTGTGTGTACTGCTTTTTCAAAAAAAATTCAAATATAGCCTTGGTTTTGAACGAACTGTTATTTATTTTGGCTCTTGTAAAAACAAACCAGAAAATGAAAAACACATTCTGAAATTATCAAAATCTGTCAACCTTCACTTTAATTATATTTTTCTGCAGCCAAATTGAGTGTCCACAAATGATCTGCAATATTTTTACTGGATAGTTTTTCTGCTTTCAAGGACATACAACAACGGCAGGAAGATATAAGGCCTTTGCTGAGGTGTACCACCTTACTCAGCTTGTTGATCAGGCTACTCGACTAATCTTTCTCCAATTTCTCACCCTGATAAATATACTCGTACCATTAAAGTAATCTCTCCATTTGGCACTTCGAACTATTATGCAATATCAGTCAATTTCCGTTTTCCATCCATCCAATTAAAGAGAAGCATCTCGCAAGGACCGTTTGGCAATACTAGAAAACCAACTGTGAAGATTTTAATAAATTCTTTCGAATACATTATTTCTGGATAGTGACGCTCATGCTAGTACCGATATGATCACAGAAGTAATGGTTTTTAAAATGCGTTTAAGCTGTAAAGAAGGTATCAGGTTGAGAGAAGTAAGTTTCTGCGCTTACAAAGCGAGCCTAACTAAGGAGAATCGGAAGAGGCACAACCAAGTCAGACATCATAGCAATGCTATAGTAAAAAGAACAAAATTCTTACATGACTTAGCGTTAAGGCAAAGAATCCTGAAATTTCTGAAGGTAATAGATATTTCTGGTTATTTGGTCAAGAAGTTTAGCTGTTCGGAATCGACACAAAATTGTAGGCCCCTTCCATTCCTGGTAAGATGCACACAGAAATGGTTGAGAGTTGCAAGTCACTAAGTCCTGGTTCTCTTCGAGCTGTTACACCATCATATTTATATATTATTTATTTTATTTATTTGGTCAAGAACATACAAAATTCACCTTAATATTTGGTGCCAACAGTCATCTACAATGACAACCTGATATCTAGCTCTTTAGATAAGGCAAATGTACTTACAGCCTGTAAATCTAGCAGAACGTAAATCATTCAATGGGAGAAGTATAATTCCGCACTCGTACAGTTGCAAGAGCCCTTCGAGCTCTTGATATAAGCAAATCCGCAGGTCTTGATGATATACCCCTATTTTTCTGAAGAGCATTTGTCTAGCAACTATCGACCAATTGCTTTTACGTCCCTTCTTTCCGAAATCATGGAATCGCTGATTAATCATCAAGTCAGAAAATATCTCGAAGATCAAGAGTGGAACAGATTTCTAAATTGTTTAGGAGAAAGTAAAATTATTGCGCTTAATATTTCTAAGGCAATTGATAGAGTTTGACACCAGGATCCATGTTATGTAACTCAGGCGATAACTTATCACATCGTTAAAAAATGAAACTATTCATTCCCCTCTTATCGCGTCTGGAAAGAAATGGGTTTCTATAACTCAATGCGATAAGTGCAATTTGGGATATTTTTTGACTGGAATTTCCATTGGAAGGCGATAAGTCGATCTGTCATTTTTACATTTTTAAAGCCAGATATACACTGTTCAAATGCATGACAAGTATGTGCAAGTGTAATAGTACACTTGAATTGCACCCTTGTTTGAAGGAAAATCAAAAGATTTTGATTTTGCATTAAGCCTACAACCAATCTATACGTGTGATTTTTTCACTAATAGATATGTCAGTCCAACACTAAAATTGAAGGACATACATAAGCCGTGTTTTTTTGGAAAAGTTATCCGTAGTACAGTAGGATCACTGCCAATAAAAGGAGAAGTGAAATCCTACTGCGGATAGAGATTTGACGTTTATTCGAGTATCGGCAGTGATCCTACTGCGGATGTTGTATTTGTTTTTCATATAAAATCCTACTGTACTACGGAAAACTATAGTTTACATAAATAAATGTGTGATGTGTACTTAATATCATTTATACCTTTTTCTATTGCTCCACCGTCTTTATGTTTGGCCCTTGGGAGTAGAGCCGGAAACATAGAGACTCCCAAGTTTCGGTATTTGATTGCCGGCTGTTGCCATCTGTGAACTTGCCGCGGGCAAACGGCTTGTTCTCAGCCATAAAACCCACCAGTGTTTCCTTCTGGCACTTTGATAATCTTGCGCATCTCTAAAAATATAATATTTATTAATTAAGTTTTTAAATCAATTATTTATTATTCATACCTATATTACCTTTTTTGACTCCGACATTTTTCTTTGCCTTCGCGCTTCACCTTCTTTTTATGTAGTGATAAATTTTGACATTTGAAGAGAAAGACTTTTCAACTTTCAAAGATACAGAAACCCATTTTATCGACGACTGTCAAAGTTGCAGAAACCTGACGATGCGATAAAATGAATTTCGTGCCAATTCTAACCGTTTTTCGACGAGTTTTATCGCTTCAAAAGTTACAGAACATGGGTCCAGGCACTCCTATCGAAAATGCGTGCGTTTGATATCCACGAAACCCTTATTCTTTGGATTTTACCTTCTGAATCGGTTAATACATGTTGTATGTGAGTCTGATCTTTACAAAATAAAGCTAGGGGTTCCTCAGGGCTCCGTTATGTATCCGACTCTCTTCCCCATTTTTATAAATGACCTCTTATCTGAAACTTCTTATCCACTCCATAGTTTTGCCGACCGATGACTCTACCCTTAGCTTTTCATATTCATTCTCATATCCTTCGGAAGGTGAATTGTAATGGTACAGTATGATAGGCTCAGTAAACTCCTATCCTTATAGCTTTGTTAAGTATACAAAATTATGTTGAGGTTAATGCTTCAAAAACTCAAAGCTGTTTAATGCCTTTGAAGCAAAATGTACTCCTATGCCATTGTTCTCGAACTTTTGTGATGTCCGCTTTTGTCTTTTCGAAAATTGCTTTGTTGGTACCGGGAACAAATGTTATTAGAATTTATCATTAAAATGGTTTGCTAAATTCACCTTCGTAACGGCACTTGCACAAACCAAAGAAAATGAACCCCCACTAGAATGGAAAATAGCTCTTTTTCCATTGGGCTAAGACGACACCAAGAACCATACTAAGACGACAACGACTACGATTACGACCGACGACGTTTGCTACATGTAAATGACGCTTTAATTGTTTATGAGGTAGTAGAGCACCGAAAAGGACCTGCATTTATATAGTCCTTTGACTATTAGTGTAACGGTTTTCTTATCCCGTTATGAACCAGCTGAAACTTTATTCGCCATGAAAATGGCAAAAAAAAAATAAAACTAACAATTTGGGTGGACCGTTTCTTTAAATTCTAAATGCATGGCTCTTTACTTATTAATTTGTTATTTTGTGGACATGTGGCAATATCCTTAAGTATATCCTTCCTGCTGCCGGTTTCCGGATAGTTTACTGCAATTAAACGTGAGAGTTGCTTGTTTGTCGCCAACACCCACTCACCATTCACCACTAACTCCACCGGCTCTACTGCCTCCATAACCCTCGTTCGCCTTTCGTCCTTCGTCCTTCTGGCCTTTTCTTGCCTCGTGACTTATTTACGAGTGTATGAAGTGAAGTGGTCTTTTTTTAATTTCACGAAAATGAACCTTTTTACGAGACTTCTAGACTTCTTGAGAAGGCGGATGGGCAAGGAATTATTGTGTTTCATTGGGGAAGTTTTTTTTTCGTTCTTTTTATGATTTTATAATTTTACGATGTCCTTTTTGTCGACGGAGGTGCTGCTGGTGGAGGATAAGGCAGAGGTGGAGAGGTGGAGTGAATGCGGGAGAAACTAAAGTAGAAAATAACACACAAGTGCAATCGCGTAATGTGATTCTCTTCACTGAACCGCAGATGTTTTTCGAAAAATATTAATTTAGAATCACGGATAAACGTTATCCTTGCGATTTGGCAGTGAATATAATACATGTTGGAAGGGAGTCGCTTTTGTGTTCGTGTACTGTTCTGCAGCGGCTCCTTGGTGGATCAAAAGCAGACGAGCACACAGCTTTCTTCTGCCTGTTCTACCAGCTATGACTTGGATTTGTTATGCTTATTTAATGTCACATGATTTAGTTTAACGGAAATTGAGAAGGATATTCAGGACGAGTTTTTCTTTTCTTCTTCCACATGCTTCTCTAGGCCTCTGCGAGAGTTCTCCCAGCGACATTCTTGTGGGTGATTTTTTTTTGTTTGTTTTATTCTTCCAGATGTTCGTCGTCGTGAAGATGATATGATTTGGAGATTCCTTGTTCTCAGCCAAACAAGGTCCTTGCAGATGGGTGTGCTGGTTCTATCATTCTCTGTGGTTACAAGTGTATAAATATGCAAATAATCTAAAAGATTTATCGAATATTTGGATAATAAGCTTCTGGCAGATTAAATTACATGAAATTGATATTAACTGGTGTGTGCGCGGGTGGTAGGGTTTGAG
The DNA here is from genome assembly GCA_963931855.1 of Philhelius festivus. Lineage (NCBI taxonomy): Eukaryota > Metazoa > Arthropoda > Insecta > Diptera > Syrphidae > Philhelius > Philhelius festivus. Next base: position 231,531,717 of record OZ007554.1, read on the forward strand.
GAGGACACAAGTTAGTATGATTGAAGACTATGTCATAATTGTGACAGCATGCGGATGTAGGAAAGGATCAGTTAGTGTCCAACTGGGAAATGGTTAGAAGTGGTGTTTTCTTTTCTATGAATAATCAAATTTAAATTAATTGAGATATATAAGCTTTTAGGCTTTTCCTAAAGCTATTTTCCATCTGGGAGTCGATAATGGTTTTATTTTTTAATATTTTAATATAAATTCGACCTAAATTTTATAGAATTGGTGGGTGATGTATTTTTGTTACTCTCTAATTGGCAGCATCGTTGCTAAAGTCCAATCCAACTTCCAAAATTAGCACATTGATTGATGTGTATGATGATTGTAGACATTTTTAGTTGTTCATTTAATGGGACAAATATTGCCTTGAGTCTTATTTGTTAAGGCTACCAGGCAATCAAAACCAACAGTTCCAATTTCACGATTAAATTGGAAATTGAATAGAAACATGAAATTCCTCGCCTAGAACTGCAACTCAACTCTTCGACCTGCATGTGTAGTTAAAATCCAGCACAAATGTCATTCGAATTGACATTAGACGTCAAATTCTTTTTTTCATTTATTGGCACAGAGATGGTAAAGCAAAAAATTCTAAAATATATTTTTGATAAAATCTGACGTGCATACGATAAAATATCTTTTTTGGACTTCTCCATATTTGTACTGTTAGATTATGCCGGAGGTTTGGGTTCGATTTTACCGTTGTTTGGGTTGACTGCTAAATGAAAAAAAAAAATTCCTGAAAATTAGGCCAAATATTAATATTGTTATCTACCTATTATTTTTCAAAGAAATGTACAAACAAAATGTTAACGTAATTATGACATTCCATAAGGCAAACGTCAAATGGCTCGAAAAAAAATTGGGTGATTTTACATTTTTTGTCCTTTGAAAATTCTCAAATATGACATTGAAGAAAATATATTGGGCCATGTTCTTAGAGAGATCACTCAATTGAATTATTCTTTCGAAAACAGATCTAATGATTTTGAGTAAGCTTCGTTCTTACTTACTTGCTTACACGAACATAGCTGGCACCAAAGTCCGGTGTAAGCTTAAGTCAAACAACAACCATCTTCAGTTAGCCCGTTCCTTGGCTTACCGCATCCACAAGGTCGCAAGATTTTCAACCACTCTGTGTTATCCCACCGGCATGTAACACAATTGAACAGCAGGTCGTCCCAGAGATAAGACTTCATTGTCAAAATGAGTGTTTGTTTGTGCAAACGTCCGGCCAAAGCGGTCATTTTCCGTTAGACGTGGTGGTTCATCACAGTCGACTATACAACTTTTCTTGGTCAAAGTACTTGGTTCGGCAATCAGTCATTCGTCAAAGTAATGTGAGCACAAGAACTTGGCCTTTAGCAGACTTCAACTTGCTGAATTTCGGGAATAGGGCCTACAACCGTACATGATCGAACTCATCAAGAAGCTCAAAATTTATGACCACGCCGTTATTTCAATGACTGAGCTTCGCAGCGTTTGGAAGAAGATACCAATTTTGACCGAAAAATCATCAGCAAAATTGCCGAACATGAACAAGACCAGTCCACACGAATTTCCACACTTGACAATAATTTCCGCTGGACACTGGAAAATGTCATGACCACCCGAATCAGTTTCTGAAAAGGATGGCCACTAAACCTATGTCATGGACGCCATCCCTGCCCAAAACCTACAGCAAAATCACCACTGACAACCAAGAATGAACACCTTGAAGACCATAAAGTCAACCGACTTTTAGATTTTGTTTGTATAAATTTTTAGATTTAAGTCACTGTATATAGTTAGGCCCCCTATGAGCCAACAAATGTAAATTATCATATTAGTTTTGTTCAGTGAATAAAAGTTCAGAGTAGAACAGAGCAGAATAGAGCAGAACAGAGCAGAGCAGAACAGTTTCCATGAGAAATGTCAGACAAGTTAGAACTTCAGTTATCTGTTCTACCTTTCTCTAACTAAAAAGCGAGGGCAAGAAATCTTGTTCTAAGCTGTTCCAAACTGTTCCAGACAGACTCATTGAACAGCAAATCAGAACAGTTTAGAACAGAAAATTTCTCATTGAACAGCAAAAAGGTGTACTTTTCTGTTCCAAACTGCTCTAAACTGTTCGGAACAGCGTCACTGAACAGAACTATTATTTTATTAGTTGTAAGCCAAGTTGTAAATAAGATGTTCAATAAAATGAAATTGAATTGAAATTGAACTGCATAATCGAAAATCATGAGTTTCTGAGATCATTTTAAGATGACAAACTGAGATTGTAAGGGGCCAGTTATAGCTATCATTGAAATGCATCTTTGAAAATTTTCATTTCCATTTTTAAGAGGAGAAAACAAACTGTAATGGCTTTAATTGGTACCAAAATAAAGGTGATGAGTAGTAGAATTTTTTTACTCTATAAAATACAAAATTCTGATTTAAATTTTCTTTTAAATCCACTTTTATTATTTCACTGACAGAAATAAATTTCAATGAACAGCTGATTTTCGTTTCTTTAATATGGAACACAATCGTTCCACTGAATGTGTTCGATTCTCTTTCTATTCTCAAATGTCAGTTTTCCTTTCAATTATCAACTCTACCCTCAAATGCATAGAATTGGTTGTAATCTTTAACTGAAACCAGTTTTTCAATGATTGCTATAACTGGCTTGTCAAAAAAATGAAGTCAGCATTCGACTGATTTGTTCCAATGATGTATTTCAATGATAGTTATAACTGGCCCCTAATATTATTTGCGGTTCGATTTGGAATTTTGACGTTTGTTGTTTTTTTTTTAAACGTCAATATTATCAACAATTTCTTATCATGTATGTATGCTCGAATTCAAAGAAACCCACGCCAAAATGTTCAAAATTGTGTAGAGACATTGAGAAGTAACATAAAATAAACTTGGTCTTAACCCATTTCCGGCGGCTACCAGTTCCAGGTTTGCTAGGAACTTGAAATTTCACACAATGTTTATTTTTGGTCTAATTAGAGGAAATCTGAAAAAAATTTTGGAAAAGCTTTCCCGGAAATTTAACGTTGCGTTTTCGCAACATCTGCCGAATGTAGTAGCAAAATCTTTAGGATTTTTTTTTTAAATCAACTTTATTAAAATATTTGTTTGAAAAAGCGTATTAAAACAAATTAATAATGAATTATAAATAAAAATGTATATAGCTATGTATGCTCATAAAATATTAGTTTTTGTATGGTATCCATCAAAGCATTTTGGATGAAGCGCTACGTTGCACTTTTTACAGAAAAATACGGTTTGACTTAAACACTTCCGACAGCGAAGACGTTTTTCTGTTTTGATGACAGTGTTTCATGTCATTAAAACGAACCAATTCATTAGAGTTCCCAAGCTGACTGCAGGTTGTCTTCGACCTCAACAAGGAATCGACAACAAATTTTCTGAACTCATGTCATGAAATAGGTGCTTCTTTGGCAAATTTTCTGCAGACGCATTGTATTTTCTATGCATTTACTAGTGCTGCATCGAGTCCATTGGCTAAAAGTGACCAATACCACTTCTTTCCCCGAATTCTTATTCGATAGTTGCTTGTGGCTTTATCAAACAAGTCGATTCCACCCATCGTTTTATTATATTATCGGATTACATTTGGCATCGGAATGTTGACATGCTTCTTCTTTTTGCGATCAAACCATTTTGCTTATTTGATTGGCTGATCAGTCAAATGATTTGACAAAACTGTCACTATGGAATTATAATTCCAACGAACAGCAGCAATTTCATTTTTCGTTTTTCGAATGCACAATCGGTGGACTCACCGCATTTTTTCTACATTTCTTTTGGGTCTGTCAAGACTGCTTTTGCAGTTCTTTTTTCACGAACTGTGCCTGTAAAGACAATAAAAACTGATGATTCTCTATAAAAAAAAAACAAGTAATATAAATTACCTGTTGCAAATTAGCCCAGTCTAGATAGACAACACATAAGTTTATGTGATGTAAAGAAATTGTCGAAAGTTACCGTATGCTGACCTGGTATATCGACTATTGAAAGTAACCTCAGTACACCGTTTTCGCCCAAACAAAAATCTGAGGAATTCTCAGTTGATGCACCACCAGGGTTCGGACTTAGGTTTTAAATTTTCGAAGTAAATACGGAAAAAAACTGAAGTAGATCCAAAATTTTCGAAGTAGTTTTAGGAAATTAAATTATATAAACATAACATATAAAAGTAAATTCAGATTACAGACTTGTAAGAAAATAGTAATTCAATATAGGTATTTTAAAGTAAATTTTCCATCAACGAACTTGTATTTTTGTATGAATTTTATCAATTCAATAGATGGTTCATAAATATCTTTACGTTTTTCTGTAAGTGATCTCGAAAACATTAAATTTTCCACGGTGCTTACCTAAAAACGATTTTTAACCTCTTTTTTATGTAATACAGAGTGATCAGCGATGTCTTTAAATATTTTGGCTGAGCATTTCAAAGAGAAGTAGATCATAAAAAAGAGAAGTAGGGAAGTAGATTCAACTTTTTTTTCTCAAAATCGAAGTAGATCTACTTCGATCGAAGTAAAGTCCGTACCCTGTGCACCACCATACGAGATAAATTGGAACAGGTATACTTCATGTGAACACTAGTTCCAATATTTATACCCAAAGCATATGAGTTTTACTTTTCTGAACATTTTGGCTGATTGTATGTCGTCCATAATAATTAATAAGGAATCATGGCTCATCTATTGAAAGATGATGGGCCAATATCCCAAATTGCACAAATTTTGCGTTTAGCAAGTTGTTCAAATTGGAAATCTTAGCAAACTTATCGCCGGAATCGATTTTACTGTTATCACAGACATGTAAATATGCTTTTATAGTTTTGAATCGATATCGGCTCATGGCATCTTTTATCACATCGCAGCGAAATACTGGTTGATTAGACCAATATAGATGCAACTGGTGCCTGTATGTATGCATTTCCTGTGAGTTTTCTTATAGGGACCACGGACCACGCTCATAAGAAAAATGACCTTATAACCAGTTTGTACTGTCTAATTATTTCTAAGAATGTGGACGGTAAAGGGTTTTTCAAATATGGCTGTTGAATGAATTTTCGGTTCTTTTTTTTCTTAGAATTCTTTTTTTATCAAGCATAGTGTGTGTTGAAGAAACCACATTTCATGTTCAACGAACAAACATTTTTTTTTTGTTTTGGGTAAAAATGCTACTACTTTTGGCGGATGTTGCGAAAACGCAACCTCACCTACCAAGCAGGCAACTCGTATGAATTACTTCAAATGTATATTGAAATATAATTTGAACCCTTCCGTAACAGTTTTTGAAAAAAAAAACTTTGAAAAGATGTTGGTTAATTTTTTTAATCTCTCAAAAAAGCTACCTCAAAATTTCCAAAATTTCGGTTTTTGAAGGTGTTAAAAAAACTAGAAAATTTAATTTTCGAAAAAAATCCAAAAACAGGTCGATTAGATATTTAGTTCATTAAAATAAATGATCATTTAAGCTAGAGACACTCACAAACATGACGCTGCGTTTTCGCACTTTTAGCCGGAAATGGGTTAAATTATGAAAGAAAAAGAAATTGGACTAAGGGCTGACCAGATAACAATGATAATTTTTCGATTGTTTTATTTCAGCAGCTGTCAAAGATACGTAAGAAGTCCAGCTGTCAAAATATTTAATATGGTTTGCCATGTCATCCGGACGAACATGAACGATGTCGTCGTGGGTGAGGGCCATTCCCGGCTGAGCGACTATGTTAACAAGCAAAATTGCTGTAATTAAAGTGAACACAATCCTAATCCACCAGTGTTCGACCAATCATCAACGCATTCACAAGAATTGTCTGTTTGGTACAATTTATGGCATCGTGGCATCATAGGAGCAAATTTCTTTCTAAATGAAGAAGAATACACTGTTACCGTCACTTTCTGTGGCAGAGATCAACAACATCGATATATCCGAATTGTTGTTCCAACAAGACAGGGCTACATGCCATACAAGTGATACGCAATGCTCTAAGTTGTGAGGGAGATATTTGGCAACTGGATCTTCTTACAGCGAGCATTTATTAATTAGCAACCGCAATCATGTCCTTTGACTTCTCGTTTATTTTCTATGGGGCTACAGCAAGTCCTTAGTCTATATTAATAAGCTAACCACTTTGGACGAGCTCGAGACACGATATTGCTAAAATATCGCCGTGAGTCATCAAAAAATGGATGGACCGCTTGAAGCACTACCAGAGAAACTTCAAAATAAATCCAGAACCAATTTTATGTCCCACACCGTTTTTGTTTTATTTAGATTTCTTTTTCAACCGTTCTTATCTGGTCACCATTTTGAATTGGCGTCATTTGAAATCGTTTTTCGTTAAACCTTTGATTTTTTTGTGCGTCCATCAGATCTTAAATGAATTTTAGTAAAATTATGTAAAATGGCTATTAAAACAGCTTCTGTCCAATATTCAAAAATAAGCAATGGAAAATTAAGCTCCGATTGATTTACCAAAAGTTTTACTCTCTCTGAAGTCTCAGGAAACTCTAAAAAAAGATAATCCCCCGAGTGAATAAGATACATAGCTTTAATGAATATGGTAAATAAACATCTCCAGAAAATGCCTCCTTCGCTAAAGATTGACAAAGTCCATCTCTGATTTGCCGGATAATTTGATAATTGCTTTAGTTTGCTGAGTACTCCAGTTTTCGAAAGCCATTAAGCAACACCCAATGACTATTTCCTGCCTGGGTCAACCTCCGAAACCACAGTTTGGTGTTGTTTGAAGGAGGCAAACAAAACAGACAATCCCTAGGAAAGTGTAAACTTTCCTTCAGGAAATTCAAACAATAACCATCTCGATTTTAAGGGGATGGCCAGACCAGAAACAACCACATCCACCATAAGACGGATAGATATAGCGGGTGGGTAAGGGCAGGTTGTCAGATTAAATGCTCTATCTTAAAACACACATACAGATTTTTTGCATCGTCTTCCCATAGTCGTCGCAAGGATATCATATTTATAAATTCCGTCGTTCCCTCCACTTAATGATGGATCAGCATCATCAATTTTATTTATTTCCTACTGGTTTTTCAGTTGGTACTCGTTTGTTCTTTCCCCTGTCCGAGGACATTTCGCAAACAGTCCATTAGACATGAAACGCAAATCCAAGGAAATCGAAGAAAGATCGAAAGGCACAGAAACAGTCGCACTCTGAACACAAGCCAACAAGGAAGCTACGGAGCCCGCCCGGTATGCTGCCAAGAAATTATGAGGATGTATTCATTGCTATCAAATAACACTGGGAATTTGGGAGAACTGCGAAGGTCTGCAGTAATGGGTTTTCCATAAATCCTTGGTAGCACTTTTCTCGAAAAAGCATCTCGCTACTCGATTGACTTTCTGACATGTTGGATTGTGGCAGAGGGAGTGGGAGTGGGAGTGGGCGTGGGTGAGGGAGACCTTCTTCGTCGTTTCTATTTGCATTCGTAATGAGGTTGAGAGGGGGTTATGACTATACATATAGTTCTTCCATCTTGTGGTAGTAGCTGAGCATATTGTTTCGATTACTGATAAGAGCAACACCACAGAAACTCACCCTCGACATTGTGTTTGTGTGTTTAACTAATGCTAGGCAAATAGAGGTGGTATCTTAAGGAAGCCATCGGTATAGAGGAGAAGATTTACCATTTGAAAAGCTGTTCAATACACTAAATGCAGAAGTAGGACAAACAGGCGTTTTTATTTGGTAAAGAAGGATTGAGTGTCATTTAAACGACTGCTCATCAGAAGTTTGAGTGATAGGCTTTTGTACGAGAGAAAATATGGGGCATTCACAATGGATTTTTTGAAAGAATTCGTCAAGATTCATTGCATGAGTTGGAATTCATGGAAGTCTTTGTAAGGTCTTTAATTAAAAAGAAAATAATTGAAATAGAAATACACGATTATTTAAAATCTAGAACAGATCATTTTAAAACTTTTAATTTTTAAAAACGAACTTTTCTAAGTTAAATACTTACTACATATATTCGTTCATTTGATTGGAGTACAGTGCTAAATAATCTAAGTAGTACCCATTGCCATAATGGTTATTGTGTTGGACTGTCATGCATAAGGTCTTGGGTTCGATTCTCAGCCACTGTAAAAAAGTTTTGTTACTGTCTCTTGTGACTAATTGACAAATCCTCTAAGAGTATCTCTTATCATAAAAAGTGCTGCTCATTAGCCAACGATATCAAAGCTTCAGTGGTATAATAAGCGCTTGGCAAACTTAAAAATTTAAAAAATAAGGCGTATGCTAAGGATAGAAAAACCCAACTTTTGTTGATCGTACAAACTCTTGTAATCATCGTAAAGAATTTGAAGTTCGCGCAAAAGAGCCATTATTTCGTTAGCTGCGTGGCAAGCGGCACCGTCCTGTCGAAACCACATATCGTCCACATCCATATCTTCACATTCGGGCCATAAAAAGTTCGTTATCATCTCACGATAGCGAACACCATTCACAGTAACTGCCTGACCGGCCTCATTTTGGAAAAAATACGACCCGATGATGCCACCAGCCCATAAACCGGGCCAAACAGTCACTCTTTTCTGCTTATTGACGAATCCACTGATGTGAAAATGTGCCTCATCGCTGAAGATGATTTTCTTCGAAAATTGATCATCCACTGTTGCCATTTCTTGCCACCATTCTGACCATTGACGACGCTTGAAATGGTCAAGGGGCTTTAGTTCTTGAGTCAATTGCAACTTGTAAGCGTGTAAATCTGTGGCAACAATCAATAACCGCTTAAGTCGACTTAAGACAAAAATCGTTTTTTTGCTGCATCATAATCTGCATGTTCCGTTCTGTTATAGAAAAAAATCCTGGATTTGTAACTATTTTTTTCGTCAAAATAATCCAAAAAGAAAAAACCGCTTAAGTCATTCTAATAGGTAGAAGCATTTGCAATACCCGCTTAACTCACATAAGAGCTTGTGAATTTAAAAATTTCGTAATCCAATAATAGCTTATATTGATTTAAGATACTTTTACAAAATAAAAAACTATTCACAAATCAATCAACCATATTGCACTGAAAACAGCTTAAATCGACTTAAGCGTTTATTGCAAACTTAACAAAGTATTTTCGCTATAGCCAAACTGAGATAAGTCGTTATTGCAAATTTCTGTTTGTATCTTCGATGGAGACTATGTAGAGTAAGCGGTTTTTAAAAAATGTATTTTCTACGAACTGCAGAATTAACTCGATTTAAGTCGTTATTAGTAATGCAAGTATGAAATATCAATTGACATAAGAGATTTAGACGGCAAGTTCGTGAATTAATTTAGTTGAGATAAAAGTGTTTTGAGGATAATTAAAGTAAAAATAATTAGGAAAGTGCAACAATATGAGCTCCTGACCCTTACAAATTTTGAATAGGGCTCGAAAAGGTGTGTTAGGCAACGTAAAGTTAATATATTTCAAGAACGGCAACGGTAGAAGACAAGCGATACATTTGAAAAAGAAAGTGATCTGAGTGAATTTTGTATATCAAGTTTTATTAATGTGTGTTTTCAGATTTTCGTTTTTGAATATGGAAAAAATTGGTTGGCTATAGCCCACTTATGTGTTTCATATTAATTAATACAAACGTCACACAATAGTTATAAATTGTGTTTTTTGGCCAATAAGGATATAATTCTAAGTAGTTATCAACGAAATAAAGTGACATGCAAATGAAGTTTATTATGAAAATCTGAATATAATTTTTGAATAGTTTTGTGTCAACATTAGCAAAGAATATGAACATGATTTCAGTACAGATGACTGTACGCGATCCCAATTTCAAGCTTGCAGCCATGGACATTTCTTCAGATTTTCCTGACGAAGAACTTTTGGAGATTGGTAGGCAATTTGAGGAAAGTAAAATTGTTTCTCTCCCACATAAAACAGTTAAAAACGAATCGGAATATAATTCAAGTATAGTGATTTCAAAAAAAAAAAAAGAAACAGAGGTGAATCATAAACTCGAAAAACGGGAGTGATTGAGGCAAGAAAATGTGAGCATCTTAATATCGAAAAAATTAGTTTTAAAATACGGAAGGAAATCTTTAAATCATATTGGGAATTAGGGACGTTCTACCAAAGAATTTTTTTTATCGGAGCTTAAATAGAAAAAGAAGATAAGAAACAGACATTGAAAAAAGTCATATTCCACCTCGAAACCGACAACTTCATATAAAGTACTTAATTTATTACCTACTAGAAAGAATAGATTCGTGTCCATCAAAAGTGCTTTAAACAATGCATCGATGCTACTGAAAGTTTTCTTGAATCCCATCTGACACATCTTGTAAATATTTGTGTGTGGTTTTTGGATTTGACATTCAACAGTGTCTGCAAACAACATACCTCCGAAATTTAGTAAGCTTTTACAAAAAAACGGCAGTTGCGGGCGACGGCAAACAAGACATTTTATTTTCTATAGTTCATTTGGCGGTCAAAATAAGAATTTATTTGTGAGCATGATGTTGTTAACATTTTGAAAGCCAAGTCCAGCATTGAGGTTGTAGATCACAGGCTTTAATAGTCATGCCAAACTCATATGGAGTGTAACGTAGATCATGAATTACAAAAAAAAAGAAACCAAAAAAGGTACCGATTCATCATCCTCACGATTGGTTTAATTTTGTCCGATTTTGACTATGGTTGTGTTTCAAAAACAAAACTTTTGTGGAGCAGCAGAGACAATTTTGTATGGAATAACGTGAACAAAGTTGGTAAAATTGAATACAAAACAACTCTGGGTAAAAATCTGCATTTTTCAACACCCACTGTTGTAAAACATGGTATTGATTCACTCAAATGGTTTGAAATTCGCAACTCACCAGCTATCAATGTAATAAGCGTAAAAAAGCTGCGCCTCAAAGACTTCTTCCGTTTATTGATCATTCGTTTCATGAATTTTATAATAACCTAGATACAGAAATGCAACCCGAAGCTAAAATACATCCTGACTTAATGAATCCAGACAAAAATGGAGTTTAAATACTTTTTCTTACTAACAAGATTTTTCAACTAATTATTTACTAACTTAAATTGGCTATTTTTGACTTAATACGGGTTTTTGCATTTTTGTTACTGTGAATTACGTTTTTAATACATTTAAAGTTACATGCTTTTCGAAAAGAAATATCGCTTAAGTTGATACAAATAAAAAAAATGATGACCAAAAACAGCTTATCTTATTTAAGAACACATGGGCGAAAATTTTCAGTTTGCAATAACAGCTTAAGTGACATAGGCAAGCAACAAGGTGTTTAATTACTTTTGGAAAAACAGCTTAAAAACGTTTTTTTGCAATAAAATTAAAAATAAAGAAATTTAAAAAAGAAAAAATAGTTTAAACAAATTAGATTGAAGTTCTTCTATTATAATCTGCACCGTTTTTGTTTTTTAAATGCGTCAATTTTTTCCAGACTTAAAAAGAAGTTTCAAAGTGCTCTCCTCGAAAATTGAATTTTTGGACTTAAGCGGTTTTTGCTTGTGGCCACAGAAATGTTCATCAACAACGAGCGTGAGAGGTGCAATTGGTGGGCACGACGACGAGCTGAGGTGGACGGCTCTTCAGCCACACTATCGCGAACAGCAGCAATATTTTCTACAGTACGGGCTATACGAGCATGCACTGGTGTTTTCACATCTCCTACAGAGCCGGTTTGCTCAATCTTTCCATGGTTCAAATTGAGTTAGTCTGAAATTGAGAAATGTCAATTGAAATGCAGAAAAAAACTTGAAGTTTAGGTGTTGTTCACATTCAACATCGGCCATTAAAATTTAACCACCTTTTAGAATGGAGTTTAAAAATGATAATTTTATGATTTAAAACTAACTTTCTATCAATAACTATCCTCTATTTCTCTCACGCTTTTTAAAACGGTCCCTTAAGTTTGTAGTCACCGCTAATTCAATGGATGCATTTTTATGATGGATATATTTTGAAGGGCCTGAGTTGTTTTGGAATTGATGCTACAAACTCCCGACTTAAAGTATGTATCTCTATAAGAAAAATCGGTGTAAGGCCCGGTAGTCGAGGTGGCCAGGATCAAGGTTGCCATTTTAGCGACTTTTTCACTAGATCTAGCTGAATTTCAACTTAGTCAGTGACAAAAAACATTTTAATATCGCTTTGTTTTGGAGACAAGCATTTTTGGATGATGACATACAAGTAATACTTTTTTTTCTGGAACCCTGGTTATGGTACGTCCATGGTATTTAAATAATGATTTGACATGATTTTGTGACTTATAGGCACTATAAGGCAAGTTATGTATTCGTAAAAAAATCGAACTCGAGATTTTGATCAAAGTTGATATTACGATGATAGAAGACGAAAAAAGTGGGTCTCACAATTCTGTCTGCCTGTCTGTCAGTCTGTTGGACTACAGCCTAAGCGGCTCGGCTGATTTTCATCAAACTTGATAGATATCGTTTTTAATTTGTTTCTCCCACACGTTTTTTTCCTTTTTTTAAGACCAAATATAACGGTACCTGCCATAGGAATTTTCTCGAAATTTTATAAATATTTTTTTTTCAAACACTGTCCCACAGATTTAAAAAAAAATTCTAAAAATTTCATTTACTTAAAGCTGGGTAATGGTTGAAAAAAAATTTAAAAAAATGGTTATTTTTGGTACCCCCTTGGAACCATTTTTTTTTTGTTTTTGATTTTCTCAAAAACGGTAAAACCAATTTTGATTATTTTTTATGTTAAGGCTCCCCAGCAGTTTCAATATTATTGTGTATTCAAATTTTGAAAACAAATTTTCTTGGATTTAAAAAATTTTTTTTTTGAAAACTCGATATATATTTCAAAATTCCCATGCCCGATTTTTTTAAAACTTGATAAATAAAAGTTTCTTAATATAATCTTAAGGACATGAGACATGAGAAACCTTAAAAAAAGCGGTTATCTCCATACAAATGTTAAAAAATGGTTTTCGAAAATCGTATTTTTCTTGAAAACGGTTCGGAGAATTTTGCTAAAATTTGTTTCTTTCCCAAAGGTATTTCATTCACTTTATTAAGAGTGCGGCAGCCATGGTCCATCAGCCATCCCCATCGGCGCGCTTTCTCAGTATCTTGAAGAAACAAAATCGACCTTATTTTATAACTCTAATGTGGATGAACGTTCCACTATTAAATATGGACGACTTGGTTTCGATAAGCACAGGTGACAGTTGGTCCCCGAATGCTAGAAGTTACTCATTCTGAGAATGGCCGAGTGCCCAACATATTTGGGGTAATTTCGCGAAAATGGTATCTGTCAATATCTTCTTTTATATGTTCCACAATTATGGGTTAATTTTGTTTTATCGGAGGAATAAAATGGATCGCGACATTGATTTTCTTTTATTTTCTGAAAACTTTTCTTAATAACAAAAAATGTGTATTGATGGCTGTATGCTTTCATCGTTTTCGCCGCTCCTGGAAACGACACCAGCGATCGGCGGATTTATGATGATTACGCATATTTCAGAGAGAAAGTGCGTGTGAGCAGGACCGCTAGTTTTCAATTACGTCAGCGCTCTCTACAGCAAAGATGGCGGAGCGTAGCTGAATGATGACGTGATCGAAAACCGAGGCCATTGATTGCCCGAAAGCACTGGATGAGTTCTTAAGAGAAGAGTTCGCCCAGGATTAGAAATAACTGAGAGGACACTTCGATTCTGGCTGTCGTTTAAAACCGAAGTTTGGAAAATAAAAAAGCAAAAAACAAAAAAACAAATTAATAAAAGTTTTCAGAAAATAAAAGGAAAAATTTTTAAGAGAAAAATTTGGTACGCCAACCTAAAGTTTTTATTACTGAACGAATAAAAATTTAGTTATCAAACAAAACATTGAGCCGTTTTTGATATATCGAATTTTCCAAAAATTCAAAAAATTATTAAATTAAAGATCATTAAAATTAATTGAAAGAAAAAAAATCTTATAAAAATTCTAGGTGCCGTTTTAAAAAAAAATACGGTTTTTGAAAACCATTTTTTAACAGTTTTTAACATTTGTATGGTGGGTACCTTTATTTTTAAGTAAAATCTTGTAGATTATGAGAAACTTTAATTTATCAAGTTTATAAAAAATCTAGCATGTGGTTTTCGAAATATTGAGTTTTGAAAAAAAAAATTAAACTTTTCTTAAAAATCAAAAAAGAAAAAAATTTAAATTTGAATACACAAATCTATTTAAATTGCTGGGGAGCTGTAGCATAAAAACAAGTATCAAAATCGGTGGTACCGTTTTTGAGAAAATCAAAAACAAAAAAAATGGTTCCAGGGTGGGTATAACCTTAGTAACCATTTTTCCGATTTTTGTTTTTCAACCATTGTCTAGCTAAATTAATTTTTTTTGTATTTTTATTTTTTAAATCTGTGCGACAGTTTTTGAGAGAAAAAAATATTTATAAAATTTCGACAAAAAAATCGTATGGCAGGTACCGTTTTTTTGTCTTAAAAAAAAAGATAAAAACTTGTGGGGAAAAATTTAAACAGATATCTACCAAGTTTAAAGAAAATCGGCCGAGCCGTTTAGGCTGTAATCGAACAGACAGACAGACAGAATTGTGAGACCCACTTATTTAGTCCTTGCTATCATCGTAATGTCAACTTTGATCAAAATATCGAGTTCGATTTTTTTCCGAATGCACAACTTGCCTTATAGTACGAGTGCCTATAAGCTATAAGTCGCAAGTAAAAATCTATTTTTTTTTTTGAAAATTCAATACATATTTCAAAAAGGGCTCAATATTTTTTTGTAAATTTAATTTTTATTCGAACAATAATAAAAGCTTAAAATTGGCGTACCAAATTGTTTTTAAATGTTTTAAAAATTTTTTATATAAAAGCTTATTTTTTAAGAAACCACTGCAACGAATTATAATTTTGGTTTTGCATAAACTTAGTATTGGCTTAGAACACATGGCATCCTGTATTTAGAGCTCCAACTACTAATGGAGTTGGTTTAGTCATTTAAAAAATGAGTTTCATGCTTATGAACAGTTTTTCTCTAATAACATTCATCTTTGAAATTCTTAGTCTTTTGCATAAGAGCAAATTCGTGTTCTAGCGACTTTTAATTTCAGCTTATGGTAACACTGGCCAGGATACATCTGCTGATTAATTTACTCCACTGGAGCAGTGTTTGCGGTGGCTTCATCTTGCTGAAATTGTATTTTCTGGTTGAACCCGGCTAACAGCAGTAGGTTCAGTATTAATACCAACAATTCGGCAACACACATAGTCACTGGTTTCCTAGGTTGATATAACGCTTTGGACAGAAATTTCATTTTTGAATAATGCACACTTTATTCCTTAGTATACTTGTGACACGAGTATCATTATGTTAATTTTATTAACATTGCCATCGATATGCAATCCAATAAGACCTCTTAACCATGTTTAAGAGCCTGGTTGACCCCGGTTCAGTGAGACATTGGACCACTACTGCATTAAATATATTTGTTATTCCAGGCTATTCTTAATCCCTTAAGATAGCGCAATAAGAGCATCAATATTCTAACTTCCCTAAATGAACCGCCATAACACAAACTTATTTATCTGTCCAGAAAGTCCATGTATTTCGTCAATATAATTATAAGCTCTTAACTAATTTCCCTCTGTCTGAGAAAAACAAACGTTCACATAAATTCGCCCTCAAAAAACACACAAGCAAGTTAAATGTCCCTTGTCCAATCGAATTGCCTATTTCAAACATAAACTCATCCCTCATGTTGAATCCAATTTGGAAAATTGCCCAACCGATTTAAGCTCAATAACGTGTTTCATTCATAAAAATATCTGCCAACAGAAAAAAACGAAAACAAAAAAAAAAACCCAAACCACCATCCAGTCAAAAGAGTGTGTCATAAAAAAACGTCAAATAAACCACATGTTTCGCGATAGTTACGAGCATATAGTTATATCCTTCTTTGGTGGTCGCCCTAACTGTATCGCAACACGTCAACCCTTATATCACCCACCACCCCATATGCCATTTCAATATTCTTCCACCTGACCCTCTGCCCCTGCAACTCGTGTTGTTCGATTTTCATATTGAAATAATTGAAACATGAAATTTATCTGTTTTTCAAAATTTATTGACCTTAAAAGTGATCCGAGTATTAAGAGTCAGAAAACGAACATGCATGGTTCTATATCTTTCGGTGAAAAGGGTGAATAACCATCGGGGTGTGTGTGTGTGCATATAGGATGTGTGGATAGTATCCTCGCCACAAATTTCACTTTCATCCGTTGGCTTATTAGCAGGACCACCATCATCTCACCCCCAGAGTCAGAACTCAGGAACAGGGTTCAGGGAGATAGAAGTCCTTTCACAAAGACGCACGGCAAATACAAGGATTATGCCCGGACAAGATGTGTGCACCGCGCTCTACCCTGGAGGACAATAAATTCCTGCAAAATATACACAGACACATGTTCGTATAGTTTCGGGGAATGGATTTGAACATCTTGCGAAATGATCTTAAAATCACGTCGTAAAAATGTCCAAGTTAAAGCTCATAAGTCGCAACTCACCTGATGGACGAGTTTTTGGCGGGTGCGGCAGCTCCATCCTCGATCCCACATATCTTGTATGTTTGTATATTTTTACAGTGGAGCCTTGCACCTTAGGCTCCGCCCTCGCCACCCACTTTTAAAGAACCTGCATAAATATTTATTTATATTTCAAAAACTTCTAAACCCTTTTTGCTTCTGTTCCGTTCCGTTTTGTTCATTTTATGGTTTCCCCATTGAGATGAATGAAGAAGCAAAAAAAGCAGCCTCTTCTGGCTGTTGATCCAGTCGAAGCAATTCAATACCTGCCAGGGGCGAGAGGACACAGTCGGTGGGTGGCAAACACACAGATAATATGTAGATGGATTCAATAACGGAAAGTGCTCTAGCAGGGACATCATTCAATAAAACTTATGCCCCTATGCCCGTCGAGTTATGTTCGACCATAAATAAAAAGTTACGTGCCAAAATGAATAAAAATTGCCTGCGGCCTGAGATAGTAGTGAGTGAGTCGAAAGTGCGCGCGGTAAAAGGTAACTCCTAGTAATATGGTAAATATATCGAAGAAGGCAAATCGAGGAATACGAGTACGTGATCCACACCCAATTGCTATTGCGTGCGTTCAGTCAGCACAAAATGTCGAAGTCGAATGTAATTTCTGGAACATGCTTGTCCGTCGTCGTCTTCGTCGTCTTATTCGTCCTTCGTCCCTGTGCTTGACTTGCTTTTCCTTCTGCATCCCTAAGATGGTGGTGAGTTCTTTTGCCTGCTGCCTTATTGATAAGGTTACACTTGTATTCAAAACGAACATCCATTTGGAACAAGTTTCAGCATCAACTTGGACAATCGTTTCCACTTAAGGCCAAGTGATGTCGGACATGGTCGACAACAATATTCACAACTCTTGGCTGCTTAAAAGGATGCAATTTGTTCGAAATTCGAATGTCACTTGTAGGTAGGGTGTTATTGCCGAACAATAACTAAAAACGAGGCACGGCGACGGACGGGAAGAAGATGATGTTGTCATTTGGCAATATGGTTTCGGAATCGAACAATACAACAATGCCAACGACGAGGAAATTGGAGAATTATCGAATAAACTGAATAGACCTTCGATTTTGATGAAGAAGGACTCTAAATTGAAACCTATACATGTGGTGGGAGTTGACCTGCGATAAAATGCAGCAAAGAATGGCCTAAGTGTGCAAACCATCTTAATAATAGAAATCTTTCGTTGACTAATTTTTTCCATCGATATGTGTATGAGTACATCTCCTAATTATGAAATAACTCGAAGACTACTTTAGCAGTTGGAGCAGAAACTTTAGCCTTATACTTTGGAAAATTTCATCACTTCGAATCATCAACATAACTTTTTCAATACGCACTTCCAGATGTAGCTGTTGAGCAACTCGTTGTACCAGTTATAAAAACAGAGTTCGAAATCGCATTTGGGGATACGAAAATTAACAAAACCCCTGGACTTGATGGGATTCCAGTCGAATTTCTAAAAAACTTTCATGATATTTTCTTGAAGTCTTCCCAAGTTCTTAATCTGTGGTTGAAAATTATTAAGGGGAATATGAATTCTATGTAGTTTGAAAAAATATTTGCTCAAATGTTGTGTAATCGCTTATCACAATGGGTTGAAAGTAATAATCAGCTTAGTATCTTTCAAGAGGCTTTATGTCCTGGACTGTCAACGGGTGATCAAATTTTTCGGCTATGCGCACCATTACTAGAAGGTATAGGTATAACAAGAAAAAAAAACTCTATGCGTTTTTTGTAGATTTTAAAGCAGCTTTCGATATTTTCAATAGAAACGCACTCTTATCCATACTATTATAATATAAAAGTGTTGATTTGTTTGTTTGTCAATTTCGTTGTAAAGTGTTTTTCAACAGTTACGCTACAAAAGTAGAGCGATAGGGACAGCAAACGACGCCATATTTCTTGACGCTTTTTTGACATTTCTCTTCAGTATGGTTTTGCCATTTCATGATGGAAAGATATACGAGCCAACAACTAGTCAAAATTATTAAAATTTACTACCAAAATTCGGAGTCAGTGGCCTCAACGTTAAGAGCGCTACGTCCAATTTATGGTCGTCATAATCTTTTTTTATTTATTTATTTATTTATTTGACTCTAACAAGTACATTTGACTTTCTTAGAATATCTTAGAGACTAAACTTAAATCTAGTTAATTAATATTATTTAAAAGTGAAACTTTACATTCATTTCGACTTAAATGAAATTCTAATATATCTTCAAATTGATTGAAACAGGAAGCCGCATTACATATAGGGTTGTTCAAACCATAATTAGTAACATGTCTTCGGATATAAAAGAAGTCGTTCTCTCTAAGACGTAAGGAACGTACAGGCGCATATATATTAAATAACGACAACAGTTTTGGACTGTCAATGTGGCTGCAAATAATGTCCCTGGCAAACATTGCAAAATAATATACTCTTCTGCTATGCAAAGGTTTTAGCTGAATTAATTGGCATCTGATGTTATAAGTCGGCATTTCAGAATGCAGGAAAGTTTTACGCAAAGCATACCTTGTGAACCTTTTCTGAATACGTTCAACCCGTAAAGACCCTCTGTTATAATAAGGTGACCATATTATAGAGCAATATTCAAGATTAGACCGAACCAAAGAGACAAAAAGACATTTCAGAGTGTAAGGGTCACTAAATTCTTTGGAATTTCTAAAAAGAAAACCAAGCATAGCATTCGCTTTCGAGATTAAAAAATCAACATGCAGCGCAAAACCCAATTGGGCATCGAAAATAACTCCCAGATCCTTTTGCACTGAGACCCGAGTAAGATCGTTATGTGATATTTTATAATCGAATATAATTGGATTTTTAGATCTAGTAAAAGTCATAATAGAGCATTTACGAATATTAACATGTAAACAGTTAACAACACACCAATCCGTAAGTCTGTCAATATCTTGTTGAAGTTTCATGCAGTCCGTTACTGATTTAATTTGCCTATATAATTTAAAATCATCTGCAAAAAGTAATCCTTCTGAGTCCAAAATAAACTCTGGTAAATCATTTATAAAAAAAAGGAAAAAGAGAGGACCTAAGTGGCTTCCTTGTGGAACTCCTGAGTGATTCAAAATAGCTTTCGAGAAATGCGAACCTAATTTAACATACTGCTTACGGTCTTTTAAGTAACTCATTATCCAGCTAAGTAGGGCAGAGTGAAAACCAAAACTTACTAGCTTTCGCTCTAAAATATGAAACTGAACCCGATCAAAAGCTTTAGCAAAATCAGTGTAGATAGCATCCACTTGAAAGTGCTGTTCCATACTGTTAAGGCAAAAGTCAGTGAAAATTGCTAAATTTGTTACTGTAGATCTACCGCTAACAAATCCATGTTGATCCTCAGATATAAAAGACCGAGTAAGACTGTATAGTTTTCGCTTCACAATTGCTTCAAAAACTTTAGGGACCAATTGTAATTTAGCTATAGGCCTATAATTTTCAATATTCTGCTTAGAGCCAGATTTATGAATTGGCGTGATGAAGGAATACTTCCAGCAATCCAAAAATAAACCTTTAGACAACGAAAGATTAAACATTCTATGAAGCGGTATAAGCAAATTATTTTTACACTTTTTAACAAATAAGGCAGGAATATTGTCAGGTGGAAGAGTATGAGAATTATCAAGAGATGATAGTTCACTTAATATGTCATCCTCAGAGATATAAAGACTTCCCAAATTAATAAAAGTGTTATCACGAATAGATTCTAAATTAGACTTTGGTTCGGCGACATAGTTAGATTGAAAGAAATTCGCGAACATATTACAAATACTTTTTAGGTCACTACTTATATCGTCTTTGTACTTCATAGTAAGAGGAATACCGATTGATTTTCTTTTAGTATTCAGAAAGGTCCAAAAAGCCTTAGGGTTGTTTTTTATTTTAGATTCTACGGATAAAATATGCTGACGATATAGAAATCTTTTTAAAAATTCATATTCCTTTCTCAAACGAGAAAAAGTTGCATGAAAGGATGAGTCATACAAACTCTTTCTATACATCCGTTTCATTTCACTTTTTAAATTAGTTAAACGTTTATTAAACCAGATCGGCTTATTCGAATTCAAGACTTTTTTAAAAGGAACACACTTAGAGAAAACGTCCTCCATTACATGAAGAAACAAAGCATAGACATCTTCCAAATTACATAATCCCGATAAACTTAAATTCCAATCAATCAGAGATAAATAATAATTTATATAACTATAATCGGCTTTTAAAAAGTCATAAACATAATCATATTTCTCAGAATCATTACAATAACAGTTTAAAAAAGAAACATCAAAAATTAAGTATAAGGCCTTGTGATGAACACTATTATTAGATAATAAAAAATCGGCTTCAGTTACTTTTAAATTTAAATCTTCATAAGTAAAAACTAAATCTAAGATTCGGCCAATACTATTATGAATTCCATTAGCTTGAACAAAACTCATAGCGAGCATAGAATCAATCATTTCTATTTCGAAATCTCTTGAGACATTACATGGAAGCAAACATTTATCTTCTATAGAATATACCCATTTAACATTACTTAAATTAAAGTCACCCAACACCACTACAAATGAATTAGAATCTAGACCATCAGCAATAATTTTTATATTAGAAATATGAGCTAAATAAATACTTAAGTCAGAACCCGGAGGTATATAAGATAAGAAATAATAAATTTTTACATTGACTCCATCACTAGAACGAATATGATCAACGCTTACGCAAATTTGTTCAATCAAACCGGATGATGCATCAAGATTCACCCAGTTACTCCTCAGGAAAGATTTTATCGCCAATAGAACACCTCCTCCCCTAGATAAACCCGTCTGTGTTGAACAGCGATCTTTTCTATATACGACAAAGGTGGAGTCAAAAAGTTCAGTTGTAAGTATACTATCGCATAGCCAAGTTTCCGTCAAAGCAATGATTGCATACGAACAGTCGGTCGCTGCATTATAAAAATCCATAGTTTTGGTCCGGAGACCTCCAGAATTTTGATAGTAGATTGAGGTATAATTAGCATTAGCATAGTTATAATCGCGAGCATCAGCAACACCACAATTTATATCAGCGACAGTGGCATCATCTTGCATACATTCTTCGCAGGCAACAACTAGATCGGCATCATCAGCAGCATAATGCATAGAGTTATCATTATCATTAACAGCATCAAGATAAATCTCTATACCCACGGGAGCATCTTCATCAGTAACATTAACACCAGCAACATCAACAGCAGCACCATACAACACAGCATCATCATTTGCGAAATCAACAAAACAATTTTTCATAGCAACAGTGGGTACCATTACATTGTTATCAGAGAAGAGTTGTCGTTTTTTGCCGATTGATCTTGCGGAGGTTCCTTGTTTTTTGGTCTATAATTAAATGGGCGAATTCTCACACCTCTTGGCCAAAATTCGGAACTGTAGATACTATTTGCGTAATCCAAAGGAATTCCGATTTTAAAATTAACAAATTTAAGCTTTACATCTTCAACTGTATGGTGATCTTGTGTTCGCTTAACCAACTTATAACATGGAAAATGCGATGCATTAGAACCAATTTTCGAAGAAATGTAAGAAGTGATGTCTTCAGTTGATGTTTTAACTTTAAAACTGGCAAGATGAAACCAACGCATTTTATTAATAACATTCTTATCAAGAGAACCAGCTTCA
Source organism: Philhelius festivus (assembly GCA_963931855.1). NCBI lineage: Eukaryota > Metazoa > Arthropoda > Insecta > Diptera > Syrphidae > Philhelius > Philhelius festivus. The sequence continues at coordinate 231,554,026 of OZ007554.1, forward strand.
GAGTTATTGCCGGACTTGGTAACTCTGCCCATTTTTTTAGTATTAGCAACACTATCGATCTCTTTAATTAAATCAGTACCGATCTCTTTATTTAAATCAGAAACACCCACACTAACAAGCGGAATATTACCAGAGAGAGAATTTAATTTCTCTGGGAGATCACTATTAATGATTTTCTCGACTCTGACCTCTCCACCAGCTTCAATATTTGTCATAATATTAGTTTCAACACGAGCAGGCAAATTCTCATCTAAGGTCAAATCTGTGCCAGCCCTTTCGTCTTTCGTTTCCAAATTTACCTTTGTCTGCACTAGTTGTTGTTGAAGTGCAGCAGAGTAAGAAAGGTTCGAAGAAGACGAAATTAATAGTTGGTTTTGTTGTTGTTTAGTGTGTTGATTTTTATTAAAATTGCTCTTCGACAAAATAGATGGAGATGGGGATGCAGAGGGCGAGAGTTTCGATGAAACAGATGGAGATGGGGATGTAGAGGACGAAAGCGAAGACCCAATCCTACTCTTAATATGAGGCACCACGCCATGCAAAGGAGAAGAAAAAGTAGATTTTTTTTGCGATTTCAAAGATTGGACATTGACCTTAGATATAGGTATTCGCTGACTCATGGTTGTAGTTCGCAATTGTCTTTTAGCATCAGATTTTATATTTAAATTTATTTTATTTGCTATATCATCATTGTTAAAAAAGTCAATTTGATAATATTCATTCATAGACTGATGTAAGAGCACAAAACAATCATAGAGTTTGCTCTGCCACAGTGACAGGGAAACATTAATGCACTTGTCACATTTCCAAAAAATATTTAAATTAGTTTTTAAAGATTCAAGTTCATTTGATTTCAGTAGAGCACATGTAACATGAAATAATGCACCACAAATACCACATGTTATAGTTTCAGTGTCTTTTAGTGATTTGGTACATAATCTGCACATATAACTCATATTAGACAAAAATAATGAACGAAAGATAATATAGAGAGAAAGACTTTCGTACAAGCAACTTGACTCTTCAGATGATCACAGAGAACTTCTTCTTCCTAGCAGATCAACAATTGAGCTTCTAGTGGAAAAATTTGAATCCACAGGCACAGTACAAAATGTTCCCGTGCCAGTGTGACAAGGAAGTGCCTGTAGTATCGAGAATATTGCTGCCGCTGAGGCTTCAGTTGCAGAAAGCCCAAATGTGTCTCTCACACGTCGTTCTCAAGCGTTGAGCATCTCTGTGACGTCGTTGTGGCGAATTTTGCAAAAAGATCTTGGCCTACATCCTTACAAGATTAAATTGACGCAAGAACTGAAGTCGCTTGACCAACAGAAGCGTCGTATGTTCGTGAATTGGGCTGAGCAACAACTTGAAAATGATTCGGATTTTCATCGAAAAATCATCTTCAGCGATGAGGCTCATTTCTGGCTGAATGGCTTCGTCAATAAACAAAATATGCGATATTGGTCAGTCAGCATTCCACACGTACTCCATGAGTCATCATTGCATCCCGAAAAAATTACGGTTTGGTGTGGTTTATGGGCCGGCGCACAGTGCGTCGATTGTATGCAAGTAGTGGAAAAAAATCTATTTTTCAAAATCAAGATAACTGTGATCAAAAATTGTTTGCTAAATGTAATAAATAGGGGATTTTACTCAATTTGAGGAATTTTCACGCCCCCTACCACGCCCATTTTTGGTAATAAATTGGTTACATGAAAACTTCTAGTACGATAGTGATTTTAATTATTAATATTCTGGTCGGTGAAGAAATTATGAGTTAAAATAGCGCAAATTTCGCCCACTGACACGCCCACTTTTGCTATAAAATTGATTTTTTTTTTAAATTTTTCGTATGATATTGAAAAAATATACAAAATTAATGTGTTTGATAAGAAAAATTTATTTGAACAAAAATCCACCCACTGCCACGCCTACAATTGTAAAATGATTAGTTAGAAGCCAAACATTTAAAAAATTTGATGATTATTCGATATACAAAAGTTGTAATATTTTAAAGGTTAATAGGAAAATATACATTTTTTCAAAGCACAACGACCACAGAATATATCGCATAAAAGATCTTGCAAAATATAATGGATGCTTTTATTGTTGACAAAAATAATTGTTCAAAAAAATTATAACAAAAAGAAAAACCGAAAAATAAAAAATTTTTAAAAAAGATCACTATCCGAGTCTTCGAGTGTATAAGCGATTAAAGTGACAACGTTTATTTATTTCTGAGCAAGTTGTTGATGCGTGTCTTGCTAAGATTTTCTGATCTTCAGTTTCTAAATTGGATTGCATATTTAATTTTATATCCATAAACTGCAATACACCAGGCACTGGGGCTGTTGAGTTGGAAAACCAAACATCAAAAAGCTCTCTGTTTGAACATATTCTGTAAAAAATGCTCGTAAACAAACACTTGTTGCAAGAAAAAGTGCAAGTTGTTGCAAAAAAAACATACTTTTTTTAAAAGATATGATTGTTTTCTTTCTTTAAATAAGAACACTTTTTTCCCATATGGCACCACACGAAATATATGACTCATCAAAGTCAGTGCTTAACACGAAAAAAGAAGCTTTGAATTGGACTCTCAAAAAAAAATTTAAATTTACATGTAAAAAAAAAATATGCAGTTAGAATAACTATATTTTCTCTCCTGATTGTGAGGATAGCGAAAAAAATATCGTATGTTCTTTTCTTTTCTTCAGTAAACGCTCTTTCAACCGGTAAGTACAAATCCTACAAATCACTATTTGTTATTTTGCTGATCTTCTGACGATCTCTGACAACAGAAAATTGAACTTTATCATAAATAAACTGTCGATTCATTCATTTAGACTTATTACCTTGAATTTGGCATACTTGCTTCACATTTTTGGCACGTTTTTTTTTATTTTTTTCCACTAGTCGCCGCACTGTGCGGCGGCGTCATTGGGCCGTACTTCTTCCGTGATGATCAAGACCGGCACGTTAATGTGAATGGGGATCGCTACCGTTCAATGATAACCGAATATTTTTGGCTCCAATTGGATGATATGGACTTGGAGGACATGTGGTTCCAATAGGATGGCTCCACAAGCCACACAGCGAATGTCACAATCAATTTATTGAAAACCAAGTTTGGAGAACGTGTTATCTCACGAAATGGTCCAGTCGCTTGGCCGCCTCGGTCGTGCGATTTGACGCCGTTAGACTATTTCCTGTGAGGCTACGCCAAGTCTATTGTCTATGCCACCAAGCCAGCAACGATTGATAAACTTCGTACGAATATCGAACGTGAAATTGCAGCAGTATCGGCCGATTTATGCTTGAAAACCGTCGAAAATTGGGTTCAGCGTCTGGACTTCTACAAGCGCACCCGTGGTGGCCATGCAAAAGAAATCGCGTTCCATACATAATGGAATCGAACGTATTTTCACAGGAATAAAGAATTTCATTGATACCCAAAACCGTTTTTGTTTTATTAAAAAAAACTTTTGTAGCGCTCTTATTGAAAAACCCGATATATAATAGCAAAACTAGTAAACGAACAAAAAAAAAAAACACTCAAAATAATACAAAAATAAATTTTTGTACTTATCTGCTATGTTATAAGCCCAATCTGAGTGTGAAACATTTGCCAAAAAAATAATACTCATAAAATTAAAAACATACCTACTTTACAAAAAATCGTATGGAAACAATTTGAGAAATTTCGTTTTTGAGTGTTTTGACGTTTCTTTAATATTCTTCTTATTTACGTTCACCTTAACGATAACAGCGCCAATGTTCATATTTGCCATCCACTTAAGTTGCGTTTATACGCGTATTTAAGTTTTTGTCGTTGAGATCCGTGAGGAGCTCTGTACACTAATGAAAATCCACTTTAATCCAGGATTATAGTGAAAACGTAGTATAATTATAATTGTATAAAATGATAAATAGGTGTGTTCATGTATTTACTTTGCATTTGACTTCAAGAGTACATGTGGAGTTCAAGTAAATGTGTTTTACACTAGGAATTTATAATTCGTAATGAATTTTGTAATTTATATCCGTGGCACGATGGTTGTGTGCTCGCCTGTCAACCTCATGATCACAGGTTCGATCCATGCCGTCGTCTATGCACTTTTTATTTTCCAAGGTATTTGAAAGAGTTTGGCATCAGGCTATTTTTTAGAAAATGCGTGCATTTGGTATTGATGAATTTCTTTTTTGATGGATTAATAAATATTTTTCGAACTACCCTGAGGTTCCTGAGATGAAAGGCCTCAATAATCACAAAAACTGTAACTTACTGCTGACTGACTGACAGATCATCAAAATTATGGAGCACTTCCCGACGACGTAGAATCATGTTGTTTTGCAAAACGGTAGTTCTTGTCATGCAAGCAGACGAAAATATCGAAAATTTGAGGTTTTCCATTCAGGGGCTTGGTATCCGCCTACTTCTTCAGAACTGATATTATATATGGCACACTTCCGATTGCAGTAGAACAATGAAATTTGGTAGAACGGTAGGGCTCAAATTGCATATAAAGGACCAACAATAATAATTTAAGTTTTCTATTCAGGGGGCGTGGTATCCGCCCAATTTCTGAGAATTTAATTTATTATTACTTCCGATTGCTGTAGAATGATGAAATTTGGTGGAGCGGTATAGCTTAATGTACATTCAAAGCGAAAAATATAAAATCTAAGATTTTTCATTCGAAGTGTCTTTTTACTGTCATTTAGATACTATGTATGCATCTTGAAAATTCATGACTTTTCTTAAAACTAGAGTACTCGATTTGGTACTCTATGTTATGTTAACATGAATGAAAAAAGAAAACATTTGCATACCTGAAAAAAATTATCAAAAATAATCAAACCACTAATTAAGCTATTAATTCTTTAAAAAAAAATGAGTTAAAATTGCAACAAAAACATCATCGCATCCTCAACAATTATTGCTTTTTTATGACTTTGAGCAGATGTAGGTACTAGTATTTATAATTAAGGTATGTTAGTGTTATGTAGGTATCTTGCCAGGACAAGAAGAAACAATTGAAGCGCAAATCAAAACAGCAACAAAAAGGAAATATACCAAAAGAAATAGGAAGCTATAAACTAAGTTGATTTTAGTAGGTAGAGTCCACGCTTCTATCTTTCCGTATCTTTCGAGATTTTGACATGGCAAAATATTAAAATCTTTGCAAAAAGGTGTGAGATCAGACCAAAAACATAAATGTCAAAAAAAGAGCCAAGTTCTTTTATACAAAAACCTTTGTGTAATAAGTCAGCCGTGAAAAGTACTGATATCTAAAAGTACGCCAAGTTCTTACTTTATGAAGGTTTAATACCGGATATTTAGAGTAGAATAATATTGAAACAGCTACAATGTAATAGAGAAATTTTATTATTTAATGATTACTGACTAAAATGTGATGGGATTATTTGGCGAGTTTTTTTTTATGCCCAATTCGAAAGGTTTTAAAAACTTACCTAGTGAACCCATCAAATTTTAGTCAGTAATCATTAAATAATAAAATTTCTCTATTACATTGTAGCTGTTTTAATATTACTAGCCGACCCAGCTCTCGAAATTCGAGTGCCAATTTATTTATTATTTATTATTTATATTATTGGCAGTGTTTTCAAGCAAATTTATTAAATTAAATTTTGTTTTATGTAATATGCAAAGTGTTCGACAGTGCAAAAACAAAAATGACCCACAGTGTGTAAATGCGTGTCTGAAGTATATTCTGCACATCTCTGTAACTGTGGCTTTCCAGCCATATAAAATTTATCGAAATCGGTTAAATACTTTTGGAGAAAAGTGTACCACAAAAAACATGTTTGCCGTTTTATTATATGATTCTACTTTAAATATTCGGTATTAAACCTTCATGAAGTAAGAACTTGGCGTACTTTTACATCTCAGTACTTTTCACGCCTGACTTGTTACACAAAAGTTTTTGTATAGAAGAACTTGGCTCTTTTTTTAAAATTTGTGTTTTGGTCTGATTTATTTATCTTTATTTAAGTATATATATATATATATGTATGCATATGCAAATTCCAGTTTAGCTGCCGGAATAAAAATTTCGTGAATCTTTTCTGCATTCTTTCAATTCGATTGAAGCATTTTTGTAATAAGGGCACCAAACCACACTGCAATACTCCAAAACAGGATACACGATGCTAACAGAAGGAGACTTTAAAATCTTTAGAGTTCATAGTTAGAAACCCAAGCAAAGAGTTGCCTTTAGAATTATTATATAATATATGTGCATCTTAAACTCTCACTTAGAGTCAAATATCACTCCTACATATATGTATCACTCACTGATTATAAACTCTCTGAAGCTCGTAGTTTAAAATTTTATAACTAAAAAATAAACGGAGAAAAAGATCTTGAAAAGTAAATTATACTACATACATACAAGGAAAGGTTTTTCATAAAACACCATTCGGATAATTTATCTTAGTTGCTGGAAATCTGTCAAAGATTTAATCACTTTGTTAATTCTTACACCATCAGCCAAGGTTAAACATGAAGAACAAATGCGGCCCTAAATGACTGCCTTGAGGAACTCCCGAAACATTTGAAACCATGTCTGATTTTTCTGGAATCTGGACCTATTTTCAAATAATGAACCCGATTTTCCAGATAACTATTGGTCCACTGAAATAGTTGAGAATGAAATGCAGATGACTTAAGTTTTCTTAACAATATGTTGTGGTTTAATCTGTCAGACGCTTTCGAAAAGTCAGTGGACACAACATCTACTTGACTCCTCTTTTCAACTGAATTCATGCAGAAATTCGTGAATAATGTAAAATGTGGTACATTAAATTTTCTACTAACAAATTCATTTTAAAATAATAAACCCTGTCCTTTTTGAAACAAGTTCTTGCGAGCGAATTTGCTTTTATGTAAAAGTACTTTGGAATTTAAAATACATTTTAAAATATAAAACATGGATTTAATGAGATAAAAATGTTCAAATGCATGTTATTGCCGTCTTATTTCGGAAAAGTATGAATTTATGCAAACAAAGTTTAAAAATCGTTGTATTATTAAAGTAATTTCTTATATAACAAATTCTTTATAATTTTTCGAGAAAAAAATTTGGAACGCCCATTTTAAGTATTTAGTATTATAGATTTTAGGAAATAATTATAAAAAAATAATGGTTCACACGTTTTAAAGATTATATTATTTTTTAAAAGTTCAAAAACAATTTTTTTGAAAAGAATTTTAGATTATATTTTTTTTAAATGCAAAGGAGCTCCCGCATACAAATTTTCGTTGAAATCGTTACAGCCGTTGATGAGAAAATTGAAAATCCAAAAACCCGTTCTATGACAGGTACCGTTAATAACATTTTGTCCCAAAATTTTTACTTGCGACTTATAGGTACTATAAAGGTAAGTTATGCATTCGTAAAAAAAATCGAACTCGAGATTTTGATCAAAATTGACATTACGATAATAGCGAAGACCAAAAAAGTGGGTCTCGCAATTCTGTCTGTCTGTCTGTCTATCTGTCTGTCTGTCTGTCTGTCTGTCTGTCTGTCTGTCTGTCGGTTCGACTACAGCTTAAACGGCTCGGCCGATGTTCTTCAAACTTGGTAGATATGGGTTTTAATTTTTTCCCCCCGGACGTTTTTTTCTGTTTTTTTTTAAGACCAAAAATAACGTTACCTGCCATACGATTTTTTTCGAAATTTTATATATATTTTTTTTTCTCAAAAACTGTCCCACAGAATTTAAAAAAAAAAAAAATTGAAAATTGGTTAAAACTAGCGAATGGTTGAAAAAAATTTTACAAAAAATTGTTATTTTTGGTAGCCCCCCTGGGTGCATTTTTTTTGTTTTTGATTTTCTCGAAAACGGTACAGCCGATTTAAATCATTTTTTTTTATGCCAAAGCTCCTCCAAAGTTTGAATATTATAACATATTAAAATTTTCAATTTTTTATTTTTTGGATTTTTAAAAAAAATTCAAAATTTTTTTTTGGAAACTCAAAATTTCGAAAACCCTATGCTCCATTTTTTTCAAACTTGACAAATAAAAGTTTCTCAACATAATCTACAAGATTTGAGAAAAAAAATTTTGTTTTATCTAAAACTAACGGTACCTTCCATACAAATTTTAAAAAATGGTTTTCGAAAATCGTATTTTTCTCAAAAACGGTTCAGAGAATTTTGCTAAAATTTTTTTTCTTTTAATCAATCCTTACGATCTATAATTTAATAAAAAAAAATTGAAATCTAGATATTACTGACTGTACCTACCATAAAACGATTTTTTCAAATTTTGAATTACTCATTATCGGCATAACCGATTTTAACGAAATTTTTTATAAAGAAGCTCCTAAAAAGTCAGAAAAACATTGCATTTAAAAACTTAAGAAAAAATATTTTTTTTTTCAATTTTTAGAAAAAAAAGTAATTTTTTTTTTGAAAAAATCGATATCTCATGAACGGCTTAGTAGTTTTTTTTTTGAAAATTAGACTTTTATTCGTACAATAATAAAAACTTAAGGTTGGCGTACCAAAATATTTTCTTAAAAATGTTTTAAAAATTTTGTACACAAAAGCTTATTTTTTTATGTTCCTGCATAAATTCATATTTTCATAGCATTCTGTTTTTATCTCTTACTACTAAAAGAATTTAAAAAATTCATTTTATCCTTATGAACAGTTTTCTTTAATAACATCCGTTTTTAAAATTCCTAGTCTGTTACATAGGAGCAAGTTCGTGCGACCCAGTCGTGCATTTTATTTTTTGTACAATATGTAGTCCATGTCCATAATATCACACATAATTTTTTTTTATCAAAATCGTTAGAGCCGTTTTCGAGATATATGTATAAGATTATGCATTACGGGTGTATGGGGATATACCGTTAGTTTTAGAGCTAAAAAACATTTCAATTTCCTCTAGGAAATCATCGAAGACCCTTAAGTCCCGAGTTTGAAGAAAGTAGCTCCAGTGGATTAGGCTGTAGATCGAGGTACAGGCATACAGACAGACGGAATTGTCGGACCCACTTTATTCGTCTTCGCCATCATCGTAATGTCAACTTTGATCAAAATCTCGAGTTCGATTTTCTTCTAAATGCAGGACTTGCCCTATAGTACCTATATCGCAAGTAAAAATGAATGGAGATTTATGCCCTATGGAATAATTTCCCTGCGGCTTCACATTTCGCCTCAAGTTTTTAACTTATGATAATTATAACTTTTTTTTTTATTTTGTATTGAAAATTCAGTTGTGCACAACAAACAATAAAAACTCCTTAACCCGTTTATACGGCTAGTCAGAATTATATTTTCAAATATTTCACTCTTAATTTAAATCGATCAGCGTTTTTAATGGAAAACCTGTCAATGTTCATTAAGTGGACTGCATGTTGAATCTATTTCAATTTCAGCCCACTGAAGCCATATTATGTCTGTGTGCACTATTTCCTGCTTCCTTCGGGGTTGAATTTTATATGAATTTATATGGGAAAGCTCCATCGGTGCAGATCGATATGGCTGAGGACTAGCCGAAGCCTCCCGCTTTTAAACTAATTAACGCCAATTTGTAAATCGATGATACATAATACCTCTACAGGATACCAAGAGGATAATACTGCTTCCATCAACAGCCCATAACTGGCACATTCAATCCACTTGCCTTAGCATGGCGATGCCACACTGGCCTCATCCTTGAGAGGCCAGACTGATTCTTCTTCACATACCTAATTGTCATTGGAAAAGTGTTGGAATTGAAATTTGAGTTCGACTCAAAACACACTCCATCCTGCCTGAAATGTCTATCGCTTATAGGTAGATATGTATATTGTATCTTGGACAATATTGTGTGTCGTCTGTTAGTTTGGTCAGTGCCACACCTACCAAGTGGCCAGGCATCCAGGAATTCATCTTCAATGTCGGCCGGAGCAATGTTAATTTGTATGTTTGTGAGTTATGTTTTTGATTTCCGGAGATAAAATTTATGGAGAACATTTCCATATTACTATTTCACGCACTTCCATCGAATGGCGACGACGACGACGGCCATCGCCCGCACTTTGTTAGTTTTAGTGTCGTTGTCCTTCTCGTCCTTTGCGTTTATCCGTCTAATGCTATGCCATGCGTTTAATTCTCTAAAACGCAATGCAATGCAATTTACGATTTATAAACAAATAACTAGTGTTAGTGCTCAATAAACAAAGCGCGAAAGAGCAAGGACACAAACCGCACTCGGTATACCCACAAGGATACGCACATTGCATCGAATAAATATCTATACCCACTCACAGAACGACAACAAGGACATCCCACCCCCCCCCCCCCCCACACACACACAACAAACAAACATTTCTCGGGGAATCGTACCTCGACGAGAGCAAGAGCCCTGAAACGAGATGCATCATGAGTGGGTGATTCTGGGAATAGGTTGCATTTGCACAAAAGGGGCAGTGGCCGTTACAAGTGAGACTCGTGTCATTGTGCCGCTCGTTATGTTGCGAACCTATACACATGTACAAATGTATTTTATAGGCACTGTTAAGCTTGTTGCTACTGTCCTGCCGCCCGCACACACCATGTGTGTACAGATGTAGTATTTTGATTAATTGTCTCTGCCTGAACTTGACGTGCGTTTTAATTTTGAGGCAGTTATCACTTGATTTGGTACAGCTCCAAAGTTATTTTGTCAGGATATGTATACCTACTGGCTTGTCGGAATATAATGTCTGCTAGCAGAGAGAGTGAGTGCTTTTGAAATTGAGTTTTAAGTGTTATTAAAGAATTCATAGTTTATTAGCATTGCTGTTCTAGGAAACATTTGAAATTGTGAGAGGAATGGGGTTTCAAGACGATTCTAATTGGTCGGAGACGATTTTGAGATTGCAAGTGATGGGAATGTTTGACATTGAGTTAGTGACTCAAGGAAGTATTGATTGAGACTTAATGATAAGGCTCAGCTCTTAAATTACTCCCTAGAACTGAACATATTCAATAACAAGTAAATTCACCATTACATTAAAAATTGGATACTTTTCTTCTTCCATCCGGAACTATCCATTTCAGCTATCAAAGCTTAAAGGTGTTTTGGAAGTTAAAGTTAACTAATTTCAAAGCATTTCCACATTAAGTTGAGGTTTTTCCTTCAATATATTAAAATAGAGTATAGGGCAACCATGGTTCATTCGGTTAGTATCTTTGACAAACATAGATCGATGGTATTGTCACACTTCAATTAGACGATCATTAGGCAGGTGATCCGTGAGAAAATAATCCAAAAATGAAACTCGGATTTACAGTTGATCCGCAACGTTTGAAGAAATAAACGTTGGGAATGCCGGAGTTCCCAACCTTCCAATTTATGTTTATGAGGAAGTAACGAAACAAAATCCCAACTCGCCATAAAGGGAATTAAGAAATACCAATATCTCCATATCCTGACTTTTCATAACACAACTTTAAAAATGCCAGCAGGTCTCCACTATCGTAGATTTTTAGAGGAGAAAAATACTTTTGTTAAAATTGAACCTATTTTTGTTTCCAAAATCTTTCACTTCTAAATCATACAGTTGGGATTTGTGACTGAATGCGGTCACTGAGTTCCCTGCCTCTGGAAGTGATATCAGACGCCAGTGAATTTGAGGGTGACAGTGTACGATCATGTATGTAAAGGGTGTTCCATTAATTGTAATTGTTTTAATTTGATTAAAATAAACTGTGAGTGAGATATCATTTAAATTGTGTACATATTTAAAAGACTACTATATGCCAAAACCACTAATACTGGTCTTTAATTTATCGTTAAAAAGTGGGGAATTTCTGGACACATTGAAAGTATCTTCAATAACACCTATATTAAAATCAGGTTCCAGACAGAATATATCGAACTATCGACCTATTTCTAAACTGCAGTTGATTCCAAAAGTCTTCGAGGCGATTGTTAAGCAAAGAGTTTACTATGAAGTAAAAAACTATATTTGTGATTCCCAAAATGGTTTTATTTCTACTACGAATTTGATTTTATTTTCTAATTTTCTAAGGACTGAACTTGAAAATGGTCGTCAGATAGATGTTGTTTATACTGACTTTGCCAAAGCCTTCGATAGGGTGCAGCACTCCTCAATGCTTAAATGGTTTTCGAGTTATTTGACTGGGCGAATACAATATGTAAGTATTGGCAATAAAATATCGAAGGTAATTTTTGATCGTTCTGGAGTTCCTCAAGGGAGCCATCTAGGTCCTATACATTTTCTTCTTTTTAGTTATAAATGACCTTCCATTGTACATTTCGAATTCCAATTGCTTGTTATATGCTGATGATCTTAAGATCTTCAGGTCTTTAAAAGATATCGATGACTACAGACTTCTTCAACAAAATCTAGATATCTAATGTTGCTGAATGGTGTTTAATTAATCGACTGCATTTTAATGTAAAATGTAATATACTTTCGTTTTCGATGCGTAAAAATACCTTAACATTTAATTATTGCATTTCTTCTAGTGCACTTACAAGGGTGCATTTTAAGTCAGATCTAGGAGTTATTTTTGATCCAAAATTAAGTTTTTTACATCACTATGATTATGTTACTTCAAAAGCCAATGTTTGGATTTCTTAGAAGGAACTCTGAAGATTTTTCTGATCCTTTCGCATTAAAGTCAATGTACATATCCTTAATAAGATCAGTTCTGGAATATAGTTGTGTTGTTTGGGACCAAAATTATGCATGTCGTATAGCAAGAATTGAAAACGTGCAAAAGAGGTTTACTCGTTTTGCTATCGGTAAGCTGAGTTGGAATTTTGCCCCTTCTTATACAAGTCGTTGTAATCTTCTTGGCTTAATGACTCTTCATTCGAGAACGAAATATTTCTTAATAATGCTTGCTAGGGATGTGCTAATGAACCATATTATTTGTCCTCCTCTTCTTTCTCTTTTTAATATATACATATTCGCCTGGTAGAATTATAAGATCAAGAAGCTTCTTTTATGTTGATTATCATAGAACAAATTATGGTCGCAGCGACACTATAACCAAATCTTGTATTGCTTACAAGTCACTCGGCAATGTAATCGACCTAAGTCAAATAAGATCAGGTTTTAAAGAAAATGTTCTCAATGTGTTATAACTACATGATGTAATTGATATACTGCTTCTTAAATTGATTATTCCGTATTTTTGTATAGTTTTTGCATAAATTGTAGATACTTTTTAATTTTATGTTAATCTGATAGATGTTTATCGACAGATGAAATAAATAAATAAATTATGTATAAAATAAAACAACATTCAAATATCTACTGCTGCTTTATTTTGTGGTGCGCATCCGAAACGTCCAATATGCAATAGCTCTGATGCATAAATTAGGCTGAATATGACCCATGACTTTGATTATGTTGGCTTTGGTATAAGTATAGGCTAAGAGGATTATACCAGACTCAAATGGCGCGATCTAGTTGGCCACTTCACATCTCCTCCCCATGAGTTAACCATGTTTGGAAATGGCTCTTGAAAAATGTCCATTGTGGCACGGGATGTGTGGTACGTAGCGCGGACCCGTTGAAACCACATGTCGTCGATGTCTATATCATTCAATTTGGGTCAAAAGAAATTGGTTATCATCGACCTATAGCGCTCGCCATTGACGGTGATGATCTGGTCAACGTCGTTCGCTAAGAAGCATGAACCGATGATGTCACCAGTTGTAAATCCACACAGTGACCTTCTCTGCAATTGTCGGATCTCGTGTGGGTTGTGATCGCCGCAAATTTGACAATTTTTCGAGAAAGCAATCGACAGCGTATGGATTGAAAGTCAAATCCACTTATTTGGCTTCCCATAATTCTTACTTTCTGTCTTCCAGTAACTTCTTTGTTAAACTGGAGAAATGCAAATCAACAATAAAGAATATCAGAGCTGGATTGGGCCAAGGCTCGGAACTTGGCCCAAGTGACCTCCGACCATTCTATCCCTGACATCTGCCAGAACCTTCTTTTCGCTGATACTCGCCGATCGATGTCACCACTGATATCTTTGAAGAAATTTGGAACCCACATCCGTATACCGTTCAGTACTACAGAAAGTGGGGCATCAAAATAAATGCCTCAAAGAATTACCCTGCCTGAAGAGACCATCATCCAATTGCGAACGCAGCTAGTCAGCAGGAAAATGCAGAAATATAACCCTTAAACTGCCTGACGGATCAACATTGGAAACCACACGAAGTGAGGAAGTAGCAGGGATACACCTTGGCAAGCCTATAAGTTTCAATCGTCATGCAAACTACGTTCTAACAAAAGCCAGCTGGGCCTTCCAAAAAGTATCGTCTTACTGATGAAAGAAGTCAGCAGACCAAGATCCTTCTATATAAGCTTAAGCATACCATATGGTTTTCTTTCAGTAAGACAGTCATGCGACAACTCAAAGTTTTTGAAAGGAAAATATTGAGAACATGCTACTTCTAGCTAAGAAGTTAGTAGGAGCAAGCCACCCAAACCAGCTTATAAGAAGGATAACAACCCAAAAGCATGCAAACATACTTAAGGAAAACATATTCCCAAATGGCAAACTTTCGAAATGTGCTATACAAGCCGTATTTGATAGTTTTAAACTCAAATCTTCACTGTTCAACCATTAGAACTGCTTCTTCTGCTGTACCCTTACTCTTAGAGCTCGATCAGAAGTGGGTCAATCGAATTATTAGTGCTCATTCTATTCTATTGACCCATTTCTAGTAATTTCGTGTGTACTCCGACTCTGATCTTCTGTTGATCGAATATAGCTCCACCGCATCAACGATCATTGGGAATCATTGGTCCTTTGAGGACCATGTAGCAAATTACTTTTGCTTATTGGTTCATAGGTTTTGGGCGCATTTTTACCCGATTAAATCGTCATCATACGCAATTACCTTGAATAGACTTCAAAACTAATCATTGCTGGTGTAAATGCGTAGGGGCTTCTATGCGTTATGATCTATATTGATCTAGAGCTTATTTTCTAATTCAATAAAAACTTCCAAGTGTCCATCACTTCAAGGTCTACATGGGAGAATGAGTCTTTTTTGGCAGACGAAGCGGTTCATTTCTACAAATATAGATCTATAACCGATGACGGGATGACGGGGTCGGTGGAGGCGTATACTCCGAAAGATTAAATCTTTGTCTCTCATTTCGTCTTCGCTCCCAATCACTGTAGCATTTCCAGGCAGAACTTCTAGCAATCAAAGAAGTCCTCTCTTGGCTCAAGGAGAACGTGATATCGACCACTGATATACGAATCTTCTCAGACAGTCAAGCTGCCATAAAGTCATTGGACTCTGTCTCCATAAACTCACTAACAGCCCAAAATTGTCGATCATCTCTGGTGGAGAAGGCAAAACAGTTTAACATTCACCTTATATGAGTGCCGGGTCATAGAAACATTCCAGGTAACTGGAAAGCTGACGAACTAGCAAAAAATGGAACAATCTTACCTTTTTCAGATAGAAAATCTAACATAGGTATACCTCTAGCTACTTGTAAGCTTATGCTAAAGCTAAAGAAAGCGAACCACAGATGGACCAGCACCTCAACTTGCCAGCCTACAAAACTAATTTGGCCATTGCTTGATGCTAAACGCTCAAAACAAGTCATTGCTATTGCTCGATTGCACATAAGCTCCGTTAGAGGTGTTCTTACTGGACACTGCCTAATAGGCAGACGTATATTTTGACTTGGAGCTCCCGCAAATGATTTTTGCAGAAGCTGCATGGATGAAGAGGAGTCAGTCTCTCACCTTCTATGTTCTTGTCCTGCACTAACACAAAAACGTAGACTCCACTTGGGAGACTTCTACTATAATGATCCTAGTGATCAAAGAAATTCCGACATCTACTGTCTCAAATGCTTCATTGCTAGCTGCAAATGGTTTAACGAGTAAGGGAGATCTTTGGAATCCTGTGGTATCACAACGGACCAAATTTTGGTCTAAGTGTGTTGGCCTTTCCGGCCAGCAGCCACCTAAGCCTAAGCTAACCTAACCTATATGTAGCTTAAACACTTAAACTATTGATTTCCAAAATTTTGCAAGACACTGATACATATACATGTACACATATGTAAAGCTTTGCCAAGTCAGTTTGTTGCAATATTTCGATAAAAAAGATTTTATTTGGAGTTCACCCTTTAACCTTTAGTTGCGACTGTTGCTTCTTTGGGGAAAAATCCGGTAACGACAAGCTTGAATGGAAAAAACCACCCAAACATACATAAATTGTGCTACACACATTAATAAAATATGTTCCTTTTAAAATTAAAATCAATTCCCAAACGACAGAAGTTGTCATATTTGCAATCATATCCTCTACCTGCCATATCATGTACACAAGTAGACCCAACCCTTCAATAGTAGATTCCAAAATTAGAACCATCTTAAACATACTATACGGAAATTGAAATGACACGAAACGGGCTTAAGCGGAATTGAAAATTCATCCTCCTCAAAGCCTACCTAATCAACTGTGGACATGGGTAAGGGTTTTAAATGTGGCAAATACTATTATCCCATCGAGCACCCAATTGTCCATCAAAAAACAACAAAATCCAACAAAAAAAGGAGAAAATAATAAAAAATAAACCAAGGGAGTTTATCGACTCCACAAAATGCCCATACAATCTGTATGTATTATAAGCTTGGGCGGGAAGCAGAAGGCATAAGGCATCAGAGAAGCATCAAATACACGGCCAACAGAGGGATTATGGTTACACACATTGAGCGTGGAGGTCCTGATGGGTGTTTTTTAGTTCATCCTACGAGCGACTACGAGGACGTCTCCCGCATCTTCCTGGGAATAGAAAACCAACATACAATTACATTAAGGACTCGATTGTGTGCTCGATATGAAAACGAGTGCGCGCCCTCTCATGTCATACAAACAACCAACAAATGACTCTCACTGGAGATATGCGGAGGCATCTCTGGCTTCTGGTTTCTGTCTTCTGGCCCATTCCTATTCCTACTGCCACATCCAAGGTAATCCCGAATCTTTTCAGTCTTATTTTTTTTATTTTTCATATGATTGTGTATAGGACAACGTCGTCGTTGTTTGGAGTTCCTTCATATTCTACTTCGGAGTAGAGAAACCCTTTTGTTATCCTTTCTGCTGTCGTTCCTCTTGTAATGCGCAAAATAGTATCCTTTCGCAGCAAATAAAGGGGTAAGCCCTATAATCTCATGGTTGTTTATAAGTTCATAAAAGTCAACGAGAGAATGAACAGTGGCCCAATACCTATGCCCACCCGGACTCACCCTCTCAACAGATTGACTTCGGGAGGGTTAACCCTCGAACTCGATTCAGCAATACGTTTTTCCAGAAAAAGGACACAAAAACCGAATTTGTATCAAATCCAATTTCCCCACGATCAATGGTAATGTGTAATTGAAAACCCTTCGTGAATAGTACCCTTGGGTATCGGCTTTGCCATCCCTTACATACCTTCATTATTTTTTTCCCATCCCCTGTGCCTAGTCCTAGTCCGGTCCGCGACGAGTGACAGTTTCCAAAAATTCCCAGTCATGCAGCTTCAACAGTTTGTTCTAGGAATAGGAACTCCACACCCAGAAAGTCCTTATTTATCCCTTTTTTTGCGAAACTAACATCAACCCTCATCTGTTTCATGATAGCGTTGCGTCGATTTTTTTCTGTTGTTCAGTTACATTTTAATACGACCCCATCTACACACCCGCCTATTTTTTCGTCGAATCTATTATTATGGCTCTGTAGTGTGTACTTAACCCTATATTGCCAAGGATTTACCATCGTCCTTTTTTTTGTCATCTATTCCGTGGTATCATCATCATTGACATCATCATTGTCCCGTTCCACACCCACAAAATTTCAGCTTATTCTTCTTGTTTGAGCCTACTGATGCCAGTGCTAAGGAGTCTTGCGTCGTCGGTTGCTGTCAAACGCTTGTCTCATTCTTATTTTGAATAATATACGCAATTTATATTTGTAATCGCGTTCACTTTGTATTGTGATTTTGGAGATTTGAAAAGAAAAAAAAAATTTATCATGCGGAAGCAACAGTCGAAGCTATTTGATTTAGGTCTACAAGGAAGATGGTGTCCTTTTTGCTCGATTCTTTTCTGTTCGGTTGCCTTTTAAGTTTTGACATTTGTTGCGTTAAAAATTACATTTACATGCGGATGGAAATTGGATCAGGTCAATTTAACACAAGTGGATTGGTGTTGGTTCAGAAATTTCCCATCAATTCCGCTGTCACATTGAAATAGGAAGGAATTTAACGTCAATAAGGGGTTGAACAAAAATTCAATTGAAGTTGTAAAACAGCGTTACTGAAATGATTCTGTGCACCCATTAATCTAACGTCTTAAAGTTAGAAATCAGTTGGTATCGAAAGTGAGGGCTTATTATCTGTTCCTGTTCTTCGTCTTCATCAAAATATGTAAAACCGTTGGAGAGGTCTTTTAAAATGAAAATTCTACATAGTAGCGCAAAATTTTAGTAATTAGTGCGTAGTTAAAGCTGTTTTAGTAGGAGACTAGGTTAAAACGACGATTTTACAAATTTTACAACCTCGTGGAACACAACTTCGTTCAAGTGGCTTCCTCGAATGGCTTCGCAGTAGCGTATTCTGTCCCTCCAATTTTCCAAGACTTTGTTGATGGTTTCGGGCTGTATCTCACGGATTGCTTCGATGATACTGGCTTTAAGTGCTTGAAACGTTTCCAGATTGTTGGAATAACATCGATCCTTCACGGTTCCCCACAAAAAAAAAGTCCAAAAGGGTCGCACCTCCGAGGCGGCTAATAGACATCACCAAGACGGCTGACAACACAATTTGGGAATTTGGTGCGCAAAAGAACGATTGTGGCATGGGCTGTGTGGCATGGCGCGTCATCCTGCATGAACCAGAGTTCGTCCAAATCCATTTCTTCAATTTCAGTAAAAATAAAACAAGTCGGTTAACATGGCTCTGTAACACCCACCGTTGACCGAAACGTTGTTCTCAGCCTTATATTCGAAGAAAAATGATCCAATCATTCCACCACTCCATAATCCGCACCAAACTGTCACTCTCTGGTGGATGTATTGGCTTCAACAATGACAATAACGTGTGTGTTTTCCGAGCCCCAGATACGGAAATTTTGTTTTTTAACATAGTAGAAATGATGATTTTTCGCCCAAAATCATTGTTCAATTCAAGCTGCTATAAGGCCCAAACTGCAAACGATAATGAAGAGGATGGTCGTGCGCCTTCAATTGATGAGTCAATTGGACCTTGTAAGCCAATAATCCGCGATCTTTGTGCAGAATTCTCCTCAGGCTAGTGTGGTGAGCTGTTGTTGTTCGTGAATTGAGTCTCACATTCTCGGCTACAGCAGCCACTTTCTCGTCTGTGCGCACCGTACGACGACGGGGATAATGAGTGTTTTCCACTAGCATACAGCAGCCGCGGTAAGTGCTTCATTTCGGCCAAAACCTCTTTTCAAATAACGCACTATTGGGCTACACAGCATTCAGTTTGGAAACAAGTTTTCAATATGTCACAACGGTATTCAAGCGTAAAGGGACTCATTTAGTTCCGCGGAGATATGATACTGACTTTTTGTCAAGATTTCGAGCGGGAAACAGCTGTCAATGTCAAAATATAACCTATGATTTAAAAAGAAGCAACTAGATGGTACACCATATACATACATATCTACATATAACATATAATATATTTGTAGTTTTGCATTCGTAACAAAAATTGAATTAGAGATTTTGATTAGATTTGACATTTCGATGGGAAGACAAAAAAAAAAGAAGTTCTCAAACTCTGTGTGTCTATCTGCACGACTTCAGTCGAAACGGCTTGGCCGATTTTCTTTAAATCAGTACAACTGATTTATTTCGATTTTTGACATTTTTGATCTTTGACAAACAAAACAGGTACAACTGATTTTGATCATTTTTACTTGCAACTTATAGGTACTATAGGCAGTGCCGGATTAGCCACGAAGCAAGAGTAGCAAATGCTACGGGCCCCTCGCATTTAGGGGCCCCGCGCACCAACGTTTTCTGACCATAAAAAAGTATTATTTATACATAGATTTAGTTACAATTACTAAGAAGAAAATATTTGCACCAAAATGATCAACTAAAATTTTATTTTTCTATCTGCTGTCATACCAAAAATCATGTTTTGCACCGCACTACACGCAAATTGGACAACGGTATGAAATGCAGGTGTTTATTGTCACCATTGATAACGTACTCACTGCTTTAGGTAAACGTATGAACAGAACAGTTATCATAAAATTGCTGGCATTTTCGGAATATTCCGAGAGCTAAAATCTCTTCCTGATTCAAAATAGCTATTTTGGCCTTTAGTCCAGTCCACAAAAATTGGCGTTTCGTCCGGGTGATCGCACATGGACTCATCAGTTGACTGTGAGGACCTTGTCAATACGCAATTTTTATTAAATTCAGTTCATCTTACATCGATTTTTTGAAAAAAATCCAATGTGAACTATATCCAACCAAGATTAAAATTGTAATCATTAACGTTGGAATATTTTGCTATTTTGAATCAATAATTCAACAAGTCCATTAATAGTGAAGTCTTCTACCTGGCTGATTTATTTCAGTCGTATATAGAATTTGTATTATAAAAACCTTCATATAGAATCAAAGCTGAGCCACGGGCAAAATATTCCAACTTTAATGAGTACAATTTTAATCTTGGTTGGATATAGTTCACATTGGATTTTTGTCAAAAAATCGATGTAAAATGAACTGAATTTAATAAAAATTGCGTATTGACAAGGTCCTCACAGTCAACTGATGAGTCCATGTGCGATCACTCGGACGAAACGCCAATTTTTGTGGACTAAAGGCCATAAAAGCTATTTTGAATCAATAATTCAATAAGTCCATTAATAGTGCTGTCTTCTGCTTGGCTGATTTATTTCAGTCGTATATAGAATTTGTATTATAAAAACCTTCATATAAAATCTCTTCCACCAGAAGAAATTTTGAAAAAATCTGCAACCATAGTAAGTGCTTATGCAGATGGAGGACAGTCTGAGCAACGAATTAGTGCAGTTCGCTTCAATGCTCAATTCTGATGTGGCTGGTATTATTGACAGCAGGAATCTTGAGGCTCTGGAAATGCAGGTTTACAAGCTGTTGATAAATAACTTTTTACAATCTTGTTTCCCGAACGTTGAAATTGCTTTGCGCATTTATTTGTCTCTCATGATCACCAACTGCAGTAGTGAACGATCTTTCTCAACATTAAAACGTGTTAAAAATGAATTGAGCCAACAACGTCTTAATCACCTCACTTTAATGAATTTTGAACATGATTTACTCCGAGAAGTCGATATCAACAGCATTATTTATAAATTTTCCCAAATTTAATCAAGAAAAGTTTTGTTTTATTTAATACCATAAACTTGATAAGTACCTAACCTAAAACAGTCTAAGGGCCCCTTAATAGAATTTGCTACAGGCTCCGCGCTGGCTTAATCCGGCACTGACTATAGGGCAAGTTATGCATTCGGACAGAAAAAAATTCGAACTCGAGATTTTGATCAAAGTTGACATTACGATGATAGCGAAGACCAAAAAAGTGGGTCTCGCAATTCTGTCTGTCTGTCCGTTCGATTGCAACTAAACGGCTCGGCCGATTTTCTTCAAACTTGGTAGATATGGGTTTTAATTTTTTCCCCCCGGATTTTTTTTGATTTGATTTTTTAAGACTAAAAATAACGGTACCTGCCATACGAATTTTTTTTCGAAATTTTAAAAATATTTTTTTTTCTCAAAAACTGTCTCACAGACTTAAAAAAAAAACCAAGGTAATGGTTGAAAAATTTTTTCCAAAAAATGGTAATTTTTGGTACCCCCCTTGCCATTTTTTTTAACCATTTTTTTTTTTGTTTTTGATTTTCTCTAAAACGGTAAAAGCGATTTTGATCATTTTTTTATGTTAAGGCTCCCCAGCAGTTTCAATTTTATTGTGTATTCAAAATTTCAAAAAAAAAATTTTTGGATTTAAAAAAAAAAATCAAAATTTTTTGTTGAAAACTCAATATTTCAAAAAACCCAATGCTTGATTTTTTCAAAACTTGATAAATAATAGTTTTTTAATATAAATTATAAGATTTAAGAAAAAAAATTCTTTTACCTAAAAATAACGGTACCCTCCATACAAATGTTAAAAAATGGTTTTCGAAAATCGTATTTTTCTCAAAAAAGGTTCCGAGAATTTTACTTAAATTTTTTTCTTTCAATTAATTTTTAAGATCTATAATTTAATAAAAAAAAATTTGAAAACAAGATATTACTGACTGTACCTACCATAGAGCGCTTTTTTAAAATTTTGAATTTCTCATAATCGGCATAACGGATTTTAATGAAATTTTTTAGAGAGAAGCTTCTAAAAAGTTTAAAAAACATTGCATTTCAAAACTTTAAGAAAAATATTTTTTTTTGAATTTTGAAAAAAAAAATCGTTTTTTTTTTTAATTCAATATCTCGGCTCAATATTTTTTTTTGTAAATTTAATTTTTATTCAAACAGTAATAAAAACTTTAAATTGGCGTACCAAAGTTTTTTCTTAAAAATGTTTTAAAAAATTTGTAACGGGTGATTTTTTAAGAGCTTGAGAACTTTTTAAAAAAAAAAAACGCATAAAATTTGCAAAATCTCATCGATTCTTTATTTGAAACGTTAGATTGGTCCATGACATTTACTTTTTAAAGATAATTTCATTTAAATGTTGACCGCGGCTGCGTCTTAGGTGGTCCATTCGGAAAGTCCAATTTTGGGTAACTTTTTCGAGCATTTCGGCCGGAATAGCCCGAATTTCTTCGGAAATGTTGTCTTCCAAAGCTGGAATAGTTGCTGGCTTATTTGTGTAGACTTTAGACTTGACGTAGCCCCACAAAAAATAGTCTAAAGGCGTCAAATCGCATGATCTTGGTGGCCAACTTACCGGTCCATTCCTTGAGATGAATTGTTCTCCGAAGTTTTCCCTCAAAATGGCCATAGAATCGCGAGCTGTGTGGCATGTAGCGCCATCTTGTTGAAACCACATGTCAACCAAGTTCAGTTCTTCCATTTTTGGCAACAAAAAGTTTGTTAGCATTGAACGATAGCGATCGCCATTCACCGTAACGTTGCGTCCAACAGCATCTTTGAAAAAATACGGTCCAATGATTCCACCAGCGTACAAACCACACCAAACAGTGCATTTTTCGGGATGCATGGGCAGTTCTTGAACGGCTTCTGGTTGCTCTTCACTCCAAATGCGGCAATTTTGCTTATTTACGTAGCCATTCAACCAGAAATGAGCCTCATCGCTGAACAAAATTTGTCGATAAAAAAGCGGATTTTCTGCCAACTTTTCTAGGGCCCATTCACTGAAAATTCGACGTTGTGGCAGATCGTTCGGCTTCAGTTCTTGCACGAGTTGTATTTTTATACGGTTTTACACCAAGATCTTTGCGTAAAATCTTCCATGTGGTCGAATAACACAAACCCAATTGCTGCGAACGGCGACGAATCGACATTTCACGGTCTTCAGCAACACTCTCAGAAACAGACGCAATATTCTCTTCTGTACGCACTGTACGCATTCGTGTGGTTGGTTTAATGTCCAATAAAGTAAACTGAGTGCGAAACTTGGTCACAATCGCATTAATTGTTTGCTCACTTGGTCGATTATGTAGACCATAAATCGGACGTAAAGCGCGAAACACATTTCGAACCGAACACTGATTTTGGTAATAAAATTCAATGATTTGCAAGCGTTGCTCGTTAGTAAGTCTATTCATGAAATGTCAAAGCATACTGAGCATCTTTCTCTTTGACACCATGTCTGAAATCCCGCGTGATATGTCAAATACTAATGCATGAATATCCTAACCTCAAAAAAATCACCCGTTATATAAAAGCTTATTTTTTAAGAAACCACTACGAAGACTTATAATTTTTGTTCTTGCATGAACCTATATTTGCTTGAATCACCTGGCATTCTGTTTTATCTCCAACTACTAAAGAAGTTGTTTTAGTCGTTTAAAAAATTAATTTTTATGCTTATGAACAGTTTTCTCTAATAACATTCATATTTGAAATTCTTAGTCTATTACATAGGAGCAAGTTCGTGCGAACCAGTCGTGCATTTTATTTTTCATAGACGCGAGATGCGATTGAGAATATCCAAGCACTATACACAGGAACACAGGTACGGTGTATAGTAAAAAACCTGCACGTTCAAGCCCATACATTTCGGTATGAATAGTTTTTTTTGTCATTCCTTAGAATGTAAGTTTTGGGACCCAGTGTGTAAGAAATAAAACTTGCACTGATGAGGTGGTGTGAATGGTTTCTGTTGAAATTTTTTTTATTTTTTTTTTTCTGTTGTTGTACGAGCACAAATGGGGTGGAATATTTTCCGATTAAGATTATAAACCTACAAAGGCCTGGTGGGATATTTTATTGTAAGAAAGCCACAATGGAAATGATGTAAATAAGTGAGCAAGAAATAACAACGCGCTGTTGCGATGGATTTTATTTTGCGATTATTTTGAATGCAGATCAATTCACATTTCATTATTCTCGAGAATGCGCCTCCAGAATTCTGCGCCCTGTGCAATTGTACATCCTGCACATTTGGTTGGTCCGGCCCTGTGTGGATGTACCATCTACCCAATTCCTTAAAACCAACGATTTCATTGACATCACCATAACCGAATAACCCTAACGATCGATGATAATTAGTTTCTTTTGGCTCAAATTGGATGATATGGATGAACGATATGTAGTACCAACAGGACGGCTCTACGTGCCAGACAGCTGATAAAACAAAAGACATTCCACACCAGCGATTTAAGGTCGTGGTTATCTCACACACAGGCGCTGTGGTCAAGCCACCAAGATCATCCAATTTGACCCGGTTAATTCTTTCCTTGTGCCCTTAAGTAAATGGTAGATGCCAAATGAAGTGTAGCTAGTAGAAAATAATTCTACTCATTCTAGTTAGAAAATCAGAGAAGGGCATCCCAAAGACGATACCTATACAAGGTTTTATTTGTTTGTTCCCAAAAGGTGCGTGCTTGTTTCGTTTTCGAGCTTGTTGTTGATCATGTCTTCTGCTAAACTAGGACCACTAGGTTAACCCCACCTTTAAATTCTAATTTCGATAAGCAATCAAAGCTTTCTGAAACTCAAGAAAGCGATTTGTCCAATAATTTCTTCCCTTCGAAGGTTAGTCACACCTTCTTAAACATTTAAACAAAATTTGCATTCAACATTTCTCCAAACTTCCGAAAAAAAAAAAAACAAAAACTATCGCACGAGACCAAGAACAAGTCCAACTTTTTCTACAAATTGATTTATTTTGTTTAAATATTTAGCAAACAATAATAATTCGCCCGTAATAAGACACTTCACCATGAAAACTGACTCGCAAAATGTGCAAGTTAGAATATGGAAGGAAGCCCTCTGTCAATGCGCACAAAGTTTCTGCAGCGTTTATTCAGTTTTGTTTTACGTTTACCTCCGGCTGCTGCTGGAGCACGACACTTAGCTTCGTCCTCGTCCTTCGCTGGTGAAAAAAGATATAGAGAGTGAAGCCAAAGTCGAAAAGGAGTCAAAAACACAACAACGAGGAGACAACACAAACGAACGCAACGCAGCAACAGAAAAGTTTGTCCTTCTAGAAATATCAGAAGCAGCAGCAGCAGCAGGAGCAGTGCCAGCAGCTCACCTCGTTTATCCTTTACAACTTAATATTCATAAATTTAAATCGACCGTTGATGGCTTGTTGCCGGGCGGGGCGCCCTCTGGGGCCATCCTGCCTGTAATCCTTTTTCCTAAATGTATTTCTGTAATGCGTTACCCAGCAGTAAACTTGGTCCTGTCGTTTTCATTTTCCCGGCCTTCTTATGCTCTGCTACATTACAACATTACGTATCAATTGACTTTTTATGGACTATAAAATGTCCTTTTTCATTGAGAAGAAGTGTGCCAGTAATGAGGGAACCCAGAAAGGGTTTTTCCTACATCCCCAACACCCCAACTCACATAACCTGTCGATGGGATTTTTTAATGGTAAACGCAGGAAAACAAGGTTCTCAGTCTTATTTTATGGCATTTTCATAGGTTTTTACAGGCGAAAGGACACTTGTTTATGTATTTTTAATGATTTGAATTTCATTTGCCTTTTCGTGTTTTGTAAGGACAATCAGGGTGATTCACCGCCGAAATAGAAAAAAGACAACGTCAGCGTCGTCGTCGCCAATTAAACGTTCAACCCGTGCCGAATCCTTTGTCCTGAGTTTATGTTCACGTTTTACGATGATGGCTGGTGGGTCGATTAAGGGCGGAGGAAGCATATCAAATGCCCGAGATAACTACATGCTGAGTGAGTTCTAGGTATTGACCACAGGATTTAATCGAAAACGTTACTCCGAAGGATTTTAATACCTCCAACTCAATTAACATGTCTGCACGTCTTCATTCAACGTCATCATCATATCGTTGGTCGTCGGTCGACAGTTGAAAGGTATAAAGTGATGACGAGCATTCTTAGCCAGCCAGCCGGAAGACTACTCTGCGTAGAGTTTATACTCCGAATTCCCTATACAAATGTAAGTCAATATCCTGGAAGAGGAGGAATTCAAGGATGAATTCCATTTCGGAAAATTATCTGGGTAGATAATTGGTTAATGTGAGTTAATGGAATCGAATTGACTATACTTTGGGGCTGAGAGAGGCTATGGCAGATTGAATGGAAGAATAACTTTGGAGATTCCTGATTATTGGTCAATAAACGGTATAGTCACTTCGTGTTGGGGGGCTTTCTTGTTTCCTGCTTTCGTTTAATGAAGGTTAATTAACATTTAAGAGAGACACGCTGCATGAATTTGTGGTTCAAATTATCATGCCCTCTGAAGTTGGAATTGATTTTGTTACAAAATTAAGCATTTGCCTGTGCTTGATTTCACTAATTTGTGTGCGAAAAGGTTGATAGTTGGAAATGAAGACGTGAGCGAGATAAAATTTTGATTTGATAAAATGTCTACAGGGTCTTATACCAAAAAATTCAAACCTTTGAAGATCAACAACAGTATCAATCAAGCTAACAAGACCTTAAGCGTTTGGATAGGACATTAGAGTGAGGTCTGTCTGTTTTCACAGCATGCTATAGGAAGACTTCAACGTAAGTCTCCATTTGCGCAAGACTTTGTACTAAAAAAATTAAAGCAACAGGGTCACTCATTCAATTTAGGGGTGGCCGTGGCGCGATGGACGTGTGCTCGCCTGTGAACCTCATGATCACAGGTTCGATCCTTGCCGTCGTCTATGTCGTTTTAATTCCATTAAAAACCTTCTAAAAATTGTCATCAATGGGTTGCTGGTTTACTCATTGCATGTTGTTCAGGCATAACACTAACAACATGTAATTGAGTTAAACTAGTATGCCCAACAAGGATGAACACGAATAAAATAGTGTGAATTATAAGCGACATAAAATAAGACGCGGCATTCTCCGCTTTAGTTCAGCCGCCATCCCTGGAGATAAAAAAAAATCTGAGACAACCACCTTCAGTCTCAGAACATCGTGCCACACATCTTTCCTATCCTTCTTTCTCTTCCGTAACTTCACGCCCGCGCTGTGTTGAAACATTTAAAGGGTAATCATAATCCCTTGAGCGGTAGATTATAAAAAAAAAAAAAAAAAAAAAAAATGAATCGCTATCCATACTCGAACTTGTCTAAGCTGTGAGCATTTTTTTACCCGTAGACTCCCTAGATCTAATTGATCCCAAGCATAAGCGAAAACTGAGAGATATTAAAGCTACAAGTAGTAGGGGTGTTAGTACAACTTTTCTGAAAATTTTTGGTGGCATCCATTTCAAATGGTTCATAACTTGACTTATTTGTGTGTCAAAGATATGACGATTTCTTTGTTAAAAAGCAGGAAATGATTCTGTGTCATTTTCTATAAGTTTAATAACTCTAATCTTGACGATCCGATGAATAGAACCACACGAGACAAGTGTGTATCCTGTTTTAATGTTTGATTTGGGATCTTGCTTATGAGTATGTCCAATGCTTCCCTGATTTCTAGCGATAAAAAAAAGTTGAGTAGCCGAAAAGTTTTTGAAGCACTCTGAGGATCAAAACAATTCCGTGATATTGTACTCCATTTTTAAACTATTAGTAAAAATAGTTATGTCGAACGGTCTTCTTTCTAGATGGACATTTCAAAAATGTTATTCTATGAGTTAAGGTGGAGTGACAGTTCTAAGAGAACTAGGACCTAGTTTTTCGCAACTCACAACTTTTCGTTTGTGTGCGATATCGGCAGTAATGGAGGGGATATACAATTTTCTCCTAAGTATCAACGGCTAAGACGGAGAAGCAAATTTATGACAGGAAATGCTCCTGGAGGATTTGTTACTTCCTCGTAAGGGGAAATACAACTGAACAAAAAAAGGAGGCTACCATATACGGATCGATCACCAGATCTCCGGCGTGACAGTCCGACGGACTTAATATTGCACCTTGGGGTACACCAAATCTAGCATACACAAATATTTATGTAATGTCCTTAACAGTTCAGATATTATTTAGCCTTATCAGTAAAGCTTACTTATTCGATGTAAGCTACGTAAATTAGAATTTGGCAATTTGCTGAAAAATTCAGAGATTGGCTGTCGAACGAACAGAAATTCTGAAGAAATTTGTTGCTGGATGCCCTAGCCTCCCTGAAGTTGCTAGAGATTATAAAGACTCTATCCATTAACCTGCCTTACTTAATAACTTAAGGTGGCATCACAGTCCGGTGTGGAGCAGGGGCTCAATAAGTAAGCTTTTTCAACCAGCTTGGTCCCGAGCCTGTCTCCAGTTTCGCACACCAAGATGGCTTAGGTCCTCTCACACATATGTGCGCCACCTAAACCGTGGTATTCTTCTACTTCGCCGTAACGTCCCTCGGGGTTGGATTTGAAGGTCTTTCTGGGGCGGAACATTTGGGTCCAATCACTCTACATTACCCAGCCATGTCAGTCGTTAGACTTTAATTCGTTTGACCAGGTCAGTGTCGCTGTTACAGAACGTACAGTTCGTGGTTATCTATTCTGCTGCACTCTCCATCCGGAACCAAAAATCATCCGGAAAATTTTTGTCTAGAAACATATTACATAAATCATTCCAATCCGCACCTTTGAGCTTTGACAAGGTGCATGCCTCTGCACCACAAGATAAGTAGACTTAATTCGTTCAAGAGATACATTTGTTAATCAATTTCCTTCTAAGTCCAAAGAATTAGCGATTGCCAAGAGTTATTCTACGTTTGATTTCAGTATTTGGGTCATTGTCTTACTAAATGGCGGTTCCTATGTAGATAAAGTCTTTATCTTACTCAAATTAATAACTATCTAATGTTTATAGTGACGCTCGATTTAAGACGTCCATGTTGGTTGTCCTTTCTTGATGATATAGCATATACTTGGTCTTGCCCTCATTGACCTCACTAACCGTCTCAATGCTCAACGCGCCACAGATTTCACGCTTTGTTCTTCCAATTATGTTAATGTTGTCGACGTATGCGATTAATTGGATACCTCTTAGGTGGATGTGCTTACCATCGCGTAACACCCAGCACGTCAGAAACAGCATCTATGATGGCTGCTTGGCAATATTGCCACTGGTTTTAAAAATTTGATACTGGTGGCAGAGAATTTATAAATGGGTTATTAGAGGCTTTGTCGCAGTAATTCCTTGTTTTGGCTTGGCTTGGGAAATACTTAGCCGCACCTTGGCTACAAGGATGTAGTGATCCGAGTTAATTTGAATCGTTGATCGCAATATTGTCAACCTGTTTTACAGTTAATTGATTAGCAGATCTCCATGTCCCTTTGTGAATATGGAGATCTTTGAACTGTTATGCCACCAATTTGTATAACATAATAGAACACTATTTTATTACGATTGTTACCTCCGTTTTAAATAAAAAAAGAACACTTTGGTTTTCTTTAGAGTTTTTAATTTTATTAAATTTCTTAAATTGTAGAATATGAATTTACTTGGGTATTACTTTTATATTATACTTTTAGATTTCTTAATGTTTGGAAAAAACGTCCGGACTTCACTAGCTGTATGATCTGACTGATGTCTTCTTCCAAAAAATATTCACTCTTGCATTCGTGTTTTACTGACTTTCTTATAGGGAAAGGGATACAAGCACTCGATAAGGGATGACGCGTGATAAGATGTGACGATTAATCTTCGCGCACTTATCTGTGCATGTGGTTCGTTTAATGTTACAATCTCACATTCCTTCTATTGAATTTGGAGTCATTTCAAGTACTTAAACATTTATGACAACGGAAAGATTTTTAATGTGAGGCAATAAATTCATGAATTTATGGTATTCCATATTGTTTTAATCTCACATTCTTTCTATTGAATTTTGAGTCATTTCGAATGTTTAAGCATTTATGACAACGGAAAGATTTTGTGAGGCAATAAATTAAAGTCTTTATGGTATTCCATAAAGAATGAATGCAGCATAAACTATGTCATCCGATACTCTAAGTTATTTAACCTATAGAGTATCTCGAGTGGCCTGATAAGGGTGTTGGATAGGAAGATAGAGGGTTAGGCATAACAGAACTCCGAACTGCGAGTTAGCTACCAGAACTTCTCGCCCCACAGCAAAGTCCATAAGTATGCATCCGCTATCGGAAGTGGTGCCGTAGAGGCTATATCTGCCGATTGTACCATCAAAAATGTCTTCTGTTCCTAATGTGCGCTTAAGTCTCCTGGAACATGTTCAATGTCAAAGCTAAGGCACTGCTCATATGTTTTTTTTTCAGGAGATTGAAGAATATGTCTTTGCGGTCTTCTTCTTTGTCCTTTGTTGAGGCATTTGCGCAAATGAGGTTTATGTTGGCGAATTTAGCCTTAATGCGGATCACATGAAGCACTCGTTACCACATTTGACACTCAGGACTTTTTGACTGAATCCAGCTTTGATTCTAAATGAAAAATTGCTCCGTTGCCACTAGTACAAAAGAAGAGATACCTAAGTGGTAAAACCTCTCCCCCTATGTCATTTGCTGCGCCCGGCAATATTCCACCGTGGTTGACACCCAACCTGTTTCTGTATAGATGAGGTACCAAGCTACCGATGTTCACAGTGACGAAGTGATAGTAAGAGTTGTTGGACAGAGGAGTGTTTTAAAAATAACTTATGGACGCGTTTGTCCTATTAGGCTACGAGTCAAACATTCAATTCGCCTACAACAGACGCCCATACAGCTCTTCAAGTAAGAAAGTGATATTATGGAAAGGTTAAAGCGAGAAATCATCGACTAAGCATGCGTGGATCGAAGTATCCCCGATAAACTGAACTATCAGCGCTATACACAATCATCATATATGTCTTCGAAGAACTATCTGGGCATAAAGGTTGCATATACCGAAGTAATGTGCCAGCTTCTTAAGCTATTCTTTAACACTATATAAAGCAGAAGTATCAGTGTGACCTGTCGGACCAAAACTTCAAACTGCGATAAATCCTGAAAAACCGAACGAATTTTAGGCCGAGGCTGACCATTGCTTATCGATTTCAAAGATGCATAAGATAACATTCATGGTCAAGAGCTCTGTATGGCTATAAGGGAACTCGGGATCCCGCGCGAAATTGGATAGTACACAGTGCAATGTTTACCTGATCATTCCAAACATGCAGAGTGTTTCGGTAAGCATATGTGGTACTATGGTATTTCATTCTAGAGAAGATGGTGCACAAGGCAAGAATTAACACCGACGATACTATTTTCAACAGTTTTATTCAACTATTTAGGTATTCGGAGGACATCACCAACCTTTTCCAAAGTTATGCAGCAAAGTCCTTCACGGTAATTGAAGATTAGACAAAACTTGTTGGTCTTAAAGTAAAAGAAGAGAATACCAAATACATCATATCAACAAACAAACACACGTCTCATAGCAATAATTTCGGAGCCTGCAAAAGTTCATCTACCTCAGAGGAAATATTAACTCGAAAAGTAACACCTAAGAGGGGATCTGATGAAGAATTAACCTTGTAAACCATTACTATATCAAATGGGTTCAAAACGACAAGACAAAGTGTTAAAAGAAAAGTGAGACAACTGATACTGAGTTCTTTGGAAGGAAACATTCTTCGAAGAATAGCTGACCCTGTGGACTTTTTTATAAGTTGAACTAAGATGTGGATGAAGTTTAGAAAATCAAAACACGTCGGCTATATTTCTAGCAGAAAGAGCCTTCGAAGGCGACATCACCCATCCCGGATGTCTTGAGTGCTTGGTCTTGATGACTGAAAACAGAGGACACGAAATCATAAGAAAAGAAACCAGAACCTAGCAACTCACAACTCTCAACCATTCCTGTTTGCTTGTTACCAGGAATGAAGGGGACCTACAATTTTCTGCCGATTCCGAACGACTAATGATCAGCACTTTTCATGACAAGAAATATTTTTAGAGGATTTATCAATTTCTCGCCAGAGGCCGTACAGACACTTTTGCAGCTGCTGGGAATCGAAGTTAGGACCTTCTAGATGACAATCCAACGCACTAACCATTATGCCAAGGGGCAAAACGGTTAGTTCGTGAAACGGCAGTGTCTCACACAGTAAGTACGGCTGAGTTCGTAATTGCAATGTTTGTTGCCCCTGCCCAGCCTAAAACATACTTCGAATACATTTATGAACACAATAACAACAGCATGTGTGCAGTCATCATACTTTGTTAAAAATGAGTTCATAATTGCCAAAATAGTTCGATATCAGCATCGGACCAGACTTTGGCCTCGTATTCAATCCTGTGGATAGATAGTTATTAATTTCTTATCAAAGATGTACAAATCAATATTTGTACGATTATAAATTAATTAAAAAAAAAATTACTTACATTAGATCCTCTGCCATTTTCCTGCAAATTCAGCAACATAAAAAAAACACATGCCAAATTGACCGCATGTTGACTGTGGGTTTACTTTTATGAACACAAATGTTGCCGTGCTCATGCAGAGATGATGCTGTTTGTTTACAATTATGAACGTAAGTTTTGCAGGACTGCGGCAGTTTTGCAATTACGAACTCAGCCTACTTTTCCAAAGCACCGACTAGGAGGCTCATGAAAATGTACCATACGTGTTGATCATTAATTTCTCTGTTAAGCATTTATTCCCTAAATAAATTTTAAATAGTCTGGTAAAGCTCACTTTGGAAATGTGAAATAAGTAGCTACTGAATAAAAGACGAAACACCGCTCGGGTTTAATTGCAATCTTAAAACCAGAAAATAACACGCCAGTCTTATTTATGTAGACCAAAAGTCACTTGTTTTCTTAATACTAACTAAGAGCACACAAAAACATAAGACACTTCTTAATTAAAATGTCATAAGTGGTCTGACCTATATTCCATTCATCTCCAAGTACACCCTAATTCCACACAAAATCCCTAATTACGGGATCTCTTCAGATATAAAGTTGTTGTTCCGTGTTTATTTTTTTTATTCTTCCATGTTCGCACAGCTTTTTATATCCTCCTCCAAAAGCTAGAGTCGAAGAATGTTGTCGTCAATGTTTTTTTTTTCCCTTTGGAAGATTTAATTTGTTTAGATCTCATGTTTAATTGAAAGCAGAGGTGGATAGTTTGAATCAACGCGCAATCTTGAGTTCCATTTTTGAAAAGAACATCCTTTGCCAAGTAGAAACTGCTTGCTGTTGTTATGTCAATTTCATTCGTCGTGTCGTCTCCTGGGGTCACCCCATTAAGGCACACCACAGAATGTCTCCTAATTAAATGAAAACAAACAACAAAAAAAAGTACACTACCTAAAGCATCTGCAGGAAACTCACTTTTTAATTCTCGTTCTTCTGCTTTTAGATCCTTGGGAGCCTGGACCAACTTTGTCACCAAAAACTTGGTTTTGTTTTTCTTTTGTAACTATAATTGTCACAGAAAAAACATATCACTGACTCAACCCTTTGCAAGGGGTTAATTTGGTGTTACACGAAACGACACACATGACGGGAGTGTATATATGATGTCCTGGAGTTAAAATATCCTTAATGCCAAGTGGGTGAACCTCTAAGTGCGAAGGGTGGTGATGGTAATCATTTCATAAGACGTTTGACATAAAATAAATTTGATTTTCACTTATAATAAAGATGAGAGGACAAACTAATCATCGCACTCTTGGCTGAATAGATACTCGATTCGACACTTTGGTGGTGTTTGTGTTTGTTGTTGTGATATCCTTGCTATGGGTAGATACAGAAAGTGAAAGGGATATTTTTGTTAACACAACACCCCCACCTACTCTTGAGGCGGTTTCCGTTTGTGTGCTGTCTTCTTAATAACAAAGTAGCCAATATAGATATTCTGCTAACGACTAACGAGTATACAATATGGACAAGTCATTGTTTAAGAGGGCGATATTGGCTTTGGTAGGCTTTTGTAGGTTGAAGAATGCATAGGACATGCCGAAAGGAGTAAGGATTTGGGATGAATTATTTTCGAAATTTATTGAGGCTCTCTAGGGTGAATATTTTTGTACATTTATTATCACAAGTAGGATTTTTGATATCATCCTATAAGCCTGATTGAGCTTCATTGGAAATGAATAGGTTATAAAGATATTGTCTTGTAGGGAATGTAATTGTTTCAGATTCTGTATAGAATAGTTGCAGGATTCTGTGAAATATAAAGGATATATTATATGATAAAGAAATGCCTTAACTAATAACATTCTATTTCCATAGCTCTAGGCTCTAAATAATGTTAACAGTATATCCATATAAATATTTTCCAACCGTAAATTTGGATTACAATTAAAATCACTCTACAGATTTTGATGATTTTGATGAAACTTTAAAATATTATGAAAGATGGCACGAGAAATTATCATAGTAGATTTAAACCTATTAACAACCTCACATTTCGATAAAAGTAATAAGGAATTTTTCAATTGGCGCGAGAAGATTTTGGCGGCCATGTTGTTTTGATGAAATGTGTCAAATTTGTTGTTTATTATTTAGTTACTGATGAAAAATCAAGATGTCAGTTACACGTTTCAATAGCACGTAATAATGATAAGACTTTATTATCAAAATGAGTGTTCAATAGTGCAAATCTTTCGTACGCCAAGCCTACTTTTCGATAGACGTACTGGTCCAGCACAGTGGACTCCTTAAAGATGGTGGCTGAATTTGGAACGACCAGTACGGATATGAATACCCAACGAAAGAACGCAGGATCAGCCGAGAACCCGAGGTAGTCGATTCTTGCCGTGCACAAGAACTCAGCATTTCGCAGACTTCAACTTAGTGAATTTTGCATCGGGACTTGGGCTTACACCCGTACAAAACCCAACTGATATAGCAGATCAAAGTTCATGACCATAGACAACGCTGTTTGTTTGGTGATTGGGTATCGGAGCCCTTGGAAGAGTACACCAATTCTTACACGAAAACCATCTTTAGCGATGAGGCGCATTTATGGATGAATGGCTGTGTTAAAAAGCAAAATTGTCGTTATATGGGACGACACCAACCAATATAAGGTTCATCAATTGACAATGCATCCTCAAGAAGTTACAGTTTGTTGTGGATTTTGGGCCGGCACCGTCATTGATCAGTATTTTTTTTTTGAAATGGACGTTGGTGAATTGGTCAACGTCAATGGCGATTGCTACAGAACGATGATAATCAATTTCTTATGGCCCCAGTAGGATGGCACTACGTACCACAGAGCCCCATTGACATTCTGCAGGACCGATTTGAGAGTAAAGTTATCACTCGCTGAGGTGATGCAAGTTAGCCATGAAGTTTATGCGATTTGACTACGCTAGAATTTTTCTTGTGGGGTTTCCTAAAATTCCACGCTTATGGGAATAAACCGCAATTAACCGATGCCCTTATGGAGGGCGTTGCTCAAATTCAGCCGGATATTTGTGGAAGAGTTGTTAAAAATTGGACTAATCGGATACGTACCACCGTAAGAAGCCAAAGGTGGTATTTGAACAATATCATATTCACACTTCAAACACAGGATGTTTTATTCCATTTCAACATCCATCCACCTTTCAAGAAATGCCCTTTAAATATGCTTTTTACTCAATTCACTTTTGAAAGTTCTTAATACCACGCCCATTTTATTAGATTTTTCGACTGTTTTTTTTTAGGTCGTATGGAGTTGCAGTTTAAGGTCGATAAAACTTAATTGCCTGAGGCCATATTAATGAATACCAGTATTAAAGATAGTATACATATACTGAATGATTACAATTAATTTTCACCCACTAACACGCCCATTTTGAATAAAAGAAATAACTCATCACTCTCTTAAAAAACCAGAATTAACAGGGGCCAAAGTGATCTTATTTAAAACTTAATGGTCATATGTATTTTGTGCGTTACGACCCTGATCAGGAAATCCCAGTGAACATAAAGCTTTTCGGAGTCAAAATTAACTTTTTTTAGAAGAACGATGTCATGATTTTCTTCACCAAATATAGAGGAAAAAATATGCTTCAGCAAAATCACAAAAAGACATGATACATACAACCCGACTTCTCTATTCTGTTCAGACAGACCAAAGAAGGTATTTCGAGATTTTTTCTGAGTTTAAGAACTTGAGTGAGCCTACTCGAATTCCTGACAGTTACAGATCAATCCGCCTACACTCTAAACTTGTTTCTTATTTCTGACCCTGACAAATACACTATCAATATATTATCCCCACTAAGCCCATCCGACCATTGTGTCATAACTGCAAATTTCTCGTGTTAACAAAACCCAGTTAAAGAAATAATTCCTAAGAGAACCGTTTGGCAATACGAGAAAGGCAAACTGGGACGGTGTCAACGATTTCTTCAGGAACTTTAACTGGTCGTAATGCTTCCTCGATAGTGACGTAGACTCGACAGCAGACATAATTACAAATTTAATTCTTTTCGGAATTCTCATTTCGTATTTTTATCCCAAATAGGGAAAAATCTTTCAATTCGAAATAGAATTCATGGTTTCACTAGAGCTGTAAAGAAGTTATTAGGGTGAGAGAATTTGTAAGGCCAACTTTTCTGAACAATAAGTTCAAAAAAGAAAGAAAGACCTGTAAATTATGATAATATTCGACAAACCAAATTTTTGCATGACGAATAATTAAGGCAAAGAAAACTACAATGTCCCAAACGTAGTAAGAATTTTTGGACATTTGTAAAAAATATAAACGAAATACTTCTTCGTCTTCGATTCCTACGCACGTCTTCAATGACACTGCTTTCAAAAAAAAAAAAAAAAAAAAAAAATACTGCTAAATTGACGCTGCCAGATATTGTCATGAGTCCTACTTTAATTGACAGCATACATGATTTTATGGACAAATCTTCTTTCGCAAGTGTACAATTGCAAGAGTATTGAAAGATCTCGTTATACACAAATTCGATGGCCCAGATTGTATCCGTTCTTCAACACTAAGCTTCTCCATCTGTCCTACTCTACTGCTATCTTTCCGAGTGGATGTAAAGCAGTATTTTTCCAGCCTATCTCTAAAAAAGGTGAATCTCCCTTTTACATCGCTTTTTGCAGGCCATGAAATTGCTGATAAATTATCAGCTCAATAAATATCTTCAAGAACGAAAGATTCTCAATGACCAGTAGTATGGCCTGCGTAGGTCCACCGAACAGTTGCACAAATCTTTACATCGTTTTGGAGAAAGTAAGATTATTGCACTTGATACATATTTCGAAAGAATTTGATAGAGTTTGGCATCAAGCTCTCATAAATGTGAATGCGTGCATTTCGTATTGATGAATCTCTTCTTCGTAAGATAATATATTAGAAGGTACCTTTCGAATCGCTCAATATAAGTTGTATTGGATAGTTTTAAGGTTGAAATTCATAAAATAATTGCTAGTGTGCCAAAGGGCTCAGTAATGTCTGCGATTCTCTTTCTAATATTCATCAATGATATTTTCTCTAAAACTTCTAATCTATTAAATTCTTTTGCCGACAACATTTGAGAGCTTCTCATATTCGATTCCAGGTGCATATCTTTGTTCTTCGGATATGGATTTAGAATAGTAGCGTATGATAAATTCATTAAATTCTGATCTCGATAGCATTGTTAAGTGGGGAACCATATACCACGTAGAATTTAGTGCTTCAAAAACTCAATGCTATCTTCTGTCGTGAGGAGCGGCACTTGCATAGGGGAAACCGAACAGCTCACAATTCTCGGTGTATGTATCATGATACCTATATGAAGGTTTTTATAATACAAACTCTATATACTACTGAAATAAATCAGCCAAGTAGAAGACTTAGCACTATTATTGGACTTGTTGAATTATTGATTCAAATTAGCTTTTTTGGCCTTTAGTCCACAAAAATTGGCGTTTCGTCCGGGTGATCTCACATGATACCTATATTTGTCCAAAGCTCGAGTACAATTCCCAAATTTGGGCTGTTGCTGTTGGATGGAATCCAAAAAACAGTTTTAAAAATGATAGGTGATAGAAGTATAACGAGCACAAACGCAATATTGTTAAATAGGCAGTTGCATTTCTCCCCTTTAACAACTGAACTGAATGAACCGTAATACTCGCGCTTCAGGGAGTGCCCATCAGTTTACCCTTGAGCCCAACCTTAAATTCAGAGATTCTTTCTTTACCCTACTCAATATTTTCCTCGATATTCAGACATTCAAAATCAATGTTCATCTGTCGTCTTCAACTTTCCTTACATTACATTTTCCTGGGATTACATTTTAACTTGTGACCCACACATACATAGTTACTATATGGCAAGCTATGCATTCATAAAAAATCGAACTCCAGATTTTGATCAGACTTGAAATAACTATGATGGGAAAGACTCTAAAAAAGTGGGTCTTTCAGCTCTGTTTGTCAATATTTCAAAATCTACATGCTAAATCTATAATTCAATAACAAAAATTGAAATAAAGATATTACTGAGAGTACCCAGTAGGAAATTTGCTCCTCAAGGAAAAATAAAGTTGAATTCATCGTAGAAATCACGTGGCACTTTCATTGAGTAGAAGGTCTGCATTGGTTTCATTCATCGAAAGTCATGCAATGAGTCAGTAGTTTGCAATCCCAGTTGCATCTTGTGCTTTGTTCTCGAAAGAAGGTACAGAAAAAATGAAACAAAGCAATATCCTTCTTACACATCCTTAATGTTAATGAATACAATGCTGAACACGTTGTAATTATTCCTGCATCTTTTCAGTGGCTATTGTAATCCACAATTGAGTGTTTAATGCATGTCCCTCAAGTTAGCAGAGCAAAGTCAGCAGAACACAGTTTTTATGATGCAATAATTAGGCGCTTATTAGGTGCTAATTAAGTACCCAAAAATAAAATTAAGTGCTCCAGTACTTTTGGTAAAAATTGATGTTCTGCTAACTTGATTTCAAGTTAGCAGAGCAATCATAGAAAATGCTTAAAACGCAAGATAAAAAAATCGCGGTTTGTCTAGTATTTAGGTGCTATTTAAGTGCTCTAGGAATCCAAAAAAAAATTTTGAAAAAAGTTGTTTTTTGAGAAAAAAAATTTTTTTTTGAAAAAAAAAAAAAAATAATTACATTTTTTTGAATTTTTTTCCTATGAATTGTTTTGGTTTATGAAAAGCATAGTTAGTTCGAATTAAGTACCCAATTTTCAGAATGATTTTCTAAGATTTGGGATAAAAAAAAATAATAACATTTCCCATACATTTCCATGTTCTGCTAACTTGATTTGGCTTTTTGTCGAAAAGTTCGACACAAATATTTTTGATTCATTAATCGTTTGTCTAGTTCGAATTAAGTACTCTATTTTCAGATTCATTTTCGAAGATTTGGGATAAAAAAAAAATAATTCTATTTCCCATACATTTCCATGTTCTGCTAACTTGATTTGGCTTTTTGTCGAAAAGTTCTACTTTTTTCGACACAAATATTTTTGATTCATTAATCGTTTGTCTAGTTCGAATTAAGTACTCTATTTTCAGATTCATTTTCGAAGATTTGGGATAAAAAAAAAATAATTCTATTTCCCATACATTTCCATGTTCTGCTAACTTGATTTCGCTTTTTGTCGAAAAGTTCAACTTTTTTCGACACAAATATTTTTGATTCATTAATCGTTTGTCTAGTTCGAATTAAGTACTCTATTTTCAGATTCATTTTCGAAGATTTGGGATAAAAAAAAAATAATTCTATTTCCCATACATTTCCATGTTCTGCTAACTTGATTTCGCTTTTTGTCGAAAAGTTCAACTTTTTTCGACACAAATATTTTTGATTCATTAATCGTTTGTCTAGTTCGAATTAAGTACTCTATTTTCAGATTCATTTTCGAAGATTTGATGCAAAAAAAAAAATAATTCTATTTCCCATACATTTCCATGTTCTGCTAACTTGATTTGGCTTTTTGTCGAAAAGTTCAACTTTTTTCGACACAAATATTTTTGATTCATTAATCGTTTGTCTAGTTCGAATTAAGTACTCTATTTTCAGATTCATTTTCGAAGATTTGGGATAAAAAAAAAATAATTCTATTTCCCATACATTTCCATGTTCTGCTAACTTGATTTGGCTTTTTGTCGAAAAGTTCAACTTTTTTCGACACAAATATTTTTGATTCATTAATCGTTTGTCTAGTTCGAATTAAGTACTCTATTTTCAGATTCATTTTCGAAGATTTGATGCAAAAAAAAAAATAATTCTATTTCCCATACATTTCCATGTTCTGCTAACTTGATTTGGCTTTTTGTCGAAAAGTTCAACTTTTTTCGACACAAATATTTTTGATTCATCAATAGTTTGTCTAGTTCGAATTAAGTACTCTATTTTCAGATTCATTTTCGAAGATTTGATGCAAAAAAAAAAAATAATTCTATTTCCCATACATTTCCATGTTCTGCTAACTTGATTTGGCTTTTTGTCGAAAAGTTCAACTTTTTTCGACACAAATATTTTTGATTCATTAATCGTTTGTCTAGTTCGAATTAAGTACTCTATTTTCAGATTCATTTTCGAAGATTTGGGATAAAAAAAAAATAATTCTATTTCCCATACATTTCCATGTTCTGCTAACTTGATTTGGCTTTTTGTCGAAAAGTTCAACTTTTTTCGACACAAATATTTTTGATTCATTAATCGTTTGTCTAGTTCGAATTAAGTACTCTATTTTCAGATTCATTTTCGAAGATTTGGGATAAAAAAAAAAAATAATTCTATTTCCCATACATTTCCATGTTCTGCTAACTTGATTTCGCTTTTTGTCGAAAAGTTCAACTTTTTTCGA
Organism: Philhelius festivus; assembly: GCA_963931855.1. Lineage (NCBI taxonomy): Eukaryota > Metazoa > Arthropoda > Insecta > Diptera > Syrphidae > Philhelius > Philhelius festivus. The sequence goes on from OZ007554.1 coordinate 231,595,396, forward strand.
CACAAATATTTTTGATTCATTAATCGTTTGTCTAGTTCGAATTAAGTACTCTATTTTCAGATTCATTTTCGAAGATTTGGGATAAAAAAAAAATAATTCTATTTCCCATACATTTCCATGTTCTGCTAACTTGATTTGGCTTTTTGTCGAAAAGTTCAACTTTTTTCGACACAAATATTTTTGATTCATTAATCGTTTGTCTAGTTCGAATTAAGTACTCTATTTTCAGATTCATTTTCGAAGATTTGATGCAAAAAAAAAAATAATTCTATTTCCCATACATTTCCATGTTCTGCTAACTTGATTTGGCTTTTTGTCGAAAAGTTCAACTTTTTTCGACACAAATATTTTTGATTCATTAATCGTTTGTCTAGTTCGAATTAAGTACTCTATTTTCAGATTCATTTTCGAAGATTTGGGATAAAAAAAAAATACATAATTCTATTTCCCATACATTTCCATGTTCTGCTAACTTGATTTGGCTTTTTGTCGAAAAGTTCAACTTTTTTCGACACAAATATTTTTAATTCATTAATCGTTTGTCTAGTTCGAATTAAGTACTCTATTTTCAGATTCATTTTCGAAGATTTGGGATAAAAAAAAAATAATTCTATTTCCCATACATTTCCATGTTCTGCTAACTTGATTTCGCTTTTTGTCGAAAAGTTCAACTTTTTTCGACACAAATATTTTTGATTCATTAATCGTTTGTCTAGTTCGAATTAAGTACTCTATTTTCAGATTCATTTTCGAAGATTTGATGCAAAAAAAAAAATAATTCTATTTCCCATACATTTCCATGTTCTGCTAACTTGATTTGGCTTTTTGTCGAAAAGTTCAACTTTTTTCGACACAAATATTTTTGATTCATCAATAGTTTGTCTAGTTCGAATTAAGTACTCTATTTTCAGATTCATTTTCGAAGATTTGATGCAAAAAAAAAAAATAATTCTATTTCCCATACATTTCCATGTTCTGCTAACTTGATTTGGCTTTTTGTCGAAAAGTTCAACTTTTTTCGACACAAATATTTTTGATTCATTAATCGTTTGTCTAGTTCGAATTAAGTACTCTATTTTCAGATTCATTTTCGAAGATTTGGGATAAAAAAAAAATAATTCTATTTCCCATACATTTCCATGTTCTGCTAACTTGATTTGGCTTTTTGTCGAAAAGTTCAACTTTTTTCGACACAAATATTTTTGATTCATTAATCGTTTGTCTAGTTCGAATTAAGTACTCTATTTTCAGATTCATTTTCGAAGATTTGGGATAAAAAAAAAAAATAATTCTATTTCCCATACATTTCCATGTTCTGCTAACTTGATTTCGCTTTTTGTCGAAAAGTTCAACTTTTTTCGACACAAATATTTTTGATTCATTAATCGTTTGTCTAGTTCGAATTAAGTACTCTATTTTCAGATTCATTTTCGAAGATTTGGGATAAAAAAAAAATAATTCTATTTCCCATACATTTCCATGTTCTGCTAACTTGATTTGGCTTTTTGTCGAAAAGTTCAACTTTTTTCGACACAAATATTTTTGATTCATTAATCGTTTGTCTAGTTCGAATTAAGTACTCTATTTTCAGATTCATTTTCGAAGATTTGGGATAAAAAAAAAATACATAATTCTATTTCCCATACATTTCCATGTTCTGCTAACTTGATTTGGCTTTTTGTCGAAAAGTTCAACTTTTTTCGACACAAATATTTTTGATTCATTAATCGTTTGTCTAGTTCGAATTAAGTACTCTATTTTCAGATTCATTTTCGAAGATTTGGGATAAAAAAAAAAAATAATTCTATTTCCCATACATTTCCATGTTCTGCTAACTTGATTTCGCTTTTTGTCGAAAAGTTCAACTTTTTTCGACACAAATATTTTTGATTCATTAATCGTTTGTCTAGTTCGAATTAAGTACTCTATTTTCAGATTCATTTTCGAAGATTTGGGATAAAAAAAAAATAATTCTATTTCCCATACATTTCCATGTTCTGCTAACTTGATTTCGCTTTTTGTCGAAAAGTTCAACTTTTTTCGACACAAATATTTTTGATTCATTAATCGTTTGTCTAGTTCGAATTAAGTACTCTATTTTCAGATTCATTTTCGAAGATTTGATGCAAAAAAAAAAATAATTCTATTTCCCATACATTTCCATGTTCTGCTAACTTGATTTGGCTTTTTGTCGAAAAGTTCAACTTTTTTCGACACAAATATTTTTGATTCATCAATAGTTTGTCTAGTTCGAATTAAGTACTCTATTTTCAGATTCATTTTCGAAGATTTGATGCAAAAAAAAAAAATAATTCTATTTCCCATACATTTCCATGTTCTGCTAACTTGATTTGGCTTTTTGTCGAAAAGTTCAACTTTTTTCGACACAAATATTTTTGATTCATTAATCGTTTGTCTAGTTCGAATTAAGTACTCTATTTTCAGATTCATTTTCGAAGATTTGGGATAAAAAAAAAATAATTCTATTTCCCATACATTTCCATGTTCTGCTAACTTGATTTGGCTTTTTGTCGAAAAGTTCAACTTTTTTCGACACAAATATTTTTGATTCATTAATCGTTTGTCTAGTTCGAATTAAGTACTCTATTTTCAGATTCATTTTCGAAGATTTGGGATAAAAAAAAAAAATAATTCTATTTCCCATACATTTCCATGTTCTGCTAACTTGATTTCGCTTTTTGTCGAAAAGTTCAACTTTTTTCGACACAAATATTTTTGATTCATTAATCGTTTGTCTAGTTCGAATTAAGTACTCTATTTTCAGATTCATTTTCGAAGATTTGGGATAAAAAAAAAATAATTCTATTTCCCATACATTTCCATGTTCTGCTAACTTGATTTCGCTTTTTGTCGAAAAGTTCAACTTTTTTCGACACAAATATTTTTGATTCATTAATCGTTTGTCTAGTTCGAATTAAGTACTCTATTTTCAGATTCATTTTCGAAGATTTGGGATAAAAAAAAAATACATAATTCTATTTCCCATACATTTCCATGTTCTGCTAACTTGATTTGGCTTTTTGTCGAAAAGTTCAACTTTTTTCGACACAAATATTTTTAATTCATTAATCGTTTGTCTAGTTCGAATTAAGTACTCTATTTTCAGATTCATTTTCGAAGATTTGGGATAAAAAAAAAATAATTCTATTTCCCATACATTTCCATGTTCTGCTAACTTGATTTCGCTTTTTGTCGAAAAGTTCAACTTTTTTCGACACAAATATTTTTGATTCATTAATCGTTTGTCTAGTTCGAATTAAGTACTCTATTTTCAGATTCATTTTCGAAGATTTGATGCAAAAAAAAAAATAATTCTATTTCCCATACATTTCCATGTTCTGCTAACTTGATTTGGCTTTTTGTCGAAAAGTTCAACTTTTTTCGACACAAATATTTTTGATTCATCAATAGTTTGTCTAGTTCGAATTAAGTACTCTATTTTCAGATTCATTTTCGAAGATTTGATGCAAAAAAAAAATAATTCTATTTCCCATACATTTCCATGTTCTGCTAACTTGATTTGGCTTTTTGTCGAAAAGTTCAACTTTTTTCGACACAAATATTTTTGATTCATTAATCGTTTGTCTAGTTCGAATTAAGTACTCTATTTTCAGATTCATTTTCGAAGATTTGGGATAAAAAAAAAATAATTCTATTTCCCATACATTTCCATGTTCTGCTAACTTGATTTCGCTTTTTGTCGAAAAGTTCAACTTTTTTCGACACAAATATTTTTGATTCATTAATCGTTTGTCTAGTTCGAATTAAGTACTCTATTTTCAGATTCATTTTCGAAGATTTGGGATAAAAAAAAAAATAATTCTATTTCCCATACATTTCCATGTTCTGCTAACTTGATTTGGCTTTTTGTCGAAAAGTTCAACTTTTTTCGACACAAATATTTTTGATTCATTAATCGTTTGTCTAGTTCGAATTAAGTACTCTATTTTCAGATTCATTTTCGAAGATTTGATGCAAAAAAAAAAATAATTCTATTTCCCATACATTTCCATGTTCTGCTAACTTGATTTGGCTTTTTGTCGAAAAGTTCAACTTTTTTCGACACAAATATTTTTGATTCATTAATCGTTTGTCTACCGAAAATCAAATTCAAAGCAAAGGGTAAAAAAGTGTAAGCAAAGGGTAAATGAAGAAGACAGCTGTTAACATTAATAACAATCAGTCAAATTAAAAAAAAGGGTAAACAAAGTTTAAGCAAAGAGTAAAAGAAAAAGGTAACAAATTCACAACCACCAGCTTTCGCCTATTTTGTGTTAAACATAATCATATAAAACTACGCGAACATTCAATTTAATACCTAGTTGAGTTGTTTTCTATAAGCAGAAGAGAGAAAAAATATTAATCAATTTTCGTTTGCTAAAAATTAACTAGTTTTCTCTTTCATATGTTCTTGATTGCTAGGGAAGTTTTGCACAATTCACAAATATCGGGCGAAACAAAACATTTATCAGGCTCTTAAATCGTTTCTATAAAAGGGAAATCTTAGGGAATTTTTTGTTAAAATTGAGTTCTCTTCTACATCCCTGAAAAAAGAAATAGGGTTTTTCTTTCTTATAAGAGAAATGTATGAGAAAAAATGAGAAAGCAATATGTATTGAAACAAATACCCAGAAATGCAAAAAAAATGCTGTGGCATAAATTCATAAAGTAATAAAATTCACTGGCGAGTTTATTTTATGTTCCAAATGACGAACGAACAAATTCGATCCACATATGCTTTCGACAGTCAGCATCTCATTTGAAATGAATATTGTTCTAATCGGCGAATAGATTCCTGTAAGCCCGGAATACTTTTGCACGGCAAATAACTATTTGTTGCTCCTCCTCGTCGGATGAATTTATTGTAATTTAAAAACCAATAATTAAAATATTGTTATTAGCATGGAAAGTGAAATTTGTTAAGCTATTCATTTTGTATCTTCAAACATTGAAAACTTAAAATTTGAGCCGCTGTTGTGGTGCATTTGATGACATTTCAATGAAACAAAAATGGGAAACCCAAAAAACCTCAGAAACCAAATGTTTTATCTCCGTTGAAACGAGCTGTCAAAATGTGTACGGGAAAAATTTTCTGTAAAGCTCATACAATAGGCGTTTTTCTTTTTTCGTTCAGAGCACAGCTCTGAACAGAGCTCGAACATGTCGAGCATACTCTGAACGTTCTCTGAACTGAGCGCGCTCTGAACATTCTGATTTATTTTTGAAATGAACTTGAGCACTTAGCTGTCACACTGATATTTTTGTCAACTCGAACTGTCATTTTCTGCCACATAAAAGAAAGACAGCGAGTAAGCCATATTTTTGTTTACGAAATAAAATGGAGAAATTAATTATTATTAAAAAAGCTTTTGAGTTATTAATCGAGGATAGTGAAGACGAAGATTTGGACGTAAATGGTGTAGAAATAATTAAAAATAAAAATTACGCCGAAGAAGTTGTTCCTAGATTCGGTAATTCAACGTTTAAGCAACATTTTAGGATAAATCCAGATGTATTCGAGGAGTTATGTATAAATATACATTCCATCGAAATTAATCATCATGGACCTGGAAGGGAGTCAACGCTTATAGAGAAGCAATTAATGATAACCTTATGGTATCTCGGAAACCCGGAGTGCATGAGGTGTTAAATACATTTGTTTTTTTCATGTGGCCATTATAATAACTTGTATGTATATATCTATCCTAGGTCTATTGCAGACAGATTTGGTGTTTGCATTGCGAGCGTGAGTCGAATTGTGTCGGGAATCTGTGATGTTTTACTCAAACTCAACAGATCTAAGAAATACATAAGATGGCCCACCGCAGAGGAAGCTGCAAGAACGGCTGCCTATTATCAGAGAAAAAGGCGCTTTCGAGGTAAAAAATCAGTCTATATATTCTAAAAGAAAAAATTAAGAACCCACTAATTAAATTTATAAAATTATAGGTGTAATTGGATCAATTGATGGCTCTCACATTCCGATACGAGCACCGATTGAATCCCACAACTCCTATATAAACAGAAAAGGGTTCCACTCGGTGTTACTTCAAGGAGTATGTAACCATAAAATGCAATTTTTGTATTGCTACACCGGTGAGGCAGGCTCCATTCATGATGCGATGTTGTTGAGGAGAAGTGGCTTAATTACTAAAATAAATTCTGGTAATAAACAAACCTTTATCAAAATTATTCTTCCATGGCATAATAAAACGAGCCTCAGAAAAATTATCCCTATTTCTAAGAATAACATACATAAATGTTTTTATCTTATTCTGATATATATCTCTATGTTTTAGGTGATTTCATTATGAATGAGGACCAACATCTTTTAGGAGACTCAGCGTATCCTCTGAAACATTGGCTCATCACGCCATACAAAGATAATGGCCGATTAAGAGATCAGCATAAAATATTCAACAAAGTGCATTCACAGTGCAGAGTGGTAATTGAACGTGCGTTTGGTCTTTTAAAAGGCCGATTTCGAAGGCTGTTTTATATTGATTCCTTAAAACCGACTTCCATTGTAAAATATATAATTGCATCCTGTATTTTACACAACATATGTATTCAAAGCAATGACATTGAAGAAGAATTTATAATGGTCGAAAACAATGACATTGGTGAAAACAATAATGACTCAGATTCCATTGACATAGAATCTGGCCAAACAAAAAGAGAAAGTATTTTAAACTCATTGTTTTAATATGTGTGAAAATAAATTTTGAATTCTTTTGCAAAAACATAATGTGTAAATTCTTTTATTTATCTATAAATTAAAGGAGAATTATTCAAAAATAGAATCATTGCATTCTAAATCATTCCTAGTTGCTAAATCAAGAAAAATATAAAGGTAAGTTCTTCGAGACGCTTGTGGGTTGTATAATGTATAAGTATACTCACTGTCTCATATTCTTTTCGAAATATCATCATAACTCGATGACTCAATGAAGAAAGCTTTTGATTTTGTGTCCAAAGAATTCAACTTAACTCATTATTTTAATAAAACAAAACAAATTTAAAAAAATCTCTTTATTTATGTTTCGAATGATGAACATTCTTTGTACGAGAAAAGGCATAAAGGCATAAGGTTTGTTTCAAATCTTCACTTAATCTAAAACGAAAGGTATTAAACTTCATAAATAGGTTCTTATACATAACCAGAACAGTCTTTAGTTGCTTAAAAAATAAGTGATTGAATACAAAACTTTATTTTAAAAGTGTATCACATTTGAGTTTTATCCTTAAATTACAAAAAAAAAAAAAACTTTAAAAGTAAAACAAAACTAAATGAGAAAGCATTTCACAAAAACATCACAGACCCAGAGCCATAGCCATAGGGTGTGAAGGAAAGCTAAAAAAAGATGTTTAGGGGTTTTAGATGCACCGTTTAATCACTAAAGGACTATTCACATGAGAGCGACCAACGAATAAAAAAACAAATGGGATTTAAAACATATCTAAGCCTAAATTCTCCACAAAAACTTTACAAAAGGGTAGCAATCTAGTTTAATTTAATGTTAATTTATGAAAATTTGCGTTGTAATTCATAAAATGAGAGAAATTTGAGAAAATAGATTGGTCGTAGCAATCATATTGCAATTCGCGACGACCAATTTATTTTCTCAAATTTCTCTCATTTTATGAATTACAACGCAAATTTTCATAAATTAACATTAAATTAAACTAGATTGCTACCCTTTTGTAAAGTTTTTGTGGAGAATTTAGGCTTAGATATGTTTTAAATCCCATTTGTTTTTTTATTCGTTGGTCGCTCTCATGTGAATAGTCCATAAAGCTTTCAACCCGTATACTTTTTCTTTTTTTTGCTATTTTTCACACCCAAAATCTGCTTTTAGTCTATTAAAAATAACAAAAAAGAAAGTAAATATCAATTACTTCACATCTTATCTACCATTTGCTGGAATATATCCAGGAACTTCTTGGATACTTCCATGCGCTCCCGATGACGCTTCTCTGCTTTGTCTTCGGCTGTGCTCTTCCTTTTCTTTCCAAATTTGGTGGTGAAAGATGTTTCCTTCACGACACCATCCGAATCGAAGTTGATGGGTTCTGAAACCAGGTGCTCGGCTATCATTACTTCCACATCCTCCGAAGAAAGTAAAGCTGGTGGGTTAATTTCTGGCGCTGTATATAAAAAGTCGTGCAAAATGTCGAAATATTCCCATATTTTTTTTTGATGTCCCGTTTTATCGTTGTCCTCCTTTACTTTTTTGTAAGTTTTTTTTAATCCTTTCCATTTGGAGTCGACTTGTTCAAATGTAAGGTTTAAGTTGAATTCGTCGTTTAGCTGCATTGCAATGTTTTGATATATTGGTTTCTTCATCCCACTTTGCAGACGGTCATAATTGTCTTTGACCAAGCTAATTAAAAGAATCGTCATACTTCTTGTCCATTTCAAGCCACCTTAAATAAAAATAAGCTATAAAAACAATACATTTTACAAGTTATTTATTAAATAATCTTACCCTCTGCACTAGATCGACTACTTTCATGCGCCATTTTAATTGTTTGAGATTTTTTTTTAATTCCCACCTCCTGTCAAATGCTTGTGTAAAGCATTTAACTCTGTCTGCTCAGTTATTTTATTCTGAGCTCATAGAGCGCGCTCTGAACACGTTCAGAGCATGTTCAGAACGAAAAAAGAAACACATATTCGAAGCTCTGAACATTCTGAGCTAAAAAAGAAACACGATATATTTTTTGACAACTCAGGCTCTGCTCTGAACTAAAAAAGAAAAACGCCTAATTATCTCACGAATTTGATGCGGAAAAAGAGAGGAAATAAACCTGATAAACTGAGAAAAATCTTTTTTTACCGAACAGCTGATTATTATATTATATTATATTATTATTATAGGTTGTTGTCTCAGAAAACGTGGTTATCGAATGCACGATCCGGATCCATTCAATTTTTAAATTTTGACCGTTACGTATGGGACTTAGATGTTATTTAAGCGGAATGTTTAATAACAAAAAACTATGCGAGCTACAAAATCGCGGCTTGCAGGTTTGATTAAGTTTAGGGATACTTTAAATTCGAGCGAAAAAAAAATTGGATTTTCTCATTTTTTTAAGGTTTTAGAAGCTCCGTTTTGAGGTAACTTGAAACCTCGATTATGCAAAAACCGTTAGAGCTACAAATTTTGGCTTGGTGCAGAAAAACAGCATTTAAAAAGCTACAATTTCTGGCATTTTTTTTTTTTTGAAAATTTCATTTTTTTAGATTTCGTCCGCCAACTTCAGTCTTATTTTAGCGGACCGGAAATGCGTTTTTTCAAATTTAAAATGCAAATAAAAAATGATCTATAACAGCTACAAAATTAATTCTTGGGCGAAATGTTATCATTTCAAAAGCTACAATTTCTGAGAAAAAAAAATTTGTAAAATTAAAAATTTTTTTAAAATTTTGACCGTTATGTATGGGAGTTAGATCTTATTTTAGCGGAATGTTTAATAACAAAAAAACTATGCGAGCTACAAAATCGGGGTTTGTAGGGTTGATTAAGTTTAGGGAGGCTTTAAATTCGTGCGAAAAAAAAATTTGGATTTTCTCATTTTTTTAGGTTTTGGAAGCTCCGTTTTGAGGTAACTTGAAACCTTGATTATAAAAAAACCGTTAGAGCTACAAATTTCGGCTTGGTGCAGAAAAAGAGCATTTAAAAAGCTACAATTTCTGGCAATTTTTGTTTTTTGAAAATTTCATTTTTTTAGATTTCGTCCGCCAACTTCAGTCTTATTTTAGCGGACCGGAAATGCGTTTTTTCAAATTTAAAATGCAAATAAAAAATGATCTATAACAGCTACAAAATTAATTCTTGGGCGAAATGTTATCATTTCAAAAGCTACAATTTCTGAGAAAAAAAAATTTGTAAAATTAAAAATTTTTTTAAAATTTTGACCGTTATGTATGGGAGTTAGATCTTATTTTAGCGGAATGTTTAATAACAAAATAACTATGCGAGCTACAAAATCGGGGTTTGTAGGGTTGATTAAGTTTAGGGAGACTTTAAATTCGTGCGAAAAAAAAATTTGGATTTTCTCATTTTTTTAGGTTTTGGAAGCTCCGTTTTGAGGTAACTTGAAACCTTGATTATAAAAAAACCGTTAGAGCTACAAATTTCGGCTTGGTGCAGAAAAAGAGCATTTAAAAAGCTACAATTTCTGGCATTCTTTTTTGTTTTGAAAATTAAATTTTTAAGATTTTGTCCGCCAACTTCCGTTTTATTTTAACTGACCGGAAATGCACTTTTTAAACTTAAAATGCAAATAAAACATGAACCATTAAAGCTAAAAAAAAAATGTTTGCGCAACAAATTAGCATTTAAAAAGCTACAATTTTTGACTTCAAGAGAATTATTGTTTTCAAATTTTCGTCCGCTAACTTCAGACTTATTTTAGCGGAAACTTTTATATAAATTAAGCCATTTAAGTTTTAAAATCGATTTTTTGGCAATTCAAGAGCATTTAAAAAGCTACAATTTTGGGTGTCAATAAAACTTTAAAAATCGTAATATTTCAGAATTCGTCCGCTAACTTCAGACTTATTTTAGCGGAAAATTTAATAGCTCAGAAACTAGTCGAGCTACAAATTTTTGGTTTGCGCAACAAATGAGCATTTAAAAAGCTACAAATTCATATATCAAAATTTTTTGATTCCGCCAAAAAGTGTCCGCCAAATTAAGGGACGTGGGTAGAAGAGTTTTATTTTAACATAATGTGTGTGCAAATTTAGGTGCAATTCATTCATAACTATCAGAAAACAAACAAATATGAATTTAAAAGGTGGTAGTTTTTTAATTATTTTCGTGGCGATAAATACAATCCACCTGTTTTCTGTTTATTTTTTGTTAGATATTATAAAAAAAGTGGTCAAAAATAGTATTTCTTATATTCATATCTGAGGTTTCTTGACATTCCAGCAGAAATATAACTAAAGGTTATTTTCAATTATGAGAATTTTAAATCAAAAAAAACTTCAAGGAATCTTAAGATTTTTAATATCCCTTAATAATGGCATCTGTAGAGAGATCATATTCATGTTTTAAGAGAATTAAATATTTTTTTTAGAAATAAATGTGGACAAGAAAGGTCATCTACTCGTAGCTTAGTTCTTATCAAATCGTACTTAGATAATTTTGCCTTAAAAGAAAAAGGATAAATCTTTGCGCAAGGCATCAAGCTTTTTTTTTAATAAGAATTTACTGTAATATATTATTTATGTATATTATTTTATGTGTATTACCATAAAGTGGAATTTCATTTTTGGTTTTTTGTTCAGTGCTTCCGCTATCGAAAAAATCACGCCTCGTGCCTGGTAGGTACATATATATGTATGTACCTATCAAAATCACAAATGAAACGCAATTTCAGAAATAGAAGACTAAACTATAAAAACTATCAATAATGTTGTTGATTGGTTAACGTAGTAATTCCTACCTGTTTTTGGTTTAGAATACAGTTTTGTAGGCACCAAGGCAATAAATTATCTTAAATTTTGCTAATTTATTCTGAATGTATTCTCATTACAAACATTATTTTTAGAAAAATAATGTGAATTTTTGTAAGTTGCGTACCTAAATTGGTAATGCGGATGATTTGTGATATATTTATAGGTAGGTATGCACATCTCTTTCCATTTGAGGAAGGTTAACCCATGTATTTTATCTCGCTTTAGTGTTTATTTTTACTTGCGACTTACAGGTAGGTACTATAAGGCAAGTTATGCATTTGTAAAAAAAAATGAACTCGAGATTTTGATAAAAGTTGACAATACGATGATAGCGAAGACCAAAAAAGTGGGTCTCGCAATTCTGTCTGTCAATCTGTCTGTCTGTCTGACAGCCTAAGGGGCGCGGCCGATATGTTTTTTTTTCAAGACCCAAAAAAACGGCATGTTCCTGCCATACGAATTTTTTTTCGAAATTTTATAAATATTTTTTTTTTCTCAAAAACCGTCGCACAGAATTCAAAACAAAAAAATATAGTTAAAGCTAGGAAATGGTTGAAATTTTTTTTCCAAGAAATGGTTATTTTTAATAGCCCTCTTGGAAACATTTTTTTTTTGTTCTTGATTTTCTCAAAAGCGTTTGAACCGATTTTGATAATTTTTATGCTAAAGCTCCTGCAAAGTTTGAATATTATTACATATTCAAATTTTCAATTTTTTATTTTTTGTAGGTATTTAAAAATTTTTTTTCGAATTTTGAAGAAGGTTCTAAAAAGTTTAAAAAATATTGCATTTCAAAACTTTAAGAACCATTTTTTGAATTTTTGAAAAGATAATAACTACTAATTTTATAAATAATGATTTTAGAAAATGTAATTCATATCTCAAAAACGACTTAATATTTTTTTGGAAATTCATTTTTTATTCGTTTAATGGGTTTGGTACGAAATCCCGCATCACAAAATCCCGATTCACAAAATCCGGAATCACGAAATCCCCCAGTTTCAATACTTAATTGACAGCACACTATAGATTTTCATTTCCATAGTAATGGTGAATCGAATCAATGAGAAGCAACGAGAACGAAGTTTCCTACTATTGTACTGGAATATTCAATACGAAGAAGACCGCTCTCATTTCTTTAATTTTTAACGAGCTCTGATTGGCTTAAAGCTGAAGACAAGTAAAAAAAAAGTAAAATTATGAAGTCTTGAAAGTATCTTGAGTCAAAAAATTTTAAAAAATTAAATTTACAAAAAAGATTTCCAAAAAAGTTTTTAGAAGAAAATCACGTGATATGTGACTACCTACATCACGATTATGCAATTTTAAACTCGCTTAGATGCCTAGTTTAGCCAGAAATCACGTTTGAAAATGTCAACTTTGGGGGGTCTACGAAGCTCCGTTTAGCCGCAAATCGCGTTTAAAGATAAACATTTGTTTTTTCGTTTCATGCGATACGTGGATTGATAGGTGGCACTCCTTAGAGCACGAATATGTATTTTTTAATTCTCTAAGATGCTTGGTTTATCCACAAATCACATTAAAAAAAAGGTGTCAACTTTGATAGGTCTACGGCACTTAGTTTGCCAGAAAATTGACTTTAGAGATATAAAAAATTGTTTTTCTTATAATATATGATGTCAACAATTGGTGTGCTTGCAGTTTATGTTTAATAAACAAACAGTATTTTGGGTGGACTGCTCCGCGGGACTTAAGGGTTTTAACTCCCTTTTTTGGGGACACACCCGCTCACACGACTCCCTCGCTCCGGTAAGGGTATGTTAAATCGCCTGGCAGGTGCCAATGTAAACAGTTTTTTTGATTAAAAGTACGTTGCGTGGCCAGCTCCGCGGGACTTAAGGATGTTAACTCCCTTTTTCGGGGACACAACCGCTCACGCAACTTCGTCGCTCCGCTTTGGGTAGGCGCCAATGTTCCTTTTTCTTCAATCATCATAAATAGATCGTTATTTCTGAATGTAGAAAAGGCTCCATGCAGTACCTCCGCGTATTAACTCCTTATGAAATAACTCTTGAAAAAATTCCTTGCACTAAATGATAGAAATTCTAAATTTGAAAAATAATAAGCCCTAAATAAAGGTGAAATAGCTTTTAAATGAAATAAGTCCAAAAATTTAGAATTCAAAATGAAATTTAAAACATGAACGCAAAAAAAAATTATACCTATTCTTCTAACGGAATTTGGTCGAATTCCGACACCTAAAAAATAACGCCCCAAAATTCTGTGGGACAGTTGAAAAAAAAATATTTATAAAATTTCGAAAAAAAAATTCGTATGGCAGGAACATGCCGTTTTTTTGGGTCTTGAAAAAAAACATATCGGCCGCGCCCCTTAGGCTGTCAGACAGACAGACAGATTGACAGACAGAATTGCGAGACCCACTTTTTTGGTCTTCGCTATCATCGTATTGTCAACTTTTATCAAAATCTCGAGTTCATTTTTTTTTACAAATGCATAACTTGCCTTATAGTACCTACCTGTAAGTCGCAAGTAAAAATAAACACTAAAGCGAGATAAAATACATGGGTTAACCTTCCTCAAATGGAAAGAGATGTGCATACCTACCTATAAATATATCACAAATCATCCGCATTACCAATTTAGGTACGCAACTTACAAAAATTCACATTATTTTTCTAAAAATAATGTTTGTAATGAGAATACATTCAGAATAAATTAGCAAAATTTAAGATAATTTATTGCCTTGGTGCCTACAAAACTGTATTCTAAACCAAAAACAGGTAGGAATTACTACGTTAACCAATCAACAACATTATTGATAGTTTTTATAGTTTAGTCTTCTATTTCTGAAATTGCGTTTCATTTGTGATTTTGATAGGTACATACATATATATGTACCTACCAGGCACGAGGCGTGATTTTTTCGATAGCGGAAGCACTGAACAAAAAACCAAAAATGAAATTCCACTTTATGGTAATACACATAAAATAATATACATAAATAATATATTACAGTAAATTCTTATTAAAAAAAAAGCTTGATGCCTTGCGCAAAGATTTATCCTTTTTCTTTTAAGGCAAAATTATCTAAGTACGATTTGATAAGAACTAAGCTACGAGTAGATGACCTTTCTTGTCCACATTTATTTCTAAAAAAAATATTTAATTCTCTTAAAACATGAATATGATCTCTCTACAGATGCCATTATTAAGGGATATTAAAAATCTTAAGATTCCTTGAAGTTTTTTTTGATTTAAAATTCTCATAATTGAAGAAACCTCAGATATGAATATAAGAAATACTATTTTTGACCACTTTTTTTATAATATCTAACAAAAAATAAACAGAAAACAGGTGGATTGTATTTATCGCCACGAAAATAATTAAAAAACTACCACCTTTTAAATTCATATTTGTTTGTTTTCTGATAGTTATGAATGAATTGCACCTAAATTTGCACACACATTATGTTAAAATAAAACTCTTCTACCCCTTTTGTCCACGAAATTAAACTCATCAGTTTGAGACAATAAACAACTCAATAGATACATTTTTGTTTTTCTATCTCTCTTTTCTAGGAAATTCTCGTAATGCATTCACTCAACTCATTCTTCACACATTGTGCAAAAGGCAAGAAACGAGACAAAATTATTTTGACTTTGGGTTGAGATGTGAGATCTAAGTTATGTATGCAAAATAATGGAATGCCCAGCTGTTGTGCATTCTATATTGTTTGAGAATCATTTTTGTTTGAGCATTTTGTGAATATTGGTGAGTGATGTTGTAGGTATATTTTCAATTGACTTGGAGTGGAAGGGTATTTTGAAATTGAGTTATGGAGGCGATAATAAGGAAAAAGGAATGCATAGCTGTTAAGCATTTTAGCAAGAACTTTCATGAGATTGAGCATTATAAATAATGGAGTGATGTTGAGCATGCTCAGTTGGTTTGCAGTGTGGCATTTTAAGTTGTAATAACCAGAGAGATCTTGATTTCCTTTAGTAATTTTAGTAAAAGATGATAATGTAGTCATAATGATGTTGGAATGTAATTTACAGAGTAAATGAAGATTCATTAATAGATACAAATAAAATAATAAAAATATTAATACAATTTGGAATTTTGAATTTAATTCCTTGCTAGGTACGATTTTTTCAAATGGTTTAACGGAAGCACTCATTCCACTCAATATATGGACGCTTCGTCCCTGGTACCTACATACATATGCCTATACCTAATTGAATAAAGGGAATTTTTTAACCCTAAAATACTCGTATGTCTATAAAAATTAAAATGTATCTTAATGTACCTACCATGGAAAACGGACATTATATCTAGATGTTTATTTTTTTTAAATCTTTACATTGCCTAGGTAAGTTACTTAGTAAGCAGGTGCCAAATCTGTTGAATATGTTCGGTGGAGAAAATGATTAGGTACCTACCTACTACCTTCATAGATTAAAATAGTCATAACATACATAGGTATCTACACCTAAATCCCTTAAATATGTTCATATATACCTAATACCTACTCGTATCTACCTACCTATTGAAATTCAATAGTTTCGAAATTGTTTAAAAAATACCTATCAATTGGCAAGCCTTGCAATCTTAAAACAGTCGATCTACAAATTTGAACCTATCTACCTAGGTATAATGATAGGCAACTATACCTACATAGACTTAGGAAATACTAAATCGGTACTTCCAATTGTTTGGATTTTTTTTGTACCTATACCTACGAATAGGAGCAACATTTACTGTTTTTTGGTAGGCATGTCAGAAACATTTATTCATAGTAGGTACATCATACTTAGATATTTAGGTAGGTACCTACATATACCTATGTAGGTATATATTTTTTTAAAATGATCTGCAAACATAGATAACATCAGTTATTTTTTTCCTAACCAAATAATCTTCAATGTATGCCTACCTATAGTCAGAAAAAGGCTTTATTCAGGTGAACAACGTATAAGTAGGTACCTACCTATGCACCTTCACACATGCCTACCTAACACCCAATATCAAAAACTTCCTTCAACATGTCAAACGAAAAAACTTACATAAATATCCTAAATGCGTTAACAAAACTTATAGGTACGTTACCTACCAATTACCTATACCTACGTAGGTACCTACCGACTTGCCAAAGTGTGCACTTTTCAAGGCAACTTTCAATTTTTATTTTTATTCATAACATAGGGTAACAACCGACCTACCTACATACATATACCTACATAGTAGGTGTATATGTACATACCTTCCTAAATATGGCACTTTTTTAATACATAGGTATGTAGGTATAAGAAAACATAGTCATTGATTTTAAGGTACCGCAAATATTTTTAACTGTCTAGCCGCATAATCAATTTATTGCTAAAAAGACAGAAAAATCAGCCCTACAACTTCTTCAGTGAACACGTGTACAAGCTAACGGGAACTCCTGCAAAAAGGAAAACAAAAAAAAACTCATTCGTGATCACCAAGAACAAAAAATGCCCCAGATAACCAGTCATACTTTATGTGTATTTACATTATGTATGTATGCATGTGCATTCATTCAAAAATGAAACTACCCCTATTCTGCTTGTGCACAACAAAACACAATCGCAGGGCTGTGCTTTTTATAATTTCAAAGACAACCCCTGTTTCACTCTAACACCCTAACTATTCCAAGATATGTTTTGATAAAATTGATCTTATTTAAACTGATCAATGAAAATACATTTTTTTATTTCGATTTAACAAGTGGGATTTAAAGTTCTTTTGCAAAAATTATTGTGTTTATTTTTTTATTTTCAATAAAACGGAATTCTTTAAGGAGGTCAACAGAGTAGAGTAGGTACTATGGGAAATGTAAATATTTTTTTTCTGCCTCAAATCTTCGAAAATCATTCTGAAAATAGAGTAAGAACTTAATTCGAACTAGACAAACTATTGATGAATCAAAAATATTTGTCTCGAAAAAAGTTGAACTTTTCGACAAAAAGCCAAATCAAGTTAGCAGAACATGGAAATGTATGGGAAATAGAATTATTTTTTTTTTATCCCAAATCTTCGAAAATGAATCTGAAAATAGAGTACTTAATTCGAACTAGACAAACGATTAATGAATCAAAAATATTTGTGTCGAAAAAAGTTGAACTTTTCGACAAAAAGCGAAATCAAGTTAGCAGAACATGGAAATGTATGGGAAATAGAATTATTTTTTTTTTATCCCAAATCTTCGAAAATGAATCTGAAAATAGAGTACTTAATTCGAACTAGACAAACGATTAATGAATCAAAAATATTTGTGTCGAAAAAAGTTGAACTTTTCGACAAAAAGCGAAATCAAGTTAGCAGAACATGGAAATGTATGGGAAATAGAATTATTTTTTTTTTTTATCCCAAATCTTCGAAAATGAATCTGAAAATAGAGTACTTAATTCGAACTAGACAAACGATTAATGAATCAAAAATATTTGTGTCGAAAAAAGTTGAACTTTTCGACAAAAAGCCAAATCAAGTTAGCAGAACATGGAAATGTATGGGAAATAGAATTATTTTTTTTTTATCCCAAATCTTCGAAAATGAATCTGAAAATAGAGTACTTAATTCGAACTAGACAAACGATTAATGAATCAAAAATATTTGTGTCGAAAAAAGTTGAACTTTTCGACAAAAAGCCAAATCAAGTTAGCAGAACATGGAAATGTATGGGAAATAGAATTATTTTTTTTTTTTGCATCAAATCTTCGAAAATGAATCTGAAAATAGAGTACTTAATTCGAACTAGACAAACTATTGATGAATCAAAAATATTTGTGTCGAAAAAAGTTGAACTTTTCGACAAAAAGCCAAATCAAGTTAGCAGAACATGGAAATGTATGGGAAATAGAATTATTTTTTTTTTTGCATCAAATCTTCGAAAATGAATCTGAAAATAGAGTACTTAATTCGAACTAGACAAACGATTAATGAATCAAAAATATTTGTGTCGAAAAAAGTTGAACTTTTCGACAAAAAGCCAAATCAAGTTAGCAGAACATGGAAATGTATGGGAAATAGAATTATTTTTTTTTTATCCCAAATCTTCGAAAATGAATCTGAAAATAGAGTACTTAATTCGAACTAGACAAACGATTAATGAATCAAAAATATTTGTGTCGAAAAAAGTTGAACTTTTCGACAAAAAGCCAAATCAAGTTAGCAGAACATGGAAATGTATGGGAAATAGAATTATTTTTTTTTTTGCATCAAATCTTCGAAAATGAATCTGAAAATAGAGTACTTAATTCGAACTAGACAAACGATTAATGAATCAAAAATATTTGTGTCGAAAAAAGTTGAACTTTTCGACAAAAAGCGAAATCAAGTTAGCAGAACATGGAAATGTATGGGAAATAGAATTATTTTTTTTTTATCCCAAATCTTCGAAAATGAATCTGAAAATAGAGTACTTAATTCGAACTAGACAAACGATTAATGAATCAAAAATATTTGTGTCGAAAAAAGTTGAACTTTTCGACAAAAAGCGAAATCAAGTTAGCAGAACATGGAAATGTATGGGAAATAGAATTATTTTTTTTTTATCCCAAATCTTCGAAAATTAATCTGAAAATAGAGTACTTAATTCGAACTAGACAAACGATTAATGAATCAAAAATATTTGTGTCGAAAAAAGTAGAACTTTTCGACAAAAAGCCAAATCAAGTTAGCAGAACATGGAAATGTATGGGAAATAGAATTATTTTTTTTTTTGCATCAAATCTTCGAAAATGAATCTGAAAATAGAGTACTTAATTCGAACTAGACAAACGATTAATGAATCAAAAATATTTGTGTCGAAAAAAGTTGAACTTTTCGACAAAAAGCCAAATCAAGTTAGCAGAACATGGAAATGTATGGGAAATAGAATTATTTTTTTTTTATCCCAAATCTTCGAAAATGAATCTGAAAATAGAGTACTTAATTCGAACTAGACAAACGATTAATGAATCAAAAATATTTGTGTCGAAAAAAGTTGAACTTTTCGACAAAAAGCCAAATCAAGTTAGCAGAACATGGAAATGTATGGGAAATAGAATTATTTTTTTTTTTGCATCAAATCTTCGAAAATGAATCTGAAAATAGAGTACTTAATTCGAACTAGACAAACGATTAATGAATCAAAAATATTTGTGTCGAAAAAAGTTGAACTTTTCGACAAAAAGCGAAATCAAGTTAGCAGAACATGGAAATGTATGGGAAATAGAATTATTTTTTTTTTATCCCAAATCTTCGAAAATGAATCTGAAAATAGAGTACTTAATTCGAACTAGACAAACGATTAATGAATCAAAAATATTTGTGTCGAAAAAAGTTGAACTTTTCGACAAAAAGCGAAATCAAGTTAGCAGAACATGGAAATGTATGGGAAATAGAATTATTTTTTTTTTATCCCAAATCTTCGAAAATGAATCTGAAAATAGAGTACTTAATTCGAACTAGACAAACGATTAATGAATCAAAAATATTTGTGTCGAAAAAAGTAGAACTTTTCGACAAAAAGCCAAATCAAGTTAGCAGAACATGGAAATGTATGGGAAATAGAATTATTTTTTTTTTATCCCAAATCTTCGAAAATGAATCTGAAAATAGAGTACTTAATTCGAACTAGACAAACGATTAATGAATCAAAAATATTTGTGTCGAACTTTTCGACAAAAAGCCAAATCAAGTTAGCAGAACATGGAAATGTATGGGAAATGTTATTATTTTTTTTTATCCCAAATCTTAGAAAATCATTCTGAAAATTGGGTACTTAATTCGAACTAACTATGCTTTTCATAAACCAAAACAATTCATAGGAAAAAAATTCAAAAAAATGTAATTATTTTTTTTTTTTTTTCAAAAAAAAATTTTTTTTCTCAAAAAACAACTTTTTTCAAAATTTTTTTTTGGATTCCTAGAGCACTTAAATAGCACCTAAATACTAGACAAACCGCGATTTTTTTATCTTGCGTTTTAAGCATTTTCTATGATTGCTCTGCTAACTTGAAATCAAGTTAGCAGAACATCAATTTTTACCAAAAGTACTGGAGCACTTAATTTTATTTTTGGGTACTTAATTAGCACCTAATAAGCGCCTAATTATTGCATCATAAAAACTGTGTTCTGCTGACTTTGCTCTGCTAACTTGAGGGACATGTTTAATGCCTGCGATGTGAAAGAGAAAACAACCCTTTCTTTTCTTTGGAATTAAAAATCAGTAAACAACCTTTCAATAGAGGAAAACTATGGTGATCAGATGATATTGCTAGGGAGAAGGAATGTATTTTTTCATGAACTTCGTTTACTGAGCAAAATAGTCTGCGAGCTGAGAGGAAAAAGAGAGAGAGATTTTGACCTGCAATAAACAATCTTTTTTTTTTTGGGTTTTTCCCGCGATGGGTCGGCGTCTCAGCGACGGCGACGCTCAATAGGTCTTTTTTTGTCATGAGTTATTTCTTTTGTTTTGGAATGATTTAGTGTCAATTAGAGCTGTGCCAATCGTTCATTTTAAAAGATCGAATCAATCATTGATTGATTGGTTCAAGGATTCGGTCTTTTCAATCAATCGTTCATTCTATCATTTTTTATGCATCCTTTTCGTTCCGAAGGAGATATAGACCGACACGAAATGTTTTCAATCATTCATTCAACTAAAATATTTTATTTCCAATCGTTTCGTTCAGACCGAGACCGAAACAATGTGAAAATGAAAGAAAGTTTGGCTTTTTTCTACTTCGTTACTTCATTCACACCATCTTCCATTGCATATAAAATGAGGAATATACATTTTGTTTCATGCCCATTCCTATTTTAGTATTGTGAAATGATTGAGAACAAGTTGAATGAACGAAACATAACTTTTTTTCGTTCGTTTCGTTCATCGGTTTCAGTGGCAAGAGATTGACATTAGGATTGATTGATTTGGTCTACTTTGATTGCAATCAATCAATCTTTTTGGTGAACGGGTCACAAAGACCGAATCAATCGCGATTGACACAGCTCTAGTGTCAATTTTGTGATCGAAGAAAACGGTTGTGCGGGATTTTCTGTATTTTCTCAAGATTAAATAACAACCATGGAGAAGGAAAACAATTCACCAACGGTAAATTCCCTATATTCTTTTGAATGTTTTGCCAAAAGTAAATATTCCTCTTTTTCTTAGATCTCAAATGAACAGGAAAATAAAGATGAATAATCCCTAAGCTGCTCCCCAAATTCTACCAAGTGTCAAAGGAGAGTTTTTCGACCAACTGTTTGTGTTACGTCTTACAACAAGACAAGACAATGTAAGACACATATATATCTACTAACTTCTTTAAAATGTACTATAATAGTTAATAAAATAAATACGTACATAACACAAATTTAATTTGTTTTTTTTTTTTTATTCAAGCGATAAATTTGCCTATACATTTCAAGCGCTTCTTCTATTGATGAAATAAGAAAAGAAATGGATAATGATTTCATTTATATTCCTTCTCTTAATAAAACATCGCCTAAATGCATTCCTTTTTTCAAAACTGAAAAAACGAGCTTCAAGTATGTACACAATTCTGTAGTGAATAATTAGTATTTTCAATGATTCTTTCCCTGATGCAATTGATTAAATGTTGACACACTTTTCATTAATTTATTTCCATTGAGGAAAGCATCACATCAATGGAACCAGTTTTTTCAGACACAAAAATTACCCACGAAATCGAAGATGCCGGCCGTGAGCATAGTGATTTCACAACAAAATATGCATCGAGAAAGTGTGTACCTCCTTGCAATGACAAGCCTGTGTTAAATTCCTCATAGGATTCCGTAGGAAATTCATGGGTGCAGCTCCTTTTCCTTGAGGAAACACCTACTTCTTCATTAGTGAATTTTTGGAAATTTCCTACTGGGTACCTACCATAGTCATTACATACAATTAAATATTTAATAGACTCATCAAGTTGGTTATCTGTAATGAGTACATTATTTGTTTGTGACGAGAACAGTGTATATGCACCCACTACATATTTTTGAGACGTCTCTATAACTTTTCACGTACCTCGTACCGCGTATCCCCTTTAGTCTGAATGTGTTCACATTTATTTTTCCCTTTACTCACAACATTATTGTGGGTGGCCAAAACTATTTGTTGAAGTGACTGGTGGTACTCGTACCGAGTACATATTTGATTAACTCAATACACACATTGTATCTACTAAATATCCTGTGGTGATGTATATATTTTGGTATGTGGATTTTAAATATTTTTTTTATAGTCATTGTCATCATATTCTTCGTTGTATCTGTTACATAAAAATGTATTATTTACATGTCCGTTGTATTTACTTCATGTGATGAATTTTCTAGCCAATAATGAGTACACATCAACTGTACTTTGCTTTTAGAGTTGTATTGACAACCCTTTGCTAACTTCAGTACTACATAAATTTGACATATAAGTCTATGTTAACTTCCCGCATCTTGAACCGTAACCCGCAACGTGAAATCCGACTCAAAAGACCAAAAGCCAAACACTCACTATTTTTGTTATTCACATCCGAAGCTTTTAATTTTATATGTTTGAGTAAAATAAACCACAGAAGGATTTAAATAATATAAATTATATATTATATATATTCAAAATTGTCATAGACTAAATTCCCTAGCTTTCCCATGGTGGCGGCGAAAGCTTATATGGGAGCTTCGTTCTTAACAAGGGTCCCCTTTTAACTGACTCACTCTGTTGTTTAATCAAATCTTTTAAGCTGTATTTGAAATTATGGAAATAGTTTATCCATTTTTTTCTTTGATGTGTTTATGTTTATTCATATTTGGTACACGTTTCAGTTCGTAAGGACTATAATCTTTTCTGCTAACTTCATGTTCCTTTGTCTTCCTTCCTTCAATTAAACTATTTACGACCCACATTATATTTTCCACAAAACCAAATATACCAGACATAAGCCCCCATCTGTGGGGAAAAGTTGTAAACATAAAGAATACATATCTCAGATAAACCCAAAAGGGTTTAAGCGGAACTTAAAATTCTCATATCCTTACATCTTCAAGTAAGAATAAAAAAAAAAAAAAACAAGAAAAATAAAAGACATATCTACCTATCTATACAACGAAAAAAAAAAGAACGTAAAATCCTTAGATTTTGGCAAGATGGAGTGTATTTTGCAACACTCATAAAACTGATCCAGTCTAATGAAATTCAAAATCCCTGTCATGCCAGAGAATAGTCTTAGCCCCTATGTGAGAGTATCTACATATATCCACTGCTTAAATCTGGAACCAACATGTTGCTAACAAAGCCACCACAAATATCTGGATTTTTATAGCAAACACCTCTGCCGCCATCTCCTTGGCTTTATGTGTGTCTCTTAAGAAGCCTCAAGTCGAAGGAAATCAATAGTTTCATCCTTTGAATGGGATTCTCTAGGTTTATTTGCTTTCGTCCTTTCGTGATGGCCCGACCATCAGCCACCAAGTAATAGGCAGGCAGGCAGGCAGGCAGAAATATCAACAGCAGGTGACGCGACTGTGTGGGTTTGTGTTTAAACAGGTTGCATGGTAGGCTATATAACACAGAGAGGTGCCCTTACAGCAAGGATACTCGTACCTTCATCTCGCATTAACAATGGTTGAGATTTAATGCAATTCTCCTTCCACATTGAACGAATGTTTGTATGAATGCAGTATAGTAGTTTAGTCTCCAGAAGTTCCTCGAGAGATTGCGAGAATACCCAAGCTTATACAGCTAAAGCGACTTCTATGGGTGAATCACTATGATATTCGAAACGGTGTCACTGTCCGGATAACACGATTTTTCACTTGTGTGTGTGGTGTAATACTGGCAAATCTGCAATCAGACGTTACGGCACAAAGTCATGGCAAAGTTGTAAAAATATGAAAATCGGAACAAAAATCGTAGACAAACACCAAACAAACTACGGGGATTATTTTTTGACATGGCTAACTCAAAATGAGAATTCTTTTTCCTATTCGGAATATTTCGATTAGACAAACTTATTTAGAACTGTAGATAGATTTTATAATTAACAATATTCATCACCTGTGGACTCTGTCAATATGAAAAGGAAAATTCCCATGATAGAAGAGAGAGGGGGTATTTGTAGCCACAAGTTTATATATTAGTAGGTGTGTTTTATTCATTGCTGCATAGCCAGCACAGCATTGAAGTGCAAATAAAACTCTATATGCCAATTTCAATTATTTGTATTTTAATGTTGACCATTATTATAGAAAATATCAAAATCTGATGTCAAGACATGTACATATACATATGTACATATGTTTAATTCTAAAATTTAATGTATAGTGCCATTTTTATTTCAATAATTAAAAGTTCTATCACCAGCACAACTGCCATTTTTTTACTGGCTTCTTTATCGCCAGCAATCAAATTGTTGTTGTTTGTCGAGGTAAATTTCGCTGCGCTAGCTATGCAGCAGTGAATAAAACACACCTACAGCCTTATTTATTATTTTTCACTAATACTGGGTTTAACCTCGGAATAGTTAAACCGAGCCGAAGCACTTACTTTGGGTTTACGCCACGTCAAACAAATCCTTATTTATAATATATTTTTTTAGCCGTTTTAGCTACGCCTTCCTTATGTCAAATATACTGGGGAAAAAAGTCACCAATCTAAAACTCTGGTTATTATACACGTAAAGCAAACCCCAGCTGATTTTCATTATTATTCATTTTATTATCATTGTATGCATATTGGAAATTGTATAAAGTTCAAAACCAATAAATGAATGTACCAACCACATTGCGTTCCCAATACCGTATAACTGTTAGAGGTTAGAGCGTTTGGAAAATATAAATAATTTATTAATGCAAAATATCTATCCTTCTTGTCTTAGTAAGAAACGAAAAAAAAATTGCTTACACTCCTTTTTGTAAATTCCACAAGATGTCATCTCAAAATGATATTTAGATACTTAAACGGCCTTAAACCTCCTATGAACCAGTTTTAGCTTATTCCACCGCTATTCCTCGTGCATTTGCATTATAAATAAGGTTTTCAGGATAAGAGCCGTTGTAAAGTCGAAGTAACTTTACTCCATCGCTAAAACGAGTTAGTAAATAAGGCTGCTAGTGTTTAATGCTGTTGTAAATATTATGACGGGCCTTAAAAACCAGACGGTTGCTTGTCGAAACCAAATATACGTTAGGTATTTAGTATGCAAAGGGTTTTCCGATAAGGGTGGGTCGATTTTGAAATGAAATAAGAGCTGTGTTTGAGTCATTTACGAAAGGCCAGTTAATGTTTTTATGTAAGGAAACCGTTCCATTATCCGCTTTGGCTTCGCACGATCTCGAAATCTCAAACATTGAATGACTGGCGCTTAGGCCAAAAGAAATCCGTTCTCATTAAGCTGTAGCGTAAAGGGTGGTAGCCTGTCAAAGAAATTTTTAAATTTAAGATTTTCATCAGCAGAACAGTCTAATAAAGTGAGTGGGACAGACGTTCCAAAAGAGAGTTAAAATCATTAGAACCCGCGAAGCGGTCCACTCAACAATACTTTTGATCTAGGCGCTAGCAATATTCTTATCGGCCTTATTTGCCAGCAATCTTAACTTGTTTCTTACTTCTTATTTTGATAAATATAGCATCAAAGTATAAAACCTTTCCCTTCGATACTTCGGACTATTGTGTATTATCAGCCAATTGTTCAGGTTCAATCCATGCAGAGAACTATCCACAGAGAAAGCCAACTGGGTCGGTCTCAATGACTTCTTTCGAATTTTCAATTGGTCACTATGTTTCCTGGATAGGGATATTGACCCCCGTGCTGATATGAAAAAAGACTCTTTAAAAGAAGCTTTTTTTTCTTGGAATGCTTTATTTCCTAATAAAAGAGTATAGAATGAAGGAAAAGTCCTGGTTTAATAGAATGTATTAAGAAGCTAACTTGTTAGAGCTAACTGAAAAGAGGAAAATCGGAAAAAGTATTTAGTATTTAAGAACATCCCTTGCTGTTATAAGAAGCACAAAATTCTTACATAACTATAGAATTTAAAGCAAAAAATCCTGTACAGTCTCAAAGTAGAAATGTGTAAATATTTCAATTTCATCTTTGGTTCGAACGCTCATCAACAATGACAACCCGATAAATAGCAAATGTCTGCGCAACTCATCTTCCTGCTAGCTCTACGTTGCCACACAGAAACATCCTCCCTCCTGTACTTGATTAGCAAATCATCCGATTGGACAGGTATATTTCCGAACTCGTACAATTGCAAGTTGCCCTTCGAGTTCTGGATATAAGCAAATTTGCTGTTCCTTATTGGTGAAGTGGTTGTCTTCTTCGGTGGCAAAACCACAGCCTAAGATTTCGGACTGTACAACACACTGTTCTGGAATCTGCTCTCTAAATGGAAAACATCAGCATTTGTCTAGCCTGTTCCTAAAAAGGCGACCAATTGTACTTCCTAGGTCATGGAATCACAGATCAATCACAGCTTAAGAAGGATCTCGCAGACCCAAAGCTAAACGGCAATCGCAGAAATCTTTCCACCGGTGATCTGATGATGGCATATCTATAACCGAAGAGTGGAAAAGATCTTTACATTGTTTTGAAGAAAGTAATTTCATTGCGCTTGATATTTCTAAGGCATTTGATAGAGTTTGGCTCCAGGCTATCTTATTGAAAATGCGTATATTTGGTATCAACGACACGTTAAAGATATGTTGCATTGGACGGTTTCAAGTCTGATCACGAAACAAAAGCTGTTGCTCTCCGACTCTCTTCCTCATTTTTATAAATGATCTCTTGTCTACTCCTACTACTACTACTTCCACTTCATTTTTTTGCCAACGAACCTACTCTCAGCCTCTCATACTCGTTCGCATTCACATCCATCTTCTTCGAAAGTGGAGTTGTAATGGTATCGTATGATTAGCACATTGAACTCCGATCTTCTCATTATTGTTAAATTGGGTATACAAGATCGTGTGGAGTTTAATGCTTCAAAAACTCAATGCTGTCTAATGTCGTTGAAGCAAAATGTACCCATTATATCATTGTTCTTGAATGGTACTTGCATCAAAGAAGACGGTAAGTGTGTGAACAACGATTTTCGTTGGAATTACCACGTTCTCGAGACCGCCAAAAATGCTTCTAAATGCTTAGGATTTCTATATCGATTTAAGACATTTTTAGCACCCTTTTATCAGCCTTTTATAGGTTCAAGGCTCGAGTTTAGCTCACATCTTTGAGCAGGTGTGGATCCTGTTTTTCCTCATTTACAGGAAAGAATCCGAACAGACTGTTAAGACCGACAAGGACACAGAACTAGCATGGAAACATTCCTATCTCTGGAACAATTTCGGGCTCTTTTCCTATCGTAGTTTTATCGCTTTTTACTTGCGACTTATAGGTACTATAAGGCAAGTTATGCATTCGTAAAAAAAATCGAATTCGAGATTTTGACCAAAGTTGACATTACGATGATAGCGAAGACCAAAAAAGTGGGTCTCTGTCTGTCGGTTCGACTACAGCCTAAACGGCTCAGCCGATTTTCTTCAAACTTGGTAGATATGGGTTTTAATTTTTTCCCCCCGGACGTTTTTTTCTGTTTTTTTTTTTTTTAAGACCAAAAATAACGGTACCGGCCATACGATGTTTTTTCGAAATTTTAGAAATATTTTTTTTTCTCAAAAACTGTCCCACAGATTTTTTTAAAAAAAATTTGAAAAATTTCATTTGGTTAAAACTAGCTAATGGTTGAAAAAAATTTTACAAAAAATTGTCCATTTTTTTTGTTTTTGATTTTCTCGAAAACGGTACAGCCGATTCAAGTAATTTTTTTTATGCCAAGCCCCTCCAAAGTTTGAAGATGATTACATATTCAAATTATCAATTTTTAATTTTTTGGATTTTTAAAAAAAAGTTCAAGTTTTTTTTTTGGAAACTCAATATTTCGAAAACCCCATACTCGATTTTTTTTCAAACTTGGCAAATAATAATCTACAAGATTTGAGAAAAAAAAATTTGTTTTATCTAAAAATAACGGTACCTTCCATACAAATTTTAAAAAATGGTTTTCGAAAATCGCATTTATCTCGATGTCGGTTCCGAGAATTTTGCTAAATTTTTTTTTTCTTTTGATTAATCTTTACGATCTATAATTTAATAAAAAAAAATTAAATCTAGATATTACTGACTGTACCTACCATAGAACGATTTTTTCGAATTTTGAATTTCTCATTATCGACATAACGGATTTTATTGAAATTTTGTATAAAAAAGCTCCTAAAAAGTTTAAAAAACATTGCATTTAAAAACTTAAGAAAAAATATTTTTTCAATTTTTAGAAAAAAAAAGTCATTTTTTTTTTAAATTCGATATCTCAAGAACGGCTTAGTATTTTTTTTTTTGAAAATTAGACTTTTATTCGTACAATAATAAAAACTTAAGGTTGGCGTATCAAAAATTTTTCTTAAAAATGTTTTAAAAATTTTGTACATAAAAGCTTATTTTTTTAGGGAACCACTACAACGACTTATAATTTTTGTTCCTGCATAAATTCATGTTTGAATAGCATTCTGTTTTTATCTCTTACTACTAAAAGAATTTAAAAAATTCATTTTATCCTTATGAACAGTTTTCTCTAATAACATTCGTTTTTAAAATTCCTAGTCTATTACATAGGAGCAAGTTCGTGCGACCCAGTCGTGCATTTTATTTAAAAAAAAAATTCATAAAATTTCTTTTAGTTAAACCTAAGTAATGGTTGGAAAAAATTTACCAAAAAATGGTTATTTTTGGTACCCCCCTTCGAACCATTTTTTTTTGTTCTTGATTTTCTCTAAAACGGTACCACCGATTTTGATCATTTTTTTTATGTTAAGGCTTCCCAGCAGTTTCAATATTATTGTATACTTATTCAAATTTTCAAAAAAAAAGTTTTTGCATTTTTAAAAAAAAATTCAAATTTTTTTTTGGAAAACTCAATATTTCGAAAAACCCATTTTTAATATAAATTATAAGATTTAAGAAAAAAAATTTGTTTTACCTAAAAATAACGGTGCCCTCCATACAAATGTTAAAAAATGGTTTTCGAAAATCGTATTTTTCTCGAAAACGGTTCCGAGAATTTTACTTAATTTTTTTTTCTTTCAATTAATTTTTAAGATCTATAATTTAATAAAAAAATTTTGAAAACAACATATTACTGACTGTACCTACCATAGAGCGATTTTTTAAAATTTTGAATTTCTCATTATCGGCATAACAGATTTTAATGAAATTTCTTAGAGAGAAGCTTCTAAATATTTTAAAAAACATTGCATTTCAAAACTTTAAGAATTTTTTTTTGTTTGAATTTTGAAAAAAAAATCGTTTTTTTTTTTTGAAAATTCAATATCTCGAAAACGGCTCAATAGTTTTTTTGTAAATTTAATTCTAATTCAAACAGCAATAAAAACTTTAAATTGGCGTACCAATATTTTTTCTTAAACATTTTTTAAAAATTTTGTATATAAAAGCTTATTTTTTAAGAAATCACTACAAAGACTTATAATTTTTGTTCTTGCATGAACATATATTTGCATGAATCACATGGCATTCTATTTTCACCTCCAACTACTAAAGGAATTGTTTTAGTCGTTTAAAAAATTAATTTTTATGCTTATGAACAGTTTTTCTCTAATAACATTCATTTTTGAAATTCTTAGTCTATTGTATAGGAGCAAGTTCGTGCGACCCAGTCGTGCATTTTATTTCACTTTCATAAGCAATGCTCCCTCAAAGTGGCCAGTGGCATTCCTCTCATCAGTTCACTCTCGAGTCTCGACCCTAATTTTGGATAAACCGTAAAATACAGAGATTCGTGTGCAGTCGCATAAAACTATTTTGGAATAACACCCTAATTTCCCGATTGCTCGTCCTATGTTTAACATTTGCTTAACAACGTGTGAATTATAAGAAAAAAAAAATAAAAACCTTCCACCAAATGATTCGACTTAAAAAGTTATTTTTAAAAAATCAAAATCTTTTCAATTTTAAATTTTCTTGTAAGCGAAATATGAAGCTTTTAAAGTAATTTTCTTTTAATTTCCTAAAAGTGTGGGCCCAATTGTCCTCTACTATAGAGAATTATGAAGCACTTCGATTTGAATTCTTTTAACATAAGCAATGACTTCAACCGCAGAGAGGGAAACCTTGACGGGGTTCTTAATAGATAGTTTTCCGCAGTTCTTCAAAGTTTTTTTTTTTGTATTTTTGTCGAGGAATATCTTCAAAATGCACTCAGTAATATTCGATATCAAGTAGTGTGGACTTCTTAAAACAGAAAACCGCCGGGATCAAAACCAATTTCTGGATTTGTCTATTAAAAATCATGTTTGGGGAAGGTTAAAAAATAAAATAAATTTGGTAATGCAACAGCTCCAAGGGAAGCAGGATCTAGTGACTTACAACTCTCAACCATTCCTGTGTGCGTGTTAAAAGGAATAAAGTATACCTACAGTTTTCATGAGAAAAGATACTCTTACAGGATTTGTCAATTCCTCGCAAGGGGCATTACACTCTTCTAAAGTGTTTTGCAGCAAAAGCGATTCGATCCTAAGAGCCAAGGAGATCATGAGGCTTGGTTCTTATAAGTCTGTGGACCACTGTCTCGTACATTTTGGATTTGGTTTGACTTCGCATTCGCTTGATGATACCGCGTGTTTTTTAACCACTGTTTAAAAAAACTTAGCATCTGAGCAAAACTCTGGGAAATCCTGATAGAAAAAATAACCTTAAAACATAAGTTAAAGTTAATGAGGAATTTTGGTCCACGGGACGAACCTATTGAAAGTTCACAATTATGCAGCTTCTGCTGCAGAAGCGTCAAATAAATGCACGACGGACTTTGGTTACTATTCTTCAAATGTACGAAATCTCTCACCTATCAAAAAACTATCCAAGTAATTAACTTCCAATACCAAGGCAAAAGGTCTCCTCCCTTAAAAGTGCTATTGTGGGAAGTGTGAACATACGAGTAAATTAAAAAAAGTGAAGAAGCGTTTCTCGAAAAATCCTTAATTCCCTGCGATAAAATATTCCAAACTCGTATCAGCAATTAACAAGGCGCCATCTAATCAATCTTCTACGAGTATACAAATTTTCGGCATTGGTGGGTGGAAGATATTTAATTTATTAACTTAAATCGTTTTGAATTTCAATATAAAATTGTTTTTTTAATATTGACCGAGACCACAGATATACTTTGTTGAATTTCTCCTCTGGAACGAAAACGGTTTTTACTTAATTATTATGCTGACTTTGAGGTTTCTTTCAATATCAAAAAAGCTACTAGGTCTAGATGTCTTTAATACTCACCCAAACCTATATCAATCCTCTTAGTTTAGCTTGTGGCGTTTTGACAATCCTCGAACAAAACTTTGGCCGTCACGTCAGCCTTTGTTCTGCTTATTTTCGTTTGCCTTTTCCCGCCATCATCACCCATCAAGCATTTTTTTTTTCAAATTTTTTTCTCGTATCTCCAGCCGAACCAGTCATCCCAGAGTCCTTCTGACTCTCTATTATCCAAATGAAATTGGCATGATATCGGCTCGTTGTCGGCTTGATGGCAGCTGGCACAAAAAAGGACAACAACAAGGAAGCAAATCCAGCCATTTACCGAATCCATTCATCCCTCCTCTGCCTATGGCTCTTGTGCTGACAGTGGCCTGATCCTGAGACAACTCTCATCCAATTCACTTTTGCGATGAACAGGAATTCCATTCATCTTGCCTCTGGATGAAGAGGATGAGCTGTTCAAGTGCGCCTTCATCTAACAAACCAAAACCTAAACCAACCCTCAAACATGAGCGCCAAACTCCCTTATTGTGGTGGCATCGCGGAGGCCGTCGTCGTCGTCGGTCGTCGTCATCATCGGTCGTGGCGGGGGTGATAGCGGGGATGATTGTCGTCGACTTGATGTCACTGCTACGTCAGCGGGAAAAAATGCGCTGCGGCACTTCTCCGCATTTGGAGTTTATTAATTTGTGCATAATGCTGAGCAGATTTGATATTATAATGCAAGAGTCCCCTCCAACCTGAAATGTCGAAAGGGGTTGCGGGTGGGGGTTTTTATCTTTCATTCTGTTTAATAATATGTGGATTTGTGGAATCCTGAGCTTCGGTTGGTTGGGTATTGTTTGGCCTAGCTCGCACGAGCCCACCACAATGCAATGTTTTCTAAGTCACAACATTGTGGAACGGGCCAAAATGACTGAGGTAGGAGGTGTTCTTTGTTAAATCAGGCGCAGAAGTTTCACTTCTTGTTTGACATTAAATATGCAGATTTTATTTTTTAGGCTCACAGATGCAGTCTTTTGCGCTACGAGGCAATAAGAATCGAGATGATGGTGTCGATGTCGAAGTCGACGGGAGCTGAGGGTGAGTTAGAATGTCTAATTAGGGCTTAGAGATTGTGAAATGAAATTGACTTTTAATAAAAAGTTTTTGAATTTCATAAATGAACCAGAGGCTAGAGGGCAGTGGAATAATAGAACAAAAGCTAGAGACAAATCAGGGCAAAACAAAAAAAAAATTATAAAGATGAAAAGTATTTTCTTTTTTTTTTCAAATTAAACTTCTCAAATTTAAATTTGTTTGTTCAGTGCAGATGCACTGGGCATGTTTTGTTTAATTATAATCTCTTTGAATATATATACAAAGCAAAATAAAAATCCTATTTAATAGTCTTTTTATATACATACAAAGAATCCAATATAATTCTTAAGGTTTCTTTGTTCAGTGGCGCCCAATGCGGAACTTTTTATAATTTTATTTTATTCCTCCTGCATTGAAAAGGGGAAACAAATTGAATCTCGAGTGGCCTTACTCAAAGGTGTGTTACCACCACCAATTTGAAGCCATGTCTCATTTGACATGTAATTTGTTGGAAAAAGGTGAACAGTTCCATAATAGCGGATCATCATTTATTTATCCTTTAAAAATGGAATACAACATCGATCGACTATACTAATATTATTTGCAATTTGGTAAGCTCCAGCGCACGGAACCGATGTTCTTCAACGGTTCGAATATTGTTGTTTTTTTATTTTTGAAAAATTTGCTACGCAATATCATTTAAGACATATAAGCTTCCATGTACAAATTTCATTAAAATCATTAAAGCCATTAGAGAGGAGGTATGGAATGAAGAAATCTGTTAATTGTGAGATACAAACAGACTTTGCTAAAATATAATATTTTGACCATTTTCAAAACCAATAAGAATTTCCTTAACAGTTAAAGAGAAGCTACCATTTTTATTGGTTTAAAAAAAATTAAAAAATGGTTGGTTAGGTAGGAAGTCCCCAATTCCAATATCACAAATTCCTAAATCACCATCCATAAAACTGAAGATCCTAAATTCAAAAATCGTCCGATCTTACAAGGTGTACGGTAAGGAATAGATAAATCTGGACTTATGACAAAAATGTATGAACAAAAATTTGGTACAAATAAAAATTCAATTTAAGAAAAAAATATTGAACCGTTTTAGAGATATTAAATTTTCAAAAACCCAAAATATATCTTTTTTTTTTTTAAGTTTTGATATGCAATATTTTTTTATAAATTTTTAGAATTTCTGCAAAAAAAATTTAGCTTGAATCCGTTATGGCAATAAGTGAGAAATTCAAAAATAGAAAAAATATTTCTAGGGTAAGTACTGTCATTAATGTCTTAGTTTGAAATTTCTTTTTATTGAATAATAGAAAAAAAATTATGAAAATTCTATGCCGTTGTCAAGATACATAAGATTTTCGAAAATCACTTTTTAAAATTATGTGTGTGTAGGTACCATTATTTCTGGATAAAAGAATAATTTTGTTCCTACATTTTGTGGATAGTTTGACAATATTTAAAAACATCGATATCGAATTTTCAAAAAAATCTTAATTCTTTTTTGGAAATTTTGATATAATTCTTTTCTTGCAAGCCTTAGCATAATAAAAAACGTTTTTGAGAATACCGAAAATAAAAAAATGGTTCTATGAGCAGTACTTACTATAATCATTCATTGAAAATTTTATTTTAGGGAAATGTTTTGGTTTTTTTTATCTGTGGAACAGTTTGTGAGAAATTAAATATTAATTAAAATTTTGAAAGAGCTTGTATGGTAGGTAAAGTTCATTTTGAAAATACTATCTACGAGCTTTAAATAAAATCGGCTGAACCACTTAGGCTGATGTAGTCGAACAGACAGATCCACAGGAACAGAGACCCACTTTTTTGTCTTCCCTATCATCGTAATGTTAAGTCTGATAAAAATGTCAAGTTCGATTTTTTACGAATTCATACCTTGCCATAGAAGAATGGGTCAACAAGTCCCTGAAAAATGTAATAAGGAACACTCTTTCCGGCAAAAAAACATTTTATTTCTCAAGATACTCTTGTTTTATAGCCCGATACGCTTCATCAAACGTTTTTCCAATTATTTCTCAAAATAACACGATTTCTCGAGTCCCTCAGAATATGCGTTTGTTTCAACGATGGTTAAAATGGCTGAAAGCTTTGAGAACCCAAAACTGAACCTTGGTTCAAAATCCAACAAATGGGAATATTCAATCAAACAATTTAAGGCATTTCGAGCAATTCTAGCAATTGTTGCCAAGAGTATGTACGAGTATGTAAACGACATCAAAGTCTCAAAATAACTTTTCTGACCGATGATCTAGAAGAAGTTGAAGATTTCGTTTATCTCCCATACCCCAAGCCAAACTCTTTAAGTAGCTATACTTAAAAAATCTGCGAAGAAAAATCTGGAGTAATAATTTTCAAATTACAAAGAAATTCTTGAGCCATAAAAATACTATCCAGATAATGTTCAAATAAGCAAAATACTGGACTAGGAAAATTAAATACACTTCCTGCTGAAGAACTTAAAAATTTTAAAGGCCAATTCAATTTTGTTTTATTGACGTAACAATTGCAATTGGTCCCTGGATTCCGTGGTTATGTTGTTGTTCTTCAAATTAACATATTTGGGGTTGGCCATGATAACTACTAGCTTCTTTGCCGAAAGTAGTAACAATTTGTCCAGCGGGATTATGTTTGCTTTTGAAAAAAAAATATCTGCGGACGATGGAGGGCTCAACTGGCTTTTCCAGATAAATTTCTTGAATACAGATTGGATTGTTAAAATGGATCCCCATTACGTTGCATATGGCTGAAATTACAGATTCTTCTGGAAATTTGAAAACCATTTTTACGAAGTTTGCTACTGTGCGACCGCCTTTGCCCGTTGAGGTTCTTCTAAAGTACACAAGTTCCGATTTTGAGGTGTTGATTTGAATACCCTATTTTACTTGCGATATACATACATAGGTACTATAGGGCAAGTTCTGCATTTGGAAAAAAAAATCTAACTCGAGATTTTGATCAAAGTTGACATTACGATGATAGCGAAGACGAATCAAGTGGGTCCGACAATTCCGTCTGTCTGTCTGTTTGTCTGTCTGTATGTCTGTACCTCGAACTGCAGCCTAAACTACTGGAGGTATTTTCTTCAAACTTATTACTTAGGGGTCTTCGGTGATTCCCTAGAGGGGAAATTGAAATTTTGTTTTAGCTCCATAACTAACGGTACCCCCCATACACCCATAATGCATAATCTTATTTATCTCGAAAACGGCTCTAACGATTTTGATAAAAAAAATTAAGTGTGATATAATGGATATGGACTATATTTTGGTAAAAAAAAATTGTGGGGAAATGTTATTAGGGGTGCCTGTCATAGAACGTTTTTTTTTTATTTTCGAATGTCTTATCAACGGCTTTAACGATTTTAACCAAAATTTTTATGCAGGAGCTCCTTCGCATTTGACAAAATATAATCTAAAATTTTTTTCGAAAAAATAGTTTTTGGATTTTTAAAAAAATAATACAATTTTTTTTTTTTTGAAAATTCAATATCTGGAAAACGGATACACAAATAAATTTTTAAATTACGTTATAAAATGTATTTTATTAAATACTAACAATTTGCATATCAATTTTTTGTATCAAAATTTTCAGAAAATTTAGTACGCAAAAAACATGTTTCAGTGTGTCTGTACCTCTGCCTACAGCCTAAACCACTAGACCTATGTTCTTTAATCCCGGTAGTTAAGGGTCTTCGGTGATTCCTTAGAAGAGAAATTGAAATTTTAGTTTTAGCTCCAAAACTAAAGGTACCCCCATGATTTTCCACTTTCTCATTAACGGCTCTAACGATCTTAACCAAAAATTTTCACCAGGAGCCCCCTTAAGTTTAAAATAATATTGTAAATAAAAATATTCGAAAAAAAAATATTTATTTTGTTTTGTGAAAAAATAAATTCCAATTTATTTTTTGAAAAATCAATATCTTGAAAACGTGTGACCGATTATTTTTTGAAATTATTTCCTAAAATCTTCTATATTACTAAACACTTAAAATTGGCATTCCAAATTTTGTGCTAGAAAAATTTGAAAGAAATTTGTTATATAAAAAATTACTTTAATAAAACGATTTTTAAACTTTCTTTGCGTAAATTCATACTTTTCCGGAAATCAGAAATCCCAAAGTACTTTTACATAAGAGCAAGTTCGTGCATTTTATTTGAAAAGCTCATAGAGCCCATGAATATAAATGTTTCGACTTGCCGAACACTTTAAATGGTGACGTTCACTAGGCGTAAGGTTCCCATAATCAGTCGGAACCAGTTGGTCGGTTGTCAAAAGGCCGGGCCTAGCTTAGAGTTTTGCAAAACTCCAGATTCGATGTATTTCAGTGGGGATTCGCGCTTCGATACGTAGAATTTTCTGAAAGGGAAAAAAAAGAATCTGTATAAGCTGTTAAATTTATCCTAATAGATGAGTCCATTTAGAAGAGCTTCTATCGATACATTTACAAAAAAAGGTTTTGAGCGCTATGGTGAAGTGATTTTGTTATAGAATTTCTGTCAGATCTGGTGGATCCGAAAGCCGCACAGCGTTGCTGCGAAGATTACGTTTTCACTGCAAAATCTTTTCAGCCTCCTGGTTATCACATCTTCGCTTTGCTGTTGTTGTTGAGAAGATATAGAGGCTTGTAGTTGAATACGAAGTTTGTATAGCCTTTTTTGCTTATATCTTTGCTTGACGTGTACAAGTTGTACATGCAGTGGCTTAAGATGGTTGTGTAAATCCGCACTACATGCTCGTACGTACTTATTTGTCATTTTCTGTATAACTGTTGTCAAATGTCTCAACTTAAGAACTTAACAAAGTTTGTCTTGAATACTGCAGCTGGAAAGAGTGAGTTTTTGAAAATGTTTTTCATCGGTAATTTAGAGGCATCTGCTGCTCATTTTACTTACTGAGAATTCAGGTGGTAAATTAAGGCATTTTACGATAATAGATTGAGAAGTGTCCTACGATATAAATAATTCTATTCTGTGAATAGGTGCATCATTTGCAGACTTCAACTTTCGGAGATGAATGATCTATTTAAGTTGAATACTAAAAAGTTCTAAGAGTTCTAGGACACGCAATGGGAACACTGCATGCAATAATTGAAATTATAGGTTAGGTTTTGCACATAAATTTTTATTTTAAGCTATAAGGAGGGGCAACAACTGAGCCTACTCTTTCTAAGGGAATAGGAATCAAACAAATCGAAATGGATTTCAAGTAAAATATTGGAATTTAAGTTGACCTAGTGGAATAAAATATTGAAATAATGAATGAGGTAATGAGGATTTTTCGTAAACTTTTTATTGACCGCCGAGATTACCAATATTGGCTAAGTATTTAAGGAAGATCTTTTCTTATTAATTTTCATAAGTCTTATCATCTGACCCATTGATAATCCAGTATAGAGTCGAACTTAGTGTAAAAAATCTTCCTTTAAGTCCTCGAGTATATTTTAAATTTTAAAAAATGTATCAAATAGAGAAATTTAAATTTTTTTCTGTTATGTGGAAAGCCGCCAGTGTTGATACACATTTGTGCCCGTATTATCGCATTTTCCATGACTTTCAGCAGGATTTCCGGTGATAATTGTTCGTATTCCTCTCGAATATTCTCATTAAGGTGTGCAATTTTCTAAGTCTTGTTGGCATAAGCCCGTGAACTCAAGTAGCCCCAAAGAAAGAAGTCTGGGATAGTTGAATCGGGCGATCTAACTGGCTATTACAAATCGAAAAAACGGGAAATTTCGCGACCAGGAAACGCTTCCTTCAAAATATCTATTGTGGCACATGTGTGTGGTTGCACCATCATGTTGAAACTAAATGTTCACCAATCACCCCTTATCCAATTCCAGCAGTAAGAAGTGGTTTATCATTACTCTATAGTTTTCGCAAGTACCAATGACCGTATTGCCGCTGGCGTCCTCAAAAAAATACGACCCAATCACTCTCCCGCGTGAACGCTGCACCACACAGTGGCTTTAATGGCTCTTCGTGCATCACACGCGGATTTTCAGTGCCCTAGAAAGGAAGACTTTGTTTATTGACGTAAACGCTCAAGTGGAAATGCACCTCGTCGCACTTGATGATTTTCGACACAGAATCGTCCTCCTCGTTGTTGAAATTGAGGATGGCTTGACACACGTGACGGATGCACTGTTTGCACATTATACGGGAATATGGCACATGGTGTAAGTCTTTCATTAAAACTCGCTGTAGGGTTTGTCTGGTGATGTCTAATTGCGTGGCCAGTAGTCTGGTTGATGTTTCCTATTTCGCAGCGACATCACAGTGGGACGACCCATAGCAATAAATAAAAAAACTAACTATTTTAGCGGTACTTTTGACTGATTGGTAAGTCATCTTAAATATATATAGGGTCTAACTGCATTAAAATTATTTGGAATTGTCAACTCGTGCAACAGGTACACTCCCGTAAAAATTGACTTGTGAATATTTTTTCGCAAAGAGTGATAGCAAGCGTTTTTTAAATATAATTCATTTTTTTTTGCTAATGAAATTGTGTGCATAAATATTAATTATATCATGAATAAAAATAGTGATCAAGGTATGGGAAATCAGATTCTGCTATAAAAAGTTTTGTTTATTTCGTGTTTTTTTTTCAATATGAAGTCTGAAGTGCATGCTTGATTAGAATATAAAAAAAAATGTTAATTTCGGATTTAAGTAAGGTTTTCTAAAATACCCCAAAAAATCCCCTTGAGATATTTCTTGTTTTATGATGATCTATATATCTATTGACTAAATCACGAAAGAAACTTTGCGCAAATTTGCGCTTTTTTAATTATTAACATTTTTGTAGGCTTAACTTCATCAATCAAAAATGGTGACCTATTGCAAACATGGATTGAAAGTGAGAAGTCGGTGAAATTAGTTGCCGTTGCTGCAAAAATTAAGGAATTAAAAGGCCTAGAAGAGTTAAGTGAAGATGTGGAACTTCAAATTCAAAACGCTTCTAAGTATTATTGTCTAAAATTGAGGCAAAAATGGGAACATTGCCAAAGAAAACGGGATAAGTTCATGCAAGTTAATGAACGATGGCTTACCCTTGATTTGCCGTTACCAGTCAATGTGCTTAATCGTGCAAGTGTAACAGATAATCCAAGTTTACCAGGGACGAGCAAAGGTAGACCGTCAAAGAATTTTGAAGAGTGCAGCGAGCGTACGAAAAAACGTCGCGTTCATGAACTAATTTCGCAACACAGTACAGAGGAGCTTAAGTATGCTGCTGAAATGACTGGTCGTTATTCAAATTCTCCTCAAAAATCGGATAAGACTTTAATTATGCAGCAAACCCTAGCATTGTACTTAGACTTGGATTTGTCTAAGAGGAAGTACGCTCTTCTACGTTCTGTTGTCAACGGTGTCCACAAAGACTGTTTTCCAAGTTACTATAAATTACAATTATATAAAGCCGAACAATTAAATGAAATCGCTGCTGTGTCAGAAACTATTGCTGAAGTCAACCTTCAATCGCTTTTAAACAAAACTGCTAAGAGCATTGTTGAAATTATCAAGGAAAATCTATCATGCTTACCTTATATGAGCACTTCATTTGATCTAATATGCAAGTGGGGTTTTGATGGCAGCTCCGGACACAGTAATTACAAACAAACATTTGTAGATAGTGAAAGTACGGATAGCTTCTTATTTGTTATTGCTTTTGTGCCATTAAAATTAGTGGATACCATAAACAGCATAGAAGTTTGGATAAATTCCCGACTTATTTCCTATAAAATTAATTTTCCAGAAAGAAAATAGTGCCCTTATTGCGTCCGAACAAAGCCATATAGAGGAGATTATTGAACATCTTGAACATTTCGAAGTCAATATTGATGGGAGAAACATTAATATTAAATACACAATGCTGATGACAAAGTTAGATGGTAGTGCAATAAATACCTTGAGCGGAACAAATGCAGCTCAAAACTGTTATATCTGTGGAGCTAAACCTTCGCAAATGAACTTACCTTCTGTACAAGATCGATCACCAAACACGGATAATTACAGATTTGGCCTTTCATCTCTACATTCCTGGATCAGATGTTTCGAATGCTTACTACATATCTTCTACAGATTACCTTTTAAAACTTGTCAAATACGTGGCCAAGAAAACAAAACAGCATTTGGAGAAAGAAAACAAATTATTCAAGAAAATTTTAGGTTAAAAATGGGGTTACTTGTTGACATCCCTAAACCTGGATATGGTGCAAGCAATGACGGAAATACGGCTCGACGATTTTTCTCAAATCCTGAATTGAGTTCGGAGATAACCATAACAGGGATAGACAAGGAACTTATACGCAACTTCGGAATTATATTAAGGACGATTGCAACTGGTTGCGAAATTAATGTGGAGCGATTTGTGAAATTATTGGAAGACACGAAAACCATGTATATTTCCAAATACAGTTGGTACTACATGCCTAGCAGCGTCCATAAACTTCTGGTTCATGCGAAAGATATAATTTCTTTTTTCCATTTACCTATTGGTGTTCTTTCTGAAGAAGCATTGGAAGCAAGGCATAAGGAAATCCGAAAGGCCAGGCTAGATCATAGTCGAAAGTGCTCCAGAATAAGTTCAATGACTGATTTAATTAATCATTTGTTAATTACTTCAGATCCACTTATTTCAAATATACGTTCCAAGAGCTCACATAAGTCTAAGGTCGACCCAGATATTGAACAATATCTACTCACCAATAATTTAGAAGCCTTAACATTACCAGTTAATATAGACTTAAACGATATTGATGGGACATCAGAAAGCGATAGCGATTAATTTGTTATTATTTTTTTATTTATTATACTTATTGCTCACATGAAGTTTGAAGTTAATTGAACCACTAAATTTTTTAATGAAAATAAAAATTAATCTTAAGAAACATTTACAAGATCAGAAAAATAAAGCTTGAGTTCCAAAAAAAAAGTTCCATGCTCATCTCTTTTATTCGGAGGGGAGCTGGGCGGGGCATTTATTGCTGTTTTATGTATTTAGTTTTTGATTTATAACATCGATATTTAATGAAGTAAGTGATAACGTGCGAAATAATGAGGTTTTAATCATTAAAACAAGAGATATTAATTTTGCCGTTTTTCCCCATACACTCGCCCCACTGTGCGACATCGGCAAACACAGAGGCGACATTCTCGGCCAAACGATCGACGGGTACGCCCTGTCTTCTGACAGGGTGATTAATTTTGTGCCACCTTGTATTTATATTGTTTGAACCAAATTTCATCAATACTTGGGAAAAAAATATGTGATATATGCAGATATGTGATACTGTGCTTAGACAGTAGGATGAAAAGCACTTTCTTGGACTTCTCTTGGTCGGTTTCGACAATTTTTTTCTTAATTTCTCTTATTTCCCGTGATATTCAATATGAATACATTTTTAAGTTTAAGAGAAATGTTTTCAAAGCGAATTCATAAGTTTTAAAAATCTCTATGGCAATTCAAATTTTGTTTTCTTTTAAAAAATAATTCATAATAATTCTTTAAACCAATTCAAGAAATTGTGAAGAAAATAAAATAAAAAAGGAAAG
Source organism: Philhelius festivus (assembly GCA_963931855.1). NCBI lineage: Eukaryota > Metazoa > Arthropoda > Insecta > Diptera > Syrphidae > Philhelius > Philhelius festivus. The sequence goes on from OZ007554.1 coordinate 231,637,897, forward strand.
TTCAGCTCATAAGTAATGCTCCCTTGACTCTGCAGTCTCTTACTGAGCATCCCTCCCTCCACTGAAAGCTGTATCTTATACAGCTTATACACAAAATGAACCCAAGTTAGATGCAAATTCACATCAAATAGATAAACCACACTCGAAATATCAAAAATACCTTCCCAGCCTCTTCCGTCACTGCTAAACGGTATCTTATTTTTTCAAATTCTCTTCCTACAACCTGAGCACAGTTTGTTTTCAACAGCAGAAAAAAAAATCTCCACAAAAGCGCAAGATGTTGAAATATCACCAAGGACCCTGGATAACAATGAAAATACAAAAATAAAAAAAATCACAAACACACACATACAACACAAGAACTACTGACAACAAAAGTAAAAATATTAAAAAAAAAAAGGAAAAAAATCCTACCTCTACGCTTATGATGGAAGCCTCATCTCTCCAGCCCACCGCATATATGCAAGACAATGCAAGGTTTGGATTTGGCATTTTTTATTTCACCGAATCATGCCTCCCAAAGCGAAAAAAATATCCACTCCAGAGATTAGCCACGGAAGCTAAATAAAATGTAAATGGAAATGAAATAATAAATTCCCTGCTATTGTGTGCGACATTGTACGACATTGTATGATGTATTAAAATACTAATGTTTAAAAAAAAAAAAAAATAATAGGTCTGACTGGGGAAGGGCCATGATATGAAGGGCCGTTGTCGGAGCTTGCATGCACATTAGTGCATCGGAGCACATTTAGGCCTGTTTTTTGTGTATGGCATTCAAGCGAATGAATTTAGTTTCCAGACTAAATCCCGCTTCTGTGGATTTTCTTTGGCTTCCTACACAAAACACGACTTTGATTACGAAATTAAAATAATTTTGTTTTTTTTTTCTTGGCAACCGAAAATTTTGGAAATTGTTAAATCAATATTGGAGACGAAAGAATCTAATAGTTTTGAGTTTTCGTTATTTTTTTGACAAATTATCCCATAGCAATCAGAAGGTCGAATAGCCACTAGTATAATTTTTTGAAACACAGAAACTGACCTGAAGCCTACAAGAGTTACCTTTTTATAATGATGAGTCCCACATACGGGGTTACGACTAACCTGAAAGCAGTTAAACACAGTGTAAGTGTTAGCAAAATGGCGCAAAGCCATAAATCCCAGGGACAAAATCCCCCAATTTTAGTTTTTGGGACTTAAAACTAAAGTGACCAGATCCAAAAAGTGAAAATGTGGGACAAAGTAAAAAAATTCACCCGAAAATATTTTACACAATAATTTTTGTTTTTAATGAGGGACATTTCAATATTGTTTAAAATGTTTCAGAAAATAAAGAAAAATTGTTGTTTTTAAAGAAAAAGTGAACAAAATCTGAATAACTATTTTTAAAAACAAATTTTATTGTTTAGTTATCAAAAGCAATTATATAATATCCATACAATATATTATATTTATAAACATTTTATTTTTAATATCACATAAGTAGTTATCAAATAAAAAAAAAAACAAAATAAATAAATGAGATCAGTTCAGTTTAAAAAAAAGTTACAAATAAATTAAAATCAATTCAGTTAAAATACCATTAAAAAAAAAATAAAAACAAAAAAACAAAATAAAATCCCTTCAGGTTATAAAAAAAAATTAATCTTTTAAATATTTCTCTGAAGAATGTACTTTTTGTAATAGCTTTTTGTTTTGTGATACTTCTTCTAGGAAATGTTGGCAACTTGAATAGCTGGATTTAACAGTCAATATCGCTTTGATTGTTTCCACAGAGAGTTGTGACTTCTCCACCGTCCACAATTTATTCACAACTGAAAATATTCTTTCTGTCGCCGCATTAGTGCCCGGCAAACAAAGGCTATACTGAACAAACTTTTTGCAGTTTTCGTAAGAAATATTGCAGTTTTTAAAGTGCGAAAAAATTTCCACCCATCTTTTATCGGCTGCTATTTTTCCATCATTCCAGTTTCGTAATTGACTGTCAGTTGCATATTTTTTTATGCATGAAATTTCGTCAAACAAATCATTTTCATTAATTTTATTATTTGGAAACTGTGTATTTAAATAATTCAAATTTTGTTGAACTTCATCCCAAACTAAAGCTGTTTTTAGTAACACCCAATTAAACTGACTTACATGATTGAACTGTTGAGTCCAAAGATCAATGTAATTAAAAGATGTACTGTAGAAATTAAGAACATGCGCCATGAACCATCTTTTTTGTATATGACCGGCTTCTTCTAATTTACTTAAATCATCTTTAAGCACTAGTGGCAAATATTCAGAAGCGATCCGTTCTTGAAGCTTATTTTTTAAGTTGTTCAAAATTTCGGCAACTTCCATTACATTGATGGTTTCCTGCTCAATTGTTTTTATAGTGCCTTGGAACAAGGACGCCATATTATGGAGGAATTTTAACCAAACCTCAGAAGCTTCATTTTCAAAAAATGATTTTATGGCCACAGGACACTTCTCTAATGAAAGAAAATACGATTTGAGAGGTAAATACATTTGTAGAACTCGTTCAATCGAAGGCATTAATGCTAGCCATCGCGTTTCAGAGTACCCCAACAATCTTTTATACTCAACATCTACTTCGTCGCAGAATAATTTTAGTTCTTCTACTCGAACTGTATAAATATAGAAATAACTAAAAATTTTTTTAATAATCGACTCAATGTCGAGAGGCATAAGATCAGCTGCTGTTCTTATTGCATTGTTGACAATATGAGCAGCGCAGCCTATGCCTATTACATTTTGAGTAAGCTTTTCGTTTATTTTCGCGAGAACATTTTTTGTTCCTTTGCGGTGAGCGCCACCAAAATTTGTGTTTGTATTGTCAGCGCAGAGAGCAACCAGTTTGGTTTCAATATTGTAAATTTGGAGAGTTGTATAGATGTATGAGGATATTAACTCAGAAGTTTCTCCAGGCAAGGAAGAGAATTCTAACAATTTAACTTGCACTCCCTCCAATTCATCAAAAAATCTTACAACTATGGGAAACATTTTTTTATCCCTGTGGTTTGAAGCGTCTGTATACACAGCAACAAAGTCAGTTTTTAGTAGACAGTTTGTTAGTTTTTCGAGGACGTGTGGCATTAGAACATTTTTAATTATTGCTTCCGATTTAGTTCTTGCACAAAAAAACTTGTTTTGAAAAAGTGTGCGGATTACCTTTGATGTGCAGTCCATCGAACGAAAACTTTGATGATGGTTTATGGTATGAAAAGTAAAAACTGCTTCTGCCAAGGCTATATTTTTGTCAGAACAACCCATTTCGGCCGGCTTGAAAAAATGTACCAAATTGCTGCTTCCTGCAGTGGACTGTATTACCTTCTTATGCTTATCCGTATCCAAATGGCGTTTTATGTCATACCGGCCGCTAGTTATTGCGAAGTTGCTGCTGCAAATTGAGCAAAACACTGTGGATTCATTTATCTTTGTTTTTTTTATGAATGGAAAATCCGCTTCGATTTCTTTAGTAAACTTGCACACTCGTTTTTTGTCTGCCATAGGTAAACTATAAACGTTAAGAGTTAAAAAAAACATGATTTCAGGCACAACTAAGAACAACTTAACTTACTTTGTATATATTTTAAATAAAATAATAACAAAATTTTATGTGCACAACCTTCTTTCGGTACACAATCTTTTTGAATTATAAATGCGAATTTGGTTCTACACAATCATCTGTCAACAAGAGACTATGAGTGCGTTCAGTCGTTATGTCATGCATATAATTTCGTAAAATGATGGTAGCGTCTAGTTAAATTATTATGGTAAAAAAAAACGATTTTATACGACCGTGTGGTACATGTTTTGATTTTGTGGGACATTTGTGGGACAATTTTCCATGTGGGACAGATCATGTAAATGTGGGACTGTCCCACGTAATGTGGTACGAATGGTCACTTTACTTAAAACTCAAGATCGAATTTTGGACTTGTATCTAATCTAAGTAGAATATAAATGTCAAAAATTAAAATTTAAGATCTTGTCCCGTTTTAAGGTACTAGTACGGTCTAGAACGCCAAAAAAACGCACGATTTTTGGATTTTTTTTTCTCGGAAACTTTATAAGGTAATAACATATTTTTTTCTATAATGAATACATACGTCAATGTTCTTGTCCGACAGTTCACATGTGGAAAGATATTGCAGCCTTGCAAACTGCCAGCACTTCCCGGGTAGAAAATTATCTAGGAAACACTATCGAATAGTGTGGCCCTAGCTAGATTGGCCATTATATAGTAAATCCTATGCTGGGCCTAGACAGATGCAAGCCTGGCGGATCTTGACTAATTTATGCTTATCCTGGCTTTATATTGAACCATGGCTAGAACTGCCTATTTATTGGCTTTTCCAGGATTATTTTAGACTGGGCCTAGATATTTTTAACTTGATGTATCCTAGATATGAAACTTTTCCTTGGCGATATATTGGCCGTAGATAGTATCGCCTCTTTATTGGAATTGTAACATATAAACTGCAAGGGACCTGGATAGTTTTTACTTGATGTAGCCTGGATAAGGAATTGTATCTGGGCGTTATATTGGCCTTAGCTAGTCTCGCCTCTTTATAGGCATTCTCAGATGTTACTTATACTGGGGCTATATAGTTTTTACTTGATGTATCCTAGATGTGCCTATACATATGTCTCTATAAAAGGCTATCCATTATCCTTCTAAAAACATAACTTTTTTGTTTTGGTCCTAAATCGGTATTTTTCAGATTCTTTAATACGTATTTAAGTCTTTTAAACAGTATAATTAAAAGAGAGTTATTTGAGTACCACTTTGAGACACGATATTTTATATATCACAGTGGCGCAATAGGTAGCGCACAAGCACGGCAAGCGAGAGGACTCGGGTTCGAATCTCAGTGGAGGTAAATTAAAAAAAAAAATTCTTTCATTCCAGCAAAAAATCGCTTAAAGAGTCGAATATAGGGAGGCAAAGAAAAAATGAAAATAATCAACAATAGATAATAAAAAAAAAAAATTTTTTTTTTGTTTCTAATAATTTTTTAAGAATTGCCGTAGCTCTTGTGCTACTTGTGAAGACCCATATAGGAACATCTAGCAAGGCCCATTATATACAGAGCATTAACAAATTAGCGAGGGACAAGCTAGATACTGCTCGGTAGGGCCATGATTGAAACTAAGAAAAACTAGCTGGGGCCTTGGCATTATCGAGTCGAAAATTCTACCCGGGTTCCGCTTGGAAAACACAGCAAAAGTTTTTGAGCTTTAATGATTTATTTATGGGTTTGTCTGTCAAGATGACTGACACTACCCCAGCTTTCGTTTAGGAACCGTCTGTAAAGACCGACTCATGATTTGCGTTTATGACCCGGTTTTCCATCCATATCTCCATATATCAATATATATATATGGGTTAAAGTCTATATACAATAAAATATAGGCTGTTTCAATCTCTATGTCAGTGAAGTTTACAATTTTACGTTTTTTCAATTTTGACACTCTTCAAGTCGCAGAGCATTTTTGATCGCCAAATCCTTCGTGAATGGATCGATTAGGGCAAGTGAGAGGAAAGTTTATAGGGCTGCGGTTGGCGTCATTAGGTCGATACATGCCAGTCTCTGAATTTTTGTCATGTTCTTAAGATTGCTTTCCTTATCCATGGCTGGCCACCATACCAAGCAGGCATACGTCAGAATAGGCCCCATATTGGCTGCGTATATCGAATTAATTGTACTGGTTCCCAATCTCTTGCCAAAAAACCTACTGCAGGTGTAGAAGGCTATTGCAGCCTTGTTTCTTTTTCTTTGATGTTCTCTTACGATCAATAACTAAACAAGATATTTGGCCGTGCCAGTGATATGGAGCGGTGTTCCGTTTATGGAGGGGGATTTGAATTTTGAATGTTTCGTTTTCTAGTAAACATAACCAGTTCTGTTTTAAGAGGGTTGGTTGACATGAAGTCCGCAGCTACTGGCCCAATTATTGAGCTTTTCAAGGCCTGTTTGTTGGAGCTCGCACAAAGTGGGGAGACTGAACATACTCTTAGCGGAGCAACAGAGTTCTTGATCGGTACAGGGTACCCAAAGAGGGAGTTGTTACAGGGTACTTAGGCCCCAGTTATAGCTATTATTCAAATGCATCATTGAATTTGCATTTTTAAGACGATTAAACAACCTGCAATGGCTATATGAATGTAATGAGTAGTAGAATTTTTTTACTTTATAAAATACAACATTCTGATTTAAACTTTCTTTTAAATCCACTTTTATTATTTCACTGATAGTAATCAATTTCAATGAACAGCTTCTTTAATTCATTTCTTTAATATGGAACACAATTGTTCCAATGAATCTGTTCGATTCTTTTCCTTTTCTCAAATGTCAGTTTTCCTTTGAATAATCAACTCTAACCTCAAATGCATAGAATTGGTTGTAATCAGCCACTGACAAGATCTTTTAGTGAGACCAATTTTTTAATGATTGCTATAACTGGCTTGTCAAAAAAATGAAGTCAGCATTCGACTGATTTGTTCCAATGATGCATTTCAATGAAAGCTATAAGTGGGGCCCTCAAGAGGAATTTAAAATCCTAGGAACCAGGCAGGGAATTATTAGCTACTAACCTGACGACTTAATATACCCAAAGCGGAGCAAGGGTTGTTGCAGACAGAGTTGGGCAAGACAGGACCCAAAGTGAGGCCGAGAATTCCTTAAATCCCTGAAAGCCAGACAGACAGGTACAGTTGATCAAGGGAACTCTTAGCATTGGTGCCTGCCTGGTAACTGAACAATGAAGATACTGAAGAAACAGCTCAAAGCGACACAATGTCAAATTGGCCTTATATATTGGGTTTTCAATACTGAAAATGAACAAAGTGTGTCTTGGAAACATTTTTTCTAAATTATATCTCCAACAATATCGGATTTATCTCCCATTTCCGGGCAAAATAGTTGGGACTTCTATCTCATTTAGTTGTCCCATAAGTACCTACTTCTATTTGGGTTTTATATCCTCCTAAAGTAGCAAATAAGTTCCAGAAATAAAAATTTAAATTTTTATAAGCCCGAAGATGCAGTAACTTCCGAAGTATCGGTTTTACTATATCATTTAATGAATGTTGAAAAATTTGAAAAATAAATTATTTAAAGTTGTTTTATAAAACAAAACTTAATTCTTTTTTTATTTAGTTTTAAAAATTAGAGGTTATGTACCTGCAGCTAGGAAAAAATGGGACCTGCAATGTCAAGATAACTTCTCTACGACGCATGCACAAACAAAATATCGGTTACAGGAAAGACGCGAGAAGTTTGAGGCTTTTGCGAATGTACCTGGAACGTGCGATCACTTTACACCCCATGTGTTACTCGAAGTCCTGAATCTGTACTCACGCTACGTATGTAAGGCAGGGGCCTGTTTCACAAATCATACATCACATACATTACATACATCATTACAATAAATTGAGTATCATACATTACAATCAAATTACAGAATCTCATTGGAAATATTCCAGTCGATTAGAAAGTTGTATGACAGTGGTCATACAACAATTCTGTGAAACAGAAATGATGCATCAAACCTGTCAAAATCATACATTGTATGTAATGGATGGAACTTACCAGAAATGCCTAGTTACACTCAGTGGCGGCTGTACCTTAAGTGCGCTCGTGCGCTGAACCACCAATTCAAAAGATTTAAAAATTACAAAATATTACTGCATCTTTATTTTTAGATTCCCATATTAATATTTATTTTTTAAACATACCTAGTTACAAGAACACAAACAAGTAAAATTTCCAATTATGACGAAACAATGTAAGCGCTTTGCTTTACTATTAAGACTTACTTTCCCTGCAAATAAAAATTCTCGTGCGCTTCAACGAGCGCACGAAGACTGCTAATATAACTTGTATGAGTTACAAGCAAGTATCCCTGACACGTGAGACAAAAGATATTTCATTGAAGTGTATTGAGAAATTAGCCTGCTCTCGTGCAGCGCACGAGAACCGAAGAAGATTAACTACAGCAACCGATGTTTGACTAGAATGCGCAGCGCCTGCGAATATGTAATATTGTTTCGCTCTATCCGTGACTGGTTAAATAGTGTAGGTTTGTAGGGGTTAGGTTAGTAATTGTTTTTTATTAACTTCCCATAGGGAGTTATTGTAATCGGTCCGATTTGTCAAATTGGAATTTTTGACATTTCTCGACGTTTCAAGGTCCCTAGAGGCTATATCAATCATTTTTAGAGAGTTGTCTGTGTGTGTGTGTGTACGTACGTTCGTACGTTCGTACGTCCGTACGTTCTGGTACCATTTTTCGTCGTCGATATCTCAAGAACGAGTAAAGATATCGACTTCAAATAAATTTTGTTTAATAGATAATAACTTCGAAAGAGGCTGAAAGGGCGTTTATTAAAATTCAGTGAGTAGTTTTTTAACTATAACGGTTTAAAAAAAAAGTAAAAATTTTGGTTAGTTTCAAATATCTCACGAAAAAATAATCCTATTGATTTCAAATAAGATTTAATGTACTCATTATAAGGTCGTACAGATTTGGTATGAATTTGGAAAAAAATTAACATACCGTTATTTTTTTAAATAAAAAAAACTGAAAAAAAAATTTCATAACCTAGATATTCTAAGAACGGAAAACAATTTGAAACTCAAAATAATTTTATTTTACGAAAAATAATGTGTTTGACAACTGGTGAAAATTTCAAAAAAAATCAGTTTACAGTTTTTTTACAAAAAATAAAAAACTATATAAAATTCAATTGAAAATTGGTAAAAATTGTTTTTCGACTCAAATTTCTCGAGAACTAGTAGTGATATTGACTTCTAATTTGGTTTATTTTATACATAGTATAATTTTGTACAATTGGTAAAATGTTGACAAATATTGAATTAATAGTTTTTTTTTAAACAAATGGGAAGAAGTTATCAGTGTGGGTCGCACCCAGCCTCTTTTTTTGGTTTTGGTTCGATTCTCTATTGTGTACAGTGTGTGGTGTGGGATAAAATTAGCAGTGATTAGGTATATTTAAGACAGTAATAAATCTTTTTAAGATAAAGTTACCTGAATTCACGATTTGACGCATTTAAGTGAAAAAATAAAAAACATTATTCCTTGCTAAATGTAATAAGTGTGTCAGTTTTATACATGGTCGAAATTCTTCGAGCAATTATACAAAATAATAAAAAATCGACATATACATGTAAATTGTTGTTTTTTTGCGATTTTTAATCTTAATACCTACTTAGTGAGCAAGTAAAGTGCACCACCTGTTCAACAACCCACCAGCCGCCACTGGTTACACTACTAGATGTGCTTTAGTTGGTCTTGAGACTTTAGAAAAACGTCGGGGAGTGAACTGTGTTATGTTTATTTATGATATATTGTCTTATCACATTAAATGCCCTGTTATTTTGAGTCATTTAAAAATGTATGTTCCGGAAAGAAGTATCCGCCCGCGAAAAATTTTCTATGTTCCACCACATAGATGTAATTATGGCTTAAATGAACCATTCTCTAGATGTATGAGATTGTTTAATACTGTATGTTCTAAAATTGATTTTACTATTGAAAGAAAATTATTTAAAATTAATCTAAATGAAATTTATAATTAAATTGTTAGTAGGCGTTCAATATCTGTAAGAGGAAGAAACTCGATAGATAAATAAATAAATAAATAAATAAATAAATAAATAATGTATGATTTGTGAAATAGGCCCCAGGTATAAGCAGAAATTAGAAGATACGATGCATATTGTATAGGTTTCAGTAAGCTGAAAAGAAAAATTCGCGAGATTTAGACACATGTTAGGGTGCGTTTTGACTGTTAGATATGGGTATAGAAATAAGCTTATTAACCTAAAGCCTATAAGTTATAGTCAGTTTCGAACATTTAAAAAAGAGTTTATGACCTCCTGAAACGAGCATACCTAGTTTGTCCCGGAATTTCAATGAGAAAATTGGAAAAAAGGACATCTTTGGAAGCCTTAAAAAAACTAGATCTGTGGTCTATAGATCTGTGGTGATATAGAAAGTTTTCCAGTACAACTTTTTAAATGAGAAGGTAGGATGTTTCCAAAAAATCATCTATCAAATATGCCCGAACACTGAATTATCCTGTGTTCTACTAGAAGTATTAATTCATATCACTACTATTAACGTCGCATATAAGTTACTATCTTCTGTTCTATATAAGCGTCTTGAGCGCAAAAATTGACCAATATACCAAATCATCACACTGAGTCAAATCCTGGAAGAGACCAACGAATTTCAAGTCGAGATTCACCATCATAGCCGAACATTATGTAGTTACATTCATCATCACGACCTCAAACTTGGGATCCCAGGAAATTTAATCCAATTATATCGCGTGATATTAAAAAATATACACAGACTAATATGAAGCTAAGCTTGAGCTGCTTTTATAAACATAAACAGAGTTCCGGTATGGAATTGGGCTATCATGTGACTTTTTACACCTCGCTTTGGAGCAGATAGTGTCCAAGGTTAGCGTTGACATCGACGGAACAATTTTCTACAAATTTATCGATAAATTATCTTCCGATCGTAATATTCCGTAATAAATCCTTCAAGGCGAATCAACAGGCAAAATTTGCTGGTCTTGAAATAAACGAGGGCTATTTTACAAAAATACATTTGTTGGACATCACTATTGATAGCAGTGACATTCAATAGTTAATATTTAACCAGAGGTACATGATCTCCGGTTAAATATTAACTCCTCGAACGCTACCTTAGTCCAATGAAAAATGGCTTTAGGAAACCTTTGCTCCTTCAATTTGGTGAAACAGATGGGTTCAAAACTCGTCAAGCTTAAGACGTAGTGGATGCTTTAAAAACCCCATAAACTGCCATTTCTGGTTTCAGATGCGAGGTGTTGGGCAACAGTCTTTGGAAGAATAAATTCTTCGACGGATATTTGGTCCTGTAAGCGAGGAGTCATTTTCTTGGTCAGTTTGAGCGAATTGACAGCGATGTTCGAGCGAAGAGTTTCCTTAAATATCAACACCTAGATTCGAGAGAACAATTAAAGCGTGCTTAGAATCGTAGAAGATGGAAAGCTACTGTGTCTTAAGGAGCTACTTTTCTTGGAATAGGTGGAGGATAAGTAATTAAGTTATAATATTTCCTGATACATTTTGACTTCAATAGTTAGCACTGTTTAATATTTGAATTTCTTTAAACTTTGACAGTACTTGCAATTACAGCTTCAATTATGTTCCGTCAGTTAGTCTGCAGCATGGAACGAAAATAGTACCTATTGAAGCTCATTTCATCCAGTGTGGAATATCTGATGACCAGTTAGTGGTGTTAGCTTTGTGGTGGTAAATGAACTTCTAGAGAGATTAAGGAAGATGAATTAACGAATATAAATTTTGTTACGTTGCTATTGTAACTTGATCCAAATTTAGTCTTCAGTTCAGTCCCGATCAATGCCATCCTTCCTTGTGATGATATATTTCCCTCGTTAGATAGTGAGTCTCACATAATGTGTCCAATATTCTAGCCTTCATCTCCCCTATAAGTATTTCCCAATTGAGTTCCATTTTCTTAGTTTGGTGTTGAGAATCACTACAATCCTCGGACCGAACTTTGATTATTATTAAAATTGGACAACAAAAAGACCAAAGCCGACAATGAAAGAAGAAGATTGAATAACAACAGAACATGCAACATATACAATCCACCAGAGAATTTTATCCTTTCGCTCAGCTGTAGCAGTCCTCTTCGACGGAATTGGTAAGCTGCCTCAATGCCGCTGTATCCTTTTGTTTTGGTTTTTTTTTCTTGTTAATTTTTGTCCTTTAGCCTGTTTGTGGGTGACGAAAATCGTTTGGGATGAGTTCAGGACTAAATGGTTGGTCCTTCCATTTGTGTGTGCGGTTGAAGCAATAAACCGCATGAAAAGCTGTTCGGGTATTGCCCCCAGAGTAAGAGGCAACTCGAGGTCTACCGAAGGAAACCGCACCGTTAACTCTAATTTATCCTCCTCCGGAGACCAAGATCAGGATAAATTATAATACGACTCTTTCGAGGATTGTTTACTGGATTTTCTTGCATTAAACAAGGAACAACGCCACAAACAGTGATGTCGAAGTCACCTTGCACGGATGGCATCCTCTTTTTGTTCACTGGAACATTTTGGCGCGTGTGTTGCCTCTAACATGGCAAAAGGAAAGGCGGATGATATGTCCTCTCCGATTAACCATCGATGGGAAAGGATTTTCCTCGATAAATCGGAATGAAAATTACTACACAAAAAGGTTTTAATGGGAGCTAACGATGATGAATGAGAACTTTATTGATTTGGTTAGGAGGGGTTAAGAGGAGATTGTTTTACTTGCGGATTGTCACTTCCTTGGAAGGGATTTCCAACTCGTTTAATGGCCATCCTTTATGGACAGAATTTGCAATACTGGAGTGGTGAATATGAGTTGACTTCTCTGCTTACAAATTTATATCTTGATTTTCTCTGGAATTGTGCTGCATTCGATTCCAATTTTTTGATATGTCATCGGCAAACCTGGGCCAAAGAAGATCGATTATAAAGAAACTATTTTCGATTGTGTAGATCAAGATTAGTTTATTCATCTTGTGACTTGTCACAAACGTTCGGCTGTTTTGCTGCATGCTTCAAGGACAACAAGAAAGAATCTTGAAATTGGCTATGCAGTGGGTTGGAAAATTATGTAATTAAATTTGATGAAAGGGGGTGAAAGTTCTTCGAATGTGTTCCATGTTACAATAAGAGCTATAATGCTTAGGCTGTTTCTATAATTTATATCAAGTTTCAAGTTTTAGGTTGTATAACTTGAAATTAGGAGAAATAGAAGACTGTCATGCAGAAGGTCTTTTGGGTTCGATTCTCAGCCACTGCAAAAAGTTTTTTCAGGGGTGTACTGCCTCTTGCGAGGAATTGACAAATCCTCCAAGAGTATCTCTTGTCACGAAAAGTGCTGCTCATTAGCCGTTTGGAATCGGCACAAAATTGTAGGGCCCCTCTCTTCTTGTACTACTTGTTGTATAATTTAATTTGATTTAGGTATAACCAGGAATACTTTCAATATTTCCAGGTAGCTATTTTCTGCTTGTTTTCAAAAGTACAGAGTGCAGAAGTGGACACGTCTTAAAAATACTGTCATTAGTACTGCCAACTCCATCTTAGGCAGCAGTCGTAAAAATCGGAACGACTGGTTTGATGATGAATGCAAGCTAGCGACTGAACGTAAGAATGTTGCGTACCGAGCAATGCAACAATCTCATAGAACGCGGGCACGCGAAGAGGAATATAAAGAGCTCAGAAGAACAGAAAAACGGCTTCACAGACAAAAGACATCAGCCTGGGAGAAGAACCTAATCTGTGAAATAGAAAACAGCCGAGAGCGAGGTCCGCACCAGGCGCGGAAGTTCTACCAATCCGTCCGAAACATGACGCAGTACACACCACGCTGCACATACTGCAAGGACGGAGAGGGAAATCTGATCCCCGATCCTGAAAGCATACTGGAGCGATGGGAAGTGTACTTTAATGAATTGCTAAATGGTCAGCTCACTACAGAAGAGGAGGCTCCACTACTTCAAGAAGAATACCCTATGTTGCCGCAACCAAGCATAGAAGAGGTTGAGAAGGCTATAGGCTTAAACAGAACAAAGCCCCGGGAGCCGATGGCATACCAGCCGAATTATTCCATCACGGCGGGCCAGCCTTACGTCAAGCAATTCATGATATTATAGTGCACGTATGGGAGCAGGAAGAAATGCCAGAAGACTGGCGAAAAGGCATGATATGCCCCATACATAAGAAGGGAGATGTCACAACGTGCAGCAATTATAGAGGTATCACGTTGTTGAGTACCGCCTATAAGATACTCTCCTCTATCCTACAAGACCGGATAACCCTATACGCTAAAACCGTCATCGGACAATATCAGTGTGGTTTCATTCCAGGCAAATCAACAACTGATCAGATTTACCTTAGGCAGGCGATGGAAAAATGTCTAGAATTTAACATCCCAACATACCATCTGTTTATAGACTTTAAGGCCGCCTATGATAGCATAGCCAGGGTAGAACTTAGCCATGAGAGAATTCGGCATCCCAAACAAATTGACACAACTATGTAGGTTGACCATGACCAACGTAACAAGCCAAGTAAAAATAGCCGGATTGCTATCCAGACCAATCAACATCTTTAATGGACTCCGACAAGGGGACGGTTTGGCCTGCCTCCTCTTCAACCTGGCGTTGGAGAAAGCAATCCGTGACTCTGGCACGGCAACAAGAGGGACCATCGTCAACAGGTCCAGCCAGTTACTGGCTGTACACGATTCCTTCATCCATATCGAGCAGGCGGCACAATCATGAATTGTACGCAATCTACCTAGAAGCAGATATCGTGACAAAAATTAAGCTCGGTAGACTCCGGTGGGCAGGGCACCTAGCTCGCATGAGCGAAGAGGAACCTGCTCGGAAAGTTCTTTGTGGTACATTCTATGGTAGACGAAAGCGTGGTAGACCATGTTTGCGCTGGAGAGATGGCGTAGACCAGGACGCCCGAAGCCTTGGGGTGCGCAACTAGATGGCGTCGGCTAGATACCGGGATAGGTGGAGAGACTTATTGAAAGAGGCCATGACCAGAACCCGGTTGTCGAGCCGATGATGATGATGATGATGTGCAAGAATTGCTTTCTTTATCAAAATCAAACTGGCAAAAAAGGTTAATGATGAAACTTGATTTACAGAATCGAAAATATCTGATTTGGATTCAGCCACCAATAAGGACGGTATATCGATCCATGATGGTTCTTTTCTTAATGTCGACCTAATTTGAGTTGACGATTGACTTAACATTGTCTTGAGACTTCTTGAGGAAGTTAACCGCATTCAGTCAATGGCAGCATTGCCAGAATCAGAACTTAGGTATCTTAGTTTAATACAAGAACCAGTGGAAGAAGAAGATGAAATCCTTGTCCAGGCTCGACCGGAAGAAGACGATGTAGTCCTCGTCGTGGCTCTACCTGGAAACGCCCTGCATGCCAGTATGTGGACAATGTCAGTAGTCGAGCTATTTTTTTAAAAGGCAGTTCACGGGAGAACGGTAGTTCAACAAAATTATATAGTTTATAATACTCGTAAAGAGTAGAAAAGAAAGTACCTATAAGTTATTAATGTAAATCGGCCAAGTATGTTACTTTGCACTACTTAATTGGACTTGTTGAATTATTGGTTCAAAAAAGCCTTTAATGTCATATATTTTACAGAAACTTCTGCTCACCAGTTGGTCTGGTTAATACGCTATAATCTGAAAACGTTAAACTTATTTTAGAAGTCTGTCACATTAGGTGTTTTGTTAACACTTTTTAATTATACACAAAATTACGAAAAAGAATTTTCAAACTGAATTTCCGAATTCGATTCCAAATCATCTTATTTCCTAAGCTAATTCATATTTTAAAAGGAGGTTGTTTCAAGAAAATTTACACGAAATTTTGCAAGAAATCAGGTGCAATTTTTGCAAACACACCCAAGTGATATCCATTCTTGGCGTTCAAGCACCCAAGAAGCTGTCAACATTTGCCAAAATTTTCAAATTCCCTGATTTGTTTTTTTCATCAGTTTGTTATGAGTCGTAACCTAAAAATTTTAAATTATTTAGTTTATTGAAATTGCTTCTTTAAACTTTATAATTTTTTGTTTTAATATTTAAATTTCAACATTTAAAATTTTCCTGTTGAAATGGAATAAGCATCTTTCCTAATTTTAACATTTACTCATGGTCACTAGCCCATTTGCTCATGAAAAACACAAACCATTCAATTTTGGAGGATTTTTCGTATGACAACAAACATATCCTTGGCGAGATAGTAAGTTTAACCATATAAGTAAGAATACAAGTCCCACGTATTCCATTCTAAAAATGCGAAGCAGAGAAAAATCATGCTTCCCTGAGGTCATTTTAATGTTTTTTTTTTTATATTAATATTTTACTTTAACGAAATTGGTTCAAAAATATTAACATTTTAAAAGCAATGCTGTCTGACATAATAAATCACAAAAACAGTGTCATTCGAAGACGAGTTGGAGCATATTTGCCAAAGTTCATAACGTTTCCTTATATTAATTGAGACTTCGTTCACCATCTCAATTTTTTTTAGAGGCTCCGATCCACCGAAAATCACAAGTGATAATTAAATCTGTTTTGGCAGACAAGAACCACCAGTCGTTGGGCAACGATTGCCCCTTAGTCAATATAAACTTTGTACCTGCTGATCTACCAGAGCGTTTAGCGTCAGTAGCGTAGTACCTGCCCACCGTTACCAGAATTTTTCGAAGCCAGTTTTCCCGATACCAGAACATCAGTATTGAATTACAGTTAAGTAATATCCCGAAACGCAGTTCTTTAGAACCCAGATTCCGAGACTGAAACACGAAATACAAGAATACCCATAAGCCGAAACCTGACTTACCAGAAAAGATCTAAAAACACTTTTGGCACTCTGGTAATATTTTTTTTATGGTGGCAGTAAACCTGTAAAGCAGATATGAATCTATGCAAAACTAAACATTATAAGTCGTTGCAGCGATTTTTCTTAAATTGATTTTTGTACAAAATTAACTAAAACATTTTTAAGAAGAAATTATGGGACACCAATTTTAAGTTTTAATTAAAATACAATTAAAAATTGATTTTCAAAAGCTAGTACAAAAATTACTGAGTAAAACATCCCACATTCGTGTTGTGCGGCTAAAGAAAGAATTTCTATTTTAAGCAGTAAGTTCAAATTTTGTCTCAAGTACCAGCTGATGTGCAGTTCTGAGAACGCGAGCACTAAATTTTAATTCTTGTTGTGAAGAAATGCAACTGGCTATTTCATTAGAATACTTTTTGAAAGGGATCTCTTAAAAAATGTGTATTGAAAGAGAAGAGTCAAATTCATACGCTTTCTGCTGATGATTGACTTATTATTCCTGTGGGAAGGGCTATGTAATCTGAACAAGTCATTTAAGACTTCGGTTTATGTATTTCCTGAAAATGTGTTCGAAAAAAAAACAGCACTACCGAACAACTACCAAATTCTAATTTCCATTTGAACGTAGAATTCGTGCTTCTATCTGAGAGCAGCTCTTAAGTCAAATCTGCAGTCACAAGAAAGCTTTATAGGTCTGTTAATCAGTGTTTGCAAAAACATCTTAAGAATAAGTTCATATATCTCCACTACGGAAATGAATCTTAAACGAGAACGGGGCAGAAACTCATAGAACCTTTTTTACAAGGATTTAAGCAACATTGGAGTGAAAAGGGCCATGATTACGACAAGAAGGAAGATTCAAGATAGAAGTTCATATAGCTAGGTCAGCTGAAGTAATGGCACATAAGTAATGGGTGTCACCTGCCCCTTAAAGAGAAACTTTCCTGGCGACTTAGGTCCAAGTACCCGAAGCTTACATAGATCTTGCCAATTCAAAAATTCCCTATTAATAAATACTTGTGCCTCCAATTTAGAAATACTTGAAGATCACAATTCCAAAGTGTTGTACCATTCTAGCAACCACTCCACAAAAATTGCAAACCTTCTATCAACCATCATAATTTGGCAACAAAAAATAAACCAAATACCAAGTTCAATGCAAAAGTAAAAAAAGTTGGTACGGGGAATAAACACCATCAAAATTGTGATTCTATCATTAAACGTGACGATGGAAATCAAATCAAAAAATTCCGTTACTCTTCGTTTTTTTTCTGGGACCGTCACGCCACCGAACCACGTCGGCACGCCCGGCCCGCCCCAGCAAAACAGCAGCAGCATCGGAGGCCAACATCGCTCGAGCATCAATTCAAGCCACTTTACCACTTTGCACTTGCGATGGAATCTTAAGATGATGTTAAACGTTTTCAAGCATCTTTTCCATCGCAGAGGACCACACTCGTACACTCGTACATCTCCTCGTTCCCCGGCTTAAGGTGCCTTTTCGAAGCATAGCAGCACTCTCTTTCACTTGAGGGTAACATTTCGTCGACCTTTATTTTCATTTTCACAAAAGAACATTTTTGTGGCAACATTTTTTGGCAAAAATGTTCGAAGAAATACAGCCGGAAGTGAAAAGCAGCGCGTCTACCGCCAGCGCCAGAGGGGAAACGCCAATTTGCTATTCGTATGCTAAATAGGATTTGAGTTGTCACATACAAAAGCAGCAGCACTTTCTCCATCAAAATTGCCGGTTTAGCGGTTTTGTATAATAGAAATAACAGTTTAGGTGTTTTTTTTTCAATCAGATTTGTTCGAGAGGGGTGGGGGGTATTGGATGATGTGAATGTTTCAGTTCACACCCTCGTCTTCTAATTTTTTGTACTCAAACATTTGCATATTATGTCAAGATGACTTACGTGTCTTCCTCAAATCGAGTGAGGAAATATTGGGTTTACCTACTCCTGTAATATCGGTGTTGCTCTGTAACACCGCTTGCGCCATATCCTTGAGGAGCATTTGAAAAATTATTTATTTGCTTTTGTTGGCTTTTTGCAAACAGTTAATAAATATTCAATTTACAATGCATTCAGGCGGCTGGATGGGAGTGATTTTTATCCGATTTTGCACTTATGGTAAAATGTGACTGTGACAAACGATGGAGTAATGTTCAAGGAACGTGTGCTGGAGCTATGTTTTCAGGAAGGTTATTCAATTTGTTTGATGTATTTGTGTTTCGGTTGATGGAAAATTTGCTGTAGCTTTTATAATCATTGCATCTGAATTTTTAAATATGTATGACAACAAAGGACATATTTAAAAAAAAGATTTAAAAATGTGATACGAATATTGTAGAGAAATTGGAATGAAGGGCTGGGTCACACGTATACTTGCTCTTATGATTCAAGTCTATATAAGCTAGTTAAGCATTGAACATGTTTGGTATTTTCTTTAATCGCGTTTTATGGCCCAAAAAATGGAATGGAAAGTTGAAGAAAAGAAATGATAGCGAACTTCTATAAAAAGCCTTACACTCTGAACATGACAAAGAGGACATTTTGACGATCCACAGCCCATATAAAATTAAAAAAGCAATTGAAGACCAATACCATAAACTATACTGTAGTTTTACTTGCAACTCAGGTGCTATTCGGCTATTCGTTAATAAATTACGATGATATCAAAGACGATTTTTGGTCTCGCAATTCTGTCTGTCTGTTGGAGTGCAGCCCAAACGGCTCGGCCGATTTTCTTTAAACTTGGTAGATATCATTTTTAAATTTCCCGCTCTACAGGCTTTTCTTTTTTTCTTAAGACCAAAAATATCCGAAAAATAGTTATTAATGATACCCCTTGGAACCAAATTTTTGGATTTAAGAAAAATCAAATTTTTGTTTTCAAAACTCAATATTTCGAAAACCTCATGCTCGATTCTTTTAAACTTGACAATTAAAAGTTCTTTATTGCAATCTACAAGATGTGAGAAAACAAAATTTATTTTTTCTAAAAATAACGTACCCACTATAGAGATGTTAAAAAATGCTTTTTGAAAATCGTATTTTTCTCGAAATCGGTGAACTCAGTGGATCGACTATTTAGAAGTGAAAAATTAAAAATTTCTTCAAAAATAACCGATTCACTCTCAAATGTTGATTCATGTACAAAACTCTCTTAATTTTGCCTTTGCTCGGATAGCTCTTATTATTTGCAAATCAAAATCTATTAAAATTTGTAAAGGTGTGTTCACACCAAAGAAACATTTCAGGAAACATTGTTTAAAAAACGTTTCTGAAATGTTTCCCATTTATTTAAGAAACATTTCAGAAATGTTTTTGATTTGTTTTTTGGTGTGGACGCTTTGAGAAACATTTCTGAAATGTTTCATTGTTTCCCATTGTTTCCAGATTGAGTTGTCTGTAATTTTTTTTTCTCGCCTGTGTTGCACTTTAAGCTCATGAATTTTTTTTTCTACTTCATCTTTATCACAATTTATATTTTCGCAAATTTCAGATACATATATCATCGGCTTTTTTTGATTTTATTTTTAAAATTTTCGTCAAGTGGATCCCACAAACCTTTTTTTAAATTTTTATCAATTGGATAACATTCTCGTTTCTCCACACTTTTCGCGACATTTTATATTTATATTATTAACCACTCACGCACTTTCTACCTAGGTAAATGCTTGGGAAACAAATAAAGTTTCCCATTCGGAATGGGAAACAGAAAAACATTTCAGAAATGTTTCGCGAGCGTCCAGACCAAAGAAACATTTTTGAATCATTTCAGAAATTTTTCTCTGTTTTTAAATGTTTTTTAAATGTTTCTGAAATGTTTCCGAAATGTTTCAAAAATGTTTCTTTGGTCTGGACACACCTTAAGAAACATTTTTAATAATAAAGAAAAAGTAGAAAAATATGATAATTTTTTTTTGAAAGTGATATTATTTAAATAATATATAAATAAAATAATTTAATTCTATGATAAGTGTCCACAGCCGGCAGCAAATTTTGGTTTGGAGGTATTATCCAAAATTTGAGTATGAGCATTTGTAGGTGCATGCGTTATGATATGGAATTCAAAAGTCTGGCAGGTTTGTTTTGTCGCCATAAGTGTAGGGGAGGGTTTGTAATTGAAGCAACTTCTAGCACATATTTAAATTTTCAAAAATATTAGCAAAACACTTTTTATCGGTACTTTCACCAACACATTTTCTTTTTTTATTTTTTTAATTTCACAAACTGGTATTAACACAATTATCGACATAGAGTTATAACAAAATAAATACATACCTTCATGAACTACTGCCATTTTTTAAACGAAACTGCACTTAAATTTGTACTTTTAACAATAATTTTTGTTAAATACTAAAATCGCCAAAATCACAATAAATTAATTGCAAACTTCTCGTTGTGGAGATTGAAAGTCTTTTATTCTTCGCTAAAAAAATTATTGCAATTTACTTCATTGGCTTTTTTACGCCCAATTGCATGGAGTCCATCCACTGTGTAGCGCCTAGAATTTTGATAATTTTTTTTTTCTTTTGAATAATTCTTCCCATCTATAATTTAATAAAAAAAAATGAAAATTTTGAAAATTCGATGTCTTAAAAACGGAAGATATTTTATTTTTGAAATTAAATTTGTATTCGTACGATAAAAATAAAATGCACGACTGGGTCGCACGAACTTGAATTTCAAAAATGAATGTTATTAGAGAAATAAGCATAAAGTTAATTTTTTTATAAACTAAAACAACTCCTTTAGTTGTTAGAGCTAAAAACAGGATGCCATGTGATTCAAGCAAATATTAGCCAATTCAAAAACAAAAATTAAAAGTCTGTACTGGTTTCTTAAAAAAATAAGCTTTTATATACAAAATTCTTAAAACGTTTATAAGAAAAAAATTTGGTACGCCAATTTTAAGTTTTCATTATTTTTCAAATAAAAATTAAATTTACAAACAAAAATATTGAGCCGTTTCTGAGATATCGAATTTTCTAAAAAAAATAGATTTTTCTTTTTCAAAAACTCAAAAATTATTTTTTCTTAAGTTTTGAAATGCAATGTTTTTAAACTTTTTAGAAGCTTCTCTATACAAAATTTCTTTAAAATCCGTTTTGTCGATAATCTGAAATTCTAAATTAATAAATAAAAAAGTCAGTAATATCTTGATTTAAATTTTTTTTTTATTTGATTATAGATCGTAATATTTATCAAAAGAAAAAAAAATAGAAAAGTTCTCGGAACCATTTTCGAGGAAAATACGATTCTCGAAAAGCATTTTTAATATTTGTATGGAGGCTGGAGAGTACCGTTATTTTTACGTAAAATAAAGTTTTTTTCTTACATCTTATAATTTATATCAAAAAACTTTTTTTTACCAAGTTTTAAGAAAATCGAGCATGGGGTTTTCGAAATATTGAAATTCCAAAAAAAAAAACAATTGAAAATTTTTTTAAAAACCAAAAAAAAAATGTTTGAAATTTTGAATACACAATAATATTGAAACTGCTGGGAAGCCTTCGCATAAAAAATTATCAAAATCGGTTATACCGTTTTTGAGAAAATCAAAGACAAAAAAATGGTTCCAAGGGGTACCAAAAATAAGCCTTTTTTGGAAAATTTTTTCCAACCTTTACCTAGCTTTAACTAAATGAAATTTTTCGATTTTTTTTTTTAAATCTGTGGGACAGTTTTTGAGAAAAAAAAATATTTATAAAGTTTCGAAAAAGATTCGTATGGCAGGTACCGTTATTTTTGGCCCTAAAAAAAAGAAAAACGCAGGGGGAAAAAATCAAAGCCCATATTTACCAAGTTTGAAGAAAATCGGCTGAGCCGCATAGTCTGTAGTCGAACCGACAGACAGACAGACAGAATTGCGAGACCCACTATTTTTTGGTCTTCGCTATCATCATAATGTCAACTTTGATCAAAATCTCGAGTTCGATGTTTTTACGAATGCATAGCTTGCCTTATAGTACCTATAAGTCGCAAGTAAAAATCAAAGTTGGCATACCAAAATTTTTTTATAAACATTTTTTTAAAAATTTTGTTAAAAGCTTACTTTCTCAAGAAATCTCTATACCAAATTATTTTTTATTTCTTGCATAAATTCAGATTTGCTTAAGAAATTAAATGGCATTCTGCTTTTATTTCTTACTGTTAAAAGAGTTTCAAAAATTGTATAAACAGTTTTCTTTAATAACAATAATATTTAAAATTCTTAGTCTATTACATAACAGCAGGTTTGTGCGACCGATTCTTGCATTTTATTTTTCTTAATTTATGTATCAAGAAAGACTCAATCGAAAGAAAAATATTTAATCAAAATCCTGGATGCCGTTTTCGAAAAAAATACAATTTCTGAAATCCATTTTTTACATCGTTTTTTCTAAGTGTTATTTTTTTCTCCATTCTTGAAAATTGTATTATTACTGTCAAGTTTTAAAAAAATCGAGCATGGGGTTTTCGAAATATCGAGATAAAAAAAAGAAACAAAATAAGTTTTCAATTTGAATGCAAACTTTTTGGGAGGTTTAGCACAAAACAAAATTATCATATCGGTTGTACCATTTTTGAGCAAATCAAAAACAAAAAATGGTTTTATGGAGGGTACCATTAATAACAATTTTTCGGAGAAAAAGAATATTTTATAAGATTTCGAAAAAAATCGTATGGCAGGTACCGTTAATTTTGGTCTTTAAAAAATTAGAAAAAAAAAAACGTGTGGGAGGAAAAATTTCTGATCAAAGTCTCGAGTTCGATTTGTTTTACGAATGTATAACTTGCCATAGCAATACCGTAGGTAAAAAGAAATGTGTACTCAGGCTCTTGATGTCTATTTTGTGCTATAGCCGGTGTCAACACTGAACTAAATCCTCGAACTTTTTTGGCCTTTCTGTACTTAATCTCACTCCTACTGTCAGAGATTTATACAATCGGCTTATACGTTTGGTATCATTCCCATTCTGCAATGGAAATTGTCAAAGAAAATATAATCGGAATAAACTAAAATTTTTAGTCCATTGACATCGTAGTCATCATCCAGTTCATGGCTTGACAGAAACGGAACGATCTATATTTTGATATATAAATCAGACCAAAAACATAAATGTTAAAAAAAGAGCCAAGTTCTTCTATACAAAAACCTTTGTGTAACAAGTCAGCCGTGAAAAGTAATGAGATCTAAAAGTGCGCCAAGTTCTTACTTCATGAAGATTTAATACCGAATATTTAAAGTAGAATAATATTGAAACAGCTACAATGTAATAGAGAAATTTTATTATTTAATGATTACTGAGTAAAATTTGATGGGCTTACTGGTCAAGTTTTTAAAACCGTTTGAATTGGGCATAAAAAAAAAACTTGCCAAGTAAGCCCATCAAATTTTAGTCAGTAATCATTAAATAATAAAATTTCTCTATTATATTGTAGCTGTTTCAATATTATTCTACTTTAAATATTCGGTATTAAATCTTCATGAAGTAAGAACTTGGCGCACTTTTAGATCTCATTACTTTTCACGGCTGACTTGTTACACAAAGGTTTTTGTATAGAAGAACTTGGCTCTTTTTTTAACATTTATGTTTTTGGTCTGATCTCACTCCTTTTTGCAAAGATTTAAATATTTTGCCATGTCAAAATCTCGAAAGATAAGGAAAGATAGAAGTGTGGACTCTTCCTACTAAAATCAACTTAGTTTATAGCTTCCTATTTCTTTTGGTATATTTTCTTTTTGTTATTGGTTGTTTTAATTTGCGCTTCAATTATTTCTTCTTATCCTGGCAAGATACATAACACTAATATACCTACCTTAATTACAGCAATCGGAAGTGCTCCATATAAATTAAACATACCACGCCCCCTGAATGGAAAACCTCAATTTTTATTGTTGGTCCTTTATATGCGACTTGAGCCCTACCGTTCTACCAAATTTCATTGTTCTACTGCAATTGTAAGTGCGCCATATATAATTTACATCAGTTCTGAGGAAGTGGGCGGATACCACGCCCCTGAATGGAAAACCTCGATTTTTATTTTCGGTCCTTTATATGCAATTTGAGCCCTACCGTTCTACCAAATTTCATTGTTCTACTGCAATTGGAAGTGCGCCATATATAATTTACATCAGTTCTGAGGAAGTAGGCGGATACCACGCCCCTGAATGGAAAACATCAATTTTTATTTTTGGTCCTTTATATGCGACTTGAGCCCTACCGTTCTACCAAATTTCATTGTTCTACTGCAATTGGAAGTGCGCCATATATAATTTACATCAGTTCTGAGGAAGTGGGCGGATACCACGCCCCTGAATGGAAAACCTCGATTTTTATTTTCGGTCCTTTATATGCGATTTGAGCCCTACCGTTCTACCAAATTTCATTGTTCTACTGCAATTGGAAGTGCGCCATATATGATTTACATCAGTTCTGAGGAAGTGGGCGGATACCACGCCCCTGAATAAAAAACCGCTAATTTTATATTTTTTTCTTCGAATGCAATTTGAGCCCTACCACTTTACCAAATTTTATTGTTTTACAGTAGTTGGAAGTGCTCCATTCAACCAACACCAATTCGGATAAAGTGGGCGGATACCACGCCCCCCGAAAGGAAAATCTTGGTGTTTATTTTTGTTTTTTTATATGCAATATAAGCCCTACCGGTTCACCAAATTTCATCGTTTTACAGCAGTAGGAAGTGCTCCATTCAACCAACACCAATTCGGAGACAATTAGGAGAAAGTGGGCGGATACCACGCCCCCTGAATGGAAAATTTCAATTTTTCGATTTTTTCCTCTGCTTACATGACAAGACCTACCGTTGTGCAAAATTACAAGATTCTACGATGTCGGGAAGTGCTCCATAATTTTGATGATCTGTCAGTCAGTCAGTCAGTCAGTCAGTCAGTTACGGTTTTTGTGATTTTTGAGGCCTTATATCTCAGGAACCGCTTATGCTAGAAAATTGAAATTTGGTCAGGCGCATGTGATTGACTAGCTTAGCAAATATTCGGAATTTCAAGTTTCTGACTTGATTGGTACTGAAGATAGGGAGGGGTCAAAAGTCGCCTGAGTTTGTTCCTGTAAAAAGGGTGTAGTGCCAGAACTTGGCTGGGCACTACCGTGCCCTTTGATTATTTAATTCAAAATGTGCCATTATGTGACTTGACAGATAAGGGATAAATAAAATTGTGACGTATCGAGAATATTTCCTTGCAAACAAACCTCAACCGATTTCCCTGAATATGCATTTTAACGAAACCATTATGAAAACTCTGAATTTCAACGAAATCTTAATGAAATCCTGCTACTTTTATTTAGAAAATAAAACACGGGCTGGGTGCAAGTGCTTATAAAAAAAAAAACATTAAAAAAATTAAGTTATGCTTGGTGTAAATTTATAAATAAAATATAAAAAAAATTAAATTAAATAAAAATTATAATACAATATAAAATAAAATGAAAAAAAAAAAAATAAAATAAAATAACAGAAATGATAAAATTCAGTAAATAATAATAAATAAAAATAATGAAATAATAATAATCCATCGTTCTCCTTTCACCGCAATTTGCATGTCATATCCGAATTTATTTAAATTATGTTACTGAAAAAAATCAGTTACTTTGTTATATTAATATTAACACAACCCAAAAAACAATCTTGTCAAACGACATGAGTGCCATTAGAAGTCAAGAGTTAAAAAAAATTAAATTAGCAAATAAAAAGCAATTTTAAGTTAAAAACCAAAAAAGATTAATTATGATCTTCAAAAATCAAAAACAATTAATAAAAAAAAACACAAGATTTAAATAAGAAAATAAAAACGAAAAAAAAAAAATAAAATGGAAAGAAATAAAACATAAAAAAATAAAATATTATTTAAATAAAGTTAGATACAAAAATAAAATTAAAAAAACAAAAGAATATAGTGAAATAAATAATGATAATCCTTGCCTCTTCTCCCCAGATACCACACGTAGTCCATTTTTATGTCGTATCCGAATTTCTTTAAATTATATGAAATGATATTTAAACAAATAAACCAATTAAAAAAAAATCAGTTACTTAGTTAAATTAACAGTTGCAAAGCCCAATAACTAATAGTTATGGGTGACATGAGCATCATCGTATGTCAAAAGTCAAACAAAAATAAAAAAGTAATTTTTTTAATGTAACCAAATAATAACAATAATTGTAAATTAAAAAGTCAAAAGTAATAGGGATATAAAATTTAAATAAGAAATAGGGTACAAAATGCAAGTTGAATAAAATTAAATTAAGCAAAATGAAAAATAAATAAAATAAAGTTAAATGAAGTAAAACAAAATATAATAAAATAAGATAAAATAAAAAAAAAAATTAAATGTCATAAGACATTTTGAATTACAAAGAGTAAAATGTGTATGTCTGTATCTTCTGTCTGATTAAGGGACAAAATTATGAACATAGTTTAAAATGAATTAAGAAAAAGTTAAAAAGAAAAAAAGATTGTATTTAATGGATTAAGATTTAAACAAACTGGGCTCAAATAAAATAAATAAAATTAAGTCAAATGCGATTTTTGAGTGTATGTTTTTATATGTTTCAAATGAAGCCAACAAACTTGATTCTTAAAGTAAAATGATTTATAATTCTTGTTGTCTCTGTTTGTATACCAAAACTTAAGAAAATATAGTATAAATAAAATATAGAACTTTTCTTGATATTCTTATAGTTTTTTTTAAATAATTTTAAAGATTGTTTCAAAATTTTGATAATTTTAAGATTTCATAAAGTTAAAAAATGTGATGTGGTTTTATCAATAAATAAGTACACGCATACATTTAGTAATTTTCTTAAATTTGGAAATAAAATTGAATAAAAATCCATAATTTTAAAAGTTTGATAAACTAGATTTAAAAAAAAACGCGATTATTAGGCTTGTGCATTTTTTTAACTTGATTAAGTTGATAAAATATATTTAATTAAGATAACCAAAAATATAGAGATTAACTAGTCAAGTATAAATTGGAAAAATATATAAATCCAAACAACTGAATATTTAAATTACTAAAAACAATTTAATAAGGTTCGAAAGTTTTAATAAAAATATAATATTGAAATCCTTATCGAGTAAAATCAAGCAGAGAACTAACAAATTCGTTCCAATGTCGACTTCTTTTATTTTAACCACAACGTTTATATCGTTACGCACTTTTTCCAAGCCAAACAAAAAAAAAATTCGAATTTGACCAGAAATTCCATATCCTGCCCTACCACATATTATCCATCACTGGACACGAAATACTATCCCTCGGCAGCCGAAGTCCTTACGAAAAATTACGAAAACATTTACTATGATTCTCTGAAACTCTTTCTCTCTACTAGATGCTGCATCTTTCGGATGAATTTCTTCAGCCCCTCTAAACCCTCAAATTCATCCACATCTATTCGAAGGAGAAATTGTCTATCTAGGACACAGCGCATTTACAAAAGCTCCCATGATTTTGGGACAAATTTGTACGCAGCATCCTCTCTAATCAAAAACCCATTCTTTTCAAATATGCGCAACTACACAAGCTCAACGGAGAAAATTCAATCCAACAATTTGTTCAGATAGAAATCTATCTTCTGCCCGAAATAACAATGCATGAATCTTTTATCTTAACCAGGGAGAGATGAAAAGGAGAGCTTTTACTGCCCCTTTGGATGTGCGGCGGAAAATATTCATCCCCACCCGGAAAATTCATCCTAGATTCTTGGTATAAAAACCTCCGCAACTGGGATGTTACTCTTATAAGTCGGATCCATTGCGTCCTGGGTGTGTATCCTTTTTGTCGTCCTCGCAATAAATTGCGTAACAAAAAAACAAAAAAAAAAACAAAATAAATAAATTAATTTATAAAAATGGATAATTTTGTGACAAAATTAAATTCAAATCCAATAATAATTGTTGCTCGTGGATTAAAAGATACAATATCTAATTTTGTTTTATTGGGTGGGACATCAAAAGTGTTAAAAGTCATAGTGCGTTTAAATTTTAACAGTTGTTGACGATAATTAAATAAACAAAAGAAGATAAATGTGACAGATTGAAATGAAGGCAGAGAGATATAGAGAGAGCGAGAGAGCCAGGGAGAGCAACAGAGATGGAAAGTTGGAATGATGAAGGAGATAGATAAGAAGAATGCGTACTACAACATTGTATTGGCGCGGGGAATGTGCAACAAAGTGTGATACACAACAACAAAATTGACTGAAAAATATTTAATTAACTTTAAGTGTGTGCTGATTTTAAGTGAAAAAAAAATTAAATAAAATTAGTGGTAAGTTTTATTCTTCTTTAACAAAAAAAAAAAAAGTAAGTTGGTTGAACATCTGGTGAAAGTTTGCCATCCCACACTCTTAAGCAACCATTTTTAATAACTTATTTAAATTTCAATTAAATTTCGACAACATTCATAGCTAATAAATGCGCTGTGTGGTTTTGAAATCCCATCATCTGCTTGCGCCTTGCGTTTCTTGAATATGAAATAGGCCCTTTTTGGTGGGTTAGCTAGGCAAGTGCTGTGTTGATGGGGGTGGTACTCGGAGTATGGATGATGCATTAACCAAATTTCACTTTACAATTCCCCGAAAATTCTTGCTTGCATGTGGAAAGGACACACTTCCTCTACCGACTACCACACACCCACATATACCTACAGCAAGCTCGCGTGGCATTCAATTATAGCTATAGATAGCAACTTCATATATACATCTATGACCATTTCTGATGGGAAGTGAAACGAGACTCATGGGAGCACTATCCTCGTAAGAGCGTAGAACTCACATACATACATGAGCACGTTAAGGATATGGCAATTTATTTTACTATTTTATACTCTTACAACCCGATTTGTAGTTACATATTCCTATGTACATGTGTCCATGTGGCACGCTATACTCTCTGTTGCTGTTGTTGGGCTTTGCCAAATGTCCTTGTGCCGTGTTGGTATTTCTCTGATGATATAAGGGAAGAAGATCGAAATGCAAACTGAAATAACTTACCCCACTCAACGCCACTGTTATAAAATAGAAACAAAGAAGAAAATAGTCGTAGCATATGCAAAGGGGTATCTTTATGAAGCAGGAAAAAAAGTCATCGTTTTCTTCTAGTTCACATCATCCCTTATCACACGGCACACTTGAGTTATACGTAATTCTATTTTTGACATTTCCTATACACCTGACAAGGCCCCCACTGATGCGATGAATGGCGATGGTGTATGACCTTTCCTTTTTTTAATTTTCTGCCTTCAAGTAAGGGAGGAGGGGGGTTGAGAAAACCACTCCATCTACCAACGAAAAATTCAGCAAAACGTGCCTGACACACTTCAATTTCTTCCGTCTTCACGAACCCACCCTTAAGGCTCCTGCTCAACTCACAAGAATGCCTTCCTTGTATATCATCCATTCATGACAATTGAAATTCCGATAAAGGCTTTTATTTTAATTGTTTATGGTATTCTCTTGAGTGACTACAAATACAGCAGTGGGGGTTTGGTTCGGTTGAACCTGCAATACTACACACCCCTAGGGCCCACGCCTCTTAGACTTATATCTACTTCTCATCTTCATCATCATCATTGTCATCAGAAAAACGAAACGATGCTGCTGCTGCTGCTATGGCTCCTGCTGCAGAAGGATACTTCATTATTTTTTATGATATTGTCTTATCTTTTTCTGTATGAGATCCTTGCATGCAACAAATGACAATGGGGGATTATATCCTTTTGATAATAATACGAAATGGGTGACGGAGTTCTGTCATTTCCCATAAGTGACAGAAATATACGAGTAGGCGTGCGTTTTTTTTTTTTAATTTGCATTTTTTGCTAAATATAAATGAAAAGGTATTAAAATTTCAAGTAGATTATAATTTCAAAAAGAGAAGAATTGAAATGAAGGCAAAATTAGAAAATAAAAGGAGCTTGTTTGGGTGCACACGAGTCTGTTATATGAGTAGTTTTGAATGCCTACTCATACTTAGGATGGGACACCATAATGGCGCGAAATGTTATTCCTATGAAATACAGATTTTTATGTAAAGTAGTTAGTTGTGTAAAATTTTTAAAAGTCTATGGTTAAGGCATCACTATAAAACAAATTAAATTTTTTCTAATTCTTGAATAATTGAACATAATGGAAGACAGAGACAACACAATAGTGAGCTATGCTTTTAGCAATAAAAAACCCACCCTCAATCTGTGATAACAATCAGCTGTGATAATACTGTGACGTTTTTCCTGTTTGTTTTTAGATCAAATTTGTTATTTTCTTCCTTTTTTTTAAAAAAAAAGTCTTTTGTTTAAAATTTTTCTCTAAAGTGCAAAACATTTTGTAAGTAAATTAAATGTAATAGTTTTCATATATAAAAAAAATAAATATTTCTAATTAAAGTAATTCCCCTGAAGAAGTCGTGAACAGGGTTCGGACTAAGGTTTTAAATTTTCGAAGTAAATACGGAAAAAAAATGAAGTAGATCCAAAATTTTCGAAGTACATAGTTTTAGGAAATTAAGAAATTTTTTGAAAAAAAATTCTCAACGAACTTGTATTTTTGTATGAATTTTATCAATTCAAAAGGTTGCTCATAAATATCTCTACGTTTTTCTGTAAGTGATCTAGAAAACAATTTTTCACGGTGCTTACGTTTAAAATCCTTAACTGTTTTTTATGTAATACAGAGTGATCAGCGCTGTCTTTAAATATGTTGGTTAAGATTTTTTTCAAAGAGAAGTAGATCATAAAAAAGAGAAATAAAGAAGTAGATTAAATTTTTTTTTCTCAAAATCGAAGTAGATCTACTTCGATCGAAGTAAAGTCCGAACCCTGGTCGTGAAACACCGACGAAACGTTGGGAGAAGATGAAATAATTTTTGTTTTATTTGCATCTATAAAATTTTGACCAAAAAAGGCTGCTTTTAAAAATAAAATTGATATATCTACGAGTAACAAAGAATTGGTCATATACAAAGAAAAATACATATAATTCTAAAGCCGTTTACTATATTTTTCAAAATGTTAACCATTTTTTAAATGTCATTGTGTTAAGACTATTTTTATCTGCGATATAATATTGTATAGAGTATGTACTATAGGGCAAGTCTTATATTTGGAAACAAAAAATTCGAACTCTAGATTCTAGTCAAAGCTAACATTACGATGATAGAGAACACGAAAAAGGTGGGTCCCTCAATTCCCTCTGAATGTCTGTATGTCCTTACCTCAACCTACAGTTTAATCCGCTGAAACAATTTTCTTCAAATTTAGTATTTAAGCGTTTTATGTGATTCCCTAGAGGAGAAATTCAAATGGTCTTTTTACCTCCAAAACTTAATCTTCTTTATCTCTAGAACAGCTCTAATGATTTTAGAAAAAAAAAAATATAAGTGTATTATTATAGACATAGGCTCTCATTATGAATAGCGAATGGAACATTCGATAAGGTGCGAATATTTAAGCGAACTTCGATTATCACAGTATTACTAATAGCGAACTTCAACGTTCGCTTAAAAATTAATGCTGCCAATAAATCATCACACTGAAATGATATCAAATAAATATTTTTTCGATTGTGCTTGATTTGAAGAGGGAAAGATAAGAAAATATTAGAGCAAGGAGTTTGTGCAGGAAAATTAGGGACAGTTCTAAGCCTTTGTAGATCCCAGATCATGTGTTAGTTTTATATCAAGTTATGTTGTATTCTAAGGTTTCATGTGTTTTCTTTTTAAACATTTGTTCTTTGTTCTTTATTTTCGACTCAATAAAATTGCCTTGTGAACTTCGATTCCTTGGAAGAAACTTCCTTGGAAGAAACTATTTCTATAGAACTAAAATACCTGGGATAGTAGGATGTGTAGATGCAACTTACATTGGGATAATTGCTCCAAACCACCTTCAACACCAGTACTTAAATCGGAAGGGCTTTTATAGCTTGCGATCACTACATGTTCGAAATGCTTTAGCCTGATATCCTGGTTTTACTCATGATTCTTTTGTGTGGAATCGCAGTGAATAAAAGAAGTTTTAGAAAGATGGTAGCAATTTTTGGCAAGAGATCAGTGCGCCTTCGTATATTTTTTAAAAAGCGTTTTAATAAACACACTTATGAAGGAAAATCATTTCGTATAGGAGATTCTGGTTATCCTCTGCAGCCGTGTTTGCTTACTCCTTTTAGAATCGCAGATTCATTATCTAGGAAAACATTCTTCCATACTTAACATTCGAAGGAAAGAAATATTATAAAAAAAAAGAACTATAGGTGTTCTTAAAGGCCGTTTCAGTTCAATCTTAAATGAAAGGAAGCTGCATTACGAGCCAGTAAAAGCAACAAAAATTGGTAAATGTTGCTTGTGCTTTGCACAACATAGGTCGCAGGTAAAACTTAGTTGATCCAGAGAGAACAGAAGAAGAAATCCTTGTCTCTCAGAATATACCAATTTAGCCATTACCTAACGAATCGCGCAGCACAAGCCTTAAACAGAACGATTAAAGAAAGAATGAAATAGCTTCTTTAGAAGTTAATTTAATTGCGTCTGGCTTTGATGGTTGAACTGATTATTAATTTTTTTGTTTATTTAATTCTAAATTTTGAGGTCAAAACAGAAATTAAAATAACACAATTTTTTTATATATATTTTATTTTGATAGAAAAGTACTTCAGTTTTTCATTTGCTAGCGTTATCACTAAATAATTTGATTCGATAAGATTTCACATTTCAAACGGTATGATTAGCAAAAATTCGCTATTTGTAATTCCTCGCTAAGCAAATTCGCTAAAGTTTTGACATTTGGAGCGAACTTAATTCAAGCAAATCGCTATTCATAATAAGAATTTATCGAATTCGCAAAGATTTTAGTTCGATTCGCTATTCATAATGAGGGTCGTAGTCTACATTTCGGTCTAAAACAATCAAAAAAAAAAATGCACTAACTATACGTACCTGACATAGAACCGTTTTTCGATTTTCAATAATTAAAATTTTTAATAATACTTAACATAATAATTTTAGAATTTTTTTTTTTTAAACAAAACAAATATTTATTTTTGTTGAAAATTCAATATCTTGAAAACGGTTGAACCATTTTATTTTTAAGTAATGTCGCAAGATTTTAATTGAATTAGTACGATGCTAAAGCTTTTTTCGTATGATACTAAGTTAAGACAACTAATTTTCAAATTTTAATCGAATATAGCATCATACTTTCTCTATCCTTTTGTTAAAGTTAAAATCATCGAAAACCTACTTTTTGTTTTTAGTATCGTGCTAGCTTCATATGACTCTTTGACATTTGCAAACATCAAAAAATGTTCGTGTACTTACTTTTTTACACGAAATGTCTTTGTTTTACGTGTGTTCAGAAGCAATTTATTAAGAAAATTCTTTTAGTACGATACTAGTTAGAAAATATTTAAAATTAAGAATGAGTTAGTAAACTAATATAAAGTGAGCAAATTGTTAAATAAAATACTTATACTTAATACTTAATAACTTAATAATAGGCTGTTTGAAATTTTGCGCCAATGTCATTAAATAAATAATAAATAATAATTATGAAAATTAATTTTCTAATAAAATTTACATTTCGTTTCCATAAATTTATATTACCTCCAAAAATCAGTTGGCAATCTATTTATTTAACGACATACTTTTTTAGAAGAAGTTTTGGCAAAATAAGCAATGAATAAGCACACACTTAATACAGTGACAAGTCATGGGAAAAAGTAAGCAGACAGATCTTTTCTGACAATTCTAAATGTCAAAGTGTCATCTGAAATTATTACGATACTAAATAAATAAACTGGATATTCGATAGTTTTAACTTTTATAAAATGTTAAAGAAATTACGGTTCTAATTACGGTTTCTAATTTGACTATAATTTGTAAAATCGTCAGTTTAACCTAGTTTCATACTGAAAGAGTTTAAAAATTTTACTTATCGGACTGAAATTTTCAACCAATGTTTTCTAAAGAAAATTTTTATTTTAAAACTATTCGAGCAGTGCTTGCGTTGCTTCGATTGTTTATTAAAGTCAAAAATTTGATGTTTTAATTTCTGAATCATATACAGGTCCCACAGTCACCGCCCCAAATGAAAACCATGGATTCCTGAGGTCATTTTAAGTCGAAAAACTAAAGAGCTGATATTATTTTATTAAAAAAAAAAAATATGTTAATGAGTATTATTTTTTTCGCTTATTATTAAGGCCCAGTTTATTTTCTTAAGAAAAATAATTTTTTTCCTTAAAAAGAATACTAAATGTTATTAACAAAAAATAAACAAACTGAGTGAATTTAAAAAAAAAAAAATAATTTTTAAATACAAAATTAATTCAAATGAATTAAAACTTTTTCTGAGCTATTATTGATGCAAAATTGCGGAGAAACGGTTGTCCGCAGAAAAAAAGCTTGGGACAAATTAAAACTGTAATAAATTCTTGATTGGTTATAAAAAAAAATCTTACGAATCGGACGTTATAACTCGAAAATGGGACGAAAACGAGAAAGTTACCTCTTAAGTTTTTCGACTTAAAATGACCTTAGGAATCCATGGTTTTCATTTGGGGCGGTGAATGTGGGACACCCTGTATAATAAGGCTTAAAGAAATTTATCCTGTGGAAGTCTTTCTGAGATTTCATTGCTTTCAAACATCACGCATCACTAATATTTCATATCTTAACGTAGAATTTATCAATTGTACTATAAAAGACCAAGTCTTATTTGTAGTCACCTTAACTCAAATTAAAATTGAATTAAATTGAACTATAACATAAGCTATTAAGAAGAAATCATAAAAACGCATCTAAATGGATTCCAGATTTTAACTAATTATGGACAACACAAATTGGAATTGTGGACAAATGATTAATGCAATTTATAAAGGGTGCTTAAATTTTAAGGGCCGATGTTGATTTTGAATAAAACACAAAATAATTTCATTTCTTTTTATTATGATAATATTGGTATGGTTCAATTATGTATGGAACAAAATATCGGCCAAATGCCCCCCGCGACCTGGGCGGCACACCTCCATCCGATTTTCCAAATTTTTGATGACGCTGAGTCATAATTAAGGTTCTATGCCGTTAATGTGCCGACTTATCTCATCCATTAGCTCTTGAGTTGTTGCTCGCTTATCGACGTACACCTTTTCTTTCAAATAACCCCAAAGAAAGAAGTCCAACGGTGTCAAATCACATGATCTTGTCGGCCAATTGACATCGCCACAACGTGAGATAGCACGGCCATTGAATTTGTCGCGCAAAAGAGTCATTGTTTCGTTCGCTGTGTGGTAAGAGGCACCGTCCTATTGAAACCAACCATTGTCCACATCCAGATCTTCCAATTCGAGCCTTAAATAGGTCGTTATCATCTCACTCTTTGTGGGTGCATTTGTTTTTCGACAATTACTCTCGGATTATCATTCGCCCAAATGCGGCAATTCTGTCTATTGACGAATCCACTGAGGTGAAAATGTGCCTCATCGTCATCACAGAAGATGATTTTCTTCGAAAATTGATCATCCACTGTTGCCATTTCTTGCCACCATTCTGATCATTGACGCTTGAAATGGTCAATAGGCTTTAGTTCTTGAGTCAATTGTTCATCAACGACGAGTGTGAGAGGTGCAATTGTTGGGCACGACGACGAGTTGAGGTGGATGGCTCTTCAGCCACACTATCGCGAACAGCAGCAATATTTTCTGCAGTACGAGCTGTACGAGTTTTCACATCTCCTACAGACCCGGTTTGCTCAAATTTTTGCACGACTTTCCCGACCATTTTTTACTTGCGACTTATAGGTACTATAAGGGAAGTTATACATTCGTAAAAAAAATCGAACTCGAGATTTTGACATTACGATGATAGCGAAGACCAAAAAAGTGGGTCTCGCAATTCTGTCTGTCTGTCTGTCTGTCAGTCTGTCGGTTCGACTACAGCCTAAGCGCCTCGGCCGATTTTCTTCAAACTTGGTAGATATGGGTTTTAATTTGTTCCCCCCGGACGTTTTTTTCTGTTTTTTTTTTAAGACCAAAAATACGATTTTTTTTCGAAATTTTATAAATATTTTTTTTTCTCAAAAACTGTCCCACAGAATTTTTTAAAAAAAATTTAAAAATTTCATTTGGTTAAAACTAGCTAATGGCTGAAAAGTTTTTTACAAAAAATTGTTATTTTTGGTAGCCACCCT
Source organism: Philhelius festivus (assembly GCA_963931855.1). NCBI lineage: Eukaryota > Metazoa > Arthropoda > Insecta > Diptera > Syrphidae > Philhelius > Philhelius festivus. The sequence goes on from OZ007554.1 coordinate 231,674,605, forward strand.
GGGTCCATTTTTTTGTTTTTGATTTTCTCGAAAACGGTACAGCCGATTTAAATCATTTTTTTGTATGCCAAAGCTCCTCCAAAGTTTGAATATTATTATATATTCAAATTTTCAATTTTTTATTTTTTGGATTTAAAAAAAAATTCAAAATTTTTTTTTGGAAACTCAATATTTTGAAAACCCCATGCTAGATTTTTTTCAAACTTTACAAATAAAAGTTTCTTAACACAATCTACAAGATTTGAAAAAAAAAAATTTGTTTTATCTAAAACTAACGGTACCTTCGATACAAATTTTAAAAAATGGTTTTCGAAAATCGTATTTTTCTCGAAAACGGTTCCGAGAATTTTGCTAAAATTTTTTTCTTTTGATCAATCTTTACGATCTATAATTTAATAAAAAAAAAATTGAAATCTAAATATTACTGACTGTACCATAGAACGAATTTTTCGAATTTTGAATTACTCATTATCGGCATAACGGATTTTAACGAAATTTTTTTATAAAGGAGCTCCTAAAAATGTTAAGAAACACTGCATTTAAAAACCTAAGAAAAAATATTTTTTTTTTCAATTTTTAGAAAAAAAAGTAATTTTTTTTTTGAAAAAATTCGATATCTCAAGAACGGCTTAGTATTTTTTTTTTGGAAATTAGACTTTTATTCGTACAATAATAAAAACTTAGGGTTGGCGTACCAAAATTTTTTCTTAAAAATGTTTTAAAAATTTTGTACATAAAAGCTTATTTTTTTTAAGAAACCATTACAACGACTTATAATTTTTATTCCTGCATAAATTCATATTTGCATAGCATTCTGTTTTTATCTCTTACTACTAAAAGAATTTAAAAAATTCATTTATCCTTATGAACAGTTTTCTTTAATAACATCCGTTTTTAAAATTCCTAGTCGATTACATAGGAGCAAGTTCGTGCGACCCAGTCATGTATTGTATTTAACCACCCTTTTAACCACCCTTTACAACCCACACGTGGTTCGCTAGTTGGCAATGCATCCTCAAAAGCTTAAAAATGTAGACCGTATCTATGCGGAAGTATCATTTAAAATTAGAACACTCGGATTACTGTGCCACTATAAGAAGTAAGTTGAAAGATGTCATATTCCATACATAATGGCATACATGGGCCTTTCAAAAAAAATAAAAATTTTTATCAATACCTCACAGACAGCCTTTTTATTCCATTTCAAAATCAATCAATTGATCAATTATCCTACTAATATTATAAATGTGAATGTTACGATGTACGGATGTTTGTTACTCAATAACGCTTGAACAACTGAATGGATCTTGATAAAATTTAACACACAAAAAAGTTATAGTCTGGATTACCGTATAGGCTACTTTATTTCTTATTATCAGGGGAGGGGCATTGGGTGGCCGAAACACCCCAAAATTATTTATCTCTACTTCTATCTTCGTATTGCACCGAAATGTAGTACATATACATAAGTAGTTGCATTGAAATGCCATACTTTGGTGGTGCGGGCCCAGAGGAGGGGCATTGTTTGATTAATTTACCTAAGCAGTAACGATAAAAACACTCAAAAAAGTTTTAAAAAAAAATAAAACAAAAATAAAATTCTCCGAATTAAAAACAAAAAAAAATTGATAAATATGTGTGTGTCTTTGAATTTAAACTATTTTAAACTTTATGTGCCTACAGGTTTAACTACAAACATTGTTATAGGATAGTTACATACGTATGTGATTTGCTCATTGTTTGTTAGTTTTTTTCAAAATATCGTTCGCTTGGCTCCATTACCTTTAAGAAAAGGACTTGATTGGATTTATTGGCTTGCTTCTTTGTTTTAATCCAGGTACATGCATACGTTAAATAAAAATAATTCGTACGCTTTCAACTTCTCATGTTGAATAGGAGATCAGTTGTGACAGTTCTTGGCTAAGCTAAACGTGTTTATTATTTCAGTGGTAAGTTGTCTTTTTCAAATAGATCTGTTCAACGATGACCCAAAAACAACATTCCGTACTTCACACAAGATTTCCATTTACACAAGATTTCCAATGCAAGAAAAACTGAGCAAATCTACAGAATCTTTTAGACACATGATTTATTTTGAAAAACTTCAGTTGAAAAAAAAAAATTTGCTTGCGGGAGTTCCCGCACGGGTACGCTAGTTTTGTAATATTTTTTTATACATAATATAGGTATTTGTTAAGAGTCCATGACTTTCTGGAAAATTAAGCAGAGCCAAAGTAATAACTAACAATTAATTAAAAAAAAGAGAAGAACTCTGTATTTGAACTTATCATCAAAACATCCAGTAAAAGTTTTTGGTAGAAAACTGTAACTCTTTTTACTTAATTAAGAAAAAGTTTTAAAACGAAACTATCTGCTCTCTGGCAGTACTTATTTGTTCAATTGATTTTAGTCAATAGTTACAGCCTTCCTCTTTAAATAAGTTTTAAAAGTTTTTGTAAGTCTTCGAATTTAAATCATCAGTAAAAAATAAACAGACAAATTGAAGTGCATGTAGATATTTGCTTACACCCACCACAAAATTCACCTGAAAACAGTTTAAAAGTAAAAAAAAATGTATATAATGAAAATGGAAATAAACCTTCTGTCATTTTTATAGAAACTTAGAAGACGTCAATAAAAGTTTGTCCCCTTAAAAGCCAAAACTTTAAAGTTTGACAATGTTTTTCTTTTTTATAATCTATAACAATGGTTTTTTTTTTATAATTCACGGTCACTCAAAGGATATATGTAAATGTTAGAAAACACAGTGCGAGTATTAGAGAAAGAGGAGAGGATTAAATATCAATAAATGGCGGTCCTCTAAAGCGAGCTGTAAGACTCGTAATAGTCCTTTCCGTGATTTTTTGAAAATCCAATATATTCACAACGATTAGATAATTTTTTTTCGAAATTGTGTTTTTGAGAGTGAATTACTTAAAGTTAAATACAAAGTTGTTTTTGTGAAAACAAAAATAATTTTTATGAATAAGAAATTTATTTTTTAAAAACTGTTGTACCTAACAATTTTTTTAATTGATTTTTTCTTAAGAAATATGTATTTGCTCAAAAATGTCTTAGGAGTATTAAAAAAATTAACTTTTTTGAACATTTTTCTCATTCATTTTATTATATGCAGTATGACATGAATATAATGAACTACGTAAATAAAAGACATTTCAAACTTGTATCCCTGTCTTTTTAGTATACAAAGAAAACAAGAATTGTTTTATAAACAAATTGTTTTATAAATAAAATGCACGAATGGGTCGCACGAACTTGCTCTTATGTAACAGACTAGGAATTTTAAAATCGAATGTTATTAGAGAAAACTGTTGATAAGGATAAAATTAATTTTTAAATTCTTTTAGTAGTAAGAGACAAAAACAGAATGCTATGTAAATATGAATTTATGCAAGAAAAAAAATTATAAGTCGTTGTAGTGGTTTCTTAAAAAAAAGCTTTTATGTACAAACTTTCTAAAAGCTTTTTAAGGAAAAAAATCGAACTCGAGATTTTGATCAAAGTTGACATTACGATGATAGCGAAGACTAAAAAAGTGGGTCTGGCAATTCTGTCTGTCTGTCTGTCCGTTCGATTGCAGCTAAACGGCTCGGCCGATTTTCTTGAAACTTGGTAGATATGGGTTTTAATTTTCCCCCCCGGATGTTTTTTGATTTGATTTTTTAAGACCATAAATAACGGTGCCCTCCATACAAATGTTAAAAAATGGTTTTCGAAAATCGTATTTTTCTCGAAAACGGTTCCGAAAATTTTACCTAAATTTTTTTTCTGTCAATTAATTTTTAAGATCTATAATTTAATAAAAAAAAATTTGAAAACAACATATGTATTACTGACTGTTCCTACCATAGAGCGATTTTTTAAAATTTTGAATTTCTCATTATCGGCATAACGGATTTTAATGACATTTCTTAAAGAGAAGCTTCTAAAAAGTTTAAAAAACATTGCACTCCAAAACTTTAAGAAAAATTTTTTTTTGAATTTTGAAAAAAAAAATCGTTTTTGTTTTTGAAAATTCAATATCTCGAAAACGGCTTTTTTGTAAATTTAATTCTAATTCAAACAACAATAAAAACTTTAAATTGGCGTACCAATATTTTTTCTTAAACATTTTTTAAAAATTTTGTATATAAAAGCTTATTTTTTAAGAAATCACTACAAAGACTTATAATTTTTGTTCTTGCATGAACATATATTTGCTTGAATCACATGGCATTCTATTTTCACCTCCAACTACTAAAGGAATTGTTTTAGTCGTTTAAAAAATTAATGTTTATGCTTATGAACAGTTTTTCTCTAATAACATTCATTTTTGAAATTCTTAGTCTATTGTATAGGAGCAAGTTCGTGCATTTTATTTATATAGTACTAATTGATATTGAAGAATAAAATAAAAATCATTTGAATAGATTATAAAATCTCATTTTTCGAATAGTACATACACAAAGTACATGACATTTGGTTTAAACAAATAAATTTTGTAATATAAAAATTTAGGTAATAGATAATAACTATATACAAAAATTTCAAATCAAAACATTGATACGTTGCAATTAATTATTCAGCTAGATATGGTTTCATATTTTCGGAAGATGCAACTCTTTCGTATTGTTTTGGTGAAATTTGTAAATTTTCTAAATCTCTAATTAGATATCTGTCATTTGGAAATGCTTTTATTATTTCGAGTGGGCCTTTAAATTTGCCCAAAAGTTTTTTATTAACACCAGATGAAGTAATAACATTTTTAACTAAAACATAATCTCCTACTTTATAAGGATATGGCTTTTTGTGGTGCTTGTCAAATTATGCTTTGTTAGCCTCTTGGCTACGAACAGTATTTTCAAATGCTTCCTGTCTAATTGAATCTAAATTTCTCGTGTTTTCGGTGCATAGATGCTCTTCAATATATTGACGGATGTTATCCCTCTATCGGATTCCAAAAAGCAAAGTACTCGGGGAAAAACCAGCACTCTTGTTTCAATATTGTTAAGTGCAAATTCAACTTTACTTAGGTGGTTTGTCCAATCACCCGGTTCCAATTCACTTTCTTTGGCCAACATTGGAACTAAACTCGTATTTATGCGTTCTACCTGGCCATTTGATTGAGGAGACCTATTGGCTATTTTTATATGTTGTACAGAGTTATTTTTACAAAAATTATAAAACTCTTCTGAGGTAAAACAGCTGCCTCGATCGGAAATAATGCGCAAGAGTTTACTATAATTTTACATTTGGTTTGGCTTAGGTTTGATTTAGGAAAGACAGTTTCCTTTCCAACTTTAACTCAGGTTATGATCTAATAAAAATAAATTGCAGAATTTATTTTTATATTTGTTTTTTCAACGGAAAGCTACATATAAAAACCCAAGTTTAACTCTTAAGAACTTATGAAATATAATTTATGGTTACAAACAGGTTTTTACATTAGAACATTTTATTTTATTTTCTTAATTAATATTTGTGCATAAAAACAGTTTCTTAAAACCGTCGAATAGTTACTCAGTAGTATTTTTTATAAATTTGAGATGATCCAGTTTATTAATTTTTCTTTCTATGTACAATTTCTGACAAATAATACCTAGAGTTTGTCCTGTTTTAATGTTCTTAATGAATTATTGGATCGATTGAGGTCATCGAATTTTACAACTAATAATTTTTTGCAACGATGACGATTTGCGAATTTTTGTATATAAATTTTATCCAAGGAAAAGATAGGTGTTTTGGAATGAGTTTTTTATAAACTTGTTTTTCTTATATCCGTAAAATATTGTATTTTTTTAATTCAAATATTTTTAACATATAAGCTTTTTACATCACATAAAATGAAATGAAGTGGTAATCCAAAACAAAGTACTATTTTGATTTCTTTTTTAAACAAATTTTAGATTTTCTTTGTAATATCATAAAAAGGGCAAAATTGAGTTATCAGTATTTTATTAAATTAATATTTCTGTGATAGACTAAATTATCATGAAAAGAGCTATTAACGAATTTTCAAAAAATAAAAATTGGAGCATATAAATTACTTTATACATATATATAAGTCTACAGACATTTTTTAATACGTAATAATTCAATTTTAAATTATGTATTAGAACGATGTACATTATGTAGGTATAAAATTTGCATTTTGTATATTTTCAAAAATAATTAAGAAATTTTGGACTTTAAAAAGCTGATATGAAACTAAAAACCCGTAATCCATTTTTTTTACTTAGAAAACACATCAATATCATATAAAATTTAAAAATACCATATTAGTAAAAAAAAAACATTAAAAAAAGCCAAATTTTGAAGGAGAATAATAAACCTGCATAAGATTTCTTACAAAGAAGTCTCTGCTTCCTTATACACAAACATGCTGGGGTTAAGAGCGGGTTGAAAACAAAAAATATCAAAATTCTAAGCGCCGTTTTCGAGAAAACTTCAATTTTTGAAAACCATTTTTTTAACATTTGTATGGTGGATACCATGATTTTAACTTTAACTTGTCAAGTTTAAAAAACATCGAGCAGGGTTTTTGAGTTTTGAAAAAAATTTTATACAAAATACTATCCAAACTTTTAAGAATATAAAAAACAAAATACGTTTTCAAGGGGGATACCATTATTAAACATTTTTCGGAAATTTTGTTTCAACCATTATCATTTTTTGAATTTTTTTCTTAAATCTAGGGAACAGTTTTTCAAAAAAAAAAAAATATTAAAACAAAATCGTATGGCAGGTACCATTATTTGTAGTTTGCACTAAAGTACTTCGGCTGTGAATAATGTGGTTATTTTTGCATCGTTTTCGTTAGCACATTGGGAAAGTTTGCAAAGTTTTCTACTAGTTTCTTTATTGAAAAAAAGATATTCCGTGCCCAGCTGGAAAACATTTGGTTCTGTGAATAAATTATCGTTTCTGTAGTCTTTCAGACGCTGTCAGTTGAAGTGAAGTTCAATGCAGATTCTAAGCATTTTCTATTCGAAAACTGAAAGGCCCATCGGCTTCGTCTAGAGATAGTGTATCAAACTGGAAAGCTGACCATCGTTCTCAAGATTTTATTATAAATCAAGATCTACTGGGTAAGTTCTGCTCTCCTTAACATCATCAAGTGGGTAAAAATGATAGAAGGCCCAGTTGAGAGCAGATTAAATCGCAGCAACTCATGGAACTCGTTCTTAGGTATTTTTTTATTTTTAGTTTCTAAGAATGATTTTTTAAGAGCTATCAGAAATTGAAACAGAAAAAAAACACATAAAATTCAGAAAAATACATGAAATCCTTATTTCAAATGATCCATCCGCTTAGTCCAATTTTGGCATACTCTTTCTAACATTTTGGCCGGTACATCAAGAATAAATGCTTCAATGTTGGCTTCCAGTGAAGCGGGCTTATCGCTATAGATATAAGCCTTAATATAGCCTCAGTAAAAATAGTCTAGAGGTGTTAAATTTCACGATCTAGGCTGCCAATTGACCGGCCCCAAACGTGGAATAAACTGTTCACTGAACTCGCCTTCCAATTGGTCCATTATTACGCGTGCTGTGTGGCATGTGGCACCGTCTTCTTGAAACGACAGGTCATGCAAGTCAAGTTCTTCCATTTTGCGTAAAAAAAGTTTGTTATCATCACACGGTAGCGCTCACCATTCACAGTAACGTTGCGATTCGCATCATCTTTGAAGAAATACGGCCCAATGATTCCGCCAGCCCATAAACCCCACCAAACAGTTCTGGATGCATTGGTAGCTCTTGCAATTCTTCTGGCTGCTCTTTACTCCAAATACAGCAGTTTTGTTTGTTTACGTATCCATTCAACCAGAAATGAGCTTGGTCGCTGAACACAATTTTTAAAAAAAAAGGGGATCTTCGGCCAACTTTTCAAGAGCCCATTCACCAAAAATTCGGCATTGTGCTAGGTCGTTCGGCTTCAATTTGTGCACCAGCTGTATTTTGAAAGGCTTCACACCTAAATCATTCTGCAAAATTGTCCACGTAGTGGAGTAACAGAGGCCCACTTGCCACGAACGGCGCCGAATCGATAATTCACGGTCATCACTAACACTGGCCACTGCAGCTGCGGTATTTTCCTCAGTTCGCACTCTACGTAAGCGTGTTGGTGGTTTAATGTCCAACAATGTAAATTTGGTGCGAAATTTAGTCACAATAGTACGAATAGCAGCCTCATCCTCAGTAGGTCAATTAAACTGACCATAAAATGGAAGAAGCGCGCGATGAACTTTCTTAACAGAGTACACATTTTGATAATAAAATTCAATAATTTGCAAGCGTTGTTCGTTTTTAAGACGATTCATGGTTAAATTATAGACCAAACTGAAGATGTTTGACAGTGACACAAAACACGAAACGTGCATGAGCTGTCAAAACCAGTGTTGCAAAAAAGACAATAGCAAAAAAATTATTCATTATACATATGTCAATTCCCAGATGTACGGTAGGGACCAAAGACTTGTCATTGGCTCAAATATATACGAGTATATATAGAGTACCAAAAAATCATCATTTGGTATTTGGAGTTTTTTTTTTTAAGTTTTTGTTTATTCAGTTTTTTAATAATTATAAAATTTATATTATGATTTTTTGGTTTGCTGAATTATATTATTTGTATATTTTGTTTTACCTTTTGTTTTTCTTCATTTAATTCAATTAAAACGCATTCTTTTCTTTTTATTTTTTATCTGTATATATATTTCGAGGACTTATTTGCCTCATCATCAGTAGCTAAAAATAAATACATGCAAATAAGTCCTCGAAATATATATACAGATAAAAAATAAAAAGAAAAGAATGCGTTTTAATTGAATTAAATGAAGAAAAACAAAAGGTAAAACAAATTATAAAATTGTCTAATCAAAAATTTTATACTAATAAAATATTTGTGGACACTTCCATGAAGTATTCACACATTTCAACCTCACATAATTTCGAGTTAACTTTGTGCTCACTTAATAAGTTTCATGCTCTCAAATGGAATACCCCAAAGTAAAACATGAAACACATATTTTCATATGCAACTCCCATCTCACCAGATATGAACGGGCAAACGATAAATAAATTGCATTACAGCAAACGCAATCCAAAGCAATTCCTTGCTCTGAATGGAAAATCCTTCAGCCATTAATAATAGTGCGATACATCCTTTTCACTATAAATAAATTTGCCATACCTATATACCCAAAAAAAAAATAATACAAACAACAACAAAAAAAGGACCAACCAAGAAAAAAATCCTCTACAAAGCAAAAAAAAAAAGACTAACAGGATTTTCCAGGATGCTCACGAGATATGTCCTAGAATAGTGAGACCAACTACTACACGACAACCCAACTCACTATTTCGCTCGAAAATATTTTATCTTACTTTTTTTTGTGTTGGTTGTATGCGAGGAGGGTGGTTATGTGTGGGAATATGCTGTGAGTTTTGATTGCAAATAAAATATGAAATTGGATTTTTAGAAAAAGGACACACACAAATGTGAGTATAAAAAAAAAAGGATAAATAAAATGGAAACTTTCATGCAATATGGAAGTATCAATCTGTGAATTGTGTCCTATTAAAATAGTTTTCAACCATCTATCACTTCCTTAAGCTTTGTATGGCTTATCATAATAAAGAAGGGATCGGGTTTTCTCATATGCGAATCTGAATTTTCGGAGAAACGGTATTTTTTTCCGTTAAAAGTGGATGTCAAGAAATGTTTGCATGTATGTAGAAGAGTTTGGAAGAAAATATTCAATCAAGATTAATTGCTGCTATAAAAACATTCATAAATCACATCGTATGCAGAAAAGAATGGATTTGGTGGGAAATTAAAAAAATATTTTAATACAGTAAGACCCACTTAAATATAACGATGGAAGTTTTCAACTAGAATGGACGAATTGAATTACCTATTTATTTGGTTCGAATAATGTTTTTATTTTAACTTAAGTCTAGTTTGTATATATAGCTGCAGTCATAAGAATAGTAGTGAACCGTTTGCCTTTTGACACAACAAAAACAAAAATAAATTAATCTACTAATTTTAAAGAAATAAATTCATCTGATTTTCAAATTAATGTTGTTTTTTTTTTTTTTTTTAATTTTAGAAAAAAATCATTTTCAAATTCATTAAATTAGTTTGTAATTTTAAATCTATCCAAGTCATATAGAAAAACAGTGGTCCAAAAAATAGTAGCGCATTCAAAATCCACCTTTAAATATTTACGATAGGAAGAGTTAATTGACAATTTCTACCATAAGTGATAGTCGAATGTTTGAACCTTAAATTAATACCTAGTTCCATCACAACGACGTTCCATCAAATTAATAAAATTTTCTACAGGTATGGACAGGTATGGACCTCCAAGGCTGCTGTATAGCTTTCCAAAGGGTTGTGTTAGTAGTTGGCTTACAACTAGCAACATACTTCTTGACATCGCACTAAATAATTTTCTATAGGGTTGATGTCTGGGGACTGCACAGGGCACTGCATGACATCAACCCTCTTTTCTTGTAAACACTGCTTCGCAAGTTTACTTGTATGCTTTGGGACGTTGTCTTGTTGAAAGATCAATTTCAGTGACATTTCGTCTTCATCATATGGGAACATAACTTCCTCCATGATCTTCACATAGAGATGCTTATTCATAATGCCTTTAATCCAGTGTATGAGACCAACACCTTAGAAGGAAAAGCATGCTGAAACCATTTTGCTGATCCTCCATGTTTTATTGTCTTGGCTGTGAAGTGTTGATTATATTCTGTGCTTGGAGGCCTTCTTACATATTGACGAGATCCCTTTGCACCATATAACTCAATCTTGGACTCGTCTGACCTCAGAATATTTCTCCACAAAAACATGAAAAATCAGGGGCTTACCAATAATTTTATTTAAACTGCTATTAGCTTGATGAACATGCATCGAATTGATATAAGTAATTTGGGAAATAACAAATTTGGTTATCATCGTTCTAGAGCGCTCGCTATTAACGGTGACCGCCTCATACACGTCGTTTTCGAAAACTACCCCGAAGCCAACAAACGGTGTTTTATATGGTCATGAACTTTGAGCTCCTGGGCAGGGTTCGAACCTTGCTCCGTTCGGAGCAAATTTGCTCCACTTTTGAAGAAAAAAAAATCTACTCCAACGCTCCGATTTTTCGAGACTTATTCCACTTTTTCGACACAGACAAATTGTTTAATTTATATACAAATATGACACTGTTGAAAAAACTATTAAACTTTGTTAAAAATTCTTTCTGAATTTGTAATATGTTTATTTTTACAAAACAATTTTTGAAAATAATACTAAGTTTTTCAATGAAACCTGTGATTTATTTTTCTTTTTTGCTAATACTATTTTTTTATGTTTGTATGTATGTTTTAATTTTCCTGAAAAGTAAGGATTTTCTTTTTGTTTCAAATCTACTCCGGAAATCTTGCATTTGCTCCACTTTTTTTTTCAAATTTGCTCCGAAATTTCATGATTGAGGTTCGAACCCTGCTCCTGGGTCAGTTGCATATTGTACGGATATAGACTCAAATCTTTACGTCAATTTGAAGTCTGTGAAAGGCTTAGTTCTTTTTCATGGCGGTAAATCGACTGCATCGGGTTCTGCTGTACACTTTCACGGATCACGGTGGCGATCTTGCATCCTACTGATTGATTACCGAACAGTTCCTATTAAATTTGGCCACCAAACGTAGTAGAGTTGACTGTGACCTGTGCCACCAGGTCTACAGTAAAATGAGCGCAACGCCCTCAACATTTGCTCTAACGAACACTCATTTTGATAGTAAAGTTTTATTATTTAAACTTGCTGTTCTATCGTGTTACTGACCATGTCAGTAATAGACCAAAACATGACACCTATACAGGCCGCCAAAATCTACCCGAGCCAATTGAAACATACTTTATAAAAATTACTTTATTCTTAAAAGTTGGACATAAAATATATTTTGAAACACACATAGTCCAATCAGCTTACATACACGATTTTCATAGTCACGCAAAGATATATCTGTTCGAAGCGAATCTATTAAAGCTCAATTTATATTTTGATTTATAAACTAGGCACATTTTTTCTATGAAGCGAATTATTTCTCAAACATCAATATTAAGTTCAAGTTGATTGGTTGAAAAATATACGAAAATAAAAAATTGTTTTAAATAATCAAGTTTTTTTCCAATAAGTTGGTTTGACTGTATTTACTTCTAAGCCAATATTTTTTTAGATTTTCTTTGTATTTCATATTAGGTTAGGTTAATAAGCGAACGTAATACTAATTGAATGAATGAATTTTTTAGAAGTTAAAGTTTTTTTTACTAAAGTTAAAAAATTTATCCGGGCCAAATCTGAATCAAATGCGTATATTCGTTTGGGCTCTAGCTTGATGAACACCTGATGTCAATGACAAATAGACTGACGAACAGTATGACAAAAATCACGTTTTCTAACTTGAATACCTAAATTCTGAAACTTTATTTAAACATGATAAAATTTAAAAAAATATGTAGTCAATTCCAGATGAAAAAAATGTGTTGAGCACTATCATCAATAGGAATAGTTGGGAAAACAATAGTGGTGCACCCAGGCGTATACGTAATTTTTTTTAATTTGGTTTTTCTTGTTTTTACTAAGAGGATAGCACAGAATTACTTAAAGAAAGACTTAAGAATTCCAAAGCGTTGCTCGCATTCTTCTTAAGGGCATACATATGTGGACGGTGATGTGATAGAAGGTATTAAGAAGCTAAATTGATTCTTAAAATCTTCTTAAATCGGATTTACATTCTTCTTAAATACTTCGTAGCTATTTCTAAATAGATATTTTACATTTACATTTATTTAAGGGCAAAGAAAGCCCTCCAAGAAAAACTTCTTTAATAGTTTTTGAGGTCTTCTAAGAGGCATGATATTTTTTGTTTCGCGATATCAATTCAAATCTTTACATATACAATATCTCATTTAATAGTGCAAGCTTGAATGAAAATTGTATTATTAATAATTATTTAATGTAAGTGTTTTTTTTTTTTACAATTTCAGAAAAAAAAAATCAAAATGTATTGAATTTCAATAATTGTTACAATTTTAAAAATAACTAAATATTACTCCAGCAATTGTTTGATCTTCACTTTGAACAGTGTTGTGCAACTAATTAATCTTATGGGAAAGGGAAGTACTACCTCAACCGAATCGAATACATATAGAATTGAAGTTCAGAAACCAAATAAATTTGAGTTGTTGGTATAAGATCACGAGTTTTTATAGAATAGGTAAAACAGATGTTGTTGGTTGGTTGGTGGCGGTTAAAGTTTTCAGTTTAAAGAGATCTTGAAGACCAACACCATAAATGGATTTGAGAAAAAGAGGAGATGTGAAGATTTGTTCATATATTTTAAGTTCAAGAATATGTATTAAGTGATACTGTTATAAGTCACAAGAAGTTTCCGCTTGCGTTCATAATCACAGTGACTTAAAATCTCACACCAAAACAGCATAATTGGAATAAGTAACGTTTTAGACAAAATTAGTCTTGTTTTCAAATGTGTAACATTTTGTGTTGCGTAGAGCTTGCAAAGATGTAACTACTTCTAAGAATACAATAAACTTTTATTATTTTTATTGTTTTATGGTACATTTTTATTTCATTTTTTCTACTTCAACAATTTTTTCCTTTTCCTGTTATGACAGTATTATTTAACATTTTAATTATAACTCAATTTCTTACTTATTCGTGCTGCCATCTATATTTGGACTCGAGTTCTTCCGAATGCCGTTCCTTACTCCGCCGATTTAATGCCATACAATATTCTTAGAAGGATTAAAGAAGTTATAACGAAACAAAAAAATACAAATTTAAAAATTCAAATTCAAGAAGTATTTAAGAATGCTATAAGTTAAGATGTGAATAAGTTAAAAAAATCTAATAAAGAGGAGATACAGAAGTAGCTTTAAATTGGTATATCCCATAAAGATTACGAATAAAGAATAAATTAAGAAAGATCGTCTTTTCGTTTTACGTGAGCACCTGCCTATTATGGCTCAATCCCACGAGAGGCCTACCTCCAGTGGAATCAGATTGGGTCCTGACCATTAACCCTAACATAGCAGCTATCTCGGTCGCAAAGTTGTTATATGTTGCAGCATATGCACACCTCTTGCTTTGGAGGCGAGGTCTATCTAACACCTCTTGAATTCAAGAAAAGAATCATGAAAACCATGTGTCTCCGCATTCGGAATAAACCAAACCACCATGATGCTCGCACTAGGGGACCTACCTCATAGATAGGGTTCGAGCCGAGGGCAAAACTCAACCTCCGACTCAAATGGGCACTATCTCCCATGGTACCAGAATATAGCTTCCGGTGGAGCTACGCAACTTCGTCATTTCATGGAGCTTCCTAGGCGATCTGAACCCGGACTTATTCCAAGTTCTTGTCTCAAGCTTCGGAATTTCCAGATCTGAACCCGTCACTTCCAGATGGGCTCCTGCAAAACCCTGGGCCTGCCAACCCTTAGGATACATACCAAGAAGTCAGCCGGGGTGGAAACCAACGACTCAATGTGCATCCTAGTCTTTTGCTCACCTTACGACAAACTAGGAAAGACGCTCCTAGTCTTTAGTTTACCTTACGGCAAACAAGGAAAGACGCTCTTATCTTTTATTTACCTTACGGCAAATTAGGAAAGACGCTCCTAGTCTTTAGTTTACTTTACGGCAAACACCTTACGGCAAGCTAGGAAAGACACTCCTAGTCTTTGTTCTAAAGAACGAGGACGACGATCCCCCTATTATTTGCTACTAAAAATAACCCTTAAAAACCCTTAAAGAACCTTAAAAGTCTTCATCCACGTAAGCAGCCGGAGACCTCACCAGATAGCTCCTCGTTATAACCCAATGAAACCTTTAAAGTCCCCAGCCACGCAAGTAGACGGAAAGCTTACCGATTTACCACCAACCAAGATCCATCAAAAAGTCTCCAGCCACAAGTGGACCCAAAAGTCAAGACCATTATCCATGCATTAACCTCTTGCACCACCATCTAACAACCATGGCCTTATGCTCCCCGCCACCCATTATGTTCGCGGGAATTACGCAATCTGCACTCTGACAGGTATGCCACCACAACATAATCTTGGACTTACGCTTGCTACCATGGTCCGATGTGTGCTTCAGTAGCAATACACTTCCAATAGTCAATCCTCCCAGAGCCCGAATACGAGCAACCAAAGACCTTACCAATTTCACCCTAGACACCTCAGTAGACCCTTCAAAACCTGGAGAATACCTTAAAAATCTCAAGCCACGTAAGTAGCCGGAGATTTTACCAACACACACCCGTCTGGACCCTACTACTCCCTTGGGTTTTCTTAGTTGTCTAAATCTCTTAGCTGAACGAGCAGCGAGAGAATAGAAGTAAGCCCCCCCCCCCCCCCCCCGACAAGGTGAAACCCGTCGGGGAGAATAAATTAAGAAAATAAGATACAAAAATTAGGCTGTTCTATGCTACTTGTATTGTAAGTCTTTTAAGCCGTTCGGACTCTGTAGAACATTGTAGGTCGCCTCCATTCCTGCTACTGCACACACAGGACTGGTTGAGACTTGTAATACACAAAGTTAAGGTTGTGTTATTTTTAAACTCAATTTTATTATTTTGAATAATTTTGTGATTATTAAATTGATGTGCTAAATTCTTCACCATCTTCAATGTATACAAGACTGGGTGGGTTTTCTACAGGAAGATCTGTCAGTAGAGGGATGCCGCAAGGTGGTGTACTATCTACCCTTGTTTGAAACTTGGTAAGGAAGATATATGGAAGAGAGAGTTATAAATCGATTGATCTATGTGGACTGGGTGTCAAATCTTATAAAACAGATCTTGTCCTCTTCTCTAGGAAATATAAAGTTCCTCGTATAGACTTCCTCTTCGTTAAAGATGTACCACTAACATTCTTGGACGAAGCAAAATACTTTAGATTAGAACTTAAGTTGGAAACCTAATATTCAAAAAAGAGTTAAAAAGGCTACAGTGTCACTCTTCTCATGATCGCTCCAATCCCAACTGCAACTAATTAATCTTATGAGAATTCATTTTAAAATATTGAAAATCCGTTTTTTTTTTTTTTAAAGCAAAAAAAAAAAATATTTTCTGTAAAATTTTTGTAAATAATATTATTTTAAATTTAAAGAAGCTCCTGTACAAAAATCTTGATTAAAATAAGTAGAGCGATTACAACCACAATACGCCTAGTGTTGTCTCTTCTTTTAACATGCAAATCACAGTTGGACAGAACGTGGCTAGCTTTTTAAATATGGTTATGCGTTAAAGTTTTTGAACTTTTTATTCTGCTAAGCTTTGTAACACCTAAATCCTACTTGTCACGCGAAGAATCTTTAACTCTCTTGAATTCAATTTACTCTGATAGTCTATGTTTGATTTTATAACCTTTTCTTAGTGCCGTGTGCTGGTCCGCATTGAAGAGCTCTTTCAATTTATTAAAATAGCACATTTCAGTTAAAAATAAATTCTTTCAGTGCACAAATTCTTAAAATCTGGGATCTATTAACTTAATTATTAAAAATGCACAAAATTAATACCACATTTTTCAGGAGGAAAAGTTTCTAGAAAATCTAGATTCATTTCAATTTATATAAAAAAATGAACTTTCAATTCTTTTCAATTAACTTCAATCAGATAAAGTCAAAGTTTATTTAAAAAACTTCAATTCCTTGTTAAGATTGTGCCTTCAATATTTTTCAGAACTTATGAACTGTACTTGAAACTACTGAACTAAATCTTTTAGGCAAAAAAATAAAAGATCCAAACATTGTATCATGTTGTTGGTTAAAATTACAAGGCTTTTTAGTAAGTTTTTGTTCAAAATTGTTTTGTTGTTGAACTTAGTCCTTAATTATAAAAAAAAAATCTTTCAAAGAACTTAAGGAGATGTTGAAATAAGAACTCCTTTCACCGCATTTAAAAATGAATAAACCCCAAACATGAACTCTGAGAAAGTGGAAAAAAAAAGTTAAAATCTTGACACAAATTACAAAAGTACATTTCCGGTTCTACAAAGAAAGGTTAAATAATGAAAATAAAAAGAGATCCCTTCCATCTTTTCTTTCTCTTTACACCTTAGTGCTTCTCACAAAAAGAATACAAAAAAAAAAAAACATAAAAACTAAACATAAAGCAAATCCAGGACGTTGGTGTAGTTTTGCGCAACCTTTCTTACATCATAATATCGTTAGGCGGGACCGAACACAAAAGCCTGACTAATTATGGCACACAAAAGCGTAGAATTGTGTGTTCAAAAAAAGCATGCGGTGATGCACATAATTTCACAAGGACCAAAATGAAAATAATTACAAAATAAACTGGCACTAAACTTGACTCTAATTATACGCGTGGCAATGACTGCTCCTTATCTGGGCTGTGAGCAATAAAAAAAAACAACCTGTACTATATGGCAAGAGGACGAAAGAAGTTTGGCAAAAATGCAAAAAGGACTCACTGTCACTATTGGAATGCCAAAGGATTTCTCTTCTGCTGCGTTTGATGATGAATGATATTTTTTTCTTTTTTGGTCATTATGTATATTTCGACACACAAAGTATTCGCGCAATCTGTGATAAATTTTGTGTGATTTTTAACATTTCACCATTTTACTATTTTGCACTTTGGCATTTTTATTTCGGCGGGAAACTCTTTCTTAGCTGCATTCCACCCACTTTTATCTCAAAAAGGACCACCAAGGAATGGCAGAGAGAGTTGAAAAAGTGAGGAAATAATAATACAAAAAAAAAACACACCAAAAAGGATTCCTTTATTTAATTCAAATCTTTCCACAACCCTCATCATCATGGTAGCTGTCATGTTCAACTTGAAGCAGGGCATCCATCTACATTGCCTTGGCGCGTCTTGGCCATAAGTTGCTGGTAGATGGAGCAGCTTCTGTTTCTGCTTTTGCTCTTGCTACTGGTAGTGCTAGTGGCAAATGAAAAAGATGAATGAATAAATCGCCACAGGACTTTAATAATGACTTCTCTCTTTCTCCTCTGCCTTGTACAAATTCATATAGCTTTGTAGTAGGTATATATGTATGAACAAGTATGAGGGTGATGCTAAGAGCTAAGTAATAAAATTAATTGAGATACTTTACATTTGTGAAGTGTTCGTTTAGTGCCAGCTTTGAAATAAATACATTCCCAGCCAAGCCAGCAAATCTGAAAGAGTACAAAAATCCACCCAAAGAGCGAGAGAGAAAGAGAGAGGTGTTTTCATCAGATGCTCTAGATAAGTGCAGAAAAAATAGAGTTATTTCATGCAAAAAGGATCTTGCAACGAGCAAAAAGTTAAACAACAAAAAAAAAAAAAACTGTTAAAATCAGGCTAAGTGGCCGCGATGTACTTATGCATGTGCCATAAGCAGGAGTGACGTTGGTACTTAACTAATTATTATACCTCAGGATTATATTACTGCAGGTAAGTATAGATTTGTTTTTTTCTTTTCCACATCTCCTTTTTCATCTCCATGAAGGGTATGGTTTATTGCAATAGTGTGCTAGAGACAATTATTTTTGTGAAGGATTAAATTGGTTTCGTAGCTTACTTTTAATAGTAGTTCCAAGAAATGTTTATTAAAATGGAAAGTTTTAAAAATCTTGTCCCTGACCTACGAAAACTACCTACATATTTCCGGTACACTTTCAGATAGTTTTACGAACCTTGTACTTCTTATACTCATGCGAGTATACCATATGGTTAGTCTCTACGAATTTCAGCTGGGAAGGACATTCGTCATGTTAAAAACTTAATCCAGTATTATGTATGTCTTTTGTCCTCGCTTAAAATAGTTTTAAGAGAATTTAACGAATTTCTTTTTTGCATCGGTGGAAATCTTCAAAAGATACTTGATAGTATTTTGTACCAAGCAGTGCGGGACTTATCTTATCACACGAAAACCACCGAACTAATCTATAAAAAATGATTTTTCTTTCTTAATTTGAAATTACATCAGCTCATCGCGCTTGATTCTTCTAAGTCTCCGAGAATTATCTCTTACATTTAAGACGGTTTCCATCACGGAGTTGGTACGACTTGTGGTCGCTGATTGTGTGATACACCGTGGTTTTAACCATTTCTGTTACCATTTCTTTGAAGTTCACTTGATCGTCCAAACGAATTTCAGTATGAGCTTGCATAACATTATTTTGTTCTGGATAGATAGGCCAGAGTTCAGCCTGAGTATACAGTACATTTGTCTGTTCTTTAAGTTCAGTTCCTGTATTTTCTTTTTGATGTTCTCATTTTCATTTATCTTTGTATCTAAACCCACTCCAAGGTACTTGGTAGGATGGGCGTAAGCTAAAGCTTTTCCGTTGATAAATATTGGAACATTATTTAGTTTTTTTTGTTCGTAGAGTTTATGCGCGTCGATTTGTTTCATTTAATATGATACGCCATCCTTACGTCCAATCTTTAACTTTATCTTCAGCAGTTAGAAGTTTTCAATACCCTTTGGTAACGGATTTATCAGGGACCAATATAGCTTTTTCGTAAGCGAAATTGGCCGTGCTCTTGTTCATTTGTACCGGAATATCTCTAACAAATACAGAGTTGGTCCTATGACACTTCCTTGGGGTACACCGGCTTCAGTTTTCTTTGATTCCGAGTAATTTTGGTCACATCGTACTCTAAAGAGTCGTTTACTTCCAATATTTTCGTCCACAAAAGTTCCGAGCTATAACTTAGCAGAATACTTAATTGGAATTTTGAAAAACTTAACTATTAATCCAAAACACAATGTGAATTGAAATTAAGAATACGTGAATATATTTTCCCTTTTTACGAACATTCTGTTAAAATTGGTACTAGAACTAATAAATTCAATGAGAAAACCAAATTTCTAGAGTTGAGTTTAGTATTGAAAAGAACTATTTAGTTTACGATGGTAAATCTTACCAACAAAGAGATGGTATGCCTATCGGAAACCAAACTTATTGCCATAGTCAAAACGGAACATGTCTAAATAATTTTCAATAGTTTTCAAAAAGAAACTATAGCTCACTGTTAAGTTGGAAAAAACAACAGACCATCTTACATGGACACGTTTGTTATTTGGGAAAAAGGAAGTCCTAAAATGGATTGGTTCCAAAAACCTTAACCGGGGTAGCTTATTAGCTACCTGTCTTAACGCATTAAGCACACGATTTTTAACAAACCCAGTAATTTGATAAATTTGGTTCACTTAATTTCAAGAAAACAACAAAATAACGCATTCCCGGTATGAAAATAGTAAAAGATAAACTTCTACCAGAAATACACGAACCAAGTACAATCCAGAAATCATTCACTTCTGTCAAAGAAATAGCAGACCACTTCGAAAATGCCAAACTATCAAGTACAGATAAGTACACAATGGCGAAGAAATCAACTAATAAAACTTCGCAACTCTACACTAACGTCAAAATAAAAACAGACAAATTTGAATACTCTGACTTAATTAAGAAAATACACTGTAACGGGAAATTGCACGAAGAATGCAATACAATTTTCAAATGAACAACATAATTAAAACTAAAAAACAGACCAATTCGGACTTAGGAAGTAACGCAGTACTGTACAGTACAGAAGACAGCACTGGCATTGCTTTGAATTACTCTTACCTTCGATTATGTCAAAATATAATAAAGAGAAGCACATCAACACAAAAGAATGACAGATGTAACTCTTCATATCATTAACAATGATAATACGATGAAACGACGAACTGTCATGGGAGACGTTAGCCACAATACAAACACTTGCTAGTGCACAAAAAAAGCTTTGAAGCAAAAAATTAATACAAAACATTAAATTTTTAATAGTTACGACATTTTCAAACAGTTTATTTCATTTTTTTTTCAGAATGGCTTAAAAGATTAAGATTGAAATTTGATTATATCATGTTAAAACTTACGGTGTATAATTGCCTTTTAGATTTGTGAATAAAAATTCACAAAACTAATATATGTGGCAATACTTCCAGAAGAAAGAATAAAGAAAAACAAATGAATAAATGAGTGTTCAGAAAGAAAATAATATAACGAAAGGAAGATATAATGATTGTATTTAATAGAAAGAGACTGCTTGTTAGGTAGAAGCAAATACTTAGAGAATAAAGAAAAGATATGATCAGATCAGTTGTTGTGGATCTGTTAACGAGGAAAGACTTTTTATTTATTTATCCGAATATTGTTTTAGTTTTGTATTAAGGAACAGTCTAACTGCTTATATATATAATATAATTATTAAAGGTTTTGTTATCGCCAGAATTGTATATTACAAGTTATTGTGTACCTATTTCTGTGATGAGTAACTTAAAAGTCGATTATTGTAACATTTGCTGTTTATTAAAGAATTTTCTTGCTGCACACATCCACTATGTTAAGTATAGGCCAGCTATTTTGTACTGACTGGAACCCAAGTAGGTGAAAATACTGACACCTCAGAATTTAACATAGTGCCGCTTTTTTCCCACACCATGGCCTCGCCTTGTACAATCGTAAAGATGTTGCTTCCCAGCTTTAGCCTTAGTATGGCTACTGTTCTAACGCAAACTTTAACTTTATGTGGCTTAAGACTATTGTCTGCAACTACATCATAAATGGTTGAGTCATATATAAGAGCCCGAGTTAAGATAGCAATTTGACTTCTAATGATAATGATCCGCTAACTGACTTCATATTAGAATTCCACGTACTGAAATCGTTACTACGCCGGGGGATTCTAAAGATCATAAGTTTTCTTGTTTTCGACATTCTGGCCAACCAACACCCGAAAGAAGGTATGCAAAGATCTTTGCTGAGATAAACCATTTAACTCAGCTTTTGAACGAGCCAACGCGAATACCTGAAGTTTAAGGTCAATCCGCAAATACACTTGATCTGTTCCTCACATATGATCATGATAAATACAATATACATAAGTGTTTTAGCACCTCTAGGCACGTTTGACCACTGTATTATATCAGCAAATTTCTCATGATCCACCAACACAATTAAGGAAAAATCCATAGAAGAACCGTTTGGCAATATGAGAAAGCCGATTAGGACGGGCTAAATAACTTTTTTCGAAACTTTAACTGAGCTCTTTGCTTCTTCGATAGTGAAATAGATTCCAGTGTTCATATGATAACAGGTATTATTCTTAATGGAATGCAAACTTTAATCCCTAACAGGACAAAAGGAGTAAGTTCCAAAGCGAATTCTCGGTACGATTATGTATGTAAAGAGGTTATCAGGTTAAAAGACTTAGACCTCTGATACTACAAAATAAACCCCATGGACGAAAACCGGAAAAAGTACAAGCAAGCAAGGAATACCTGCAATGCTCATATTCGAAGAACCAAAATCTGCGTCAAAATATACTACAATGTCTCAAAGGTAGTAAAAACGTTTGATCTTTTATAAAAAAATATTAAAAATATTCTAAGTCATCGGTTCCAACACTCGTCACTCCTTTGGTCAGCTCGCAAGAAAAAGCCAATTTGCTTGTAACGCAGTTTTCTGCTAATTCGACTTTACAACACAGTGTTATGATTCTTCCTGCACTTGAGAGCGTAAATAGTTCTATGGGACAAATATTCTTTGGCATTCATATAGCTGGAAGCAGTCCTAAAAGATCCTGACATACAGGATTCCGCTGCTGGTCCAGATTGTATACCGTTTTAATTCTTAAGAGGTTGTTCTCCAACGCTGGTAAAAACATTGCATATCTACGAGTATCATACTCTGTGGGTATCTTTCCGAGTAGTTTGAACCTCCAATAACCAACCAATCGCAATAACGTCCCTTCATTCCCAGGTCATGAAAATGCCGATAAACAAGAAGCTTAAGAAATATCTCTAAGAAGTAAAGTTCGTAAAGGTCCGACAGTACGGCTTTCATAGCAATAGGTCCACTGGTGATCTGATGGTATATCTCACTGAAAAGTGGAACCAATCGTTACGTCATTTTGGAAAAACAAAAGTAATTGAACCTGATATTTCCAAAGCATTTTATAGAGTTGGGCACGAAGCCCTTTTATCGAAAATTCATGCATTTGGTATCGAAGAGTCTCTTCTTCGTTGGACTAGAAATTTCCTTTTAGGCTGCTCAATAAAAATTTTATTGGACGGTTTCATGTCTGATATTGATAAAATAAATGCTGAGGTGACTCAAGGCTCCGTTTTGTCTCCGATATTCTTCCTTACCTTCATAAATGATCTCTCGTCTAAAACTTCTAACCCACTCCATTGTTTCACTGACGACAGCACCTTCAGCTTCAGGTATTCGTTTCCAGATTCACAACCCTATGCTTCGAAAACACAAAGCTGTCTTTTGTCAGCCAAGTGAAATATGCCATTATCTATTAATGGCACTTGTATCACAGAAACTGAAAAGATGTCCATAGTCGGTATGTGTGTTACTGACTATCTTTTTTGGAATGATCATATATTCGACGTAGCCATAAACATAGCGCAATGCCTAGGTTTCATTAAAAGATCCAAGAAATTTGTTTCCGCTTCTGATCTGGCTACGATCTATTAGGCATACATCCACCCAAGACTTGAGTATAACTCTCATATCTGATCTGATGCCCCTATTACTAACTTGAACATGGCTGGAAAAAATTCAGAAAACTTATAGGAGAAACATCCATTCCGAAAACTTTTGTTTCTCTTTCACAGTTTTATCGCTTTTTCTCTCAACAATGTTCAACTGAAATACCCAGTTGTATTTCTCCTCTCAAAATATTCCGGCGTAAGCTGGGAATGCTCATCGGTTTACCCTTGAGCTTGACTTCGGACGTACTGTCAATACATATGCCCTTTCCATATCCGTACAACTAGAATGTGGAATACTTTGCCCCTTTCGATGTGTACCTCTCATTGTGATGCAAAAGCTTCCAAGACTAATGTGTATCGAAATTTACTTTTTAATCCTTTTCATTCCATATTTCCATATTATGAGGGTATTCAAAACCCTTTGAGAGCTTGATTTTTATTTTGGTAGTGCCATCGTATGAATAAATCAATATTTCTCACATTTACAATACTCAGTATCTGTAAACAAATGACTATGATGACATGGCCTTTCGCCCTATTCTATTTGTGATTGTTAGCTATAGGTCCAATCATGTAATGAAATATTTTGACTTCGTCAAATACTTTAAAAAAATGCAGAAAAAATGGAAGAATCTGCAAGACGAGTGCTTTTCCAGAATACTCTTACAGTTGCAGCCTTGAGGTACCAAGTTTTGCATTTTTCATATTCCAATCAGAATCATAAGCCCAATATAACAAGGCACTCAATGACATACCAAAACAGTTAGAAGATTTAGTTTTTTTAATAAAAAAAAAACACTGCCATTGCTCAACACACATTCAATCAGTAATCCTTAGCATTCATTCGACAATGCCGATAAGACAAAAACTTTCTCAATGTATTGTATATATTTAAACAAATTGAATCGAAAACCAAGGGTATACATATGTACATAAGCACCTTTATAGTTATAGTACGGGTAAGGTAAAATGCAAATACATTTGTGAATTTCCACAGATATCATCTGTACTACTTGTATTTACCGTTCTTCGTTCACTATTTCAATAATGAAATTCCATGCAAAAAAAAATAAAAGAAAAAGTAAAAAATCCCAGATAGAGGATGAGAGAAAATGTTCCTGCAAATAAAGAGCAAAAAAAAATTACAAAAAAAAGGATAACTCAAATAACTCAAGTGGAAACCATGAGATTGTGTTTTCGAGAAATCAAAAATCCATATTATTTCTTGTCCCGTTTTGTGTGATGGAACGGGAGTAAAGGAACCAGCTCCCACTCCCATATCATATCTCAAAAGATAATAATATGTTCGGAGCAGATTCAAAGGATTCATAAGGACGAACGAGAAGTAGTAGTATCTATGAATAAGAAAATGCCCCAGTACAATATGCGTTAGAAACAATATAATATTTGCCGGATGCTTTGCATATTTCCATACACATACACACACATAGTTCACTGAGCTATCATAATGAAATTATCATGAGCCAAATGAATGCATTTTCGAAAAATCCCTTTCTTCTCAGCATATACTCGGCAAAAGTTTGTTTCTTTTTGTATTTTAATATATATATATATTTTTGTCATCGTTGTCGTCCATTAACTGATTGCCAGGGTGCTCCGACCACCCACCCGCAAGGATGTAATTGCAGTGCGAATGAATTCAAAGTTATACTTTCAATACCCTTCCCCATAACATCTCGCTCTCTATTACTTCAGTGAAATGCAACTAATTCCATCACAAGTCTCCTTGAAATAGAAGAAAAAGTTTCCACTTCGTCGTTCGAGCAAGGACCCCACAAAGAAAACTCGCAGAAGTGGAAAGGATAACAACGGGGCGAATTCAAAACGACAAAAATTTCCAACAAATTGTTCGCAAAACAAAGCCTGGACCAACTCGAAACTATATCCAACATCAGGACAACATTTTGTTGCAAAAAATCAGGACATTTGAAAAATGGCCCCTTCATCAACTGCACCACAATACTTTTTGGCTTGTGTCAAAGGAAACAACAGTGTTTAGTCAAGGCTTCCCTAATTATAGGATTTTCAGGTTCTTAAGTAGCCACGGGATGGGCGTAGAGAACTTTGAATTAGCGGCTAACTAGTTTTTTTTAACAGGCTCCCTTCTCCCGGATAGCAACAACAACAACAGCGAAAAAAACAAGAACCGCATAAAATGTTCCATCAAGAGCAGAAGCTGAACATTTATTTTTGTTCAAGCTTTTCAGTGTGAGATTCCGTGGTGCTGTTCCAGCGGGATAACGTTAATAATGTTGTAGCTGCAACCTCAGTCACTTTGGGCTTAAAAGTTTCAATGTTTCATCGTTGTCGTTGCCTTACAGCAAAATGCAATTTACTCCCCATTTGTAGGCCGCTAATGCCACCGCCAATCGCTTTTCACAGCCTCCACCACCTACAACAGACCAACCCATCACGATGTGTAGTTCAGCTTTTTCATGGGAAAAGTTTCTTCTTGTTGCAAAGAAAATTACAAGAAGCAATAACTTTTAGCTGGACGAAAAGTTGCGGTTACCTTAAGTGTGTAAGACCAAGCAATGGAAAGCAACCAAGAACGAATGCGGTCCTTGAGTCCAGACAGCAGATACACTCTCCTCCGATCCAAGTTGTAGCCAAGTTTTTATAATATGCACAATAAAGGTGCAACTTTCGACATCAAGGTTTTTGGTTTCTGCTGCTCCTTGTAGTCAACGTTTGTTCGTTATTAACCAATTCAAGCAGCACAACTCCTTTGAAAAAAGGATACTGAAGTTTTAGGTGTAGTATGTCAATGTGCAGAACGAAGAGTCATAAATAAATTAACTGCACATTTAGAAATATTATGGTGGTGGGGTGAAGCATGGGAAAGTTATGACTCGGTTAATGTGGAATCAGAGCATCATGATGATGTTAAATTGAGTTCATGTGACTCTCGGGGAAGCCGGGTATATCTACGCATTTTTAATAGGTTTTTTCCTGTTTTTATTGAAACTTTAATAGCTTCGTTAAACTTAAAATAACTTAGTGGCAGAAAGGTAGTTCCGAAATGGTCAGTAGAATTTCGTTAAAGTTGCCAGTTTGTTTTGCAAAATTCTAACCTCAGAAACTCAGTATGTCTGTTATAAAAAACGAATTACTTTTGTGGCACGATAGCTCATGTGAAATGAGAGATTGCTGAGTAACAGCTTTCAATCGTCCCGGTGTACATGTTATTGGCAGGAATGGAGAAGGTTTATAATTTTCCGATTAATCCGAACGGCTTAGATGAGAAACACTTAGGATTTTTCACTTCCTCTTAATTGTTCGTAACATTCAATACCCAGTTCCACAGAGGCTAACAAAATTGATTTCGCATCCGAAAACAAAATTAAAGAATATTCCAAGGACCAAAACAATTTTGTTGAGAAAAAGTTATAAGTGATTTGAGTTTGAGGTTATTTTCGCCCCTTCTCTGGATCATCATTCCAAGAATTGAGTGATCGAACAAAGAGGAGAATTACTGACGAAATTTCGTCACAGTATAACTACCAGGAGAAACGGGCCAAATGAGAACGTGAATGGGGTAGCAAATAATTATTTTTGTCAAAACAAAGGAATACTGGTTTGAGAATTATCCGCCATTTAATTTTTCAATATCAAATTCGCCGAATATTACATATTGATCATAGAAAGACATTCAATTTAATTATTACCACATTCACCATTTTGTGTCCACCATTTTATGTTTCTTGGAAAACTTACTTTAAATTTCCAACCAGCAAATCAAAAAAATATATCGGTCAATATTGGAATTTTGTAGCTATGACCAGCTATTTTGATTTTTTTTGATAGCCTTATTTGGAGGTCTAATTTTCACATACTCTTCGCAATGAATCAAGCACAAGTTTAATTTTTGAGCACGATTTGACGACGATTTTGGGCACCATTAGGACCAGGAATGCCTGAATTGTTTTTCAAACGGAACCATGTTTTTTTTTAAATAAATTTAAACAATTTGCAAACGGTGACATCAACTGACAAACCAAACTAACCTCAAACCTAACGAGAACTTTAAAATCCGCTGCCGAAACAGTGTTGCCAATTTAAACTTCTCCACCTTAAAAAAACACCCTCTACATAACAAATAAAATGCACGACTGGATCGCACGAACTTGCTCTTATGTAAAAGTACTTTGGAATTTAAGATACATTTTATAAATATAAAACATGGATTTAATCTAATGAGATAATAATGTTCAAATGCATAAAATTGCCGTCTGGTTTCCGGAAAAGTATGAATTTATACAAATAAACCTTAAAAAATCGTTTTATTATTAAATAAATTTTTTATGTAAGAAATTTCTCTAAAATTTTTCAAGAAAAAAATGTGGGATGCGAATTTTAAGTATTTAATAATATTGGTTTTAGGAAATAATTTCAAAAAATAATCGTTCATAGGTTTTGAAGATATTGATTTAAAAACAAAATTAAAAAAAAAACCCAATAAATATTTTTTCGAATATTTTTATATACAATATTATTTTGAACTTAAGGGGACTTCTGCTAAAAATTTTGGGTTAAAATCCTTAGAGCCGTTAATGAGAAAGTCGAAAATCAAAAAAACGGGTCTATGGCAGGTACCCCTAATAACATTTTACCCTGATTTTTTTTTTTTTTGACCAAAATGTAGTCCTTGTCCATAATATCACACTTAATTTTTTTTTATCAAAATCGTTAGAGCCGTTTTCGAGATAAATAAGATTTTGCATTACGGGTGTATGGGGGGTACCCCTAGTTTTGGAGCTAAAAAAAAAATTTCAATTTTTCCTCTAGGGAATCACCGAAGACCCTTAACTACCGAGATTGAAAGAAATAGGTCCAGTGGTTTAGGCTGTAGTGAGAGGTACAGACATACAGACACACTGAAACATGTTTTTTGTGTACTAAATTTTCCTTAAAATTTTTATAAAAAAAATTGATATGCAAATTGTTAGTATTTAATAAAATACATTTTAAAACGTAATTTAAAAATTTAATCGTGTATCGGTTTTCAAGATATTGAATTTTCAAAAAAAAAAATTGTATTATTTTTTTTAAAAATCCAAAAATTATTTTTTCGAAAAAATTTTTAGTTTATATTTTTTTAAATGCAAAGCAGCTCCTCCATAAAAATTTTGGTTAAAATCGTTAGAGCCGTTGGTGAGAAATTCGAAAATCAAAAAAACCGTTCTATGAGAGGTACCCCTAATAACATTTCCCCCCAAATTTTTTTTTTCACCAAAATGTAGTCCATGTCCATAATATCACACCTAATTTTTTTTATCAAAATCGTTAGAGCCGTCTTCGAGATAAATAAGATTTTGTATTACGGGTGTACGGGGGGTACCCTTAGTTTTGGAGCTAAAAAAAAAATTTCAATTTCTCCTCTAGGGAATCACCGAAGACCCTTAACTACCGAGTTTGAAGAAAATACCTCCGTTAGTTTAGGCTGTAGTTCGAGGTACAGACATACAGACATACAGACATACAGACATATAGACATACAGACAGACAGACGGAATTGTCGGACCCACTTTTTTCGTCTTCGCTATCATCGTAATGTCAACTTTGATCAAAATCTCGAGTTCGATTTTTTTTCCAAATGCAGAACTTGCCCTATAGTACCTATATCGCAAGTAAAAAGTGTTACAGAGAATATTTTAGATTTAATTTCTTTCTTCTTAAAGTGTAAATCAAAAATTAGTATTTGGCCGTGCTACAGCTGTTCGGCAAAAAGATACCGACACAAAAATTTTTATTAATTTAATTTTACAATTTTTGGAAATTATCGAAAAATAGTATCGATGTGTATAATTTTTAAAAAAAATTATACAAAATTTGTTTCAGAAAAATCAGGGTCGTGTATTTTTTTTGTTCCAAAAGTAAATTTAAATAAAACACATTTGTGATTAAGATCTCTTTTATACTTTTATTTAAATATTTTGATACTAGAATATTGCATCATTCAAAAAATGTAATACGAAGAAATTTTGGCAGTACTCGATTCTGATAATGTTATTTTGGATGACTTTAGCGGTTAGCGTTTAGATAAAGAATTAACAATTGAAAGTATCGGTTACACCTTCTTCATTGGAATTGACTTATCCCCATACGAAATTGCAAACTTATCTTGTTGAAGAACCTCATCATGCAGCGCTTGTTCAACGCATTCCACGTCTTACCTTAAGTTGAACTTTATAAGGATGAAGATACCAATTAAAATGAAAAATACGTCACAATGTGTCGAAGGACAAGCCCAAGGATATATTTCGATCTTACTAAATACTTTCACTTGCGGCAGGTATATAGACTGTGAGCCGTGAAATTTCATGATGGTTGGACCTCAACAAATCTGCTACTCGTATGGACGCCACTCTCTTGAAATTTGTTTTACAGTTTTGCATATATTTCGCTCGGATATGCGATTATATCGTACATCAAATCTGCCTTTAATGTCCAAAACGTACTTTTTTTAAATTTTAAGTGCCCAAAAGGTATTGCGACTACCCTTAAAAAGTTTGACCACAATCCGAGCGTTTTAGGAAACTTGGAGATGATTTAAATCAAGATGACGATGCACATTGGTTTTGAATGTCTGAATATCGTAATGGGAGGCAAATATTGAGACGGGTAACGCATTCCACATTCGTGTAGTTGGGCTAAAAAAAGAATCTCTGATCTTAAAAGTATGCCGAAGGGTAAACTGATGGGCAATCCTTGAGGCACGGGTATTACGGTTAAATTGTTTGAGGGGAGGAATGCAACTGTATATTTCACTAGAACACTGTTTATAAATACATAATATCGGTAACATAATGAAAGACAAGAAACATTACTGTGGTGCTCGAGAGATTCAAATGTTTCTGTTATTAGTTTTGAAGGTCTTTTTTTTTTGGATTATATCCAAGAGACTTTATCTGGGTTATGTAGTTATTGGAGCACCTGCCCAATTATGGGAATTGTACAAAAGCATTGAAAGGATATAAGCCTTATAAATTGCAGCCAAATCAGAAGGGGTGACAAATGTCTTGGAACGTCCAAGAGCTCACTTAGTAACGTTTTTGGCGTCAAATATGTTATCATTCCGCACAAGGTGGTATGTGATATACATACCGAGAACCGAGAGCTGTATGGTTTTCTCATAGATAGCGGTTATCACTGTTACTATTTTGTAGTAAGTTTTCAAAATTTTAACGCATTTAGCAATTATTTTACACTATCCTATTGTAAAATAGCAAATTGGAAACCTAACATCTACATATATGTGATTTAAACAGGGATGTTTAATAAAAATCGAAAATCGAAAATTTTTAAGAAATTTTCTAAGACGCTCCTAAATTTTTTCTGAGCAAAGCCAGGGGTTCCTTTAGTACTTTTTAGTACATTTTAAGGCATACAATTCAAACAAAAAAGGAAAGACATAATTCGATATTATTATACATCTGAGCTGCTTTCAGTCAACTACGCTAAGCGATCTGGCATCCTTAGTTTTTAAGGAATTCGTTTCAGTTGGCTCTTTGATTGATTTTCCTTCATCTGATATGTGAAGACATCAAGGCATTCTTCACATCACGGTATATTTGATGTAAGAAACCTTTGAACTTGTTGAAAGGAAGGCTTTTCAATAACTCGACTAATCATATATATGAAATGGAATCAACTCTAGTTTAAATCAGAGATCAATAAGCCTGCATATCAACCTGCATTAGCATATCACAGTACAAAATTCCAATATCTATCTAAATTAATCTAAATTCAACTAACCAAATTCGGGATGGTCACTTGTACTATGTGATTTTAATGAACAGCTACTTTACGAAGGAAGTCCCAGAAGTACCCGACCTATCGTATAGATGGCGGTTGTTGTTTGAAAAGAATGACTACGGTAGAGAGTACCAACTTTGTAAAGCTTAACTTTGAAGTTTGACGACGCTACGTTGTTCAGTATTTGTTTGGCAGCCATCAATAGTGAACGCTCTCAGTGAATTTGTAAACATGGAAAAAATTGATCATCGTTATGTGAGATAATGCTCTCATTTGGAAGGCCTCAGTCACACCAATATCAAAGCGGAGCTAGATTCTACTCTGGGGGAGTCTGCTCCTTCGTTTACAACAGTAAAATATTGGATGGCAAAGTTTAAACGAGCTCGTATGAGCTGCCAAGACGAACATCGCAGTGGTCGACTAAAAGAGGTGACCACGCCAGAAATGGTGAAGAAAATCCACAAAATGGTGACCGTCGACTGAAAGTGCGCGAGCTAGCAGACATGGTAGGCATTTTAAAAAGTGCTGTACATCGCATATTGACTGAAAATTTGGACATGAGAAAGTTGTGCACAAGATGGGTGCCGCGATTACTCACAATGGAACAAAAACAGCGTCGTGAAGATGTTTCAATTGAGTGTTTGGCGAAGTTTCACAGCAATAAAGCAAAGTTTTTGCATCGATTCATCACCATGGATGAAACATGGGTCCATCACTGCACACCTGAGACAAAGGAACAGTCAAAACAATGGACTG
Organism: Philhelius festivus; assembly: GCA_963931855.1. Lineage (NCBI taxonomy): Eukaryota > Metazoa > Arthropoda > Insecta > Diptera > Syrphidae > Philhelius > Philhelius festivus. The sequence goes on from OZ007554.1 coordinate 231,706,741, forward strand.
AAAGGGGAGAATCGGCTCCAAAGAAGGCGAAGACAGTTCCATTTGCAGGCAAGGTCATGGCGTCAGTTTTTTGGGATGCGCGTGTGATAGTTTTCATTGATTATCTTCAGAAAGGAAAAAAAAATCAATGGCGAGTATTATGCGAACATTTGAGTGACGAAATCAAGAAAAAACGGCCGCATTTAGCGAAAAAGAAAGTTTTGTTTCATCAAGACAATGCTCCAGTTCACACATCCGTTATCGCGATGGCCAAAATCAATTAGTTAAAGTTCGAATTGCTTCCTCACGCATCCTATTCGCCAGATTTAACCCCTCGTATTTACTGTTTGTTTTTGAAAATTGGATGTTGTTGCATTCAAAACCTGAGCCTGAGTATTGTCAGTTTTTTACGTTCTAAGGTTTATAATTCATTGAAAACCTTAAAATCTGTGGCAAATAAATGTATTAAAAATGATTTCAAAGTCAAATTTGTTTCCTATTTTTCTATTCCCTCTGATTAGTGCCGTGCGGTTAAAAAACCGTATATGTCAAAATATTAAAAAACAAATTTAATGACTCCACGATGTGTAGTACTTATTTTGGTATGTTTTTTTACTTTCAGTTGTGTTGAGCAGTCAAAACTGCTAGATCCCAAACATTCTTCTCTTCAGAAAAAGTGCCAACATTATTCAAATGTGATTCTACTTAAAAACAGTTTGGTGCGCACCTAAGCTTAATTTATTTATTTGTTTATTTTGTCTTCATAAAAAAGACAACGAGAGCGAAATCCCTTCATGGGTACGTAGAAACTTATTAGCGATCATTATTTCAAAACATTACCTTCGAATTTCTAGATATTAGTAATACACATCTTGATTTATAAGAGGGCATATCGATGTTTCAACTGAAAGTCTTTATAGATATTTTATTGAATCAGTTTTGGGCCCTTTCGATTCTAAAGTAGTGAACGTTATAATGTGGGTTCCATACGATATAGCAGTACCCCAAAATAGATGTTACGTAGCTAAAAAGGAGTGATTTAAGGTTGAAATGTAAATAAAACCAAGCGCAGAGCTGGCCTAAGCTATGATATAATCTATGCGACTATTGAAAGTAAGCCTTGTATCAAATATAACCCCCAGATTTTTTGTGTATTACTCTTGTTAAGAAGGTTCCATTAATATTGTAGTCATAAGTGATCGGGAAGGTTTTTCGGCTGAATGATGTACTTTGACATTTTAAAACATTAAGATTAAGATCGTTTTTGCTACACCAACAAGATAAGTTTGATAAATCATTCTGAAGATTAATGCTGTCTAAAGTTGACTTAATACGAAGATAAAATCTTACATACAATATTTGAAATACTTCGGAATGTCATTTATGATCAAATCAAAAATAGGAGTGGTCCTAAATGACTTCCTTGGGGGACACCAGAAGTAACTGCTAGAGGATCTGATAAAAAGTTATTGATTCGAACATACTGAAATCTACCAGTAAGGTTCGAACCAAACCATTTTAATAGATTTGAGTGTGAGCCCAAGTTTTTGAGATATGACAGTTGAATGGCATGATTTACTCTATCAAACGCTTTTGAGAAATTAGTGTAAGCCACATCACACTGTGGGCCTTTTTCAAGAGAATCCACTACATAGTTACTAAAAATAGTAAAGTTTGTTGTGATAAATCTCCTGGCTGCTTATCCTTATTTAAACTATTAAATTCTGTCTCAACTTCAGTTTTTTTCACCTGCAAGTCTCCAATGTTTATAAGTTAGGGAAACATGTCACCGTTAGACATATGTACTTGACCAACATGCATCTCCAGTGAACAGGACTTCTAAATAGTTGTCTTAAATTACGTAACTTCGTACACCATTTGGCTTGCGGCCCTTTTCTAATGTACCTTTTATCAGATGTGGACTAAAAATTTCATAGTTTGAAATTTTCTGAAAAAAAAATCGGTGCATTATCATTTTATATTATTTTTAGATTAAATTATATCTCTTCACTTTTCACTCTACAATTGCTTTTCTTTGAAACAAAAATAAAAACACACATTTCAATTCAACCTAAAAGCGAACAATGAGAATCAACAAGAACGAATTAAATAACTTGAGAAACTGTAGAAATGGTAGAAAAAGAGAACAAAAGACACGAAAGCAACGGGTATTGTACGAGTATACAAATTATTATTTTAAAAATTAAGAAAATATAATAAACAAATTTCAAAATAAATTATTTATTTCATAATCCCGAAATAACCACGAATAAACATACATAGTTGGTATAAACAAAAACAATACAACGAAAATTTAAATTCCAGAATTCTGAACTGACACTTTTTACATAAGCTATGTTTTTGTATGTAGGGTCTATAGGGCAAGTTTTGGATTTGAAACAAAAATCGAACTCAAAATTAGGATCAGTCTTGACGTAACGATGAAAGAGGAGACGAAAAAAGTGGATCCCGCAATTCCGTCTGTCTGCCTGTATGTCTGAACCTTGACCTAAACCACTGAAGCAATGTTCTTCAAACTTGGTACTAAAGGGTGTTCGGTTATTTACTCCAGGACAAATTCAAAATTTTATTTCATTCACAACCAACGGTACCTGTTCACTTGATAGTTCTAATTTTGGTCCATTTGTAGAAATTATTAAAGTTCAACTTAACAACTTAGGTATTGATTCATTTGTCTATGAAAGTTCTTAACTGGCTCAAAAGACACGCTTTTTATCATAGTAACTCATTTTTCGCAATTTACATGATTGATTTTGAATTATCTGTCCCGCTACTCAGAACTGTTACTTTTCAGAAGACAGGTGCCCAAAAACCCGGTTTCTTAAATGCTCCTGAAAATTATAGCTTTAAATAATACGATTCTTCGAACTTAAGCTTGGCATGGCTTCAAGAGATAAGAACGCTTTCTGGAAGCACATAAGCCCCCCATATACAAAACTCATCAAATCCTTAAAAGTTCTCATCCTTTAGGCTGAGGCTTATGAGATCTCGTATATCTTATGATGTTATCAAAAATAAGGCTCTCAACCAAAACTCTCACTTGACATTATGGCAACCGTTATTTTTTCGTTTCTTTTTTTTTAATGTCATTTCTACCGTTGCTCTTGTTGTATGTGTGGATGGATGTGGGTGCGCACCATCTAAAGTAGCTTTTATCCAACAATTCCCCCAGAGGGTCTATTATTCCATTTCTGCTATTCTAGTATAGGTAGTACACCCTGTGCTGCAATATAAGTGGATCTCATAATGCATCTCAAGATTTAACCCTTTAGCTCCTGCGTTCCCATACGTGAGTTAGAAGGAGAGGAGTGAAATAATTCGAGTTCAAGTCGATGGCAGACAAGACTGCAAAACAGAACAATCACTTTTGAGAGGAAAGCTGTTGGTGGCTTGGCTAGGATGAGTTTCGAGGGCAATAAACGAATGCAACAGATACAACAACAACAACTTGAGAATAGTGGAAACATAAAGTAACCATATTTCTCATGATGGTGTCCGTCCGATCCAGAGCCCAGAGGCATCTATTTGGCACAGCGATTGTTTGCCATATATAGCTTCAATGAGCCTTTGTGAGCTCTATAGTCCACAAAACACCTCTAGTATCGCTATGGCATTATGTGCAGTGATGCAGTGCAGTTGCACCTATAGATATCTTTGCAAAGACAATAAACTACTTCAAACTGACAGATAGGATTTATAAAAGATACTGCTACTGATTTTCAAGGGGCATTTCTTGTGTCCTTTTGTGCATCAAAGAGGTGCAATTTTTTTTCTGGTGTTTGCTGCCATTGTTCGCTGTGTGGTGGCAAATAATCACAAATTTGGGTCAAAAGGGCTAAGTTAGAGGTAGATGGTGATGATGATGATGATGGGTGGGGTTGTTTAATGTGGGGAAAACTTTAATTTCTCGCGCGCCACAGCCACACCCTAACGGTTGCATAGACACGGTGTATATACACATTTCTGGAAGGCATTGCACTCAAAACAAATACCTATACAGCACACACGGGCAGAGAGACACCTACATTTATGTGTGTAAATACACCATTGAATGAAAGTACAGTCCTTTTCGCTTTGCCTATATTTATGCTTATAGATGTATATGGGATGAAAAGGAGTAGGTAGAGATCACATTCAACATCCACCCACCTCACTGCCTCACCCTCAGGGAATGGGAAAAACAATTCCAGAAAAAAGCGAATCATTTCTCTCAAGAGATATACCCACCCTCTCATGTGCTATAGTTGGAGTTCCTCTTCTGGCTATGTGGGGATACCTTCCCTAAGGAGCGGGTAAAAGTGACGATATAATGCTTATGGTATAGGCACTCTCTGAATGTAATATAATTCCTGCATGCATTTCCTTCCCATTCCGAGGAGAATCCAAGCATCAGGCACTCTGGCTGTTAAGTGTTTTTTTTTTTTTTTTCTGTCAGGTTATCACGAGGAGTGGGAGTGGAGAGATGATGAGAAGAACGATGAAATTGGGATCTGATTTTTTTTTTATTTTTGGTTGCCTTAAACCTTGTGTATAGTGTTGGTTATGAGTTGGAATAAAGTTTGATATTTAATGAATCAATGGAGAATGAAGAGAAAAGTTGTTTGGTTAATATACAACTTACTCACTAAATAGGTAGAATTTTCGATGAGATTCTTCAGGGTGGAAATCAGAGAGGCTTTATTTTTTCTGTTTGGAAAAAGCAGAGTTTAATCAATGAGGTCAGGAGGAGAGGTTACCACAAAGAAAACAACCACAAAGGGTTGGACTTGAGTACCTATTCATACGTTATGAGAACATTTATTTAAAATCGGCATTGGCTTCCAAAACCAGTAACTTGGCGAATTCATTGACTTTTTACAGAGTTCTAGCCAAGCCCATAACTGCACTGTCTGGTTATTCTTGCACTGATATTTTTGATGATTTTGAAGCACGTAGATTTTTACTCATTTTTAACCTTTTCATTTTTCAACACCTTTCAAACCTTTTGAACCTTTTTCAGTTGGAAAATCGGGCAACATGATTCCAGACTAAATAAAAATCATGCAAAAGTTCAAAGGTCCAAAATATTATTACATATGTTTGTTAAAGCTTACGGTGCACTTGTGTTTAACCATCAAGACTCTACATTTAACCCGATTCTTATAGCTAACTGCCTTTGATTGCACGTTATTAATTTGTTGATGTCACCTTTGACTTGTATTCGCGAGTTAAGGCGAGGACTTGCTGTTCTTCTACTGCGTTATCCCTCCGGGTAAGACTTAAACATTCTACTTTTCGAGTTTCCATAAATATTCGACATACCCTAGCCACCTGATACTCATTCTATTCGTAGTTAAATCTTCTCTCGAAGAAGTCGTCCAACCTAACAGGAAGAACGAATTTTCAATCAAGGCAACCGAGAATATCTTTATCCGACTTTAGTTGAATCTATGCCTCTGTCTGTGCTGCAAACTAGAATCTATTATAAAGATGATGTGGTAAAAACTCGTTATACCATAGAAGAAATCAATGAATTTTCTTACCTGGACTCAATTGAAATTATGTATGGCACCGAAATATGGAGCCTCTTCTCCAAGAAGACGCACTCTCTCTTTGAGAGAAAAACTACACGCACAAGCTATTGCGCCAATATTTTCAATAACATCTACTGATGACGAAACATCCGAAGAAGAACTATGCAAACGTTTGCTCTGTTGAATAGCGATGTGTCACTGGAAAAAAATTACTTGTTTAACGATTGAGATGTCCGGAATATGTAGAGCCAAGAAATATCGAAACTCCAGTCTTCAAAATGTGGGTCCAAAAATGTAGAACAATTCGAACGCACGACAAAATGTTCAACTTTTATTTCTTAAATTTCATATTAAAATTTTTTTAAGCTGCGAATTTCTGGTCAGAGAATTTTTTTACACGGAAAACCACAAAAAGGGGCACAACCACTCTCCTTTGTGAGACTGAAGTTAATACAATTTATCATCTGTCATGCCGACAAAAAGTTCAGAAAAAATACAACTATTTTGTGGAGCGAATTAAACAATTTTTGTTTTTTTGTCATATTAGAAAAACTGCTATTAGAAAATCCTTAGTTCAAGTTTTCAAGACGCCATGAGCTCATCTTCCAGGCATGGATATTTCACTATCGTCAGCGGTGTTAGATCGTCATTTTCTTTCATTTTCCATCCCCTTTCAACAACAATCGAATCATTTTCAATCTATTTAACTAAATAAAATAAAATTAACAGCATGAATGTAATGTAAATAATATTTTCTGGGGAATTTGGTCAACTTCAGACACCTAGAAAATGACACCCGTAATCTGGCTGATTTAAAGAAAACTATAAGAAATTTTCTTTTATAAAGTTATTATAGTTCACAACGTCATCAATTAATTAAATAAATAGCAATGCACCAAAGTGACTACCCTGAGGAATTCCAGACGTAGATTAAATTAAACTTGAAGTATAATTTTGAATCTTTAATTTTTGAATCCTTCTCGAAAGAAACCTATGTTGAGGATTACGTATTGAGAATTAAATTTCCGTTGTTTTAAAGCCAATCCTACTGAGGAAAACCGGAATAAGTTCAAAGAAGCTAGGAAGACCTGTAACATTCATATCCGATCAACTAACTGTGTACATGATCAAAAATTACGGCAAGAAATGCTATTATTCCTAAAAACAGTAAAAATGTTTGGTAATTTTTAAAAAAAACGTACGAAACACTAGGACATTCTAAGTTCCAACGCTCGTCTTCAATAACACTCCTGTTGTAAGCTCGATAGATAAAGCCAGTAAGTTTGCTTGCCGCACAGCATGCTGTGAATTTGAAGCTACCAGATAGTGACACGACTCCTCCTGTACTTGAGAGCGTAAACGATCAAGATCATGAAATTGCTGATCCATTTTCAGCTTAAGAAATATCTTGAAAAACGAAAGCTTCCTAATGATCGGCAGTATGTCTTTCGTAGCAATATACGTTCACTGGTGACCTCATGGTTTACGAGTATCTTACCGAAAAGTGGCGCAGATCTTCACATTTTTTTAAAGAAAGTAAAATTATTGTACTTGATATTTTAAGGACATTTTAGAGTTTGGCATTGAGCTCTCTTATCGAAAATACATGCTTTTAGCATTGATAGATCTTTTCTTCGAACACCATTCACAGTAACTGTCTGACCGGCCTCATTTTGGAAAAAATACCGATGATGCCGCCAGCCCATACACCGCACCAAACAGTCACTCTTTGTGGTTGCATTTGTTTTTCGACAATCACTCTTGGATTATCATTCGCCCAACTGCGGCAATTCTGCTTATTGACGAATCCACTGAGGTGAAAATGTGCCTCATCACTGAAGATGATTTTCTTCGAAAATTGATCATCCGCTGTTGCCATTTCTTGCCACCATTCTGACCATTGACGGCGCTTAAAATGGTTAAGAGGCTTTAGTAAGCCTTGTAAGCGTGTAAATGCAAGTCCTTATGCATAATGTTCATCAACGACGAGTGTGAGAGGTGCAATTGTTGGGCACGACGACGAGTTGAGGTGAACGGCTCTTCAGCCACACTCTCGCGAACAGAAGCGAGTACGAGTTGTACGAACATGCACTGACAGACCCGGTTTGCTGAAATTTTTGCACGATTTTTCCGATTGTACGCACATTTGGACGATTAAATTGACCGAAAAAATCACGAAGTGCACGATATGCAATTTGATTTGAACGCCCATTTTCAAAACCCTAATCAAGAACTTATTGGGACAGGTTGTAGCTCACTCAATACATTGACTTCTTTTAAGTGGCTACATGTTACCAAATTCAATGTGAATACGCTTCCGGATGATCTTATAAATCACATCTCAGCCCGTTCTAATATTCCTTCTAATGCCTTTAAGTGTTTTAAACTAATAAAAAAGGGCATTTCAGCATCAGATATTAAATACATAAATTTCAAACTAAGTGTTCCTTCAGACTGCTTTGACCAGCTTATGAGCGATGCTTCGTTATGGCCTTGGGGTGTTAAACTAAAGCCATTTATAAATTATCCAAAAGACGACAGAGCTCCTCTGTCAATCAATATAACCTAACATCGTATGCTGCCGAAAGAGATGAAAATATCGAGTTAAATGTCGCTGCTGTTGCTGATGGACAGTGCCGGATTAAGCCAGCGCGGGGCCTGTAGCAAATTCTATCAAGGGGCCCTTAGACTGTTTTAGGTTAGGTACTTATCAAGTTTATGGTATTAAATAAAACAAAACTTTTCTTGATTTAATTTGGGAAAATTTATAAATAATGCTGTTGATATCGACTTCTCGGAGTAAATCATGTTCAAAATTCATTAAAGTGAGGTGATTAAGACGTTGTTGGCTCAATTCATTTTTAACACGTTTTAATGTTGAGAAAGATCGTTCACCACTGCAGTTGGTGATCATGAGAGACAAATAAATGCGCAAAGCAATTTCAACGTTCGGGAAACAAGATTGTAAAAAGTTATTTATCAACAGCTTGTAAACCTGCATTTCCAGAGCCTCAAGATTCCTGCTGTTAATAATACCAGCCACATCAGAATTGAGCATTGAAGCGAACTGCACTAATTCGTTGCTCAGACTGTCCTCCATCTGCGTAAGCACTTACTATGGTTGCAGATTTTTTCAAAATTTCTTCTGGTGTAAGAGATTTTATATGAAGGTTTTTATAATACAAATTCTATATACGACTGAAATAAATCAGCCAAGCAGAAGACAGCACTATTAATGGACTTATTGAATTATTGATTCAAAATAGCTTTTATGGCCTTTAGTCCACAAAAATTGGCGTTTCGTCCGGGTGATCGCACATGGACTCATCAGTTGACTGTGAGGACCTTGTCAATACGCAATTTTTATTTAATTCAGTTCATTTTACATAGATTTTTTGACAAAAATCCAATGTGAACTATATCCAACCAAGATTAAAATTGTACTCATTAAAGTTGGAATATTTTGCCCGTGGCTCAGCTTTGATTCTATAATGAAGGTTTTTATAATACAAAATCTATATACTACTGAAATAAATCAGCCAGGTAGAAGACTTCACTATTAATGGACTTGTTGAATTATTGATTCAAAATAGCCAAATGTTCCAACGTTAATGATTACAATTTTAATCTTGGTTGGATATAGTTCACATTGGATTTTTGTCAAAAAATCGATGTAAGATGAACTGAATTTAATAAAAAATGCGTATTTCAAGGTCCTCACAGTCAACTGATGAGTCCATGTGCGATCACCCGGACAAAACGCCAATTTTTGTGGACTGGACTAAAGGCCAAAATAGCTATTTTGAATCAGGAAGAGATTTTAGCTCTCGGAATATTCCGAAAATGCCAGCAATTTTATGATAACTGTTCTGTTCATACGTTTACCTAAAGCAGTGAGTACGTTATCAATGGTGACAATAAACACATGCATTTCATACCGTTGTCCAATTTGCGTGTATTGCGGTGCGAAACATGATTTTTGGTATGACCAGCAGATAGAAAAATAAAATTTTAGTTGATCTTTTTGGTGCAAATATTTTCTTCTTAGTAATTGTAACTAAATCTAATATATAAATAATACTTTTTTATGGTCAGAAAACGTTGGTGCGCGGGGCCCGTAGCATTTGCTACTCTTGCTTCGTGGCTAATCCGGCACTGCTGATGGATTGCCAAAATCTTCATCAAGTAGATTTGAAAATTTATCATTTTACTATCAAAATGTTGGTGGGTTAAGAACCAAATTAGATCATATTTTTGTTTCATTTTCTTTATTTACGTATGATATTATTATATTGACTGAAACTTGGTTAACTGAAAATCATTTGAGTACTGAATGTTTTCCTAACTATTTAATGTATTTAGAAAAGATAGATCCTATTCAATTTCAGGGATGGAAAGAGGTGGAGGTGTATTGATTGCGATTCGTGCCTCACTAGCATGCAGTCTTATAAGTTTGGAATCAAAATCTTCCAACTCTGATCTGAATATTGATCAACTTTTAGTCAGTGTTAAAGTAGGTCAATCAGAATTATTTATTTCTCCTAGCTACATTCCCCCTAGAAGCAAATTCGACATTTATAATGCCCATTTAAACAATCTTAAGCCAATTTTGGAAAATCTTAAGAGTTTTCAACATATTCTCTTTGCGGGTGACTTTAACCTTTGTAACATTGAATGGACATTGGACTTAGAAGACAAGTATTTAATTCCTTTTAATGTTACAACTGAAATTGAATCCCTTGTTATTGGCTTCCTTGGTCAATTTAATTTAATTCAAATCAATAACCAACGTAATGATCTAAACCGTTTACTTGATCTCGTTTTTGTAGATGTCGAGTTTCATATTTGTCTTGATAAGTCCAATTTCCCGGTCATTGAAAATTCTATCCATCATATTGCAATTGATGGAAATTTTTGTTTTTATCACTATATAAAAAATGTATTATTCAATCAAAAAACTATTTACGATTTTAGAAATGCTAACTATGATGCAATGGTTGACTATTTGTTGTCTTTTTCATGGCCAAGTGTTCTTTGTTCTTCAAACTTGGAAAACACTTATTCTGCTTTTACTAGTGTTTTCAAATGTGCAATCGAATTATATGTACCTAAGAAACATTTGATAATTAATTCTAGTCCAGCCTGGTATAATAAGAGGTTGAATAATCTTAAAAATAAAAAAAATAAAGCATACAAATTATATAAATATAATATTGTATCAAACTGCATGAGGATGGTAACTCTGCATTCGATGTATTTTAGGAAATTTATAAACTTATATAAACACCTATGTAAAACTTAACGAAAGGAACGAGAATGTTCTGAGTATTTTATAAAACGAGAGTCAGTCGTCTTACAGCAGGCTACCGAGCAGCGTTAAGAGCGGAGTTAAGAGCAGCGTATAAATACTTAATAAAAAGTGGTTTTTTAATATTTTTCCACTATAATTGTTGTGTTTCATTTTGTTCTTATGGTCATAATTTTACCCCGTATCAATATTTCTATTTCCTTTTATAATTGTTTCCCTGAGCTACGATACAAATATAGAGAATATGGAACTGCGCATAAATTACTTTCATCGCCAACGTGAGTTCGATTTTTTAAACAAATTCTTGTATAAAAACTACCTTTTATCGGTTGAGAGTGATCTAAAATCTAATAGTAAGTACTTTTGGGAGTTTATAAGCTCAAAACGTAATTCAAATGGAATACCAAGTTGCATGAAGTAGGTACCTGGGCTCAACATCTAGTGAGGTGCCTAAAATCTGCAATTTTTTTGCGAACTATTTTCAATCGGTGTATTCATTAGATGCTCCTTCCATCAAGGAGATGCCCAGTGTTGGTAGAGTTGTTGACATTGGTTCGATTGTTCTTAGCTCCATGGAGATAGAAGAGGCTTTATATGGATTGGATGAAAGCAAAAGCGAGGGGCCTGATGGAATTCCTGCTATTCTTTTAAAAAAGTGCGCAATTGCTAGCTGAACCACTTTCAATCATTTTAATCTTTCTCTTGGCAATGGCCAATTTTTGGATGGCTGGAAAATTTCTTTTTTGTCTCCCATTTTTAAATCGGGGTCAAGGCAGGAAGTAACAAATAACAGACCAATTTGTAAGATTTCAGCTATACCAAAAATATTTGAGAAACTAGTTTGTAATAGACTATCCGATTTGTTTCGGAACCATATGTCAGTATATCAACATGGTTTTGTAGCAGGTAAATCAACAGCTACACACTTAGCTTTAATGACTAACGTCATCATATAAGCAAATATGGAAAAGAGGGGCCAAACCGATATTATTTTTACAGATTTTGCTAAGGCATTTGATAGAATAAACCATCATGTTTTATTTCATAAATTAAGTTCCTAAGGTATCCATTCTAATCTTCTGAAGTGGTTAGAATCTTATTTGACGGATAGAATTCAAATCGTTAAAATCGATAATTCATTCTCAAACAACATTTCTGTTCCGTCTGGAGTCCCACAAGGAAGTCATTTGGGACAACTATTATTTTTGCTATTTGTCAATGACATTCCAGAAATATTTATGGATTCAGATTGCCTTCTTTTTGCGGATGACCTTAAACTCTTTCGGAAGATTAGCTGTGAGTCGGATTGCTTCCTCCTCTTATTAGATCTGGGTAGACTTGACTGTTGGTGCCAACGGAATTATCTTCTCCTTAACATTTCTAAATGTCAAGTTTTATCGTGTTTCAGGAATTATAATCCAATTTTGTTGGATTACAACATCAAAAACATTTGTCTAGAGCGTGTGAGAATGAAGAAAGATTTAGGAATTATTTTAGATACGAACTTATCATTCTTACCACACTATGACTATATCGATACCTTCCCGTAAGAATGTATTAAGCGAAAATTTTTTCGAAAATGACTTTTTGATGTGGAACTATACTAGAAGTTAAACGCCACATTTTGGCCTGGGTTTCACTGCCCTATCATGTTGTTACACTTTTTCTTCGCGACGATAATGGTATCCGACCTTTTTTATTTATATCAATATTGTTATTATTATTAGTTTGATTAATAATAATAACAAATTGATCGAACTCGAATTAAAAAAAAACAAAACAAACCGAAACAACTCGACCCGATCGTACGCGTCTTATAACCTCGTTTTGACAGATAGGTCAAATCAAACAAAAAAAAACTAAGAGAGAACAAAAAAAAGTGCAACTCGTAGCTCGTTGATAAAAGCTACCACCGCGGCTGCTCAGCTGGGCTGGGTTCAGTGGAGGTGGAAGAATTCGCGATAGGGAGATTTAAATTGATTATCAATATAATCAATTTAATGAAGCGAAAGAATATTTTTTATAACAAGTACAGTGGGGTACTGTAATAAAAAGTGGGCGCCAGGAATTTTTGTTCGAATGAAATTAGTAAAATTCCAAAACTAATTATTGAGTGAAAGAAGATAATTTAAAACACAGTTTTTAATATTTCCACTAGGGAATTTCAAAGTAAAATTTATTTGGGAAACCGTGGGCGAACCCTGGATAAAAACCCAAAATTTTTTCAAGGAAATAAAAATACACAAATGAAATGAAAATGCAAATCAAACCGCGGTAAGGTCTCTAACGATTGAAAATATAAACCCGAAATGTAAATAGATTTGAGTCACGAATAAAAAAAGGAAACAAGGTCCACCGAATTGTATTGACACAAAACACTAAAATATTTTCTTTGGACAAGATGTCCGATTACTTATCTTTTATTTCTCGATTTATTTTCCTCTAACTTCTCCTATATCCTGATGTCGCTCCTCGAATTTCTATTCTCTATTTCCAAATTTGTTTTCCTCGATTTCTTTTTTTTTAAATTTTCTGCTCCTTTCCTCGATTTTGTTCTTCTTTTTAATTTCCTCGAATCTTTTCTATTTTTCTATTTTTCAATTCTTGTCGCTTGGTTAGCTCTCTCAAGAGTGAACTTTCCTAGCTTAAAATCCTTTATTCCTCCCTCGACCATTCCAGTCACTCACACATACACACCTCCAGCCAATCGTTTTCGCGATCATCGGTCACGGACACCGGCTTCCTGGAAACCTTTTTCGTTTCACAGAAAACCACCGTTGTTGAATCCCAAACGAAACTTTTCTCTCACACACACATTCACGGATTCAGCAAGTTGTTGGGTGTCTTTCCAAAACTTGCCGAATCTAAATGGTCAAGTTCAGACTACAATCAACTAAATTTCTCGAGAAAAATAAAAAAGAATAAAACCGAGGAAAAGCCCTTTTCTAGGCATTCTCCTAGTTACAATTAAATACACGCTAGTTTTTCGAAGAGCGAAGCCATCGTTGCTAAATAATAATAAGAAGGAAGAGGAAAACATATTTTAACCCACGAACTATATTCTAAGTGGACCTTTTTGAAAAAGACGAATTAATATCTTTATGAAATGAATTTAATATACTCTAAATCGTTAGGGACCCTTACGCTTACAAAATAATTTAGGTTATTTTATCGCAATTAAAATTTAGGACGTTGTGTTGTTTTATTTGTTTATTTGGGGTAGGTAAGAGTCCGCCTGACTCGTTACCTCTTCAGCTCATCCGCTGGCATTCGTTTTGTTGCATGAGACCGCCCGTCTACATGCCAAAGTAATCAATGAATCTCGGGAACCATTCGACTCGAAACCTGTATTGTCACTTTTGCAAAATGCTGACTTAGTACACCAATGGTTGATGGTACCATGGTTGCCCTCAACCTCGCCAGAATTTTGCAGCCGCAACCAAAGAAAAGAAGGGAAGGAAGGAAACGAAGGCCAGTCATTGTTGCGGTAAATTTTACCGTAACAATGTTTGCAAAAGAAACTAGAGAGAAAATAAAATTGTAGTAACCGCCAAGTTTTCTCACTGGAATAATGTTGCTCCCTGAAATTTGTATTATCCGCCAGTAAAATTATGCTAAGCGACATTTTTAAAAATATTATTGTCTTAAGCAACCAAACGTCCATGAAAAAAAATTGTTATATGTCGCTTAGTTTAACCGAAATTTTCGCTTAGCACACTCATCCAAATAGAACTTGATCCATTTTTGTCGCTTATAATACTCCAGATATGGTTGTCTTTGCTTTTCAATATATGTCTATCAAGTAAGCTACTACTTTGTTCCCATTTATTTAGTGTTTTTTTGTTGTTGTCATCATAAGCCCATTTGACATTGTATCAAGCGCCAATGCTTTGACCACGAAAATGTACTAAGCGACAAAAACTTCTTATCTGATTAAAATTTCGATTTTGCAATGATGTCAAGTTTTGTATTGTAAAAATCCCTCTCCAAATCTGTTTCTTCCAATAAAATACACAAAAAAATAACTAAATGAGACGTTTTTTTCGTTTCCTGAACAATTTTAAAAATGTCGCTTAATACATTCTTACGGAAAGGTATCGATATGATTAACAAAGCTAATCAAATGCTCGGTTTTATCAAAAGAACTACTAGAGAATTTTCAGATCCCTATACCCTAAAATCACTTTATAATTCTCTAGTAAGGTCTGTTTTGGAATACTGCTGCATAATTTGGAATCTCTATTACAATAATTCCTTAGATAGAATAGAAAAAGTACAGAGGAATTTCATAAGATACGCTTTCTTTAAGTTGAATTGGAGGATTTCAAGGCCATCCTATAATAGTAGATGCTTATTATTTGGTATGCAATCTCTTAAAGATCGTAGGATATACTTTTCGGTGATGTTCATCAGAGATGTTACAACTTATCATATTAATTGTCCTCCGTTGTTTGCATTAGTTACAGGGGGAATTACGCCATCAAGGAGTACACGTTGTCGATTTTTAATATATGAACAGTTTCATAGGAGCAATTATGGCCGAAACGAGCCTATATCCCGTTGCATCAGGGAAGCTAATTTTTTCTGTAATAGACTTGATTTTATTTTCGATTTGCTCGAGAGACATCTTTAAATCCCTCGCATTAAATATAATTTCAGCTTCTTTTACTAATAGCACTTAAATTTTTATTCATTTATTCAAATCTTTTAACTATGTATGTTATTATTTTGTATGATTGTACTTTTATTTGTATATACCCACCAACGATTAATTATGTCAATTATCTTAGTCTATGAGAATTTATATTCGAATTGATGAAATAAACTAAAAACTAAAAAACTAAATAAGCCTGAATAAATTTAACACGTTGCTCGATTGTGTATCTTTCCATAGTTAAAATTGAGTTAGTCTGAAATTGAGAAATGTCAAATGAAATGCAGAAAAAAATTTGACGTTTAGGCTTGGTTCACATTCAACATCGGCCCTTAAAATCTAACCACTCTTTACATACACACTTTCAGTGCAAAATAAAAGGCTTAAGCATAAACAGAATAAGATTGGTACCGCTCGCTATTAGAATGAGCAAAACACACTCTGATTTGATAGCAAGTATACACTAGACCCAGTAAATCAAAATTTTTTGGTGTATTATTACTTTTGTTACACATTGTAATTATGTATTGTAAAAATATGTAATAATACTATTTATTATTGATGTTATGTATCTACCTAATAAATAACAACTTAAATTGGAACTGAATGATAATTTTGTATATAAATAATACCTTGTCGTAAATTTTTCTGTTGAAAATTTACACAACGAAAAAAAAAAAAAAAAAAAAAAATTTTTGCCTACGGCCTTGGACCTAACAGTATTTCTGTAACAAGAGTTAAAATGTTTGGAATGAGGTACGTCAATTCTTAGCTAATTTTTTGGCACTGTAGCGTGCATTTTTGACAGGACCTGTATTCAAAATTGAGTCCAAGTGCTGCTAGAAGTGAGTGTATAAAGGTCTCTATGTAGGCTCATGAAGCTGAAGGGCAGTAATTGCAGAAGATGAAGGTGAATTCAAATATTAAATTTTCTTCAAAACAGTTTCTTTGATTGGTACGAACTTATTTCTATTTTCAAGATTAAAGATGAGACCGACTAAATATTTACTAACAGAGGCAATGATTTATTGGAATAATGTGAGTTGACCGATTACTCACTTTGAACTTCCTAAAATTCAATATTTCCCTGAATCAATGTGTCTCCTGAAAAGGAAAAAAATTCTTCAGTTTTATTCTCCCAAGGACTCAACAATTATGAAGAGATGTGCAAGATTCCACCGGCCTAGGACCTAGGAGCCTTTTTCCTAAGATCGAATGAAATATATCTCTCTATTTTGACTCTCTGTCTTCTACTACTTTGCGTTGGCTTTATATCCCTGCAGCTATCTCACCATCCTGTCTTGTTGTAGAGATTACTACCACGACAGGATCTTTACCAGCTTTTGACGTTTATTTTCATTGACACAGCCAAATTACAAAAAAAAAAAAAAATAAAACATCAAGTGGAAAGTCTCTCCAGTAGTTCGAGTATAGTGGTTACAAAAAAAAAAAAAAACTCAAGAGAAGATAATGAAAACTGAAAATTACTTTTCCTTAAGGATTCTTCTTCCTTCGAAAATTGTATTTCTTTTATTTTGGCGATGGCACTCGGTGGTACTGGAGATGTAGGTATATTCTAAACTATTAGAATCTGAGCCTCAAAATTCAACCCTTTTTTGTCCCAAGTGGTTGCCAGGCTAAAAGGATGACAGGATTTTCTTCATGTAATGCAAAACACAGAAGAAGAGGGCAGACAATTTAACAACTACAACAGCAAAAAAAAAATATCCTTGCACTGCCGCCGAGCAGTTGATGATTTAATTTTTTTTTTTTTGTAAACCTACCTACCATTTGTGCGCTCTCCGGATAAACTAATAAAATTAATTTCAACGGAGGGAAATTAAATTTTCCGCGCATTAATTTATGGGAAATTGGAAAATATTGATCCGGACTTGATGACATGACAACGAGATAATAAGAGACCGAGGAGACAGCAGTCAAGTTGAGTCCGAGACCAATTGAGTTGAAACAAATTGGAAAAGGTTTATGTGCTTCTTATAACCAAACCAAGGCTTTCAGGTTCTACTTTATTTTGCTATCTTCTTTTAGGAGTTCTGACAACTTAGTATTTTATATTTATTGTCAACTTACATAGAAGATGTCATGCAATTGTCAAACAAAACAAGAAAATGTCCTTACCTATACTTTTGCTGCTGTCCTTTGAAGTTGTGATTTTTGTACTCCATTACATCCTTATGAATGCCCCACGACCTTAAATGACAACATCACCAAAAACCTCAAACGGAAATCCTTCGATGTTCGCGCTAACGATGGTCCTTGTAACATGAACCGCACAGCGTGGTTTATAATTAGTCATTTTGAAGTCGTATTCGACAGTGTAAAGGTAAGAATGTCCTTCATAATTCGCCTTCTTTGCATTCCCCAAAACCGACTCATTAATCTTCACAATCTGTTTCACTCATTATTATTTTTCTCTTGTTGACCTTTTTATTAAAAGTTTTTTTTTTTTTTTTTTTTGTTATCCGCGACCCGGTAGTGCTACCAATGTCCTGTGAAATAATGGAATATTGCCAACAATGTCATCCTTTTGCTTGATGGTGGGGCACTCCAATAGAGGGTGTATTCATATTGTCTTTGTTTCCTTAAATAATTACACGCAAAGTGACATTTGTGTGTGAGTTCGCATAAATAAAATATCCTGCACGTTGTTTATTTTTATTTTAATTAAAAATGTACACAACTACTGGGACTGGGTGAGTAAAAAGTAACAAGAAAAAAAAAACAATTTAAAAAATGTTACTGTAACTCTGGTGGCTTTAAAAATTGCTTCAGTGCTGGTATTTGTCTAGACCTTACACCGGAACTGGAAATCTGTTCGTGACTCTGGACAAGTTCGCGTAATTTATCACTTTGACGGTTCGGCAGAGTGCAGAAGTGCCAGAAGTGGTGATAGCGGGCGGCTTGATATTGGCCAGAGAGCACATTCCAATATGCTTAAGAGGGTCACAGAGACGAAGTGCACTTTTTCCTCCACATAGAAGTTTCCTTTCTACTCATCAATTATGCAGGGATACTGGATGGTGAATGCTGCCCAGCCAGTCACAGGTTTTCATTGTTATTCAGCAAAGTCGCGTAAAAAACAAACACACACATACACACACACAAATAGGAAAATAAAATTCTTGGCCAAATCGAAGATAAGAATAAAGGATAGTTTTGTAGGTATAGGAAGGATCCTTCAAATAAGAGTTTGATTTTCTTTCGATGAGACGGAACAAAATGGGATTTTTATTCAACTATTTGTTGAAAGTATAATAAATCTTTTCGGAACAAATCTCGAATGGCTTAGGTTTAGCTGAGGAGGTATTGGCGTTAATGTCATTCGATTTGAGCTGCGGTGGCAGAGGGATGTAGAAGACATATTTGTTATTATTTTTTGTAAGTCCGTTTAATTTGGCTTTGTTTGTCTAGAATTGTAGTGAAATGAAGTGGAGTAAACTGTCAGAAATGCATCTAAAGTGATTCTTCAATTTTCAAACTGAATGATTTTGGTTGAAATATGATAAATTGCCTTTCCCAGGGTTAACAATTATAATTGAACTTTAAAAAAGTATTGGGACATTTTTCGATGATTTGTATTAATTTGTCCTCGCTTAGTGGCTCTGAAACCTACCTCCCTTTCAGCAAGTTAAAGGACTTCCTTAAACTTCGTACGGAATACCTTTCAATCGGCATTCAACTTTATATAAAGAGCTGCTTTGAAAGATGCCTACTATTAAAAAATAGATCATATAGTTGATACAAATGTGCTACAATTTTACAAAATTTATGATAACTCAAATTTCGCAATACAACAAAAGTGTGATAATGTGTATTGAGTGATGGTGACACTGCAGATTCCTTCAATCTATCCCGAATCTCGAATAGATTTGAAGATAAGGAAACTGGGATATCGTTAGCTAAAGTTGATATCCATGTTATTCATTGTGTTCGAACACGACTCACACCGGGAAGATTACAGAAGAAGAACTGCCCACTATGATGTCATTTAGTCTACTTTACTTGTCAACGTACGTGGCTCCCGATCGATCCATTCAGAGTCTCTGCCTGAGAGAAGTCAGCTTCCAGTTCTTAGTAATCCCGAGCACGTTGCTTGCATTTATTTGGGTCAAGTGCTTCTGTATCTGGTCTTTAAGTCAGAGGTTCGGTCTTCCTTGTCGTCGTGAATCTAGAGACTGCGATTCGAAGACTCTCTTTGCTGGAAGATTGTTCTCCACTAGCTTATCTTGACCGAGCTCATGTAGTCGACGTGTTTTGGCTTTATGGACTTCATCAATATCTCATAAAACTCTGCTCCCAAATAAGACAAAATATCGGTCGAAGAATTTTTCTTCCGAAACAGCCTTGTATCATATCTCCCTTTATACTTATAGTCCAAAACTTTGCATCTTAAAGCTGGGCTGGTAGTAGAAATGTTTTTTTAAAGTCTCCACCTTGTCTTACGAATGAGAAGTTTTCAACCCATTTGTTCACCAAACCGAAGTAATATCGGCTTCCTAGAGTAATTCTTTGTCCGAACTCCACTACTCCGAGGTAGATGAACTCCTTGACTTCTCCCAAGTTTTTGCTATCAATAGTGATGTTTTGTTCTAGACGGTGGACAGATATTTGTTTGTATATTGGTAGTTAGTACTTGGTCATATTCTCATTTACCTTCAGACCAACAAGTTTAGAAGTAAATCAAGTCGCCTGATCTTCAATCGACGCACTTTAACTACTCATATCATCAAAATATCCCAAATATAGTTGGGGAGTTTTATTGAATATAGTGTTAACGCCATTCGGTTTTTACCTTTCACCGATATAACTTCATAACTGCAGAATGGCGGACGCAGCTCCAGCCCGTGGTGGATTTCGTGGAGGATTTGGTTCTCGTGGTGAGGTCGTGGTGGTCGTGGCAGAGGTCGTGGACTCGGTGGCAAGGAAGATTCCGAGGAATGGGTTCCAGGCACCAAATTAGGACGCTTGGTTCGTGATGACAAAATTCACAGCCTCGAAGAGATCTACTTCTACTCGTTGCCAATCAAAGAGTTCGAGATCATTGATTTCTTCTTGGGCACCGCCCTTAAGGACGAAGTTCTGAAGATCATACCGGTCCAGAAACAAACTCGTGCTGGTAAACGTATTCGTTTTAAGGCTTTCGTTGCTATCGGTGACAACAACGGTCACATCTGTTTGGGAGTTCATCTATCATCTTGGCTAAACTGTCTGTTGTTCCAGTCTGTAGTGGATACTGGGGTTAGAAGATCGCTAAACCCCATACCGTTCCATGCAAAGTAACTGGCAAGTGCGGTTCCATATCTGTGCGTTTGATTCCAGCTCCACGTGGTACTGGTATCGTATCGGCTCCAGTTCCCAAGAAGTTGTTGACAATGGCCGGTATTGCGGATTGTTACACCTCGGCCCGTGGTTCCACTGGTACATTGGGTAACTTCGCCAAGGCCACCTATGCTGCCATCGCCAAGACCTACGCTTACTTGACCCCAGACTTGTGGAAGGATATTCCACTCGGCATCAACCCATACCAAGAGTTCACTGATATCTTGGCCGACAAACCATCAAGACACGTTGAAGCATAAATTTGCTAAAATATATGTTGATTCACGATTCTGTTTGAACAGGCTGAAATAAAAAGTAATTGGCCTTCGCTATGCATCATCTTCTCTAGAAAAAGATTGAAGAAGTCACATGATATCGCATCTTCTTGTTAAAACCCTGTGCATGTTTGGAATAGTTCGAATAGTTCGAAGAAGCTATTCCCTAGTTGCACATAATATGACGTATTTTCCAATTTCCCTCGACACATTTGGATCAGTTTTCCCGAAATCCTCATTTCAGCTATCGCCATATAGAGCCCCTGCTTATTAATACTCTCTTTTTCGGCTTTGAAGTCGATGAATTGATGGTGAGTGTCGACCTGAAATTCGTTGGTATTTTCTAGGATTTACCTCAATATGAATTATGGCTTATGGTAGATATGACGGCCGTGGAAGTCACACTGGTACTTGCTAACTTAAGTATTACAGAACGGTTTGAAACGCTTACCCAGAACGTTGGAGAGGATCTTGTATACGAGATCTTTTTGTATGAACAATTCAGTATTATTATTTTCTGACCAATCGTGTTCCACAAGTCAGCATTCGATACCGTGCATGGCTAACGAATCTTAAGAAATTATATCGAAGATATGGGGTAAGAAAAGCTTGTTTACTGCTCGAGATGTTGGCCAAGCTTTTTCTCGTTTCATCAGTTTAAGGAATTGACGTCAGATTCAAAAAATGTTCAACTAGATATGCAGCGTTTTAATGCTGGATATTGTCAAACAGGGATGATAATTCCAAAAGGACTATGAGCATTGATTATTCTATTGTTGACATCTAAGTCCGATTTGCCATCTTATAATACTGAATTGCTTGTTACATGCAAAACAACTTATACAATCTTCTGGCTAGGAATAATCTGGTATTGTACATTGCCGTCAAACATTGTGGTCAAACATTTGATAAACCAGCAATGAACATTTTTGGTGCAGTTCTTCAATACAGTTTCTGATGAAAAATATATCATTTGGGGCGAAGTCCAGATTAATGAAACTTTTGAAAGGGGTTCCCCTGTCTCTTATTTGTCCCAAACAGTGGTTTCCAAATCATTGTCAATTCCCAACAAAACTAGAATGTAGATTACTACAGATCTCCTTGTTTCACTCTTGGAGGCACTCGAGATGAATCAGAGACGCTTCCATTGTGAAGAAGGGAACACCTTACACTGTTGTTAAGATATTTCAATAAGAGCGACTATCTTATCGAAGAATTACCATGTACAGAAATAGTTAATGTGCTGGGCAAGCACGCCAAAGGTACAGTGATTGAATTCTTATCTCTGACACCTAAAAATTCAGGGTATTGGTGGTTCTTGTCATGAAAAGTGTATACCCCTCTTAGACATTTACACTTTAAAGAAAATTTTAGGTCGCCTCCGCTGCATTTTTTAAGATCAAACTTTTAATATTTTTACTTCGTTATCGTGAAAATAACTCCATCCTCTCAAGATCTAGGATAGATTGCGCTCTCTAGAACAACCTAAAAACTTCAGGCAGTTAAAAATTCAGTTATTTTGGGATTCAACATGATGAATTCCAGGAGTATGTTGCCAACTTCATTTGATTTTTAGGCCTTAAGAAAATGAACCACGTTCTTTTGAATATATGCACTGGTGTTAATGCCCCTGGAAGAACAGCGTATATAAACAAGTTCGGGATTCTCATAATTCGCATGTTATGGTCATCATTTAGTGGGTTATATATATATATTCCCATCCAATTTTCTCTGCTCATTCTCATCCTTACAAGATTCGTTTTGCTGTTACAATGCCGGAAAATATCTTAAGTGATTCTGTACAGCTTTCTTGCGTCGCCTCTTTCTTCAGCATGTTTCACTAACTGCTCCACTCCCTCGGGTTGAATTCGGATAATTTCCGGACCGGTAGTTGATATCTATTCTAGGTTGAATTTTTACTTCTCTGGCCTGTGTTTCTGGACAGACACGTGCTGTTCATTTTTGTATTTTCTCCCCCAACTTTCCATACTTAT
This sequence comes from Philhelius festivus, assembly GCA_963931855.1. Taxonomy (NCBI): domain Eukaryota; kingdom Metazoa; phylum Arthropoda; class Insecta; order Diptera; family Syrphidae; genus Philhelius; species Philhelius festivus. The sequence continues at coordinate 231,729,825 of OZ007554.1, forward strand.
TCTCAAAACAACAGAAACCGTTTGCAACCACCTTTGATATGTCAATGCCTGTGCACAATATATCAGGACACTTTTTCCATCCAATGATGTCAATATCGTCGGCGTATACGAGTAATTGGACGGGCTCTAGGTTGGCTTGAAAGTCTTGTACAATTCTTTCAAGAACACTTAAAGAATTCATCACCTTTCTAAAAACCTTTTTTTGAAAGCAAGGTATGGGTGACATCTTTGCTAAGATTCATTAAGCAGCGTGTATTTTTAATCGGCATCGTGCAAGAAAGGTTTGCAGTTTCCAACAAACCTGGTGGCGTCCTTGTCATTTTCAATATTCGTTCTTAATTTATAATTATCAATCAGCGGTTGAATTGATAGGTGAATTCACCCCCTTAGTAAGAAAAAGAAAACATAGAACCACAACAACTCATAAGGAACCTGAACCTAGTAATTTCCAACTGTCAACCATTCCTTTGAGCATATTGTTGATAGGAATAGAGGGGGCCTTGAATGTTCTCCCGAGTCCAAACGTCTAAGACAGCGTTACCTTAGGATATTTTGGAAAAGTGGCAAAAAAAGTGGCACTCGAGAAAAAAAGGTGGCACTTAAAATTAAAAACAAAACAACACATTATATGTATGTATGAAAATTGACTTAAGGGAACAAATTTCACACTCATCTCAACGAATTTAATAGGAGTTGAAGAAAATACATAATTTAAACAATCATTTTAAGGTTTATTGCAACGTAAGCTAAAACTAAAAAATTAAACAGTTCATTTTGTATTGATTATTCAACAAAAATAAATAAATAAAAATGAATAAATAATAAATAATAATTTATTTAAAAGAATTCGTATCACATTTTACTTTCCTGTGATGGTTTCCCTATATTTTTTTATGAGGAGCTCATCTGGACTCCACTCAGCTAAATCACAGTTGCTTACTAAATTTAAAGAAGGCAACATATTTTCGCAAGTTTCAGTGTTTAGTCTGTTGGTGAGTTTGTTTTTCATCAAAGTTAGCTTGGAAAAACCCTCTTAGCGCAGGCACTGCCATGAGGCAAGGTTAAAATTTTTGCAACAAATTCATATAAATCGGAAAATAGGTATTTATTCAAACTATTTTTAATGTTACCCACTTTTCCAATGTGTGGGTTATGTTGAATTTTAAAACTTTGATGAAAGATATGAAAAGGTATGGAAAAATGGCATGGTGAATTGCTAACTTTAGTTTTACTTGTGGGGAAAAGTGGCACAAACTGAAAGGTGGTGGCTCGGTGGCACAGCTGAAAAAAAGGGGCAATTTGACACTTAAGTGGCACAGCGGTAACGCTGGTCCAAGATGAGAAACACTTTTAAGGACAGTAGGTGTCTTGGATGATTTGTTATTTTTCTAGTAAATGACACTACCCCCGAGAAAAACGTAATTGTTTTAAGGTGCCAGTGGCTGGAAACCGAACCTAGACCTCTGACATGAAGGAGTAACGCAGAAAGGATTTTCACAATCAAGCAGAACGTCTAAGCCATGCCGATCTTAATTCTTAATTCTAAGTCTATAAATATAAATAAAAGTGCATACAAAAATCGGCAACCAAAACCACAAGCGGTTCCCAAGCACGACTTCATAATTAATTAATTTATTCGTCTATGTGCAAATTTCTCCGACCGAAAAATACCTCTTGAAGTTAAAGTACCTTTAGTGTGGCAACGAGCACTCTCTATCTCTCTCTTACCGAAAATGACCTTGGAGTGTAGCATCAGTCACTCATAGAATTGTAATTAAACTGTTGGTTTATTCAACCATTTTGCCTTAATATGGTTGCTCTGCACTTTTAGCTCGACAATATAAGTGGACCATAGAGAATTCACATCCCCAAGTGCCATTCGCCATTCGAATTCATTTTCTGTAGAAATGCAAAAAAAAAAAAGCAAAACAGAAGCCAAACAATTCCATCCACCACTTTTCAATTATATTTCACTTCACTACGAAACACCAACAAAACCAAAGTAGAGTCCTTATCTCTTAAACCTCATCATCCTGGCGCACCTTGGCCGCCCGCCCCCGCCAGCCAACGATCGCACTGCTGCTGCCCGCACTCTACAGCTTCGAGAAGTTAAGCGCTAATGGCTAAAGTCGAAAATCAAATATTTTCCCATCACATCATCCCTTAATTATATAAAACGATAAACCTGTAATTTTTAATTATCTCTTCTATTCAGTTTTTTGTTGTTGTAGTTGTAGTTGTTGTTGTTGGTGGTGGTGATGCTGCTGCCGCTGCTTCTGTTTGTTGTTTTTTTTGTACCGATTTTGTGTTAGGAGGTATATCTGTGTGGCTGGGTATTATCGTCTATTTTTTTTCTTTTGCGTGCATAGGTAGGTATGTGGTGAGGGTATATCTCCATTCTTTGGTTTTGCTGGGTCTATGTCAATCGTAGTGTATACAATTTCTACACCTGGCTGACTTTTCTCTTTTTTTCATTTTGAGGGGTGGATAAATAATAAAACAGGACGAACAAGCAAAAGAAAAAAATTTAATGCGAAAAAAACATGCAAAGAAAACAATTACACCCGTCAACTTCATACTGAAACCCGGACCCCTATATATCTGCAAAACATTTTAAGTGCAGGGGGTGTTGTTGGTGGAGGCGTTTTTGAATAGCCGTATTATCATTAAACCATCCCTTCTGGATCGCCACGTTAATTTTCTGACTAAGAAAAAGAAAAAAACGAGAAAAATACAACCGGGATACCTTTACAGAGGAAAGATAGAAAATGTATTTGCTTCATTATTTAAGGAAGAAGATAAGGAAAGCATCCAGAAGGAAGCATGAATGACAACGATGCAAAGAAACTCGGCAATCATTTTCAGTAGGTATTCTGATGTCTTCCCTGAGTCGTCAGCTACCTTGGTATATGTATAGTTTTCTTTTTTCTCTTCTATACCACTACACAAAATTTTCAACAGAGAACGGTTTACCGTTATACAAAATATTTTCTCGGTCTACTCGAAGAATTTATAGTGCGTTCATCCATGACATGGCTAAGGAATTGCTCATCTAGATACACTGATAAAAAATTATTTGGAAAAATTTATAGAAAAGTTTTTATTTAAAAATATGTATCAAATAAAATATGCAATCTTAAGGTCCGTCTTCATCTTCTGCTTCTTTTTTCTTCCTCTTCTTCCGATTTTTCACTTTCTTATTATTTTTGCCGTTTTCTTCTGCTTCTTTTTGTTTTTTTTTCTACGTCTTGTTAGGCTTTTTCACTTTCTGTTTCTTCAGATTCTTCTTTTTTTCAGATTCTTCTTTTTCTTCATCGTCGTTTTCTTCTTCTTATTTTCTTCTTCTTTTTCATTTTATTTAACTACTTCTTCTTCTATTGCCTCCTCTTCTTTAACATTTCCTTTCTGTTTTTGTTTGTTATCAACTGGCATCATAACCGTCACTTCATTTCATGGTAAATTTGAGCTATTTTGAGCTACTTTTCCTAATACTCTTGCAAACGGATAACTGGTCGGATACAGAAAGCATAAATAAATGGTTCTATAGAGATAATCCCTACAAAGCTCACTTATTTATGAAGCCCTTGTTCGATCTTAGAAAACTAGGCACATAACGATACATAAAGATCTTATTTGTAATGCTAAGGAAATATGTAGCGTGAACCTCTTTTAATTTCAGGATTCGTGGATTAAAGATCCTTAGTTATTTAAACTTTAGAAAGTTTGTAATTGTTAATTTCAAATAAAATTACGTTTGTATTTTAATATAAATTAGTTTTGACAGTTTTATTTAAAAAAATTGAATGTAAAGAAAAAAATAAATATTAAGGAACAAAAGAAAATAATTAAAATTTCAAAGTTAGGTAATTAAATAATCAAATAAGGTGGCACGATTTAATGTGCGAGTTTTAAAGACGGAGGAGAACCCGTCCGTTAAATAAACTCTCAAATTAAACTTATCACCGATGTGCAAAACAAAAGCACTCAATTACTTAAGAAAGTATTATAAATCAGGGTTTATATTATTAAAGGCGGAGGAGGAAACCCGTCCGTTGAATAATAAACATTAACACAAGAAATATTCTCAAACTTCAAGTATGATATTTTTCTATCTGGACAATGGATTACCCGACTGTCCTAAGTGAAATATCAGACGAGAATGAAAATAAATCGACTGAAACTCTCCTTTTATACTTTTTGTTTACTCTATTGTCAACTTTTGTTATTTTATTTTCTATTACTTAGAACTTAGAAGTGAGTTTTTTGTTATTTTTAATTTTTAATATATGAAAGCTTTAATTTTTATTCTTGCCACCTTAATTTTACAAAAATAATAGGTATAAGAATAAAATAAAAGAATAGTTAAATAATATATGAAGTGCTACAAATAGATACCCGGGTAGAATTTTCGACTCGATAATGCCAAGGCCCCAGCTAGTTTTTCTTAGTTTCAATCATGGCCCTACCGACCAGTATCTAGCTTGTCCCTCGCTAATTTGTTAATGCTCTGTATATAATGGGCCTTGCTAGATGTTCCTATATGGGCCCTAGATGGGTCTTCACAAGTAGCACAAGAGCTACGGCAATTCTTAAAAAATTATTAGAAACAAAAAAAAATTTTTTTCTTTTTATTATTGTTGATTATTTTCATTTTTTCTTTGCCTCCCTGTATTCGACTCTTTAAGTGATTTTTTGCTGGAATGAAATTTTTTTTTTTTTTAATTTACCTCCACTGAGATTCGAACCCGAGTCCTCTCGCTTGCCGTGCTTGTGCGCTACCTATTGCGCCACTGTGATATATAAAATATCGTGTCTCAAAGTGCTACTCAAATAACTCTCTTTTAATTATACTGTTTAAAAGACTTGAATACGTATTAAAGAATCTGAAAAATACCGATTTAGGACCAAAACAAAAAAGTTATGTTTTTAGAAGGATAATGGATAGCCTTTTATAGAGACATATGTATAGGCACATCTAGGATACATCAAGTAAAAACTATATAGCCCCAGTATAAGTAAAATCTGAGAACGCCTATAAAGAGGCGACATTAGCTAAGGCCAATATAACACCCAGATACAATTCCTTATCCAGGCTACACCAAGTAAAAACTATCCAGGTCCCTTGTAGTTTATTTGTTACAATGCCAATAAAGAGGCGATACTATCTATAGACAAGATATCGCCAAGAAAAAGTTTCATATCTAGGCTACATCAAGTTAAAAATATCTAGGCCCAGTCTAAGATACTCCTGGAAAAGCCAATAAATAGGCATTTCTAGCCAGGTTCAATATAAAGCCAGGATAAGCATAAATTAGTCAAGATCCGCCAGGCTTGCATCTGTCTAGGCCCAGCATAGGATTTACTATATAATGGCCAATCTAGCTAGGGCCACGCTATTCGATAGTGTTTCCTAGATAATTTTCTACCCGGGTATAGAACAGTTCGGGAAAACAAAGGTCTTACTCAATTACTTACACTTTCAAGCATTCTTGTGCGGATGGTCGTTAAACATTATCAAAATATACTCTTTGCAGATTTGACACTTCCTCACAAGATGCAGTACCTCCGAAAAACTCATTTGTGACCTTCAGCATAGAGCTGTTACACATCTTGTTCAGCTGTTATCAGCTTAACAAAATTTTGTAAATGAGTTGATGTATGCTTATGTCAAACGCATACAACTTACTTTCTAAGAGTTTTTCGACAGACCAAGAGCTTCTGCAGATTTGTTCAGTGATTCGTGGTTTATGTCTATTGACCTGCTATTTAGAATAGTAGATAGGGTAGAATTCTAGAGTTGTTAAATCGAAGGATTTTGGTGTGTGCGAGATAATCATGTCCCCAAAAAGTTCGTAAAGTAACATCGATCTGTAGCAGTCGCCTTTGACAATTTGAATTCAGTATTGAATAACAAGCATTGATGCATTTAGTTCTGATGTAGGTATTTCGTATGGATTGGTATAACTCCATATTCCAAATCATCATCAGAGTGAGCCTCCGGGCAGAAGATAATTTTTTTTTTGCATAGTGCCGTTTGGAATGATTTTAAGAACCAAATACTTATTTTGAAAATAAAATTTTATGATTTGCAGACATTGGTCAACATGACTGCTATAACTCAACAAAAATGAGAATATGTTTTATTAAGGGTCCGTTTAGTACAATTTCAAGGGCGAATTTTTAGTTAAGGAACAAAATGAAAAGTTCATATCATTGTTTTCCTAAGTGATCCGGTAATGGAGTTAAACTTTATACCTACCTCTGTTGAAAGGTTATTTGATTTTGTAATAGTCAATTTATTATAATAGGAAATACACGGGGAAATGTGCTCTTACATGCAATTTCTTTAATTGAAAAATTATATATAATTTGTAGATAAATTAATTTTAACAATCCTTGTCAGGGTTGCAAATTTTCGAAGTAGTTTTGGGAAATTAAATTATATAAACATAACATATAAAAGTAAATTCAGACTTCAGACTTTTAAAAAAAATAGTAATCAAATATAGCTATTTTAAAGTAAATGATCCATCAACGAACTTGTATTTTTGTATAAATTTTATCAATTCAAAAGGTGGCTTTCTGTAAGTGATCTCGAAAACATTAAATTTTCCACGGTGCTAACCTTAAAACGATTTTAAAACTTGTTTTTTATGTAATACAGAGTGATCAGCGCTGTCTTTAAACATCTATTCCTTCCCGTAAGAATGTATTAAGCGACATTTTTAAAATTGTTCAGGAAACGAAAAAATGTCTTATTTAGTTATTTTTTTGTGTATTTTATTAGACGAAACAAATTAAAAAATGTCGCATAATACATTCTTACGGGAAGGTATCGATATGTTGGTTAAGAATTTCAAAGAAATGTAGATCATTAAAAGAGAAGTAGGGAAGAAGATTAATTTTTTTTCTCAAAATCGAAGTAGATCTGCTTCGATCGAAGTAAAGTCCGAACCCTGATCCTTGTTATTTAAATTTTTTTCTTCCTCCTCATTGAATAGAAATAAAAATTATTTAAAACTGATTATTCCAAAATCGAATGTTAAAAACGAAATTTATTTAACTCAGAGGAGTGTTCTAAAAGAATACATTTTAAATAATAAGATAGGATTAGAAAATTTGAAACCATTTTTAGTGTAAGAAATTTGTGAAGTACATTTTTTATAAACGAGACCATATGCTTTTTTTCGTAATTGAAAAAATATCTCAATTTAAATCATTCTTTTGACAGGAGTACGTGACGTTTCATTTTACAACTAAACGTGTAATTCTTTGGCTTGGGCAATAGATTTATTTTGAGGTCTATGAGGGACATAGCTCTCCGGTTTTATTATAAAAGTGAGATTTAGAAGATATTTTTACATTTGTACTTTTTTGTTCTGTTTTTTTCCACTTTCAATCGAATGTTTCAAAAGTTTTCAAAAATATTTTCAATTTTTATTCGGAATTTCAATCGAGCATGAGTATTTGAATTCAATTTTTAAAATTAATAATAATTTCTTAAATTTCTTACTTACGATAAAGTACTTATAACAAGTTATAAATTTGTCCAAAATCGAACTCAAAATTTAATCAGACTTAACATTATTATGATAGGGCAGACTAAAAAAGGAAGTCTCGCAACCCGGTCCGTCTGTTCGACTATAGCTTAAACGACTTGGCCGATTTTCTTGAATCCTGGTAGATATCGTTTTTAAATTTCCTCCCGAAGCGAATTTTTCCTTATACCAAAAATAACGGTATCGTTATTAGAAATCACCTGTCGGGCCGCTCAATACAAGTTGTATTGGACGGTTTTAAGTTTGAAATTCATAAAATAAATGCTGGTGTGCCCCAGGGCTCCATTTTGACTCTGACTCCCTTTCTCATGATCTTTTGTCTATAACTTCATTATTCTCAGCTTCCCATATTCATTTCCAGAATCACGTCCTTGTCTTTCAGACGTAGATTTTGAACGGCCAGCGTATAATAAATTGAATAAATTCTAATCTCGATTGTATTGTCAATTATGAAACCATAGACCGCTTAGAATTTAGTTCTTTAAAAACTCAAGCTGTCTTACAGCATTAAAACGAAACCAACCTTCATCCATGAGCGGTATTTGTATTCAGAAAATAGAACATACATAATATTTCAGTTTTTGATATGTGTATCACAGACTTCCTTTGTATGGAATGATCACAAATTCGACTTTGCCAAAGAAATTTTTCAACCTTTCTCATTTGGCAGTAATCTATAAGGCCTTTTTTCGCTCAAAACTCGACTACAATTCCCATATTTGAGCAGGTTCTCCAGTGAGTCACTTGAGTTTCTTAGACAGAATCCAAAAAAAGCCTTAAAAATTAAAGGTGATAGAAATGTAACAGAAATATTTGAATCTCTCGAGCTACACCGCAATGTTTCTTACATTTGATTATATTACCGTTATTTTAATAAATAGTGTTCTATTGAAATAGCCAGTTGCATTCCTCCCCTTTACCAATTCAACAGTAAAACTTGCACTTCAGGGAGTTCCCATCAGATTACCCCTGAGTCCAACTTAGCACGTACTATTAAATTTAGAGATTCTTTTTTTAACCGCACTACACGAATGTGGAATGCCTTACCTGACTCAATATTTCCCACTCATTATGGTATACGGACATTCAAAACCGATGTTCATCGGAATCTCCTTTTAAATCCTCTCAATATTTTTCTAACGACTCGCGCTGTGCATGCAAAGTTATAAAAGAAATACAAAATTGACAACCCGCTGTCAATTTGAGAACAAGAGATTTTGATCATTTTAACAATTTTATTGTGAAAATTAAAGCGAATGGTGACCTGCAATTGTTTGTGAAGGCGAGCACACTTGTTGTTAAATATTTACACAAATAAAGCAGTTTACAATTGATTATCCAAAAAAGCTTCTTTGGTTAAAGCCCAGGAAAATTGTAGTTTTGCCACTGCGTGCGATCTCATTTCGAGACTAGTGGGAGCCTTTGTCAATTCAATACCCAATGTTTGATAAATTCAGTTCATCTTATTTGGCAAATTTTCAATGTGAAGTACAAGTATATCTATTCAACAAATATTAAAATTCTTAATCATTAACGCAGGGAGATTCTGCCTGTGGCCTGGTTTTGTATCTAAACGATTAATACCCACAATATTATTTTCAAAAATGTTTTGTATCAGTGTGATTTAAAAAAAAAAACTCTAGGATCAACGAAATCGTATACAGGGTGCAAGGTTATGATTTATTTGAAAAATAACATTTTTGTTTCTGATTTTATTTACGTTTGGTATTTATTAAAAATTTAGATTGTGGTTTGAAAATACGAGTATGTTCATACATTATGTTTTAAAATGGTGATCTTGGTTTGCTTCGATCTGACCTGCTCTTTTTAAAGCAGTTTCCATTACTTTTCTTAGAATTTCTGGTCCCACCGTCCTAACTTCTTCTCGGATATTAGCCTTAAGCTGTTGTACGGTTCTCGGATTATTGTCACAGACCTTACTTTTTAGGTACCCCCAAAAACTAAAACCGAAAAATAAATTAAAATGCGATATTATTCGATCAACAAAAATATCCCTGAGGAGAGCCAGTTGGATGAGCAGTGTGAGATGTGGTTGAGGCTTGTGGAAACCACAACTCTGATATTGTTCTCTACACCTGACCTTAAAAAAATTTCAATCATTGCCCCATTTTGAAAGCCATTCACATTAATGTCATCGTTCTCGAAAAAAAAAACTATGATCAAATGATTTTTTCTGAGGTTATTCAACACCATACTGTGTTAAACGTAAAAAGCACGCACTTAGATGGGGTGGATTTGATGTTCAACTGATATTTTTGGATATTCGATGCCCCATTTTCTGCAATTTTGTTTATTCACGTTACCATTGAGGTAAAAATGAGCTTCATCACTCAATAGGCGTTTTTCATTTTGAACTCTGAGCTGAGCTTAAACACACTGGAACACCGAAATGTCAAAGGAGTCGATCTCCATTTTTATTTGTTTGTTTGTTGTTTTCGCCGTCTGTCTCTGTCATTTCACAAAAAAAGGGGAGGTTCAGCTCTATACTCCATCTGCTCGGTCATTTTATTCGGCGCTCATAGAGCTCCGAGCTAGCTCTGATTGAAAAAAAAACACAACCTGAGCGTTCTGTTGTGTCTAAGTAAAAAAAGAAACACAGATCTTTTTTTTTTGACAGCTCAGTTCTCTGCTCTGAGCTTAAATCGTCTATTATTAGTAGCTATGTGAATAAACTCGTTCTTCTTTCCGTACATTCTTGAAAACCAAGCATACTGAATACGTAGTTGAGGATCATTTACTTTCAAGACAATGTGTAACTGCCGTAATATACTCCGAAACGACCGCATTGACGTTGACATTAGTACCTGCTGAAAACGTCACCTGGTTGAAGCTTCGAGGTTTTCCTCTAGCACCCGAGCAATGTTTACATCATTTCGAAGCAGACGAGGTCTTCCAGTACACGAAAATTCACAAGATCACAGATAGTCCCTTGTTGCGTTGCTGAAAACGCTGGACAAATAGGTAAATTTTTGGAGCACTGAAAATGAAAGAAATTTCGGTATGATCTTTGTTTCCGAATAATTGGGCGCATTCACTAACCTAGTCACTACGTAGTCAACTCGTTCCGATTGGCTAAAGACAACTAAAAATTTAGTTGAAATTTCCCCTCAAACGTAGTGTAAAAATTTCTGCTTCAAAGATAGTGGATATTGATTTTGACGTTTTACAATCAGCTGTTTGTTGAAAATACAAATTTAATTTTTGGTGGAAGATATTTTCGAAGTGAAATTATTAAACAAATTAATATTATAACTATCTTATAGTTAGGTATTTGATGTTATTTAATTTAAACTGTAAGAAAAGTTTATTTAAAGTTCTCAAAACACAATTTTTCTTATTTTATATGTTTACATCTGTCATAAATACGACAGTTTGAATTGACTAGCTTTGTAGTGCAATTTTGCATTCACAAAGCTAGTTGACTTTTTGACTACGTAGTGACTAGATTAGTGAATGCGCCCATTGAATTTCGACTTTCAAAATAAAATTGAAACACTTTGGTTTTTTGTTCTCTACTGAGTCTTTCCATCATAATTTCCCAAGTTTTCCAAAGTCAAAAAAGAATACGTCAAAAAAAAAAAACTATTCAATACTTAAATCATAACGTTTCTTATGCGCCACCCTGTACTTTTATAGAGCTCGTGACATAATGTGGAACATCTTCTAAGTCTAATCATAGTTTTCATCGGAAGCACAGGTTTAATAATTTTTCTCTTTCTCTCCTTAAATAAGTGGTATATCGTTTCGCTTTCCTTTATAAAATGTTCTTCTCTCTTTTTTCCAGAAAAGAAATAAATTATTGTCGCATACGCTCTACTTTGCATTGATAATGGAAGAAAGAAAATCGCACAAAGTGACGATGCACACTCACACACGCACACTCGATAGACAGTCAAACAAAATGAAATATTCCGAAGGACAATTGCATTGTTGCATATTCGCTTCCTTTCTTTTCGAAACTATGACGATATGATGATGACGTTCATAACGAGAAATGCGTTTGAGGAAGAAAAACAAACATTTTTAGGACACAAAAAAAACGACTTCGTTGGTAAGATAAAACAGTTTTTCATATCCTTTCAATACAAAGTCATAGGATTACTGCTTTTATCTGTCGATACTTTCAAAGGGTTTTTTTGTCAGTCTTAAGGGAAATTCATGTAATTTGAGCAAAGGAAAATATGTAGAATTATTTTTGGAGTCCTTAGAAAGTCGTAAGGTGTTTGAGTTCTTTTCTTATCTTGTTTGTTTGATAAAATAATTCTCAAAGTGACACAAGTATGAACGCCCGCCCCCTTAATCAAGGAGTCAACCCCCTTTGAATTTTCGCAAATTGTTCTTCAGATTCTTGGCGTCTATGACAGGAATACATTTTCCAACCGTCACTGATTGTGTCTTAAATTTTACATTCAACGCTGGGAGGACATATGCCGAAATGCCTCCTCTTATATTCATCAAGCTCTCACTGGAAGATAAAGACCAAAAAAAAAAAAAAAAAACGGAGCAAGAAAACGACAAGGACGAAGCTTGACTGAAAGTGAGATCTTAATTAAAACCGAAGCGAAATTCAACATTGATTCCTTTCAAAACTCAAACTTCTCCGAGGAAGAAAAACATACACGACCAACACCTCCCCCCACCCTCCCCAACTGTAAGGATGCGGGTAAGGAGATATTTAATTTCCCACTGACACCTCCAAGGGGTAAAATATTCACTCCCTCCTGCTTCTTCCGCTTCAACCCCATCAGAGTTTATGTGTTAAGCCCGTTTTTATGGCTATTAATTTGTCTGATGTAAGAAATTTTTGTACAATTTTATTTTTATTTTTAACTAAATGTATAAAATATAGAGATACGCTATGTACTCGTGTATGTATGTGCGGTGGCTGTGGAGTCACTTATTACATTGTGATGTCTGGAGTCGTAAACTAGTGAGGAAGACGACAACTCGGTTCTGTGTGCCAAGCAATTGCTTAGCTCAGATAATTGAGTTGAACATTGTGCTAATTGCATTTGATCCTTCTGCATCAGTTGGTAATATGGGAGGTGGGGCGATAGCGGCTGTGTGGTGTCATGCTACGTTGATGGCGACGTCTATAAAAGTGTCCTTAAATAATTAAATTTTTCTTTTCTATTAGTTTTTTTTTCTTTCGTTGTTTTTGTTTCTGTGGATGTGGATGTGGAGTTTCTCTGCAGTTGAATGTATGATCGATAAATTTTATCGGAGCAATTGATGTTATGTTGTGGGGCGAGTCGGTGAAAGCAAAGGGTGGAGTTGAAATTAATTGTTGTATAAAAATTGAAAGAACATGGCAGATAAAGTGCTGATTTCTAATTAGTTTTTATACGAAAATAAAACACGTAAGAATGTGTTCATTTGGAAATGATGAAATTTATATAAAATAAGGGGTAGTAAAGGCCGCGAAGATGTGATGGGGGGAAGATATTCAAGATGAAATTAATAAAAAGTTATTTCTGAGATGATTTCTTAGAAGATATCTATGGATTTTATAATATTGGCTTTCAATGTTTAAACATTCTAAGGTTCTTATTCAAAAAGACGGTGTCCCATCTACCCTTGTTTTAAACTTGGTAGTGAATGGGCCGTTGAAGCGCAGAGTAACAGATTGATTGCCTATGCAAATAACTTTGATATTGCCCTATGAGCAAAGCATCATTATACCCTAAAAGATCTCTTGAAGTATGACTTAACCAAGCTAACAAACTGAGCCAGTCGGTGTGGCCTGGATGTTAACCCTCACAAAACAGATCTTGTCCTTTTCTCTGAAAGGCATACCACTAAAATTCTTCGACCAAGGAAAATACTTGGGTCATATTTTAGATCAGAAGTTAAGTTCGAAACCTAACATGCAACACAGAGTTAAAAGGACATCAGTGGCACTCTTCTCACGCAAAAAAGCTATTGGGAATAAATGGGGGCTCCAACCCCGCATTACCCCGCCCTCACACCTCCAAAATCAGATCGATTTTAACATATGGCGTTGCAATATGGTGGAGTGTTCTATACACAAACATTAATTTATTAATACTAAGCAAGGTCCAACGGTCAGCTTCTTTTTACATGGACGGAGCACTTCGTACAACTCCCTCCACTTCACTGGACATTCTGTTCTATCAAACATCCTTCGATATATTCAGCAAACACATGGCTGCAAACACAGCTGCCTAGCCTACTCGAATTTCTCATGCCAACAAAACCCAGTTAGAGAAATAATTCCTAAGAGAACCGTTTGGCAATACGAGAAAGCCAACTGGGACGGTCTCAACGATTTCTTCAGGAATTTTAACTGTTCGCTATGCTTCCTCGATAGTGACGTGGACTCCAGTGCAGATATGATTACAAATTTTATTCTTTTCGGAATGAGAAAGTTTATCCGGAATAGGGAAAAATCTATCAAACCGAAAGAGAACTCATGGTTTGATTCGAGCTGTAAAGAGGCTATTAGGGTCAAAGTAGTAAGTTTCCGATATTATAAAGCCAACCCTACTGAGGAAAAAAAAAAAGACCTGTAATGGTCATATTTAAAGAACCAAATTCTTACATGATCAAAAATTACGGCAAAAAATACTAGAATGTCCCAAAAGTAGTAAAAATTGTTGGTCATTCGTAAAAAATGTACGAAATACTACTTCGTCTTCGGTTCCTACGCTCAATTTCAATGACAGTCCTTATGTCAGCTCTCAAGAAAAAGCCAATTTGCTTGCAGCACAATTTGCTGTCAATTCGACGCTACCAGAGAGTGCCATGATTCCTCCTATAATTGAGAACGTTAATGATTCTATGAGACAAATCTTCTTTCGCACTCGTACAGGTGCAAGAGTACTGAAAGATCTCGATATACACAAATCCGCTGGCCCGCATAGTATCGCCCCAATTGTCTTGAAGAGGTGTTCTTCAACGCTGGCAAAACCATTGCGTAAGCTTTTCTATCTGTCCTACTCTACTGGCCTCTTTCCGAGTGGATGGAAAACAGCATTTGTCCAGCCTGTCCCTAAAAAAGGCGAATCCTCCTCCACCTCTAACTATCGTCCAATTGCAAGAAATATCTTGAAGAACGAAAGCTTCTTAATGACCGGCAGTATGGCTTTCGTAGCAATAGGTCCACAGGTGATTTGATGGTATATCTCACCGAACAGTGGCACAAATCTTTACATCGTTTTGAAGAAAGTAAGATTATTGCACTTAATATTTCAAAAGCATTTGATAGAGTTTGGCATCAAGCTCTTTTATCGAAAATGCGTGCATTTGATATTGATGAATCTCTTCTTCGATGGATTAGACACTACCTTTCAAACCGCTCAATACAAGTTGTATTGGACGTTTTTAAATCTGAAGTCAATAAAATAAATGATAGTGTGCCACAGGGCTCCGTTTTGTCTCCGACTCTCTTTCTGATATTCATCAACGATCTTTTGTCTGAAACTTCTAATCCATTCAATTGTTTTGCTGATGACAGTACCCTCAGTTTCTCATATTCGTTTCCAGATACATATCCTTGTTCTTCGGATGTGAATCTAGAACGGCGGCGTATGATAAGCTCATTAAATTCTGATTTGATAGCATTGTTAAATGGGGAATGAAAAACCGTTTAGAATTAACTTCAAAAACACAATCCTGTCTCCTGTCGTTAAAGCAGAACCCACCCCCTATGCCGCTATCGATGAGTGACACTTGCATTGAGGAAACCAAACAGCTCTCAGTTCTCGGTATGTGCGTCACAGACCACCTTGTGTGGAATGACCACATATTCGACGTCGCCAAAAACGCTGCTAAGTGCTTAGGTTTCCTTAGACGTTGCAAGAAATTTTTTACCCCTTCTGATCTGGCTGTCATCTATAAGGCCTATATTCGTCCAAAGCTCGAGTATAATTCCCACATTTGGGTAGGTGCTCCAATAACTCACTTGACTCTCTTGGATAGAATTCAAAAAAAGAGCTTTAAAAATGATAGGTGATACAAATATAACAGAAACATTTGAAACTCTCGAGCACCGTCGCAATGTTTCTTGTCTTTCACTATTTTACCGGTATTTTTATAAACACTGTTCTAGTGAAATAGCCAGCTGCATTCCACCCCTTAAACTATTTAACCGTAATACACGCGCTTCAAGGAATGCCCATCAGTTAACCCTTCAGCCCAATTTCGGACGTACAGTTAAATTCAGAGATTCTTTCTTTAGCCGCACCACACGAATGTGGAACGCTTTACCCGACTCTATATTTCCCTCCCATTGTGATCCTCAGATATTCAAAACCAATGTGCATCGGTATCTCCTCTTGAATCCTCTCCCACTTTCCTAAAACGCTCGCACTGTGCTAAAACATTTTAAGGGTAGTCATAATCCCTTTTAGTGCGCTTAAATTATATATAAAAAAAAGTGGATCAATAATAAATTGGCCACTTCATCATTCTGAACACATTCGGATCACTTCCTAGTATAATCGCTTAAGCCATCCCTCAGATTCAGTTTGATAAAAGATAAATCAAGATGCTATACAGAAAACAAATCTTAGGTGGAACAATATGACCAGCTTGGCGGCAAAACGGATTTGACCAATGCTCGACCTGAAGTGCTTCAAAAGCATATTATCTTTAAGCAGATCGCACATGGGCTTCGTAAAAGGTTTTATAACAGGACAATGTTTGATAGGCCAGCACGCGTAGTGGCTTGGAGATTGTTCTAACGATTTCTGCAGAATCTGCATAGACGAAGAAGACGAGGAATCGATCCCTCAACTTCCCGGTATATATCCTGTGTCACCCATTTCAGGCCGAGATGGTTAAGAGACTAGAGTCCCAAAGGTTAAAAATTCCTAGAATCATTTTGGAAAAATCGAAAATACCGTTTCCAGAGTGATGCAACGGCAGAAGACTCTCATGATACTTAATAAAGCCAATAAAAGTGCACTCTGATAGGTGAGCCTTTTATAGATCAATCATGAGCGCTGAGCTTGTCTCATAATCAATGACTAACGTTAGCGGACCTAACATTGTTACAGCAACATAGGGTTACTAACGATTTGAATCTACTTGAATAATTCTTTGGATATTTTTGTGATAGTTTTTGGTAAATGATTCCGTCTCTACAAACCTGTAAGCAGAGCTCTTTTTACTAAATAGACCCTTAACTGTTTGAAGGGGCTAATACAAATAAATTAAATACGAGTAGAATCTTATTCTAGTGACTTACAATTCTTAACTTATATTTATTGAAGGATTACTCACTTAATGGCAAAAGGGCTCTACACCGCTGAATCGAACACAGACCCTCTACATGAAAGTGTTACACACTTACCAGGAAGCCAAAGAATTTGAAGGATTGGGCCGAAATAATAACCTTCTAGAAGGGCTAATGTCTGAAATCGTGTTGAATATACAATTTGACAATCCATTTTCTTAAAGAAATATTAATTTAATAAATCATTTTGAGGAATTAGAAAATCTTTAAAAAAATAATTGAAAATGTTAAAAACTCCCAAATTTGTATTTTCAACACAAAATTAACAATTTTTTTTTTTTTCAAAGTTACAAAGATCTGCTTAATGAAAGGTGATAGTGACTAAATTGAAAATATTGCTATATAGTGTTTGTGGCTTAAATATTAAATTTTGCGGAATTAAATTTTGATTGAGACCCCTGATGAAAATAAGACGTATCCCTTGAGAGATTTGTCAATGTTTAATAGAATTTACAGCTGAACTGATAAATTTCTATTTGCGACATATACTTGGTGCTATATAGCAAGTTATGTATTCGTAAAAAATCGAACTCGAGATTCTGGTCAGACTTGAAATTACAAAGATTCTTTCTGTTAAACTGCAGCCTAAAAGGCTCGTACGGTTTTCATTAAACTTGGTACATAGATAGAATTTTTTAATTTTTCCCCCACACGTTTTTTAAGACCAAAAATGGCGGTGCCTTCCGTACAATTTTTTAAAATTTATTTTTTCTAAAAAACTGTCCGACAGATTTTCTAAAAAATAATTCACAAAATTCAGTTAAAGCTTGCTAATGCTTAAAATAAATTTCTGTAAAATGGTTATTAATGATACCCTCTATTTCGAATAGTACTATTTTTTCGAATTTCTCACTATCGGAATAGGGGATTTTAATGAAATTTTGTATTCTTCTAAAAAGTTTGAAAAAAGGTGTCAGTATTTGTTTTTTTTTTCAATTTATTTTAGTTCGTACAATAATACAAAATTACAGTTGGAGTTCCAAAATTATTTCTTAAAAAAGTTAAAAATCTTATATAAATAAAAGTTTATTTAAAAAAAACGCTACAACGATTTATTATTTTTGTTCTTACACAAACTAATATTTGCTTTATAAATCACATGGCATCCTGTTCTTAGGTCGAACATTGTTCCTTAGTAAAACTAATTTTCTAAATTTTTTAGTCTCTTACAAAAGACCAAATTCGTGCTATCCAGTCGGTTTTTGGCTTCGACATTCTTGTTTACAGCAGAACCGATTTCAATCAACATATTTATGAAAAATATTTTTGCGGATTTAAAAAAAAAAACAGTTCAATTGATTGGTAAATATTTTGTCGAATAAATTAATATTTAACCATGGTACATATTCCAGCGTTTTGTTTCTTAAGCTCAAACATATTTAAAGCTAATTTTAATTTCTTTAAAATGAATCTCAATGTTAAGTATGTTATATAAACTCAAATGTATACTCTGAAACATTCTTAAAAAATGGTATTTTTAATTTTTATTGTTTAATAATTTCCTAGAGTAACAAGAACTAAAAAATTTTGATAATCATAAGAACTTACTAAACAAAAATTTACTTACTTACTTAACCGACTCCCGATCCATGGAAAGTCTCTGCCTGTGGTATTGCGGTCTTCCATCGGTTGCGATCCCTCGCGAGCTCCCTCCAGTTCGTCGAGACCAAGCGCTCTTGCGTTTTTAACCGCCTGTTCCCTGTAGCGGAGGTTCGGTCTTCCTGTCGTCTCGAACCTGGGGGCTGGGATTCGAAGATTTTCTTGGCTGGGGCGTTGTTATCCATTCGCTCGATTTGACCGAGCCAGTGTAGTCGACGTGTTTTTGCTCTTTGGACTACATCCACATCTTTGTATAGCTCGTATAATTCACGATCGAACCTTCTCCTCCATTCACCCTCTTCGCATGTAGGACCAAATATGCTTCGAAAAATTTTTCTCTGAGAGTGCCCAGTATCAATTCCCCGTTTTTACTAATCGTCGGGTAAAATTAGTGTTTTGTATGTCTTTCGAGAAGGAGTTTTAAATCCATTTGTTTGGCCAAACCGAAATATCAGTGGTTCACTAGGGTAATTCTTCGTCGGATTTCCACTAAGGTGTCGTTCGTGGAATTGATACTTGTTTCGAAGTAGGTGAACTGCTTGACTATCTCGAAATTCCTGCTACAAAATAAATGTATGTTGTTTAAGATTAAATCTCAAAAAAGAAACGAAAAACACGTTAAACTACAAAATTTGACGAAGAATTGCTTAAGATCATGGCAATTAAATTGGGCCACTAATCAAGTGTGTCCCCTTGCCAAAAGTAATCCAGCTTACCTTTTTTTTCTGCCCCCACTATTTTCTCAAGACATTTCAAAGCAAGTGCTTCAGAATTTTGTAAGAAATTATTCTTTGCCACTCGAAACATTCAACTTGATTTATTTTTTTAGATTTTTTTTATATCCCGGTTGAGCCCCTAAATGGTGTTTTCAGTTAACTTAAAAGTCAATTCAAAAATAGTAATCAACAAGGTCCATTCGAGCTTTGTTAAAAGAAGCCACAAACAAGCAGCACTTTCAACTTTCGCTAAGTTTCTGGTCATAAAATAAATTAAGCCTTAAGACTTTAGTAACAACTCTTGTCCGAATAAAACATGCAGCCCTTGATTAAAATTTATTTATGATATTTCTTGAGCAATGCCATATAGTGTTAAATCGTTTTACATTTTTGACATATCTCTTCCTTTTTTAAAGTAAATATACCCATGGATTACCTCGACAGTATACACCTAGTTCCAGTGTCCCTACTTCTGGGAAAAAAACATTTTATATTCAATCCAGCAACTGTTGCCTTCCAAAATTACCTTTTGAGTAATTTTCCATAGAGCCAGGTTAACAACTTGATGCCATTACCATTGCCGCTCATGAAATATTATTAATATTAATTTTTATCGCACCATAACTCAGGCGGACCTCTGGATTCAAATTGCAAAAAAGTAGAATAAACTTGAGCTGGGTGTGTCTGTGTATATGTGAAGCGCGGGAAGTAATGAACATGACATAATGCTATTATCCTTGCATCCCAAGCTTATACATCCCTTCATTGCACAACGGAGTGAATATGAAGTCATATCCGTGGATATATCCACACACACACTCAGTCAATTCTACATACAAACACACAAATATAAATTTAAACGCGCAAAAGAGATTAAGTTAACTGGCAGCGAGGTCTTAAATTTTGTAAAATGGTTTCATGAAAAACCAAAGACGAACAACTATCTACATCCTCGAGACTAGAGAACTTTTAGACTTTGTGTGTTTGTGAAAAGGACCAAGCGAACACAACCCCTTTACATCCACACCCCACACAACAAAAAATCAAAGAAAAGCGACCAAGATTTTCTCATCTAATGCGAAGATGGATCAACCGGGTATATGCATAAATTTACATAGATTCTGAATATTCTGATATCTTCTTGGGCTTTGGCTTGGGCCTGGGCTGCAAGCTGGGAGGTTTGTGTATGGATGCAATGGGGTTTTAGTCCAGACCATTTGTTTCTGTAGACAATATGCAAGATGGAAGAATAAGAATTTAACATCCTTTTATGTGCCAATTGCAGTTATAGCAAATATATAAGCAGAGGATTTATATTTCTTCAATATTGAGTGTCTAAGCTTTTTGTTGAAGACTTTCTGTATTCGATTCGCTTGAAAAATGTTATGATTTTATTGGCTTATGGAATTAGTTTTATAGCTTATTTTATGTACATATAATATATAGTCTGTGTAAATGGAATGCTTTGTTTTTGGTTAAGTCATATTTCTGTAAAAATAATTCAAGCACGATAAAGAGCTTTTCAAAGAACAATACCGAAAAATGCATAGAAAAATATCAAATGATATTGCGTCTTCCGCAATTATTATTCAGGGCTATAGGGTATGTACAAATTTGACGCGAATATTTCTGTACATACAAAGTTTGCTTAGCTTTAAGTCGCAATAAACAACTTTTCCATAAGATATGAAAAAACGGCGTAGATTATTAAATTAACTCAAAGGCTTACAAGACTTTATATAGCGAGGAATAAGCTTACACAATGATTCTACCAAGGCTTGCCAGAATGGGCTATATGACAGTCAATTAAAATTGGGCTACAAATCTAAGCCCAAATCGTACCTTGTACGATATTTTTTTTTCGTATGAAAAACATATATTTAAAACACTTGCTACCCCTTTAACCCTTAATGTATGTAAGAATTTGACGCCGCTTTTCATTCACTGAGTATACTCATTGGCTTTGACTGTTCTTCGACTTTCTCTGTTCTTCCAGAATTTTTGTTGGTATTGATCTACTATTTGGGGAACTTTTTTTTGATCCGGATTTTGAGCTACAAACTTTCTAAATTGGGCTATTCAACTCGATTAAGGCAAGACAACTCTGGTTTGACAGAAATCCTGTTCGATGCGACTATTGAAGGGCGTGATGATGAGGTGGTTGATGCCAACTTCTCACAGTCGTAGGCTTGGGCATATCAAAGTGCAACTCAACACGATTGCATAGTGTATTTCTTCCTTTAGACTCCTTTGCAGTAGGCAATTTTTGAAATAAAGAAATAAGGATATTTTTGGGGCACGTTATCTTATAAAGCGTCTTCCAATAGGGACGGGTAGCAGTGCTTCGCTGTGACGCGCTTTCAGGAACTTCGATTTCCGATGACGCTGAGACATGACTAAGGTTGGTATAGTATATACCTGAGGAGATAAGTTCGGTTCCGAACTTACGGGACAAATCACACAATCTCGATGACCAGTTCACGTTGCCTCTCTGTAAGATAACCTTGCCTTATAATCGGTAGTGAAGAAGGTCCATTGTTCCATCAGATTTGTGAAATTGAAAGCTATCCTACTGAAACCGCAAGTCGTTCAAATTCATATCAGTTATATTGGGCGTGTCAATTAATCTAGTGCGGCCTAAAAAGTACTGATGGCTGATGGACCAACTCCTGGGAAGAATCGCTCAACCTGCTTCTAGATACACATTTCCCAAACTATTAATGACACTTATAATATTGTGTGGAACAGTTGGTCAAACAATCAAGGTAGCGGAGCACGAATTTGAAGTGGTGCAATCCTTTAAATACCTTGGGTCAATAGTAGCAGCCGATAACAATATAGAAGAAGAAATACGCGGGCGGCTTCTCAAATCCAACAGAGCCTACTATAGTCTGTCAAAGCTCTTCAAATCCAGAAATCTCACCATAACTTCAAAACTGCTGCTGTACAGGACCATGTTCCTGCCAGTACTCACATATGGATCCGAGACTTGGGTGCTTACCAAAAGGCACTCCGACCTCTTAGCTGCGTTCGAGAGAAAAGTCTTAAGGAGAATTGTTGGCCCCATATGTGAGGAAGGACGATTCCGGAGACGGTACAATCATGAATTGTACGCAATCTACATAGAAGCAGATATCGTGACAAAAATTAAGCTCGGTAGACTCCGGTGGGCAGGGCACCTAGCTCGCATGAGCGAAGAGGAACCTGCTCGGAAAGTTCTTTGTGGTACATTCTATGGTAGATGACAGCGTGGTAGACCACGCTTGCGCTGGAGAGATGGCGTAGACCAGGACGCCCGAAGCCTTGGGGTGCGCAACTGGATGGCGTCGGCTAGAGACCGGGATAGGTGGAGAGACTTGTTGAAAGAGGCCAGGACCGGAACCCGGTTGTCGAGCCGATGATGATGATGATAATATTGTGTTTTACAATTTCTTAACTTATGCACAAGGTTTGATTACAAGGGAAAAACTACACTGGCTAGTCAATAACTTCAAACCATA
This sequence comes from Philhelius festivus, assembly GCA_963931855.1. Taxonomy (NCBI): domain Eukaryota; kingdom Metazoa; phylum Arthropoda; class Insecta; order Diptera; family Syrphidae; genus Philhelius; species Philhelius festivus. Next base: position 231,752,479 of record OZ007554.1, read on the forward strand.
TAAAATCAGCAGGACCAGACGGCATAACACCAGTTGAAATTCAAAGGATTACCGAGATTATTTTGCAAATCCTAGAGATGCATGCTCCTTAAAATTTATCTAAATTTGGTCCTTATTCCTGTACTATGAAGAATAGTCAGAGTTCTATGTAGAAACAAAAGATCCCAGACCTATTAGTCCATCATCAATCATTCTCAAAACTTTTAAGCGACTGATTGATATCCATTTAGGCTCATGAATCGACGAATGAGCTGTTGAAATATCTGTAAGCGGAGATAAACAGGGTCTTATTTTAGATGAAAAATTAGGTTGCGGAGCACTTCGTATGACTTCCTCCGCTGCACTGGAAATTCTGTTCCATTTAACACCCTTTGATATATTCGGAAAACAAACGGCTGAAAATACAGCTATTTGACTAAAACCCTCTTTTCAATAGATCAATACTGAAATTGGCCACTCCATAATTTTGAACTCATTCGGTTTAGTTTCAAGTAGCATCGATTTTACCATCCATCAGATTCAATTTGATAAAAACTTTCAAGTAACCATCCATTCTAGAGAAATCTGCGAGGACATATCATTCCTGGAAGATGATTTAATCCTTTTTAACACCGATGGAACAAAACCTTATGACGGGGTTAGTGGAGAGATACTAAGTTGAAGTCTGTGTTTTCGTCTTCCCAAGCATTTTAGTTTGTCCCAGGCAGAACTTTTGACTATTAAAGAAGTCCTGTCTTGGCTTAAAGAAACCCTAATATCAACCAAAGATGTTGGCATCTTCTCGGACAGCCAAGCAGCCATTAAATCTCATGATTCTGTCTCTTCCAGCTCAATAACAACTCTTTACTTCATCACTGATGGAAATGGCTCAGCAGTATAACATTCACATCTGCTCTGCTAGATGCCAGGCCATAGGGACATTTCAAGAAATTGTAAATCTGAAGAACTCGCCAAAAGTGGAACAATGATACCTTTGTTTCAAGATAAGGAATAAAAAGTATTCCCATCGCTACGTGTAAACCTATGCTAAAGCATAGCATATTGAACATACTATTTACAATTTGGCTTACAACTAATAAGAAACTACATATATGTATGAAAATTTACATTTGTTGGCTCATAGGGGGCCTAACTATATACAGTAACTTAAGTTTAATTATTTTTATATAAAATTTAAATGACAAAAAAAATTATATTTGAAAGGTCGGTTGACTGTATTGTACTCAGGGTGTTCATTCCCGGTTGTCAGTGCTGATTTTTGTAGGTTGTGGGCAGGGATGGCGTTTTAGCCTTGGTGGTAGGCTAACCCACTGTCAGGGTAGAACGAGAATACTTCCTCGTTGTACATGATTACGTTGTCATACAGAGTTTCCATCACACTGAGGTACCTCGGTTCGGGATGTCTTTGTTCTGTGGTCATCCTTCTCATTAGCTGATTCCCCATTAGTTCCTTCGTTGAATGAACTAGATATTTGTCCAGTAGGATTAAATTCGCTTCTGTGTAGAGATGATCGTTCCTGTAGTGTTTCTGTCGTTGACGGTCGAAGTAGAGTCCAGTGTAGATCCTCAGTATCTTCCTTTCGAATAGTTGAAGTTCCTTCATAGCTGTCTTCGATATGGAAAATCAGACTGAGAAGGAATAGCTGATCACTGGTCGCAGGAGCTGCTTGTAGATCAATATTTTTATCGGTTGGCTAAGACCTGATCATCCTTCCAGCAATGGGTGCAAACGGCTGAAGGCGCAGCTGGCCTTTTTCAGAACATTTCTTGAGTGCAGGTTAAACCTCGTTGAAGTTCACTCCCAGGTATCTACTTGACGTTTGACTTTGCCACTATGGAAGATCCGTCAGGGAGTTTTAGGACCAGACTTCTGCAAATTGTTGCAGTGCGAATGCCTCTACCAGTTGAAGGTCTCCTGAAGCAGACAAGTTCCGATTTGAAAGTGCCGATTCGGATTCCCCATTTCTGATAGAATTGAAAGAGTCTGTCAACGTGGGTTTCTACTTTTTGGACAGCGATTAGTGGTGACATTGATGTGGCAGGCCTAGTTTTGAGCCTTGGGCGACTCCAGCTCTGATGGTCTTCATGTTTGACTTGCAGTTATAGATAGGAAAGAAAAGAGAATTTTTATTAATGGCGGAGGTACTTGCATAAGATGAAGTTTGTGGATAAGGCCGTCTATCCATACGCTACCGAATGCTTTCTCGACATCCAGAAAGCATCCGACGGTGATACGATGACTGTTGAGGGCTGTGGTGATATCGTGTTGGAATTTTACGAGTGGATGCAAGGTTGAGTGTTTTTCTCGAAAGCCGAATTACACGTCAGGGATGATGAAATTTTCACAGCAGAATCTTTTCAGTCTTCGTAGGAATAATTCTTCCAGTAATTTGCCGATGTTGTTGAGAAGTGATATTGTCTACGGCGCTTGAAGCCGGTCATATCGATGTTGTTGCGTCTGTTGACGTTGTTCTCACTGATGAGAGCGATATCCGGGTTGTTGTTTTTCATCCATAAATTAAATGTCGTAGAGAACAAACCTTCGATGGAACAATAGAATCACCTGCTTGGCGATAAAGTAGATTTGGCCAAGGCTGGGTCTGCAGCACCCAAATGTTTAATATATTCAAGCAGATCGCAAATAGGTTCCATAATAGGTTTTATAACAGGACACTGTTTCATAGGCAAGCACGCAACGCGGCATGAAATTTATTCTAACGATTTCTGCAGAATCCGTAAAGACGAAGAAGAGGAATAGTTGATCCCTCACCTTCTCTGTACATGTCCTGCTTTATCCCAAAGCCCCAGGTTCCATCTGGGAGATTTCTACTACAGTAATCTTATATACACAAATAAAGATACAACCAATCTCGCTTAGTTCATAAGGAGTTCCAACTACCAACTAGTTCATAGATTATGGGAAAAGCTTGCGCAAATTCTATAATATCTATAAATGACCATTTGCCGCTCCATATTAAAAATTGAGCTTGCCAAGACTCTTCTAGTCTTCCATTTAGTGTATGGTGATGAAATGTTTTCATTTCACTACTGGTAGGTAGGTATAGTGCTTTAAAGATAAAATGTATGGTTTAATTATGTCGTCAATGTATTTTTATTCCACTAAGAGAAAAGATCACATTTCTGATTTAATTAGCCTTTTTAAAGCTTAGAGTACTTACAACTCTCCATCAAATAATGTTTAAGTCGATTCAAGAGTACGTTTTCAGTAAGATTGTGTTTTTAAGGAACGTACAACTTCTTCCAACATAATTTCTATTTCCAAACAACACCGAAGTACTGGGGTAGTGTTAATAAAACATCGATAGTTTAATCGATTAATCGTTCGTTTTGAACTATCGGGACTATCGATAGTTTGGAGAAAACATCGATAGTCTGTACAGTTGATGTGTTTTTGTTTTATATACTACGTTTATATGGAGAATTGAATCGGAATTAAATCAGGATTAAGCTCCGTGTATACCTGGATCGGATTGAAATAGGATTTCTCGATCCGATCCAACTAAACGAGCTGAATCGAATCGAAAATTTGCTTGTATACCTGAATCGAGGAATCGAAGAATCGAGTGTGTGTACGACAACAGTTTAAACCAGATTTTCATTTCAATTCGATCTCTTGATCCAGTGCCGCCATATACCAGGATCGAAATTTCAATTCGAATTCGATTCGATTCCTCAATCTACTCTTGTTACCGGGGTAATAAATGATTCGTTGACTGAAAATTGTCCTTGAATGATAAAAATGACAGTTGCGGCTAAATGTTTCGGTTATTTTAGAAGATGCAAGTATTTTTTTTCTTCTTCTAATTTGACTACAATTTATAAGGCATAGATTCGGCCTGAACTTGAGTATAACTCCCATATCGGGGCTCCTAAAACCCATCTGCACATGTTAGATAGAATCCAAGAAAGAGCCAGTTCTATTACCGAAACGTTTGTTCCTCTCGAACACCGTCTTACTTTGTTTATCGCTTCTTCTATAAACAGTGCTCTAATGATATAGCCAGCTGCATTCCTCCCTTGAAAATTTTTTGCCTTAATACTCGTCTTGCAAGGAATGCTGATCAGTTTCTCCTTTCCCCTTGAGCCTAATTCCGGGTGTACTGTAAAATACAGAGATTCTTTCTCAACTCGTACTACTCGATTTTTCACACAGTTTTGTTTTTTTGATGTATCAGCTTACCGTCGCCGCTTTAATATTGAAAGTCCCGTATCAGATTTCATTTTGTTTTGTTTATTTGTAAAATAAAGTTTGCATAAAAACCAATATTCGTTTCGGACTTTTATCAACAAATCTGGCAATTTTTATTGAAAAAAAACATCAAACGGATTTTTGCGTAAAAATCACGCCAATAATAAATACATGAACACATTTTCTGATCAGCAAGTGTGAACATTTTTTTTAAAATGATTACAAAATTTGATTTTGTTTTTGAAATTTTTCTTAAAAGATTTGAATTTTTTTTCAACTCATTTTATTATATATTATTATAAAAAAAAACACTATCGATTGTTTATCGATTAATCGATAGTTTTTTTTTAAACTATTGATACTATCGAAAGCTCGAACAATCGATGTTTTATTAACACTATACTGGGGTATCTTCATCGTTTATTACTCTGTCAAACTCTATTTGCGATCCACATATTTATCATCCACATTGCAATGAGCAATGAATGAATTGTTCCCGAGCGACTAACTTCTTGGTATTGTTTTCTTGGCTGGTCAAATAATCGGTGATTTTTTTGCTATTTTCTTTTTGGCAACACTGATTTTGACAGCTCACGCATGTTTCGTGTTTTGTGTCAACTGTCAAACATCTTCAGTTTGGTCTGTAATTTGACCATGAATCGTCTTGCAAACGAACAACGCTTGCAAATTACTGAATTTTATCATCAAAATGCGTTCTCTGTTAAGAAAGTTCATCGCGCGCTTCTTCCGTTTTATGGTCAGTTTAATCCACCTACTGAGGGTGAGGCGGCTATTCGGGCTATTGTGACTAAATTTCGCACCAAATTTACATTGTTGGACATTAGACCACGCTTACGTAGAGTAGAGTGCGAACTGAGGAAAATATCGCAGCAGTTAGTGATGAGCGGGAATTATCGATTCGGCGCCCGCCGTTCGCAGCAATTTGGCCTCTGTTACTCCACTACGTGAAAAATTTTGCGAAAGGATTTAGGTGTGAAGTATTTCAAAATACAAAATACTGCTGGTGCAAAAATTGAAGCCGAAAGACCTACCACAATGCCGAATTTTTGGTGAATGGGCTCTTGAAAATTTGGCCGAAGATCCACTTTTTTATCGAAAAATTGTGTTTAGCTACAAAGCTCATTTCTGGTTGAATGGATACGTGAACAAGTAAAACTGCCATGTTTTGGAGTGAAGAGCAGCCAGAAGCATTGCTTCACTGTTTGGTGCGGATACGAATCGCAACGTTACTGTGAATGGAGAGCGCTACCGTGCGATGATAACAAACTTTCTTTGCGCAAAATGGAAGAGCTTGACCTGCATGACACGTGGTTTCAACAAGACAGTGCAACATGCCACACAGCACGCGTAACAATTGAGATGCGAGCTTGGTGAACATTTTATTTCACGTTTGGGACCGGTCGATTGGCCGCCTAGATTGTGCGATTTAACGCCTCTAGACTATTTTTTGTGGGGCTATGTTAAGGCTCATGTCTATAGCAACAAGCCCACTTCGACTGACGCACTGGAAGCCAACATTTATTTATTTGTGCGAGATACCGGCCGAAATGTTAGAAAGAGTATGCCGAAATTGGACTAAGCGGATGGAGCATTCATTTCAAATAAAGATTTCATGCATTTTTCTGAATTTTATGTGTTTTTTTTTTTAAATTTCCGATAGCTCTTAAAAAATCAATCGTTTTTATATGAAAGAAATGTCAAAATGGAGGATGTTGTTTCGTTCTTCAGTTGGTGGTCACTCTCGTGTGAATAGTCTAGGCAGTATGTGTTTCAATTTTCATCAGGCAAATAGGAAATTGATTTATGTATGATAAATTTTATATTAAAATAAAGTTTAACATTTTTTTTTATAAACTTTAAAACAAGTAAATTAATATCAATTTTTTGCTTTTTTGTTTCAGAATAAATGATTGCACTAAATAAGGTGAGTTTGATTTAGCTGAAAATATTTACCACATTAAATATGGACACAAATGCATGCAACATATTTTTTAAATTCCATTTTTAATCAAAAGGACTAGGTGTATTATTCTTGCTATCTAAATGTATCCCAATTTTGATTTTATGTCACTTTTCACTCCATAAAGCTATTTTTCTAATAGAACCAAAAATTAAATTTAATTCCACTACATTTCCGAAAGAACAACTGTACATGAAGTTGAGTTCACCTAGGTTTGATGAATTTTCTACATCTCTTAAAAGGAACACACACCATAAGAAAACAAATAAAAGATCTCAATTTTGTTTCCACGTTCCATAGAATTCTCAGTCCACTTTGTGGCAAAAAAGATGTAAACTCTTCCATACTGTCAGTTTGATGCATCCTCCAACAAAAACCAACCTTTTTATTACTTCAAGATGATGACGAACGACCATTTTGTTTGTTTGAGCTTAAACTACTATGAATGCAAGGATAATTAAAATGTAACTAACTGGATTATTTGAGATTATTTCCACGTAACGGTTCGGTATGGCAGAAGAACCTTTTCAGTTATTTTCCAGAACCATTCCGGGTTTTTTTTTTTTTTATAAACTTTTCATGCAATTTCATTCGACAACATAAAGTCTTTTGTACTAAGTTCTTTTCTGTCGCTCTGATGTTGGCCTCTGTTGGTTCATTTTTCATTCAAACTTGTCCTAGTTAAGTCATCCTCATCATGAGTACATATCGTCGGTGACGCGTGCAAAGTGTGTAACTCCAAATTTTTCGAAAATGAGATTTTGATGCAATCTGTTAGATTGAACCGAATACTACAATCCCTCAAACCGGGAATTCCGTATTTTATTTAAAATAACCGTTAAAATGGCAATTTAGAAAAAAGTGTAACTCCTTGACCTATCAGTTTAGTGAAGAAAAAAGTGTATCTCCACAATTTCTAGTTGTAAAAGGTTGTGAGTGACATGGTGTTGTGAAAAAAATTAAATATTCGTGAATATTAGCTTTTGTTATTAGTTCTGATAGGTTTAATTTAATAATAAATTGCCGGTAGCAACAGTTTTTTTATAAAGAAAATCAATCAACTCCAAAGTTATGTAGTTCGTGAACAAACAAGTTCAACGAACTAAACAGGCATAAGTATAGAAAACTTATTTGTATTGTTGTATTTGTATCTGTCGATAGATTTTCTAAACATAAGAAATTTTAGAAAATTGTCCAAATTGTTAGAAAAGTCAAATAAATCAAAATGATCTTGGAATTTAAGGAATTTGATATTTCTGAAAGATACAAATATTTTACCATGTTTGATGAAGTTTTGATATATCCGTTTTTTTTTTTTGACAGCACATTTTTTGAAAATAAAATCTTTCAGTTCACTTTTCATTTTTATTACTTTAAGGGATAGTTTTAAAAATCAAGGTTTAAGGGATGTTAGAAATTATTATTAATTTGGATTTTAAATATGAAATTGTTTCCATTTATTTCAAAAATGGTTTACAATTAAGAGTAATATTGGAGAAAAGCAAACTCAATCTTAATTCAAGATAGCGACAATATACAACCGACTATCGGGTCAAAGAAAGTGTTTCTTATAAATTTTCCTGGTAAACGAAGAATTTTGAACCAAAATGAACGAATTAGTGCAGTAGGGTGAATTGAACTAAATTGATCAATCAATCAAATGAACTAAATAGCACAACTCTGATGAAACAGATCCCATTTGATACATCAAAATTACCTATCTGGAAAGCAGAAAAATCAAAAAAGAAAAATACGACCACTTGCAAGCTTTAAAGAAAAGCTAAGAGTCGGACTATAATGCTTTCTATGATGCGATTCCATTTGCCACAAACTAAATCGCTTTGTTTATTTCTTGTATGTTTGTTTCATAAAATAGAATAAAGTTTTTTTTTCGTTATATTTTGTTGAAGTTTTAATACTAGTTTTATTTTATTATTTGTACCAATTAAATTTCTTGTATTTTCGTGTTCAAAATAAATTTTAATTATTTATTCCAGTTATCTTTTGTTTCAATAAAATGTTCAAATTTTCAAAGTATAAGTGTTACTAGTTTTGTTTAATAGTTTTATTTGTACCAGAAAGATTTTACTTCATAGGAAAACTAAATAAGAAAACTGTGTAAGTCCCGAGCGAGCGACAAATTTTTCAAGGCAAAGTGTGTATATCCAAAAAAAAATATTTAATAACGCATTATTTTACTTTTGAGTAATATTGATAAATATTAAACATTATCAAAAATTAGTAGTTAAAATTTCATGAAAATATCACTACTAACTTTGAAAATAGGAAGTTTTTTTGCTCTCCTGTAAAATTTGGTTCGATGGAGTTACACACTTTGCACGCGTCACCGACGATATGTCTCTATATACTATAGATAGGTGGGTACATGATGATGAACATTTTATTTTTATTTTTGGCTCATGTCTAGCTGACCCACTCTCCCTATCTCCTCCAGATCACCACCGCCATCGACGACGTTATAGGTATATGTAGGTGGGTGCACGTATATCCGTTTCGGGCTTTTTAGGGATTTTCCATCCTATTATAATTGTTGAATGAATGCAAACAAGAATCATCATCCCTTGAACGACAAGTGCAGAGAAGAAAGGACACTATGCTTTTTCAAGGTGATTATGTGTATCTACAGGATAATAAGAAAAGGAAACGGATAAGGACGAATTTAGCAAAAAAAAAAAAAACTTGGATTTTAATTTAATTTCTTACTCGCAAAATGAGTCCTTTTAGATTTTTGTCATCGTCCTCGTCCTGCCTCAATAACTTTTCCGAAAAGATAAGAAAGAACAAAAAAAAAAAAAATATATCATGACAAAAATAAGGAAGAAAAAAAAAACTGATGCAAGTCCTTTTTGCTTAGTTTAATTTCCTATTTTTTTTTTTGTGAGCTCTCTTACATTGACATTGCCATCGTCGCCGTCGGTCGCTCGTCCCTCGATGTCGAAGTCTACGTCCTCAACATCGCTTCGTTCATCGTCTTACATTCATTAGAAAGAAAGATCCCGCAGCAGTTCCTCCATGTGCAGATCCTTTATCTAAGATGTTTCTTTTACATCCTTTTCCTCTGGTTTTTTTTTTCTCCTTTAATGTATGTAGGTATGTAGGATTTTTAAGTTTTAATTTTTTATTTTTTTCTGGAAATGTTCTGTGTGTTATGCCCGCGCTTTCATTTCGAGGTTTCCACCTCATGTTTCTTATTATTGCATTGAAAATGTAACTAAAAGCTGCTGCAGCACGGAACATCTATAATTCTATATGTATATACTCACACTAGTTGTGCCAGTACAAGTGGTAAAAAGGACATTTTCGGGTGTTGTAGATTCAGTCACCCACACTTCAAATGGCTGCATAGGGGAGCGATTTCATGGGCGGATGTTTCGTAAGAAGGCCTTTTCTTGTATCCCCAAAATAAGTGTTTTCTCATTTTTATTAATTTTTTTTTCAAGATGCTTAAATTTCCAATTTTTCTGAAAGATATGCTATATGCATATTGTGTATAGCCAATTCATGATTCTGAATTCAATTTTTAGTAGGTATTAGGGAGTTAAAGCTAGAATATACTTAAGTATTAGCGATTTGAGTTTATGCTTTATATGTGCCGAAAATGCTTAAACTAGATGTAGGTATCGAGTAAAGATAGTAATTTTTTTCTGATTTTTTTCTTGTAATTTTATTAAGTACTATGACCCGGTGAACTTCGTATCACTTACATATATTTTTGAAAAATGTGGTCAAAACTTAATACAAAATTTGTATCTACATTAAATGCAACACGTATAACTTAATCAATTTAAGGCTTTCTGATGTACTATTTATTGTCTTTTTTTTACGGTGCGTAATATAAAGTTGATGGTTTTCCGACTCACGAACACGCGCCATATAATTCCCCACTCGCGAAACGGGGAAACTCCAAGTTGATTCCGCAAACTTTCAACGACTGGCCTTGCGATTTATTAATGGTCATCAGAAAGGCCAGACGGACGAGAAATTGAAGACGCGTAAGATCGAATGGCAAATTCTTTGGAATCATCGGTATACGCGGTATCAAGACATCCTCTCCTTTGTATATTCCCTTGATGATCTTGGCCTCGACGACGTTATTCATTAGCTTTTTTAACAGCCAGACTCGTTCCGTTACACAGTTGAGGTTGATTAAGTTACGCAGCATAATCACAACTGATCCTTCTTTTAATTGTAAATTGCGAGGTGGTAGTCCAGGCAAATCCAGGGAATTTAAAAAATCTGTGGGATAGTTGTCAGCTGATTTGTAAGAAAAGAACTATTCTTGAAGAAAATTTTGAATCTTTGTTTTTGGTCGCCAATATTGCTCGTTCACTCAGCCAATTATGATTTCTGAACTATTGTTCTATGTCCGTAAGAACACGCTGAATAAGCTCCTCTTTTAAGTCGACGAAGTGGCAAAAATACATCATCATCATCGGCTCGACAACCGGGTTCCGGTCCTGGCCTCTTTCAACAAGTCTCTCCACCTATCCCGGTCTCGAGCCGACGCCATCCAGTTGCGCACCCCAATGCTTCGGGCGTCCTGGTCTACGCCATCTCTCCAGCGCAAGCATGGTCTACCACGCTGTCGTCTGTACCACAAAGAACTTTCCGAGCAGGTTCCTCTTCGCTCATGCGAGCTAGGTGCCCTGCTCACCGGAGTCTACCGAGCTTAATTTTTGTCACGATATCTGCTTCAAGGAAGATTTCGTACAATTCATGATTGCAACGTCTCCGGAATCGTCCTTCCTCACATATGGGGCCAACAATTCTCCTAAAGACTTTTCTCTCGAACGCAGCTAAGAGGTCGGAGTGCCTTTTGGTAAGCACCCAAGTCTCGGATCCATATGTGAGTACTGGCAGGACCATGGTCCTGTACATCAGCAGTTTTGAAGTTATGGTGAGATTTCTGGATTTGAAGAGCTTTGACAGACTATAGTGGCTCTGTTGGATTTGAGAAGCCGCCCGTGTAGTTCTTCTTCTATATTGTTATCGACTGCTGCTATTGACCCAAGGTATTTAAAGGATTGCACCACTCCGAACTATGTATAGTTCATTACAGCTCTAAATAGAACTACGTAGCTCTAAATGAACTATGTAGTTTCTGAACGCACCTATAAATATTTGACAGCCAAGTCACAATTTTTTTAAATAGACAAAAGACATCAAATGTTTCACTGCTAGGAACATTTTCTATTATTGAAAATTGAATTGTCATTTTTAGTATTTTCAGTTACTTATTTTTTATGTTTCTCACCGTCTGTTTAAGCATTCCCTGAACTTCCACAAATATTTCAAGATCAAAATTAGCTAAATCGGTCCAGCCATTCTCTAATCTTTAAGGTTGCTATAAAAGTAAGTTCATGATTCCAAATTTATTTTTAGGCTTAATGGAGTAAAATCTAGAATATACTTAAATATTCACGACTTGAGTTAATGCTTCGTATCCGATAAAATTAAGCTTGGTTTATACCAATCAACGGCAATAAATGTCCGAGTTTAACTAAAAGCTAGAAAAGGCTTAGCTTGTTACAAAAAAAAAACAATACCTAGGTTCATATTGAGTAAAGACAATAAATATTTCTGAGTTTATTCTTAATTTGTTTTTGAAAAAAGATAGTAAGTGTTTAAGTATATGTGATTTGAGACCATGATCCATTTATGTATCTAGGAATATAGTGTAAGAATATTTTAACAATATTTTAAGTTTATTAGTTTATGGATTAAAAACTAGAATGTACTTACGTATAAGCGATCTGAGTTCTTGCTTCATAGGTCCCGAAAATGCTTGAGCTAGGCTTATCGAGTAGAGATAAATGTTTCAGAGTTTTTTAAAAGTTGTATTTAGTAAAAGCTAGGCAATGCTTAAGTTTTAGTTAAATTTTAGTTTTTGCTCAATTCGTGTTAAGCTTATTCTTCACATTAAGTGCTTAAGTTTTAGTGATCTGAGTTCATATTGGTTTGTGAGGTCTTATAGACTAGATATCAAGTAAAATCTAGTGCTTAAGTTTTTTCGATTTGAGTATATGCTCTATACATCACGAAAATAATTAAGCAAGATATCTTGACTGCAAACAAGTAATTTTTTTGAGTTTCTTCTCAAGTTTTATCGGGTTGAAACTAGAACAACTAGAACGTGATTATTTTAAAGTGATTTAAGTTCATGCTCTTCATCTCTTGAAAGTACTTAAGCTAGGTATATCGGTATACAAAGAATAAGGATTTCGAAGTTCATTATTAATTTTTATCGAGCAAAAGCTAGAAAATTCTTAAGTTTTTTTACTTTCACTTCATATTCCGTATGTCTCGAAAAAGCTTAAGCTAAATATATCTGGAAAAGAAATTAATTTTTTTCTGAGTTTATCCTCAAGCTTAATCGATAAAATACTTGAAAGTACATATGTAAGTACCAGTCTGAGCCAGAAATTTTTCATATATTCTAAAAAAAACACAAAATTTTAGGAAATGCTAAAAATACAGAAATTTCTAAAATCATAATTTTTCAACAAGGAACCAAAATTTTACAATTATTATTAATTATTAAGTGTTTGCTCATTTGACTTTATTTTTTTTTTGCCCTAAAAATAACTTAAAAAAATAATATGAAAATGGGCCCCCAATAATGTGGGCCTTAAATTCACAATTTTTCGTCTATACAAATGCAGTCAAGCATCGTATGCACAACATGCAAGCAAGGTGCTCTGTGCATCTGGGCGAAAGAGAGTTATGATGCCTTTCACACACAGGATCTCAGTTTTAGTTTCATTTAAGGATACTTTCATTCAACTGCAGGCCCCCGCCCGCTCTCCACATTATCTATACCGCCATCGCCACCTCGACCTCTGCTGTATGAGATTTCTAGAGATTCCTTCATTATTCTGTCGTTTTTTGGAAGTGCGCCAATGCTCTTTTCATTTGTGTCCTTGTTCGGATTGTCTGAGCTATGGATGGTGTTCTCGTGCAGCAGTAGCAGTATAAAATAGGAATAGCATGAGTTCCTATATTGGCTGCGATTCAGAGAGGCAACATCTGCTCCGGTAGTTGGTTCGTTTGGGACTTACTTTCAAAGCTTTTGTTTGTCCGCATATACGAACGAGTATGTATATGTAGATATGGGAGTTTGTATGTGCATGTCCTTAGGTTCACCATCGTTGTAGTTTTGGTTGTCGTTGCTGTTATATAGAGTCGTCGTTTTGCCTTCCGCATCCTGTGCTATATCCTGTTTTGTGGACGCCTACCCTTATCGTTAAATTAGTGCAAGTGGTTGGTTAGGTACTTATTTTATTACGAAGATATTTCTTTCTTTCGTTTTGGTTTTTTCTTTCGTTTTGTTTAAAGGAAATTTGTTTCGTAGGACTGTTTTTCTGCCGCGATAGGTATAGAAAATAAGTTCACAAGCAGGCTCGAGCCGAGCGGCTGGCTGGTCCGGGTCGAATCCTTTTTTTCATTTTTTTGAGCAAATTCTTCAGTTTTTCTTTGGTTCTGGTTTTTTATTTTGTCATCCTATTTTTCACCAGGAGATGCATTAAGATACTGGCAATTCTATATGCACACAAGTTCCTTTCGAAAGGACTTTGGGGTTTATTCTATTCTTCTCCGGGTCTTTTTGTGACAAAATGCATTATACAGTTGTTTAATAAATGTTTCTTCTATTTCAATTTAAATGTAAGCCAGCCAAAAAGGACTTTGTATTTGAAGAAAAATGTGAATTATTGTAGTTGGTTGTGTGCCAGCAGATATACAAGAAGTTAATAGTTGCGGTTAGTAAAACTTACTTAAATAAGTCGTACATCATTCTTAATAGGGACCAACCTAAACCTAACACTTAGACGGGAAGAGCGATTGAGATTGAAGAAAACGGAACGAATTTACTGAACAAAAGCTTACAGAGTAGGGTTTTTGTAGCAGCTGCAATCGAGTGAGGTTTTTATATATAGACTAGGTAGTGAAGGTTGTTAGGGTTGAGATAGGAGGAATAGTAGTTTTTATATCAATAAATTCAATTGAGGATAAGACTTATTTTGATACGCCAATATAGAGGATTTTTTACAATAGAACAAAGAAAGATATTTTTGGTCGTAAATAACGCTCTATGCCATATGTACTACTATAAGGTTAGGTTAAGGTTAAGACTCCAAAGGTTTAAATTTGGTTAAAAAAACTTCTATGGGCAGATTCGTCATTTTGATGATAATTGAACAACTAATTTCGTGAAGAACTTAGTTTCACCACCTACCATGTCATACTTAGAGTGTTTGTCAGCTCTTAATCAACTTTTATAAAAATTGTGATTGATAAGTTGTTATACAAATGGCAGAAAATATGGCTCTCAGAAATTACCAGAAAATTGTTTTTGGAAAAGTGCCAGACACTAGTTGGTAAAGAATTTTTGGAACAAGAAAATGATGAAATTTCAAGAAGAAAAACTGCTATATACCGGAATAGGAGATTTCCAGAATTCGGCTTGGAAACTTACAAAAATGAAGACCAGAAAATAAAAAAGAAATCACGTCAGAAAATCTTTTTCAGTTTTTTTTTTGGAAATTTAAATTGGAATAATTCACCAGCACTACTTGAAAATTTCTTAAGCGATATCAACAAGCCGTCAACGAGATTAGAAATCGCCTACAACTACAGTCAAATACATAAAAAGGTTCCGAGACAACAATAATAGAACGAACGAAAACGACTGAACGACGCACGTGTTTGTAGGAGCGGCAACAAACGGATACAACAGCGATTGCTAATGCTACGGTGAACACGAGCGTCAGTGAGTTGATGGGGCTACCTCTCCCAAAGATTTGCAAAATCCTCTTGAGGAAAGATTCAGCCTCTTAGACTTATGCAGCTAGCATGACTAAGCAAACGGACATATAGAACAACCACTGACCTATCAAAATCATCTACCAGACGTTGCAAGGAGCCACATGCTTCTACGGGTTTATTGGAGGAATGATTTCTCAAGTGGGTATAAGGGGAAGGACCCCGCCGTTAAAAAGCGTCTACCTATCCTCAACCAGGTGCTTATGTGACGATAGATATTTCTTCAATGACTTAGAAGTACCCTCCGACATTGCAGGCTACAGCTTGCTGAAACTCATCAACATTGGATTTATTATAGGTTTCGTTACATAGGAGTTATACATATTCGCTAGGGTATCACAACGGATCTACATTAAAGGTAACAAGATCAACTCTCAGTCCATTAACCTAACCTAACCTAATTCGCCAGAAAAAAACAATATCCAAATTTGTATTGCATACTATGTTCGCACAAAATCGAAATCAGATATTTCAAATTGGTCTCCAAGCCACACAAATTGAAATTTCGTCTTTTAAAAACATAAGGGACATCATTCTCTTTTTTTTAAATAAGTCAATTCAAGTCAATCAGTCAGAATACAAAATTGGCCAAAACATCAATGAGTTATATTGGATTAAATAAAAAATACCTAAGCAAATTTGCGAAAACAATTTCGAAATTCTATTACCGTTATGCGAATTTTTGCAAGAACCTGAAAAGTAGTTATTTAAATCGGTATTAGAATAAAATACTTACCTATGTAAACTGTAATTAAATACTTGCGATCCGTTTTCGAGAGAATTTTTCAAAATTGAAATCTTCGGATAGTTCAAAATGAACTAAATCTCTCTGCTTGGGTACCAAGTATAAATTATCTGTAACAAATTTGAAGTAACACAAACGCACAAATGCACAAATTGTTTAAGTTTCAATTGAAACCTTATTTTTACTCCCCACACGTTTTTTTTCTTTTTTTTTAAGACCAAAAATAAAGGTACCTGCCATACGATTTTTTTTTTGAAATTTTATTAATATTCTTTTTCTCAAAAACTGTCACACAGATTTAAGAAAAAAATCAAAAAATATCATACAGTTAAAGCTAGGTAATGGTTGAAAATTTTTTTTCCAAAAAATGGTTAGTTTTGGTTTTTGTTTTTCATTTTCTTAAAAACAGTAGGACTGATTTTGATAATTTTTTTATGTTAAAGGTTCCCACTAGTTTCAATATTTTTGTGTATTCAAATTTTCAATTTTTTTTTTGAAAACTCAATATTTGAAAAACACCATGCTCGATTTTTATAAAATTTGATAAATAAAGGTTTTTTAATATAATCTGCAATATATGAGAAAAAATATTTTACTTAAGAATAACGGTACCCTCCATAAAAATGCGAATTTCGCTAACATTTTTTTCTGTCGGGTAATTTTTACGATCTATAATTTGATAAGAAAAATTTGAAATAATATATTACTGACTGTACCTACCATAGAACTATTTTTTTGAATGTTGAATTTCTCACTATCGGCATAACAGATTTTAATGAAATTTTGTTATAGAGAAGCTTCTAAAAAGTGTAATAATAATAATAATAATTCTGAAGCTGACGTTAGCTATTTTAGTTATATGAACGGATGCACCCAGACTTCCCTAACTTCCATTAATATTGACATATCATCGGTGATAAATAAAATGAATCTGCTTAAAGATGATTTCTCTTTTGGTCCTGACGGTCTCCCTTCTGTTTTGTTGAAAAAATGTACTGCCAACTTAGCCCAGCCACTTACTGCACTCTTCCAAAAGTCCATTTCAACAGGAATTTTTCCCCAGCTTTGGAAAGATGCTTTTATTATACCTGTGCATAAGAAAGGACCTAAAAATGATATAGTTAACTATAGACCAATTGCAAAACTTTCTTGCATACCGAAACTCTTTGAGAGTATTATATATGACAATATGTTCTTTTTTTGTAAGCCGATTTTTTCAACTAAACAACATGGTTTCCTGAAGGGCAGGTCCACTACCACCAATCTGGTAGATTTTGTATCTACTACCCTGTGTGCTTTAGAAGTAGGAAAAGAAGTCGATGCAATAGCTACTGATTTTAGCAAAGCTTTCGACAAAATATCCCATAATATAATATTATTTAAACTAAAACAACTCGGCTTTCCGGCGTTAATGATTTCATGGATTCAATCATATTTATCGAAACGACAATACAACGTTATATTTAGGTCGTGTATATCTACTTCCATCCGTGCAACGTCTGGAGTTCCGCAAGGTAGCCACCTAGGACCACTTATTTTCGTTCTAACCACTAATGACGTTGAAAAAATATTTTCGAACTCTGATCTGTTAATCTACGCAGATGACATGAGAATATGCCGAAAGATCTCTTGTGCCGAAGATTCCAAATCTCTGCAAATCGACTTGGACAAATTCTACATTTGGTGCCAAAAAAACCTCCTTGAACTCAACGTTAATAAATGTAAAGCCATAACATATACCCGTAAGCGTCCTCCATTAGCTCAAAGACAATATTTTATTAATTACGAACCCATTCCCATTGTTACTTCGATCCGTGATTTAGGTTTATTATGCGACTCCCAACTGAACTTTCGCTCTCACATTGATAACATTATAAATAAAGCTAACTCTTCACTTGGATTTATTAAACGCTGGTCCAAAGAATTCTCCGATCCTTATGTTACAAAATCCCTCTACATGACTTTTGTCCGACCACTTTTGGAATATGCATCACAGGTCTGGTCGCCTTATTATCAAGTTCACATTAATCGCATTGAAGCCGTCCAACGAAGATTTTTACGTTTTGCCTTGCGTGGACTTGGCTGGGACGATCCTTTTAACCTTCCTCCATATGAAGAACGTCTAAAGCTTCTAAGTTTACAATCTTTATATGCGCGCCGTAATACTTCTGATATTATCTTCGTTCATCAGTTATTAACATGTAACATTGACTGTCCCTGTTTACTACAACAGATCGGTTTTAATACTAACCAACATCGTTTTCGATCTACGACTCTTTTTCGACTCCAATACCATAGTACCGACTACGGGCTAAACGAACCCCTGTCAAGAATGTTGAGTAGGGTAAATAATTCTAACATATTTGACTTGAACCTTAGTAAAACCTCACTTAAACATGCCCTATTACGCTACCCCTCCTGATACTTATCCAAATTATCCTATTATTAAACCATTTATTAATTTTTAGACTTAAGTACTTAATGTTAGACTTAAGATATTTTTATTGTGATATAGTATAAGTGGCTTGCATTAAGCTTAATTAAAATTAATATTGAATTTCAAAACTTTATAAAAACATTTTTTTGAATTTTGAAATACAAAAAATCTATGTTTTTTTTAGAAATTCAATATCTCAAAAACTGCTGAATAGTTTTTTTTGGAAATTTAATTTTTAATCGAACGAAAATAAAAACTATAATTTGGAGTACCAAAATTTCTCTTTAAAAATGTTTTAAAATTTTTTAAGAAACCACTACAACGAATTACAATTTTGTTCTTACATAAATAATATTTGCTCAAAACACATGGCATCGTGTGCTTAGCTCCAACTACTAAAGTAGTGGTTTTAGTCATTAAAAAAAAATAAATTTATGCTTATGAACAGTTTTTCTCTAGTAACATTCATTTTTGAAATTCTTAGTCTCTTACATAAGAGCAAGTTCGTGCGACCCAGTCGTGCATTTAATTTTTTGAATTTGTTTACATTGTAGCTTTGTGTTTATAACCTTTTTATATATAACCTATAGTATTATCATGGAGCGTTATTTTGTATTGCGAACGCTTTCCTGGTGGTGGCGCTGAAATAAGCGCACGATTAGGATCCAGTTTTCATCACAAGCTTACCTTATAGTGTCATTTTCCAAACTCTTTAATTTTTAACTTGTTGATGTTTACTTTGAGGTTTAAATAAAGGAAGTTGTAATTAATACCTATTTGTCAAAAATAAATATATATTTATACTCTTACATGGTTGCCGTTGTGAGCGCATTAAAAATTGCCACAAATCTCACAAAAATATTGATAGAGTTACCAACTATTCATTAATATACCCACATTTTATAATCAAGAACAATGATGGCCTAAATAAATTGAATATGTCTTTTTCCAAACCACCAAGAGTTAAAATAGCAGGTGTGTTTTTTTAAGATCATCCCCAGTAGTGCTTACACTTTTCTAGTTAAAAAATAAATCACAGAAAAATCTTAATTAAGTAAAAACAAATCTCTCTAAATGAAAATAGCCAACAATTGTTTAACTGCATTTTAATTTTTAACTAAATACCAAGATTGAAGAAAATCCTTAGCCAAAAATAGGATTTTCTTTTATTCAAAAATTATTTTTTTCTTAATTTTTAAAATGTAATGTTTTTTAAACTTTTTATAAGCTTCTTTATAAAAAAAATGTCACTAAAATCCGTTTTGCCGATATTGAGAAATTCAAAACTCGACAGTTCAGAGAGGACCAGGGTCTTAGTCAAGCTTCTTTTAGCTCGATCGATTTCGTAGTTGTCTCCAGTTTCGCATGCTCGCAAATTTGGTTAAGATCACGATCCAGTTATGTGGACCATCTAAGTTAACAAAAAATTGATGCTCAATCGCTCTTAATAACTCCAAAACAGAATCCATGCTTGTTTATCGTGCATCAGCACCAGAATCAATAGTATCTTATTGGAAAGAGTTACTCTACATTTGGTATCAGCGAAAGGGTCGCTGTCTAATTTTATGGCTGATCCCAGGTAGAGCAATACTCAAAAAGTTGCTCAAACTCAGATATCTATGGTCAAGATCAGTCCAAGACGTCGTCGTCGGTGTTCTTTTTTGACGACATCTTGTACTTGCATCTTGTTACCTTCATTGATTGTTTAACTCACCTTCTTCGCACTTTTCATTTAACAATGTTGTTGAAGAAGCAACATGATAGCTCATCGACTTGATATCAAAGCTATCGATGAGGTCCTTTTACTTGATTCTTGATTCTTTCTCGCTGATAACATGGCTCTTCCAAATTGACTCCCAATCAGCTTAATTATGAAATTAGCTATTTTGTTTATGGTTTGTTGCAAAGAACATTAAAATAAATTAGAGGCACCACATCTTGTACAGAAACTAGACCCTAGTGTCTTACAACTCTGAAAGATTACTTTCGGCATGAATGGGGGGTAACTACAATTCTCTGTCGACTGCGAACGGCTTAGATGAGGAGCATTTTAAATCAGAACAAATACTCTTGGAGGACCTGTCACTTCCTGGGCAGAGGCAATCGCCTTCGCCATATCAGCCCAGGTCACTAAACATTACCACCATGGGGTACTGCCTAGTTGGAATAATATCGTCTCCAACTCTTCTGTTCTATGTAATCCAAGGCGCCTTCTAAGATATTGCGCCTCAACTGCTCGATTCGTATTCATATGCTGTGGGGTAACGTTGAATAAAACTGAGCATCTATCACCATTCGCCGGATGACCATTTAGAAAATAACTTTCGTCCTTCGCTGTCAAGCCGGTTGCCCTGAGTAAAGTACCATTTATGTGACTGTCGAAATTCAAAAACTGATCTAGCCAGATTCCAAGTATGCCATTCATGCATTTACATATATTTCCGAGGCCACAACACTTATAGTGTTTTCATACCTTCTTAAAAAATAAGCAATAAAAACTGCCATTTCCAAAAACCTAAATTATTTTGCATTCGAAAAATTTTGATCAGTATTGTCATGACTGTTTATAGAAAGAATTTCGAAAATAAAGGGTTTTTCAACAGGGACGCTACAAAAGTAGAGCGACAGGGACAGAAAACGACGCCATATTCCTTGCCGATCTTTTGACATTTCTCTTCAGTAAGGTTTGCCATTTCATGATGGAAAGATATACGAGTCAACAACGAGTCGAAATTATTTAATTTACCACCGAAATTCGGAGTCAGTGGCCTCAACGTTAAGAGCGCTACGTTCACACAGTGAATGTCACAATCAATTTATTGGAAACCAAGTTTGGAGAACGTGTTATCTCACGAAATGGTCCAGTCGCTTGGCCGCCTCGGTCGTGCGATTTGACGCCGTTAGACTATTTCCTATGGGGCTACGTCAAGTCTATGGTCTATGCCAACAAGCCAGCGACGATTGATGAACTTCGTACGAATATCGAACGTGAAATTGCAGCAGTATCGGCCGATTTATGCTTGAAAACCGTCGAAAATTGGGTTCAGCGCCTGGACTTCTGCAAGCGTGCCCGTGGCGGCCATGCAAAAGAAATAGAGTTCCATACATGGCATTGAACGTACTTTCACAGGAATAAAGAATTTCATTGATATCCAAAACCGTTTTTGTTTTATTTAAAAAAAAACTTTTGTAGCGCTCTTATTGAAATACCCGATATTAGGGAAGCCTGCACGTGGCTTAACCCGTCAAAATAAAAGTTGCGAAAAAAAATCACTCCTTTCCAAAAATCGAAAGGGATATTCACCTTAAATTGGCTGTCGAGAATTCTTAAGGGAACACATACAACGGACCATGACCGCCACCGTCCTTTTCTCCTTTCTTAACAGCTCCCCTTTGACTTCATTAAATCCTAAGCAAAATTAATTTAAAAAATGGTATCATGAGTTGTCAAAACAAACACCCCGCAGATAAATGTTCCTATTTATATCTCTTGGATACCATCAAATCAATTAATGCGCACATCAAAATATTTATAACAGTTATTGCCCAATTATCGCTCTACCACCACAATCCCTTCGCCCAAATTAAAACAGAAACAAAAACCATCATTATCGAGCTGAATCAGTGTGTATGCATGTGTGTGTGTGTGTTTTATGATGATGGGATCTTGCGAACACATCAAAACCCCATTAATTGTCTAATAATTTCACAATTGCTTCTCAAACCCCGATTTGCAACTGGAAATAGAAAAAGGGGTCATTTGGTAGATTCTACATATCGAACGCACTGTGCGCCCCTATGGGGTGGCCATGCCACATTATTGGACAAACGAACCACGATGAAGGCCCAAAAACAATCGACAGAGCTCTCCGATGAATGTATATCATTGATGGTCTCGCGTGTGCATTCTTTAGATACTTTTGTATCTATCCGTTGTTTGTCTGTTCACTGTTATTAAACCCGCTCAGGGAATTTTCTCAATCGAGTGGGAAATTAATAAAGATGCACAAAGCAATTACCGGTCCATAAACATACTGAGTACTGACTCTTTTGTCTGTGATGATTCGATGTTCTGTCCTTTTGCCGAACCCCACTCGCTGGAGCACAAGTTTATGCAGAATGCTTAAAACCAAGGGGGGACCTACTGATAGGTTGGTAGGTATTAGAAAACAGATTGCAGTCGGATTTGGATTTGGATTCGAACATGGTGTGGAGTCTGTGGATTTTATTTCTGTTTTTTTTTCATCTTCTCAGTTCTCACTCTCTGCCTTAGCATTTATTCTGAAGTTTATCGTTTCTCTGACGCTTTTTTGCAGCCTCCATTTGGATTTATTAAAATTTTGTTCACATCACATTTCAATCTGGCATTGGTGCGGGCGTCCCTCAGCTTTGCCCTCTCGCTCTGCCTCCTTCCGTTTGCATGTGGCAGTGGCACTTGGAAATGGAAGTTAACGACTGACACATTTCCATTAATTTCGAATTAAACGAGAGATGGTGGAGGGAAGTGCACGAGGAAGACACATAGACACAGAGGAAGATAGTAATTGGAACGTATTTGTTTATTGGCCCGCCAGTCTGTCCGTTTGTCAGTGTTGTTTAAGCGACAACGACGACGGCGATGGTAAGGGTTAGGTTAGGGGGTGGACGAAATAGAGACAAGGGCGGGCTGCTTCCGCGAACATTTGGTTTCGGAGGATGGGGAGCATTTGTGGTCTTTGATTGAGGGGAACCTCTATCTCTATCTCCATCACCATCTGTATCTCATCTCGTAAGCCCACAAGCACTTTTGGGAATTTGCGTGAATATTTCAACAGCTCCAGAAACCACCGAATCTATAATATGGTAACACAGCAACACAAGGCGAGGCGAGGCATTTGTATATCTAATCCGATTTGGGACGAATACTGGCACTTGATACCGCATTTTAATGATGACGTAATATACAACTGACTATATCTAGCTCTAGATACATATATGCATGGCGTTTGTAGCTACACAACTTATAACAGAACTTATAGTAGTTGTATGATTAGTCTCTTAATCGTGAGGGAAGCTGAGGCAAGGGAAGAGTTTTCTTTCGTCAATTGCTTCGGGCGGGGATTTGTTGTCAATGGTTGTTTGGCTAGTTGCCAGGGAATTGAGGAGTTGTCGTCGGCTCCTTTCCATATCTCCCAGAGGATGAACTTATACTGTTGATGCCAAAGTTTAAAGATAAGACTTATACAAGTTTGTATACGAGAACGGTAGGCAGGTATAGGCCCATGTTAAATTATAAATGTGGGTGATTGGGGCAAATTGAATGCTGGCAACCAGTTCAATCGGCTTTGTAATTTATATATACAAAAGGAAAGGGCAGATCTGTAACAACTAATCTGGTTCAAAGGGGCAACAACTTTTTAGATCATATAGATACATCTGGCTAGTACCTACATGCCTTAGTTTATACCATAAACTCGTCTGTACCTACGGAATCAAATATTTGTTTGCAGTTGATTGTTTAGTTTAATTTGTTTGAAAGAGTATCTATATCTCATCGAAGTTTGTTCCTCTTACTATGCCTTAGAAGCATTTTGTGTCAATCAGAATAAAAGACGGGATAACCATACCTTAAGTTAGTGTGTGTTGAAAGTTAAGTATCTAAATGTGGAATTGATGGAAAAATAAAATGCAAAACTGCATTGCACGAACTTTCACTCTTGTGTTTCAAGGCTTTAAAGGGGATAAATTTCAAAAATATGTGGTTACGAGTACAATTTATAAATATTATAGGTATACTCGTGTTTTTTGGAAAGTTCTTCATAATACATAGGATCTTAGGATCTTACACGAATAACATATAAAAGCTAAAGTAAAATCCTACTGCCGATGAGTTTTCCACTTTTATTGGAGTATCGAATAAAATTTTCGTAATTTTGTTCTAATATGTTGACACGATTGACAGTTGCATGAATCTCGATGGGTGTGTTCATTGAGTCGTTGAGCGTTTTTTACGATTTGTGTTTATATTGGGAAAAATGTCAATCTTTTTCGGTTCTTCTTTGCCTATGGCCATTTTCCTTTTTCTATTCGGCAGCAAAATCACTTATTACTTTATTTTTAATTTGTAGAAAAAAGTCTTTTTTTTTTTTTATGTTTTTCCAGCTGAGACTTCCCTTGTTCTAATTATTTATTTTAAATAATTTATTTTCTTTTGCTCTGTGGCAAATTATCTGCTTTTACTAAAATTAGTTTTAATTTTCTAGTGAACCAAACAAATCAATTAGTTTTAATTGATATCAATTCAAGTTTTAAATTCAAACCGAATACTCATTCGAACATGCCATAGTGATTAAACTAACAACGAACATAATGCCCCGACATTATTTGACATTTATCTAAATTTATCTTCTCTTTGGTTAAAATACAATGACTCAAAATTTAAAACAGCCTTTTTTTAAGGTATTTAAGGTATGATACTACTTACATTTTTCCAACTTCAAAGTATGTAGTTAACTAACTCAACTAACTAATTTCATAAATTTCTAAACAAGTATCGTGCTAAAGCAATTTCCTGGCAATAAATTGCTTCTGAACACACCCAAAACAATGACAGTTCGTCCAATAAACTAAGAAAACAGACTATTTTGATGTTTGTAAATGTCAAAGAGTCATTTGAAGTTTGACTGTCACGCAGAGGATTGTGTGTTCGATTCTCAGTCCTGTCACGAAAAGTGCTCGCATTAGATGTTTGGAATTGGCGGAAAATTGTAGGTCCGCTCCATTTTTCCAATCTATGAGCCGTAATAGCCTCTAATTTATTTCTTCACATTCATATAAAGTTAGCACGATACTAAAAAAAATAATGGCGCAAAATTTTAGTTGAATTAGTACGATGTCAAAGCTGTTTTAGTATGAAACTAAGTTAACAACTCATTTTGCAAATTTTAATCAAATATAGCATCATACTTTCTCTACCCTTTTATTAAAGCTAAAATCATGCGATACCTCCCTGTTTTGTTTTTTTTATTATCGTGCTACTCGTATTTATGTACCAACGCCACAAAAGGTCTGTTTACTTTGTTGTTTGCACGGACTGTCATTTCTTTAGGTGTGTTCAGAAGCAATTTATTAAGAAAGTTAGAAAATGTTTAAAATTGAGAATGAGTAAGTAAACAACTTTAAAGTTAGCAAATTGTTAAGTAGTATAATATTAATGCCTTAACAATAGGCTGTTTAAAATTTTTTGTCAGTGATTTTAACTTGAATAAAAGCTCCATAAAAATTAGCCAAATCGTCTTTTCAACCAATTATTATCATACAAAACAGTTTTAACTTGTAAAGGGTGGTTAAATTTTAAGAGCCGATGTTGAATGTGAACCACACCTAAACGTCAAGGTTTTTCTGCATTATATTTGACATTTTTCAATTTCAGACTAACTCAATTTGAACGCGTTAAATACTACGTTTATATGAGGTATTGAAGCGAGCTTGAAGCTCGCTTCGACCCTTGTAAACGGGTATTGAGTTCAAATGAGCTTCGTTCGACTCGATCTCACTCGCTCAACGGTGTCGAAAAACAAATGCACCCACAAAGAGTGACTGTTTGGTGAGGTGTGTGGGCTGGCGCATCATCGGGCCATATTTTTTCTAAAATGAGGCCGGTCAGACAGTTACTGTGAATGGTGTTCGCTATCGTGAGATGATAACGAACTTTTTATGGCCCGAATTGGAAGATATTGATGTGGACGATATGTGGTTTCAACAGGACGGTGCCACTTGCCACACAGCTAACGAAACAATGGCTCTTTTGCGCGACAAATTCAATGGCCGTGTTATCTCACGTGGTGGCGATGTCAATTGGCCGCCAAGATCATGTGATTTGACACCGTTGGACTTCTTTCTTTGGGGTTATTTAAAAGAAAAGGTGTACGTCGATAAGCCAGCAACAAGTCAAGAGCTAAAGGATGAGACAATTCGGCACACTAACGGCATAGAACTTCAATTATGCCTTAGCGTGATCGAAAATTTGGACCATCGGATGGAGGTGTGCCACCGAGGTGACGGCGGCCATTTAGCCGATATTTTGTTCCATACATAATTGAGCCATACCATATTATTATCATAATAAAAATAAATGACAATAATTTCCTAAATAATTTGTGTTTTATTCAAAATCACCATCGGCCCTTAAAATTTAACCACCCCTTAGAAGTAAAAACTAAAAAAAAGTCAATGATGGGTTGCTTTGTTATCAGCTTTCAGGCGACAGAAAAAAAAACATACAATGAAACGAATAAAATGTTTCCACTATTTAAATGTAGTGGAAACTAATACATACAAAGACTCCAGTTGTTTATTTGAGGCTAAATAAACAAAAATGCCCCCCTGGCTACGGCCTTGGATCTGTAAATTCCTTTGAATTTCTTATTAAAAATCCGAGCATTTTATTGGTCTTTGAAATCATATGATCATAGTGATTTTATTAAAACCCAATTTTGTATCGAAAATACACCTAAATCTTGAAAAACTGAAACTTTCTTAAGAACTGTATTATTTAGCTTATATTCAAATTGTATAGGATTGCGGGACCAAGTATAAGGCATTTACCCCTCTGAAAAATCCTATTGAGATCAACTTGCAAAAAATTGCAGTTAACTGAACACTTGATACGCCTAAATAATTTAAAATCATCTGCAAATAGTAGGTTTTCAGAGAATTTCACACAATGGGAAGATCATTTATGAAGAGTATAAACAAAAGTGGTCCCAAATGGCTCCCTTCAGCAACCCCTGATAAATTATGTTATGTGTATATTTTTCTTTTGGAGCTGTTTTTTTCTTACGCGTGGCTAAACATCATTTGTCTGGCTTTTTGAATTATATCGACCTGTTTTTTTACTTCACGAACAAGATATGTTTGATTTAACGAAGATATATTTATTTGACATTTTAAAGATGGCGTTGCCAGTTAGAATTTGACATTTCAAGGATATTAGGATATTGATCAGAGATGTTGGCGATACGGATACCATCAAAAAATTCACTTTATTGTTACTTGATGTTAAGAAATAGTATCCAGGTGCGCTCGAAGAACATAATTTTTAACTCATTTTTCGATTCCAATTTTGTTTTCTTAATTTGAATACACAACACTTTTCAAACTTTTTAGGAGAATTTAGCGCACAAAACTGGAAAAAATCACTTTTTGGTATTCAAAATCAAAGTCTTGAGTTCTATTTATTTTGGGAATTCAAAACTTGCCATATATTTACATATAACTTATATCGCAAGTAAAAAATCATTAAATATGAATATCTGGATACCTGATGTAGGTGTAAAGGGTTTTCCAATACGGATTTGCGACTGGTGAATGCGGCCATATTGTTGAAGCTACTTCTGTCAAATTGGCTGTCATTTATTAATTTTCGCAACGTGGTGAACTTCACCCGCTTCGGACTTAACCAGACCAGGAGCTTAAAGTAAACGGCCATAGACAACGACGTGTGTCAGTTGGAAGTTGATTTTAATTTCGGTTGAAAAATCATATACAGCGAATCGACGAGGCCCACATCAGCATGAATGGGTTCATCAACAAACAAAATTGCCAAATTTGGGACGATCATAAACATATACATAAATACTGCTTGGGGCACTCATTTTCATTTTCTGCCTTGAGCCCCTCCCACATCTAAATAAGGATACGAAATACAAATACTATGTGAAAATTGTGTAAATCAAAATTGCCTTACACAACATATTATTTTTGGCCTAGATGGTTTTTGTCAAATTGTATTCTTCAAAACATATCATTGTCACAATTCATAACATATGCACTCAAGCGATACCGGGTTCAAAATCACGAAAAACTAAAAAGACGGAACTAAGGGTTCATTCTTGTTTGCATTCCTTGAAAATTAAAATACAAAAATTCCTTTTAGTGTCCAATTTATTAAAAAAAAGATAACATCAAGGAATAAATTGCACCGGAACAGCGGCCTCATTACTGCAAAGCGCATAATATGTTTGGGAGGCAGCAAATATTAAAGTAGAGTAAATACAATCTTTGCGGCTTTGGCTAGGTTTTGAATATAAACAAGTTTCGCATAATATATACCCTTCGCGACACTTTTAAAAGCTAACATTGATGCATCACCTCCATTTTCTAGTCCAGTTGCTATTATCTGTTCATTAAATTTAATTATATTAAGGATTATAACATTTGCTGTAACTAAGGCATCAAAGACTGATTGAACTTCCTCGTCTGCTTCATTTCCAAATTTATCACATACATCTCCAAAATCTAAATAGAGCTGCGCAAATAATTGATTTATCCTTTTTTCAAAACCTTCGGCTTCTTCAGAGGACACAGTGGCGGCAGCAAAGGTATCAATTTCTGCAATTGTTTTAATATTTGCTACTACTCTTTTGGCATCAGTTGCAATTTCAACAATAGAATCAAGTGCACATTTAACGATTTCCTTCAACTTTTGAACTGAAGCAGGATTAGCGCCATTCCTCAGTGCATTTTTAGCAGCTTGATTAATATCTTTCAAGGCATCTGAACACTCAGGATCGTCTTTTGCGGCAACTCCACAGCTTCGATTTTCAACTTGTAGATGGATTGGGCTGCTTTGAGCATCTCTGAGTGCTTGTAATGATACATTGGCGGATTTTTCAACTTCGTAGAATAGAGCTGCAAATCCAGTTTCGGTAGCTAAATAATATACATCAAGTGACGCTTTAGCTGCTCTGCCTCCAGCTTCACTACCGTCATTGAACAAGCTCTCACAAGAATTCAATATATCTATCAATGCCAATCCCCCTTTTTGAATATATTTACTTCCGGATAAAAGACCTTGTCTAGCTCCATCATTTGAAAGACCCAAAGCTCCACCAAGTGCTCTATTGTAGACTGGACTGGCAGTGAAGATTATCGATATGCTATCCACGAATGCTTGATGCGTAAGTTTTCTGGCACCTTCAGGGTTCTTACCAATAATTTTTTCGGCTGCTAAGACTCCATCCAACATTGTACTTCTAGAACTTGACAACAATTGTGAGCCATTGGAAAATCCTTTTCTAAGTCTTATAAATGCGGAAGAATTGCCTGGTACAAGATGTGTAATCGCCTCTGATTGTTGGGAAAAAACAACCAAGACCGCAGCAGCAACCAAACAAAAATATCCCGAAAAGTTCATATTCGAAGTCACAGAACTATAGATACTGACTACTAACTGAACTCTTGAATGCTCTTTTATACCTGAGAACAATCCGCTAAATAAGACACATGTGTTTAAATACTAAACAAAAGCAAACACACGTTTTAATGTCGCCGATGATTAGCTTTTCTGTTTGCTTGAGTGTCTTATCAAAAAACTTTCCATCTCCTAGTATTCGCATGATATTACTCTTTTTTGTTTGATTTCAATGGAATGTGTCTACACATTTACTTATGTATTCCTATACGTACTGCTTAAGCCGACATTAGGTTTCAACAGCGCACAATTGCGATTCTCATACATCAGAGACAAATTTGTTTGACAATTTTCAGGTCTTTGGAGTTTTATACAAGGAATGGAATATGATTAGTAAAGTACAGACTAGAAGTTCCCTTTCCTTTAAAAAAAAAGCTTCCAATTCCGAACAAGACAAATCAACCTTTGTTATTTGAAAAACTTTTCTAACACCTTATAGACCGCAAATATCGTCAAATAAAAGCAAAATCAAAATAAAACAAAATTGAAAACAACGACTTTTATTTTGGAAATTTAAACTTTTATTATTAGTACGTATACGTATGCATTTCGGTTCTCAATTCAATCTATGTAATTCTATTCAAGTTTATTGGAATAATACTTAAAGTCATTATTTTTATATCGTTATTCAGGTTTTGTATGCACATATAAAAAAAATAGATTAGATTCATCTGAATAGGAGCTTGTACTAAACAAATTATCATCTATCTGACCTTGTGATCAAAATTTCAAGATGTTGTTCACCACCTTAAAGTTCAGTTACTTCCAATTCCCGACCAAAGCAAAGCCGTTCTATGATATTATCAACCAAGGTTGAAGTTGACTCTTAGCATATGCTTCAGTGACCTCAATTTCTGTGGGATAACATATCTTTTTTGAGTTTAGCACTATTTCATAACAAGGCAAAATATCTTTGCATTTAGAGTTGATTTTTTGGCGTATGACTTGATATTAATGCTTGGAAAGATTAATGTCAATCATTAAAGCCAATGCTTCATCGGGATACAGAGGTATTTCAGACCCGTGACCAGAGCTGCGATTTTTAAATAATGTTTTTATCTCAGTATCTTTACTGGATGAAGCTTCCGAAATACCCTTTATGAAATTTACTGAATCCCGTTTACCAATTCTGCGAAACATAACTTCACTATCTTTTATTATTTCTCTAAGGCTAGGTGATCTTATTAAATTTTGAACTTTGCGTTTTTTTGGATTTTCACAGCATTCTCAAGAGAGTTTCTAGTTCTTCCGGCCTTTTTTTGAAATTTCCAATATGTCGGCCAACCCAATGTATAAGTTTCCTCTAACCAGGCTGAGTTTGCAGCTAAAAATCGGCTAACATTGTGTACCGCTTTTTACGCACTTTTCACCAATTTTGGATAGCAATTTTTCTATGGAAGTTTTTCATTAGAATCTTTAGACAGCTCAGGAAGCTCAAACTTATCTATAATAATTGCTCTAACCGCATCAACCCTTTTTGTTGTATCCGTTTGCAGCCAAATTTCAAAAATTTGCTTTCGCGATATTAAGGAGGGCATTCTGAAAATTGAAAAAAAATTGTATGGGTGTCGCAAAAACGCACAAAAAGTGTTAGTTTTACCTCAAAGCCAACACTGCACAGAATTACTTTTTATAATTTTCGAGTCGGAACTCGGCGGAACTATCTAATTTTATTCCAGTTGAAAATTCAATAAAAAAAAATCTAGTCCAATTTTTCGAGTTGAACTTAAGAAACTATAAAAAAAAATTATTTAATGAACCAATTAACTTCTGGAATCGTTTTTGTATTACCCACAAATAATTCTATTCAAGAAAAAAAAAATATTCCAAAAGACGCACCGTTACACTTTTTATAGCTAAACGAAATTGCACAAAAAACACCTTTTACTCGTATCTGCTGTCGCTAAGTGGCTTTCATAAACTACTTACTTCAAAGCTTAATATTTTCTTACCGACGAAAGAGATCAAAAAACAAAACATGAATTACAATTACCTACTGTATTGACAAGTATGCCACATCATTTTGAAACGGTTCGCTTGACTTTGATTTTTTGTATTTTGTCCCGCTAGATTGGTGAATCCGACCACTGTGCTGCGGAACCATCATCAGCGGGCGACAATTAAACAAAAGTACAAAGAGATTACAAGGAAAATAGAAATTAGACTTAGAGAAAGTAAGTAAAACAAATTAAAGAGAGTTATAAAAAGAGTAATGAAAAACAGTTATTATTTCTTGTTCTTCTTCATAACGTTGAATAAATGAGAATCAATTGGTCCCAGTGGCGTAGATAGCTTTTCGCTATGGGGGGGGGATAGATCTAGTTCGCTCATATTTTTTAAAGTCTTAATAATTAAAAAAAAAAAAACAAATAACAAGACTTCATTGAATTCATTATGTATGCCATACAAAAATTATATTTTTTAAAGATAATATATTAAACGCATTAATTTGAATAAGAACTATCACTAAAAATAAATTCCTAGGTAATATTGATAAAAACGTTTTGTTAACCCTCAACAAAACAATTTTATCGTTTTGACTAAATTTTTGTCAATACGAAAGAATGATTTTGTTGATTTCACAATTTTTTTATAATTCAGCATGATTTTTTGTCAGTTTAACAAAATATGCCCTACAAATAATATTGTCAGTTTAACAAACCAAGTTTTGTTAATATAACAAAATAAAACAGCGATTTTTGTCACATCCACAAACTTTTTTGTGATGCTAACAAAATGTTTGTTGTATGTACAAAAAATCTGTTTTGTAAATGTTTGTCAATGTCACAAAGTCCTTGTTAACTTCCCATAGGGAGTTATTGTAATCGGTCCGATTTGTCAAATTGGAATTTTTGACATTTCTCGACGTTTCAAGGTCCCTAGAGGCTATATCAATCATTTTTAATTTTTTTTTTGTCAATTTAACAAAAAATGAAAACGTTTTTGTTAAAATGACAAATATTTTGTTCTGGGGTTGAGTTATTTTGTAATATTGATAAAATAATATTATCAAATAGATAAAACTATTTTGTAAGGAAACCAAACAATTCTGCGCGTATATTTTTTTGATCATGACATTTTCTTTTGTTTAGGATATAGTTCATATTTAGTTTTCGTCAAAAAATCGATGTAGGATTAACTGAACTTAACAAAAATTGCGTATTGTACATACGCCCTCACAAATGGTTGCATGTGAGATCGTAGGGACGAAACGCCAATTTTTGTGGACTTAAATCCAAAAAAAAATATTTTCACAAAATTAATTTTGTGGATTCAACAAATGAAATTTGTAAAATTAACAAAATATTTTGTTGAATTGACAAAATATTTTGTTAATTTAACAAAAAAGTTTTGTTAATTTAACAAAATAATTTTGTTAATTTAACAAAAAAAATTGTTAATCCGATAATAATAAAAAAAAACAAATTTTTAACATAAACAAAAAAATTTGTTAATACAACAAAAGAATAATTGTTAATATGACAAATTAATTTTGTAAATTCTACGGAATTTTGTCATATTTTTATTATTTCAACAAAATAATCTGTTAGCATAACAAAATAATTTTGTGGATACAACAAAATATTTTTTGTTACCTCAACAAAATTCTATAATTTTTGTCAATTTGATAAAACTTTTTGTTGGACGTATATTGACAAAATTTTTGTCAGATCAACCTACATTTTTATCATATACATATACACCTAGATTTTATTTTCAGTGTAGAATAAATATTGATATACAGTCCCTTGCATAAGTATAACCGCACCTGTAAAAATGCGTTTTGTAGAAAATTAAAATGGGAATGACACTTTACTATTTTTTTTATTGAATGGCATCACTAATCAAGTAAATTGAGAAGAAAAAACGTTCCGTTATTTTCTCTTCTGGTGTTTAAAAATTAAAAACAGATTTTTATATATTGCAAAAGTATAACCGCACAATGCAAACCTCTCTGAAGCTTCATTCAGTTATGTGCTTCGAAATGACAAGAAACAATGCCGCGTGGTAAACATTTAAGCGATACGGAAAAAGTTAACATTCAAGCTTTTCGGTTAAGTGGCCTAAGCTTAAGGGCTATTGGTAGAAAAATTTCAAGATCCGATCTTGTCGTCCGAAAGTTTTTACAAGATCCAGAATCTTATGAGACGAAAATAAGACCCGGGCATCTGCAGAAGCTGACACGTCGAGATAAGAGGCGTTTAATAAATGCTGCATCCAATTCGGCGCATTCTTTGCCAGACGTTCGTGACGAATTGGGCTTAGGAATTTCGGTTTCAACGGTTTTTCGTGCCTTAAAAAGCAGTAAAGTGATTGTTCGGTGCAAAATGATGCCAGCTCCAAATTTGACAACAGTGTACAAAAAAAAGTAAGACTTTGCCCAGCAAAACATGAAACGGAATTGGAAAACCATAAGTAACATTCCATTAATTTACACTTAACTTTTGTTATTTCAAATGGCATAATTCAATGAATGTTTTTTTTTCAGATTATTTTAGATTATTTTCAGTGGCGAAAGAAAAGTTTAATCTTGATGAGTCAGGTGGTTTTAACGGATATTGGCACGATCTGGGAAAGGAAAAAAGTTTTTTTCCAAAAGGAACTTTAGCGTTGGTAGTTGTAAGGTTTGGAGGGCCTTCTGCGACCGTGGTAAGGTTGCACTTGCCTTCACCTCTGCAAAGATGAACAGTTCAGCTTGCACCCAGGTGCTTCAGGATAATTTGGTACCCTACTTAAGACGATTTCGTCGAGTTCGGCATGTCTTCCAGCATGATAATGCCCCAATTCACGTTAGTCGTCAAAGTTTGGGATGGTGTAGATTGGTCAAAAATAGGGGCAGCAATGAACTTTACTAATTTAGCCGAAAAAAAAAATTAAGAAAAACAGATCAAAATAAAAAATCGGTTA
This sequence comes from Philhelius festivus, assembly GCA_963931855.1. NCBI lineage: Eukaryota > Metazoa > Arthropoda > Insecta > Diptera > Syrphidae > Philhelius > Philhelius festivus. The sequence goes on from OZ007554.1 coordinate 231,786,834, forward strand.
TACTTTTGCAATATAAAAAAATCTGTTTTAATTTTTAACCACCAGAAGAGAAAATAACGGAACTTTTTTTTCTTCTCAATTTACTTAATTAGTGATGCCATTCAATAAAAAATAGTAGGGTGTCATTCCCATTTTAATTTTCTACAAAACGCATTTTTACAGGTGCGGTTTTACTTATGCAAGGCACTGTAGTAAGTAAAATAATATTAATTTAAAAAAATAAATCACAAAATAAAATCCAGTTTTCTGTTCTTTTTAGATAAAACACTTATAATCTCGTCTGCTAGTATAGTTATTTCGCGATGAATAGCTAGAGCAGCCAAACCATTCAAACGATCCTGCAAATAAGTAAACATCCAAAGCTTATCACACTGTTACTAAATAGACATATTTTTAATAATCTCACTTCGTTGGTCATGCTTCTTTGTATTGTTTTTATTCTCTTTACTGACTGGAGAAAGTTCTTTCGGGAGTTGACGTTGAAACCGGCAGTGTAGCTAATATCTTTAATAAAATATATATATGTAGCTGGATGGAAGCGCTTTTTCTTGCACGTTTACCTATTTTATCAATTATTGGTGAGAGACGTAAAAAAAATTTCAGAGTGCGTTTCTTTAACTTATTTGGTTCATGACTGGTTATGTTGAACAATTATCGATCCCAATGGGGGGGGATATATCCCCCTGATCCCCCCCCTATCTACGCCACTGATTGGTCCAGGTTCCAAATTCATCAGGTTGTTTAAGTATATTTATGTGAATTGAGTCGTATGCGTCTAGTTTATGTGGTTTGTTTACATTTTTTATAAGTTTAAAATTGTTGTCAAATGATGAAATTGAGGGTGGTTCTTTATTATTTGGATCATAAATGTGAGCAGCTATTGCTTTATCTATCTCTTTCTTTTTTACCGATCGAAGGTGTTCATTAAATCTGGTCTCAGCAGCTCTTCTTGTTTGTCCAATGTATTTTTTGTCGCAATTTGAACATTTGTCGGTATGTGGTCTTTTGTGGATCCCAGTCTAGATTTTAGTTTGTTGTTGTTGGTGTGGACGATGTTCATTTCAGGGCAATGTGATATATATACGATGGAGTTTGTCTGTGTTTATATTTTGATCGAATAATGTACTCATGGGGGCATATTCATAGATGTTTGCTAAACTCTTGCTAAGTTGTTACTAAGCAATTCCAGAGTTTAGGCTATTCATAAATAAATTTAGTCCTTAGTTTAGGGCTAGACCTGTGGTCTAACTTTAAACATAGGAAATGCTGTGTTTAAGTAGTTATTATCAAAGTCAAATGTCAAATTTGATTAATAAAAAAAAAGTTCCCGATACTCTTAGAGCACTTTACGTTGCAGCATTGCTTTTGTTGTTGTATAAAAATTATTATAGAATATTTGTTTAAGATTCTTGTTTGGTTTTCTTATTTAATATTTTCTTTTACTTAATTTTTTTCGACTTGCAATATCAAAAAATACCACTCAAAATTTAACATGACGTGTAATAGAGATGCTAAGCCTAGTGTTTTTCAACTGTCAACCATTAAAAATACTGTTTAATTCCTCGCAAGAGGTAGTACACCACTGAAAAAAACTTTTTTGCAGCGGCTGAGAATCGAACCCCTGCAAGACAGTCCAACGCACTAACCATTATGCCAAGGCGTACGAAACCAAATTTGCACTTTCTTTGACCCGTCATTATTTGAAGGATAATTGTAGTAGAACACAGCCTTAACCTGATGTTCTACTAAAAACAGCGGGGAAACTGACTATGAATAGTAGCTGTGTTTATTTAACCAACAAGCCTTAAACTAAGGATCTAGCAATCACAACTTTAGTAATTCTCTATGAATACGCCCCATGTTGTTTCGTTTTAGCTTCTTTGAGTGTTTTTTAATCAGATGGTCGATGATGGATTTATCATATCCATTGACATTTGGGTGTTTCTACAAACAATGGAATAAAATGATACAAATTTCGGCACGATATTTTTGGATTCCAAAAGTCGTAAGAGTTGTTCTAGATGATCATTAGAACGTCCCTTTGCGTTGTTGAAAGCGGCCAGTTAAAAAAAAATAAAAAATGACGATTTTAAGGAAATTTTTTGAAAAAGGATGTTCAGGGTACTGAGTTTTTTTTTAAGGGAACTGAATAAATCTTTATTTTTTTTCTTATTTTCTCTTGGGTACACATTGAAATATAGAAATTAAATTTAATTATTCTTCATAAACATAAAAATTCATGGTAAATAAATATTATTTAGCATTTTATTAAGAGAATATAATATATTATAATCAAACATTTTTTTTTCTAAGAATCAATTTAAAATAAATTATATTCTTTTTAAAAATTTTAAAAATATTTCGCAATGAAGTTCGAACTTCAATATAACTAAAAATTTCTCAGGTTTCTGAATAAAATATCATTTGCTCATTTATTAACCAGGGGACTGAGGGTTTTCCTGGTTTTGCGCAAAAAAGGTATTAAGGTTTTACTTTAAAAAATAAAAAAAATATATATAATATTACAGTTTTATTAAACCTATACTATACTTCTAACAAATATGCCTTCTTACATACAAATTTGTTTTGTAAAACCTCACCAGAGGACTGATAATCTAAAGGAACAATCCACGACTTCTTGCACAAATGTCTTTTTCACAATACTGACATAAGAAACAGAATCGATTTGCACCACAATTTTATTGTAAAGAGATTTAGTACTTCAAATTGCCAGTGCTGGAAATTCGATCGATATCCTAGTTATTGATTTTTTCGACTGTTTCAATATGCCAGGGGACTGATACAAAAAGCGGGGGACAAAGTTTTTTTGTAATAAAATAAATTACTAAAAAATATTTATCTATTTCGTAGCAAAGATGTGTTATTTTCCGTAACTTTGGTGCAATTCATCTAAGTATGAGACCTGAAATAAGAGAACGTTAATAATTTTTCTTTGCGAAAACGCACTGGGGACACGTCGGGGGACTGAGAATCAGACACTTTGAAGAATTTTTTGAGCAAGATAAAATAAGGTCAACCTAATAATATTGTTAGGCCAGGTAGATATCAACAAGATTTAATTTTATAAAAAAAAATCAGATTAAATAATTGAACGGATTTTAAAACATTTTCTAACTAGTATCGTACTACTAAAGCAATTTTTTTAATAAAATACTTCTGATCATACCCAAAACAGTGACAGTTCGTGCAAAAATCTAAGCAAACAGACCTGTTTTGAAATTTGTGACATTCGCATGATACTAAAAAAATTGCTTTTTGATGATTTTAAATTTAATAAAATTCTAGAGAAAATATGATTCTTATCTGAATTAAAATTTGTAAAATCGTTGTTTTAACCAAGCATCACACTAAAATAGTTTTAACATCGTACTGATTCGACTAAAATTTTGTGAAAATGATTTCTTATCTTGTTTTGTCTAAAGATCTTTTTGACAATTTTTTACTTCCACTGGGCAAACAAATTTATAGGAATCCTTTAACTATACCCTAAACTCATTGTTACAGAAAAAAAAATGGTGTAAAATTTGTAATTTTATTTGACAGATCACCAAAAAGTAAAATTGTTGGAATTAATAATTAAGTTCTTTGGTATGTTGCTGCTTTAATTATTAATTAGAAATGCAAATAACAAATTGTCAAATTTTGACATTTGTTTCAGTGATAAAACTTAAAAATTTTACTATAGACCTTCTCCACTACATCTTGAATGCCCCTATATTGGTATTGATCCAAAAAATAAACTATCGCCCATGACGCCATCTACTACATGAGTCATTAACCATGACTTTTTACTTTTACCATTATCTACGAACAAACCCCAATTCAAATCATACTGACAGTTTGGTAGCACTAAATGTGAAAAAAAGTAAAAACAGACTACTGCGGATGTTTTTTGTTAGGAAATTTCTAACTGTACAATATGCCTATGTATGTGTAAAATCAAAAAAAAAAATACAGCTCTTATTCAGCGGTTGCAGTTGGTTGATATGATATTTCACTATTTTCTGACTGACATAATGCACTTCCACAGACAATCAAAGACCTAGAAGCTTTTTTGAAAATGTGGAATATAATAGTGAATTTACGAAAGCCAAAGCACAAGATCGAAATTTAGCCGTGATGAAATTCTAGTAATAGTGTTATATGATCAAGATGTGAAATTTTGGACAGGGACAAAATAACACAACTTAGCCATTTTGATTTTCATGAGAGCTTAAGCCTAGTATTCAGATCGGGAAAAATTTTGTCTCCCATACATTTTTTTTCCTGGGACAAATTTTGTCTTGGTTATTTTTCCGAGCAGTACGCAGTTCGCGTGCAAAATTCATACTTTTGTGCATTGCTGTACAAAATGTCTCCACTAAATTTTGTCAAGTAAAAGAATGATACAAGCATTATTTTGCGGGACAAATTTTGACAGCCGAAAGTGATTTTTGTCAAAACTGGTCTTATGTAAAAGGTGCTGATGCTTCTCTTGAAAGCATCGAGAGTAGATTCTAAAAAGGTATGAACGACTTTTGTAAGACAACCCGTTCCAGAGATACACTACAAAACACATTAAATTATTTTTTAATTCTCCAAATTCTAACTTTTGCGAGAGATTTGGAAACGTTTTGTAGAGCTTAAAGTTGTAGAGATAAAATTTGTTCTGTCTCGATCTGAGTATTAGGCTTTAAGCCTAGTACGCAGATCGCGCTAAATTTTATCTCCCACATTTTTCTCCAAACATCAGCTAAAATTCAAGCTAAATTTTGAAATAAGAATTTATGGAGAATATGTCACAGAAAACAGCTGTTCTCTAAATGAAATTTTTTCAAAAATTTTAAAGAATTTGGTTTAAAGTATGATTTTTTAAGAATTATGAATGAGAGAGAACGAATACGAATTATGAATTATGAGTGGTTTTTGCTGTGGAAAATCTACTTGTAGGTCTTCCATGACCAAATATTTTTCTAAATATTATTCATATATATTATTCCATTTCAAATTGAAATTGAAATTTAGCTCGAGAATAAAAATGTGCCAGACAATTATTACGTGCGCTAAATTTTGACAGATAAGTTATGTACAGTTCGAAGAGAAATTTTGATTTTTTAGCTGGAGCAGCGTACCCTTCGGCTAAAATGCTTAACATAATTTTAGCTTGGCTAAATTTTGGAGAGAATTTTATTTCGTTATTTGATTCATTTTTACTTGCGACTTATAGGTACTATAAGGCAAGTTATGCATTCGTAAAAAAAATCGAACTCGAGATTTTGATCAAAGTTGACATTATGATGATAGCGAAGACTAAAAAAGTGGGTCTCGCAATTCTGTCTGTCTGTCTGTCTGTCTGTCTGTCTGTCTGTCTGTCTGTTCGACTACAGGCTAAACGGCTCCGCCGATTTTCTTTAAACTTGGTAGATATCATTTTTAATTTTTTCCCCCCACACGTTTTTTTCTTTTTTTTTTAAGACCAAAAATAACGGTACCCCCCATACGAATTTTTTTCGAAATTTTATAAACATTTTTTTTTCTCAAAAACTGTTCAATAGATTTTAAAAATAAAGATACAGAAAAATTTCATTTAATTAAATCTAAGTATTGGTTAAAAAAAAATTTCCGAAAAATGGTTATTGAGGGTACCCCCCATGGAACCATTTTTTTTGTTTTTGATTTTCTCAAAAACGGTTCAACCGATTTTGATTATTTTTTTTTTTGCTAAAGCTCCCCAAAAACATAAATAGAATTGTGTACTCAGATTTTCAAAAAAAATTTTTTTGGATTTTTAAAAAAAACTTCAAAAATTTTTTTTCAAAACTCAATATTTCGAAAACCCCATGCTAGATTTTTTTTAAACTTGATAAATAAAAGTTTCTCAATATAATCTACAAAATGTGAAAAAAAAATTTTTATTTTACCTAAAAATAAAGGTACCTACCATACAAATGCTAAAAAATTAAAAAAAAATGGTTTTCAAAAATCGTATTTTTCTCGAAAACGGCACCTAGAATTTTGATAAAATTTTTTTTCTTTCAATTAATTTTTACGATCTTTAATTTAATAAAAAAAATTTTGAAATTAAGATATTACAGCTTGTACCTACCATAGAACCATTTTTTCGAATTTTGAATTTCTCATTATCCACATAACGGATCTTAATGAAAATTTTTATAGAGAAGCTTCTAAAATGTCTAAAACACATTGCATTTCAAAACTTTAAAATAAATATTTTTTGAATTTTTGAAAAAAAAAATTTTTTTTTTTTTCTTTTTTTTTGAAAATTCGATATCTCCGAAACGGGTCAATATTTCTTTTCGTAAATTTAATTTTTATTCGAGCAATAATAAAAATTTTAAACTAGCGTACCAAAATTTTTTCTTAAAAAGCTTTTAAAAAGTTTGTATATAAAAGCTTCTTTTAAAGAAACCACTACAAGGACTTATAATTTTTGTTAAAGACTAAAAAAGAATTCAAAAATTAATTTTATCCTTATGAACAGTTTTCTCTAATAACATTCGTTTTTAAAATTCCCAGTCGATTACATAGGAGCAAGTTCGTGCGACCCAGTCGTGCATTTTATTTTAAAACTATCAATGAAAAGAAAATAGATGAGGGAAATTCTGTCTTTTTTTTTTAAATTAAAGCATTATATTGGAAGTTTTTTCGTTTTTTTTTTTTTCAAAATTTTGTTTTTAATCTTAAACAAGTTTTAGAAACTCGCCAAGTTTTAAAAATAGATACGTAACAAATCTGTAATCGCTCTTCGCTCTCAAGTTCCCACGCGAAATCGAATTCTTGCGTGGCTTAATGACTTCCAGAGTACTGAAAATGTGTCAACGGTCTCTACCTCAGAAGACATCGAGGGGATACGAAATGCATTTGAGCAATCTCCCAGCCGTTCACTTCAAAAACAACCGGATGCCCTTGAAGTGATTTTGAAGCCAAATAACTCGTTACCGAAAACATGCCTGCTACGTTGCCTCAAGACGCTATCGTCTTATTGTCTGACGAGGTACAGTTTCACGTCAGTGGATCTATTAATAAGAGTTGGACGAAACCCGGAGAACTCTACCAGAGGGTCCTTCACTTTTTGTCTTGCCCGAATTGGAACAGGTTTAGCTAGAAGATGTCTGGTTTCAGCAAGACAGATTCACCAGGCACCTCATATATCAAAGAGGCGATTTTATGTGGCCAGCACGCTCTCAAGATTTGGCCCCTTCAATTTTGTTCTGTGGGTATATCTAAAAATTTGTTGTTTATTAAGATAGTTCCAGGACTCTGGCAGCCCTCAAATATAGCATTCTAACCCACATCCTGCCAATTCCTGTAGCAATACTTAAAAGAGTTGATACAATACTTTAAACTGCTTTGCGTTTTTTTGATTTTTAAAATCCATCCATCTGCCTTGCGCTACCCTGTGTTCATGGTTCTTTTCTCCTTCACCGATATACACTCGGCCTTATTATGATTATTGTATTACAATCATCCCTTGGCATAATTGTAAGTGCGTTGGACTGTCATGCGGAAGGTCTCGAGTTCGATTCTCAGTCGCTGGAAGAAAGTTTTTTTCAGGGGTGTACTGCCTCTTGCGAGGAATTGACAAATCCTCCAAGAGTATCTCTTGTCATGGAAAGTGCTGCTCATTAGCCGTTCGGAATCGGCAGAAAATTGTAGGTCCCCTCTGTTCCTGGTAACACGCACACAGGAATGGTTGAGAGTTGTAAGTCACTAGGTTCTGGTTCACTTCGATCTGTTGCACCACCAAATTTATTTATTTATTAGAATTACATTTTTGAGAAAACATTTCCTCATCAGATCAAGTGAAAATAATTTAAGGGGAAAATTAATCAATGGCGCAGAAAAAGTGTTACCACTTTGTGATTATTCGCATCAGTGCCGAAATTAATTTGAAAAAAATAAATTCCGAAGGTTTAATCTCGCATATTATGGTATCCAATTTCCAATAAATGATTAATACATTCATATGTCCCTAGCTCACTGATCCCATGAATGCTTTTAAACCATCAACATTTTCAAAAAAAAGTGTATTTTATTGGATAAAACAAGTAAATGTAAAATCCACAGTGATGTATCAATCAGAAGCACATCACGAGAATATTGTTCCAGTATTATTATTTTTTTTTTTAATTTTATCCGATGCGCTATCCTTCCGTTTCAAAACAAAAAATAAAAAAATCCACAAGAAGTAAAAACATCAATTAAAAAAAACTGCCGCATCCGGCTCGAAGGACCAATCATCCAACCGGCTACAAATATCCCACCTTTAGCAGCCATCACGGTGATGTCGTCTTTTAACCAACTTTATGCTACTGACTGACTACCAACAAATACACTCTGGCCTGGTCTTCTGGTTCTGAAACAAAGTAAAATTTAATTAAAACAAAAAACGAGCATAAAAATGTCGACTAAATACCGCAGCTTCATATCCGGATGGGGCTTCAGGTTTTCGTGCAATATGGTGTGTGTAATCGATGAATGAATGGAAATCCTCTTTTGTGCATTTACAAGTGATCTGTCAAGTTCGTAATTAGTTTCGTTTCGTTTCCGAAACGGAATGCGTTGGTCTGTCAATGGGATTACAGTTACAAAATAAAAATTCAAAAAAATAAAAAAAAAAAACTTTGTCATGTCCTGGATGCGATGCCATTTTCACCTCTATCTCATGACCCAGTGCGAGTAATGAAAAATGCATGGTTTTTCCATCTCCCTCTCTCTCTCCCTGGAGATAGCTAGAGGTAGAAAAAAAAAGACGATTTTTTGAATATCCTACTGAAAGAGACAGAGAGAGAGCGGGACTCAATGGTACAATTATTCTTTTACTATCTCGAACGAGGACGACACTTCCGGTGTGTTCAGTTGGTCATCATCATTATCAGCCGAGCGCCGAGCATCAGAGCCAACATCATCATCATCGTCATTGTCGTTGTCGTCGTCAACCCCTCGGTTACACTTTACACAAAAAGTCAATTCCCGTTTAAATACACACAGAGTGACTGTGGCGGATAAATGGATCAATAAAATCCGCAGATGTACTCGTATCTAGAGATACAGAGATGGAATTCGCAGTGTCTCCCTATTTGGATTTGGATACCGTTTTTTCATTTTGTTGTCCTTGTTCTTGGTGTGTTTTTGTTGTCGTAGTCGTGGCGTATATTGTTGTTATTCACGTTGTTGTAGTCGGTGTTGGTGTTGTCTTCAACTACTGTTGCTGAAAACTGAAATTGCATGGAATCTGGTAACTGGTATCTGGTGGATGCTCCTAGAGCTGATGATTTGGTTTATTTATTTGTTGCTTTTCGTCCCACAATTTTGTGATTTCTATTGTTCCATGTCTGGGGCGATTAGAATGAGACTGGGGAGGGCTAGAGCGAGAGCGATGATTGGTGAAACCTCCTAGATTTTCGGGTGGAGATAGATTCAATTACAGGGTGGTTCGCACACACGAACTAAAATATTCAAAACACTTTCTGCTAGTTATTGGATTTGCACAGAGAGGCATGTTTGAATGGAATGCAACAACAACATCCTGTCGGAAGGTACCTATATTTTTATTTGAGGGTTTTTTTGTATGATCAAAACAAACAAGGACTGTTTGCAGGGATTTGTGATGTAATGTGGCGTTTTTTCAGTTCAGTATTTCCGGTATCGGTTCACGCTTTACTGTTGGGCTATTTTATTTGTGCCTTTATATTTATTTTTTTCTAGATTAAGGACAGTGTGAGGGATTTCTTTTTTATATTTTGGGTTCTCGACGTGTAGCCCCAGGGAAAATGAACAATATAGAAATCAGTGAGGCATTGTAATTGGAAAGTTTGCTGGAATATTGAACTTGATGTTATTAATATTTATTCGATATTCTTTGCAAAATGAAATTAATGTTGGTATAGACATTTGTTTGTCGTGAAAATTGGCATGAGTTATGAGAATTAACATAACAATTACATGAAGGAACGATGTTTGGGGTATTACTTTTTTTTCTCGCCCCTATGCATAAAATAAACCTCAAGCTTTCGGGAAAATAAACCAATTTCTGACTGATTTTTGTTGGGGATCATTCCATTTCAGGTTTTGAAATATTTTCTTGATCTAGGACCCATTGAATTTCGGGAAATAACTCCGTCAACTTCTGTTAACATACCGTCGCACTTTGGAGTGGAAACGGTCTGTTTATGTCATTGCTTTTTTTAAAATGTAAAAATGTTGCATTCGGCAAATCCTATACCAAATGGATTAATTAGAGAAATTTGCAAAGCTTAACTTTTCTGCTACACAAAAGTCAAACTTTGAAGAGTAGGTAAGTGCCCTGGAACCTAAAAATCTATTGTGCTCCTATCTTAAGCTGATCGAAGTTTCTCATTTTACAGCTTTTTCTTTGTATATAAGACTAGCCTGCCCGTACTCGCGTTGCTTCGCAAATTGTAACTACGAATATTTTCTTAATATTAATATTAGCATATGAAAACATTTCCTAATGGGACTGAGCATATTTTCTACAATAATATTAATTTTAGTTTATATGTATAACATACCGTAACGAATTAGATTCTCTTTCACATTTGAAAACAAAAGAGCTTGTTTATGTTTGTGCATATTATAAATATAGCAATATAGAAAATAATAAAATTTATTTAAAATAAACGGGTCGACTACTTTCTGAAATCATTCAACCCAAACTTTAAAATGGTTTCGCTTTATAGAATAGTTCATGTGCAGGGCACTGTAGTCAATTGAATGTCCATTTTTGTCACCCAAAATGCTATTGAGTGTATATTCAAGTAACTTGAAAAATAAAATGTACGACTGGATCGAAGCGACTTGCTCTTATGTAAAAGTACCTACTTTGGAACTTAAAATACATTTTAAAAATATAAAACATGAATTTAATGAGATAAAAATGTTCAAATGTATGGAACTGCCGTCTGATTAATCTTTTTAATATTTAAGTAATGCATAATCTTATTTATCTCGAAACGGTTCTAACGATTTTGATAAGAAAAAATTAGGTGTGATATTATGGACATTGGACATGGACTACATTTTGGTCAAAAAAAATTTTGGGGCAAGATGTTATTGGGGGTACCTGCCATAGACCCGTTTTTTTTTTTATTTTCGATTTCTCATTAACGGCTCTAAGGATTTTAACCCAAAATTTTCAGCAGGAGTCCCCTTAAATTTAAAATAATATTGTATATAAAAATATGCGAAAAAAATTTTTGTTGGATTTTTTTGAAAAAAAAAAAAAAATTTAAATCAATATCTTCAAAACCTATGAACGATTATTTTTTGAAATTACTTTTACATAAGAGCAAGTTGGTGCGATCCAGTCGTGCATTTTATTTTTTTATCAAAATCATTAGAGCCGTTTTCGAGATAAAAGAGATTGTGCATTACGGGTGTTAGAGCTAAACAAAAATTCAATTTCTCCTCTAGGGAATCACCAAAGACCCTTAAGTACCGAGTTTGAAGAAAATAGCTCCAGTGGCTTAGGCTCTAGATCGAGGTACAGACATACAGACATACGGACATACAGGCATACAGACAAACATACGGAAGCGTCGGACCCACTTTATTCGTCTTCGTTGTCATCGTAATGTCAACTTTGATCAAAATCTCGAGTTCGATTTTTTTTTCAAATGCAGAACTTGCCCTATAGTTAGTACCTATTACCTATATCGCAAGTAAAAAGTGCCCACCCTCACATTGCTAAGCGATGTGACGATAGAATTAGAGAAACACAAAAAATGTGTGTGTGTCGGTTACTTAGAAAAACTATACAATACAGAAAAATTGAATATGTAGGTAGGTAGGTAAGAGAAAAAACGTAACTATTGAATGGAACAGATATTAAGAGAGAGAGAGTATGGGAACGGGAAGAAAAGAAAATTAAAAATGTTGGAATGATAATGACATGAAATAAAGCAGCGACCTCGCGATTGTGATGAAATCTAATTCCTGAATAAAATAAATTCAAAAAGTTTATAATTTTATAATTTGTTTTTATTTATTTCTCAGGTTGTATGTGTAACTAAGAAGTGATTTTGGGCTTAAAATTTGCGCAACAAATTGACTTTATGAAGCAATGCCAATCTTTGTCAATTATTGTATAGGTTTAAGATATGAGTGGTTGTATAATCAACTAATGAAACAAAATGGACAAAAAAGGTAAAATTAATAATATTAAAGTTTGACAAATTATTAATGAAAAAAAATTATAGCCATAAACACTCTTATAACAATATAGAAAATAATAAAATTTATTTCAAATAAATCGGTTGACTACTTTCTGAGATTGTGCGTTACAAACTTTAAAATGGTTTCGCTTTTATATAATAGTATAGATTACCTTTCTGCCCTACTTGGATCGATCTCAAGTGGCTTTGTATGGTTTTTAGTTCGATATTTTCAAAATAAGCTGTGGTGTTTTCCAAGGCTCCGCTTTGTCTCCTACACTGTTTCTTATGTTCATAAATGATCGCTTAACTAATCCCACTAACTGTTTTTCGCACTCATTTCCGAATTCACCATCCTGTTATTTTAATGTTGAAATACAATGGCAACGTTCGATAAGCTCAGTAAACTCCGATTTTAACAGCATTGGTACAGTTGGTATCAGTAATCATGTTAAATTCAATGCTTCTAAATCTCAAAGCTGTCTTCAGTTATTAAAAGGGAATATATCACCATTACTATTTTTAGTACATGGATGATATTCGCATCGAGAAAACCGTAAAAAGCTTCTGATTCTTGACATACGTATCCTTAAAAACTAAGACTAAGACTTCTGGGAAATAACGGGTGATTTTTTTGAGGTTAGGATTTTCATGCATTAGTATTTGACAGATCACGCGGGATTTCAGACATGGTGTCAAAGAGAAAGATGCTCAGTATGTATTTATTTATTTATTTATTTATTTATTTATTTATTTATTTTATTTATTTTATTATTTATTTTATTTATTTATTTATTTTGACATTTCATCATGAATAGACTTACTAACGAGCAACGCTTGCAAATCATTGAATTTTATTACCAAAATCAGTGTTCGGTTCGAAATGTGTTTCGCGCTTTACGTCCGATTTATGGTCTACATAATCGACCAAGTGAGCAAACAATTAATGCGATTGTGACCAAGTTTCGCACTCAGTTTACTTTATTGGACATTAAACCAACCACACGAATGCGTACAGTGCGTACAGAAGAGAATATTGCGTCTGTTTCTGAGAGTGTTGCTGAAGACCGTGAAATGTCGATTCGTCGCCGTTCGCAGCAATTGGGTTTGTGTTATTCAACCACATGGAAGATTTTACGCAAAGATCTTGGTGTAAAACCGTATAAAATACAGCTCGTGCAAGAACTGAAGCCGAACGATCTGCCACAACGTCGAATTTTCAGTGAATGGGCCCTAGAAAAGTTGGCAGAAAATCCGCTTTTTTATCGACAAATTTTGTTCAGCGATGAGGCTCATTTCTGGTTGAATGGCTACGTAAATAAGCAAAATTGCCGCATTTGGAGTGAAGAGCAACCAGAAGCCGTTCAAGAACTGCCCATGCATCCCGAAAAATGCACTGTTTGGTGTGGTTTGTACGCTGGTGGAATCATTGGACCGTATTTTTTCAAAGATGCTGTTGGACGCAACGTTACGGTGAATGGCGATCGCTATCGTTCAATGCTAACAAACTTTTTGTTGCCAAAAATGGAAGAACTGAACTTGGTTGACATGTGGTTTCAACAAGATGGCGCTACATGCCACACAGCTCGCGATTCTATGGCCATTTTGAGGGAAAACTTCGGAGAACAATTCATCTCAAGGAATGGACCGGTAAGTTGGCCACCAAGATCATGCGATTTGACGCCTTTAGACTATTTTTTGTGGGGCTACGTCAAGTCTAAAGTCTACACAAATAAGCCAGCAACTATTCCAGCTTTGGAAGACAACATTTCCGAAGAAATTCGGGCTATTCCGGCCGAAATGCTCGAAAAAGTTACCCAAAATTGGACTTTCCGAATGGACCACCTAAGACGCAGCCGCGGTCAACATTTAAATGAAATTATCTTCAAAAAGTAAATGTCATGGACCAATCTAACGTTTCAAATAAAGAATCGATGAGATTTTGCAAATTTTATGCGTTTTTTTTTTTAAAAAAGTTCTCAAGCTCTTAAAAAATCACCCGTTATTTATGTACCCTAAGACGATGTTTTAAAACCTCTTTTTCCCTTCTGATCTGCCCTTATCTGGCAGCAATTAATTCATAGATACATAGGTAAATAGACACACAAAGATGGTGTGTAACTCCCATTAACGGTCTAGGGCTTCTAGGACATCTCTCCACCTCCACCTCCTTAATACACCTCTTTAATACAGAAAGCTCACAAAATCATATTAATCTTGAAACTAAATGCTGTTTTCTTCAAACATCATCGACGTATTTCTCGCCTATCACTGTTTTAGGTATAAGAAAGAATTGAAGAAATCTTAGAGATGATCCAGGAAGATCTTCTATGGTAAAATAGAGGAAACTTTGGAAGCATCTAGGCAAAGAAAAATCCTCTCTACAAATTTAGACATGTCCAGCAGCTTCAGATATTATGATGGACAACTCTTGGGAAGAATCTCTCAACTTGTTACTGGGATACTTATGTGCCAGGTACTCTCAAAGCAATAACTTTACAACATACATGGTGTCTAATAGTCTTATTAATCTATGATCATTCAGTTTAAAATATACTTGAAATATTGATTGATATCAATTTGAAAATTTGGTATTTGGTACATTTACTGGTATGCACTATCGAATATTTCCTGAATGATAAAGAGTGCATTATGGTTTCTTTCCTAGATACGAGTATAAAAGGCGCTTTTAAGAACTCCGACACATCTGCAATTGCAACAGCACTGTAATATTTGGTGGAGGATGGGTCGATTGATGAGCTGATTAATCCAAATATAACTGGTAGGGTTATCAATTCAAAACTTGGCGACTTTTCTGTTGGAAGATCTGTCAGTTCCTTCTTCATTCCCGTCTCTGGAACTTGGTAGTTAAAGAGCTGCTGAAATGCCTGGAAGTGGATAGGTACGGAGTTATTGTTTGTGCTTCTTAAAAGTACTCCTACAAAACGATTTAAGCAAGCTCACAAATTGAGCAGAGCGGAGTAGACCTTACAACCAACCCTCATAAAACGAACATTGCCTTATTGTCTTTTAAATATAAAATTTCTCATAAAGATCCTTCTTCTTTCAAAGGTATTCCACTAGCTTTCTCAGACGAAGAAAAATATTGGGGTCTTATTTAAGATGAACAAATTAAGCTGTTTAGATATAAAAGAAATGGCCCAAAAAGCTACAGTGGCATTCTTCTCATGAAAAAAAAACACAATTGGGAAAAAATGAGTCATCATGACGCTCATCTCTTATGTACGAGTAGATGGCGTTGCAGTTCAGTATTCACCTCTGTTGGATGCCAGGGCATAGACACACATTCCAGGGAACTGTAAGGTTGACGAACTCGCCAAGAGTTATACATTCAACTCTTGGCGAGTTCGTCGGTTAGTGTAAATTTGGGACAAACCCAAGATGGAATATTATAACGACCTGTCTGACAAAACAGATCTAGGATCTAACTAATGCTTGATCTTATATTTGATATCCTTAAGCAGATTCTACAATTGGTGTCATAACCGGAAATTTTCTTATAGGCAACCATGCAATAAGGCTTGGCATTTATTGAAGAGGTAGAATCAATTCAACATCTTTTATGTTTATGCCCTACTCTGTCCCATAGTCATAGGCTCCATTTCCAAGAGTTTTTCTTCGAGTAACCTATAGTGATCTAATTGATATAGATATTTTTAGTATCTCATAAGGCTACATAAGGAACACCAAATGATTCAACAAGTAGAAAAAAAAAGCTCTAGATTCATGTTATATCAGTGTCCCAACTCTGGCTGGTTCCAACGCTTACAGCAACTTCATCCTAACCTATAACTAACCTTTCTTTTTTAAAAAGTGATCTAGGAAAAAAGCATAGGCTGTAATCATCCTCTTAAACAATCTTAATTTTGCAATAATACTTGCTCCGGAAGGAATGCTTTTTAGTATACCCTTGAGCCTAATTTCAAATGCACAATTATGTACAGATATTCCTTCTTTATCCGTACAACACGAATGTGGAATCCCATACAACGAACCTCCCTCTACTTCATATTGTGTAAAAATGATGAAATTCACCGCGTTGAAGCATATTTTTATTTAAGACCTGGACTTTATAGCCCGTTTTCATACTATGTTACTTAGGTCCTCGGACCGTGTGGTTCATATATACTCATATACTCCTATATGCCATCAGCTACGGTTTCTGGAGATTTATCTCAGCTCTCTCCAACTCTTCCCCAGTTGTGCTGATTCCTCTTAAACCCTTCTTCGCTAAGTACTTCTGTGTCGGCCCACTCCTCTGCCTCGCTGCGTGAGAGGGTTCCATTGCATCGCTTGACTCGCAAGCACTCGTGGCTTTTTCGAAGCGTATGTCCAATCCACTGCCACTAACGTTTTCGTATTATAGAGTCGATGGTTCCTGACCTGTCCCCGCATGAAGTTCATCATTGGAGATACGGTTAGGCCAGAAAATTAGCAAGATGTTTCGCAGACATCTATTCACGAACGTTTGCAGCTTTCTTGTGACAGTGGGTGTTACTTTCCAAGTGCTGCATCAATAAAGAAGCACGGATTCTACATTGGAGCGTAACAGTCGTAGCTTGGTCTTTAGGCTTATAGAGTTGTTTCTTCATATTTTGGACAACATTCCGAACGCAGCCTTTGCTTTTCCGATTCGGCTGGTTATATCTAGTTCGGTCCCGCCATCAGTAGAGACAATACTCCCAAGGTATTGAAAACTCTCTACCGTCTCTACTTGTTGTCCAGAAATATCTATTTGAGTAGATGAGGAAGTTCCAAGGCTGATCTTTTTAGTTTTTGCCGTATTGATCTTAAGCCCGACGGTTTCGGCTTCTCTCTCCACCCTTGTTGTCATTTGATGGAGATCCATGATCCTATGAGAGAGTAAGTACACGTCATCCGAGTGTGATAGCAGATTCCACTGAATTCCTCCATTTAAAGTCGACAAAGCTGCATGCAGCACATCACTTATTTCCAACAGGAACAGTATTGGTGACAGTATACAACCTTGTTTAACACCACTTTGGATTTCAAACTCCTCTGACAACCTTCCCTTATGCAGAACGTGACATTTGGATCCTTCATATGTAGCCTTGATAATAGCGATCAAATAATCCAAACCATTTTGAATGGATCTTGGCAAATTGTTTACAAAATGTGTCGTGACAGGAAAATGCTTTAAGATGAATAGAAAGTTTAGTAGCAAACTCTTTTATCAGTTGCTTCAGGCGTACTCGAAAATTGAATGAAAGATTTGATGTAACTTGGGTTTTGAGTGTTTATATAAAAACTGCTGATTCACCTACAAACTCTTTCTTTTCGAAGAAACATACCACCAACACTATCCTCTAAGAAGAGAAATATTTAAGAAGTCCCAGCAGTTCGGTTGAAAAGATCTTGTAGCCCGAATTAGAATACCTTTGGATTTTTAGGACCCCAACTAGAATAATGAGAGGAGAGTCCGCATGATAAAGTCACTGAAGGAAGAAAGCCGATGATTACACCAAAACCCCGCAACTCTGCTCAACGCAAATTCGTAAATCCACCACTAAAATATGTAAATACTTCAAGTCGCTTATTCAATTATTTACCTGCCCCGTGAGTGCGGTGTCCCATATTAATCTACACATCATATACAATTCTCTATGCACAAGCTAATGGTATGTATAATATACATATATTATAAGGAAGCCTGATACCACGATGTGAAGACTGAAAGTGCCTTCCTTCCACTTCTCCCCATCACCTCACTCACACTCATTATCATGCTTTTAATTAAGTGTCGGTCGTTTCGGAGAAAATGTCCCTCGTTCCATTTTCTTAATTTTCTCTCTCATGGAAATGCAGCCAAAAGGGGACATGAAATTTTCAAAATGTCCTTCAATCAATAGTTAATGAGTTTGAAATTGTTTTAGGCCGGCCGTGATTATATGATGATGCCAACGATACGAGTATAATAAAGGGGTTGTCGCGCATCTAAAGTTTGTTCAAGGATGCAACCCTTATTTGGTACAAAAAAAAAAAAAACAAACAAAAATAACATCAACACGACATACATAGGTACGTAGGAACACACGTATCCATCTCACCTTTTCTCGTCGAGCGCAATGACTATAAATTGGGTTCTAAATAAGAGCAGTGTCAGTGGTTTTACAATACGGTTTCTACATCACAAATGTGGATCATCCTTGTGCTAGACTTCTATTGTTTTCAGCTAGTTACAGTTCACCCCATAATCTACTCAATAACAGTTAACCAGAGATATGGTATACGACTTGATGTGCTTAAAAAAGGAACTTGTCCCAAATTAATTGGGTCACAATTTTGATACACACACATCCGCCCTCGCCCGCCCATTTTATATCGTTGACAAAAGGAACGGGGCAAAGGATACGCACAGTTACTACGTATCCTGGATGTCCTGGCCTGGCAAACATCATTAGCTAATATTATATGCATTAAATTTAATGACAACTGGGCATACATTCAGTACGTTGCCGTTGCCGTTGTCGTTGTCGTTGCCATTGCCGTTACCGTGACCACCGCAAGCCGTTTAAAACAGCTTTCATTCTTCTCATCCTCGTCGTCGGTTATCCTTGTTATATTTGCTTATGGTCGTCCTAACAGATATATCTATAGAGAGAGAGAGATGACGTGGCTGTTTACCGCCCTAATTAAGGGTCACTCTTGCCATCAAAATCTCTGGACTGGGATAAGTATATGTATGTAGGTACTCGTTTACGAAATCCGGAACAGATGTCACGTGATATCATCCCCAGGAGTTAAATAAAAAGAAAGGCAGGGGGATTCTCGGTACTTTTTAGCAATATCTGCTGGTTAACACCATTTTACAGCCTTCGTAAACAATTTAAGGCGACAACAACACCTGACCGCCGCCGCCGGCCGTTAACCAACAACGTTCTAAATTCATTGAAAGCCTACAGTACTAACCCCAAGCCAGAATAAAAAGGGTTGATTTTATGAGTCGAGCAAAGACGTCAACGAAAATAAGGACGCACTTTTCTCGGGTAGTAATTTATTTTATTTTATTTTCAAAAAGAAACAAAAATTGCCAATTAGACTGTGGTCGGGTGCTTGACCCCTTTATTGTTCGTTTTCGGCACTCTGATTTGTTTTTTTTTTTTTCAAAGAGGGTTGGTTTTCCGTAAGCAGAACATTGAAAAGAGCAAGCTTTTTTATTATATTAAAAAATAAAAAAAAATTAAACAAGGGTCAAAATATTCAAGGAAAGATTTCCGTTTTCAAAGAATTTGTGTGATTTTTTATTTATTTTATGCAGAGTTACTTTTAATTCACCAATTTGATGCTCTCAGATGATAGTAATCATCTATTTAGAGAAACAAAGCCAAGCTAATTGAATTTCACGGACTTTTTGGTGTTGTTCTAGTTGTTGTCGTTGTCGCTGTTAAGCAACGCTCATATTGACGAGGGTTTGTGCTTTTTATTTAATGATTTATGATCACAATTTTTGACGTTTATTGTCTTCTGATTTTAAATATAATTTTGTGAGTAAATTTTTTTTTGGTTTTGTAATGGTTTCGAGAAAAATGACTTTCTTTTAGGGTTTTGACATAACGGCTGCATTGTTCATGCTTACAACTGGGAGAAGCTCAAGTCATTTTGACTAAAAAAAATTGATTAGGTATTTAAGATGAGGATATTTGTCTCGTAGATTGCTTTACTTATAGATACAAGGGTATTCGAATGGTGGCTTAGGAGGTTGCCCCGCCCCCCCCCCCCCCCCTCCCTCCACAAAGTTCAATTTTAATTCTTACTTTTCTTTAGGAATTCACCATTTATTGAAGGATTTTTGTTTCACCAGAGAGTTTTAGATTAACAAAAATTATGCTTAAGCAAATTATGTAATAAAATATAGGGTGCGTCCGATCTTTTTAAGGGATCAAAAATTTAAAATTACATTATGTATGGTATTCATTTCAAATTTAGCGAGTTCAAAAGGATACACAGTTAATAATATATGGCTCCAATAATTTTATTAACATGATTGTTCCATGTTAAAGTTTTGTTGAATAAGAATTCTAAATTCATTACGGAAGACTTTTATAAGGAATAAGGAACCCATTCAGGGAAATTTCAGGAAAGTAAGATTCATTAAGACTTGTTTTATAAATTATAATACTACTTTTAGATTTACTGAGATTTAACGTTAAGTTATTTTCCAATGTCCATTAATAAATACTATTTAAGTCCTCGTTGATACTGTAAATTCCATCATCCAGTAGACCTAATTGAAAAGATACATAAATAAATTTGTAGGTCATCAACATAGAGATGACATGAGCTATATTTGATTACATCAATAATATCATTAATGAACATGCTAAATAAAATCGGGCCTAATAAAGATCCTTGCGGGATTCCTCGCCTAATGGCAGCAGTATTCGATATTATAACCAATATGAACAGCTTGCTTACGTTCTGCTAAAAAGCTATTAATCATTTTAACTGAGCTTGTCGAAAAATCAAATTTATTCTTTAATTTATCAAGCATAATACTGTGGTCAACTGAACTAAATGTAAGCTTAAAATTGTAACCTAGTCTTGATCGCTAGATAAATATCATCAGCAACCTTTAAGACTGCAGATACACAACTATGTTTCTTTCGAAAACCAGATTGAAGCGGAGAAATGACTGAAATAATAAACAGTTAACTGATCCAACATAATTTTTTTTAAACCTTTAAGGAAGGGCAATATACTAATAGGGCGATAATTTGATATATCCTGGCTAGAACCATTTTTTTGTCAAGGAATAACTTTTGCAAGTTTCCACTCTTTTGGGATGATGACTGGTACAATCAGACGTATGAATTAAGGTGATATTTCATCATAGGCCAATGCATTAGATTTTATTGAAATCAGCGCAAAAATGCAATCTTCAATCGAAACACAATTAAAATAAAAGGATCCATTTGAGCTCAAAGTTCGATCAGAAGTGGCTAGTTGCACCAATTTTATTTAAATTTTTCCAAATTAGTCAACGGCCTTGGCTTTGATGAAAGCATCGCTTCCCATCGATCAGCGAAATTAAGCATCATTGCGCATGGTTAGTACTTGGATGGGGGATCGTTCAAATACCAACCGTGTGCTGTTGACATGTGTTTCTTCTGTTGTTCTTCCTTTCTGTCTGTCTCTTTCTGTTGTATTGTTTAAGCCGATGGCCTCCGTTGCCAGTGCTTTAAGTGTCTCTACTTCGTAGATTTATCTACGGAGTAGTGTAATATGTAATGTAATGTAATGTTTTCCAAATTATCCTTGTTGAATTTTTTGAAGCATCAAATAAGTCAGAATATTATATTTCCCTTTTAGTATCTCTAATTGTTTTAGTCGTAAGATTTCTTGAGTTTGTATCTTCCTCAGTCTCGATCCGATCTTGTGTTTTTGAAAACACTGTATAAAAATGTTGCGTTCATATAAATGATTTAGATTTTATTCGTTAGCCAAGGACAACTTCTGCTTATTATGTCTCTTTTTAGGGGTATATATATGTTATAAAAATGTTTATAAAATAGTATAAGAAATCCATCTTAAAGTCCACTGACGTAGAAGCTATAAACGGCTGTAGATCTATGCTTGAGATTTCATATAAAAATTCCTCTAAATTTGAATTTTTAAAATCACGATAAAAATAGGTAGTTTCGGTATTTGTGGACTCTACTGTGGACAAATATTGTAAATTTGTTGAGGAAGTAATGGAAACACATATATCTATATTTACATTCCGCATAGGATGATATTTTCATAGCAAGCACTGTGCTTAGATAAGAACTGTTCGAATGCATTGTGTGGAAACCTAGTTGGATGTCTATAAATTCCTTTTATTAATAAATTTTTCATAAGGTAAGATAATTTCAATAAGTAAGCATTGAGTATCAGCGATGTTAAGAAAATCTATACATCTTGTCGGGATACCCTCACGAAATTTGTGAAAAATGTGAAACATGAAACAATCAAATAAGGACGAAAATTTAAGTTTTTTAATACAAAAAAAAAAGAAGTTCATTGAAAACAGCTTGAAGAAAACATTTTGGCCTGCGTGTAAAGTTTTACGGCCGGCTGACCCCTGAGGGCAATATAGGTCCACATTCATCACAAGAAAAAAAAGCGCAATAAAGGAGTCGTGGAACAACTGACTACAAAGGATACACTGCATCCATTCATCTTTTTTGTTGTTGTTATGTTATTTTCACCAAAATCGGCGCATAAGACTCATCGGCTAGCTGGAATTCGACACTTCTTTCCGCAGATGGCGTCGATGAGCTTAAGCTTTGTCTTATCGTATTTTTCTTTTGAGATTTTAGCGTTTTGCGTACCATAGCTTGCTGTCCTAAGATCTCGTAGTGTTAAGAAAAGAGATCAATTCTTTGAACTTTAATTCAGATAGTTCGTTAAGGTCGCCGAGAAATAACTTTGCAAATAGTTTGGCTATCATAGCAGGACATCTACAGAGAAAATGAATGACCATTTCCCTTTCCTCCTGGTCCTCACAACTACGACAGTGAGTTTTATAAATAATACCCAGCTTCGTTGCATGTTCCCCTACTGGCAAGTGTCCAGTGTATGTTGCAACTAACCTCGCTATGTTTTGCCTGGGTCATTTGTTGGGGACTTATTTTAGATGGGAGACATCTTTCCAGATATGTATATTGCAGTTAGTTAAACTGTTTCATCCGCGGTTGAATTCTGTGAGTAAAATTTTTGAAGATTTTGCCCTTCATCAAGTGAGGTATGAAAAGCTGATCCTTGCATGCATCATTGTTCGTCAGACCCTTCATTTCTCTCTATTCAACTGTGACCCGGGTCTCAGATAAAAGTGATATGGAGCATAATTTACAGGCTTGTAAGTTCCTGCCGACATTGCTAGATCAATTTAGAGGATGAAAAAGTAATTTTTAACACCTACCTGTCTGTCTATAAAAATGGCCGATTTTCGGTTTCGAATTGCATCTAATTTAAGTATTTTGCATGCTTCCTTATTACTAGTATTTCAGCTTGAAAGACACTGACAAAAATCAGGTAGCCGGAAAGACTTAGACTCGCAAGTTTTTTTTAACCATTACTTTTTCTTAAAAATTTGCACACAGAATTTAAAAAAATACTCTGCTCATAAGTAACAATTTCTCAAAACTTTTTGCTAGAAATAATTTTTTTTGATGACATACTCAAGAGTTGTGACTACCTTTGCTATCATTTTCGGGGTTTTTGAAGGTTGTACATCTCCATAAGGAGAAAAATCGAGTGGCTCAAAGTATTCCACATTCTAGTATTCCACCTCTATATTTGACAATATGTCCGAAGTTAGGCTTAAGGGTAAACTGACGTGCATTCATAACTAGACGAATATTACGGCGGAATTGTTTGAGCGAAAGAATGCAACTGGCTATTTCATTTGAGCATTGCTGATAGAAAAGGTGATAAAATAATGAAAAACAGGAAACATTACGACTGAGTTGAAGAGAGGCAACATTTCCGGTTTCATTTCTCCAAAACGATATAACGGATTTTTATCACTTAAAACTTCTAAAAAGTGCTACATACTCGTATTTAAATAAATTTCCAAATTGATATTAAGTAAAAAAATATATTTATTTTTAATTTGAAAAATCTAAATTTTCTTACGAAAATATGTACGATTCTTCAAAAACGTGTTGATAATCATTTTTGAAATTTATTTCTTGTCTGAAACCTATTGGTAACCCAAATTTTGTTCGTTCAAAAAGTTTCAAATTCTAAACTTCTAAATTCAGACGGAATTCATTTTTTTTTTCGTTTAAATAATTTTAAAAATTAACATTTTTAAACATTTTTTTAATAAAATCTATGTTTAAGATTTCAACATAGAATTTATCTAGACTAAATGAAGTGATTGCATTTTATTTCAATTCTCATAAGAATTTATTTTATATAAAAAATATAACAAATAAAAGAGGATCATCAATTAAAGGTTGTCGAAATTTTACTCATTGAAAAACATCATGTTGAATTAAATAGGTTGTTATTTTTCAAAACGGTTTATCATTTTAAATATTAAATAAGATACAAGATTTTATCTACGTGTTAAATCGACATAAATCATTTTAAGCGTACAATATATCACAGTATACATGTAGGGGGATGAAAGGGATTAAATATGAACAAGTTTTTATAAGTTAAATTAAGTTTTAATTCACTGAATTTTAAGAGTTTAAAAAAAATAAAGGTTTGTATAAAATTTAATTGAATAATGATTAATAGAAAAATATAGCAACTTTCGCTTGACTTTAACTTGACTTTGAATTTACTTTTCGTGACTTGACTTTTCTTTTACTTTACTTTACACAATGCATTTACCGAATGACCTTTTTTATTCTTAGCTGCATTTTAATACCGCTTAGGTTTTTATATAAGGTTTTTAATATTTAAATTGAAATGATATTGAATATGAAATAGCGTAAATACGTAAATGTTTGGCTTGATTTTAGAATTATGGTATGATGTAAAATGTGGTCATCCTACACTCGGCCATCCTTCTTGTCGGCTGCCTCAGACGAACAGTCTTCTTTGGGTACTTATTACATCTAAACTTCGGTTACATCATCATCTTCGGATTCAACTTCATCGGATTCACTATCATCTTCGTTGCGCCAGGGCTTCATAAAGTCAGCTGAAGACGAGGTATTATTTGGTCCCTCGTGAGTTCCCACTTTACGAACTTCATATCGGTCGTTTCTCTTGACTTTCGTAACTTCATATGGGCCTAAGTACGACGGGTATAGCTTTGTTCCAGGTGCGAATTGAGTTTTTTTAATCGCAACTAGGTCGCCCAATTTGTATTGCGTAGCAGCTTTTCTCTTCCTGTTGTAGCCTTTTCGGTTTTCTTCATGAACCTTAATAATTTGTTCCTTAGCCTGCCTTCGCATCTCCTTCCTTTCATCTTCGAATTCCTCGATAAATAACTCTTCCATCTGTTGCTTCAGCTCAATATTATCCTTGGATCTCATACGAACTCCGAACATTAACTCAAATGGAGTCTTGTTTGTGCTTCGATTAACCGTCGAGTTTATAATACATTGTAGTTTTTGCACATGTTTAAACCACTTATCAGGAGCATCAACTGACATTTTCGTCAACATTTCAATAATAGTCCTGTTGATTCTCTCCACCTGACCATTTCCGCGAGCAACTCCTGTAGTCACAAGCGAATGCACAATCTTTCTTTCCTCACAATACTCCTTAAATAGATTGGATGTAAAAGCGGAACCTCTGTCCGAGATGACTCTTGCCGGATCGCCAAAAGTTTCGCTCTGGATCAACAGTTTCTTTACCACTTCTTCAGCACTCGTAGACTTTACGGGAAAGATCCAAGTAAACTTTGAAAAAGCATCCACGATGACCAACAAATGCTTATAGCTCTTCGCCGTTGAATTCAAAGGACCAAGATGATCAAGATGAAACGTATTGAGAGGTGTATCAAACTTTTCGATGGGATTGAGCAAACACTCCTGTTTTCCACTTTTCCTCGCTCCAAGTATGCATGGAATGCAATTTGCAATTACTTGTTTAATTTTGAACGACATACGTGGTATACAAAAATCCTTCCTTGCCAAAACTTCCACCTTTCTTGCATTCATATGACCTTGCTCGTGTATGCCTCGCAGTACTTCTCTCTGCAGCTTCTTTGGAACAACCAGGGAGTAATCACCTTCAACAAATTTATACAAAATACCGTTGCGCATTACAAAATCTTCGTATTCCTGGTGCTTCAAAATGTTTGATATCAGCAAACAAAATTCATCCGTCTCTTGCGCCTTTCTAATACGATGCAGAACACCATCTTCAACTCTCATTATTACCGGAAAGCGACTAAGAGCGTCCACGTGCCTCATCGATGAACCTGCTCTGTGAAGGACTTCACAGTTAAAATCCTGTAAGAATATTGCCCACCTGGCAACTCGTGTGCATAACTCCTTCTTCCTCATAGTTGCTGTAAAAGCTTTGCAGTCCGTAAAAATTTTAAATGGTATTCCCAAAAGGTAAACCCTTAACTTCTGCAAACACTTAACGATTGCCAGAACCTCTTGTTCATAACTAGTAAAATTGCTTTCCGCTTTCGACGACTTATAGCTGATATAAAAAACAGGATGCATCTCGTTGTCATTATGTCTTTGAAGTAAGACACCGCCGTATCCAACCTTACTCGCGTCGGTATGAAGTTCCGTTTCCAACTCTGGATTATAAAGCTTCAAAACTGGGTCTTTGCACAAGGCATCCTTTAAATTTTGGAAAGCTTCCACTTGATTAGTACCGAAGCAAAATACCGTATCTTTACGCAGTAAATCCGATAAGGGCTTAGCAATTACTGCGTATCCTGCAATGAAACGCCTGAAAAACCCTGTTAGTCCGAGAAAGGACTGAATTTTCTTTACTGAATTCGGCATTGGAAAATTTTGGACCGCATGTATCTTCTCCTTTGATGGTTTCAGTGATCCATTTTCTACGACATGTCCCAAAAATTCAATCGTTTCAGTGATGAACTTACACTTCTTCCAGTTAATAAAAAGACCATTTTCAGCTGCGACTTCCAAAACTAGTTTAAGCTTTTCCAGACATTCCTCCGGGCTTACAGCTTGAATGACTAAATCATCCACAAAAATTCTTAACCATCCTGAACGTAAAAGTTTCTCAAAGACAGAGTTTATAAACCTTTGAAAAACTGACGGCGAATTACAAAGACCAAAAGGTGCTTTTAAAAATTCATAGTGCCCGTCAGGCGTGACGAATGCGGTATACTTTTGACTTTCCTTTTCAATGGGTACGTGAAAAAACCCGTTTTTGAAATCCAAAACAACAAAAAATAATCCTCCAACAAGATCTTCTAAAATTTCCTCTATCAACGGAAGTGGATGGCGATCTTTTATAATTTTGGCATTAAGTAAACGATAATCAATACAAATTCTATTAGATCCATCTTTTTTCTTAACCAAGACTATCGGACTAGAATAATCCGAATAGCTATGGCGTATTATTCCTTCTGAAAGCCAGGTATCTATCTGTCTCTTAACGTCTTCCTTTTCTCGTGGTGCTAACCTTCTTGGCTTTTGATAGACTGGACGATCATCGGATAACACAATTCTCATTTCCACTTTACACTTATCCTGTTTCGTTGGTTCATATCTACATATTAACTCTCTTATCTCGTTTCGAATGGTAGGATTTGAAATATGATTAATTTTTGAGTCTATGATTGAATTTAAATCATTCTTTTCCAACAACTCAATAACGTCCATTTTCGAAATATTATTTTCTTCCAAATTAACAGTTTCTGGAACTTTAGTTACACAAATATTTCCATTATCAATGTTAACTCTAGCAATTCTTAAAAAGTTCTTTCCCAAAATCATGCAGTCTGACATCCATTCATCAGGAACTATATGGAATCGAACGGAATAATTATCTTCTCCGATTAAAACATCAATTAAACACGATCCATAAGTACGTTTCGCATCACCATCACCAAATCCCAGCAAATTTTCTTCGAGCCCATCAATTACAGCACCACCAGCCCTTCTCCAAACGCTCCTTTGCATCAACGAAACATCCGCCCCCGTATCCACTAAAACAGAGTAAACTTCCCCAGCTAACGTAAGACTTACACAACAGTCTAGTCTGTTAATCCTTTTAACATTATTGTTCGGATTTCTGGTTTCTTTCTTTGGACAATTTGTAGAAATATGACCAAATTCACTACATGAAAAACACCTTGCTCCTTTACTTTTGTTTGGACAAACATTTTGATTATGAGAAAGAGAACCACAGTTTGTACATCGCTTTTGACTCACAGAATTTTTGTAATTGTTTGAATTACTTGGCTTAAAATTTTGAGAATTATTGTTTTGGTTTCTATAATTACTCGTACTCGCTAAATGACCTTTTATCGTTTCGTAAACTAAAAACTTTTTCTTCAGCTCTTCTAAACTTGTTGCTTCGTATAGGACGGTTTTATTTAAAGGGCTATCTGGAATACCTTGGATTATATAGGCTATTAAAGACGCGTCATCGAAATTACCCCTCATAGCAATTTGCTTCATTGAATACATGTATTCTAAAAAGGTTTCGCTAGCTTTTTTCATCCTTGATTGAAGCTCTTTGTGAAGACTTATACACGAAGGTGTATCATTAAACTCGTTTAATAAAAATTCCTTCAAATCATTCCAACTGCAAATACCGCTTTTCGATTCCACTGCTAGTTTGGCAGCTCCTTTAAGTAAACGCCTTGCATAAAGGTATTTTTGTATGGGATTCCATTGACATACTGTCGCTATATCTTCAAAATCCTTTAACCAAAGAACTACATTTTTTCCAGCTTCTCCAGTAAATCTATCTAATGATTCTTCGACATCCTTAAAAACAAAATTATTGGTCTCCGTCATCTTTTCAGCAGCTTTCAAATTCGCATCAACGACAATTTCCTCTTTCTCAACTTCACCTACTTCTATCTTATCACCTGAATTTCCTTCTCGAAAATAATCTTCAATAAATTCACTAATTGACATTCCTTCTTTCAAAATAGCATTATGTAACCTTTTTACTAACTCAGTTTTTAAATAATATCGATACGATAACTTCTTTTCTTTTAAAATCGTTTGCAATTGTTTGGTAGTTAATTTATTTAAATCATCCATTCAAAATTCAAACCTTTCTCCCCATCATTAATTCTTGCTTGATCATAACAAAAAAAACAAATTCGTTTCAAAAGCTTTTTCTTAGTAGTTTGTTTTGAAAGATTATCACAAGTTAAAGTTCTTATTGCATGCGACAGTAAAGCTTTAAAGCTTTTCATGTAAATTTATCGTTAAATTTATAGCTAAATATGTGAGAGAAAAAAAAATATGAAACGATCTCACCAATGTTCGTGTGTGTATACTTCGTTTAATGATCGATAGATGGTACTTTTCTCTTATTTTACTCTCTTTTTTTTCGTTTTTGCTATTTTTTAACTAATGCACTCACAATTAACATGAATTTTTTTTTCTTTTTATGCACAAATGTATCGCAAAATTCTATTTGAAAGTTTTAATGCATGAATATTTAGATTCAAGATTTTTAAATAATTAATTCTTAGCTTTTACTTTTTAATTTGTGCTTTGTTAGTTGTTGTCACTTATAACTTTTCGTTTTACGTATTTAATAACATCGCTTTTTTTCTTTTTTATTTTATGAAATTTTAGCACTAGCACAATTCTAATTTATAGTTAAAACAAAATGTTCAAACACTTTTCGCGGCACTTGTTCTTGCTCGGAAACACTTCTGACACCAATTGTAGGGGGATGAAAGGGATTAAATATGAACAAGTTTTTATAAGTTAAATTAAGTTTTAATTCACTGAATTTTAAGAGTTTAAAAAAAATAAAGGTTTGTATAAAATTTAATTGAATAATGATTAATAGAAAAATATAGCAACTTTCGCTTGACTTTAACTTGACTTTGAATTTACTTTTCGTGACTTGACTTTTCTTTTACTTTACTTTACACAATGCATTTACCGAATGACCTTTTTTATTCTTAGCTGCATTTTAATACCGCTTAGGTTTTTATATAAGGTTTTTAATATTTAAATTGAAATGATATTGAATATGAAATAGCGTAAATACGTAAATGTTTGGCTTGATTTTAGAATTATGGTATGATGTAAAATGTGGTCATCCTACATACATAACTAGTCCTGTGAAACCATTGCTTAGGTTGATCTTTAAACCAGTTATAGCCGGCCCTAGTTCCTCTCAGTAAATAATAAAAAAAAAAATATTTCTCATTTATAAAAATAAAAAAAAGAAAAAAATTTCCTCAAATATCTAATGGATACACATTAAATTTTACAGTAGTTATTGTATTTTTTAACTCTAATTTTTTAAATTAATTTTTCAATAAAAAGAATTACGAAATATTTATTTTCACAAAATTTTGATCAACTCTTAAAAAATAAAATGCACAACTTAACCCCAAGCAGTTGCTCTTATGATTTGAGATTTAAATATTGTATTTTAAAACATTAATTGGAGAAAAATGTTCATTGGCTTAAATTTTAATTTTTAAAATAAATATAACAACTACATAAATAGTTTGTTCTTAAACATAAAATTAAATAAAAAAAACTTAAAAAAAGATCCTTGGAAGAGTTTTATCAATAAATAAATTTTTATGTACAAAATTTCTTAAATTTTTTTCTAAAGAAATAATTGGTTAACCAATTTTTAGAGTATAGTAATGTACATTAAAGGAAATGTTTAAAAGAAAATTTGTTCATCCGTTTTCAAGATATAAAATTTTACAAACAAAAAAAAATATTTTTTTTTCAAACCAAAACATATTTTTCCAAAAATTAATATCTGAAATATTATTTAAAATTTAAAGGTGCTCCAGTATTAAATTTTTGATCTTAATCAGTGAAGCCGGTAGTAAGAAAATCCAAAAAAGAAAAACGTTAATAGATTTTTTTTCCTAAAATGTAGACCATACCTGCAATAGCTCACATAATCCAAATCGTTTGAGTCGTTTGCGAAATAAATAAGAATTTTCGTAATGGCTGTATTGGATTTGCCTTCAGTTTTGGAGCTTGAAAAATAAATTTCAATTTGTCCTCCAGGGAATCTCATATGACCCTTAAATACTAAGTTTGAAGATCGAATTTTTTATTTAAAATATAAAATCTGCCCTTTATGTAGTAAGTAGTACCCGTAATCGATACATTGACTGAAGCACGTTTCTAAAAATGATGACTGAATTCTAGTCATACAGTTTGACTTTTCCAAGAAAGAATAACTCGACTGACTCGCTTGAATTTGCTTTTGTGCTTCAAGGCTATACAATACACACATTATGTATGTATGCCTTGAAATGATATTATAAATATGAGGTCATGCAGCACAAGGTGTGTATGATGTCATGTGGCACTGTATTGTTGAAACCACATGTTCAACAACATATCTCAGTGACTGTTACAGCATTGTTTTCTGTATCCCCAAAGAAATATGGCCCAATGACACCAACGCAACGGTTCAAATGGTTCATCATACAGCTACTCTACGTGGATGAAGTGGTACTTAGTGTATCAATTAAGGGTTTTTAGTACCTCCTAATAGGGGCTATTTGCTTATTAATAAAATCAACCAAGTCCAAATGTGTTTCGTGGCACATAATGATTTATAATTTACAATTTATTTACAATTCATCAATTATTTAAATAAAATGTTTTAATAATTTGAACACGTTGTTGCGGCGTTAAATGATCCAAAATTAATTGTTATCGACCGCTCCTAATGATTATGAAATACCGACCTGAAACAGAGAACACACCCTGTATATATTACATTATTAACAATTAGTTACTTTTCTGTTAAATTAGTAAATAATTGTTTAAAATATTAACGAGGCACACAGGAATAATCCAAACATAAGACAATTTCTTCAAAAGTCAAATCAAAATACCTTATCCGTTTCGTTGAGAATATTTCAGGTACGAAATTTAATCAAAATCGTTTTAGCCGTCTTCGAGCAAAACAAATTATTCGCGTAAAATCAATTTTCTTTGATCTCACATCACATGTTGTGGAGTATAGTGTGTTGTGTGTGCACTATTGGGTCAAAAACCCTTCTGTTTAAATGGCTTTTTCACGGTAGTTCAAATTTTGTCCTAGTTCTTGGAGAAAAACTTAAACAAATCCTGAAAAATGTTGTAGATCGTATCCATCTACTTCTCTGTATTTCTCACGGGTAACTTTGGGTCTCAACCTTATGTGCAAAAATTAATGAAATACCCACAAACTCCTTCAAGTTGTATTAAAGTTCCTAGGAAAAAATCGTGAACTCTTTTTTTTTACAGAACAAAAGATACACACTACAATATTCAAGTGCTCATAGAGAACGGTTCTAGAAATTAGCATTCGCAGAATTGATGAACAAATTTCCATGCAGCCACATGATTTCAATCTACCTATATACCTTCCACTTATACTATGAAGAAAGGTATGTCAAAAAATTGCTGCCAATTCACTTAGTTTATGCAATATGAGCATTTGAGCATCCTTGCTGACTGCTGAGAAAAGTCAGCTCTCCAGTCTATGTCTATGTTTAATATTTATTTTACTTAAGCACCTTGAAAGTAGCTATTCTTATTCTTTCCTTATTTAAACTTTGTTGAGGCATAATTCAAAAACCAACTCTACTTGTGAACTTTAATTTAGTTGAAAACTTTCTCTCTCTCTTTCTCTGAATTCAGAGCATGCAGGTATATAAATACAGAAAACTTTTTTGTTTGATTTTCCTTTTTTTTTTTTATTTCTTCGTCATCTCCTGAGAGGCATGCAAAATATAGAATTTTGAAACAGCTGATGAATTTTAAAATGGAGTCAATCACCCGATTTTGAAATTTGTTAAATAAACAAAGTCACGTTTCTGTTGTGTCAACCGACCTTTTAGGAAGTTCAAAGATTTTGAATGTAGGTTAGAAATTATCAAAATCCATTCAAGCTTGGATACTGCCAACCACAAAATATTCGAATAAATAGACAAAAACAAAAGTCCTTTTCGAGGAAGAAAGTGGAGGGCAGTAGGTACCTTTGCCTATTCTGGGATGGAAGTGAAATAAATTCCAACATCTCTTTCAGCTACACGGGGTGCCTAGTCTACTTGTATATTTTTAGTTTGGCAAAACCATCACCCACCTACCGAACGAACGTCGACCGTCATCCCTAGGATCCATCTTACATTAACCGTAATCCTATTTGGGGAAACATGATTGTCCTGAAAATCTCATTAATCATTTTGCGTGCACTAGCCAATGAGACAGACCATTGTAAGCGTGCTAGTCTTGGATGAGATTTTCCCTCAAACGTTGTCGTCGTCCTGGTTGTCCTTTTTGCCTTATCCTCGCTGGCATTCTCTTTCCGAGGATAGAGTGTCAGTTTAATCTTTTAATTTACATAGTTTTGGTACCTTCTGCAGCCACCGCTGCCACGATGCTCCGGACGAAAAGGGGAAATCCAGTTATATGAGGAAGACCCACTTAACCCAGGCTACCTATGTCCAACCAAAAGAGTTCTAACCGACCGGCCAACCGTACAAAAAAAAGAATAATTTTTATTTAATTTGTATCTAGTCGTTTTTTCCCCTGAACCGCGCTTAAAATTTGATTAATGAGTGGAATCGAGGCACTAAGCCAACGAAAAATGTCCCGAGCCCGACATCACTTGGTCAGTTGGACACATTTTTTCCATAGAAAAAAAAAATAAAACCAAATGAGAAAAGTTCATATAGCGTTCGTCCGTCCGCCCGCCGCCGCCGCTGATTATTCATGGAAGAAGTTTGTCAAACTTACACAAAGGTTCTTCAGTGTAAAGGGCGACGAATGCAATTCATGCGCAGAATCAAATATTTTCCTACAAAAGCGCTGAATGTTTCCGTATAAGGAAAATTGCTCACCTTATTTTTTGTACTTTGTTTCCTCAAGGTACAACACACTCACTCACTATTTAATATTTGTATAGTTATTGCTGGGGGATGTTAAGAGCTTCGCAACAACAGTAAAAGTTTGCTTAAGAGGAGATTTAAATCTGAGTTAAGAAACCCTCAAAATGAACACGACACGATGAAGAAGGGGAATATTTTCACGTTCAAATTCCATTTATGTTACATTTAAATCTACACTTTCACACCTTTTCGTTGCCTAAACACACCCCGGTTATCATAATTAATTAAAAAGAAAAAAAGAGCGCCAACAAGAGAGCGAGCAGAATGAATTCTCCCCCTTGAAGAGAAAGAGAGAGAAAAGATATACGATAAAAGCTTTTTGCAGAAAATTCATCTCATCTAACTGTGAGAAGTACAGCTACAGCCTCTTTGCAAATTTTCATCGCAAACCATTAGCATTAAGTATCAGGATGTGCGAGAGAACAGTTTGTAACGGTGCTTTCTTCCATTCGGTTATATCCATCCATTGGGGGTTTATTACAGTTTTTTGTATCTGAATTCTCTACAAAATGACATCAGAAAAAGTAAAAAAATATTGTTAATTTAAATAGTTATTCACTGTGGATTGTATGTGGAACGTATTTGTTTTTCATTTCATTTAAATTTGTTTAAATAAAGATATTAATAAAAAATATGCACTCCATGGCAACTAAAACTGCACATTACATCCGGAGAAGCAAATTGTATCCATACGCTAAACATAACGGACTGTTAGAGAGTGTGGGAGCTGGAGAAACGACAACGACGAACAGCCAGCATCATTGCTTTGTGCAGTGTGTTTGTGAATATAATCTCTATCCATGTGTTTTTTGTTCCTTCTTTTTTTTTATTAATGAACATTTATGTGAAAAAAAGTATATTTTATGAAAACTTATCTCTCTGGTGAAGTCAATAAAATGCCTGTGCACTATGCATATGGGTATTGTGGTGCCGTTATCTATGAAATATTGCTACAGTTGCGGGTTGTGCATTCAAAAATGGTTGCTGAAGAGGGGGCTGACTATAAAGAGTAGTATATCATCGGAAATGGTGTCAGAACTGGGTGCGTACAACTTATTTATTTTTCTCAAGTGACGTAATTAAAATGTTAAATAAAAATAAGTTAAGTGGCGCCCAACAAACATTCATTCTATTAAAAAGAAAAATTAATTCTGCAAAACTTAGAAAATAACAAAAACTAAAATATATTTTAAATGAAAATACCTCCCCCAACTATACCAACTGACACTTGTATCAGTTTTTTTTTATGTCTCTTCTGGTTCTTTTGTGGAGGGTTCACTTCAAAAATCAATCAACAAGTGTGTGTGCTTATAGCGAGGAGAGTCGCGTGAGGATTTGTAAATAAGGGGGTTCAAATGGGGGAATGGTTGAGACGAGAGGGCAGAGTTGCCATTGCTTTTATATTGTTGTTGACGCAAGGAGTGTTCAAAGAGTGTGGAGTGGACCAGGAGTGTTAGCAAGCAACCGAACAACAACTGATAGGGATGTGCCACGTATACAATGTGAGTACACAAATACTCTATGGTGACATTATTCGTTCCGTTTTTTTTTTCTTTTTTGCACGATTCAGTTTTATAGGTTTTTTTTTTTGTAACCGTTACTTTTATGAGTGTGTGGTATGTGGTTGAACGAAAAAAAATTGTATGAAAGATAGATAGGTGGGTATAGTAGGTATAATGGAACGGACGCACATTTCGTTTATTGAAAATGCAACACTTTTTATGTTATTTATGGTTTGGTTTTTTTTTGTTGCCTTTTGTTTTTTTTTGTTTTTGGGTCTTTTATGAGTGCCACATTTATGTAAATAAAAAATGTTAAGTGGACACATTTTGGATGTGCTCCTTTGATATTTTTTTTACATAGTTTTATATTTTTAAAGGGGTTTTAGTAGGTATTATGGTTGGAGGATTTTCCTCTTAATTCAATATTGGTTGAAATAAATACAGAAATATGTGAACAAAGGTATGTTTGTTTTAACCACAAAATAACTCTGAACTATTTCTATGCTTTTATCGTTGCTGATGATGATGAACTTTTAAAAAGCTGAAAAAGGTTTAATTGTTTTTTGAAAAACTCTCCTGGCAATTACAATATAACTGAGTTGAACATAAGTAGGGTGCGCATAGTTTTCCATAACCCTCAAATTTTACATTCCATGCTAAATCATATTACACAGTTCGAGTGAAAATGAAGCCTTCCTGGAAAATCGTCATTGTGAAATTTTAAAATGTAATGATTGGTTACTGTGTTGGAATTTCACGCTGGTGATGTGGGAATCGTTTCCCAGCCTATTCTACCTAAAAACAGCACAGTTTTCAAAAGTGTGAACTCAAGTGAGGAATTGGCAAATAGTTCAAGTGTATCTATCAATTGAAAAAATCACTTTGGACTCGTCTGAAAGTTCTAAAGTCGTGATGGAAAACTGGAAATTGAAATTGTCATATATGACAGATACTGCGTCTGAATATCAACTAAAATTTACAGAAATGGGTGCCAAAGCAAAAGTTTTATTTGAATTCTTTCATATTAAGCGTGCACTGAAGAGGTTTTGATTGTTCTTAAAATGTTTAAAAATATAGAGCGAGCGTTAGGAGCGTTGAATTCTTTCATATTAAGCGTGCACTGAAGAGGTTTTGACTGTTCTTAAAATGTTTAAAAATATAGAGCGAGCGTTAGGAAAAGCAAATATAGAAAAAGAGATACCGATGCACAGTTCTGTTAAAGCTATATGAATACCAAAGTGGAAGAGAAAATAGATCCATGCGTAGTATTCCACATTCGTGTAGTACGGCTTCAGAAATAAAATCTTTACTTGACAATATGTGCGAAGCTGGACTCAATGGTTAACTCATGCCTATTTCCACAGGAAAGATTATTGGAGTGAATTATTAAAGGTGAGAATAACAACTGCTTATTTCACTTAAAAATTTTACTGTCTTTTGACTACCCTTAAAATGATTAAACACAGAGCTAGGAAAATATGAAATAAAGAAAAGGAGATACCAATCCACATTGTTTTTGAAATTCTCAATACCGAAGTGGGAGGTAAAACTCAATCCATGTAATGCATTGCACATCCGTGTAGTACGGCTTAAGTAAGAATCTCTATACTTGACAGAAGGTGCGAAATTGGGCTCATGGCTTAACTCATGTGAGACTATGACGGTGGATTCTTTGAGGTGAGAAATACTACTG
Organism: Philhelius festivus; assembly: GCA_963931855.1. Taxonomy (NCBI): domain Eukaryota; kingdom Metazoa; phylum Arthropoda; class Insecta; order Diptera; family Syrphidae; genus Philhelius; species Philhelius festivus. Next base: position 231,823,770 of record OZ007554.1, read on the forward strand.
GCTATTTAACTAAAACATTGTTTAAAAAAATAGCTACAAAACAATGAGAGACTTGAAAAATTTTGAGCGATGTAAAAGTTTGCTTTATAGTTCTAATTTTTAAATTTTTCAATCCTATCCAAAGATCCATATCACATATCATGTCATGACAGGTATTTCTTGAGGATAACATTTCGAATCTGAAGATTGTCAGACGTTAGAATTTATTGAAGAAATATGGAAAACTGGACTGCATGAATTTAAGTCTTACGAGAAGTATATTCGTTGGTTTGTATAAAACCCTTAGCGTGAAATTTTCAACTTTACATTCCACATCTTCAGTCTTATGCCAAAGCTAGTGGATTGTGAATTGCATAACTTTTCCATCCTTCGTCAAACTTTTCCCAAGTTTTCACATTCTCAAAAATTTAAAATATTGCTGTTAAAAGATTGTGGAATATATTCATTTGTCATTTCACGAAAAATAAATACTAGCATAGATAGATATTTCCCGTGAGAAAAACAGACTTATAACTTTTCAATCTTGGGACGCATTAATAATTACGTCCAACTTTGTTTGAACCTAAGGGTTCACTATGATGTTGTATGAAATAATATATGAAGGCTTATATAATGCAAACTCTATATACTTCTGAAATAAATCGGCCAAGTGGAAGACTTGGCACTATTATTAGACTTTTTAAATTATTGATACACTCCACATTCCACATTCCACAGACCTTCACAGTCAACTGATGAGTCCAGGTGAGATCGCCGGGTTGTATGAAAGAGGTACATATACTAACATTTAAATTTACAGAGGACTTAATTTTTTAGATCGAGTGTTTGGATTTTACCACGATAAAAATTGCAAAGCGGAGTGAAGTGAGTTTTTGTGGAACGTGTTTTTCACTATTGGGAAAAGTTAATTCTCTCACTTATTGAGATAAACATTATGAAAACATTTTTAATTCTTTAAGTGAATTTCCCATAAAAAATAATTTCTAAAAGTCATTTTAATTAAAAAAAAATATACCTTTTTGAGATAAAGTTGCCAAAGTGAAGAATATTCTGATTAATAGCTTGCTTGTTTTTGGATAGTACAAATAAATTCCAAAAATAAACAATGATTAACTTCGTTAGGTATTTTTTTTCACTGGTATATGTCACAATCTTCGCACTCTTCTATTTTCTTCGAAAATTGTCGTGTGATGCGATGTGAAAATTACGGCGTGAAATCTATTTTCAACTAATCACCTCCCGTTTCGAATTTTATCACTGTCAATAAACTTTCACTTTCGTATTGAAATTTCCTTTTCACTCGAACCGATTCCACAGATCCCACATGAAAATTTCACTCGCTTGGCTGAATAAACTCTACAACAGAATCTCCAATCTTGTGGTCAAAATAAAATCCCAACATTTCTAAGATAATCAACAAAGTTTAAAAGTTCTCGTGTGGAACGTAAGTCTAAAAATGTTCACATCAATCATTTTCGATGAATATTTCACTGGAATTGTATCAGGCCTTAATGATAATTTTCACTTAATTAAAAAAAAGATAGTGTGTACTGACGTACGCGCGGTTGAAGTAAAACTTCTTTTTCCTCAAGCAAAGCTTCTGTAAGATTATAACCTACGAACAAACATTTTGTATTCTAAAAACATGTCGCTGTCTTTGACGGATAACGTGACGTTTTGACATGTCACTGACAGCTTTTTTTACCCCTAACGCCGGAAAAGAAGTTTTACTTCAAAAAAACATCAAAAAGATATGTTTGTTTGTTTTTTTTTTTTTAAGGATAGTGGTTTCTGCTTGTTAAATTGGTCGACCACATAATTCACAAACATTTTGTATTTTTAAAACATGTCGCTGTGTTTGACTGATAACGTGACGGTTTGAAATGTCAATGACAGCTGCATAGAGAATTTTTTACCACCAACGCCGGAAAAGAAGTTTTACTTCAAAAAAATTGAATGTGCGCGCCTAGCCTTAAATGAAATCGAGAAGAAAAGTACAAAACTCCCATGCCACTTGACAAGCAAGTTGCCTCGCTTTGTTTGTATTACCCTAGGGCTGCACGTGCAAGTATTGGCAAGCATGTTGTAATCTTGTAATGTACACAAGCATTTCTTATTAACCCGTACAAACCCGAGCAATTTAGTAGTCACCTGGCATTGATTCAGTATCCAGGCAACTTGGAAAGCAAGTACACTGACAGCGGCACTCTTGTAAAATTAATTATTAAAGTATTTGATTGATTAGTCGGGTGACGTTCAAATTTATAAATACCAAAACAAATGTCGGTGGCGTGTGCGATTAAGCGAATAAATATTATTAAAAAGTATAATTTCAAAACTTTCAGGCAACCTGATGGTCATATGGCATGCCACCTATGACAGCAAGAATACAAATGGTAGTGGATATACCCAACTTTTTGGCCAGTACTTTGTATGCGAGGGTTAGGTGTTGGTAAAATTTATTTGGATTGCAATATGCTTGTCAATAATTATTCGGTTGCATAGCCATTGCGCGTCTGAACCTATAGTTTTATGTTTATCTTTGAATGCAGCCATTTGAAATATGTAAATTCTAAATCGTATCCAACTTCATGTTTTACTTTGCACATGCTAAAAACATGTCGCTATCTTTGACGGATGGCGTGGCGGTTTGACATGTCACTGACAGCTGCATAGAAATTTTTTTACCCCCAACGCCGGAAAAGAAGTTTTACTTCAAAAACAAAGTATCAGTCAATAAAAAAACAACTGTAATACAGAGAGGACACCCACTGCTATAACAAAGCACAGTAGGAAGTCATTAAACCTATGTAGTAGGTGTACCCAATCATTGTCAGTTCAACAATTTAAGCCCTGAGACCACAGAAAGCAATAATCAAGAATTCGTGTCCAGTGCCCAGTTCCAGTTCCGTCGTTCGTTTTTTACTTATCTTTCCGAAATAGAAGCTGGATGTTGTAGTCGTGTTGGCAGTATATTGTATTCAAGCTGGCTTTGGCTGTTGGCTCTCATCATTGATGAAAAATCCAATTTAACGCGTTAATCCACCCCTACCCTTTTTGTGCACAGAATTCTTCATGTTTTATTTTCGGAATTCTACATTCTGTGTATATAGCGTTGTGTATAGCTCCGCGAAATTGGCCACTTCCGCAGGAGGCCATCAGAGCAGCTGCTTTTCTGTTATTCTCTGATTCTGTGTCTGCGATGCTGGATGATGATGTTGTTTCTATGGTTGTGTTGGTTGAATTGTTGGTTAGCTCCAACAACTGTTTTAGGGGTTCGGGGAAAATGAGGGCTGATGGCTTTGCAGGGATATCGCATGAGATACACTACTTGTCCATTTTCACTGTCGTCGGAGACTTGCTTCGTCTATGACAAGTAATTTACACAAATTACGAGAGCCGCTCCAATTTCGAATTCGAAGGGCGAACGAGAAGGCGGACCGCAGACCGCGTTCAGTTCTCTGATGCCATGGAATGGATATACTATGCATAGACTATACTAGTACACTCGTATAGGAGTGAGAGTTTATAAAATGCCCTCCGACTCGACTGGAAATTGCTCTTAATTTCCGGAAACTATATTTGATGTTATTTACATTTTGTTGTTGTTATTGGGGGTGAACAATTGTGTAGAAATGTATATGTATATCCCGGTTGGTGGTTGCCACCAAATATTGTTGACATAAGGCCACATTTTCGCTCCGGACAAAACAATGGGGAGTCAGACATTAATTGTTTTTTCGGGTCCTTTAATGGCAAATTGGCATGTGGTTTGGTCTCAAACATAATTTTGACAAAATTATGTGAACTTCAATATTGTTCTCTGATAAAATACGTACGACACTTACGAGTTCCTGGGAGGACTCTCATGGTGGAAATTGAAGGCGTGTATGTAGCTTCTAAAATGTCCCGTTTTCACTTTAAAAAAAAAGACATAGATAGAATCAAGAGTTTTAAAGCTTAAGATTACAAAGTTGTCATAAAAAACAAATAGATTATGTTGCTTTTTATCTGGATAAATCTATAGGACTTAGTGCAGAAATCAGCATAAAATTACCTAAATATCATAGTTTTCTCTCAATTGGATTCCATGGCGATCTCATTTGGGACCACCAGAACGTTCATCAGTTGATTCTAAACACATTGAATTTGGTCTATGTTTACGGATGTTTTTTATAACTAGCTTAAAGCAAGACAAAAATTCATAAGGACTGGCATAGTTATCAATAACTTACATCCAACTTACTGGCTCTATGTGGGCGCCATAATGTATGCTCTCTCTAACTTATTTGGTACAAGGCCTTAAAACCTATATTAATGTTAAGAATTTTATAAACTATCGGTTTTATTTTCCATCGAGAAGAATTTAAAAAAAAAACTCGATGTACTTATCTATTTATCTTTTTATTTGTTTTATGTGTTTAAGACCTACAACTAAATTAATCTAATTTAAATATTCTAAAACTGCCTAAAACTATGTAAACAAGCCATTAAAAATTATTTTCGGTTTTTATATGTGTTTTAGTTTGAATTTTTTTGGTGCAACCCTAACTAACTGCCTTAAATTATACCTAGGGGCTATGTAAGTCGGTCATATCAATTGAGATCAACTTTCAAGTATGACAGTTTAGTCATCAGAACTGATTCTCCTGTTTTACCTTGTCCTTTCGGTACCGATCGAAGACGGTCTTCCTGAAAAGGTGCTCGGCTTTGTGCAAGGACTTCTCGACCATAAAAGACCCGCCTACCCACAGTTATACGACCGGCCGACCTTGTAGATTAACAGAACCGCCATTCCATTCGTGTACCAACCATCGACTGTCCAAGAAGAGGGAATGCATCGGGTGCGATAGAACCGCTCAGACGTACAGTTTTCTATATTCATTGTTAGCAAGCCCCAAAAATTGGTCACTCTTGCAATATGACCCCGAATCAGCTTAAGCAATCATATACAAATAATTTTGTACCCTGACTCTGTTGTTCTGTGCAATCCAAACCAAGTAACACTGCCTCTTAAATACCCGAATCCTCTCTATTAGAGATGTGGCAACTTTGAACAACACTGGGCATCACTGGATGAGGACCATGTAATCAATTACCTTCACCCTGATATCATACTGTAAAACAACCGTTTCTTCAGGGAAATGGTCTTTCGAAATACAAATACTGATCCAACTAAATTCCAACGTACTTTGCTAAACTTCTATTCGCTACTGACTGTCTATGTGGCCCTGCTATTAGAACCGGAGCCAAGTTCTTTCTCCTATCCCTTGAGGCTCACAGCAACGGAGTCCTATACAGAATAGTTTCTGCTAAAGACCATTTTTAATATAGAAAATTGTGGTAAATGTTGTATTGGAATTTTTGACAACAAACTTTCTAGCATTGACTAATAAGCATGTCATAAGGCATATATAATATTAATTCACTCATGCCGAGGCTGGTAAGGTTCAGATAGATACCTTCTAACCATATGGTTTCGAAAGCCTTGCGTAAACTAACCAGAACGGCGTCAGTACACTGGATATTAGATTTTTTCTATTGGATATTTAGACGCAGCATGAGAGCATGAGTTATTTTATGTCCCGCTTTAAGACCGAACTGGGTGTTTGCCTTCAGAAAAAATTATGAAAAAAATGGCCAAAAATGTCTTGGTCTCTTTTAAGAACAAATCAAATTGTGTATTTTCTAACCCCCGTATAGAAAACCCAATCGCAATCAGAATCCTTTTTGGCCGTCTCCAGAATTTTCTAATTTCACCGAAGATCTAAGTTCACAAACATACCAAAAACTGACAGCTTTCCTGTTTTTTGGTCATTCAAATACAATGGCGTATTTAGCGTCAACAACATCAAACAGCATTGAGTTTTCCAACTTATAAAAATATAATAGAGTACCGTTGAAATTCCACTTCCGAAGATGGACGTGAGTTTGAGAACGAGTATGAAAGACTGAGGATAGAGTCGTCGTTAAATCAATAAAGTGGATTAGAAGTTTCAGACAAGAGATAATTGATTAAAATGAGGAAGAGAATTGGAGACAAAACGGAACCCTGGGGAACACCAGCATTTATGAAGATCAGACTTAAAAACTATCCAATATAAAATGTGTTGAACATTCCAGAAGGTTATTTCTAATCCAAAGAATAAGGGTTTCATTGACACTAATACGATCGCATTTTCGATAAAATAGCTTGATGCCAAACTCTACCAAATGCTTCATAAATATCAAGCGCAATAACTTACTTTCTTACTTTTTCCTAAATGAATGTTAAGATTGGAGATCTCTTTTCTAAGATATACCATCAGATCACCAGTGAAACTTTTGCTCCGAAACCCGTATTTCCGGTCGTTATGAAGCTCTCGGTCTTCAAGATATTTCTTGAGTTGGTGATTAATCAGCTTGGTGAAAAGGGACGTAAGTGCAACTGGTTTCTAGAAGAGTGGGAGCGATGAAAAAGCTTACGCAATGGTCTTGCGAGCGAGGAACAACACCATTTTAGAAGAATGGAGGAGTATACCATCATGACCAGCAGATTTGCTTATATCCAGATATCGAAGGGCTGTTGAAATTGTAGGAATGCAGAAATATACCTCTCTCATTGAAAGATTGCCATTTTCAAGTACAGGAGGGGCATTGTAAAATATAATCTCTTGAACGCGCTATTGAATTTATTAGCAATTTAAGGCATGATTTGATTCCACATAATCGTAAGCAAGTCTAGTAATATAAAGCCTTAAATGTTTCCGTATTAAAAGATTCATTTGCTGGCTTATGAAACCCTAAGTAAGCAACATCAATATTCTTACTCGGGTGGTGCGGAGAAAATATTGGAAATTTCCTGTGATCTTCCAGAAGTTGTGTGGTTCGGATTCTGAAATCAAGTTCAGAATAATTTCCCTCTTTCTAGAAGAAGAACTGTCATTTTGAATGGAAGCAAAAGGTTGACGAACAGCCAAATTTCAATTTTAATTTCAGCCAATCTTTGTAACGGCTCAAAACGTGGTCATTTCTGTACAAAATTTTAATGTTGAAATAACATGACATCTACTTAGTTTAACTACAATACTGTCACATCCATCACACTTTGGCATGTTATATTTAACATGACATATATTCTTAGGTACAATATTTATGTTAAATATAATTCTCCTGTGTAAAAGCGTTTATTAAGTACCTTTTAGCGCACATCCTTGAATAAAAAAGTTAAAAAGATTAAGGCATTGTTCGCTTGACAAGAATCACACTTAAATTTGAGTATGAGTCAAATATTCATTAAGAAATGCATGATGATGAAATTATCGTATCGTTAACGTTCACTTTTGTAATAATAATATACAAATTAGGTGCATTCAATATAATACCGATGATTTAAATTATTTAGAAAATTTAAGTTTTTAACACCATTCTATATTTCAAACAAGAAACTTGGATAATCTATAGGAGACATAATGACCTTTAATTCTGAATTTTAAAAAAGTTTTATTTTGTTTTCGTAAGGACTTGTGACCATGAATAACTGTCACATCTCAATTTCGTACTGCGTAAACTATTACATGAAGATTTATACATAAAGTATTAACCAAACAAAACCATCACGAGCTGTCAAAAAAGTTAAGTCTAAAATTGTTACGATTTTGACAAGTTAGTGATGCGAGTGTCACCAAGTTTGAATTCAGTCTTCATAATACATTAGGAAATGGTTCTTTCATATTACAAACATTTTAAATGTTAACATACATAATTATATGAAAAAATAAAAATAAAAATTATTTAATTTTAGATTAAATGAGCTAATACAAAAATAATAAATTGAAGTTTGAATTCATAAAATTAAAAAAAAAAATTTGTATTGCTGCGTAGAGAAGTATACACAGTTCATGATTGCTTTTTTTAAAATTTGAAGTATTAATAAGTCTTTTTATAGAGACGGGTAAGGTGTTCCACACCCTTATAGCATGAATAAAAAATAAACGGGACGATATTAAGTAATTGAATTTAAGCAAAAGAAGGTTATGCGAGCGTTGCGATCGCGAAAAAATTTAATTATTATATAGGTACAAAGGTGATCTCGTTTTCATTAAGGAATGGAGAAAAATACAGTTTCTAGCTTTTAAATAATTTTCCAACAAACATCCTGTGATGTCTCTGGAGAATGCTGATATGTGATCATATTTTCTTCTAATTCCATATATAAAGCGTGCTGCATCGTTATAAGCTACCTGTAGCTTATGACGAGATAACGAGTCAAGATTACTATAGATAACATCTGCATATGTTATTATTGGTAAAATTAGAGTTATAACAAGCCGTTTACGAGTTTCGGAATTTATATATGAAATTTATATGATTGCTACAAGATAGTTCGAACACCCAGGCTGGTAACTGAATCAACCAGAGAAAGTTTATGATTGAATAGCGATAAATCTTCTTAAATGTTTTTACCAAAATGCTTGTGGGAAATTGTAGTGGCTTGTGATTTGGTTGCATTTAAGAGAAGGCCGTTTCTATCTGGCCATTCAAATATTCTTTTTAGGTCGTCATTCAAAAGGGAAGTTATATGAACTGAAGCAAATTGACATGCAGCAGGAAGATTATTAATAAAAACGCAAAATAGGATTGGACTTAAAATTGAACTCTGAGGTACTCCTTGAAAGAGAAATTTTTGCGACGATGATTTTTCTTTAATAACGACTCTTTGAGACCTTTTATACAAATAACTCTCTAACAACTTTACTGCATTATTTCCGAATTTGAAGAAATTCTTGAGTTTCCAACAAAGAATCTTGTGGTTAACTTTATAAAATGCTTTTGAAAAGTCAAATATGCAGAGAAGTGATAAACTACCTTTGTCATAGTTTTGTGGAATTTCTTCAGAAACATTTAACATGGCGGTAGAGCAACTGTGATTAGGTCTAAAGCCTGATTGTTTACAAAATAGTAAATTGTTACCTTCTATATATATTTTCATTTGTTTAGCTAAGACAAACACTTTAGACAAACACGGAAGAATGCTTATAGGTCTATAGTCACCTGCTGAACTAGGGTTGGAATTTTTGAGGACGGGTATTACCTTTGCAATCTTCCAATCGTTTGGGAAAATTGATGCCATTATGCAAAAATTAATTATATGTGTCAAGGGAGATATTATAAATGGAACAATCAGCTTAATAAATCTTAGAGATAGTCCATCCTCAACAATGGCGTTTGATTTCAAAGCAGCTAAGAAAAGTTAGGTTTTGCGTTAACAGGACCTTTGTAATAATATTGAGATCTTGTGCATTGTTGGATATAAAGTGGTCATTTAGTTCATCAGGGTCAAGATTTGAATCAGCAATGCTCCTCTTCCAAACACCAATCTTACGAATATTACGCCAAAGCACCTTAGGAGGCAGAGAAGTACTAAGTTCAAATCTGAAGTAATAGCTTTTGGCATTTGTTAACAGGAATTGAATACATATAATAAACAAAATTTTAATGAGAAATTATTTTCCAAGTTGTTTTATCATCATTCCTCACATCAAATCATGAGTAAAGGACAATACTGCCTCTAGTAAAGTGACATTTTTCTCACCTTAAAGTGACATCTTATCTAACTCCGAAAGTTCTTAGAACTGGTTTCCATGGAATTATATGCCTACAAAATCAAATCAATTTCTGGAAACAAAACTAAAACTGACACGAGTTGAAATACCATCTTGTTACGGAAGTGACACAACTTTAAGAATCATTTTCAATCTTAATAAACTTTTGTCTGACTCTTCTCACTTGACCAAATTATAAGTTCTCTATACATTTTGGATCTATAATCATTAAACTAACACAAAATTTCTGTTACGTATGTGACACTTATCACTTTTTAAATAAACCATATTGCTTAAAAGTCTTTAAAAGCTTATCACATAGAGTTGTGACGATTGTGGATCATTATTTATTAAGCCAGCCATCTGATTTTGATAAGGATAACTGATGAAAAGCTTAACCCAAAAAATTGGTAACATAGTATTCAAAAAGTTTTCCGCACCAGAGCACCTTCTGACAACGATGCCTTAAAGGTCTTGAAATTATTTCCAAACAAATTCCAAGCGATAAAACACAACACAAAAAAAAAAACGGTCAATTAACTTGAATCTTCTTCCTGGGGACAAATTCACATTTCAAGGTGTTAGATAGGTGTGAATTTTATAGTTTTCAACAAATTTTTTTTGACAAGCTCAAAACTGATTGTAATCGAGTCACACAGAGAAAAACCATGTCATGTCGCATCCCTTGTATGTATAGACCTACTACGGACAAAAACCTTTTTTTTTTTTGCGGAAAACTTTCCTTTCCAAGTGCAAAACCATAATAATGTATACCAACCGGAAGGGATGGGACATAAAAAAAAGAAGAAACATCGTCAGTGTTCATCCGTTTGCCATTTTTGTCAAACAATTCCACAATTCCTAAAGTTATCTCCCTGGAAGCCCTCGATGTAAGAGTGTATATGTATCTGCCGGTCGGTCAACGGTGGTGTGTTAAACATCATCCCTTGGGTTAACGTGTGTAGGAAAGGTATATTTTTCAACTTTTTACCTTTCTTCCAAGCTAAAAACACAAATATCTATATAATGGTATCTTTTTCATTATCAATTAGTTTTTTTTTCGCTGTCCCTAACTTTATTTCTCTGTGTCACTGAAAACCCCTTACCCTTAGGGTCTCTGGTTACGGTGGAGCTTGACGGAGACAAAGTGTTTAAATAATGTTAAACGAAAAAAACCTAGAAAAACCTCTGTATACAGGTATACTCTCTCGAATCAACCCTCAAAATTTCCAATGACATCCGCTGGCATCCCGGGCAAAACACATACAGGCTAGGCTGTGAGAATGAGGGGGATCTAAGTACCAGCCCTATACCTTTATTGGATGTAGCCCACCTGCCAGGGGTATATTGCTTTAATTCCATGCTAAATAATTGAATGAAAATATGCATAATTGATAAAGTTAAGTTATGTAATTTATATGCACCATGCGAGTATCTGACGGATACGTATGTATCTGCACCATTTCCAAGCCCTTGCTCGCCTTCACTACCAAAAACACACAGCCAAGCACAAATTTGGGCATTAGTGGGAGGCAGGCCGATGGGAGTTGGCTTTTATATTCGAGAAGAGGTGTACGGGAATGATAGGATAATATAAAAGATGGTTTTGTGAAATATTTTTGAATGAGATACTTTTTGCTTCCAACTCAAGTGCGGTGTATCTGTATGGTGTGGTGTGGGCGGAGAGAGACGAGATGTGAAACATCATATGAATGTGTGTCGTGTGTGTAGCCACTTTTAGAACAACATCAACCATGAAGCCAAAGGGTAGTTTTGGCACTTTTTGAACGCTTCACCCCACATAAATATGTATAAACATAAATAAATGCTTATAGAAAAACACGTTAAATATTTTGAAAGCGAAGCCATCGTGCTGATGAATTTTTTGTTTATACAAACAAACACCAAACATATTGTTTAAGGTGAAGTTTTATAAATGGATTTCCAGCACTTTTTCCTACCAACCATATAAAAATATTATAGCTACGTATAACAGATGGATGTTTTGTTGCTCACTTTTTGGTTTTCGCTTAGTGAAAATTGATATTAGGTATTGTAAAAAAATTCATTTGTAAATTGGGACAGAATAAAAAAAAGCTGATTTTTGTAGTTTTAAAAAGTATAGTTGTTAAAAATTATTTTAATTGGGGAAATAGTTAGCAAATGAACTAAATAAATGCACACGGTTGGCTTTAGATACTTCGTGTCAAAAACATAGATTTTAATATTTTTGCAATTTAACTAGATGAGGTTTATTTGATGAAAATAGTGAACTACATATACAAATCCATTCTGTGAATGTGGTTTTTATTTGAAAGAGTTACATAATGATTTTGTAAAGTGTGTGAAGTTAAGTAAAAGGTTTTTTCTTTTTTTTTGTTACATACGAAGCTTAATTCGATTCATAATACGAAATATAGAGCAAAAAATATCCAATATTTTGATACACATTTTGCAAATAATGATACACTATCACAGTCCAAAGTTTTAGTTTGGGAGACTGGGCACGTGAGTGGATAAAAACCTTATCTTTATTATTGAAAGCATTAAGTATCCCTAAGAAGCTTATAGAATCTTTGAGAGTAAGAAATATGCAACATTTTACGTAAGCTTCTTAGGGGACGAGAAAAATACTAAAACAAAACAGGAATATTAAAACCACATAGGTGCTACATAACCACGTTAGAAAAGCAGGGTTGGTTTTTAAAGAAGGCACCGATCTACATTAGTTTCGCGTTTCTGAATATTTGGATGTAGTATGTATATAACTTGCCCTACAGCAGTGATGGAGACCATCCTTCATTTAACGCCACTATACGTGGCCATTGAAAATGCTGCTAAGAGAGCCATAATGAGGTTTGCCAAGGAGGGTACGGGTAAAATTATTGGAAACAGGGAAAAAGACCTTCTTGACATCCTAAGAGATGGTACAATCAAAAGATATAACTTCGAAAAACATTTCAAAACGGAGTTAAGCTGCAAAAAAGACTGGCTAAGCGAAACAGTAAACTAAAGTCTTAAGGAAAATTCCATCAAATGGTACACCGATGGATCGGGAAAAGCTGGAGGGACTGGTGCTGGAGTTTTTGGGATTAGAACTAAACTCTCCTTACCGATGGGACAGGCCACTAGCATATTCCAGGCAGAAGTACATGCCATAGGCATATGTGCTGCAAGAAACCTCTATAGGAAATATAAAAACCAAAACATTGACATCATGTCAGACAGTTAGGCTGCACTAAAAGCACTAAGGTCCTACGCCATTAGTTCCAAACTTGTTTGGGAATGCGTGATAAAGCTTAATGAACCGGGCAAGAATAACACTGTCACACTTCATTGGGTACCAGGCCACGTTGGTGTCCAGGGCAACGAAGAGGCAGACTCCTTAGCAAAAATAGATGCATCGACACCCCTTATAGGGCCAGAGCCCTACTGCGGAATAGGAGAAAATGTGATCAAAAATAAAATCAAAACAGAAGAGGAGGCAAAAAGATCAAAAATCTGGAAGGAATCCCTAAGCTGAGACAGGCAAAACTTCTACTCGGGGACTACAACCGAGAGCGTTTACTAACCTGCATTAGCTTAAGTAGGAACAACCTCAGGAAAATCACTGCAGGTTGAGAAGACACCTCAACATCATTGGCCTGGTGAACAACGCGATTTGCAGATTCTGCAACACTCACGAAGAGACACCTGACCACATACTGGAAAAATGTGATGCACTCGTGCATCAAAGAAATAGGTATCTGGGCAAGCACCACATAAAAGAGAGTGAATTTTCATCCCTTAAAATACTCCAAATATTTCGATTCCTCTAACGAACAAAGTCGGAGGAAGAACTGTAATAATGAGCTAACCTCATCCAGTTCAAGATGGGGGGCACAATAGATCTTTAGGTCGCAGTGTTTTTATACCCCAATTTATCCATTCATTCATTCAAGTACTTTATAAAAATTACAAAACTTAAACATCGATATAAGCTTAAAAACAGAACGAATGTTAAAAGAATGATTTTAAAATATAACAGAACATAGAATTTACAAAAAGTTACAACATTTCCAAAAAAAATTATTCAAATGCCCACACATGACCGATTATATTATTTCATTGCATGTCTGGAATGCCACAAGGTAGTCATTTGAAGTCACTGCTTTTTATTATTTTAGTATAATTTAAAATTATTTCTAAACAAAAAGAAAACCGCAATATTGCAATTCCAAATATCCCTATGGACAGCTTAAGCGGTTATTGCTAACCAGTAAGTATGGTAAATTTTGTGAAAGGTTTTAGACGGCTTTTATAATTCTGTGCGTTCTAAAGGGAGGGGGGTCATACCTTTAAAAGAAAAGTTGGAGGGAATTTAAAAGGAGATACCGATGCATATTGGTTTTGAATGTCTCAATCTTGTAATGGAAGTGCGGCTAAAGAAAGAATCTCCGAATTTATCAGTGCATCCGAACCTGGGCTTAAGGGTTAACTGATGGGTATTCCTTGAAGCGCAAGTATTACTTTTAAATTGTTCAAGGGAAGAAATGCAAACTGGCTCTTTCACTAGAACACTGTTTATAAAAATAACGATAAAATAATGAAGGACAAGATACATTGCAGTGGTGCTCGAGAAATGATTCAAATGTTTCTGTAATACCTCTTTCATTTTTAAAGCTCTTTTTGGAATTCAATAGATTTAAATTATTGAATCACTTGTCCAAATTTGAACGAATATATTTCTGTACAATACAGCCACATCAGAAGGGATAGAAAATATACTTTAAAGTTGATGTAATTTATCCTTCAAAGGTCTCTAAATTTGTTTTAACTCTTAGTACAAGAATTCGACAAAAAAAAAAGGAAAATTTAAACAAAAATAAGTCAGCTGGGTTTAATTTTAATTTTGAATTAATTGAGAATGTAGAAGTTTTAATCAGAAAGTCTTAATTTTACAACTCGATAACGTTCTGTATTGAATTTCTTTGCATCTAGTCCCCTCTTCAAACTAACCCATTTGGAAGCCTTCATATACGGTTCAATAAAACTTTGAAACCATTAAAACCCGCCTTTATTTTTCTCAGCTGCTGAGGATGCTAACGAATTCCACAGGAACAGGAACACCTCTTTCATCGATTATCATCATCGAACTGATACCATAACCTGTCATATAAAATACTATATACTGATACATATTTCAAGAAATTAAATTGTTTTGTTAACATAATATTAAATATGAAATTTAAAACTTTAAAAATGAAAAACCTTCTATATTTATATTATATAAAATAGAAAAACTTCATTGAATAGACCAAATTTAAACCCTCTATATTTACAAATATTTGTACTCAGAACATTAACACATACACAAATCGCTTAGAATTTTGTACACAAAACTAATTTACTAACTACAGGGTACAATTTGTAATGGCAACATTAATTCGACAACAGTGATATACCTATCCAGGTGATAATTGCATGGACTTATCCCATTAATATTATTTTAGTCCTTATTTCTTGTAAAGAGAGCATTATTATGTAGTGAATACAGTGTTTGTGCGCTATTCTATGTATTCAATACAAACATTTTTAAATATGTTCTATGAATTCATCATGTTGGTGGTCAATCAGCAATGAAATGTTGAAGTGAATAATATTTCAAATGCACATTTTAACTAAGAAATTCAATGAAAATTAAAATTCTATTAAACCTTTGGCTATTTGTTATGAG
This sequence comes from Philhelius festivus, assembly GCA_963931855.1. Classification (NCBI taxonomy): domain Eukaryota; kingdom Metazoa; phylum Arthropoda; class Insecta; order Diptera; family Syrphidae; genus Philhelius; species Philhelius festivus. The sequence goes on from OZ007554.1 coordinate 231,839,070, forward strand.
TACATGATTTTGTAATGAGCACAGTTGTTGTGCATTCTTTACATACATATTATACTTTTTCTATTGATTAATTACAAAAATGCAGGTCAGATATATCTGATAAGTAGATTATTATATGATGACGATTACATCATATTATGTACGTACTCACTACATATTGAATAATGTACTCTCTACATGTTAAGATAATGAGTCAAAAATGTCTACGTTTTCGCTAATTTTGTTATACCTATAAAGCGTTTTTCTTTTTTAGTTCAGAACAGAACCTGAGTTGTCAAAAAATAAATTGTGTTTCTTTTTTAGTTCCGAGTGTTCAGAGTTTCGAAAATGTGTTTCTTTTTTCGTTCTGAGCATGTTCTGAGCGTTTTCAGAGTGCGCTCTATGAGCTCAGAATAAAATAACTGACCAGACAGAGTAAAATGCTTAACACAAGCATTTGACAGATGGAAATTTAAAAAAAATGGCGACAGCTACATAAGCTACAGAGCACGCTTGGTTCAGAGAATGTTCGGAACATGTTCAATCTGCTTATCATACAGTTCGTTTCCACTTAATTCTGAAATTATTCAAAATTATTTTCCCATTTTATGTACAAATATATTTTATTTTGTAAAAAACCATACTTGGATTTAAACAGGGAGTCTTCCAGACACTTGGATAGCGTACATTCAATTGGAATAATTTGCTTCACAGAAAATGTGTACCATGAATTATAAAGTGATACCCAGTAACTATTTAACTGATTCAATGTTCATTGAGTTTGCTTGTAATCGTTACATTACTTACTGTGTTGAATACATTTTCCAGATCTGGATGGCGGACAAGTTTTAAATATTTATTCTATCGTTACATTTTTCATTGTTCATATTTTATTCTTAAGTAAGAAATATTGTAAGAACTATTTTATAAAATGAAGGGTTTAACTATGTGTTCCATAAGTATTTATTGAGTACAAATCGTCTGTGTTCAATTTTCGAAAAGTGATACATTTTATAAAGAATGAGTACACAATAATATAGATTCAGGTCACTTTGGTTATACTCAGTACAAAACTTGCTGTGATGAATACATTTTTTGTATGACAGTCAAGTTTTAAACATTAATGTGGTGATTACATTATTCACTATACCTTTTCAATAAAATTGTATTGAGTACATAACGCCTGTACTCATTAGTGATAAATTGTCAGCAAAAATTGAAATATAAATAGTACACGTCAATTTGTATTCAGTTGAAAGACATTTCGTAAAAATCCCAAACAAAATTAGCACCCTGTTTAAAAAATTAAGGGTTGTAACGCACGTTATTTATACAACAAAAAATGTCTCTGTACTGGTTACAAAAGCCTTTTGCTTTCAATGAATAGCACAAAAACCTATTCCAAAATAAATTCTAATTTGAATTAAGATTTTTATTTACCAACAAATAAAATTTAACCATCTCAACAATTACTCGAGAATTATTTCCGAGAGATTTAGCTCATTTCTCAAACCTTAAATTCCAACGAAATAACTCTGCAAAACTATACAAATTATCTTCTCCGGGAAATGTAAATACATAAATTCTTATTTGTTTCTGGTAAACCAGAGACTTCCCCGAATCTTGGATAGGATTCTCTCATATCAGAGGCAGGGCTATCCAAATTATAATTTCTCTAAAATATAGCTATAAAATAAATTGTAGATACTATTTAAGTTTGTCTCATCTTGTGAACTTGATCTGAAGAATTGGATCTTGAAGAAATATGACTTCCTATAAAATATAAAATTAATGTCATTAAAATGGAATTAAATTGATTTTGTTTGTAAGCTAAGGTGATTCCTTAACAGTTTGGGTGTTCATTTGTGAGGGCAGGCTTAAGGACACAAGCAATGTTCATCAAACTAATGGTAGATATATAGATATATATTAAAGTTGTTAAGGGTGGAAATATTCATGACCAGGTGTGGGAATCCAATCAACTTAAAATGCTAGAGAATCCCTGGGCTTTAGGGCATTTCATATCAATTAGCAGACATTAGGTATTACCAAGGTGGTTGTGACTGTAGAGTATTGGAAGCCTAAAGACTTTGTTTGGAGATGAATTTATCACTACAAATGATTGAGTGGCAGAATTTAATATCGTTCTGTTCTCAGGTGTTTGAATTGATTGGGATGGCTTTATTCGTAACAAAAGCCGATAATTATTTTAAGCTACCAACACGTTTCTTAAACAGGATAAATTATGTAGAAGTATAAGTCTTGGAAAATATGTTATTGCTTTATTGTTTTGCACCTGGGCAAAACCAAGAAAAGGCCCATTGTCCATGTCATTCATAACAAATCCGTGTAAACATTAAATATTTGCGGGAGCCCTAGGTATACCTTATCAAGCTTCTGGCACACAGTGACCGGAATATTCTTAGTTAAATACTGAAACCAGCTTGAGTCAATCTAATCAAAATGCATTTCTTGTTATATTTTCTTATCCTTCTCTTCTTGAAAGTCCTGGCCAGCAGCACCAGGACATTTGTCATCCAAACAGTGTTTTTTTTTTAATTTAATAAAAATATTATTTCACATTATATACATTCCTCCATTTTTGATCCTTTCAAAACTGTTTTCAAATGTTTTACAAGAGACTTTTGGCTTTATTGCATGCTTTATATCTCAACGTCATCTCCTGCTTGGGATGTGATGTGTCCCAATTTCATTGTGCCCGCTCATTGTACCAATATCCTGCACTCAACTTGGTCGTACTGGAATCCATCAAAAGCCATCATCATCTCATCTCTCATTCATCTTGAATATAAAGAAGAAAGCTATGGTCCTGACTGTTGGCTGCCACTGCCACCAAATACTTTATGGAGCACTTTTCATTACTACACACCCCCACACACAGACTCACATGCAAACAAACCAAAACCAAACAAAAAACATTGAGTAAAAAAAAGGACGAAATACACTCGTAAATATTTCTGCTGTTGATGCTGTTGCGTCTTTTGTGTGTTCGAGCAACGTAGCAGCATAATAATAATAACGAAGAATTTAAAAAAAAAAATCTGAATAAATCTTTTTGTGGCACGAAAATTTTAAAATGAAATAAATACAGCAGAGAGCAAGGAACAAGGATAACCTAACCAGGCCTCCAGCTAACCATCAGCATCATCCAGGAGCCTAAGATTTCGTTTAAGTGTGAGCGAGGGGCAGCCATTGGTACAGGCGGCAGCACAACGTGGCAGGCTTGTCTTCATCTTCTTATGGCTACCACAATACGAATATCTACTGGTGCCGCTGCTACATTCTACAAGCTACTGCTACTGCCGGTTGCTTCTGCTGTTGATGTGAAGCAACTACTCTCTTGAACAATGAGAGTTCTTCATACAAAAAGTTTTTTTTTTTTTTCATTTTTATTATTATCCTTTTGGAGGAAATTCAACTTCATTCCTTTAACAATAGCCCCGCAACGAAAAAAAAACCAGGGCACAACGTGGACTGTCTGAATAACAACGCCGCGGCGAGATAGAAAAAAAAGGAGTTAAAGAAAACCTGCGTCACAATTAAAATTCATCACGATTACGGCTAAACGAGATGAAATACAAACACAAATTGTTATCACACGAAAAAATTGAGGAAGAAAATTTTAAGGATGGCAGTGGGTGTGGCGCTGCGCTCGCTGGCATAACATTCTAATTTCTTTGGAATTTCCAACACAGAAGCTTTGTTTTTTTTTTTTGCAAATTTAGTGTCCCGCTTTTTTTTCTCAGCAAAATGGGAGCAGTTGTAGGATTCTGTATATACCTACATACATATATGGATGTCTGGGGCAGATGTTTTCAGATATAGGACGTGCATGATGTTGATGGAAGTCTTGAGACGGAGAAATATTTAAATTACTATAAATACATTGCAGCAGGACAGAGTTCTTCAAGAACCCGTCTTGCATTGCTACGACTAATTTAAAAGTTGTTAGCAGCTACCTAAAAGGATAATTCAAATTTATAAATTGTAAAAAATATAGCCTCAAAGATTGGATAAGAATATAGTGGGTACACTTGTTAGGCGATTAAATTAAATACAAAATTACCAAGTCGCTATGATTGGGGTTTTGGGAGAGAGTCATCAGTTTTAGGAGATTTCAACTTGAATCGCAATTCTATCTCCATCTGTGGGGCAACTGCATTGAGCTTAAAACACATCGATTTCATTGCGATTTCGGATTGTACCATTTCTTAGGCCGATTGAGTGTATTATAATATGGTCAACCTATAGTCAAAGCGATCGAACCTAGGTAGCTAGAAATGGCGACCACCGGCAGTCTAACCCTGCGGCCCAATAAGCGCTGAAATGTGTCATTTTGAAACCATTACTCGTATGAACCTGTGGATGGATTGGATTAAGTTCAAAAATATGGATAGGTTTTGTTGACTCATATTTTGTGTTTGATTTTGCACAATCATCCGGAAATTGGATTACTCACTCAGCCGGACGACCACACTGATCCGACACCATTTATACTGCTCCAAACTAGGCAGGTTATTGTTGACTGGTAATGAAAAAGGAGCCAATTCGATTGAGTGATTATCCGGCCCTCAGTACCGTAGGCCTTCAAAGCTGTCCACTAGCTCGAGATCTAAGATGTCAAACGGAGGGCACGGCACAGAAGTAACCAAAGTTCGCCATTTCATCAAGTCTTTGATCTTCATTTCCGAAAGTTCGTCAATGTCATCAAAAAATGTCCTTCCTAATGATTGTGCTTTAAATTTGCCAGCACATGGCATTTGCAGAGGAAGTGGAGGACTGTTTCCTTTTCCCGCTAGAGTCTCCATAGCTATGACAGACAGCGTTGTGAGGAATGCCTAGCTTCGCTGCATGCTCTCCTATTGGCAAGTGTCCGCTACAGCTAGCTACGATTCTGGTTATGTCTTCCCTGGGTCTGCGCATCAGATCACATTTTTTCGGGATTTATTATAGGTGGGCCAAATCTTTCTAGATATAATGCAGTTAGTTCCGAATCGAGATAAAGTCGTGGAGTTGATCCAGTTTGTAAAACACTTAATGCAATCTGTAGGTAGGGAAAAGACCTTCTCAAATATTCCATCTAATCACAAGGTTTTGCATTAGGAGGTACGCTTCAATGTTCAATCTCGTTCTGGAGAACTAAGTACTGAAGGTTCTATCTTCAACAGATCTATCCATCTGCTATGGTATGTGGATGGTATTAATAGGATCAGGTTCTACTATCGTAAAGAAATTGTGCCTTTCAGGAACGACGAGTGAAGAATAGGTAAAACTTGTTGGTCTTGAAGTAGTTACCAGGAAAAGTATCAAGTAAATATTTTAAACATATCTATAACTTAGTATCTCTCTACTCTCTAGGAGTATAGCATAGAAAATCACTTTCTATAGTACCAATTTCTAAGGGATTTCATCTATCTCGAAGTAAACACGAATGAAACCTAGTGGCGATCCAAGAAACCACTGCTACTTCAGCTTGCTGATACAAATGGACACAAAAGAATCTTTGCATTCGATCCCAAAGATACGAAATGATAAGGAGGAAGACCTCATATAGAATAGGGCCCTTACAGAAATAAGCTTCTGCGCTCAGCTCTATCCCGAGCAGCCTATTTCCAGTATCCCGACAGTGCTCATTATTCTCTATATATATTTTTTTAACTATCGCCCTAGACACTCGGGCCAGATTGGGTTCACAGGCCCCTTTTACTACAGTTCCCATTCTGAGTCAGAGTATTTTTTTACAGTGCCAGCCGTCTGTTGGGGTCAAGTCCCTTGACCCAAAGTTTAGCTGTGCCCGAGAATTTGTATCTACATCACTCAATCGTTGGACTTTAAATCATTTTTTTTTTAATTCATTTTTATTTTTCATTTATCTTAAAACTACTTGAAGCTAGACAAAAATTCACAAAAACTAGCCTAATTATCCACTAACTTAAAACTAACTTACTGGCCCTATGCGAGCGCTCTAAGCTAAACTATGTCTTAAATCTAATGCCTTTCGACCTAAAAAACTATTTTTAATTCAAAAACTATATCTATTTTTTTTTGTCTTCTCGAGAAAATTTAAAAAACTCGGATACCTACCTTAACTTTTAATATTTTTTATATAAAACTTACAAACTAAAGTAAAATTATTTAAAAACTACCTAAACCAACTTAAAGTAGTATCCCTTGGAATAATGGTTAGTGTGTTTTTTTTTAAATATACATTTTTTGTGCCCCCCTGACTGTCTCTACCTAAGAATACCTTAAAACTTTGTAAGTCGGCCAAGACAACTTGTCAACTATCTCTATCAACAATAGACAACCACCAAAACTGGTTCTCCTGTCTCACCCTGTCTTTCAGGTCCCGATCCAACACAGTCCTACTGAACCGAAGTCGCTCAGCTCCGTCTTGTGCAAGGACGTCTCGACTATAAAGGAGCCGCCTATCCACAGTACTACGCCCGACGTGGTAGATTAGCGGAACTGCCTCTCTATCCTGGATCAACCCTATACTATCTAAATAGAGGAGTGCATTAGGTGCAATATGGCCACTTAAACGCACACTCTCGAAGTATTCTGTGTTGGGGTAGTAAGCCCCAAAGATTAAACTATTTGCTAAGGTCATCGCTCTCGCAATGTGACTCCGAATCAGCTTTATCAAAAAATTATCTATTCTGTTAATGTTGGCTCCGTTGTATAGAGTCCTGTTGGAATAGTTATGTTTGTACTCCGATTCTGGTGTTCTGTGTACCCATAGGCAATCATCGGCCGGATGAGGGCCATGTAGCAAATCACCTTCACCCTGGTGTCAAGCCGGATGCTGTAAACAGCCGTTTCGTCAGAGCAAAGGCTCCCCTAGCACTGTTAAGAGCAGCATTTATATGTCTGTCGAAATACAAATACCGATCCAACCAGACGCCAAGGTACTTTACCACTCACCAGTGGTTGCCGGTGCGGCCCTAGGACTTTAAATCATTTGGCTATGGCTATGTACACCTTATTTTATTTTTTTTATTTTATTTATTTATTTATAACATACACATTAAGAAATTAAAACTCTTATAGCTAGTGATGTTTTACATTGAGGTTACAGCAAATTTTTATAAATAATTTGTAGTTGTGTATTTCCCAATAATCACCCTTCTTGCAAACGGGACCACCAAAATTCCCGGGAAAAATCGATAGTAAGAACCTTAGTCTTAGCGTTGATACGAGTATAATGGTCTGAGTTTAAAGAATAACCTCGAATACCCTATGTCTCTTATTATCTTTATGTAAGACCTGTCTACGTTCACTTGTTCTCCAACATACGTTACGTGTAATTTTTGAAGTTCCGGGGTTTTTCTATGACCTTTTTCATCGAAAATTCAATAAAAACTTCCAAGTTTCCATCACTTCCAGGTCTACCTCGAAGAATGAGTAATTTTTGACAGACGAAGCAATTCATTTCTACACAGATGGATCTAAAACCGGTGGAGGTGTATACTCCAAAAGATTAAATCTTTGTCTTTCATTTCGTCTTCCCAATCACTGTAGCGTGTTCCATCAGGCATAACTTCTATCAATCAAAGAAGTCCTCTCTTGGCTCAAAGAAAACGTGATATCGACCACTGATATACGCATCTTCTCCAGACAGTCAAGCTACCATATACTCGTAGTCATTGGACTCTGTCTACATAAACTTACCAACAGCCAAAAATTGTCGATCACTAATTTGGCCATTGCTTGATGCTAAACGCTCAAAACAACTAATTTTTATTGGTAGATCTGCACATTAGATCCGTTATAGATGTTCTTACTGGACTTTGCCTAATAGGTAGACATGCTTTTCAACTTGCAGCTCACTCAAATGATTTTTGCAGAAGCTGCATGGATGAAGAAGAAGCGGAGTCAGTCTCTCACCCTTTATGTTTTTGTTCTGCCCTAGTACAAAGACGTAGGCTCCACTAAGGAGACTTCTACTATAATGATCCCAGTGATCTAAGAAATTCCGACATCTACTGTCTCAAACGCTTCATTGCTAGCTCCAAATGGTTTAACGAATAAGGGAGATCTTTGGAATCCTGGGATATCACAACGGACCAAGTTTTGGTCTAAGTGTGTTGGATTTTTCGGTCAGCAGCCACCTAAACCTAACGGAACCTTACCTCAATATTAAGAATCAATATTTAGTGGCCTGAATTCATACAGATAGGGAGAAGTATTTGCAAATAGCTTAAGGCATTAAAACAATATGGTAGAATAGATTGTAAGCAGCCATAATAAGACTGATGCCTACTTAGTTGACAAAGTTCATAGGATTTTTTGTTGAGTATAGGATACCCAATGAACTATGTCAACCCACTTCTCTTCAAAACGTAAACTTTTTTTTTTTTAATTCAGAGCAGAACCTGAGTTGCCAAGAAACACGTCTGTTTTACTTTTCAGCTCAGAGCATTCAGAACCTCAAATTTGTATTTCGTTTTCTATTTTGATCATGTTCAGCGCGCAAAATGCTGAACATGAACACATCATGTCACTTTTGACACTCGAGAAATAAAAACAGTATTCGCGCTGGTGCAGAAAGCAAAATAATCTTAGAACTCATTATTTAGTTAACTTAACAAAACAAATTATAATGACAGCTCGTGCTCAAGTGTGTTTCATAAATAAAGTAGAGAACTCTGAATACACTCTGATCAGAGCTTCGTTCAGAGCTAAAAGAGAAAAACGCTTATTGTTGGCTTGTTGCAGGGATGTAATAGCCATCACACTCAAGATAACACTCCATGTGGTCAGCAAATAATATCTGATGCATGACAGATATTTAAATACCACAATAATTTTAATTTTTTAATTCAAACAGTAAATGTGTTAAGATTTTATGAATTAGTTTTTAAATACACCCTACCGATTAAAGTAATTAACTCCTGCGAAATCCTGAGACCCGTTTTTTTTTTTGTAATTCAAAAATCAACTAAAAAATTTCAACAAATTTCCAATAACCATTCGTACGCCATCTGTTGGAATAAAATATTACTCCCATCTATCACTGAGTTCTTTTTTTATCATAAATGCCTGCCAAATGTCATTTAGAACCAATGTCACAGAGCTCACAGACACAAAAGACCAGACATGTGTTACAAACAAATAATAATGAAATGAAATAATAAAAAAAAATATATTTTAAAGTCCTTCAAAATCTGTAAAAACAAAAGGAATGTCCTTTGAAATGAAAAGGAAAAAAAAAACAAAATTGCTTCCTCATGGTTTCTCAATTCATTTCCTTTTTTATGACAGATGATTCTAACAAAAAAAAAAAAACAAAATGCATTTCGCAATCCACTTTCATACATCCTTATATTCTCCCATATGCAAACCTCTTTGCCTGTTGCCTCTTACACACAAAGTGTATATGTATATGTATACACCAATTTCTCCATCCTTTCCATTATCCTTGAATATTTGTCGTCATATCAAAAAAAAAAAAAATAATAGAAGTCTACTTCTTTTGTTTTACTCGGAAAAAAAAAACACTAAAAACCACGATGAAACAATACCGATGGGAGTGTAATTTGCGCAGGATATAAAGGATAAGTAGAACGAAAATTAATTACTGCATAATTTTATGGTTGATTCGAGATTTAAGAGTCCGGTTTTTGCGTGTATTAATGTACACAATGTGAGAACAGATTAAAGGATCACACAAAAAACCGTGTTCAGCCTTTTATTTAGTTAGTCCCCCATTTATGTTTTTTCTTCTTCCGGAAATCGCGAATCATTTACACATTTCGCACAACCGCGCACTTAAGCCATAACCATAACCTAACCATACCATACCACTCTATGAATAACAAACAAATACAACAACAATAAAATGGAAATCCCTTTCAAGGATTTCGTAATTGATTTTGAATTCATTTTCTACCTACATTACGTATATATACGTACAAATATAAAATACATATTTTTTTTTTATTTAAAGGTACTTCCAACTGGTTCAAGATGTGCGAAAGGACACCGGAGAAGAGAATGAGGCAGTGTTTTTGCATACTAAACCAGGATTCCTGCTAGAGTGAATTGGGATTCGCATCCTGGCAATGGAGGATAGAACACAAGAATCGAATGTAAGTCAGTGGTGTTTTTTTTTAAAGCCCCTATATGTTTTTTTTTTCGTTGTATTGTTATAATCTTTTGTTAAGCCTATCAATGGATGTTTGTGACTAGACAGTGAAGTTGACATTTACATTTAAATTTTTTTTTTTAATATAAATCAGAACACCATTAGGATGGGGGTGAAAAAGGATTCCAATTCCACGTAGCTTTTAAATTTAGAGGCTCACTTAATAAAGCACTCAAGCTGAAAAAATAAATACCTACCAAATTTACATCGATCGAAATATTCTTGTTTTTGTCAATTTTATTTGTCCAGGGATTAATAGAAATATAAATTAATTACCCCTGAGACCTATAGGGAAGCATAGGATGTCAATAACTCCTGAGCGCTATGTTGTACGAGTTTTTACACCATGCTTGGTGCCATTTCCAAAAGTTCTCTGATCATCCACAACTAGTATGTGCTATATCACCATGGGGAGGCTTGCTTTACTTTCTAACAGGGTAAGCTTCTTTTGTTTTAAGGTATGACCGATATCCAATTGCTACAACATTTCATGGCACTACTTCCATCGTTTAGAAATTGTCTTCTGCACACTTTTCATGTGAAGTTCAGAGCTTGAAATTGGATTGAGCCAAAATACTCTAAAAATAAAACATCTGCTACGTAGCCTCTGATTCATTTCGGAGCTCAACTTTTAAGTTATGCACTCACACCAGCATTGATAAAATTATAGATTCGCCTTTGTGCTGGAAATGTAGTTCTTCCGCACCTTCAAAAACATTCGTAAGACATCAATTCATCTCTTGAGAGGCCTGTACATTTACCGATCTCTAGGTCCAGCTAAGTTTAGTAGGAAGCCCAATGGTTTTGGCTATGGATACTTTTATTTAAATCTCACTCAAGAGATATTTCAAGTTTGATTATCATTGTTTTTGCCAGGAAGTTATAATTACCAGAAAAAGATGCGGTGATAAAATGTAACCCTGTGGAACTCCGATTGTGAGTTCGAAGAATCTTGACGACTCGGCGTTATGATAAAAATGATATAATACATCTTCACGAGGGGTATTTATAAAAGTGATAATTTGGGTAGGAATGTCCCTGCTGCTCAAGAAATCAATGTAGACCATGTAGACATGAGACCTATAAGCGATGAGTTGAGGATTCCCCAATGGAACTACAGGTGAGTCGAGATATTCATGGATCCTATCCAGGATTATCATCTCTATTTTCTATGCCAGCTTTTGCAATCAATAATCAGACTGCCTTATTGAAAGTGCGTCTTTGTCTTAGACTATTGGAATTGGCAAACAATTTTAGTTCCCCTCCATTCCTTTCAAAAATTACGCACACGGGAATGAAAGGGAGTTATAATTCAATTTGCAAGCATTCAAGACCAATATTCATCTACACTTCTTTTTTATCCACCCTAATTTCCCCATCGCTCTTGCTGTGTTTAATATTATAAGGGTCTCTCAATAAACCCTTCAGTTGATGTGAATTATATAAAAAAAATCACCAGGCCTTGTTCTTCTCAAGCTTCAGTTACTAATTTTTATATTTCTAGGTCAAGTTAGTGCGAGTTCAGGACTTCTGTACTTAAGATAGTAAATTTTTGTTTGGACTAAAGTAAATAGTTGCATTCTTTTGACTTGTTGCAGTGGTTCAAGCTCAAATTATTCTCCTGCCGAGTGCTGATAGATTGTACAAATTTATTACTGATAATGTAGGTTCCCTCTATTTCTACTTAAACACAGGAAAGATTGAAAGTTGTTTAGGTTCTCTAAAAGTCGCAATGACCTCTAATTTGTTTATTTCCATGTATACCCCAATAAAATCCAAAACAACGCTCCTAAAATCAGTTTGTGAACTGAAACTACTCCATTTTAATACCTGCACCATTGCTCCACTACTAGTTGAAATTAAGCTGAAGTCTATCCCTGCCGAACAATTTCGTTGTTCTCTGTAACAACCGAAACGTTTGAAGTCTGTCCATGTCGAACAATACGTTTGTTCGGCTCAGCAACCGAAACTGTTTGAAATTCTTCGCCTACGTATGTTAGGTTCGGTTCTACCAAATTCCTACTTTTACTAAATGGAAGAGGAACGATTCTACGTTTGCTCCCACCACTATCAAATTTTGACTTAAAACCACTAAATCAGAAATGCTATTTGGTCTACCCAAACTTTGCATCTACTAGAAAGGTGTCAAGTTCTCTCAGTTCAAACAATTTTTGCACTGTCACCGAGATGTCTTTTGTCCTCTAATAACGAATAAACATAATTTTGTGGGGAGAACTCCATTTTCAATTCGCCGAAGAGTTTTGGCCACGAATCGATATCAAATCTTCAGGTTGTTTTTATTTCTAAGCTAACATGGTCCCAAAATTCAGTGTTGTACGTGCGTATTAGAGAGTATGTTCGCAAAGTAGCTATTTAATGAAGCAGTGTGAAGGAGTATTAAAGCTACGATAAGATGGTGACCTCGGTTCATTTCAACTCCTAGCCTATTAGATCTTCAATTAATAGTAATATGTAGTCTATCGGATGAGATCCAGCTGATCCTTGTGCAAAGTCCGATGCTTAAATAGAGTGCTTCCGATAACAAGGGAGTAGGCCTTGCAGAAGTCGATCAGAATTGACATTCAGACTCCAATGCCATAAGGACTTCTTATCTTGGTATTGAGATATTCTATCACTATTACAATGCTATCGGTAAGGACTTAGGATTCATATGGTATTTACTTTTCTTACTGCGTTTTGCGATCTGATTGTTAAGATAGGCTTACAAGAAAATAGTTGTGTGGTTTTTCCTATTGCTGAAAGGTAATCTCTAGCGTCCCACCACTTGAATTTCTCAGACGTAAAATTTCCATCTTGTATCAACATCTCTCTCTCTCGACCTGGAAGAACCTGAAATTCTAGGAAATGTATTCCCGTCAGGCGAAAAGAGTCTTCACGTTGGAAGATCCAACGGTTTTCCGTAAAGCATAGCCAGAGGTCGTTACAAAGTATTCGTTCGTATTCGAGGCATTTGTTTCTGTTTCGGAAGTTTATTTTACGACCGCGAAGTTCCTAGACAGACAGATCAACTATTACTTATTCTTTTTTGTGGAGACTTCTAAATGAAGTCTTGATTTACGGCTTAAAAGCAGAATTGTAGAGCTGTGTAAATCGTTCATTTTAAATGATCGAATCGTTCAACAATCAATTACGAAAAGGATCCCATCATTTCAATCAATCGATCATTTTCATTTCACTGAAATGATTCAATACTGTTCCTATTCGATTTTAATTTCGATTTCGATGATAAGATTGACTTATGGCTTTGATAGTTCTCACAAAATACTCTATTATTGTAAGCCATAAATTGTCAAATAACATCGGATGAAGGCTACTTTGTACATGGATTAATAAGTGTCAAAAAATTCAAGAAAAAGAGATTTCATTTGTTGCTTCGGAAAAGAGCTATTTTAGGGCTTTCGGCTGACGAAATACACTTTTTACGTCAAATCTGAATTCGTCCTTTATTCTTCAAGTCATAAACTGTCAAATTTCATCGAAAGATTGCTACGATGTCGATGTATTAAAAAACCTCCAAAAATCCACATTAAACATCCTGATACATCAAATAACATCAGTTCGACCCAATAATCGTTTTGTGGCCTACAACATCAACAACCAACGCGATCAATCATGTTCTTCAATGCCGAGTTTAACCCAGAAATTCCAGTCCACCGTCCGTTTGGCGTTCATTATCCACATTGATTGAATCGGAACAAATGGAATCGAGTAAATCATGGTTAATCTAGTCAACTGGATATCGAAAATCGAGACTCATTGAAATGATTGAGATTGAAATAGCAAATCGAGAATCACCTAAATGATTGAGATTGAGATCGATTAAAATGATTGATTTCGATCATCGATACTTTTCGATGATCGGATCAAAAAAATCGAATCGATCCTGATTGACACAGCTCTACAGGATTGTGTTTGGATGTTAAATATTCTCTTCCCCTTTTTTTTAAATGAACCAGCATGCACCGAAATATTGTTCTTTGAACGGTCCTTATACTAGTCATATCTTCTTAGTTCGAGATTTCATGAGATAAATCCATACTATTGTCAATCCTGTAGTTCAGCACACTTTTTCCCCATCTTGTTTTTCCTCCTAGCCTAAACCGTGCCGTTTACTTTAAGTTCGTTTTTTAATACTTTGGCAACTAAAGGATTGAAACAACTGCCCTTCGAATTTTCTTGACAATGTTCCGGAATTTCGGTCAATTTCTTCTAATTTCTCAAAGAAATCCTGTTAGATTTCTGCAATTTTTTATCTCAAGCCAAATTTTAAGTTTTCAACAAAACAAATATCAAATACCTTGTAACTTTTGAAATCTTAATGTGCCCTTATGATAAGTTTACATTACATCCTTGACAACATCTCCAACCAGGTACGGATATTCAAGCTTGTCGCTATCACATAGGTCAGCTGCCTACATTTACATTTCAGAATTCTTATTTAAATACCGCTCCCATCAAGCCACTCAGCAAATCTATTTTTACTTTCACCAACTTAACAGGGAACATCTATTCAATTTACCAATTCAACCCCAAGTCCGGTCAGAAAAAAAGGTCAAATAACCCAAACACAATGTTCCCATCATTATCCCTCTGTTTATAGATTATCTCGCCTCGATATGATTCCCGATGATCTGGCCTTTGTGTCCCTCTATTTCCATTTCCTAATTATATGACCATTGTTAGACCGATTTGGATTTCTAAAGAGGTGTGTATTGAGTTGAAAACTGAAAGAAATGTTAAATAGCAAAAAAAAAAAATTGAAAATCGGAACAAAAATAAAATGCAAAACGTTTTAAATGGTCACCATACCCACAGAAGAGGAGGGGGAATATACAAAAAAAAAAAAAACCCGAACCATCTAGACCCATGAATATTGGATGAGTTTGCATGTTAAGTTTTTTCAAAAACGACAAAAAAAAAATCTCAAAAATTTGAATTACAAAATTTTTCCAGAGAATGCATGTGAATGTGTGTTGGCGTTAATGTGTTTTTCTCTTTTCTTTCTATTTGATTTGATTTCATTTTGCAAGGGACAAGAACAGAGTGACGATTGTGTGTTCGGGGGTTCTGTCCGTCCTTATCGGTGATAGACATTTAAGGTCACGTGTGTGAGTTATGATTATTGTCATGGCTTGGCTGCGATGATGGTGAGCGATTTGAACTGCACTTGGGAAGGGGTGGAATGAATTTTTCGAATGGTTTATCCTTCTCGATTTCATTTTCGAGTATTGGAAACTGATTCTAAAATTTATGTAGGTATATGAAGAATTCAGATAGGAGGGCAACCATTTTTGTTTCATTAATTTGTATACCTAGTAGGTATTTGGTTTGGAAATTGGAGACCAGTATTCTGATGGTGCGCTACCAAGCCTGTGTTTAGATATTTATTCGAAGTGATATGTAAATTGGTGAGAGATATAATATTTTGTCCTGTTTACTTGAGATAATCTATGTCAATAATGCAAATGTATGTACCTATGTGTCCTAGAAAAGGCATGCGGGTGTCAAAATCTTATCATGGTTTTGAAATATTATATGCTTAGGTTTAGGACTTGAAAGTAAAAAGATTTGGATATAGTTTTTGTTTTCTGATGTGTCTTTCGAATTAGCTAACAGATGCTACCATAATCGTTGCCTTAATCAACACATACATACATAATAAGGATTCAAAGGTTTCGAAGTTCTTTGTTTGACAGATAGCACAAACAGTCTTGAATCAATGTTTGAATAGTTTGTTAAGGAATGAGAGTAAACTTACATGCTGCTTATACATATACGTTGGAGTTTGTGTTTAACCGGAGTTCTTGGAAGGAATGTAGAGGGCTCTCATCATAAAATGTATCTTATAAGGCTCAATACCAACTAACTCTTGGAACGAGCTTTGACGCTTATTTGTATGTCCAAACTCCACCATTGGGTCTGTTTATTTCACAAAACTTTTAGACATTGAATATTTTCAACTTTATGTTCAAAACATGTCTTTGTGTACTGAGCAAGTGTTCATAAGCAAACCCTGCCGAAACTTAGGGCAAGCCAATGTATAGCAAAGTTGTTTCATTGCCAAAATTACAGTGACCAAAAAAGCCGAAGGAAAGATTTCAAACCGATTCCACCCAACTTATTAGTGCGTTTTCATGCCCTTAGTTCCGAGTTTTCTATGGTGATGCGAGACCTAGATAATTGGAAATACTCATTTCCCGTGTTATGATTTTCTTTTTTATCAGTGGTTTTTGTCTAGCTGAAGTGTCAAAGTGCATTGACAGTTGTATGAGTATTTCAGATAAGACAAGGTATAAGTAAAAACCCTGTGCAGAAAGAAAAGAGCAGCCGCAGCTTCTCAGCTGTGGTATCTCTAGGAGTCTAGCACCGCCCCAAACCCCTGCCGGTTCTAAAAACAGCCAAACATCTGGCATCAGGTTATATGACCGGCACGCAAGCTCTTCGAAACAGCGAAGGGAACCTAGTCACAGAAGCATAAGACCAGTCAATGAAGATCCAGTCCCACTACCCAGTCAGCGTTGCCGCTGGGCTTCACGAAAGTGTAACACATTTTTTTAAAAACGTAACAAAAGCGAAAAAAATGTAACAAATTGAAAAAAAATGATTTAAATCAAAGAATGCTCTTGAACTCAATTTTTAATTTTTAATAGGAACATAAGTTTTCTTCATCACAGTTTTTAAATTCAGTACAAAACTATACATTAAATAATAAGTTAATAAATTATTATAAGTAAGACACATTTTAAGTTTTACATAAAACATGTTTAGGCAAATTAAGAGAATTGATCTTTTATTTGTTTTGCAAACATTATTGATTCAATGGTATTCAACATTCAAGTGATACCTATTGGTTAAATCATTTTTTATCAAATTTAGCTCTGAAAAAATACGTTCTGCGGCCGCAGAACTGTGTGGTAAACTTAATATTTTATAAACAAATTCTGTTATATTTTCAAAAAGATTTTCTTTTTGATCATTTTGCAAAGAGCCAACATGGAATATGGAAACTGGAATACTTTGAGGAATGGATATCTAACCATGTTTATATGCTGGATCGAGAGATCGAGTTTGAATTTGAAGTGAAAGATAGCAAGATTTCGACTAAACTGTAACTGAACGAGTTCGATCGAGTCGAATGAAGGTGATTTCAACTCAATTTAGGACGTAGGTGTACAAATAGGTGGAAGTGTTGTTTAAGCGCACTTCACACTGATTAAAAAAATCATAAAGTAAATTTTTAAAGAAAAAAAAAGTTTGGAGAAAAAAGTGTAACAAAAAGAAAAAAAAAGTAACATAGTAACAAATACAAAAAAAATTAAGAAAAGTGTAACACTTTTGTTACACTTGTAACATTGTGGCAACGTTGTACCCAGTACTAAAGAGGTTAAGAAAGCAATCCGCAAGCTTAAGAACAACAAATCCGCAGGCTCGGATGGCCTACCTGCGGAATTCTTTAAGTATGGAAGAGATGCCCTGATAGGGTGCATGCATCAGCTCATCAACCAAGTGTGGGAGGAGGAAAGTATGCCCGACGACTGGTCAAATAGCTCCATATGCCCAATCTACAAAAAAGGCAATCCTATGTCCTGCAAAAACTACAGGGCATATCCCTGCTTAATGTTGCCTACAAGATCCTATCCACCTTTCTGCAACACTATAATCGGCACGTACCAGTGTGGCTTCAGGCCAGACAGATCTACGATAGACCAAATCTTTACATTGAGGCAAATCCAACGAATTTCAAGTCGAGACCCACCATCTTTTCATCGACTTTAAAGCCGCATATGATAGCATAGGTCTCCAAGAGCTTCTATTGGCGATGTCGGAACTCGGGATTCCGAAAAAACTGATCCAGCTATGGCGCATGACGTTACAAAATACGCCGTGCAACATGCAAAAAATGGGTATACGAGCTGTACCAAGATATAGATGTAGTCCAAAAAGCCAAAACACGTCGACTACACTGGCTCGGTCACATCGAACGAATGGACAGCAACGCTCCAGCCAAGAAAATCTTCGAATCCCAGCCCCCAGGTTCGAGACGACGAGGAAGACCGAACCTCCCGACGACTGGAGGGAGCTCGCGAGGGATCGTAACCGATGGAAGACCGCAATATCTCAGGCAGACAATGTGCATAACGCTTTATAGAATAGATTATTAGCAGCTGAATTGAAACTGTTTCATATGATAGCATACCTAACAAAGGGTGATAGAATTAGAAGTACGAAGAACAAGACCCTGAGAGAATATGATACGATGTACATTCCGACAGCATTCTGAAGATATAAGAGGAAACGAAGCATATCACAATAGCTTAAAAGGAAACAAGAAATGTTATTAGCTGTCGTGACTCTTGTTTAGGGAATGGAAAGCAAGTCTATGTTGACTCAACTGATTTTAGTAAGGACTTTGACAAAAAAAATGTATAGACTCATTTTTTTCTTAAATTGTCCATCTTAATTCTTTTCACCTGAAAACCCGATACTACTAGGGTCGTCTCAAATCTAACTTCTCCAACGATTTCTTAGCTACCTTCGGGATCCCATAAGGCAGGCGTTATGGTTCTCTCCTTTTTCTTTTTCGAGACCATTTCTTGTAAACAAGATTCCACTCTTCTTCAACTTGATCTCGAGAGTTTCAATATCTGGCGCCTTTATCAAATCGTATCCGTGACCTAAGCATTGTATGTGATAAAGGGCTCAACTTTCTCATACATATTGACGAAATTTTTGGTTTTGTGAAAGATGGCCTAAAGAGTTCTTCAAATCCTGCCCGGACCGATCGTTGAACATTACTTTTGTTCACCGCCTTTCTGAATACACCTTTCTACAATCGAGACCATTCAACGTCCTTTCCAAAGGGCAAATCGAACATTTGTGGTCTATTTTGGAATAACCCATTAATTCTATACTGAGACCGCCTTCAACGAATAAACTAGAATACGCTGGATCTGCGCAACTCTTATCTTTTTCAACACTAATTTCGGAAATAAAAGAAATCCTCGTTCTTTTATCTGCACCCCAACTGTAACTTAACCGCTTAAAATTTTTGATTTTTGTTTTTATCATAAGTTGGTGTCTTAATTACTATTGAATTTAATGTTTATTAGTGTAATTGCGTTGGGCGCCATTTAAAATTTTATGAAAAAATAAAACCCGTTCTAGGTTTCAAATATCTTCGACTTTAAAATGAACACGATTGAAATATTCGAATTATCAGATTTTAGAATTTTTTGGTTTTAAAATTTGAATTTATTACAATTATAAGAATTTAACTAATATTTTTAAACTTTTATCGTAAAATATATATAGTTTCACCCATTCTTACGATTAGTTTTTGATCTTAGATTCGAAATATTTAGGCCTTTATAACTTGAGAAGGAGTGTTTCACTCAAGTTAACGACCACAAAATTCATACTTCAAGTTCTCAACTCAACTGATTCGATTTCGGCAACTTTAATTTACGGTTAAAGCAGATGACCAAATATGATTACGAACTAAGAGAAAACTGAAGACATTTTCCTGGTCTAAACCAACTTTGATTGGGAATTGTTTGGTCATAATTTCTAAAGTTTCTATTTTGAGAGGGTTTTTTTCAATAACTTTCTGGTGCTATTTCAATTGTTTGTTCAAAGTACACTTACAAGCCGCAAAATCTTCAGACTCTTTAAATGCTTAAAAAACGTCCAAATTGAAATTCCCACGATGAACATTATCAGAAGCTATCAAGGGGACTATATTCCTAAAATCCTGATCAAAACTGATCCATAACGAGCACTGATATGTCATCCAAAATCTATTAACGCCGCTGCTTTTTAAATGTAATGCACCACTGGGTCACACAAACTTGCTCTTATGAAAAAGACTTAAAAATTTTAAAATTAATGTTACTACAGAAAAATGTTCATGTGGCCATAAAACTATTTTTGTAAATGAATTAAACAACTCCAATCGTAGTTGGATCTAAAAACAGGATGCTTTTATATATAAAATTTTTAAAACATTTATAAGAAAAAAATGTTGTTACGTCAACTTAAATTTTTTATTTTTATTTTAAGTTTTCAAAAAAATATTGAACCGTTTTTTTGATATGGAATATTCCAAAAAAAATGTTTTTTTTTTTTTTTAACTTCTTAGAAGCTTTTTCTATAAAAAAAAATTCATTAAAATCCGTAATGTCGATAACGAGAAATACAAAGTTTGAAAAAATGGTCCTATTCCTATGGTAGGTCTTTGGGTTTTACGTGGATACCTGCCGATTACCGGCTCTACCCCAGGGGAGGCCTACCTCCATCGAAGTCAGATTGGGTCCTGACCATTAACCCGGCATAGCCGAAGCCATCTCGGTCGGAAAGTTGTTGAACACACTTCTTGCTTAGGAGGCGAGGTCTATCTAACACCTCTTGAATTCAGGCACCATGTGTCTCCGCATTCGGAATAAACCAAGCCACCACGATACTCCCACTAGGGGGCCTACCTCATAGATAGTCTGAGAAAGAGAGCACGCACGCGATAGCTGCACCTCACTATCCGAAGATAGAATAGGAGAGCCAGAAGACATACGCTATAGCCCTCAGACTCCCGGGCACTATCTCCCGTGGAACCAGAATATAGCTTCCGGTCAAGCTTCGCCAACATTATGGTCACTTACAGAGAGTTCCTGCAAAACTCGGAGCCTGTCAACCCCAGATATACACACCCAGCTATAGTCGAGGTAGAAACCACAACCAAGAATGTGCACCCCCCTGGTGAGTTGTTACACACTCCTTAGCGGATTCCTACCTTAAGGAAACCATTCAGACTGTTCCTATCAAGTTAGTTCATTTACCGTTACAATAACCTATCCACAGGCACCGCGAGGAGGTCGATAGGAACCGGGAATAACACCTTTGGGCGAGGTACCAATACCGGCCCACCGATAAATCGATGGACGAGCCCATCAAAACATCAAACCAGTATTACCGCTTCAGCACCCATAGTTCAACAGAGCCCCGGACAAGCCTTAAACTACTCAAGCACGCCGTCACCCCCACCTGCCCTATGGTAGGTAAAGTCAGTTATATCATTATTTCAATATTTTTTTGTTGAATAATAAATCGTAAAAATTATTCGAAAAACAATTATCAAAATGCTAGGCGCCGGCCGTTTCCGAGAAAAATACGATTTTCAAAAAATCAGTTTTAAGCATTTGTTATTGCTTTTTTTAAATTAAAATATTTTTTTTCTCACGTCTTGTAGATTATATTAAAAAATTTTAATTGTAAAGTTTCAATAAAATCGAACATTAAGTTTTGAAATATCTATTGAGTTTTGAAAAAAAAAAAATTAAATTTTCTTTAAAATCAAAACATAAGTTTTTTGAAAGTTTGAGTACACAATGTAGGTAGGTACTATCCAAACTATTGGAGAACTTTACAAAGCTTTTTCAAGAATTACCTAGCATTAACTAAATGAGTTTTTTGCCTTTGAATCTGTGGAGCAGTTCTTGAGAAAAAAAATATTATTTACAATTTTGATAAAATAAAATTGCAGGTACCGTTATTTTTAGTCTTAAGAAAAAAAAAGAAAAATACAAGTGAGGAGAAAATTTCAAAATGGTATAGGTAGTACCTACCGAGTTTAAATAAAATCGGCTGAGTCGTTTAGGCTGTAGCCAGAATTTTGAAACCCACTTTTTTCGTGTGCGCTATCATCGTTATGTCAACTTTGATCAAAATCTCGAGTTCGATTTTTTTTTACGAGTTCACAATTTGCCATACTACCTACATATGTATGTTCTATACATACATACACATACATATGTCACAACTAAGAATGATCTGCAAAATTTTATCTCTCCTCGAGTGGAATTTAACACATTTCTGAAACGTGGCATAACTTTCACAATGTTCCTCGGACGCCAACCTTAAACATTGTTTAATTATTTCGAATCTCAAGTCAAAAAAAAAAACTATCATCATCTGGGACTCAAATTCATGGCTTTAGTAAAAAAAAAAGACAAAATTCCATTTAAATAGTGTAAATGCCCCTTTTATCCTCAAACAAAACCAAACATAAGGCAAACACATGTTTGCGATATGTTTGTGCAAAAATGAATTTCAAATTTAAAAACGCTCGTTGCTTCATTCGGTCGGTCATCCCTCTTGGCAATCTCATCAGTTTTCAACCAAACAACTACAAAAAAAAAACCATCTTATGTGGGTTTTTGGGGTTTATTTCCAGCAAAATCAATCTTGAAAAATATTATGTAGTTCCTTCACACAAAGGGATCTCAGCATGAAACCACTTTCCGAGACCGGAGAAGGAAAGGAAACATCTTTGAAAAAAAAAAGAAAAATTGTTAAGCGTAAGATTGCCAATAGAACACACGACACAATAGCCATCTGCGGATACGGAACGGATATGCGGGACAGAGCAATACGGACGCAACAATCACGACGGACGATGCCGACGGGAGGAGTGCGTTTTCGAATAAATTTTTCTCTTGAATGTGTTGGGTGATTAGGTGCCACGTTTTGTGTATACCGAATCGAACTACCCCTCTGTCTCATCGTCGTTCTATTTTTCTCCCTCTTTTTTTTTCTTTGCTAAAACATCTCTACTTTATTCCTCAACACACACTCGCTCATCCAATCCCAAACCGAAAAAAAAAATAAATACTTTCATTCAATTCAATTGAATTCAATTCAAATGCTGCCATATCGCACTCGCACTCAGACCCAGAACACAGCCAGCAGCGCCGCGCGATTACTTCTCAGTTCTGTGTACTTGAATCCGAAATCTTTTTAAGAATACCGCGTGCGTTTTCAGATACTCGTACTATACAGTTGACGACAATATATGCTCAGTCGGATCGGATCAGTTGTTGAGTTGAGTACTCGTGGTTGTGGCAGGGGGTTGATGGGTAGTGTTGCTTTAAGATACCTATTTTTTTTTTCTTATAAAAGTTCCATTGTCGATTCACGAGATGGAAAATTGCCTTTGTATCTGAATATGTTGGTGAAAGTGAAACTTTTACGATCGAACCATAAATTGAAATCCACCAGACAGCGGCGTGTTTTTTATATTTCCCTAAACAATTTCGAGCAAAGTTGAAAATATGTAAAAAAAAAAGAAAAAAAACCGTTTCGCGTGTGTGTTCTATCTTATAAAATCGGTTCGAGTATTTCTGTGCTTGTGAACGTTGTGTTTGACGATTTTAATTGGCCCCAATCGAATTCAATTGAAATGCGAAACTTATTACTTATGATATCTGCCAAAAGATACAAAAATGTATCTGTCAGATACAAAAGCATCTTCTACACTGATTTATCTAATAAATCATATTTTCGAAATGAATACAAAAAATTAACAATGTGTTTGTGTGTTCTGCTGTTCTAGAGATACAAATGAAATACGAATCACGAGTATTCTTGGTCATTAAAAAAATGTCCGTTATCAGTACATAGCCAACCAAAATAAATAAATGGAAGGAAAACCTTCACTCTTTATCTCGTTTTATGGTAAGTTTATACCTACTATGCACTACATACCTACTCGAATTTTTCTTATCATCTTTCTATAAGATACTATGTTTGTTCAGATACCGTTTTAAAGTATTTCCTGGTAAAACAAATTTTTGAAAAAAAAAAACTACATGAAGCACATTTTATTCAAATTACGTCAGTTAAAGAGTGCCTCGCCACAGAACGGAAATTCAAAACTTGTAGATTTGATTTCGGTGCCTCGGGAATCGGTTAGGAAATGGACCTCCATGTGGAAGTTTGACTTTTCTTTAAATGTAGTTACAACTAGTTTTGCTTATCATATTGTGGTTTGTTCCGTTTTTTTCTGTC
Organism: Philhelius festivus; assembly: GCA_963931855.1. Lineage (NCBI taxonomy): Eukaryota > Metazoa > Arthropoda > Insecta > Diptera > Syrphidae > Philhelius > Philhelius festivus. The sequence goes on from OZ007554.1 coordinate 231,863,074, forward strand.
TGTTCATTTCTAAACAATAGGACTCTTGGACTCTGCCTGACCTAGATACAAAGCATATAACTCAAAAATTATGGCTAATTTGATGAGAAAACATGAGTTTGATAACTTGATAAACGTGTTTGAGTTAGACGAATAGAACATAATGCATGGACATGAAGGAAGTTTTTGGCAAAATGTTGTTAAACACGATTTGGGTGGAAGAGCTATTATACCCTTCTATTTGCTTTGAAAGTCAAATTTATTTAAGTTTCGTGTACCTACTGCGGTGGTAGGTATCTAACGATACCGACTTTAAGGAATTGCTGAAGCATTATTATTTGTCAGGAGGAATGAACATGATTTTTTGGAAATAAATTATTCAGTTTGGAAGAAGAGCCGGGAGGGTGATGGCTAGTTGTTTGAAAGTAGTTTTTTTTTTTGTTTTGTTGAAATTTTGACTCTCGGAGGAAGTTTTAAAGTAATTAACTGAAGGCATTGGTAATTTGATTTATTTCTTTTGATGAAGAAATCTTTCTTCAAAGCTCGAGCATAAAACAAAACAGAGAAAGGAGGCTTGGATCATCATCAATTTGAATGTACAATGCCCCAAGATATTTATCTTCAATTTAAAATTTTATGCAAGATTCATTGGGTACGTAATCATTTCCAATTAAGTTCTAACTTAAGGTTATAGGTATTTAGTATCCTTTAATTTCAAGGGCAGAAGACGAAATAATTTCAGTTGGTGATTTATTTAATATTTTTTAGAAACGTCATTTGATTTAATAGTACACCACTCTTGGTATTGTGATCAATAAAATTACGTTCAAATAGAAATACCTTGCTTCCTTTTCCCAAACAATTTGTAGACGAGTATTGACTAATTTGACCAGCTTTATAACAACTGTATTTTCTATCCATTATCAGTTTTTGTAATTTTAAGAAATGGGGATTTTTTAGCTTTTGTCTTGGATGGTTTTTTCATCCAGTACCCCTACTATACTGATTTTTTTGAAAACTTCAAAAAAATGTATCTTACGTGAGGTTTTAGGTTCGGTAGCAAAACTACCGAAGTAAGATTAAGATTTTTGTTTTTAATGTTGTTAATGAGATTTCAAAAAATTCGAATACGTTTTTAGGAATAGGCCTTTTCTTACGTTGATTATTAAATTTTTTTAATGATTCGAAACTTTTGAATAATATTATGGATAATATTTAAGATTTCATTGAAAAGCATTAGAAGGATCTCAGAAATATTTCGATACCTGTTGAATAACTTTTTTCAAAGGCAATTAATTAAAATAAAAATTCAAACCTGAGGAAATTTATACACACTCTAAAAACGTCATCAAATTCAAACAAAATACTGAAGCACATTGTTAGCCAAGTCTTAGAAAATTTAGATTAACTATTTCAACATTTTGGTGTACAATATCTACTATATACATATATCGGAAATTTTTAACAACATTTTTCTTGGACAAAATCGTTTTGTTTTTAAACAATTTTTCAAGACTGAATTGGTTGACTGTCTTTTAGGGGCCAGTTATAGCTATCATTGAAATGCATCATTGAAAATTTTCATTCCCATTTTTAAGACGAATAAACAAAATGGAATGGCTTTAATTGGTACCAAAATGAAGGTAATGAGTAGTAGAATTTTTTTACTATATAAAATACAAAATTCAGATTTAAACTTTCTTTTAAATCCACTTTTATTATTTCACTGATAGAAACCAATTTCAATGAACAGCTGATTTTCGTTTCTTTAATATGGAACACAATCGTTCCACTGAATGTGTTCGATTCTCTTTCTGTTCTCAAATGTTAGTTTTCCTTTCAATGATCAACTCTAACCTCAAATGCATAGAATTGGTTGTAATCAGCCACTGACAGGATCTTTTTCTGAAACCAATTTTTCAATGATGGCTATAACTGGCGCCTTAAGCTTGTCAATCTGCAATTTTAAGTTGTATTTAAAAAAAAAAGTGTTAAAAACTAAAAATAAATTTAAACAAAACTTTTAAGAACCGATAAGGAATATTTTATTTTTCTACGAAAAGTTTCAGTGTGCCTTTGATTTCAACGAGCCACATATTAAGTGGGACTAATTTTTTCCAAAATCTATTTTTAACAGTGCCTCTCATAGATTAATATTTTCTCATTTATATGCTTTATATGCTTCTGAAAAGTTAAAATAATATTTTTTTTGTATCAAAATTTAAAAAAAAATGTTTTTTGGGTTGAAAAAAAAAATGAAAGTTCGATATTTCAAAAACGCATCTTTTCTTAGAATTTGAAATAAGAAAATTGTGTAAACCTACCTACTGTTTTTGCAGATCTTATTATTTTTTTTTTACGAAATTCATATGACATTAAGTTTTTAGCTCAAATAATTTATGGTTCACAGTTTTATAAAAAGTTACTAAATTTCTTATCAAATAGCTAACTTTCATGTTTTGTATATTTTTTTTTAAATTCTAAATTTTCGACCATTAGAACACGCACCTTCGACCCAAAGTCATGTATTTTATTTCCCTAATAATTACAGTTATATCTTTTAGTTCAAATAATTTTTTTAGTTCAAATAATTTATGAAACAAAATTAATATAAAAAATTATTATAATACAAACTCTATATATTACTTAAATAATGAAGACTTAGTACTATTCAATTGTACTTACTGAATTATTGATTCCAAATAAATTTGTTTTGGCCTTTGGTCCACAAAAATTGGCATTTCTTCCAGGCGATTTCACATGGACTCATCAGTTGAGTAGTGGGGACCTTGGCAATACGCTAAGTTAATTTTTTCTCAAATAACATCCATATTTTTTTAAAAAATTTTAAATTCTAAATTCTTGACCATAAGGTCAAGTACAATCTATAATCGTCAAACAGTCATGTATTGTAGTTTCCTAATGTTAAGGATGCTAACGTCTTAGATTGAAATTCAGCTTCTTAAAAAATGTTTCTTTAACTTATTTCTTCGAAAAGTTTTTTTTATTATTTTTTTTCATCATAAAACTGAACATTAAGCTGAAAGTAATCATTTGTTCATAACACTCTAAAAAAATAAGAAGCTGTGTTGTATTTGTCAGCATTGGTCCTTCGAGCCGGATTTTCCCAGTGGATGGTGGGATATATCTTTGCTAGGTGTTGCTACTCATAATCATTGGTTGGGAGATCCCATGACTTGGGATATTCCATATCATATCATCAGAAGTTGTAGCATAAAAAATATCTTAGGAGGTATACCGAGTTGTTTGTTGATGTATGGCGAACTTTTAACCGAACCACGAACACAGTTTATATCAATTCTTTCATAGTTGTTTTAAGGTTCTTATGTTATGTTATGTCCGAAGAGCTTTTGAAAGGAATTACAACATGTCGTTACGTAAGTTTCCCGATCCGATGTATATATCCGTGGTGTTTGATACAAACACGATAAATCCATAAAATACATAGACCCAGGGTTTATACAGGTTGACTGATTTTCTTCAAGTTTTAAATATTTATGAAAATATTCTTTGAAGAACTATTTTAAAAATTTTAAGAAAATCGGTTTAACCGTTTAGATTCTAGCTCGAATGTAAGGATGCTATTCATTTTATGGAGGTGTCATGTTTCTACCAAACATCACATATTTATAAAAAAACCTCCCTATTCACTATAGGACTTTTCCTAGTCCGTGGGGCTCTCTTTAATAAGAAAATGAACTTGCTTTAATCTGTGTGTTTTTGTAAATTTTTGTTTAAATTAATCTTTTTTAGAGCTCAAACAAGCTAACTTGAATCAATCATCAGTTTCTAGATCAGATTTTTGGTTTCTCTCATACTCGTATTATAGGATCTATTTCAGTTTGACCTAATTAGTAAAAGCATTTCCCCCCTTTCCAAAAGAAGAACAGTCATTTCGAGGGCTTTAGAAGAAGACTAAACTAACAAAACCTATTCTTTTAACTTCAAACCAAAGCGCGTGCCTTGGGTTACTGTAAAATTATAAACTAATCTTTAGTTTAAAAACTACTCATAGCAATAACCACGTTAATCTTTCTCCTTCCGTAAAGTGAAGCCCGCATTTAGAATACTAATATAATACCTAACGGAAGTAAGGAAATAGCCTTCTCACAGCAGTTAAAAATAAATTAATTAAAACACTAAACAAAAAAAAAGAGGAACGAATAACACGAATCAAAATAAAGGGAGGAACACAATAATATTGCCACTTAAACGCCCTCGCATTATCAAAGCCGGACAGCATAAGTTTGCAACATGATGTGTGTGTGTGATTGAATTCATAACTAAGCGATTAACTTCCTGTCCAAATCCGATTTGCTTACTGACACTGACTGAAAGAGCGAGCGTATGATGTGTTCCTATATGAATGTGTATAAAGTGAACATTTTAATCCGTACCATATAGGGTATTGCGTACGTGCTCTGGCCTATTAATTAGGTTCTTTCTTTTTTCTTGTGTTATAATAATAATTTTTAATTTAAACATACTTATGCTAAGTTGTTGATAATTTTATTTTTGCTTTATTCATTCGAAGGGGACTTGTAGCGTTATTGTGCCTTAAGTTGCTTATTATGCATTAATTTACCCTATTGATTTATTTATATATTTTAAAGAGTTTATCCCATATTTTTGCATATGTTTAAAGTTGAAATTTATACGACACCAAGCACATGTTTATTAATTAAACGATACATTTATTTCCCAGCGCTGTCATTGTTATTGAATAAAAGGGACTTTTATAGAATATTCTTTTAAAGTTTTTCAGGGGTGTAGTGCCTCTTGCGAGGAATTGACAAATCATTAAAGATTATCTCAGGTCATGTGCTATTTCTCAGCTGTTCAGAATCGGCAGAAAGTTGTGGGGACCTACTATTCCTATTAACATGCACACAGTAACAGCGTTACTGTAGATTTGAAGAAAAAAGTGAAGTAACTTAAGAAAAATCGAAGTAGATTTCAAAATGACTTTTTACTTGCATTTAGAAAAAATTGAACTCAAGATTTTTATCACTTGACATTGCAACACGCAAAAGTAGTGATTCAGTCTTACACATGTAAAATTACTCATTTGTGTATTTATATTGTGTTGACACAAATTTTGTTCATGAAAATTCGGGGGTTTATACTACCTAGAGTGAAATAGAGAAAAAGAAGTAGATTTGGGCTTTTTTTTTTTGTAAAATTGAAGCAGTTGAAACGAACAATTTTAAAAGGAAGTAGATTTCAGTATTTTGCTGATGGTGTGAAATAGGAAGTAGATTTTAAAATATTTTGAAAAAAAGTAGTAGATCTACTTCAATTGAAGTAAAGTGGTACCACTGCACAGTAATGGTTGAAACTAGGTGACTAGGTTGGTAGGTCTTGGTACTCTTCGAGCTGTTGCGCCACAAAACTGAAATGCTATTAAGAAACTAGTGACTATTTCATCTAAGAATTAATATTTAAATAATGTAAAATTTTTTTTCTTACTCTTGACTCAAGAAATGTATGATAACATTTAAAAAATCGTCCCGAAGAAAATATGCATGCAGTTTATTTAAAATTATATATGTGGATGAAAATTGGATTTAAGATGACAATAATACTATCGCAATTTGTCTAAAAAAAATCCACTAACATAATACTGTGAGTGTTGCCATTATTTATTTTATATTCTTTTCGCCCTGAGTTGAATTTTGTATGGATATATAAATATATTTTTTCTGCTCTCAGACATTTTTTTTCTTTTCTGGACTTTTCTATCTATCTTAATCCAAATCAACAAGTCGACAGAGTTGTTTTAAATGGATTTAGTCGTTTTGAAATTCAGAGTTTTGTTATAAAATTTAAAAATTAAAAAAAAAATCAATATGGAATAGCTATTGCCCTAAAGCCCACTTAAGGACACACAATTTATTAAAAAAGGATCACGAAAATAGGAAACATTTAAAAAATCAAACTGTTTTCAAAAACAGATTTTTTTTTTTTCAAAATGTACGTATAGTACGTGTTTATAAAGAATTTGATTTTTGTTTTGTTGATTAATCGAATTTTTTCTGCAACAGTCTTACAGATAAACTTCCTATTAAAAAACGACGAACAACAGCGAGTTAGCATGTTGTATTGATCCATGTAGTTCTTATTAATATATGTATAACATATGAAAGAGAATACAAAATTTTAACTCGACAAAATCCGCTTCCTAGGGACGGATAGTTTTTTAACATACACATACCTACATACATTTGATAGAGCGGCCTTCTGCTTCAACTTCAACTGTAATATGAATATTTATGATACGCCAGTGGATGTAAGAAGACATCTATGAGAATTTTAGTACACCTTGATGAAAAGTTGCTTTGGTTCCTGTGATGGATACTGGACAAATAATATAAACCGAAAATACGTTTATTAATAAGAAAACCTATCAAACAAGCAGCTTGTCTGTGTGCAATGTGTGTAAAGGAGCGGATAATAGTTTTTCTTAGCAGCTTCCATTTAAAATTCCTACTGCGTTTATGATTTCTGCAAAAAAAAAACCACACACTGGAAAAATATCTTGTAAACGGTTTTTCAATATGGGCGGTAGATGTTGAAATGGAACTTAACAAGCTGTCTGTGAGGTATTAAAAAAATTCCATTTTTATTTAAAAGGCCCATGTATGTCATTATGTATGGAATATGACATCCTTCAAATGCCTATGTATATCGGCTTCTTACCGTAGTATGGATCCAAGTCGTCTAATCAATTTTTAATGAATATACCGCATTGATCCAGTTAAATTTTAGCGTAGTCCTGTGTTATTTTCATCTATAGAGGATCGGTCAATTGTGGTCTAAGGATATAGACTTAAGACTTCAGTAAACTCCAAGAAAATCGCATAATCTTGTTGGCAAATCCCAAAATCCACACCAAACGTAACCCCTTCCTCGGGTTCTGCTATACACTTACGGATGATGACTGATTGAATACCGAATTGGTCGTCTCAAATTTATTCACCAAACGTTGAAGGGAAAACTATGAAAAGCCACTAGATTTACCGTAAAATGAGAACAAAGTTCACACTAAATTTTTATCAATTGGGCGTGCTGTTTAATCGTATAACTTGCCCTGGTGATTTCAAATTAGTAACAGGACAATAAAAAACTGATTTGACAGATGTCACCAAAGCAACATGGCCGCCTGGTGCTTGAATCTACCCGCACCAATTGAAAAACTCTTTAAGATTATTCAGAAATTGACCAATTATAATATTGAAATTTTTCACCGTGGTTAAATATTTGACAAGATGCAAGATTTTAATGCTGACCTTCTTGTGTTCTTCAGGTTATAGGAAATCACTACAGCAAAAATGTTAAAAAGAGACATAATTTTTCGTATGTACAAAAACACTATATATGTATGTAACAAGTCAGCTGTGAAAAGTAGTGTACGCCAAGTTCTAAGTTTAAGAAGTTTAATATCAAATTTCTTAAGTAGAGTAATATCAAAACAACTGCAAATTATGAGGGAAAATTTTGTTATTTTTATTACTGACTAAAATTTTGAGTTTTCACTGTTCAAGTTTTTATCACCTTTTAAATTGTGAGAAATAAACGAAAAATTGGCAAGTAAACCCTCCAAATTAAAGCTACATAGTTACAAAATATAATTTCGAGTTGTTTCGATATTTCTCCGCTCTATTTCTCACTACTCTTCAGAATTTCATTATTCAATAACATTCAGAAGTGCTTTTTATAATTGATAAAAGTTTTGAGAAAGTAGGTGGATGTAACACCTCTGAATTGAAAATTCGAATTTTCATTTTTTCCATTGCATACACCGACTTGTGAAATTACCAGGTTCTACGGTGTCGGAAGGTGCTCCAATAATATTGATGATCTGTCAGTGAGTCAGTCAGTTATGGTTTGAGCGATTTTTAAAGACCTATGTATATCTCAAAAACCACTATTGCACAAGAGTTGGAACTAAGTGAAGCGTCTGTGTTTGATCAACTCAGCAAAAACTGTGAACTTTCTGAAATTATTGGTACTGGAGTTAGAAGGGGGTCGAAACCCACCTTAGTTTTTTCCTTTAAAAAAACGGTTTAGTGCCGCGAACTTGGCTGGAGACTAAAATGCTTGTTGTTTCTATTTCATACACTTAGTTGCAATTTTAAAATATTAACGCAATGTTTCGTATTAATACTTAAAGTGGCTCCGCTAAGTTATCAAGTTAGCTCAAAACCTGGTTTAGTTCATCAGGGAAACAATTGTAAGAATAACTTAATATGTACTTGAAAAATAAATTCAACATGATACGTAGTTAAATTGAAAATTAGAAGTGAACATGTTAAAATAACTCATTATACGTGTAAATTAATATTCTAGCGATGTCAAACATTTCGCCAATTTTTCTTTATTTACAAGAATTTAATGTTAAAATAACAATTCAGCTTATTAAAACAACTACAAGGCTATATCAGAAATATTTTATTGTTAACTTAACCGTGAACACAGTTTTACTGAAATCGTGTAGAAAAGTGCACCTTGTGAATATAAGGACACACTTTTTGAATATATCATTTTAATATTAGAGTAAAGTCGGGTAATGTGGACCACTCGGCTAATACGGACCACCAGCTTTTCTCGCCTTACACAAATGCAATCGAGGAGACGTTTGGTTGCGATTGTGTGTGACCTGCTAAAACTTAACTCAGTATAGTTTGAGTCGTCATGAGTAGCGCATCACGAAGTTGTTCGGATTAAAAGAAAATCCAAGGCATTGTTTCTCCTTTTTTCTATAGTTAAAGATATAGTTTGTTCTCCTTTTATTTTAATATAAGAAGTGAATATTTGTTTTAAGGTTTTTATTTATAAAACTATTGTAAGGAGTCTCATTTTGTAGTAAAATTGCTTTTTTTCCAAACATTATGTTGCGGGTAATATGGACCATGGGAGGAAAGGAGTATATGGACTAGTGGTCCACGTTACCCGCCATTTTAATATAAGAAATTTCGGGTCTGGGTGAGGATGAATGGTCGACCATTGATGATTTGTATAGTATATGCGTATTGTTTGGCAAGGCATGTCAGAGTCCAAACTGGATAAATAGCCGTCAATGGATTGAAGACCAGGTGGTCCATATTACCCTCCACTTTTTTTTGTTGTTACATTTTGGAGGTACTTAACTCTTTGTTTTTTGTTATTTTTTTATTAAGTGAATTTATTACTTTGTTGCTACTTTTTTAATCAGAATTGACTACTGAATTTTTTTTTAACAAAAATATGATTGGTGGTCCATATTACCCGACTTTACTCTAATATTGTTTTTTTATTTTCAAAATTCCAAACGTTTAATACATTTTATACAGAATTTTTCTTTTTATTTTTATCTTAAAAAAAATAACTTAAATAAATTGTAAAATTACTGCAGCTGGTAATTTGTATATATTTTCATGTTTTAACATTTATTTCATTCTAGTAAAAAATTCAATAGGTATAAAAAAAAAGAGGCCTGTTACAACTATTAATTTTGTATTAGAATCTATCGCAAAAATACTAATAAGTTCTTATATCAAAATCAATTATTACACAGACCTTGCTATCATAACAAAAACAAATAAAAAGGTCTAAAATCAGAACTACCAAATAGAAAAAAAAACTTCTCTCCAAAGCATCAATCACTCTATTAAATGTTCTGGAAATCACTTTGCACTTGAAGAAAATTTATCAAACTTTTCTACAACAACGTTATTAATTTGTTTTGTTTTTTGGTTTGTTCTTCTTCTACAGAAAAACAACTGCATTCATTTTCTTCCCTTAAGCTCCCCTTTATACCTTTCTCTTAAACATTCTTGATTCGTTTCAACCGCACGGAACATGATTAATTGGCCAGCCAATTACTCTCCCTAGAAATTATTTCACTGAGGCATACCGACATCATTGAATATGAAGAAAAAAAATATATTTTCCCCCTATATATACATATATGTACATATGTATATTCACTTTTACTTATGTATACATATATATATATTAAAAACAATTGCAAAAAGAACAAAATAGCAAATTACGCCAATCAATTCAAGTCTCGTCCGTTAAACTACCACCCTCTAGAAAAGAACATCAACAACATCATCATGGAAACAACAAAAACAACAACAACAAAAAAAAGAAGCAGAAATCACTTCCCTGCCGAACACAGACATTTTAATCATTTCCCCCGGTAGCTATATGAACTCAGATTCTGAATTCCGATTCAGATACAGATTCAACATCATCATACTCGTAGTCAGAGCAGAGATCCCCACTGAACCGAAAAACCAGTAAAACCAATTTGATAGCGATTAATCTGAGTCTTATCGCATTTCAGCGAACGTATTATGACCAATTTGAAATAATTCCCTTACCTTGCATACCATTAATGCTTTTCGTCTGTACAAAATCCCTTGGCCTTTATCGTTGGGATGAAATTACCATCATCGAATTTATTTCGGAAGCTTTTGAAGGAATCTTACGAGCAGGTATTGGCAGTGATTAGGTATAAGGGAAGTAGGGTTCAACAATTATTTTTTTTTTGGAAATTTTTTTAATAGTTTTCAAAACGAAAAAAAAAAACTGAAAAAAGAGTTTGAAACAAAATTGCTAAAACATTAATAAGGGCCAATATGCAGACGGATAGACTGTTTTCTAGTTCGAATTTCCAAGCAGTCACCGATGCAACCATTTGAAAACCAATCTCGTACTGGATCAAAACCGATTTGAAATTTTATGTGCATGGAAATTGGCTTTCTTGAATAGGTTCAACTTGTGGGTTAATAGACGAACTACACACATTACGAATGGGGGTGCATCATAAATATCATCGGAAAATAGAAATAGAAAGTTTTTCACGACTTTTCAATGGCGTCGAATGGTTTTACATTCATCGCAGTAGTTCTAATTGATATTGGTTTGCAGCTTCGGTTTTAAAATGTTTGCCACAAATATTAGTTTCGACAACTATAACATGTTGATGAATTCTTCAACAAAAACAAGCCATGCAAGCTATTAAGTTTTCAAGTTTAAGATTGGTTGCTCCAATAGCAGATAGTTTGATAATCGGCTATTGGAACATATAATCTTCAACCTGACCTTCCGAAAAAATGAATGTATCGCTTTTTTGCTTAAATAATAATGATAACCTTTGTGACCTTTGTCTATGTTTTTCGCAGGAGAAAGCAAATTTTTGTGTTGAGCTAGCCAGTAATGCATTTGTCAATCCTTTTTTATTTTTGTATTATTACATTAGGCAACACAATATCGGTATTAAAAACAAAACTTAAATATTTTAACGGTGCTCATAAAATATATTCAAAATTGAACTGAGATTAGTCAAATAAATTCAGATCTTCGATATTTTCTAGCTTAAAAGTTCAACGATTAGGCAACATTTTAATGTTTCATTACATCACAATATCACTTTTCTCGAAAAAAAAGTTGTATCTGCAAAGAGAACTCAAATAATTCCACTGCAACCAGCTAATGCCCCCAATGAACTGACTGTATTCAACCCTTCGAGTTTACTGGATGAACACATTGGAGACAGAACTGCAGTCGTTCCTGCAAGAGTTGGTGGATTTTTAAATTTTGACATTTCAAACTAGTCAAACCACTTGAAACAGGTTTACATAAAGTAGAAGAGAGATTCAAGCTCTTTTCAATTCATCATAATGAGTTTGCTTTGGACAGTTGGATTTCTCACTTCACTTCAGAGAATACCCGGTATTACTCAATGAACTTTTAATGCTCATCAATATATTTTTGAGTCTAACTTCAGACGTACTGTCAAATATAGAGGTTATTTCTTGAGCCGCACCACACGAATGTGGAATACTTGTATATGTATACAAGCTTTCAAAACCGATGCGCAGTAATATCTTGGACTGACTTCTTTCAACTTTACCTAAATGCTCCGAACTGTGTTATAAATTTGGCATGTAGGACTTTACAAAATACAACTAGTCAAACTACTCGATGCAGGCTTACATAAGGTTGAAGTGAGCTTCAAGTACTCTTCAATTTTTCATATAAAAACTTTGCTTGATAGTTTTGCAAGCGTTTTAAATCAGCTGACCTAAATGTTAGAAATCTGTACAGAACCAAAAAATATCAAGTACGACACATTTTTTGAAAACTATTTTGGCTGCAGCTGTGCCAGTTCCATCACTTCACTCTGTTCAACCAGTTAAGCAGTAGATCGCAGGAGATGGCCTTAAGCTTTCTCTTTGTTATAGTAAAATTAAAACTTGAAGAAATATCGAGGAATGATCACGAACTATTAAATGGAGGATATTTGCTCTTGGACAGTGTGGCTTAAAACATGGCACCTCAAAATACTAATCGCTTCCTAAGAAATCAGTTTCAATTAATGTCCTCAACGAAAAAGCTTCTCCAGCCCGCTCGCTCCCTACCTAGGTGCCTCCAGTAACGAACTTCAAATTGAGGTTGTAGTCCGCTTGTGTGCCCCATATTATGTTGAGTCTTCCTTTACTGCGCTGATCATCAGGGGTAGATTCGAAGACTCGTTGGGCTGATGCATTGGAGTCCATTCGCTCCACGTGTTCAGCTTTTTGACCAGGTCGACATCGCAGTAAAGTCCGTAAGGTTCGTTTTTGACTCGTCTCCTCCCTCATTCTCCATGGATACATACTGGACCGAAAATCACCGAAGAATCTTCCCTTTTAAGCACCGAAGCACATTCTCATCCGCTTTAGACAGGGTCCATGCTTCTGCCCCATACAGCAGGACCGGGATGATTAAGGTCTTATGTAAGATATCCTTGGTTCTTGAAGAGAGAGGGCTTTACTAATCAAATGCCTTCTTAGTCCAAATAAACAGCGATTGGCAAGATTGATTCTTCTTTTTGATATTTGCACTGTCCTGGTAGACATAGTCCTTAGCGACTTTAAAGTTACACCTATCCATCGTGACGTTTTCACCAAATCCTCGATGTTGGGATAGCATATACATATACATACTTCGTCTTGGTCTTATTAACAGTCAAAATCATTTTTGCCTCCTAAGATTCAATACCTACAAATGCGTCAGTAGCAACTTCGTTCTCAATATATATATATCCCCCTTATTACGGCTGGCGAGTCGAACAAATAAACATTTGAGTGTGATAAATTAGTATTACGGTTGGCGATCGAGAACCTTTGATTTGACTTAAATGTAATATATTTGATATTTTTAATAAACAATCAAATTTCGAACTCGAATTGTAAAGTTCGCCAACCGTAGTATGTCGAATATGTAGTTTGCTAATGAAAAAATCACACCTCTAACGTTCGATTCGCAAACCGTAATAGGGGGGTATCTGCGTAAGCAAGTAGTTGAACGGACTTTTGAAAAATTGTAACTCTGTTTTTGTCTTAAGAGTTGTGTACAATTGCTTTAAGAACGATGTTAAAGAATTTGCATGATAACGCTTCACTTAACCTCAAACAGTTCTTGATTTCAAAATTATCAGTGGTGTTCTTACCGACTTTGACAGAGCAGCGAGATTTCTCCATCGTCATCCTGCACAAGCGGACGTGTTTTGCAGAGATGCCGAGATGCGACATGGCTTTGTATAATTTGTCTCTGTGTACGATATCACATGCGACTTTATAATCGATGGTTTCTATCGATATTAAAACTGCTGGATTTTTTCCAAAATTTGTCGGAGTGTGAACATTTGGTCGACGGTTGATTTTTGGGACCCAAAACCACACAGATAACGACCGATCAGATCGTTGAAAAACTGTTTTAAGCAATCTTACAGTATAGATAACAGGATTTTTGTATGTGATATCTGTAGTTGCTACAAGTCAGAGCATTTTCTTTAATAGTCTTATGTGCCATAATAAAATTTCTAGAGAAAAAAAACCGCTAAATTGTTTAAGAAACAATAAAGTTGGAATAAACCGAAAACTTGTAGTAATTTACGAATTCTGAACCCGGATTTTAATTCAAAAACGTTCGAAATGTATAAATTGGTTTTGAATAGTATAAAACTGGAGCCAAATTACCGCTTCATGTGACCGAGTGAGTGAGTCCCATCAGTGATCGAATGAAAATGTCAAATTAGTATAATCGATTCCTCGATGACGTAAGCGGTAACGCCAAACTCACATAATTCAGTCACGTATTACTCGAAAACTGATGCGGTAATTTGGCCCCTGTTCAGTTTTCTTAAAAACGTCGATTGATTTAACCGCATCTATAAGACAAATTAGCATAAATATTATCGTTTTAAAGTGACCATTTTGTAACCAAGTGTTATCAGCGAAGTATATTTAAATCCTGACTTAAACAAAACTTTTCTTAAAAATTTAATTTTTATTTGTGTTTTAGGAGAATTAAGGAACTAATTTCAATTACATATGAAGATTCTTTATTGCATCGCACTACACGGATGTGCAACAATGAGCAACATTTTATCCTTTTTAATCCTTATATAATTTTTTTCCCCGTACTATTTTAAATTATTTTAAATTTTTAATTATTTAAATTATTTTATTTATTTAAAAAAATGCAAAACTTGCCCTAGAGTAACTACATAATATAGCGAAAGTAAAAAAAGAACAGTGATCTCCATCATCATCAAAATCAGAATTTTAATTATTGCAACGACAGCTCTGCTTTTTGTAAAATTCGTTTTCCGTAGATCATCTGGACATTCATGTTTTTTTTTTTATGTTAATAAATATATTAGCTCATGTTGATAAAACAAAAAACAGGAAGTGAATGTTTCTACTAAAAAAAAAAAAAAAAAAAAAAAATATTTCTATTGCGTCCATATTTGAACTGCTGCACAATGTCGTAGGGCTACTACAATCAGTTTTCTTATCGACGAGATAAGGCAGTGTTTATTTAATGAAGATATCAAAATGTTGGTGTTGGTTACTTGTTGGGTGTGCAGAGGTTTTTTGTTGGAATTAAAAAAAAATAAAAATGTAGATAGCACGAACGAAACTCTTTAAGGCACACACATAAAAAAACTATTCCTCAAATTTAACCAAAAATAGAATTTGATAACCATGAGGCGTATTGTAAACATTTTTTAAAACAAATTCTGTAACAGTAACAAAATATTTGATTTAAATAGATTTTTTTTGTTTAGCTTCAAGATTGCTGATGATGTATACAGACACATAAAAAAAGTTTACACACTCAGGGAGAATTGTTTGAAATTTTCATTTTTAAAGCACTTTCGATTTAATGATTTTTGAATACTTTTTAAGCCAAAAGTATGCACGACCGGATCACACGTATTTGCTCTTCAGGCCAAGCATTGAAGGTATTAAATGTGTTTTTGTTTGCGAGATTATTCTTGAAAGTGTGAACAAATTGTCTGATTTCAATTTCTGAATATCGGTTCTGTTAGGCCTAATTATTGAATGAATTACAAATTTGGGGTTAAATGCAGTACAACATTTAGATCTATTGTTCCCCTATGAGCTGAGTAAGATCAGCACTTCCTCCAGACATGCTTCCTTGAGAAGATTAATCATGTGTCTCTTCTATCTGGTGACGTCCCAGATATCTATGTCTCTGATGCCCGAGTGCATCACATCTACCTAACATATGGTCCGGAGTTTACAGAATCGACATATGTCACTGTTCACCAGGCCAAGAATACAGGGATGGCTTCTCAGTGAAGAAATCCGTAATTTTTATGAGGTTTTTGCTGCTTAATCCGATACAGGATGCAAAGTGTTCTTGGTTGTGGATTCCAAAAAATATTTCGGCCTGTCTCATTTTTAGAAGCTCCGTCCATATTGTTTGGGCCAATTTCCAATTTATTAATTTTTAGGAAATTGAAAAGTTGGCCCTGAGTAATAATAGGCATCTTAAAATGGGCTAACAGAAATACTTGGCTTTATTAAAGTCCGAGAATGTATTGCATTAAATCCAATTTACTTAAGTAAAAATTGTAAGAAAAGACATTGGCCCTTCTAGAACCAAGGTAAAGTGTTATGAAAAAGTATTTTTCGGTGTAAGGTCTTAGGGTTGCATTATTATTGGTATCATTTGGAAGTACAGTTTTGAAAAACTGGAATAAAACTTGTTGAGTCATTAAAGAAGTGTGCTGAAATAATCCAAAAATAAGACTATTATCTGAAAAGACGTCATTTTAATGTTTTACCAAATACGCAGTTGTATGGGAATTTTTTCTGACATTTAAGGTACGAAGTTGAATCAACATCAAAAGAGCAACGAAATTCTTAAGTTTTCGTAAAAGTTGCATGAAATTTTTTACCGGTTCTGATTTGATCTTCCTTCTACATGGATTTCCATTAAACGTTTTGTATTTTTAATTTAAAATACAACAAACTGTAGGATATCATTAAAACTTTGAATTTGATTGATAGGTTTATATATGCCATTATTTATAGAACATCAAATGTTTCAAATATCGGCAGGACCTTTGCTGGGTAAAGCACATCCGAAAAGTCCAATTTTCTATAACTTTCGCACATAGATCAGTCTGAATTTGACCAATGGCATTATTTATGTTGGTTTAACGGGCATAGTTCATTCAATCATCCTGGTGCCCAACACACACCGCCCCTTCGGGTCATATTGTTCGGAAATCCCTCGTATAAAATGTCCATTGCGGCACGGACTGTGTAACACTTAGCGCCACCCTGCTGAAAGCACTTGTTATTGGAGTCCACGTCATCCGATTCGGGCAAAAAGAAATTGGTTAACATCGATCTATAGCAGTCGCTGTTGACAGTAACGGAATGGCCAAGTATGGACCGGCGATGCCGCCAGCCCAAAATCCACAGCAAACAGTGAATTACTCTGGATGCATTTTAATTAAGTAAATATGGTGTGGATTGTGTTCTAAATGCAACATTTTTTTTTTGTTGATGCATCCATTCATTCAGAAATAGCCTTCGTCGCTGAATTTGATTTTTCGACTGAAATTGACTTCAATTTCGAAACGCTTGAGAGCCCACTTCGTTGTATATGATCGATATCTCTGAGGCCCTGGGTCAGTTGAAGTTTGCACATGTGTAGGCCCAAGTCATGGAGCAAAATTCAACAAGGTTTGGTCTACGACTACCTCGCCTCACTCGGACACTCTCAGATCATGTTTTGCAGATCCTGCGTTTTGTTGACGTGCAGGTATTGGAAAATTGTTAACTGAACCAGTCGACCCGAATTTATGCAGTTCGGGGTAAATAGTCTTCCCAGAAGGAATGGGTTCAAATTCACTCATTTGCACATGATATTGAACGCAGTTACCTTTCATGTTGATTTGGCAGCCAATTTGGAAGATGTACCTTCAACGATATGGCCGCAATCCCTTGTCGAAGTTTGGAAATCCGTATTGGAAAACGCCCGCATTTGTCATTTGATAGAATTCTAGATTGTTAAACTTCTATAAAAGGTTAATTTTTACTTGCGACTTATAGGTAGGTACTATAAGGCTAGTTATGCATTCGTAAAAAATCGAACTCGAGATTTTGATCAAAGTTGACATTACGATGATAGCGAAGACTAAAAAAGTGGGTCTTGCAATTCTGTCCATCTGTTTGTCTGTCGGTCTGTCTGTCGGTTGGACTACAGCCTAAGCGACTCGCCCGATTTTCTTTAAACTTGGTAAATATCATTTTTAATTTTTTCCCCCAACGCATTTTTTTTTCTTTTTTTTAAGGACCAAAAATAACGGTACCTACCATACGATTTTTTTTTTTTATATTAAATATTTTTTTTTTCTCAAAAACTGTTCGGCAGATTTGAAAAATAAAAATGCAAACAAATTTTATTTAGTTGAAAAAATTTTCCCAAAAAATGGTTATTAAGGGTACCCCCCAAAGAACCTTTTTTTTTGTATTCGATTTTGTCAAAAACGGTATAACCGATTTTGATCATTTTTTTTTTGCTAAAGAACCCCAAAAACTTGAATAGAATTGCGTATTCAATGTTTCAAAAAATTTTTTTTTCGGATTTAAAAAAAAAAATTCAAATTCTTTTTTTCAAAACTCAATATTTCGAAAACCACATGCTAGATTTTTTTTTAACTTGATAAAATAGTTTCTCAATATAATCTACAAGATGTGAGAAAAAAAATCATTTTACCTAAAAATTAAGGTATCCACCATACAAATGTTGAAAAATGGTTTTCAAAAATCGTATTTTTCTCGAAAACCGCGCCTAGAATTTTGATACAAATTTTTTGGTTTCAATTAATTCTTACGGTCTTTAATTTAATGAAAAAAAAATTGAAATTAAGATATTGCAGCTTGTACCTACCATAGAACCATTTTTCAAATTTTGAATTGCTCATTATCGACATAACGTTTAAAAAACAATGCATTTCAAAACTTTAAAAAAAAGTATTTCGTCAATTTTTGAAAAAAAAAAATCATTTTTTTTTTGGAAATTCGATAGGTATTTCAAAAACCGCTCAATATTTTTTTTGGAAATTTAATTTTTATTCGAACCACAATAAAAACTTAATATTGGCGTACCAAATTTTTTTTCTAAAAAATCTTTTAAGAATTTTGTATATAAAAGCTTTTTTTTAAGAAACCAATACAACGACTTATAATTTTTGTTCTTGCATAAATTCGTGTTTACATAGCATTCACAGACGAACGGACGCATAGACGCAACGACGTCCGAGGGCGAACACGTTCGGGCGAAACTATGTTTTATTTCTTCATCATTGTCGTTGTTTAAATTCTTTTGTATACTCAGAACGAATAGGTTTGAACTTGGCCTTCTAAGAGTAAGTAAATCTTAAAATCTTTTTATAGTGCTATTTTATAAGGTTCTCTTATAACGGGTGATTTTTTAAGAGCTTGAGAACTTTTTTTTTAAAAAAAAAACGCATAAAATTTGCAAAATCTTATCGATTCTTTATTTGAAACGTTAGATTGGTCCATGACATTTACTTTTTGAAGATAATTTCATTTAAATGTTGACCGCGGCTGCGTCTTAAGTGGTCCATTCGGAAAGTCCAATTTTGGGTAACTTTTTCGAGCATTTCGGCCGGAATAGCCCGAATTTCTTCGGAAATGTTGTCTTCCAAAGCTGGAATAGTTGCTGGCTTATTTGTGTAGACTTTAGACTTGACGTAGCCCCACAAAAAATAGTCTAAAGGCGTCAAATCGCATGATCTTGGTGGCCAACTTACCGGTCCATTCCTTGAGATGAATTGTTCTCCGAAGTTTTCCCTCAAAATGGCCATAGAATCGCGAGCTGTGTGGCATGTAGCGCCATCTTGTTGAAACCACATGTCAACCAAGTTCAGTTCTTCCATTTTTGGCAACAAAAAGTTTGTTAGCATTGAACGATAGCGATCGCCATTCACCGTAACCTTGCGTCCAACAGCATCTTTGAAAAAATACGGTCCAATGATTCCACCAGCGTACAAACCACACCAAACAGTGCATTTTTCGGGATGCATGGGCAGTTCTTGAACGGCTTCTGGTTGCTCTTCACTCCAAATGCGGCAATTTTGCTTATTTACGTAGCCATTCAACCAGAAATGAGCCTCATCGCTGAACAAAATTTGTCGATAAAAAAGCGGATTTTCTGCCAACTTTTCTAGGGCCCATTCACTGAAAATTCGACGTTGTGGCAGATCGTTCGGCTTCAGTTCTTGCACGAGCTGTATTTTATACGGTTTTACACCAAGATCTTTGCGTAAAATCTTCCATGTGGTCGAATAACACAAACCCAATTGCTGCGAACGGCGACGAATCGACATTTCACGGTCTTCAGCAACACTCTCAGAAACAGACGCAATATTCTCTTCTGTACGCACTGTACGCATTCGTGTGGTTGGTTTAATGTCCAATAAAGTAAACTGAGTGCGAAACTTGGTCACAATCGCATTAATTGTTTGCTCACTTGGTCGATTATGTAGACCATAAATCGGACGTAACCGAACACTGATTTTGGTAATAAAATTCAATGATTTGCAAGCGTTGCTCGTTAGTAAGTCTATTCATGATGAAATGTCAAAGCATACTGAGCATCTTTCTCTTTGACACCATGTCTGAAATCCCGCGTGATCTGTCAAATACTAATGCATGAAAATCCTAACCTCAAAAAAATCACCCGTTAGATATTGCAAGGCGCCTATGACAGGGCTTAAAAGAGTGTGAATGTGCAAACTCTTCCCGTATCTCTTGGAAAACCCTAAGCTTGCAATTTATCCTCTTCATGTTTATGTACTCGAAACCAAAGGCTTACGAAATAAGTTTTTAAATCCAAAATTTTAATTAGGTTATCCGGGAATTTAACTTACAAAAATTCCAGCAAGCGAGGTGGAATTTAATTTAAATGTTAAAACCGCTGCAAGTCGTATTTCCAAAAACACTCTATGGCAGTTAAACCATTTTGCCAATTTCAAAAAAAAAAAAACAAAAACAAAAAAAACACCATCAAATAATTTTAATTCCCTATTCAACGATTGTCAGAAAAGACACGCAGAATTCCTCTAACAAAAGCAGAAACACTAATAAGCCTTGGTTGCGAAAAACCGCATTAATTTGGCCAATATTTCTACCCCTGTAGGCAACCAAAAGCGAAATATCATTATTTATTGTTGTTGTTTTTTTTTGTATATAGGTATAAATAAATGTTGAATCGTGAAAACAAATAACTAATTGATTTCCATCAGATAAATTATTTATCGCCGCACAAACATCAAATTTATTTAATTCGACTGAGCACACATCCCATTCATATCCTTTTTTGCAATTGAATTATGCACATTTCATCGCCAGTCATCATCTGTAGGTACAGAGAGTTTTTGTACGAGTACTGCGGCCGCGGATATGGATCAGGGAAGCCAAATGTGAAGCAGAATACTATCCGGGGCAGTAATTAATGAGAGCGATTATGTAAGGAGAACCTATCATCAATTTGACCATCATCATCATTAACATTTATGGTCCTCGGTTCTGTGCTGTGTAGCCTTTTGCTATTATTATCCTGTTTGTGGGTCCGAGCTCCTGCATTCGGCAGGAGTGTAGCTGTTTCCTGCTCCTGATGATGGTTATGTTTTCTGGATTCGTCGGAAATTATATTTTATCCCCATGTAGCTCCGTAGTATCTCTCTGCTTGATGGGGGATACCAGTGAAAATAATACCCCCTTCCCCGTTTCTGTTTTATTATTGGCCATGTCGATCGTTCCTTCCCGCTTTCGTTTGACACCACTCACGATACATTTTGCATTTCGACGAATCAATTTACCAATTTGCACTTTAGTATTCTCTATCTCCACTGTGCCCCCCGCTGCAAACACTCCAATACCCTGTCATGGGACTAATTTTCATGGAGAAAAGAAAAATGTATCTCTCTATCTCGAGGGATGTGTGCTTGTGCACACAGAAACAGAATAAGTATTCAAAAAAAAAACAGTAAAACAATCTGTATGCTCCAATTCCGTTGCAAATGCCATGGAAAACCGTGTTAGGCGGGCAGATAGGGGATATACGAGTATGTACATACCTACCATCAAGGGGAAGTTGTGATAAATTGACATTTATGAATTATTAATCCCATAGATACGAATGTATCTATGCATCTGTTTATCCATATGGTGGATGTGTTTGGAAATGTTTCAGAACCCAACCTCACCGTCATCACTCCCCTCACGCCACCCCTTTTTAGCATGCCAATTAAATTTAACGTTATGACTATTTATTTGACATTAAACCATAATGATAGCTTGCTTAATCGCATTGAAATATATCTGAAAGATACATGGTGGTTTTTGTTGTATATTTTCAGATTGATGATGGAATTTCAGTCTGAAATGCTGATCTGCTTGGAACTTCTTATCTGGGATTTATGAAATGGTAAGTTTAACTTAGTTAAGTATCTCAAAGATACAAAAACCAAATTTTACATTCGCTTCTTTTTTTTTTCTAAGACAGATTCCTTAAAGAATTAGGAAAACGCACTCTAGGTGTTTATCTGTTGATAAAGAATAAGATATTTTGCTTGAAAGAATCATGTTCGCTAGTCTTCAAGGTGTAGATAGATATGTACTTATTTTTGGGACTCGCATCGCATCTGTATCCCTGCCATCATCATCGCCCCTCATCGTATCTTTTTGAAATTAAAACAGACAGACATCATCTCGAGATAGATGCGAGAGTTGCTAGTTGCTAGCTGATTCTTCTGCTTCTACCCAGTACTCTTTGTGTATCTGTCAGATTGTTGTTAAATTTTTTCTTCTGGTGTGTCTATGCCTTAGGATTTATAATCGATTTGTTGTTTTGTGTGTGGAATAGAAGAAACAATTTCTTCTTCTTTTGGCAAGATTCCAACGAATTCAAGAAACGCAGAATATGAACAACAAATTAGGATATTTTTTTTTTGTGTTCTTTTTTTTCAGTCTAAGTCTGATTCCTTTTGGATCTTTTCCTTCGTTCTTCTGCAACCAAAGACAGCTGATTAAAATTTTTCATAATATCTAGGTATTCTTCAAAGTCGTATAGTGTTGTCGTCAGAGCAAATAAATAGCAGCTGTTTTTCGACAAAGATTCAACCATATGCAAGGTTGCAGTGGGACAAAAATGTGTAGCATGTTTTGGCTATTTGTTTGATATACTAAATTTTTTGTGTTAACTTGTAGATACAGTTAGCTTGGGAATTCTAAAAATAGATAGGTGCTTTTGTTTGGTTAGTAGAATATGTATTAGCTTCCGTCTAGACTTGTTGAATGTGTTGTGCATTAGTCAAACGAAAAGAAAAAAAACATTTTTTTGTAGTTTCAATCAATAAACGGTATGCAATAGATCGATGTTCTGAATGGCCTTTATATTTTGTAAGCATATCATATGAGGTTATTAGCCTGCAAACGAAAAACAAAAATTTTGGAAAAATGCGATTTATTTTTCAACATTTTTTTTAGCTCCATACACTTGATTCAGCAATGCTCCAACTTCTTTAACCCATCCGAAAAATAGGTTTTCTCGAGGTCTGCAAATTAGGCCTCCGTGGTAACGATGACCTCGTCATTCCACCCAAATTTCTGCCCGGCAACCAGCTTTCTCATGCCCAAAATGGAGGATATGACCCACGCGGTCTTTTGAGATGCCTACTGTTTCAGCTGTCTCGCGCACCTTCAATCGCTGTTCTGTCAATTCGTGATCATGGATTTTTGACACCTTATCCTCCGTGGTAGCCATTTTCGGAGCACCTGGGCGGGGCTCATCAAAAACTAATGTGCGACCACGTTGATACTCGTTATACCAATTTCTGACGGTCGCCATCGAAAAAGAAGAGTCACCGTAAACAGCATCCAAGCGCTCTCTGATTTCGCAGCGCGATTTCCCTTCCAAAAATAAGGATCGAATCACCGAATTTTACAAAAATGGAAAAAGAGCAATATAGTATTTTTCCAGTTTTTTTTTTTAAATTTGCGGACAAGTTGGCTTCCACTCGTGGTCAAAACAAAACTACTTGATAATAGTAAATCTTTCTTGAGGTACTGGCATTTTCGGGCGGTAAGGCTAAGTACTTATCGGACGACCCTCGTATTATAACAAAAAATTTTAATGCTTTTCTACTAACTTTAGAAGGAATTTGTGCCAGTAACTGAATTTTTCTCCGAATGACTTGGTACAATGTGCCACTCAGTTTTATCTTTCTTTTTATTTCCTCAACATTTTCTACTCAGACATCGTAGCAAACTTCGCTATTGAGTTTTAACCGTTCCAAGCATCCATTTATTTAAGAAATAAAAAATTTAATAGAATTTCCTTAAAAAAAAAAACTCACATTGGGCGCCACTTTTTTAGTTGCTTAGTTAACATAATCGTCTTATTTGACAACAACAGATATTACTTTTTGTTTTGTCTTATTTTAAATGAAATTTATAAATTTCGAAGAATAATGCTGAAATGGTAGTAAATATCTATGTAATGCTTAAATGATTGAATATGCGACACCCTGAAGAACTTAGTGATACTTGGAAACAGTGAAAAAAGAACAGGATACGTTTTATATTTATTATAAAACTAAATGAACCAAATTGAGTCAAGAAAAATTAATCACGTGGCACTCAAAGTGAGTTTCTAAAATAAAAAAAAAACAATATCCACGTTGGGCGCCACTTTAACTTTTTTAGAGTTGAACTTTATAAATAATCAAATAATTCTTCTGGCTCAATGAAATAAGCTAGTTTGAAGGCTTTTTAATCCATTTTCGCTTTCACATTCAATTCCTGGACAGGAAACTGCAAAATTTTCCAAGAAAATATAAACGAAAATATTGTTATTCTAAGCCAATTCTCAGCTTATATGTTTGGAAAAATTTATCTTTTTTATTTTCAAAAACTATAAACTATACAAAAATCTGGAACCTTCAAAATAATTTAATACTGTCGGGAGACAAACTTAAAAAAAAACAAAACAAATTGAATTTATGATTAGGGTGAAATTAATTCATATGTATTAACTTTTGACCAGAACATGTTATGCAACAATTTCAAAGAAAATATCAACAGACATATTGATTTTTGATAATAAAGTTAAATCCCACGTTGGGCGCCACTTTTAACGTTATCAGATTTTTTTTGTAACTGACGTGCTGTGAAGGGCTTATGAATTTCATATATATTTTAAACGGCACAGAAGATTAAAAAGGAGGCACAGCGACACATTGGTTCTGAATTTTTGCATATGATAATGAGAGGGAAAAAGTACTGTGTAGAGCATTCCACATTCGTGTTGTCCTGCTAGAAAAGAATCACCCATCATATTCCACAAGTCGTATTTTGTCTCGTACTCGTAGTCGAACGCGAACTCGTTTCGTATCAAAATCGTTATTCTTCAAGTCGTATACGTTGCGTACGAGAAGCTTATAAAAAACAACGTATATTGTCGCCCGTAGGTAATTGTCAAAATCAATAAATTTGAATTGAAAAAGTCGTTTGTTGTTTTTTCAATTAAATTATTTTATTTATAATAAAATTTTGATGAGCTCCATTGATTTGAAGTAGCTTTTCTTCTATTTTATTTGTTTTTTCCTTTTGTTTTTTGTGCGAGTGGTGTTACTGGCTTGTGAATCCTCGTAATATTATTGGACTATGTCAGTTTCATCTTCAGCATTTATCGTGTCGACTGCAGGAGGAGGCTGAAAAACTCCAATGTTTGATCCTTGGCGATTAACAATTTAAATTTAAAATGTTAGAAATGCACTCCTCAAATTTTCTTTAGCATATGGTTGTAATTTCACCCCTGTGTCTTTAAATTGCTGCTTATTGTTATGCAGTTTCTGTTTTAACTATACTTTTGATCAGTGCAGACTTAAAGAGGCATGTATTACAATTTGTTAAATATTTCTTACTTTAAGACAAGCTGGACCATTTCGGATGGGTGGCCCAAGGCTATATATGTATCTTTATCGAAAGGTCCGCCCAAAACTGTTAAATATTTGCTTTGAGTTTTCCACTCTTCCTATGACCCCCAAATTTTCTTCCAATGCACAAACCAATGCCTCAAATTGAGAACGATTTATTATTTTACTTAATATGAACGCGTTAATAACTTTGAATCCAAAGAAATAAACCAATAAAAAATGTACTTTAAAAAAATTTAGTGCTGCAACAGCTCGAAGTGAACCAGGGCCTATAGTGACTTACAATTTATTCTCAACCATTCCTGTGTGCGTGTTACCAGGAACGGAGGGGTCCTACAATTTTCTGCCGATTCCGAACGGCTCTTAGAGGATTTGTCAATTCCTTGCAAGAGGCATTACACTGCTGAAAAACTTTTTGCTGAAATAAAAAACAAGTCTCGTTTAGAAAATTTAACACGAGTAATAAAGTACCCAAATACGACTTCAAGTAAATCAAATACGAGATTCGGAATAACAATAAAATATGAATAGTCGTATGCTATGTTTTGCGTTTCCCGATATTAGTACAAGTGAAGTCGAATGTACGACTCCTGGAATACCAACATACGACTATAGTCGAATACGAGTCATAAATACGAGTTTCAGAATACGGGTGAATATCTTTACTTAACAGTACGTCAAAAATTGAGTTCGAGAGAAAAATGGATGAGAACTCCTAAAAGCCAGAGTATTACGGTTGAATTTCTTAAGGTGAGAAATGCAACTGACTATTTCACTCGATCAATGAGTTTTAAGGAATCATAAAACAATGAGAGACAGGAAACATTACGACGATGTTCGTAAATGTTTCAATGATATCAATATATCAATATTCATATCACCAGTCATTTCTTCTCTGAACACTTTCCCAAGGACCCAAGCGAATCAAGGGATCACCAATTCAGATTACCACATTTTAAATAATTTCGAAGAAATAATAGTTCTTTCTTCTAAATTTACTCTCACAGCTGCAACCTCTAAGCAGGGTACTGCACAATTTCCAATAAGAATATTGATACCCGTAGCCCATTTTCATGTTGTATTTTTGAAAACATTAATTTCTATTTTCAAAATTTATATTCTATAAGAAATAAGAAATTAAAAAAAAACGGACTCACGTTGGGCGCCAATTTAATTTTGATATAGTTGCACCTTTTACGTAATTAAAAACTCTTAGAAGACTAACTATTTCTTCTTTTAACAAAATAATATCTTTTGCAATTCTAAGTGTAAGTGGGCTTTTCATTCATTTTTAATTGTAACCTGATAAAGCATTTCATTTTCCAACAGAATATCTGTGGAAATATTGATTTTACCAACCTTTTATCTATTGATTTTTCTGAGCTATTTTTCATTTTGTTTTCAAAACATGTAAAAAAAAGAAGCAAAACCTCACATTGGGCGCCAGTTTCAATTGATAAGACTTTTGTGTTCGTGAAAATCTTTTCGCAAATTCACTTTTTAAAAATTTATATAAAATTTCACGACCAAGCAAGTTAATTTAACTACAAATCAAAGAAAAAATACCCATAAAAAAAGTTATGTTCGAAACTTTAAAGGGCATTTGCGCCATGTTTCAAACAAAATTTAAAAACGCACTCAAATCTCCTTTGCTGGATGTCTCTTGAAGGAATATTGTCTACTTATCTTATGATGTTGTCCCCTATTACCAGTGTGGCCAATTCATAATTTGAGTTTATGCTAAATTCCGCTATTTAGCATGAGTTTTTGTGTACTAAATATGCTAAAAATCATGCTAAATATTTTTTTTAGCCGGAAACCTTCCAAAAACTTTGCATTTTAAAAATAATTCACTCTGGTTAAAACTAAAATATAAATATCAAATCATTAAAAAAAAAAGAAAAATGTTGAGCCCCATTCAAAAGCCTCTTCAAAAATATCACGCATATTTTCTTCTTCTTCCTGGGTAACATAAAATTTTGATGCTCCAACCTGTTCATTGACTTTATTAGGAACAGCGAAATTATCACAACATGTTTCAGATAAATTATCCCTAATAAGAAGAATGCTATTCAGCATATTTTTTTTTGCATCCTGTTTCGCCGCTGGTCTTTGACGAGATTAATGAAACTAAAAACTCTTTCAACAGCAGCATTGGTAAGACCATAGGTAAGACCATATATGAAATGACAAAGTTTGAGAGGTCTTTATATGGACTTTCATTAGAAGCGTCAGTAAATTTATTTACTTCACACCAACATTCCACAGTGTTTTCCACATTTTCCCAAGCATTTAAATGTAAATTATTCCACTGTGTTTCTATTTTAGATATAAGCTTGGAATTAATTTGTCTGCTTTTAAAAAAATCTGTTAACGGTGGCTTGTGTATTCTCAAACACTTTTGAACCGAAAAAATTCATTTTCTGTAAAATTCTCAGATTTTCTGGTGTCCTTTTTTGAAGCTCTTTGTTAAGCTTCAAAATAAAGTTTTTACAGTTTTTTCTAAATTCATTTTCATCCTCGCATGTTATTAAATCTTGTAACTTGAATTCTTGTAACTTTTCTTCACACTGAAAGCCGAAGTAAGAATTGGGTAATAGTTTGTCGATAGTTATATCTACTTTTAATTCATCTTCAGAAAACACAGCTATCTTTTTAATTAGAGATAAAATGAGGCGAGATAAATCGTTAAAAGCTTTCCGATAGAAGGTGGTTCGTCAAGGAATATATGTTAGTTTGCTAAATTTGTTAAAACTTAAAAGTGGTTCCGTTCAACAACACCTACAATAAATATTACATTGAAGTCGGCACACACTTTCGTAGGTTTTGTTTGAGCTTTTTATAAATTCAATTTAATTGCATGGTTCGTGTAAATTTCTGCTAAATTTTCATGCTAAGACCAGATTTAATGCTAAAAAATATGCCGGCATGATTTGAAAAAAAAAAATGCTAAAAAACAATTTTTCCTGCTAGATTTAGCAGGAAAAATGCTAAATTGGCCACACTGCCTATTACAGATACAGTTCAAAGGCTCTCATAGCAGAATCTAATAATAAATCAGGATGTACATAAATATATATTATTTCATTATTGACAAATGCCTTCTGTGAATATACTTTCAGTTTTTTTTTAAATTGTGTTTTATTGTGTCACACTGTGTAATGTGCATAATTTATTCAAGCTGCTTATATTTTATTTTGCGAGCCAAAGTTGACCCCCATATTTATATGAAAAAAAAGATAAGGGGCCATCAAGTCGCATTGCAAACACATTCACATGTAAATTAAATGCAAATAGATAGGTAGGTATGTGTCTGTGTGACTTCGTTCCAATTGAAGGGAAAAAGCAGAGAAATGCGAACCATCCCTCGCGCTGAATAGGGTAACAGAACGGGTATAATAATAATAATAATAATAATAATAATTTCGTGTCGTCTGCGTCGCCGTTGTCGTATTTATGTCGTTGTCTGCTGAAGAAATCTTAAAGCAAAGACTTTGAAATTCAAATTATTTTTTTTTTTTTTTCTGTTCGCATTTCTATTATCTTTTTCTCTTCACTTAAGTGTAATGGTGTTCGTGATTGTGATGTGTTAGGTGAAAAGTAGTAGAAGCAAATGAGAAAATAAATGTATCTCACAGATACAACTTTTTCTTGTTCTGTGTGTCTTTGGGTGTTATTATTATAATTATCATCATCATTGTCGAGCTGTTAAAGCTACTACTCCTCGTGTGTAGGTAGGTAGGTACTGAAAGTAAATGGTTTGGATAATTTGTGCAATTTTTATCTGAATGGGATGTATCTTCAAGAAGTGTGTATACACGTACATATGTACGTGTATGTTGTAAAGTACAATCAAATCTGTGCTCAATTGGGGATGGAAATTAAGTGTTTGTTTTTTTTTGTTTCTTACTTACGATATGGTTTTCATACAAAATTGAAGAAGTTGCTCCCTTTTATTTTTGTAATGAAGTCAAAATGTCTGGTTGGCAATTTTTGTCTCATGCATATGACTTGGATAGATTATTTATTGTATTTATCGTATTTTTTTTTGAAATTTTTCTTGTAAAATTTACTAAAAATTGTAAGCTGTGTTCTAAGAATGCAGTAGTTCAAAGTTTTAAAATCCTTCCCATCTTTTTTAAGCTTTACATTGACTTTTATTAATTTTTTCTCAATTATGAAATGAATTGTTTTCTAATAAAAAAGAAAAAATGGCGCCCAACATGAGTCTTATAATCACTTTGTTCTTTATTAGAATATTTAAGCTGGATTTCTTAGAAATTATTCTTGGAGTATGAGCTTGATTCTAAGGCAATAAAGTCTCTTACTGGTTTGTTTTTCACACATATCTAAGTTTTCAGCTGCATCCATACACTGAATCCTGTCTTTGTGAAAAACTGAAAAATCGACTAAATAAACTTGATAATATGCTGTGAACAGTAAAATATAGAATAGAATATAGAACAAAAATTTTGTTCTTAAGAAAAGAAATTTGCAGCCGAAATATGTAATCAGATTGAAAAAAAATTCTTTTGTCCTGTCTCACATTTGCTTAATTAGTTCTTAACCTTTGTGAAAGCTTGCTCACGGTTCTTAGATGCGTATTTTTTTAATATTTTAAAATTTTATTTCGAGGTCTTAAAGAAAAGAAACTGATAAGCATTGACTTTTAGATTGTATTAAAGTGGGATATATCGAATTTGGTTAAGTATTCGCATTCGTGTAGTGCGGTTAAGCATATAATCTCTTTGTCAAAAACTGGACTTACGGTTAAGCAGTTGGTAGCAAGTGTAACGTGGATAATCTTCAATGTTTAGATGCAGATGGCTACATTGTAAGAACACTATAAAAATACAAACGCCAAAAACAGTAAGCTTTTCGATGGTTATCAAGAGATTTTTGTAATAAATGTTTGTTTATCATGAGCCAAAATTTGTTATTTTTTTCTTATGTAGATGTGGCATTTAAAAAATTAGGGATTTTGAAAATTATTCGAAAAACGAATATCATAAACTGAAATTGATGACCTTAACACAAGACAAGATTGGATTAAGTTTAAGCAAAAATATTTATCTAAAAAATATGAAAGAGAAACGGGGATAAAACAGAGCCTTGTGGCACACTAGAATTTTTGTCGGTAAAATTAAAATTGAATTTATTTAAAACTTCTAGGATTGAAAGATTATGTCTGATCCAGCAAAAAGGTTTGCCAAGTGGCTTAGAGATATTAAGAGCAATAAACGATGCGAGGATTTGTTAAATTTTTCAGTGACAAATACAAGTCTACAATATTTTTAAAACATCTTGATATAAAGAATATAATATTATGATGAAAAATGTATGCAAATTTATTATTGAAAGCAAAACATGCCTTTAAATAACTTTTCCAAATCAGTGACATCATATTTGTATTTCATTTTGTTGGCAACCAACCATATCGGTATTTCTGAATAGGTCACATAGATTGAATAATTTACAATCGACAAAATGTTGTTTTGCAATGCAGTCCGTAATCCACTTTATGTGCTCTTCTGTTTAACTTAACTATGTGTCTATATTTTTATTGCAACTTACTGCAATGATGTTTAAAATTTTGACGTTTTTAAAATTTTGTCCAAAATTTTTTTTTTAACCCAATAACACGAAATAAGTTAGGGAAATTATGCAATATTTTCTTGAAGGTTTTGAAATATCCCGAAAAATGTTGGATTAAGCTTATTTATGATTTTACCAGGGAACGGCAGTGCATGCTCGTGAAACAGCTGACAGATAATTTTTTTATTCACGAGCTTCGCAATTTTTTAAAAACCTTCAGTACCTATATCTCACAACTAACTAACGCGGAATTTCAGTTTTGAGCAACTTATGTTGACAGGTATAGGTTTCTTGGATAGAATCCAAAAACAGCTTTAAAAATGATGGATGATAGGAGTTTAACAGAAACATTTGAATCTCTTAAACACCGGCCCAAAGTTTCTTGTCTTTCATTATTTAACCGTTATAAATATATGTAGACAGTGTTCTAGCGAAACAGCCAGTTGCATTCCTCCCCTTAAATAATTCAACCGTAATACTCGCGCTTCAGGGATTGCCCATCAGTTTACCCTTGAGCCCAACTTCAGATTTACTTTTAAATTTAAAGATTCTTTCCTTAGCCGCACTACACGAATGTGGAATGCCTTACGTGACTCTATAATTTTCTCCCATTATGATATTCAGACATTGAAAACCAATGAGCATCGGTGTCGCCTTTAAAATCCTCCAACTTTACTAAGACGCTCGCACTATTCTCAAGCATTTTAAGGGTAAACAATTCATATCTCGATTTCTTTGAGGTGAATTAATCGACATCTTAGTCATCCCTTAATGAAATTTCACAACGACCTGACTGACAGATAACCAATGAAATATATGTTGATGTATACTAGAACGCCTCTGGTGGCACTGATCAGCAAGTAAAAAACGCCCCTGGTGGCACTAGAACAGCAGGCTAAACGCTCTGGTAGATCAGCAGGTACAAATCGCCCCTGGTGGCACTAATCAGTAGGTATTATACGCCCCTGGCGGCACTAGGACAGCAGGCTAAACTCTCTGGTAGATCAGCAAGTACCGAAGCCCCTGGTGACAATTAGGACATTAAACTTCGAACTAAAACCCCTTACCAATGGTGGGAGAAGGCTTAATAAGAAATAGCTGGAAAATCTCACCTACCTTGTCTTTTCGCGAAACCCCTTACCACTGGTGGGGGGAAGCCTCGCAAAAGCAAGAAAAGCTAAAGTGACAAATTCGTCTCCACTTGTGTACGACTGGATTTGGAATGATTGATGCAATCAATTGTACTGGGCCGCCTGTGTGTATGATCGAAAGAGTACCTTCCGTTCACCTAAGTACGTTCTCATGATGGCTTTTCAGTAAAAACTGCATGTGAATTATGTAGGTGGTAAACGAAAAATATTAATGTTGTTGATTTTCCTGTGACGTTATGTGTTCATGGTGCTTGTGAATTGAATTTGAAGAGGTACAATACTCGGTATTAATATGAAAGTAATATAGAGTGGGGTAGCATGGAATGCTTCGTTACAATACAAAATATTTGTATTTCAAATGTCACACAAGTGCACGAAAGTTTTTAAATATTCTTTATTTCATGAGATTTCTTAATCGTCGTAACCATTTGCTTAAATTTAATTTTAAATACTTAATTTAATAATGTACTAACAATGAACAAATATCTTCGTTGTATTTCCAGCCCATATCTAAACTCCATGCAAGCACTAAATCAACCCACTCTCGACTTTCGTTAACTGACATTATGGCGACACAAATGAAGTGATTTCTCATTTATTTAAAACTCATAAGACTGAGCAAACATAATCAAAACGGCTCAAATCTCACGAATACGCACTCTAATATTAATAGTGGTGATTCAGTAACACACATCCACACTCATAAGAGTCCAATGAGGGTCCATTTTCGGACTTCTTAGGTTTGACACTTCTGATCAAAGTAACAAATTATAACAAATATAACTTCACATTAAACTTTTCAATCAATTGATTTTTACCACATTTATAAGCAAAGTTAAATGATTCAGTTGAATAAGTTGAATTAGGGTTGAAGTTTTGACACAGGGCTTTTATAACATGAGCTCAACGATTGATTCAGAGTTGAAATTGCAGAAAATGGAATAGTGGCAAAGTTTTATTTGACCATACAAATCAAATAAAAGAGAAAACTATTTACACGTTTACATGTAAGTTCTGTCAAACAAACTTCTCAACCAAAGTTTATAGAGACGTGTTTCGTTTCAGTTTGAACTCGACTCCGCTTATCGAGTGTTATCTGGTCGACTCATTTCAACTCTATGTAGACTTACAAATGGTTCAAGTTGAAGCTGGCTTCAACGCTGCATGTAAACTCAGTTTGACAGATACTATAGTAATCTTTAATTGTGTGACACATGAATAAATCCCACTTTGATTAAATTTGTACCAACCATACCATATACACACGCACGCAAAGTCACACAATTAAATTTTTGTAAAAAGGGCATCCAGCAAAATTTGGTCACGAAAGTTTGCATTGGATGCATTATCTATGCAGCTAAAATTATCTGCAGTAGTACCATCATTCCATTTATAGATACCACAAGCATTTTCTTTTATAGGTTTCATGAATGTTTTCAACCAGGAAGTCACCGTTAAAATAGAAAAACAAACCTTATCAATATCCGTTCAGAGATGATAATGTTCAGCTCAAAAGTATCGATTCAAATAAAATAACAACAAACAGTTATGGACCCCAAAACTTACCATAGCATTATTAAACTAAAACCACACAAGTGTCTGAAATTACATAGAAAAAAAAACGATATCAAACACTTTATCGTATGTAGTTTTTTTTTTGTCAAAAACTTACCCAAAACCAAAACAAAAGTTTTCAAAGGAAGAAAGATTCTACAATACGCCACCGAAATTGTTTGAAAAATTTCAATTTACATAATCCCCTCGCGCCCAACTTTAATCCAATCGATTTCCGGAGCAGCATGAACGAAACTCCTCATCAGCATGGAGTGCTTTTTGCTGATAGGGGTTGCTTCACCAGCTCCTGGCTTGTATATCTTCCTTATCTCTGTATAGTATATTGTGTCCACCGCACCATATACTAGAGCGATGTCCTTTTATTCACTCAATGTATGCAGCATCAAGCATTTACCTGACATCCTTCCGCTGCCACTGTTGGATGGCATGTATGTATGGTCGTTTTAGTCAAACTTGTGTAGACCGATTTTGGTTGTCATCGATGGACCCGCACCCATGATATGATGGGTTCTGCTCGATCGACTGGGGTGTGAAAAATCAATGTTCAAAAGGACATAAAATCCACCTCAAAAATAAAATTTCAAATACCATCACCATCACACACGTATAGTAAAGGTTAGGTATAGAATTAGAAATCCGCTTTACCTGTAAACTCTACATCATCCCCTCCTGGCTTCTGTTTTTAGATTTGTTTTTTTGTTTGTTCGTTTCATATCCCGGAAAGGAGCAAAAATTCAAACAACGTTAAGATACACAAGGAGTCCCGGATTCCTCCATGCTGCTGTTTCTGCGCCGGGTGCGGCACCGAACGGTTCGTTGCTACAACTGTGTATCACTGCTGTGTATCTATTCCCGGTGCTGCTGAATATTATGGCAGTTATAGCTGAGGTGTCCTGTTTTTTCTGTTCATCCTCTAACATGTGGGGGGATGTTGAATGCTGATGGGTTAGAAATTTTATGCTTTATCCGTTTTGTGGATTTTGTTTCAGAGAACCTTTTCCATATTTTTTTTTTTGGGCACACATGCAAAAATTCCAGCGGGTTCGTCCTTGTCCGTCCGTCTGGCGTGTATGTGCTGCTCTCGAATTCCTTGGATTCTGCAAAGTTTGGTGATTTTTATCACCAGAAACTACAAGTCAAAAATTTTAGATTCTATTTTGTGTTGTTTTTTTTTCTCTGCTCCAATCGAAAAGACAGACCAGAAACTATAACGACAAGGGCCCTGTTTTGCTCTGCAACCGCTACAGCCAAAATGTCCTTATCTAAAGTCCGGATGTAATTTTGTGTATTCTATCAAAAATCTTGTGTGCACTTTTTGACTTCGGTGAGTCGTGTCCTGTGCGATGTTATAAATAGCTGAAATTTCACGTGCAATTAGTGTTTCTATTCTGTAAAGATTAATAAGGACACTTTATATATAGAACCTAACCCTATAGCAACAAGGCTGGGGCCGTGGTCGGGGCGATGGTGGCGAAACATATTTTAGTTTCATATGATAAAACATAGTGTGTTTTGTAGGTAGAAAAGTAACGAAAAATGACTCGCTATAAATTTGCCTTAATTGTCCTAATTGGATTCCTTGTATGTTTGGCCACCCCCGGGGCTCCCGTAACGGGTGAATGGGGAAAAATAAACGAACGTGAGCATAAGTTAGATACACTTCTGCACTCACACTCACACACACACAAATTAAACACATAATCCACAGGATATTTCCTCATGTAATCGTCCTGTTCTTCTGTTTTTTTTTTTGGTGGGAACCAGCACTTTCCCAAGGTGAAAGGAACATGCTGCAGAATAAATTGAAATTGATGACTTAGTGTGATCTTATTTCATAATTTCCAATTTAGTTTCTGATGGTGTAAGAAAAAAGGGTGACTCAGTTTCGGGTCCTTACCTCTGTTGTGTGTGCGAAGTTCTAATGAAAATGAGTTTCGTTTTTACCTCAGGCCATATTTGACAGACTGGATGAAATTAATCATTATTTATGCTGGTGGTGTTGGTGGGATTTTATGTTGGTTTTTTTGTTGCCCCTGATGGTATAGGTTTTGGGTATGTCATGTTATAAATTTCACAGATGTTTTGTGTCTCGTGATCATTCATATCGGTATGTTAGTGAGGTCCTGGGTATTTTATTTCTTTTTTTGGGATACAGATGTGACTTAAGAGAAATATTCTTTGAAAAGACAAGGAGCGTTAAAATACCTACTTGTCGTGAAACCAGAACAGCTTGTTCACCTGGGCATAAAGGCAAAAAAGGGCACGCGACACTTTAATCCGTGAGTGGAATATCAGATGAGATAGGTATTTGCAGTTATTTCTACCTAACTGGGTTCTATATTCAGACAAGAGTACCTACTTAGCTTTTGGATGAAAACACGAGTAAAATGTACATAGGTGTGTATATGTAGATGTGGGATAATGGATGTTGTGTAAGATGTCCTGGACAAAGTAGGCTTATAGCAGTAGAGAGGCTTGAATAATTTAATATGGGGGATGTCAAATAAAAAAATGTTAGTCACCAGTGAACTTACGTATGAGCCCAAATCCCACGAACATGAAATAAGACCATTTAATGTATTTCTGCTTGCCTCAGTAACTTAGAAAAACAAGTTCAAAGTCCAAGTCATCTTTTTTTGTAGTTCAAGTTATTTATAAATTATTTTTTTATATGTATAATGCGTGCGCACTAAAGGGGTTATACAGCCCTTAAGATGATTAACATTGTATGAGCATCAAGGGAACAGAGGGAGACTTTCAAAGCAGCTTTAAGTATAAATTTAAGAAAATACTAGTCTAATTATTTAATTAATTTATTTTAATCCTATCTACATAGCTTTTTAAGAAAAAAATAAATTACCATTTAGGTTATCTTAAAGAACCTCCTAGAATTTTTTAAATTACAATTTTGAATTTTGTTGAAGTTTCAATATCTTGTAATTTTTTCTAACATAAAATGGCTTTGAAATATCATAAAACCTCGCAATAATAAGTTCGGCAGCAAAGAGTTTCGCACTTCTAGTAATAGGCAAGATTTTTTTATTCAAGAAAAAGTCGTGTTATAACTAAAAATAAAATGCACGACTGGGTCGCACGAACTTGCTCCTATGTAATAGACTAGACTTTTAAAAACGAATGTTGTTAGAGAAAATAGTTCATAAGAATAAAATTAATTTTTTAAATTCTTTTAGTAATAAGAGACAAAAACAGAATCCTATGCAAACATGAATTTAAGGAAGAACAAAAATTCAAAGTCATTGTAGTCATTTCTTAAAAAAAAGCTTTTATATACAAAATTTTTAAGATTTTTAAGAAAAAAAATTTGGTATGCCAACTTTAAGTTTTTTTTTAATGTACGAATGAAAATTAAATTTCCAAAAAAAATATTGAGCCGTTTTTGAAATATCGAATTTTCCAAAAAAAAAAATGATTTTTTTTTTCAAAAATTCAAAAAATATTTTTTTTTAAGTTTTGAAATGCAATGGTTTTTAGACTTTTTAGAAGCACCTCTACAAAAAATTTCATTAAAATCCGTTATGTCGATAAACAGTAATTCAAAATTTGCTGTAATACCTATCTTAATTTCATTTTTGTTTTATAATATTTAAGATCGTTAAAATTAATTGAAACAAAAAAAAAATTTCATCAAAATTCTAGGCGCCGTTTTCGAGAAAAATGCGATTTTTGAAAACCATTTTTTAACATTTTTTAATATTTGTATGGTGGGTACGTTTATTATTAGGTTAAATAATTTTTTTTTCTCACATCTTGTCGATTATATTGAGAAACTTTTATTTATTTACTCGAAATATTGAGTTTTGAAAAAAAGAAATTTTTGATTTTTTTTTTAAATCCAAAAACAAAATTTTGAAAATTTGAATGCACAATTCTATTCAAGTTTTTGGGGAGCCTTAGCAAAAAAAAATGATCAAAATCGGTGGTACCATTTTCGAGAAAATCAAAAACAAATGGTTCCATGGGGGGTACCCTCAATAACCATTTTTCGTAAAAATTTTTTCAACCATCACCTAGCTTTAACTAAATGAATTTTTTTTGTATTTATAGTTTTCAAATCTGTCGAACAGTTTTTGAGAAAAAATATTTATAAAATTTCGAAAAAATTCGCATGGCAGGTACCGTTATTTATGGTCTTTAAAAAAAAAAAGAAAAACACGTGTGGGGGGAAAAATTAAAAATGATATCTACCAAGCTTAAAGAAAATCGGCCGAGCCGTTTAGGCTGTAGTCGAACAGACAGACAGACAGAATTCCGAGACCCACTTTTTTAGTCTTCGCTATCATCGTAATGTCAACTTTGATCAAAATCTGGAGTTCGATTTTTTTTTCGAATGCATAACTTGCCTTATAGTACCTATAAGTCGCAAGTAAAAAAACGATTAATGGTTACAATATTGAGGGCCAATTTATTCCAAAGGTCTTACACCAAGAAATTATAGAAAAAACGGAAAGAGGCTTTCTTTTCTTAGTAAACAAAAAAAAATTAAAATAAGAACCTACATGAAATCTTACTAACTGACTTGTCATAAATCTGTGGCGGGAGATTTTGTACAGGGTAAAAGGATTGATAAAGTGAAGATATAAATTATAGTTGACTTATATAAAATATCCCCAAATGAAATTAACTTACAAAATTAGTGCGAAACAAAAGACATTTTTTATAAGACTTCGAGTATCCTAATTTTGTTCAAAAGGTGCAAAGGGGTCTAAAAATGCATCCGAAACATTTTTGAAAATTCAAGAACAGTAAAAGCAAGTATAGTCCTTACCCATCTATTGTCAAGTCGAACGTTTCAAGTCATTCGTATCATGATCCTCATGATAGAACTGAAGTACGAGTATAATTGAACGTCATCAGCAAACATATGGACAGTACAATGTCTTATTATTTTAGGAATTTCGTTTACATAGAAGGAAAACAGTAGAGGACCGAGAAAGGAGGAGTGGAACACCCACAGGTACTCTAAGGAATGGTGACATATCATTTCCAACAGCTCCACATTGATGACTACAATTAAAGTACAGTTGGACGGCTAAAGACGAAAATCCAAAAGGGTATATGAACTTCTTGCAGAGAATGAAATGGTTTACTGTGTCAAACGCTTTTGAGAAGTCCAACAACGTTAGGAAAGTAGGTCGGTTTTCGTCGAAGTCTCGGCGTATACCATTGACAACAAGTAAGAGGGCAGTTTTACAACTTCTTCCTGCACGAAAAGCTTAAAACCATCTTCTTTAAAAGGCTCTTTTCGAATACTTTCGACAGAAACGATAGGATTGCTATTGGTCTAAACTCAGGATTGCTCTGATTTTTAGAATTAGGAATTAGAATTATTTTAGCCTTTTTCCAGGAAACAGGGTTAGTATCTGATTGATTGATTGATGTTATGTATCTTAGAAGCGCAGGAAGGAACAACTTCAAAAATTTAGGATTTATTTCATCCAAGCCTATTGCGTTCGATTTAACCGACAACAAAGCTTCAACAACGTCTTCATTGTCATTATCTTCAATACATTGGTCAGTAAACAGTTGTTGATCTTGATCTATTCACTGTGCAGCAACTGACACAAACTGTGAGTAAGAGCATTACAATCTACGTTCACAGTTGAACTCGACTGTAGTTTAGTAAGACCCAGTTTAAGTAGCTTTGCCAGAGAATTTTCCCAAACTGTGCTTCAGGATGAAGGAAGTTTTCATAGTAGAGTCGATTGGCAGCCTTAATATGAACTAACAACCAAGTTACGACGATTCTGATAAGTGTCTTAAAATACATGAAGCTTAAGTCGTTTCCAACGAGCATATGCAATAGCAATAACGATTCTGTATCAAAACGAATAATTCTCTGGTCTTTAGACAACACCAGTTATGTCTTCATCGTTAAATTAATAAATGGCAAAATAGAATTCTTGCACGGTTTTTTTTTCCATCAACTGGCAGCGAATCTAAAACGAATTGCATCCGAAACCAATGCCCTACTTAATCCATGTAGTCAGCTATATCAGAATGCAACTTTTTTGGTTACCAAAAAGCATTTGTAAATAGTCCCCACAAAAAATTGAACTTATTTTTCTAACACACTGTTTTTAATGAGATATTAACTCTTCATATCTTAATTGTCAACCCGAGTTTCCCTCCGATATATGGATGATATCAGGCTGAAAAATTGTGTCTAAAGGCCTAAGGGCGTAGTGTATTCTGTTGAAAGTTCAAAGAAAATATTTCGAGAGTAATTTAATTATGAATAAATTTTATTAGCAAACTTGCTGAGCTTGTTTTCTGAAAGAATTGCTAAAAATCGCATCCAGATACTACAATCAAATAAAATAATTAATCTAACTATATATTTCTATAACTTCCCTAACAATAATGCTCTTAGCTTCAATTTTAATCCTCCGTTGAAACAAAACATAAGCTGTTTCCGACATTATCTTCATCTAGGTGCTGTGTCGTCAAATACAACCTCACCGAGTTTTCTTTATTTACGAGCCCTTATCGAAGTAAGATAATTTATCCACCCTCCTAGGAGCAAATCTTACCTACCAAAAGATTTATTCGCCCTTCAAATGAAATTAATTGTGTTTTTCAAATGCCAAAAACTACATACGTATGTTTGTTTGTACCGAAACTAATCTAAAAGGGTCTTTTTCTTCAGCTTCAACATTGAACATGAACAAAGTTTCGTTTAGATTATTATTATGATTAGGACACACAAACGATGATAACGACGATGACAGTATAACAACCACGTCGCCAACGACAGAGATGTTCTATGTTTCTTCATCACTGATTTCATCCTCGAAGTTCGTTAGAGCATGAAAATAAACTACAGGATAAAAAAACAACAACAACCAGAGCAACATAAGCGAAACGTATTTTAATGATCTTCGTAATTATGCCAGTTTTGTGAGGATTCGCTTCCCATCAACCAACCAATCGGGTTCCTACTCACTTCCTTCATCTTCTTCTTGTTCCTTCAGGAACAACTAAAAAAAGGAACTCACGTCATCACGTAGCAGAATAGCACTAACGAAAACTTATGATCCATATACGAATTCATATAAACATATACATATACCTATGCCACAAAGTGTGAATGTATGAATTTTCGAAGCAAAACTGCTTGGGGCTGTGTTCATTAATCGTTGTCATTGCCTTTGCCTCCTTTCGCCGGTTTGTGTCATCCGACATAGTCCTGTGCAAATCGTTGTTCTGTCGTCATCCGAAATCAGCAAAAGCTCTACCACCAGCAGGGATTTATATTGTTTCAGTGTTTTTTTTTTATTCCTGTCGCATATCCTTAATGTTCCTTTTTTTGCAAACTAAAATGCCATAGGCATGCAAAGCGCAGATATACTAGAAAGTGTTGAAAATCAAAAAATCACTGAAACTCTCATAAATTAAAAAAAAAAACACACTAAACAAAAAATATTCATATACAAATACGTACCTACTCGCTGCATACATATGCCGGAAATTCAAAATCCTATCTAGCTCGTTGTATCTTTAAGCAGAATGTGTATCTGCATTGCAAATTAAATTTATTTATTTTTTTTACTCACTCTTCTAGTACCGGGGAGAATTTAAAAAAAATGCAAAAAATTGTATATTTGAAATCCAAACAAACAAAAGCTATTTTAAGAATCACACACCGCATTAAATTTATAATTTTTTCCATTGGAATTAATATAGCAGAGGTGAAAAAAATGAACGTTGATCTGACTTTTTTTAATATTCTTTGCTTAGTTTCATATATGAAATCAGTGATTGGATTATGCAAGAGGTTAATGTTAAAGAAAGGTAAAAAATTAAATAATTAAATTAATGTTTAAATTATACTTGTGGCACGATTCTGCTAAATTGGATATTTGGTAAAAATTCATTGAATAAATTTATCAAGACAATGATAATAATTCTACTAAATATTCTCTGTGCTGGAAGAAAACATTTCAAAACAACTGTGCTCCCAAAAAACATTTAAATTTTACCCTAAGAATAGTTAAAAATAAAATGCACGACTGGGTCGCACGAACTTGCTCTTATTTGACAGACTAGGAATTTTAAAATCGAATGTTATTAGAGAAAACTGTTCATAAGGATCAAATTATTTTTTAAATGCTTTTAGTAGTAAGAGACCAAAACAGAATGCTATCCAAATATGAATTTATGCTAGGACAAAAATTATAAGTCGTTGTAGTGGTTTCTTACAAAAAAGCTTTTATGTACAAACTTTTTAAAAGCTTTTTAAGAAAAAATTTTGGTACGCCAATTTCAAGTTTTTATTATTGTTCGAATAAAAATAAAATTTACAAAAAAAAAAAATATTGAGCCGTTTCTGAGATATCGAATTTTCAAAAAAAAAGAAAAAATAGATTTTTTTTTCAAAAATTCAATATTTATTTTAAAGCTTTGAAATGCAATGTGTTTTAGACTTTTTAGAAGCTTCTCTATCAAAATTTTCATTAAGATCCGTTATGTGGATAATGAGAAGTTCAAAATTCGAAAAAATGGTTCTATGGTAGGTACAAGCTGTAATATCTTTATTTCAAATTTTTTTTTATTAAATTAAAGATCGTAAAAATTAATTGAAAACAGACAGACAGACAGACATACAGACAGACAGACAGACAGACAGACAGACAAACAGAATTGCGAGTCCCACTTTTTTAGTCTTCGCTATCATCATAATGTCAACTTTGATCAAAATCTCGAGTTCGATTTTTTTTCCGAATGCATAACTTGCCTTATAGTACCTATAAGTCGCAAGTAAAAATCATATTATCCTATGTTGGGCGCCATTTTTCAGTTTTGTAAATTTATTGAATCAAAACCTTTTCCCTTGACACTATTTAGTTTTATTAATTTATGAAATTAGACATGTGTAACGCAGCGCTGCGTTAGCGCAATGCGTTGAAGCAGCAGCTGCGTTACGTGCGCTGATACATCAGTTTGTAACTCAGTGACGCAGTAACGCAATAGCGCAGTTCATCAACTCATCAACTCAATAATCGAATAGCGCTTTTGACAAGCGCAGCGCCGCGCTCCACAGACAAAAACCATTCAAGCAGATACAAAAAGCGCTGACTTCCTTGTAGCGCTCCCATATTTTTCACATTTTTGACGGAATTCAATAAAATTCCATGATGTAGTATATGGTATTTTTGCATTTTAAGGAAAAAAATGTTTTTATTGCAGAAGACTTATTGCAGCTTGTGGGTAACGTAGAAAAATATTTTATATACCAAAATAACCGCTGATTGTTCAAGAAAATAATAAAATTTTAATTTTTAAAATCGGTTAGAAAATGTGGGCAGAATTGTCAATTCTGCCTAGGATTTCTTATTTGATCTAACCAAGCCTCTTAACCATTTAAGTTGTATTACAACCTACAAATTTTTTTTTAATATTCATATTTGAGATATTTTAACCTATGCGTGGACACCTCAATCTTATAGATGGAAGAAGTATTTCTCTAGTTATAGTCAATAGAGTGCAGCAAAATCGAACATTTTGAAAATTTTCTTGCATGGAAAATAAAAAAATCGAAGAATTTTTTTTGTATTTTTTCCACATTAGATACTATAACGAAGCTTTTAGGCTATGCACTGCACAATGCACATGCATGTTGAATATATCAATATAAGCGCTTACTTGTTCTTAATTGAATGAAAGATATTTTGCAAAAATCCGTTAAAATGCCAAAAGTAATAAGTGATATCTAAAGCAAGCGTTGTGTAAAAAATACAACTCTTAGAAAAATGTATGTTGGACTGAGAGCTTTTCAATTTTCTTCATATATTTAGAAAATATATTGAATAATAATACAAAATAGTTTTAAATTTCTATGTTCAGGTTTTTGTATTTATTTGAATTTTTTCCACAATTAAGTGTGAGAACAAAAAAATCACTACTCCAGATTATTTTTACATTTTTTTCAGTGTAGTCGGGTAAAACTTGATATTTTTTTTCCATAAATTGTATGAATGTCTAATGTCTACAGTATTTTAAGACTTTAATCTTAAAGATCTGTATGATATTTTCGAAATAAAAAAATAGTTTATGAAACCATTTCTATTTCTTTTTTGTATGAAAATCGATTTTTTTCGTTTCAAATCCTTTCAACCAATTTTAGCGTATTTCCTGTCGAATTAACTGTAAAACTTTGTTCAGCATTATTTTAGAAGAGGATTGGGGCAATAAGTACGTGGTAATTTTGTTTCAAAATTCTGAAAATTTTCATCAACTTTTGAATTTTGAGTGATTTGAGTCGAATTGATT
This sequence comes from Philhelius festivus, assembly GCA_963931855.1. Lineage (NCBI taxonomy): Eukaryota > Metazoa > Arthropoda > Insecta > Diptera > Syrphidae > Philhelius > Philhelius festivus. The sequence continues at coordinate 231,907,015 of OZ007554.1, forward strand.
TTTGCGTCATTAACTCTTTAGTATGAAATTTTTTGTTATTTTGAATTTTTTTTTACACAGAAATAAAGTTTGACATTTCTCGTTTAAATATATACTTTAATAATTAAGACCTGAGAACTAATAATCAAGTTAGAAGAACTAGAAAGTATGTAAATCGGCATATTTTTAAGATTTTAATTAAATTTTAAATCAAAATTTAATTTTTATTGAAAATTTGAGAAAAGTCACCCTACCTCCTCTCCTGTTTCATATTTTCCAAAATGACCTATGACGCATTTGTAGAATAGCATTATTGCAATTAACTTGCATCTGTAGTTTTTTAAAATTGTAAAATTTTTCATCAACATTTGAGTTTAGAGTTCTTAAAATCGAATCGAAAGGAACTCCTTGCACGCTTTTAGTAAGAAAAACTTTGTCCCTCCTCAAAAATTTTTAGACCAGTATTTAGGAAAACATTCCATCTTTCATTTAAGATATTAATCTTGAAGATTGGACTATCAGGCCAAAAGATATAAGTACAAACGTCTCCACACCTCAAATGAAAAAAAAAAATTTTTTGAAAAGACACCCCCATTCTCACTCAGACTGTTTGGTCGACGATGAACAACTTGTGTGCGCTTGTGCGCTACGAAGTTTGTATGATGATGAGTTAACAAAATACAGCTGCGTTGCGCTGCGCTGTTTTGCTTCAAATTTCAAATGAGTTAAAACAAAAATTGCGTTATGGCGCAAACTGCGTTAATGCGCAAACTGCGTTATGGCGCAAACTGCGTTAACGCATTTCGCTGATACAGTGAAGTGCGCTTGAGTTAGTGTATCAACGCACCAATTTTTACTGCGTTACCCATGTCTAGAATGAATGCAAAGAGCAAGTCAAAGTTTTAATGAGCCACTGTAAGTTGCATTTCTTGTTTCCAAATTATATGCTCCTAGATTATTTGAAAATACCTCTCTACTAGTATATGCTTTATTTCAATAAATTTAAAACGGGTTAATTACGATATCCCGCTTTTTGTAATCCCGTTTTTTTAAAATCCCGCTTTTTAAAATCCTGTTTCTTATATTCCCGTTTTTTATAACCCCGTTTCTTATTACGACGTATAAACAGTGAGGTATGTAAGGGGGGCCATGCTGTCCCCCTAGAACCCCCCTGCTGGGTGCACTATAGGATTTCGCGTAGGTGCGAGGTTGGTTGTATGCAAAGTTTCTTTAGCACTTAAAAAATCTGGAAAATAACCAACATAAAATCAATAAGTCTTAGCTACGTATTCTAAAAAACGGGATAAGCGGTATAAGACGGGATTTTAAAAAGCGGGATTATAATAGAACGGGATTTTGAATAAACGGGCTTTTAAAAAGTGGTATTTAAAAAAACGGTATTATAGAGGGCGGTATCTTAAAACTTTTTTTGCGGGATTTTTGAAAAAACGGGATTCTGTTACGCTCTCATTTGAAACACTTTTCTAAGGGTTCAAAATAAAAACAAGGAAGAAGTAGAGGTCATTATGGCTCGTAGAGAGCCTTAAGATAGTCTCTCAACAATTTTTGTAAACGTGTTGGAAGGACTGTCAGTGAGTCAGTCAGTTTTTGTGATTTTTGAGGCCTTATATCTCAGGAACCGCTTATGCTAGAAAATTTAGATTTGGTGAGGCGTCTGTGCCTGACTAGTTCAGAAAATGTTGGGAATTTTAAGTTTCTGACTTCATTGGTACTGAAGATAGGAAGGGGTCAAAAATCAGCTGAGTTTGTTCCTGTAAAAAGGGTGTAGTGCCAGAACCGAGCGAACAAAGCGAATAACGATTCTTTAAGTATGCACTTATCCAATTTAAGAAGTTAGACTGGAATCTATTTGAAAAATAGATCAGATAATGGCTTTTGAAACTGGGTAATCTTCTAGTAGATGTGTGATATTTAACTTTGTATTACAGGAGGTGCATAATGTGGAGTTGTTTTAGTAAGCAGGTGTTGGTGAGTTGTTGAGTTGTGACCGTGTCTTACACGAAGAAAGTTTAAAAGTTTATATTGGCATTGGTTAGGATATCTAATAAATCATGATCAAGACCGTTTAATACATAATTTGAAAAAAAAAAAAAATTTAAAGTCTGTGCTAGAAGATCTTACAGCCAACAAGTCATGTTGACATGAAGAGATAATACATTTAATGATACATCAATCAGTTTTCGAAATTTTTTGGAGTTTATCTTACAAAAAGGGAGATAGTTAGAGACTTCATGCTGACATCCTGATTTATAAATTTCCAGGAATTTAGAAAAGTCACCACTATCAAGGGAGCAATTATTGTTTTTTTAAAGTACCGCATGTACTCTTGCACACTTCTGTAAAATAATAGGAGCGATTCCATTCATGTGTTGTCCAGCGTCAACCTTAATTTGGGTTAAAACTTGATCAATTTCAGAAGTTAAAATGTTCAAACTACCAATATTACGTTGGACTGTCAGAAGGTCTTGGGTTCAATTCTCAACCGCTGCGCACAAGTTTTTCAGGAGTGTACTGCTTCATGCGAGTAATGAAAAAATCCTCTTAGAGTATCTCTTGTGTTGCTCATTAGCAGTTCGGATTCGGCAAAAAATTGTAGGTCCTTTTCATTCCTGGTAGCGCGCACACAGGACTGGTTGAAAGTTGTAAGTCACTAGGTCCTGGCTTTCTTAGAGCTGTTGCACCACCAAATTTATTATTAAATTAATTTGCTCACCAAGAGAAATATTCGAAGTACTAGCTACGGAAACGGATAGAAAATGTCTAGTAAAAAGATAAGATATAACTGAGAGACTAGAAGATGATATGCCATTGTGACGCATTAGATTAAGAATGCCTCTTTTATTTATTCCATTATGTGTTCTTGCTACTATTTGGTTCTTTCTGTTCTTTTAATCATATAATTGTAGAAAATAGGCAAAAAAAAAAACGATTCTCATTGACAAAGATTACCTCAAAAGAAAATGGTTCTTGATCAATATGGCCACACCTTAAGAAGAAATTTGATTACCATTATTCAAACTGGCATGGAGTCGTAGACGATGTCTACCAAAATCACTCTATGCATATGCTTTGGGTCTACGATATGAATTCGAATATCCCTTAATTCCCTTTGCTAATGATTGCAATATAATATCATTCACAATGTTCCGCCCTTGTTCCATGGTATTCCCTTTCAATCGTAAACTCTCCATGACATAGCCCTGTCTTAAAAAATTGTGAAGCAACAACTTCTGAAGAACTCGAAATGCAACCGCACTCCACAAGTTTCATCTTCTCCACTTTGCTACCCGTGTCTCCCTTAATATTTACAACTTCTACTAAATGGAGTCCCATTTACTTTTAACAATTCTCAAAATCCAATTGAGAATATTGAATTTTAATCGGGATAAGAAATAATAATACAAAAAAAGAGGAAGACATTTAGGTTAGATTTTTATTTCAATTTTGTGATGCGTTCTATCCGAATTCGTTGGGGGTGATGTAGTTCAGTCGTATCTTTTTATTCACCACCCTGGGTAGGTAATAGGTTTTCAAGGAGTCTTCGCCTCGATCTCTGTAGTTTCTTCGAACTCTAGAAAATTTATTATTTATATCGAAGGCGATATCCTTTCAGCTATTTTGCTGTTTGCATTTTTCATAAATTTAAGAGCATTTAATTTTCCTTTTTGGCCCGTTTCGCATTGGTACTGATGGTTTTCGTTTATACATATATTTAAAATCGCATGCATTCTTTTACTCCATCATAAAGTTTTATATTTGTATTTTTTTTTTTAATAATTCAGGTGATTTTTTTTTTTGCAGATGATATTCAACTGCGTAGCAACATCCACACACTTAACCAAGGATCAATTCCAGTTGAGTACATCTCCGCCAGCAATGGCATGGCACATCAGGGCAAAATGGCAATTGTGGAAATAATTTGTTTTTATGAACCAGCACACAAATTCTGGTGAATTATTGATAAATTTTCCAGTCGAGTAAATGTGACAGGGTCTCTTGTGTTCGACGACGAATTCGGGTTGGCGATGGTGATGGCGATGAGGATGGCGACCAAAATTGAACGAATGAATAAAAATTAAAATTCAGAAAAAAAAACGAATAAACACCCCTTATCCTGGTCAAACAGTGTGTTCCGGTTTTGTGTGTTTTTTGTTTTTTATACGACTACAAATTTGCTCAGGTAGGTGGCTCGAATGATATTTTTATATAAAATAATTTTTATTTAAATATTGATTTTTATTAAAAAGGTTTCACTTTTAGCTGGACTCTTTGGTGGCACATTAATGTGTCGCAGATATATATGTAAAAAAATATTTATACCTCTTATATTGTTACATTTAAAAAAAATACATAATTTTTGTTTTAGTATATTTTAGTATTATCCTCTCTCCCGCTATAAAAGTGTGCTCCATTTTTTTTGTCAGTTATCATGCCGGGTGTGAATATATTATATTTGTATGACATTCCTTCATACATACATTCAATACTGTGTGGCGTAGATAAGTGTAAACTACAATTTCCAGGTGGGTATGGTTGTTCAAAAATTGGAATGCCACACGATTGTTGCAATGACGTGTCAACTTAATTGACGTTGCCTTTCCTGCAAATATTTTAACTGATAAAACTTTGAATGTGTGTTTATTTTTTCGAGAAAAAAATAAAAAAAAAAAAAATAACAACGAGCAAACGTAAAGCAATTAGAGGAGCACCGGTGTATTCGTCCCCTTATCATTCTCTCGCCCCGTGTGCTATTGATAACGACTGGACGGAGAACTGATAAGGGCTCGTGTCACCATTTAATCATCAGTGAGAGAGGAACTTATATTAAATATTTTTTTTTTTGTGAATATATCTAATCGAGATCGTGAAGATGTCAACAATTGAATTTTAAGGATTTAAATCCCTCACTAACAAAATGCATGAACTATTATCACTTTACAGAATGTAGGTATACATGTTTTATGACCCCGTTTAATAATTAAAAAATAACTCTCCTGTTCTTACTACCATTACAACCCATCCGCTGTTACAGAGTTATAAGGCTGATCCTGGCAGCAAGTAGAGGGGGTTCAGGCTACGGCAGCGTCTCATGCTAGCTACTTCTTAATATAAAACGAACATCTTTTACTTTTTAATTTTACATATATTTATTAGCCTCATATTTAATCCAATAATACATTGTTTTATTAAGTTATGACTTAGTTAGCTCTTTCTTATGAGAAGGCCTGCGGGAGAATCTCCTGTACTCTTGACTTTTGTAATTCAGTAGTCAGTATTTGATATAATAACAAGTAAAGTATTGCTGGTTTTTAAGTTACTGCTAATAACACATTTCACTGTTCATCCTACCTCGATGTATGAGGGAGTGGAGTTCTTGCTACCTCAGTAAAGCGAGTTCAAAAGTAAAGTTACCCAAGTAACATCGTTGGAGTTAAATGTTATTTAAATGTTCTTAAATTGCTCTGAGAGAGTTAAATGTAAGGCTTTAGCTCTACTGCACCATTTAAAATAGCTCTTTAACAGAACAAGAATTTTTAAAAGTATTATTTAAGAGCTGCAAGCTATATCATCAAGCATGTTTAAGAAAATGGCGAATATCTAAGAATTTTTATTAAAAAAAAAAGAAAACTATTTACAGTGATGTGATAACTGAATTTTGAAAAGAATCATGAAAAACACAGAAGCTTTACCCAAAAAAGTGCACGAGCAAAATAAATATTTTTTTTCTGAAGTTCAAAATTAAAATTAAAAAAATTTAATATCCACTTAAAACAAATTATTTTAGAAGGGCGTTGTAATATTTCGAAGTACAATATCAACATTTCTGATAAAAATGAAATCGCACTTAGAAATCACCCCACATTGAACGTAGATATTATGACTTTTAATTATTACCCTTACTCATTATTCTATTTAAATAAATGTTGATGCTAAGATGACTAACCAATAGAAATATGTAATAATTTCTATTCGTGTTCAATAGTATGATTTGTATTTACTAATACTAATAGAAAATATAGTTTATAACTCCTCGTAAAAGCACGCGGCTCTATGGCAGTATTTTAAGGTGTATATTAAAGCTTTCAGCTAACAAAACATACTTACAAGCACTATTAAGGAGCTAAAAAGTGCTCTCAAACTCAATGAATTAGCTGGAAGTGGGCTCGATTTTTGCTCTAAAGGTGGATCTGGAGCGTGTTTTAGAATAAACGAGCTCTAAGATTAGCTCTGAAAGCGCTTTTCAAGCATTAGTACAGCTAAAAATTTTTCTTGGGTAAAGTTAGGGGGAGGGTCCAGGGTGTTGGTGGTCCTCCGGACGATTCGCCCATATACTGTACCTAAAAAAGATACCACCATGGGTACTTCCAATCACTAGTCTACCATAAATAAGTAATCCTATTGACTTAACATGAAAATTTAGAAAAAAATTAAGGAAACAGATTTAACTGTGCTATCTATAATCGGTAATGCAATAACAGGTACTGTTGATAAATTCTTTTAGTGATTTGTCTAACCAAAATATAGACCATATCTACAATAGTACAGAGGTTTTTTTTTAAAAAATTTAAAACCGATTTTGAGATTGTATAAGCTTATTCTCAACGATTGTATGGCAGGTACCATTTTTATTTAAAGTTACAAAATTTAAAAGAAAATCCCATCTTGGAAATGATTTAAGACCTTTAAAAATCAAGCCTCTATATTAGGTCTGTAATAAGGACAGTTTTTTTTTTTGAAAATTCTGATTCGGGGTCACATTGCAAAAGCCATTCCGCCTGATGTATTGCTCTATTTATGCAGCCAAGGGCTATTCCAGGATAGAATAACGGTTCAGCTAATCTACCACGATGAACATGTCTCAGGTTTTCCCAAAGGAGAGGCCCTTACTGCAAAGCGATTTTTTTCTTAGAATATACCCAAGAAACTCGCCTTAAATATTATGTACGAATTAAGAGACATCCATAAAAGTTGACTCAGATATGTTGAGTGCCTTGGCCGACTAACATAGCTTTTAAAGAAGTAATCTTAAAGAAGAAACAGTTAGGGTGATCCAAAAAAAGAAAACAACAAAACTAAAACAACTATATGAGTGAATTCTAGTAGGTTAAGTGTAAAGTTTTTTTTAAGTTATTTTAAGTAGTTTTGGCTTGTAAATTTTAAAAATAAGAAATAAAATAAAGAGAAGTAATAAATAAATAAGAAAACAGATAGACAGAGCTATGTAATCTCCTCTTTGCCAATTTCAATTTAAATCCAAATTTTGAATTTGTTAAAAAATCCAATATGCTCTTAAGTTCCTATGTATATTGCAAGTAAAATGGATTTTTTTGATAATGTGAAATTTTTCCAACAAATTGAAAACAATATTTTTTTTTTCAAAAATCCAAAAAAGATATTTTTTTTTTAATTTTGATATTCAATAATTTTCAAATATTTTCGAAATGTATGTATGAAAAAACTTTGTTAAAACCGGTTATGCTAATAATGAGAAAGTCAAAATTCGAAAAAAAATAGTCTATAGTACGTAGGTGCCGTCGGTAATGTTTTAATCTTATATATTTTTTCTTGTGATATACAAAGGTACTATAGGGCAATTTCTGCATTTGGAAAAATATCGAACTCGAGATTTTGATCAAAGGTGACATTACGATGATAGCAAAGACTAAAAAAGTGGCTCTCACAATTCTGTCTATCTGTCTGTATGTCTGTTCGACTACAGCCTAAACGGCTCGTCCGATTTTGATTAAACTTGGTAGATATCGTTCTGATTTTTTCCCCCTACATGTTTTTTTCTTTTTTTTAAGACCAAAAATAACGGTACCTGCCATACGATTTTTTTCGAATTTTTATAAATATTTTTTTCTCTTAAAAACTGTGCGACAAATTTAAAAACGAAAAATACAAAAAAATTTCATTTAGTTAAAACTAGGTAATGGTTAAAAAAAAATCTGTAAAATGGTTATTGAGGGTACCCCCATTGAACCATTTATTTTTTATTTTTGATTTTCTCAAAAACAGTTCCACCGATTTTGATCAATTGTTTTGTCGCTTAAGCTCCGCAAAAACTGAAATAGAATTGTGTACTCAAATTTCCCAAACAAATTTTTTGAACTTTAAAAAAAAACTTAAATTGTTTTTTCAAAACTCAATATTTCGAAAATCCCAAGCTCGATTTTTTTCAAAATTGATAAATAAAAGTTTCTTAATATAATCTATGAGACGTAAGAAAATAAATTTTATTTTACCTAAAAATAAATACAAACAAATTTAAAAAAAAAAATGATTTTCAAAAATCGTATTTTTCTCGAAAACGGTACCTAGAATTTTGATAAAATGTTTTTCGTTCCAATTAATTTGTATGATCTTTAATTTAGTAAAAATAAATTTGAAATTAAGATATTACAGCTGGTACCTACCATAGAACCATTTTTTCGAATTTTGAATTTATCATTATTGGCACAACAGATTTTAATGAAATTTTTTATAAAGAAGCTTCTAAAAAGTTTAAAAAACATTGCATTTCAAAACCTTAAAACAAATCTTTTTTGAAACTTTGAAAAATTCGATATCTCAAAAACGGATCAATATTTTTTTTTTGTAAATTTAATTTTTATTCGTACATTAATAAGCACTTTAAATTGGCGTTCCAATTCTAATTCCAATTCCAATTGGCGTTTGTATATAAAAGCTTATTTTTTTAAGAAACCACTACAACGAATTATAATTTTGTTCTTGCATAAACTAATTTTTGCTTAAAACACATGGCATCCTGTGCTTAGCTGCAACTTCTAAAGGAGTTATTTTAGTCATTTAAAATTTAAATGAATTTTATCCTTATAGACAGTTTTCTCTAATAACATTCGTTTTTAAAATTCCTAAAATTCCTAGTCTATTACATAGGAGCAAGTTCGTGCGACCCAGTCGTGCATTTTATTTGATTTGCGACTTTCTCATTAACGGCTCTCACTATTTTAACCAAAATTTTTTAACAGCCCCCTTAAATTTAAAATAATATCGTGTATAAAAATATTCTTAAAAAAGTTTTTGGGTTTTTTTGAAAAACATTCATTTCTTTTTTTTTGAAAAATCAATATCTTCAAAACGTTTTGAGATTATTTTCTAAAATCTATATTACTCAATACTTAAAATTAGTATCCCAACTTTTTTCTTGAAAAAATTTAAAGAAATTTCTTATATAAAAATATAATTTAATAATAAAACGATTTTTAAATCTTGTTTGAATTAATTCATAATCTTCTAGAAATCAGACGGCAATTTTATGCATTTGAACATTTTTATCTCATTAAATCTATGTTTTATATTTATATTGCAGCCATCTAGGCTGAAGTCTAACAGATATACAGAATTGCCAAAACAACTACATATTTTCGTTTTCTTCATCGAAGGCATAACTTGCAATAAACTACCTTTATATCGCAATTAAAACTCAGAGGATGTCAAGTTTGACTAGTATCAAGTACAGCGATCAGAAACTAAATGTATTTATCACAAATCAAAGTCAATTTTCCTGTTTTAGACAGATAAGTAAAATATTAAACAAAAACATTGTCCATTTGCGAATGCACCTTACAAAACAGCAAGACTAAGTCTTACAGAACCTCACATCAATTGGACCAAAGGTTGACGAAAAGCTTGCTTCAATAACAAAAAAAAAAAAAAATTTACATATGCCAGATGTATTTCAGATGCAACTTCTGTGGAAATAGTTCGATAGATCAATGATGATCGATACGCCGACTTTTTATTCTAACAACATGATACTCCCTTATACGTCTCTCAGAGGCTGAGAAACTCTGATTTGAGCAGAAATAAATCACAATTTTCGATGGGCCATCTAGAAGTCCTGATTTTATTCCTATTGGGATTCTCTGCGAAATACTGGCGATGCATTTTTATGTAAATGGAACGGAATTCAATAACGTTCAATGGCTTTGAGAAAATTGATTACGATTAGCACGGCAGAACTGGAATCAATGTCAAGGTTTATATAGGAATTGTATGCTTTATGTGGCAATAATAATATGTCTGAGCAAAGGTATTGAAAAATTATCAATCAGTTATTGAAAATAATTGTACACTGTGGCGTATACGTACTTTTAATGCATTTTAGTGTACATTTATGTTTTCTTTTTAGATTTGGTTTTTCAAGATTGATATTATCAAGAGTTAGGTGATAATCTATTTCTTCTCTAAACAGAGCCTGAATTACGCTGTGAATATAAATGTACGACACCGTACTGTACAGCACAGTTTAGTACACTTAACGTATTAGTTAAGGTAAGTTTGACCAGAGTTGGTCCATTGTGATACCACATGAATCTAGAGATTTTTCTGTTGAATCATTTGGAGCAACTTATGAAGCGAGAGAGACTACAAATGTCTATATTATTTAGATCACTAAATTCCTGGAAGAAAAATTTTACAAGATGGAGCTTACGTCTATGGGATAGAGTAAGGCATGTACATAAAAGATGAGGAATTGTCCTATTGACTCATAATGAAAGAACTCTTGTTATAGAAACTCTTGGCAGGTTGTTCTCATGAATATTTTGGCAAAGCTTCGAATAAAATGGACAAAGTTATAGGCAGAATGTAGTTGTTCAAGTTAATATGTTTAACTACGCGTTGAATAAATACAAACCCCGAACGCACAGTATCCGCAGTCTCAATTTTGAAGTAAGACACACATACGACGGAAAATTCTACCCAAAGATCTTGACAGCTTCTTCACGAACATAGATGGACCGTCGTCGATATTTATTTATCAAAAGGGTGTAAAGTTTCATATCCAATTTTATTTTATATTAAAATTAGCTATGTCACCAATCAAATTGTAAGATATCAATCTATCCTTAAGACATAGTTCATTAACGAAATTAGTTCTAAGCTTGTACTTGAAAGTTAGTTAAATCCTAAGGATATACTATATGGTTCGATCGATTTTGTTTAAACTTGGTAAAAAGCGATTTTAATTTTTCATCCCACACTAAATTTTATAAATATTTTTTTTCACAAAAACTTTTCTACAGATTGTTTAAAAAAATCAAAAACTTTCATTGAGTTAATGCTACATATTGTGCAGCTACTGGAAAGAGATTGTTGAAAAGAATAGAGCAGAAAAGGTTCCAGAATTTTACAGAGAGAGCTGAACGAACTAAATCCCGAAATAAGTACAACTACAGTACAACCTACAGTACAACCTAGCGACAAAAACTATTTCCACGATCGGTACTCCTTAAATGCCATCTCAACCATTTTTAAAACAAGAGAGGAGCTTATTTGGTTAAATTACCGTCCATATGGTCCCAAAGGAAACACGGAGTGCACTCTTTGCAACCACAGAGCAACGGAAAACGTACTTCATTTGCCCATTTTATCATCAATCCGATGTGCGCATTGGGGAAAAAGCATCCTCAGCCTTAATGAAGCTACGGAAGTTTTAATTGGATCAGACTGGAATGTTCTAAGTAGGTTTGTAAAATCCTCGCAAAGATACAGAAAACAGATATTGACTGAAATCCTTTTAAATTGTTTTTTAACCATAAATTCATAAGTTCCATTTTATAATTATCTTCAATTATGTAAATTAAATTAAAATTAACCTAAGTTAAATTATTAGCTGACGGCAAAAGCCCATGCTTTAATATTGTGAAAAATGAAAACAAAGATCATTTAAAATTGATAAATAAATCGCATTTCTTCTATTTCTACTTAATACTAAAAAATGGTTATTAATGGCACCTCCACTTGAACCATTTTTTCGTTTTTGATTTTCTCCAAAACGCTACAAGCGACTTAAATCATTTTGTTCATGCTAAAGATTCCCAAAAATTTGAATAGTATTGTGTATTCAAATTTTCAAAAAATGTCAATGTTTGATTTTTTTTACTTGACAATTAAAAGTTTAAATATTTTTCAAATTCAAAGTTTATTAATGCATTTTACAAGATTTTTATTTTAAGTAAAAATAACGGTATCCACTATACTAATGTTAAAAACGATTTTCGAAAATCTTATTTTTTTTCGAAAACGGCGGCTAGGAATTTGATACAATTTTTTTTCCTTCAATTAATTTTTACGATCTAAAATTCAGTAAAACAAATTTTAAAATTAAGATGTTACAGATTGTACCTACTATATAACCTATTTCTCAAATTTTGAATTCCTCATTATCGACATAACGGATTTTAATTCAATTTTTTATAGAGAACATTTTAAAAAGTTTGAAAATTATTGCATTTAAGAACTTGAAAAGAATGTTTTTTGAATTTTTGAAAAAAAAAAACATTTTTTTGGAAAATTCGATGTTTCAAAAACGGGTCAGTATTTTTTTTTTTTAACTGAATTTTTATTCGTACCATTTGGCATACCCAAGTGTTTTTAAAATTTTGTATATAAAAGTTGAATTTATAAAGAAACCGCTATAAGGACTTTTTGTTCTTGCATAAATTCATACTTGCCTAAAAAATCTCATGGCATACTGTTTTTAACTCTCACTACAAAAAGAGTCAAAAACAATAATTGTATTCTTTAAACAGTTCCCTCTTAATTTTAAAAATTCTTAGTCTATTACATAAAAGCAAGTTCGGGCGACACAGTCGTGCATTTTATTTTTTCAACCATTAGCGAGTTTTTACTAAAGAATTCTTTTTGATATTTAAAACAAAGTCTGTAGATAAGGCTTTTTGAAATAATTTCAGATAATGAGCCAAGCCGTTAAAGCTGATCAAAATCTCGAGTTGGATTTTTTTTACGAATGTATACGTTGCCATTATAGTACTTACGTATATATCGTGTAAAAACTATTGAGCTATTAACTTAAGGTATGGGAATAACCATTATCAAATAATACATCGAAATATTATTGGAATTACTTAAAACATTGCAGTAACTAAGTTAAATATTCAAAATCGTTCAAGATGGTTTCGAGAAAATTCAAAAAAAAAAACAAGCTCATTCTTCATTGTATGCCTAAGACAAAAATTGGAATCAGGTAATAACTTTTTGTTCCAAATTTGAATGACATCCGTATAAGCATTTAGGCTTTGCTCAAGCTCGATGTAGACGTAGAGTGGACTTATGGACATATTGAAGCTCATACCGATGACGGATGGTTTGCCAAACCCAGTTTTTGGAATGTTAATTTTGATAAAAATCCTCGATATTTTTTTTAACATGAAGCCAATAGTTGGCATTTATAGCGATTTCAGATTCTTGCAATGCAAAAGCTTACTACCAAGGAGCGCATAGTGCAACCGATGACAATTGGTTAGGCTAAAACTAGTAAATCTAGATATTATTTTTTATCGAGACTTAAGCATGCCCTTTAAACAAAGTAAAAATGTTGTGTATATGGCAAGAACTCTTTAAACGAAATCTTGTTCAAAAACTAGAACAAACTATGTACTTGATCGTACGAAAATGCTCTTGTGGTTCAAATCTATATCATCTATTGAAGATGTATGGTAATGGATTAACTTAAAATATAAAAGTACAATAAGTTGAAAATAACCGTACATGAAATTTTGTCAAATTACTTGACGATGATAGTGACGACGTACAAAATGTCTATGTACATACCTAAATGGCCAAATGACTTTTTTAAATCTTTGGGCTTCAAGTTTTTTTTTGATTCCATAGAAATGTGCTTAACTATAAAAATAAATAAAGGTATGTCTACCATAAAAGGGCTTTTTGAATTTCGGTTTTCTCTTATTGATTTTGATCAACATTTTGGAAAATAATTTAAATATTTTTTTCGTATACAAATTTTCAAAAAAAAAAAAAAACATTTTATTACATATTTGAAAAAAATCAAATTATTTGTTTGAAAATTCAGTATACTTCAAAATTGGCTCAGCAAATTATGTTTAGCAATATTTTTAGAAGGTCATTCATAAGCACTTAAAAATACCTACCACGTTTTATACAAAAAAAATATTTTTATGAGTTTTCCCATAGAGACTTCGAACATTTTGGCAGGTGATTGTGGCCCTTTTGTCGAAGCTGCATTATCAAATTAGCCACACTTTATTAAGTATGTTTTGCCAAATCAAAATTGTTTTATAAAAGTGGGTCATCTGTTCGAGGAAGATACTCGTATTACGCGTTACACCCATTTTACAATCCACATAATCATCCTTCTGGGAAGACTATTCGCAACGTGGAGGGTAAGTTTGCATCGACAGATTTAGTGAACAATTCCCCAATACCTGTATGTCAAGAAAACGTAAGATCCGACGAGGCCCTTAATTTGGAGCTGCGCGCAAAAATTTTGCATTTTGTAGACCGCAAATTGGTGAATTTTGCGTCATGATTTGGATCTCCAACAGGGCAAACTTCAACTGACCCAAGAGCTCAGAGTAATTGATCATAGACGACGACGTGTGTTCGCTTACTATTCTCTCGAAAAAATGGAAGTTGATTGCATTTTGGTCAAAAAATCATATTCAGCGACGAAGCCCATTTATGGATCAGTAGGTTCGTGAACAAGCTAAATTTACGCATTTGGGATGATCAGATTCCAGACATACTCAACCAAATTACAATGCATCCAGAGAAAGTCAGTTTTTTAGAACGACGTTGGCCAGGCCATCACCACCAACGTCGAAGGCTATTGCCAATTTATTTTGGCTCGAATTAAATGATATCTATACCGATGGCATTTAGTTCTAATATGACGGGCGCTATGTGCTACACAGCCCATATAACAATGGAAATTCATGTAAGTTGCTTGTTCATGTAAGAAAATATGACAAAAAATTGTTTGTTCATGTAAGAAAATATGACGAAAAATTCCGATATAGGTATTTAAGAATGCATTTGGGAAAAAATGGAACTCGCGATTTTTTCCATAAGCACTACTCATTCGAAGTAGCCAGTTGCACTCCTCCCCTCAATCAGATCAACCGTGATACCCGTTTCGCTAGGATGCTCATCAGTTCACCCTCGAGCCTAATTTTAGTCGTATCGTCGTACAGAGATTCATTTTTTCACGATTATGGAATAATTAACCCGGGACGGTTTTCCCTTGTCATTTCAATTTGCAAAAATTCAAGACCAATGTTCATCGACACCTCCTTTCGCTCCTTTCCTAATTTCCTAATCGCTATTGACCGCATTGACTCTGGCTAAATTTTGGTTAACAAAATTTTTTAAAGAACTTATTATAGAAACTTTTTTTGATTTTCGATTTTCTTATTAACCAACTCTAAAGATTTTGACCAGCATTTTTAAAAAGAAGCGACTTGGAATTTAAAATAATATTGTATACGAAATTTCAAAAAAAAAATTTGTTTTTTAATTTATGATTTTAATTAGCTTTTGAAATTATTTCCTAAGATTCATATTATTAAATACCTTTAATTGACATCCAATTTTTTATTAAAAACATTTAAAAAAAAATTCTTATATACAAAGATAATTTAATAAAAAAATGATTTTTAAACATCGCTTCATGAGTTTTTTTTTTGTGTAAAAACTAATTTCGTTCCGCTCTCCCAATTGAATGTTCGTAATGTTAAGACAAGGAGACAGGCTTTAAGACTTACATAATCCAAGAAAGACGCTCATTTGGTAACATTTTTCTAAATTTAATGAAACTCAAAGCGAATTCCAAACGTCCTTACCAACATTGAGTTTAGAAGGGTTTATCCTCACCCAGTTAGTTCATTCCAACCAGTATGTCCTTATGGACTCTTCTTACGGAACGATTGTAATTGCACAAAATCAAGGAACTTAAAAAAATCTAAGAAAACTATGCAAAAATTAAAAACCTCCCAAAAACTTTCCATCGTCTGACGAAGCCCAACAAAAAAGCCTCAACATTCTTTAAATAGACATAATCAAGGAATTTCTTTTCAAAAATGTTTCATACCGAACTAAATATCTCATTCTCTTCTCCTTTTGCCACTTGTCGTCTCTTGTGTTAATTTTGAGGATTCACGGAGGCGTAAAACGAACCACTACTAATGTGGTTAAATGAGAATGATTTGAACACCTCTGGGAAAACTTGAGCCCACTCCGCCACAGCCTCGCCACTCTAGAATCCAGATAGCATCACACAGAGGACGGAATTAATCTTGTTGCTCTGCGAAAGTCCCAAAAGAACACTTTTTCATGGCAAGCCTGTGATCCAAGCCAAGCATCCATCCAAGGACGCTGCCTTCATCGTCATCGTCGTCGTCGTCCCCGCAGTTTGGCATCCTTCATCTCGAAACATCGAAGCAGCCATATACAAGGGATTTTGGTGTGAGAAACGAGTCGGAGGCCGTACACTTTTGCACCGGATATGCCTGAGCTTAGCGAGTTTTCCCCAAGAAAATAAAAAAAACACACATAAACGAAGGAACTTCTTTAGCAAATTGAAATGTATATAATGTATGAGCGAAGAAGCCTGTAGGACAGAAAAGATACTTGTATCAATTTCTATCGCTTGGCCATAAAATAGTTTCAGATACAGATACTCAAGTCTACTACTCCGCCTCGCCAAAAACACCTCCGACTCTCCCTAACGAGAGGCAAAAGAATACAGTAAATTCTTGTTCAAGAGTTCTTTTAGGGTTCCCTCAGTTTTTCTTCTTGAGTTTTCCGTGAACACTCGCATTTTTTTTCATCCATTTCTGGTCCTTGTTCAAGGACCTTGTCGGAGCAGAGATGAGAAGAGAATCGAATCGAATCACCTGGACGAGGCAATGTGAAGGACGAAGTTATTATTATTGAACTTGTTCCTAGTAGAACCATAAACAAACAACCAATGGCACTCTAAACACAAGGAGAAGACATTTTCAAAAAAAAATCGAAAATAGTGAATAAGGAGACACATCCTGCGAGGGAGCCACAAGTGAAATAAAATTTCAATTTGTGAAATTCCATTTCTTTTTGAATTTTTCGTCTTATTTGCAATCCTCTTTGCGGATACCTGGTCCTTCTGCTTCTTCTGCTGCGAGGGGCTTTTCCGATGCTCTCCATTCGTGTTGTCGTCAACGTCCTTCCTTAGTTATGTATGGGAAGATCTTTATATTTCGGTGGCTCCTGGGAATGAGCTCCTGATTATAGGTTCCACCATAAGATATCACCTTTCGGGGCACACAGGGCAGATATCCAAATGGAATTGGATTAAATAATAAATGGATCTTAGTTGAACTTTGATGCTAGGGACAACACGTTCCCTGGTAATAATTTTTAATTTGACTAATTCGTAGGTAAGTTCGGACTACTTAGAGAAATTCGTGTTTTTTTTTTTTAAATTAAGGGAAAGAGGATTATGAGACTTCAAAGTAGATGGAAAAACATTTTGGTAAAATAACATGTTTTTAAGAGTTATGTATTCATATTCATGTCCATTCTATGGGAAAAACACGCCAGCGTATGATTACACAAAAATAAATATTTTAATGAAAATTCACAATATTTTCATTTGCTCGATTGACTTGGTTAAGCAATCATTATTTGATTAGAAAGCTAGTTAATGAAAGTATATAATAGGCACATATATTACCGAGCCTAGTGAAATGCACGGAAGACACTAAGGTACTGAGTTTGAAGAAAATTGGTTTGAGGTCCCTACCATTAGTAATGACAGAGAAATTGACCTTAACATGGGTCAGGGTACACCAAAGTTAGCCTTTTTACTTGCGATATATTAGGTACTATAGGGCAAGTTCTGCATTTGGAAAAAAATCGAACTCGAGATTTTGATCAAAGTTGACATTACGATGACAGTGAAGACGAATAAAGTGGGTCCAACAATTTCGTCTGTCTGTCTGTATGTCTGTACCTCGATCTACAACCTAAACTACTAGAGCTATTTTCTTCAAACTCGGTACTTAAGGGTCTTCGGTAATTCCCTAGAGGAAAAATTAAAATTTTTTTTTAGCTCCAAAACTAACGGTACCCCCCATACACCCGTAATGCAAAATCTTCTTTATCTCGAAAACGCCTCTAACAATTTTGCTAAAAAAAATTAGGTGTCATATTATGGACATGTATTTGAACATTTTTATCTCATTAAATCCATGTTTTATATTTCTAAATTGTATTTTAAATTCTGAGATATAAAATTTTCCAAAAAAAGACTTTTTTCCAAAAATTCAAAAAATATTTTTTTTTTAAGTTTTTAAATGCATTTTTAAATGCAATGTCTTTTAAACTTTTTAGAAGCATCTCTATGAAAAATTTCATTAAAATCTGTTATGACGATAGTGAGAAATTAAAATTAGACAAAATGGTTCTATGGTAGGTACAAGCAGTAATATCTTAATTTCAATTTTTTTATCATAAAAATAAATTGAAATAAAACAAATTTTATCAAAATTCTAGTCACCGTTTTCGAGAAAAAAAAACCATTTTTAAAACATTTTTTTAACATTTGTATGGTAAGTACGTTTATTTTTAGGTAAAATAATTTTTTTTTTCTCACATCTCGTAGATTATATTGAGAAACTTTTATTTATCAAGTTTAAAAAAAAAATCTAGCAATTGGTTTTCGAAATATTGAGTTTAAAAAAAAATTGAAACTTTTCTTAAAAAGCAAAAAAAAATATTTTTGAAAATTTGAATACACAAATCCGTTCAAATTGCTTGGGAGCTTTAGCATAAGAAAACTTATCAACATCGGTCCTACCGTTTTTGAGAAAATCAGAAACAAAAAAAAGGTTCCATATGGGGCGTACCCTCCATAACGATTTTTCCAAATTTTTTCAACCATTATCTAGCTTTAACTAAAAAAAACTTTTTTGTATTTTTATTTTTTAAATCTGACGAAAAGTTTTTGAGAAAAAAAAATATTTATAAAATTTCGGAAAAAAAAAATCGTATGGCAGGTACCGTTATTTTTATTCTTAAAAAAAAATTAAAAATGATATCTATCAAGCTTGAAGAAAATCGGCGGAGCCATTTAGGCTGTAGTCGAACAAACAAAATATCGAGACCCACTTTTTTCGTCTTCGCTACATCGTAATGTTAACTTTGATTAAAATGCATAACTTGCCTTATAGTACCTATAAGCCGCAAGTGAAAATCAACTAAAGATGCGTTGTTACATTTCTGTTCTCAAATATTTGTAAGCGTTGATGGGAAAAAAAATACAGCTGCATTATTTTGTGATAATATATCAAAAGCTTTTGATATGGATAATGATACAATATTGATTGGTAAACTTGAAAGTACTGAGTTTCGAGGTTTCACAAGTGATTGGTTAAGATCATATTTAAATTTAGAATTCAAAGAGTGAAATTTGATGATGGGTCTTGTGAATAAAAAAAAAGTTAAAGCTTTTTTTGGAGGAAGCTAAAGCCAACTAGTCATAGCTTTTACTAGCAGCTAAAGCTAGACAGTACTAGCTTAAGCTTTGTTTTATGTGAATAAAAAAATGATAACGCTAAATAGCTTATGCTGGAAAATTCTAGCTTAAGCTTCGTAATTTAAGGTGTTCGTTTTTTATTCACATGTTTCGGCTAGTTAGCTTTAGCTAAAACTGGTACATGTATGACCAAAAGGAAGGTTTTTTGCCTCAATTTGTTATCTGTTCTACAGGGCAACTATTGGTCTCGGCTAAAAAATGTTTTTAACATTTCGTATGTCAGTTTCTGGGTCTATACGTTCACAGTCCTATTTTTTGAGATATTCCCTTATGTTTAATTAACAACTCGCACAAGTTAATACTGAAAATAAGAACTAGTCAAAGCTTTCTAGACAGGTCGAAAAAATCTTGAAATTTTTGTAGCTTTAACTATAATATTCTAGTTTAAGCTATTTTTATTCACACAAATTGAAGCTTAAGCCAGGAAAACAAGCTAAAACTAAATGAATTTAGCTTTGGCTATTTTAAAATAGCTATTACTAGAAAAAATCTTTAACTAGCTAGCTTAAGCTTATTTTTATTCACTAAAAATCAAGCTTTTACTTAAAAATCCAAGTTTCAGCTTTAGCTTTTTTTTTATTCACAAGGCCCGATATCAGGAGTGATACAAAGGCAAAAGAGTTGGGAGTTCCAAAAGGTTCGGTTTTTTATGTATATAAATAGTGAAACACAAAAAAAAATGGTGGAAAAGTTTTGGGTTAACAGAGAATCATTGCGAGAAATAACACTCGTTGTTTCTAGATAAAACAAGGAAGCAATCGCTTTCTCCGAAATTCCAAGCAGAGCAGTGAAACAAAATCTACCTCTATAAAAAGTGACAATTTGATGTGGTTTTTGATCTAGTGCCATCATTGTGGCGTATTTTTTTTTTTTTTTTTTTGTAAGTGAGGAGGGTCTGTGATTTTCAATTAAGGAATCATGTTGTAAGGCTTTTGCCTAAAATTGGTGCTACGAAATTCTACAACGGTTTATTTTCAGCAAAACTGGCTCTATATACCAGACAATTCGTTATAAAATACCTCAAAATGTCGTTGCAAATTTCATGATAAGTGTGCCTTATCGAAATGAAGACATTCATGAGCCACCGAATCAAACTTCATGAAGTTTTCTACGGAACAATGTTAAAGATTAAGTCTTCTACAACAATGGGTCTTGTGAATAAAAAAAAAGTTAAAGCTTTTTTTGGAGGAAGCTAAAGCCAACTAGTCATAGCTTTTACTAGCAGCTAAAGCTAGACAGTACTAGCTTAAGCTTTGTTTTATGTGAATAAAAAAATGATAATGCTAAATAGCTTATGCTGGAAAATTCTAGCTTAAGCTTCGTAATTTAAGGTGTTCGTTTTTTTATTCACATGTTTCGGCTAGTTAGCTTTAGCTAAAACTGGTACATGTTTTACCGAAAGGAAGGTGTTTTTGCCTCAATTTGTTATCTGTTCTACAGGGCAACTATTGGTTTAGGCTAAAAAATGTTTTTAACATTTCGTATGTCAGTTTCTGGGTCTATACGTTCACAATCCTATTTTTTGTAATATTCCCTTATGTTTAATTAACAACTCGCACAAGTTAATACTGAAAATAAGAACTAGTCAAAGCTTTCTAGACAGGTCGAAAAAATCTTGAAATTTTTGTAGCTTTAACTATAATATTCTAGTTTAAGCTATTTTTATTCACACAAATTGAAGCTTAAGCTAGGAAAACAAGCCAAAACTAAATGAATTTAGCTTTGGCTATTTTAAAATAGCTATTACTAGAAAAAATCTTTAACTAGCTAGCTTAAGCTTATTTTTATTCACTAAAAATCAAGCTTTTACTTAAAAATCCAAGTTTCAGCTTTAGCTTTTTTTTTATTCACAAGGCCCGATATCAGGAGTGATACAAAGGCAAAAGAGTTGGGAGTTCCAAAAGGTTCGGTTTTTTATGTATATAAATAGTGAAACACAAAAAAAAATGGTGGAAAAGTTTTGGGTTAACAGAGAATCATTGCGAGAAATAACACTCGTTGTTTCTAGATAAAACAAGGAAGCAATCGCTTTCTCCGAAATTCCAAGCAGAGCAGTGAAACAAAATCTACCTCTATAAAAAGTGACAATTTGATGTGGTTTTTGATCTAGTGCCATCATTGTGGCGTATTTTTTTTTTTTTTTTTTTGTAAGTGAGGAGGGTCTGTGATTTTCAATTAAGGAATCATGTTGTAAGGCTTTTGCCTAAAATTGGTGCTACGAAATTCTACAACGGTTTATTTTCAGCAAAACTGGCTCTATATACCAGACAATTCGTTATAAAATACCTCAAAATGTCGTTGCAAATTTCATGATAAGTGTGCCTTATCGAAATGAAGACATTCATGAGCCACCGAATCAAACTTCATGAAGTTTTCTACGGAACAATGTTAAAGATTAAGTCTTCTACAACAATGCTTCAGTAATAATTTATATTCTAAAAGAAAACATCAGAACTGTTATCAGAGAAATGCATGCAGCTAAAATTGTGCTAGACTTGGTCAAAGGAATTTCATCGAAAAAATGGCTACTGGTAAATAGAAATGAGCCGGACTTGGATTCGGCAGATAAATCGTGCAAAAATTTGAGCAAACCGGGTCTGTAGAAGAAGTGAAAACACCAGTGCATGCTCGTACAACTCGTACTGCAGAAAATATTGCTGCTGTTCGCGATAGTATGGCTGAAAAGCCGTCCACCTCAAATCGTCGTCGTGCCCAATAATTGCACCTCTGACACTCGTCGTTGATGAACATTATGCATAAAGACTTGTACACGCTTACAAAGTGCAATTGACTCAAGAACTTAAGCCTCTTGACCATTTCAAGCGTCGTCAATGGTCAGAATAGTGGCAAAAAATGGCAACAGTGAAGGATCAATTTTCGAAGAAAGTCATCTTCAGTGATGAGGCACATTTTCACCTCAGTGGATTCGCCAATCATGTGATTTGACACCGTTGGACTTCTTTCTTTGGGGTTATTTGAAAGAAAAGATGTACGTCGATAAGCCAGCAACAATTCAAGACCTAAAGGATGAGATAATTCGGTACATTAACGGCATAGAACCTCAATTATGCCTCAGCGTCATCGAAAATTTGGACCATCGAATCGGATGGAGGTGTGCAGCCGAGGTTGCGGCGGCCATTTGGCCGATATTTTGTTTCATACATAATTTATTGAACCATACCAATATTATCGTAATAAAAAGAAATGACAATAATTTCCTAAATAATTTGTGTTTTATTCAAAATCAACATCGGCCCTTAAAATTTAACCACCCTTTATACAAAATTTTTAAATCATTTTTAAGAAAAAAATTTGGTACGCCAACTTAAATTTTTTATTATTGTTCGAATTCCAAAAAAAAAAATATTTTTTTTCCAAAAATTCAAAAACAAATATTATTTTTTTATATTTTGAAAAACAATGTTTTTCAAACTTTTTAGAACTTTTAAGGAGCATCTCTATTAAAAATTTCATTGAAATCCGTTATGTCGATAATGAGAAATTCAAAATTTGAAAAAATGGTTCAGTCAGGTTCAGATATACAGTCAGTAATATCTTAATTTTAAAATTTTTCGTTATTAAATTATAGATCTAAAACATTAGTACACAGAAAAAAAAATGTTTTCGAAATTCTAGAGAAAAATACGACTTTCGAAAACCATTTTTTAACATTTGTAATGTAATGTAACATTTGTATGAGTAGTACTGTTATTTTAAGGTAAAATAAAATTTTTTTTCCACATCTTGTAGATTATATTGAGAAACTTTTGTTAATCAACACTTAAAAAAAATCTAGCATGGGGTTTTCGAAATATTGAGATTTGAAAAAAAAAAATTAAGATTTTTTTAAAAATCCAAAACATTTTTTTTTTTTTTTGAAAATTTTAATACACAATTCTATTCAAATTGTTGGGAGCCCTAGCAGAAAAAAAAAAATGATCAAAATCGGTTGTACCGTTTTTTGAGGAAATCAAAAACAAAAAAAAATGGTTCCAGGGGGGGTACCATTAATAACCACTTTGCGGAAAAGTTTTTTTCAACCATTCTCTAAGTTTAACTAAATAAAATTTTTTTGTAAATAAGCAAAATTCGTATGGCAGGTACCGTTATTTTTGGTCTTAAAAAAAAAAGAGAAAAAAACGTGTGGGGGAAAAATTAAAAATACTATCTGCCAAGTGTAAAGAAAATCAGCGGAGCCATTTAGGCTGTAGTCGAAAAGAAAGACAGACAGACCAGACAGAATTTCGAGACCCACTTTTTTGGTCTTTGCTATCGTAATGTCAACTTTGATCGAAATCTCGAGTTAAATTTTTTTTTACGAATGTATAACTTGCCTTATACTCGTAGTACCTGTAAGTTGCAAGTAAAAATTGTCTTAGCTCTGGAACATTTAAGAACACAACACAAAAATAACTTAAGCTAAGTGTACACGATTGGTTGATCTTACAATATTATCAAAGGGCACGGTAGTGCCCAGCCAAGTTCTGGCACTACACACCCTTTTTACAGGAACAAACTCAGGCGACTTTTGACACCTCTCTATCTTCAGTACCAATGAAGTCAGAAACTTGAAATTCCGAATATTTGCTAAGCTAGTCAGGCACATGCGCCTGACCAAATTTCAATTTTCTAGCATAAGCGGTTCCTGAGATATAAGGCCTCAAAAATCACAAAAACCGTAACTGACTGACTGACTGACAGATCATCAAAATTATGGAGCACTTCCCGACATCGTAGAATCTTGTAATTTTGCACAACGGTAGGTCTTGTCATGTAAGCAGAGGAAAAAATCAAAAAATTGAAATTTTCCATTCAGGGGGCGTGTTATCCGCCCACTTTCCCCGAATTGTCTCCGAATTGGTGTTGGTTGAATGGAGCACTTCCTACTCCTGTAACACGATGAAATTTGGTGAACCGGTAGGGCTTATATTGCAAAAATAAACACCAAGGTTTTCCTTTCGGGGGGCGTGGTATCCGCCCACTTTCTCCGAATTGGTGTTGGTTGAATGGAGCACTTCCAACTACTGTAAAACGATAAAATTTGGTAAAGTGGTAGGGCTCAAATTGCATTCGAAGAAAAAAATATAAAATTAGCGGTTTTTTATTCAGGGGCGTGGTATCCGCCCACTTCCTCAGAACTGATGTAAATTATATATGGCGAACTTCCAATTGCAGTAGAACAATGAAATTTGGTAGAACGGTAGGGCTCAAATCGCATATAAAGGACCGAAAATAAAAATCGAGGTTTTCCTACTCAATAACGCTTGAACAACTGAATGGATCTTGATAAAATTTAACACACAAAAAAGTTATAGTCTGGATTACCGTATAGGCTACTTTATTTCTTATTATCAGGGGAGGGGCATTGGGTGGCCGAAACACCCCAAAATTATTTATCTCTACTTCTATCTTCGTATTGCACCGAAATGTAGTACATAAACAAATACATAAGTAGTTGCATTGAAATGCCATACTTTGGTGGTGCGGGCCCAGAGGAGGGGCATTGTTTGATTATTTTACCTAAGCAGTAACGATAAAAACACTCAAAAAAGTTTTAAAAAAAAATAAAACAAAAATAAAATTCTCCGAATTAAAAACAAAAAAAAATTGATAAATATGTGTGTGTCTTTGAATTTAAACTATTTTAAGGTAAGTTAAACTTTATGTGCCTACAGGTTTAACTACATACATTGTTATAGGATAGTTACATACGTATGTGATTTGCTCATTGTTTGTTAGTTTTTTCAAAATATCCTTCGCTTGGCTCTATTACCTTTAAGAAAAGGACTTAATTGGATTTATTGGTTTGCTGTTTTGTTTTAATCCAGGTACATGCATACATAATTCGTACGCTTTCAACTTCTCATGTTGAACAGGAGATCAATTGTGACAGTTCTTGGCTAAGCTAAACGTGTTTATTATTTCAGTGGTAAGTCGTCTTTTTCCAATAGAGCTGTTCAACGATGAAACACAGAAGTAAAATAAACACCCAAAAACAACATTCCGTACTTCACACAAGATTTACATTTACATAAGATTTCCAATGCAAGAAAAACTGAGCGAATCTACAGAAACTTTTAGACACATGATTTACATATGTATTTTGAAAAACTTCAGTTGAAAAAAAAAATTTGCTTGCGGGAGTTCTAGTATTTCAATAAATTCATTAGAACAATATTTACAAAAACTATTCGATATTATAGAAAGCTCGTAAATAGAGTATAAAATAATACAGTACATTGAATATAAGTTATTACAAAAGTACTTTTAATTATTGTTTTTTCTTCTATATTGTATTTTTCTGTTTTAAATTGAATGCACCTATTCCAACCATTTTAATAACAAAACCGTCTGTTTTTATTGTCCTCCATTAAATTTTGGATTTGGAATAGTTTTCGAAGTTATTGACAAATTGTGGCACATAAAATATCATCATATCATAAAAAAGGACACCTTTTCAAGCTAACCATCGGATTTACGAGACAAATTCGTGCTGGAAAGCTTACAATTTGTTGTAAAATATTTCCCATACAAAATTTGGCAGTTCGTTTACGACGTCGTAAACTTACCGACACGCGATGTTCAAGACGCTTTAACGACGTTGCCTGAATACCCTCCCTTATTATGTTTGTATTCCTTTCCAAAAAAGTCACATAATGAGTAAAAACCCAAGCCATGGGCTTTTTTTTTCTTTAAAGACTAAGGTGCTTTGCTGTTTGCTTATTCAAATTATGTCACATAATATCAGACACTATTCCTCCTTCTTCACACATTGCAATATTAACAAATGCAAAAGGCCTAGCACTATGCCTGTGTGCGACTTCTTGTTCTTGGGCTTGAATTCTTTTGAATTTCTATTTTTTTGGTTTTTAAAACCTCCAGCGGTTTAATATACATGAAAGAGAATGCCTCGCATCCTTTATTTTAATTTTCAGATACAGAATTCAGTCTCGGTTCTAGTGTAGCTATGTTTTCTCCATTTTTTTTTTCATTTTACAACAAATGAAAATATTTACATATCCTGCTCCTGCACTCAAAGTTGCCCTGCAAATGTTTTCTTGTTCTCAGGCTGTGGTTTTTTTTGTTCATGGAAATAAGAACAAACCTCCTCTGGTTGTGTGCATATGAATGTTTCTAGGCGGTGGTGGTGGTGTGGTGGGTCGGATTGCACACCACAAAGGTAGCGAAAACAAAACTATTTCCATAAGTTACAACTTCTAGCTTCGGTATAAAAAAGATGCACAAAACGAGGCAAACATCATCTATCGAGTGCAAGGTTAATGGGAGAGAATAGAATTTGTTGCTAAAGGATAAAAGCTTTCACTGAAAATGAATATTATGGATGAATATTTACAAACAAACTCATTTCATGAAGACGTTTCGGTTTTTTTGTGGATCCTTGGTGTCCTTGGTTTGTCAGGGAGGAGCAAAAACTGTCACATTAGGGAAGGGATATTTAAATATGTACAACCCAGTACTAAGCGGAATTGTTACAATATATCTTATCTTGGCTTAAGGAATACGTGATATAGGTAAACTTTGAATAATCAGACCTTTGCATACGTTCTGGACCATGTCTCTTCAAAATCTAGAAAAAATCTTAATCCCCGCTCATCTCTGATGTGGTATGTGGATGATGAGTCAGGTGTTTAATCTTCAACTTTGCTGGGTGCCTAGACATAGGCGCATTCTATGGAATTGGAAATTGTCAAATCTTGAACCTGCCAAAATAAGATACTCTTAGCTATACTCGTTATACCTAATTTTATGTTGAACCAAAGTGAGATACAATGTAGTGCCCGTCCGTGTCAATAAAAATAAGTGTGTTGAACTATGACATCCTTATGAACATCTTACGGCCTTCGGTCGCGTCATTTATCAGCAGCACTCAGTATGTTAGGTAATAACAAAATTCTTCCTATGTGTCAAAGGCCC
Organism: Philhelius festivus; assembly: GCA_963931855.1. Taxonomy (NCBI): domain Eukaryota; kingdom Metazoa; phylum Arthropoda; class Insecta; order Diptera; family Syrphidae; genus Philhelius; species Philhelius festivus. Next base: position 231,934,334 of record OZ007554.1, read on the forward strand.
ATGCCATTATAAATTGAATATAAAATCGTAGCCAAACGGTCCAATATTCAATGTTTCTTCCGCACAGACCCGGTTGAATATTGAGATATTGCCTGTGTTAAGCTTACCTAATGGGCATCATTCCATTTTAGTTTATTCGCATAGACCTGCAACTTTAGGAGATACCATAAGCAAAAGTCTAGCGGCGTCAAAAATCATGATCTTGGTGGCCAATTCACGGCAAGTCTGATAGAAATAACCTTACACTCAAAGCAAAAATATTAAACTGCGGAATAGGAGAAAACGTGATCAAAAACAAAATCAAAACAGAAGAGGAGGCAAAAAGATCAAAAATCTGGAAATAACTCCTACTCGGGGAATACAACCGAGAGCGTTTTCTAACCTGCATTAGCTTAAGTAGGAACAACCTCAGGAAAATCACGGGGCTTCTCACAGGCCACTGTAAGTTGAGAAGACACCTCAACACCCTTGGCCTGGTGAACAACGCGACTTGCAGATTCTGCAACACTCACGAAGAGACACCTGTGGTCAGGGGAAATGTGATGCACTAGTGCATCAAAGGCACAGGTATCTGGGGCAAGCACCACATAAAAGAGAGTGAATTATCATCCCTTAAAATACTCCAAATACTTCGATTCCTCAAAGGAACAAATTTGGAGGAAGAACTGTAATGATGAGCCAACCTCATCCAGTTCTAGATGGGGACACAATAGATCTTTAGGTCGCAGTGTTTTTATACCCCAATTTATTCATTCATTCATAGTAAACCTACGTCCTTTTGGTAGCTGGTTTAATTTTTAACACTAAACAAAAAAAAAAAAATTTGTTCTTACTGAGTCGGTAAGATGGCTATTTTACTTTGCAAATGTTGTTACTTTTGGAATATATTCAGAAATAGCTGGTTCTCAACTTGGTGGACATTTTGTCCGTACTCTTTCAATCATTTAGAGCTTTTTATGAAGCGGGGAGACTGCAAATGTCTACATTTGTCCCTAGATTCTATGGGCAAAACCTCCTCCTTAAGATGGAGGCTACGTCCACGGGATGGAACAGCGCATTGAAGTAGAAGATGAAGATCTGATTCTACCTCTTCCTCTTCCATATAATATAGCTTCTGCAACAATCGTTTGAGTAAACTTAAATCCTTATTGTGTGCTTTCCTATATTACAGTGTCAGGTGCCACCAACTACAGAGCTGATATGCAATCTGCTAAAGGATTTTAAAAATTGACCCAGACCAACACATTGGCCAGATCGATTTTGCCATGAGATAAATGTGGTTATAATTATTCCATCTTAAATTTGTCCTATCATCATCATCTCCTATAACCCTGCTCAGGGCATAGGGCGCTAACCAATAGTATCCATATCCATCCATCACGGTCTGCAGCTTTGGGATTCTCTGGGATTCCGTTTCTGAGGAGCTGTTGATTTCCATGTTGTTCTTGGTATTCTAAATCGCCGTGCACTCTGAGTATTTCATGAAAATGACTACTTATCATCGTTTGCTTTCCTCAGTGTGTGACCATTCCATTGCCATTTTCGCTTTCTTATGTAGGCTTCCAGCTGAATTTGACTTGCCTTAAGCCACAATTAATGTTTATAAATATATTGTGGCAAGCAAATTTTCAAGATCTGACGTAGACAACGATTGACAAAAGCCTGCATTTTCCTCGAGATGATAGCCGAGACTTTTCAGGTTTCACAGGCATATAATAGCATCGATCTAACATCAGATTCGAAGAATCTCAACTTAGTGCGTAAGGAGAAACCATAGATATTCCCAATTTATGATAGAGTGGCCAAGGCAGCGCGAGCTTTATTTATTGTACTTTTGACGTCCAGATCCGTACCAAAATTTGTTATAGTTAAACTGGTCGACCTCTTCAAATGGTGTCTCCTGTAAAACAATACACTTATACACAATTTATTCTTAGATCGATCGACTCTTCTTGCATCTGAAGCGTTTGACACATAACAAGGCTAAGCCTTGCAAACGGTCTCCATTGAATGCCCTGCCTTACTGCTGTACCGAAACTGGCCGTCTATACATTGTGAATTTGCGAGAAGAAAAAGAATTGGCTATAGAACATCCCCTTGTCTCACACCCTTTTACTATTCGAAAGAGTCGGATAGCTGACATATTTTATTTAAAAATAACACCTTGTGTTGTTGTAACACTCTCTTATAATGGCAAAAATGTTTGGGGGAATTCCTCTACCAAGAAATGATTTCCACATAAATTCACGCTTAACTCGGTTTTATGGTAAGGTAAGGCAATGATCAAAATTCCACAGACTGCATCTCGTTAAGCAGGGGCACTTCAGCGCTCTGCTCAGCAGAATCTTCATTCAGCAGGCTAAAAATCATTCCATCTGCGTAGCTGATCCTTAATTAATACTAAAAGTGTGCCATCCACATTCATTGCAGGTGTATTGGTGTTATTTTTTTCCAGACAAATTCTTTGAATATAGCGTACAATTTTCTGATATTTCATCTTCTTGCAGCATTTTCTGCATTATTTATGATACTGTGCAAACTCACCCTATTGCCAAGTCTTACGCAACAATAGACCATCTAAAGTGACTCTGCATTTATTTACATCATCAACGATTTACGAAGCTCGATGATATCCTAGGTGTCTTGGGATCTCCAGGAGTGTCTAACTCTCGTCTGTCTAGCCACAATTTTAGATCCAATCTGTATAAAAACACTTTTTATTTCACATCACATCTCTTGAAAAGATGAATATTGAATACCGTCTTACGACGAAGCTCTGTCGTTTAGGGTGCTGATATAGTTACGACATATGATGGATTGGGATCACTTAAAGGATTTTTATTGAATTTTGAACTCCTTGTTGCATCTTGTGCATACCGTTGTACAGCTGCAGTTCGTAGCTTGAGACTTATGAGAACCAAATGGTGGTCGTTTCCCACATCGGCATTTGTCATACATTCCACAACACACATTGATTTCCTCCATCGCTGCTGAATCATGATATTGCCACTTTGGTTTTCGGTTTGACCATCCGGGTTACCCAAATGATTTTGTTGCACGTCTTATGTTTAAGTACAGTCACACCCATCACCCAGCACAAGACGATTAATAGCGAGATTAAATAGCTGATTCACCAGCTTAGAAGATGCAAATATCAGTAGTTGATAAGATCGAACTCTTAGCGGTAGAAAGGAAGTACGTCTACGACAAAATAGGCGAAAACTGGATTGGAAGTGGCGTTAAGAGAATCCACGTGGTTTATATGTAATTCAGAAGTGGCAAGAGAGTTGGAGGGTTGGAGCTCAGTAGGCAGAGGACGTTGGATAGCCAGGCTAATCAGGAACGTAGCTGATTGGAATGACCGGAAACATGGTAAGACACAGTTATTTCAACGCCTTTCTCCATAAGATCTGAAAAACAAACAGTCCACCCTGCCAGTACGGGGCGGGAACTCACAGAATATGCTACATAGTTATCAAAACTGGCAAAAAAAGGAGAAGAAGAAAATTATCGAAAAACTGGTCTTGGGGGTTTGTCAGACGCCAGTAGGGTTAGAAGTAGTAGAAAAGTTTTCGGCGGTATGCCGGCATGCGGAAACGGTCAACGGGTAAACGCCAAGAATTTCCTTGGGGTGCATTGAGCATTTCTTCAAACTTTCCTTTAAGGTAAAAAAAGTAGTTGATGACAAACACCTTTTTTTAACCAAGGCAGGTCTTCTTTAATAGAGATACATCGTTCCACCTACAACACGCTTAAATGATTAGGAAGCCGGAAAGATAGATACAATCTGAGGGTATCTGAGCACACACTCCCACCGACTCCATCATCAGTTCTCGATCTAAAAAAATATTAAATTTGGTGGTGCAACAGCTCGGAATGAACCAGAACCTAGTGACTTACAACTCTCAACCATTCCTGTATGCGTGTTACCAGGAACGGAGGGGACCTACAATTTTCTGCCGATTCCGAACGGCTAATGAGCAGCACTTTCCATGACAAGAATTTGTCAATTTCTCGCAAGAGGCAGTACACCCCTGAAAAAAACTTTCTTGCAGTGGCTGAGAATCGAACTCGAGACCTTCCGCATGACAGTCCAAGGCAGTAACCATTATGCCAAGGTGTACTACTCAGTTCTCGATCTGTCGGTGAAAAAATAGAAAGATCTTGGAGGAATGGTGACTTGGACTTTTTCTGAGCTGTAGTTTTGAGATTGTGTACTCGTAACTAATGTGACTCCGATTGATCCGAATGAGTTCAAAGGAATGGCCGATTTCGTTATTTATTGAATTATTTTGGAGCTATTACGCGAGCGGAAGCCTCTGTTCGGCTTCGAAAATTATATTTCTCTTTTTGCAATAGACCTTCAATTTTACGCCAAATCAATTTCTAAAAAAAACTATACATTAATTGGTATTTATTCGTATGTTTCCAAAATCAGAAAGGCCCTTCAGCACTGCTCTTCATTGTGCCTGTAATAATGTGCTCATGAGTTAAGATCAACAACGATTATCCTGTCATTTACTAGGTTGACCTCAATTCACCCTGTAAGTCATATTTCAAAATTCCCTTAGATTGTTATAGCTCGATGGCATAAGCAAAAGATAACCAGCTGTGTCCCCTTTAAACCAGGAAAAAGCAAAAGGTGATTTCTTTAAACCTCTACACAGGTACCAACAATTGCTGTTGCCATGTCGGACAGAGGAGAAAAAAAAGAATATATAAAAATCCTCTTTTACCTTTGCCAAATCGAAAACCACATTCCATCATCAACTATGTTCTAGTGGACGATGATAGGGAGTAAAACCACGACAGCGAAAAAAAAAACATGAAAAAATAACACAGGATATGAAAAGGACTCGACTAACATTTTCCGCTCGTTATTACCGCGCGTGCACTCAACCGGCAAGGATAAACTTTTTAAATCAAACAATTAAATTCCCTACGCTTGTCTGATTTCGGGCAGAGAGCAAAGGACGGAGCATCACGATGGCCAGGATTCATGAGAAAAGTACGCGAGTAGAAGGCGAAAACGAAAACCACAGACGCGACGTTGCTGTCGAAAAAGTAGTATTTTTGAGTACCCTTACCGAAAGTCTCACACACTATTTTTTTTTAATTTTTTATTTTTTAGATAAGCTTCGGATGGTGGTGGGTGGGTCCTTTTTTCTGGAATAGTAAGTTAATTTTATTTCGCCTGATGCCAACTCCACCCTCTGCAGGTTCCTACTTCTTTCCTTCGTTTTTAATTTAACTCGGCTTTTGAGATGCGATAAAGTGGTTCAGGTTTTTTTTTGCTCCTTTCTTTCTCTCTGTTGTATTCGACGACTTTATAACGCTTTTGTAAACCGTTAACCGGGTATAAATCCAAATCCAATTCAAGTTATTTCTGCAAGAATGGGATTAGTTTATGTGTGATTGGATTGAAGCTTAAAAGGGGTATTTTTCTCCAACGAGCGGAAGCAGCGTTAAATTTAATAGTTTTTCGGGTCTGGAAACAATTGGCTTTTGGAAGGATTATTTTCGCATAAAGTGAGATGTTTTTTTTATGGTAAAATAATTATGGGTAAGGGGACGACATGTAAATTGGTGGTGGTAAAATGACAAGTTGGGAATTATTATGGAAGTTCTTTGTGGTCTTTATTCTCTTCTTCAGATGAAAGTTGACTTAGTGGAAGCTTTGTAAGAGTTAGTTTTAGAGATGTGGCAGCAAATGCTGTTCTTATCAATTTGAGCATTCAACAAGTCTCATTATTGTTTCTTAAAACTGTTTATTTGCAGTCATGGATTCCTTAAACTATATACATAATTGAAATTGGAACTATGTGCAGTTCTGGTTAATGAGTCAACCACAGTCACACAGTCGCAAAAGTCCGTAAAGATCTGGAAATACAAAAATTCACTGTTCCAGATCTTATATTCCCGTAATGTTGTCTACACTGGCAAATGTAAGTGTAAGCTTTTCCATCTCTCCTAACTCTTCGGGAATCTTTCCCAGTAGATGAAAAACAGTATTTGTCTAGCGGGTCTCTTAAAAAGGCGGATCTTCCCGCTTCTAGGTTATGTTAATTCGCTGTCAGTTGATCTTGATAAAAAAAAAATATGATAACCTAAGGATTTTGACTCCCATGTATTGAAATCTATAATAATCCTATGTCATTCAAGCCCGTTAAAATAAAATTGTTGAGGATTTTCAGCAAGCCATAGCCTGAAAAGTCGGAGGGTACTTCTAAGTCATTGAAGAAATGCCTATCGTCACATAATCCCTTGGTTGATGAAAGTAGACGACTTTTAAGGTCGTGATTCTTTCTCCCTTTACCCAAATCATCCATCCAACAGGCCCTTTGGAGCATGTTGCTCCTTGCAACGTCTGGTAGATGAGTTTGATTGATAGTTGGTTGATGTATATGTCCGTTTGTTTGATGAGTATTGCTGATTAAGTCGAAGATGGTGCTCCTTTCGTCACGAAGATTCTACCAATTTTAAGAAGAGGTGGCCCTATCAACTCACTTATGCTCGTGTTCACTGGAGGAGTGGAAATCGCTGGTGTAATCCTGCAAGAAACACTTTCATCGTTCAGTTGTTTTTGTTCGAACTAACATTGTCGTCTGTGACTCTAACCCAGTTGATTGCGACCGGTGGTGATGCTCACGAGAAGAGATAGGGACTTTTTACTCACTTGGATGGTAACGTCGATATTTTGTTTGCTGAAACCGGGCCATAGTTTTCTAGTTATAAGACTGGAATCGAGAGAGTTCCATCTCATGTTTATTATAACTAGAACTTTGCTCTCGATTAACTGTTTAAGATCACAGTATGGGACCTTATATGTTTTGTGTGTCTGATTTAGATCAAGTGTTGATCCTATTATTGCCAGCTTGTCAGCGCTTTCATTACCTAAGACACCACTGTGACCAGGAACTCAACAGAGCCTTATGTTGTGCTATATACCAAGAACCCTAAGCTCTTCTCGACAGCAAGTTACAAGGTTCGACTAAATTTCTTGTAAAAGCCTAAGCGGGGTATTATGTAGTCAGTACATACCCTATTTCTTGTGTATTTCTGTAGAATCTGGTTTTACCAAATATTCCCACCTCTAATAACCAACCAATTGCAACAACGTCCATTCTTTTCAAGATCATGGGAACATTGATCAACAATCAACAGAGTACCGATCTGTACCTCAGAAGAAATTTCTGTATATGTGCAAACTGTGAAAAACAGGCCAGTAGTCATCGCACTTAGCAAAACCCTAGTGTTTAGAAATTCTGATCACATGGAATTCAGCCTGCCCGGATATAGCTTGATGCGCCTGATTATATGTGATTTATCTATCGCAGTCCAAGTTTGGATAGTAACTCGACTTCTAACAAATTCGATGCTCTGTGACTGACTCTATTTAGAAAATTGTCTCCCACTATCCGCACAGTGAAATCGTTTTTTTCGGGCGACTTAAAAGTTAGCAATTATTCGTGGCTGCGCTATTATGGCCAGACAACACTCGAAGGAAGTTATGCCGAGACAACTTGCAACAACTTGAGTCAGTTCGTTTACGAGCCTACTCGAATTCCTGATGAAGCAGGGCAATCCGCAAACACCCTAGACTTGTTTTTGTCCCTGACTCTGATAAATTATTATCTATTCTTTATTAGAGAATTTTCGCCTTTAGGCACACATGAAAACACTGTGTCATATCTCATATCTGTAAAATCTCGTGTCAAAGAAACCCAGTTAGAGAAAAAATTGCTAAGGGAACCGGCATCACCAGAAATCCAACTGGGATTGTCCCAACGATTTCTTCAAAAACTTTAGCTGGTCACAATGTTGTCTCGATTATAAAGTGAACTCCATTATAGATATCGTTCCAAATATAATTATTTTGGGAATGAGAGGAGAAAAATCTATCAAAACGAAAGAGAATACTTGGTTTGATTCAAGCTGTAAACGGCTAATTAAGTTAAGAGCAATAAGTTTCCAATGTTATAAAGCCAACCCTTCTGAGTTAACCCGGCATAAGTTTAAGCAAGCTACAAATACATGTAATGATCATATTCGACTAATCAAATTTGTGCATGACCAAAATTTAAGGAAAAAAAATACTACAATGTCCCAAGGCTGGTACATATTTTTGATCATTTGTAAAAATGTACGAAATACTACTTCGTCTTTGGTTTGCCCAATTACATTTGCGTCTCTTCTTTATATTGCACTTGATATTTCTAAAGCATATTTGAAAGAGTTTTGCAGGAAGGAAGCTCCTTGGATTAGAAATTACATTTCGAACCGCTCAATACAAGTTGACTTTGACGGGCTTGGGTCTGAAATTCATAAAATAAATGTTGGTAGGCCACAGGGCTCCGTTTTGCCTCCGACTTTCTTTCTCATATTTATCAAAAATCTTTTATCTGAAACTTCTACTATGTATATTAAATTGTATTGCTGAGACATTACTCTCAGCTTCTCACACTCATTTTCAGATGCTTGTCCTTATTCTTTAGATGTAAATTTAGAACGACAGCGTATGATAAGCTTAATAAATTCAGATCTTGATAGCGTTATAAAATGAGATATCGTAAATCGCGTAGAATTTAAGGCTTTAAAAACTCAATTCTGTTTCCTATCATTAAAACGCAACCCATCTCTCATGTCAATTTTCTTTCCGCGGCACTTACATTAAGGAAACTGTACAGCTCTCAGTTTTCGGTAGATGCATAACAGACTACATTGTGTGTAATGGTCACATATTCGACGTCCTCAAAAACACTGCTAAGTGTTTAAGTTTCCTTCGACGTTAAAAGAAATTGGTATCCGCTTTTAAATACTCTCCAACTTTCCTTAAACGCCCGCACTTTATTTAATCATGACATTTTGAGGGTATTCAGAACCCCTTAAGTGTGTGAAAACTATAAACAAAAATTCTGATGACCCTAACTTTTGGACTAATGTCATAAGAAAGACCAAAAAAGGAGAATTACCAAGTTTACCACTCTCTCTTTTAGAAATTATATAACAATAAATTCTTAGCAACGAACTTATTGACCCTAAATTTACTATAACTTTTATAAAGTTTTTATAAAAATTTGTTTTATCTTCGCAAAAGACGTGGCACGCCTTCCTCAAATTAACCAAAATTTGCCCATGGTCGACACTAGCTTAGACGTGCCTTGATAACCATACACATATTGGTACCCTAAGAGTATTTGTGTTTTTGTAAAACTCAACTTGACTAAACTGAACTTTATTTAAATTCGTCTATTTTGCATGACCATTTTTTTCCCTAACAATATAAAGACCTCAACAATCTCCTCATCTCACAACACCACAAATATCCTACATTGCATCCATAAAATAAGTTATCACCGAAATAAGCAAGCCGGTTGTGTATTCAATTCAATTGAAGCCATCGCACAAAACATCAACTATAACTGTTATCCGATTGTAAACTGTGTATATTGTGTGTTCTACTCTTTGCAACGAACATAAAGCCACTTTATGGATGCCACAAAGTGCCCATATGGCTCATCCCATTGAGTATCTAAGCACCATTTCCCAAATCTCAAACCCACTGACCGACCAAACCAACTAACCAACCAACTCTGGATACCTATTAAGGAGAAGCAAGTAACATAAATTAAAAGGACTCTTGAGTCTTCACATGACACATTCGCCTAAGCTTCTAGCCTCTGCATACATAGTATGTTATATATACGAATCCTGCTGACATATGCAATTGCTGGAGCTTCGCTGAATCTCTCCAAAAACAAAATATATCTCAAAACACTGGAGCAATGAATTTTACGTTTCTCGTGTGCAAACATCATCGAACCAAACACCATCACCCATCATCACCCTGTTCCAGGGATAAAGTATGAGTTTAGTGACAAAGATGTAGAAGAAGGTGTTCGGTAGAGATAAAGCGCTCCAATCTGCCATTAATGTGGAAATGTGTCATTAGCTCTGTTGTTGTTGTTGTTGTTCGAAAGATGAAGGAGGTCAAATCGCTCCCCGAATACCCCATTATAATTTCCAGGAGTCAGAGACGACACGACTCGACGAAAATCTTTGTTATCCAATTTAGATATTCTGAATTGCAAAGTGTCCCATTCTCATTCCCATTCCAACACCCACTCTTGGATCCACCTGAATAAATGGAGGGCTTCTCAGCTCAATACACTTGCCATACACCGTGAGAGGCGGAAGGCAAACACTGTTATCACCTCGAAGCAATAGAGCACATCATCAAAATATTTATACAAATAGGTTACAGCCTGATTAAGGGGCGGATATCACCATCGTCAGGACAATGCTTTAACACACACACTCTTGGCAAGGACATTGACAAAGACACACATGAGGTGAAGAATGAAAGGCGGATATGGGATGATGAGGATGCCAAGAATGCTGAGGTTGATGACAACGACACACCAATACACACTTTAATGTTGCAGAACTTGCTAGTGCTCAGGACCAACTTCTAAATCTGGATTTGAACCCTTTTATGCGATTTGACACTGCTGCTCCAAGTTGTGCTCTGTTCTCCGATTTAAGCGTTTGCGATACACAGAATTCATTCATCGGGATTCGTGATGTGTGTGCTCTTGTGTGCAGCCGGAACTCTTTGGCGATGACAATCGGTCTTACCGACATCCTGGTCGTGGTTCTCTTGCTTGCCTTTTCATTTATCTTTGCACAAGCGAGGGACTAGAAATAATGTGGGCCTTCGAAGGAAGTCCCAGTTTTTGCTGTTGTTGTTCTTGGTTTCTTGGAACGAAAATCCATCACTCTCGTATGACCTGAAAATTTAAAGAGAGCACATTACCTACACACATCAGGACAACGACGCACGTTTTCGATGTCGACGTCGACGTCGAGAACAACCAGAGAAGCTTTTCGTCTTTATCCTGAGCAAATAAGACAGAGAACAATAATTTTTGCTGAACAAAATGGAGAAAAGTAAACATAAGCCATCAACCGTACTTAGTTGCGGTACAATGGCATAGGAGCGTGTTGTTTACATTCCCAAGCAGCAGCCGAGCTGGCAGCATAAGGAAGCGACGAAGAGCTTCGAGACTTCGAAAGCAGCAGGTGGAAGAAGTGGAACAAGGGCGGACAGGACAACCCCCTGCTTCGAGTCTAAACCCATACCTACACACACATTTATAGGTACGTATACTTTTTCTCACCAGGATTCCAGTAATGGTGTGAAAAGTGCCTTTGTCCATTATTTTTCGTTTCGTTTTCTTTTCTTTTTAAACACATCAGAGGTTGAATAGACTTTTTTTCTAAAGGTGGTAAATGGAGTACTAGAACAGTTTTACACGTTTTGTAAAGAGGTGCAACCGACTTTTATACCTAATGCTGGCTGATGGCGTGTATACGAACTTCTATAGGAGTGGCTTCAGCTTTAAATGCAGGGAGAAGAAAGTTCAAAGAAAGTTCCTTAAAGTGCATGACCCTGTTCGCATTGAATTATTTTATAAAGGTTTTGCTCAATCTTGTAACATTTTTCGTCAAGTAATCGAATAGCTGCTAACATGGCTGAGTCAGTGATTTATATCAGGTTGGATAGGTGAGAAGGACTTATGTGATTTTTTTTCTATTTTCGTTGCTGCAAATCTTTAATTTAAACGATAAATGTTTTGAAATTCTCTTACATGTGTATCTATCATCTATGCTCCTAAAAACTGAAAGAAGTAATATAGTGACAGTTTTATTTTTTAGTGTTAAGATCTTTAAGGAAAAAAAAGTGGGATGCCAATTTTAAGTATTTAGTAATGAAGATTTTAGGAAGATATTGCTTTTCAAAAAAAAAAAAAAAAATCAAAATCGTTAGAGTCTATACAGATGGATCTAAAACCGATATATTAAATCTCTGTCTATCTTTTCGTCTTCCCAATCACTGTAGCGTCTTCCAGGCAGACCTTCTAGCAATAAAAGAAGTACTCTCTTGGCTAAAAGAAAACGTTATATCGCCTACCGATATACGTATCTTCTCAGACAGTCAAGCTGCCTTAAAGTCACTGGACTCTGTCTCCATTAACTCACTAACAGCCCAAAATTGTCGATCATCTCTGGTGGAGATGTCAAAACAGTTTAACATTCACCTTACATGGGTGCCGGGGCATAGAGAAATTCCAGGAAACTGTAAACCTGACGAACTTGCAAAAAACGGAACAATCTTACTTTTGTTGGATAGCAAATCTTACATCGGTATACCCCTAGCTACTTGTAAACTTATGCTAAAGCATGATACCATGAAGAAAGCTAACCACAGATGGACCAGCACCCCAACTTGCCGGTCTACTAAACTGATTTGGCCATTGTTTGATGCTAAACGCTCCAAACAACTAATTTCTATTGGTAGATTGCATATTAGCTCCGTTATAGGTGTCCTTACTGGACACTGCCTAATAGGAAGACATGCTTCTTGTCTTGGAGTTCCTGCAAATGATTTTTGCAGTAGCTGCATGGATAAAGAAGAAGAGGAGTCAGTTCCTCACCTTCTATGTTCTTGGCCTGCCCTAGCGCAAAGACGAAAACTCCACTTGGGAGACTACTACTATAACGATCCTAGTGATCTAAATAATTCCGACATGCACTGTCTCAAACGCTTCATTATTAGCTCAAAATGGTTTAGCGAGTAAGGGTGATTTTTGAAATCCTTGTGGATTTCAAATATTGGTTTAAGTGTGTTGACGTTTTCCGGTCAGCAGCCACTTTAACCTAACCTAACCAATCCTTAAGTCGTTTCGATTTTGCATTAAGGGTGTATGGAAAAAATGTGTATACAATTTACGTTCTATAATTCTAATGAGATACAGTTTTAGTTTATCATTTAAGTACAAGAATAAATTCAAATTCCTTAAAAACAATAAAACAAAAAAACAATAAATTAATTACGGAGTTTTGAAAATAAGTCCCACAATTTTTAAATCATTTTTAGATCACGATTTATATTTATATCCATCGCCTCGCCTGTGCGGCGCACAGTGGGGCCAAGGCGGAAAACACTCGATTTTCCGAAAGTGCTTATTTCGATTAGCTGATTCATGTGTCTGGCAGTCAATAAGCCAGAGAAAGGATTTGGGCAGACAATTACGTCTTAACACCTTAATAGACACCCAAAGTCCAAACATTTGAAATTGTGTAAGAATTTGATTAAACTTTCTTAGAGTGTTACTTAATTCGGGGTGAACTAATAATGTGATTGTTTGCTTATTTAGGATCCTTAATAATTCAATACATCTGTAAACTTCAGCAACAAAAAAAAATTAGTGAATTACGATAGCACACTATAAGACTCAGTCCGTATTCATTGAAAGTTGAAGTCATTTAAAAAAAGTTTCACTTTTCTACGATCTGAGATAGATATTTTCTCGTCAAAGTTTACATTCAAATATAATTTAGTTGCAAATACCTGCAAATTCGCACAATGAGCCGTATTAATGTTATGAAATCCTGCACAAAATTAATTTTTCTTTTCGCTTCTGTTTCCTAAAAAGAAATATTTGTATTGTACAAATACAATACAAATACAATTCAAATACAATACAAATACAATACAAATACAATACAAATACAATACAAATACAATACAAATACAATACAAATACAATACAAATACAATACAAATACAATACAAATACAATACAAATACAATACAAATACAATACAAATACAATACAAATACAATACAAATACAATACAAATACAATACAAATACAATACAAATACAATACAAATACAATACAAATACAATACAAATACAATACAAATACAATACAAATACAATACAAATACAATACAAATACAATACAAATACAATACAAATACAATACAAATACAATACACATACACATATTTGTATTGTATTTGTATTGTATTTGTATTGTATTTGTATTGTATTTGTGTAGGCGTGTCAGTGAATATAGATATGTTTTTTTTTCATTTCTTAAACTATCATTATAATAATACTACTATTTTATTTAAACTAGGTGGTTGGTACCGATTTTATCGCACTCTAAAAGACTGCCTCCATACAAAACAAGTACCTATTACAAAAAACTAAAAAAAAAAATAGTAAAAGACGCCCAAGGTGGAAGTGGAAAATTTGAATGGCCAACTTTCTTCAAGAAAGCACCATCTTTATCCTTTACTTAGAACAAAACCTGGATTTTTATCAATTTTGAATATTTTTGGTAGTAGGCGTGGCACTGGGTGAAAATTAACTGTGGTGTAGGGTTGCCAGATTTTTTTTGCACCTCGGCGGGACAAGTGGCTTAAATAATGAAAAATCCCGGGATTTCATCATATTGCCCGGGACAAAATAAATAAAATGCACGACTGGGTCGCACGAACTTGCTGTTACGTAAAGGACGAAGAATTTTAAAAATGAATGTTATTAGAGAAAAATTAATTTTTTAAATGATTAAAACAACTCTTGAAACGAGCTCCAACTAGCTAAACACAGGATGCAATGTGATTTAAACAAATATTTATCAATGCAAGAACAAAATTATACTTCGTTGTAGTAGTTTCTTAAGAATATAAGAATATAAGCTTTTATATATAAATTTTTTAAATCATTTTTAAGATAAAATATTGGTACGTCAGTTTGAAGTTTTTGATTTTGTTCGACTAAAAATTAAATTTACAAAAACAGATATTAAGCCGTTTTTGAGGTATCGAATTTTCAAAAAAAAAATGATTTTTTTAATTAAAAAAAATATTCTTCTTAGAGTTTTGAAATGCAATGTTCTTTAAACTTTTTAGAAGCTTCTCTTTACAAAAATTTATTAAAATCCGTTATTCCGATAATGAGAAATTCAAAAGTCGAATAAATCGTTCTGTGGTAGGCACAGTCAGTAATATCTTGATTTCAAATTTTTTTTATTAAATTATGGAATTCATATATAAATTATAGAATTTAAATATGTACACATTAATATTTAAACTGCTGGAGAGCTTCAACATAAAAAAAATTATCAAAATCGGTCGTACCATTACTATTAACCGGGTTGGGGACGATTAACCGATTTTTAAAATGTCGATTTAAAAAAATCGATCTTCAAAATGTCGATTTTCAAAAAGTCGATTGATAAAAATGTCGACTGATCAAAATGTCGACTATCAATAATTCGATTTTAAAAATGTCGACTCATAAAATGTCGACGCGTAAACAGTGAGCTATGTAACGGGGGGCATGCTGCCCCCCTGCAACCCCCCTGCTCGGGCACACTATAGGATTTGGGGTGGGTGCGAGGTTGGGTGTATGCAAAGTTTATATAATTGAATTAATAATAAAATTTAGTTAACATATTAAAAGAGAGCATTCTTGTTTTATTTAACTAAATTTTGGATAAAAGTCGGCATTTTCACCGACAAGTTTTCAGTCGACATTTTAATAGTCGAGATTTTAAACTGTCGACTTTTTTTTTGTCGATCAAACTTCAGTCGACATTTTAACATCGACTGTTAAATTTATATTTGTCCAGTCGACATTTTTTTTGTCGACATTTCGTACCCTTCCCCTATTAACCATTACCTAGCTTTAACTAAATGGAATTTGAGAAAACGAAATATTTATAAAATTTCGAAAAAAATAGTATGGCAGGTACCATTATTTTTGGTCTTTAAAAATAAGAAAAAACAAATGGGGGACAAAATTTTCGTTTAACGAAAATCAGCCTAGTCGTTTAGGCTGTAGTCGAACAGACAGAAAGAATTGTGAGACCCACTTTTTCGTCTTCGCTATCATCGTTATGTGAACTTTGATCGAAATCTCGAATTCGATGTTTTTACGAGTGCATAACTTGCCTTATATGTAGTACCTATATGTCTCAAGTAAAAATCATACATATAATGCAAGTAAATCAAAATAAATAAATTCTTTTATTAATTACTAATTAAATGACTTTTTTGTCATGTATCATTTGCAAATATTTTTCTTTTGGCAATTTTAATGACAGATGTCAGTTTACAAAAATAAATTTTTCGTTAAGTTAAGTTTGTTTGGTTGAAATTTTAAAAGTAATTTCTTAAGTGATTCAACGTAGTGATTGTTTCTTATCACTGAAAGATATTTAGGTACATTAGGCATTATTTTTTGAGTCCCAACCCGGGAAAAAAGCTGTCCCGGCGGGACAGATGAATTTATGTCTGAAATCCGGGATGTCCCGGGTAAACCGGGACGTCTGGCAACGCTACTGTGGTGCTTCCTTTCCAAAATTACTTTCATTTCTGAAAATGACATCCAAATCGGTTAAGTAGTTCGGTTCTTTTAGACTTTTTTCCGCTCTCCTATACAAGTGACCCTACTTACTGTGCGCCATGGTAGTTAAGTTTTCATGCCTTAGACTTTGTGAAAAAATGCAGTTAGGTATGTAGTTACAAATAACAATGCAATGTACCCTCTATTATTTTAATTCAGTTCAACTGTACTTCTAGAATCTAGGAGCATCATGAGCATATTAAAAAAAAACCGTCATATAAAATTAATTTTGACGATTGTTGAGTTTTTTATATCGAAGTTTCAAAAGTCCGTTTTGAAATACGATCGAGTTAAATCAGAAACTACCAAATAGTCCATGTTTTATAACGAAGTATTTACTACGTTGCTGCATTCCAGAGAACATCAAAGTCTACAATACAACCACTTAAACCACTTTCACCCTCTAACTTAGTTTCCAAAATGAAGGCAATTGACGAGAGAACGTTGAAAAAATCAATCAATTTTTTTTTGCAGGTGATTGTACTGACTCGCCCTTTTTTTAATTCAAGAACCATCGGCAACACGAGACGAAGCTGACTACGACGACGGACAGACCGCCGATGAAAATAAAAGTCAAAACAAACAGTCGAACTGAATCAGTAGAGGTTTTTGAGCTTCAGGCAAACCCCAAACTAACAGCAGCTTTCCACGTAAGGACCATTCATCTCGGATTCAAAGCAAAACAGCAAAACAAAGTTATACGGAGAAGTAGCAGGTAGCAGGTTCCTAGTTCCTAGCAATAGATATAGCCAGAGAAGCTGTAGCTGAGGCAGCAGTAGGTACCAAACGGAAAGGAAATTAAAGGTTGTTTTTTGTTTTTGGGATTTTTTTCCTTCTACATTTTCCATTGAAAGAGCGCCTCGGGGGCAGCACAATAGATAAACGGGGCGAAAGGCAAAGCAAAGCAGGAATATATACGTTTATACCTTACCTACAGCTGCATCCACAAATGACTGAATCTCTCTAGCCTGGGATGATATGGTGGTGCTCTGCACCATTACACGTAACCCAAACCGTCCTCCAGCATCAACATCAAAACAGCACCGAGTGCCGTGTGCCGTAAAGTGACTTTGATTTGGAACTTTCGTCTCTGCATCTCCTATGTACATACATATACATATATACTAACTTAACCTGGCACAATAAAATCATCATAATCATTTGGCTTAGACTTTTTTTTTAAGCGCCCTTCCGTGTTCCGCGACCTGTCCCTCTGACGCTTCTCCTCATTGGGAATGGAATGACGTAGGTAGGTATAGAGGTACATGCTGTTGGATTTTTCTGTTGGCTCTCAAAGACCAACATATATACGAGTATACACACGAACGATGTATCTGCAGTAGCAGAAGAGATTTTTCCAATTAGTCTAATTTGTTCCTTCCGCTGTTGTAGCCGTTGCAAGCTCACGAAATCACCCACACAAATATAGGAAAACATCAACAACGGCGCGGCGCACGAACGGGGATACCTAGACTAGGTCGGGTCTAACTAAATGCATGCAAAGACTATACAGCATTGGTACCTATCCATTCTGGGAATAACACTCAAAAATATTTTTTTTTAGAAAATAACAATTTTTGGAAAAGTATGATACTCGAAGGTCAGGTTAGTTTACTTTGAACTTATAAGTAAGTTAAAACAGACAAATTTAACTTGAATTATTGACAATTGGTCTTTCGAAAAAAAAAATCTGAGTGGTAGAAACTCAAAATTTCAATGGATTGTGGTTTTGAAATACGAGTATGTTTTCAAAATTTTAAGAATTTCTCATAATTTCTTTGGAAAATGAAAATGTATACCTACTTACAATGAATAAATCTCTGAGCAATTAAAACGTTATAGGTAATGTCCCGAAAAAATGGATGCCCAGTAAAATTTTCAAAACTAAATAAGTTTTCAAGAAAAAAAATCCAGAATAAGAATTTAAAGCTAAGCAAATTTGCTGGTAAGAAAGGTGAGAGCAACTTTCTAGAGAGTATTTTGGAAACACATACCTACCTATGTAACTCGATTAAGGGAGTTTTGAAAAAAAAATGGAATTTCTAAGAAAATACATAGAAAAAGATTTTTGCATAAAACATCTCGCTAACCTTGTAAGAGTTGAAGTTTATAATATTATTTGTGAAAAAAAAAATTGTTCAAATCGTAAAGTAAAATGTCGAAATAGCTTTCGAAAATAGGAGAAAGGTAAAGAATACCAAATTCTTAGAGTTGGCATTATTGAAAGCAACGTTTTATGATGGATTAGCATCAATAAATAAAATGCACGACTGGGTCGCACGAACTTGCTCCTATGTAATAGACTAGGAATTTTAAAAACGAATGTTATTAGAGAAAACTGTTCATAAGGATAAAATTAATTTTTTTAAATTCTTTTAATAGTAAGAGACGAAAACAGAATGCTATGCAAATATGTATTTATGCAAGAACAAAAATTATAAGTCGTTTTAGTGGTTAAAAAAAAGCTTTTATATAAAAAAATTTTAAAAGATTTTTAAGAAAAAATTTTGATACGCCAATTTAAAGTTTTTATTATTGTTCGAATAAAAATTAAATTTAAAAAAAAAATATTGAGCCGTTTCTGAGATATCGAATTTTCAAAAAAAAAAATTTTTTTTTCAAAAATTCAAAAAATATTTATTTTAAAGTTTTGAAATGCAATGTGTTTAAGACTTTTTAGATGCTTCTTTATAAAAAATTTCATTAAGATCCGTTTTGTCGATAATGAAAAATTGAAAATTCGAAAAAATGGTTCTATGGTAGGTACAAGCTGTAATATCTTAATTTCAAAATTTATTCTAATAAATTAAAGATCATAAAAATTAATTGAAAGAAAAAAAATTATCAAAATTCTAGGTGCCGTTTTCGAGAAAATACGATTTTTGAAAACCATTTTTTTTAATTTTTTAACATTTGTATGGTGGGTACCTTTATTTTAAGGTAAAATGAAATTTTTTTTCTCACATCTTGTAGATTATATTAAGAAACTTTTATTTGTTAAGTTTAAAAAAAATCTGGCAAAGAGTTTTCGAAATATTGAGTTTTGAAAAAAAAATTTTGAAGTTTTTTTTTTAAATCCAAAACATTTTTTTTTGAAAATTTGAATACACAATTCTATTTAAATTTTTGAAGAGCCTTCGCAAAAAAAATGATCAAAATCGGCGGTACCGTTTTTGAGAAAATTAAAAACAAAAAAAAAATGGTTCCATGGGGGTACCCTCAATAACCATTTTTCGGAATTTTTTTCAACCAGCTTTAGCTAAATGAAATTTTTTTATATTTTTATTTTTTAAATCTGTCGAACAGTTTTTGAGAAAAAAAATATTTATAAAATTTCGAAAAAAAATCGTATGGCAGATACCGTTATTTTTGGTCTTAAAAAAAAAAAGAAAAAAACGTCTGGGGGGAAAAAATCAAAACCCATATCTACCAAGTTTAAAGAAAATCGGCCGAGCCGTTTAGGCTGTAGTCGAACCGACAGACAGACTGACAGACAGAATTGCCAGACCCACTTTTTTAGTCTTCGCTATCATCGTAATGTCAACTTTGATCAAAATCTCGAGTTCGATTTGTTTTACGAATGCATAACTTGCCTCATAGTACCTATAAGTCGCAAGTAAAAATATATATTTTTGGTGTCAAGATAGCTCGGATAGGAGACACTATATCAATCGTGCCGACTGAGACCGAGATCTAAATAATATACATACATACATAAGAATCGGTCAAAAGAACTCTATAAATGTGGGCTGATAGATGTTGAAATGGAGTAAAACAAGCTGTGTGTGAGGTGTTGACAAAATTCCTTTTGTCATTTGATAGGCCCATGTATGTCATTAAGTATTAAAATATGACATCGGTCTGACGCCTATCTCGGCTTCTTACGGTGGCTTGGATCCGAGTGGTCTAATTCTTCCGCATAAATCCGGCAGAATTTACACGATGGACTGTGTTAAGTTCATTCTAAGAGCACCGGTTGATTGAAGTTTATTTGCGTAGACCTGCGACTTCAGGAAACCTCACAAGAAAAAATCTAGTGTGGTCAAATCAGATGATCTTGCTGGCCAATTCACTTCGAACGATAATATTACCTCAAATCGTTCATGTAGAATATCAATCGTGATGTCAGCTCTGTGACACGTAACGCCGTCCTGATAGAGCCACATATCGTCTATAGGTCCATACAAATCAATTTGGGCCTATTTGGCCCCCAAACGTTAAAGCGCCGACTTTGAAGAGCCACCAAGACTACCGTAAAAAAGACGCAATGTGTCCTACGTTTACACTATGGAACTCTCATTTTGAAAGCAAAGTTTTATCAATCGTGTAACCTGCAATTGTGATTTGACATCAATAACTAAATTATTAACAATAGCCTTGACAGATGTTACCAAAACAATATGGTCGCCAGATGCCTCTGAAATCTAAACTTGCCAATTGAAAGAGGAATAAACACAACCAAACCGAAAATTGACAAACCTTAATCGAGTCGAAATAAACTGGGAACGAATTGTGTGAAGCTTATATGTACATACAAATATATGTATATTTCTTTCTTTTGAGCGAATTGAAAATTGATTGAGAACAAGTGGAATGAATATCACTTTATTTTGATTGCAGTCAATCGGGAACGGATCACAAAGACCAAATCAATCACGATTGACGGAGCTGTATCGTGACGCAGTCAAAACTTACTATTACATCATGGCGTTCTATTCATTTGGTTTCACTTCGATTGACCGTATATTGGTACATATTTTAGAAGTGACTTTTTAAGAATCCGAACTGGTCTTTCTCTGATACACGGCAGTTTTCTATCATCTGAGATTCCCAGCATACTGTTTCAAGCCATCCATACTAAGCTTCCCGATGTGTTGGATTTGAAACTGGAAGATTTCTTGTTCCCTCAAACCTGGGAGACCACCCTCCTGTCACGAGCATACAAAAACACCGAAATTGAAATAAACACAACACTTTATTTTGGTCCCAGTTGGTCGCGTGTCCACCTACATATATGGATGTTCTTGGTTCTCCTGACGTACAACCAATTAGACACTCCGAAAAAGGCGGTCGTGTAGCAATAAAGTAGCGTAAGGTTTGTCTTTCATTTAAGGACTTTTGAAACTAACAAATTCCTCCTAAACCAATGTAACTGAGATTCCTGAACATTGATTTCTTTTCTGGTTTCATAAGTGAAGTTAATGTTGACGCAACCCAGATGTATGAATGAATACTTTTCGGGTTTTATCACACTGCTTCTTAGATTTACTCTGCCCCATCGAGAGCTAGATAAGAAATCTTATTCTACAGCTCTTTCTCCAGATTTATTTCTGCATTCAGGCCAATAATTCTGAGATGTCACCACAGTTTGCAGTAACCAGTCAGAAAACCTGTCACTAATCTTAGGTTGTTTCTGCTTTAGCCGACATTGGACGTAAAGCATTCTTGGTTTGTAGAATCACAGGAAGCATTTTGGCGTGCCTCACTACTTGTCATATTTTGATCTTTTGCACTACTCTTGTCTTCTTTTGACTTTCACATTTTTTCCTATTGCACAATAGGGCTTAAGATTCCTTATTTCTCTCAAGTAGTCTGTTTCTTCATTTCCGTTGACACCAATGTGCCCGATATGCAATAAAATGTGACATTACTTTTATTGCTTACGTGTCGTTTAGCCTACCCACATACTACCATTCTAGTTAATGGCGTAGCAGTTTAAGACCTTAATGGCCGCCTTGCTGTCCGACATGGCGGGGGCAATGTTCTTTCGCTTGGAAAATATTAGTGGATTGCCTCATTCACATGGCTTGGTTCTGGACCGTGTTCCATTAAACTTTCTCCATTTTATGGAATTTAAATTGAAAAAGTAGTGGACTGTTTCGCCTACCCATACCCAAGAGGCTTATGAATTTTTTATTTGTCTCAAAGTTTCTGCTACCAACAACAATGTGGATTGGTCCTAATATGCCATTTACCTTGTTCTCGTTTACTTCTAGACCAACAAGTCTTACTTGTTCTTTAATCGCTCCATGACTAATTCTATTACGGCGCATTAGGAGTCACTCATGATGTTGAAATCGTCCGAAAACATCAGTAATTCAACAGATGCAAACTTAGAAGACACCTAGGTTTACTTGGCGTAGTAAGCAGTGCCACGTGTAGATTCTGCAAACATGCTAGGAAAATGTTGTCCATTCATACGCGAAAGGAAAAACTATTTGGGACAAGACCAGTTAGAAGAGAACGACCTATCCTCTCTGAAGTTGTCCAAAAATTCCTGAGAGCAATAGATTTGGTGGAAGAATTGTAAGCTGAGCAGGCTCATCCAGATTTATGTGGGGCCTTAATAGATCTCTATGTACGTCCCAGTGAAATATCCCCAATATATAATTCATTCATTCGGTTCAACACATCTTCTAAAGATAACTCCTTCTTAGTTAATGCTACGAGATTGTATCCATGAGAAGAAACAGTATAGTGTAGTGCCCGTAAACCCCAATTTTTCATGCTGAAACCGTATACAGTATTCCCCGCTTAATTGCACTGACCATTTTGTCAGATTTTTCGGTCAATTATCCGGGTGGTTCAATTAACGAAACCCCGCTTAATTGACCGACCTGTTCAATTAAACGAAACCCGTATAATTGCACGAGTCGGTCAACTAAAAATTAAAATATTCATCCCAGAAATTTACTATGAACATTTCATTGTCAACTTACGAAAACCTTGAAAAAACTGAAAAAGAATACACACACAAAAATATTTGAACACGTTTTATTTAAAAAATAAACATACATACATAATTAAAACTATGAAACAGAAATAAATTATTCTTAAAAAAAAGTCACTTTTAGCTTCGAAAAAGATAAAAAAAATAATAAATACGATAGTAGGTATGTACCTCGAAAGGCTCATAATGGTTATTAGCCCGGTCAAAATAGACATTCAAGGTTACATTAATTCGCACAAAGCTGAAAATTGGCATGAATGTTGAGAACACTATTACAAACAATTTGTCAAAAGTCCCCATCGATCCGACGTGTGCAAAAAAAATTATTCAAGGTCAAATGTTGCAAATTTCGGTTTTTTGCATTTTTCAGCTGAACGGCAAGTTTTATCATAAGATAGGTGAGACAAAAATTATTCATCATGCAATTATCTAAAGAAATTGTCTTAACACTTTTTCTCCTAAGAATCACCATTTTGGAGATATAGCGAATCAAAAAGTTGAAAAAAAAATTATTCAAGGTCAAATGTTGCAAATTTCGGTTTTTGCATTTTTCAGCTGAACGGCAAGTTTTATCATAAGATAGGTAAGACAAAAATTATTCATCATGCAATTATCTATAGAAATCGTCTTAACACTTTTTCTCCTAAGAATCACCATTTTGGAGATACAGCGATGTTGAAAAATTTGTGTTCTTCATAATATGTATGTCAATTACCGTTATATACATTACACAACGGTAATACAAGTAAAAATATTAGTTTTCGTGGCGTATAGATACATATTATACAATTCTAAAGCCAGATATACACTGTTCAAATGCACGCGCAAGTGTATTGGTGAAAAAATCACACGTATAGATTGGATTTAGGATTAAAGCAAAATGAAAATCTTTTGAGTTTCTTTCAATCTAGCGTCCTGCATTGAAGTAGTGTATATGCAAGATTGATGATTGACCATGCATTTATTGGTTCATTTGCGTATAGTTCGTTGAAGAGATGAGAACACAGTACAACATTAAGCACTGATTGAAATATTAAAATAGTAAACAAAAAATGTATGATGAAATGGACAGACAAAATAAAACAAATTACCTACTCGGATAAAATTGAAAAAATCTCAAAGACGTTCTTATATTCACAATTTCGCCGAAAAAAAAACTCACAAAGCGCAACGTCCTCTCACCACACCGTCCATGTTAAAATAAAAGATTGAAGACTCATGCTTGGTGTGTGTATATGCAACTTTAATCCGAATTTTCGAATACACTTGCACAATGTATATTTGGCTTAAGAATATAAACTCGAAAGAAAACCCAGTCCCTCATTTTATGTGACCGTACGGCCTTGAGCAGCATCTGTCTGCGACGCTCGTATACCAGCTCCGTTTCTAAGGGCCCAAACAAAATAGTATTAGTCCCAAGCGTTCCTTCGTAGTAAGAACAAGTAGTTATTGCAAACAGAATTTGTGCAGTTTCTTGTTTGTAAGAGAAATGTATCAATTTTGCTTTATTTGTAGTAAACATTTGGCGGAAAAAGTACACTCGGAAGAGTACCATTACCGTAGTTAAAAGACGTCACGAACAAGAACAAGCTGGTACATCAATAATAAGTCCTCCTCGTACTAGAGCACGCGTAAATGAATCAGTTTTTTGTTTAGGTTACATTACCTTAGGTTAAGGTGGCTGCTGACCGGAAAAGCCAAAACACTTAGACCAATATTTGGTCCGTTGTGATACTACAGGATTTCAAAAATCAATCTTACTCGTTAAACCATTAACAATGAAGCATTTGAGACAGTGAATGTCAGAATTGTTTTTTGTTTAAAAGAGTGCTGTTTATTCTGTGGCAATGAATTGAATAAAGCGTTTGAAATGAAAAAAAAGTACTGCAATATCGGCGTCAAATTTGTAATGTAATTACGTGCTTAGATAAGTTTTGGTACTTATCTTTTGTAAAAAATACTCATAATCGCTTTCGTCATTTCCAATAGTAGTATTTTTCAATTAGATACAAAATTTTCAACTCAATAGGACCACAATAGATCGTTGAATAGGCCTACCGGGAAAGCCACCTTTAAAAAAACGCGCCAAGTGTACTACTTCACGGGTGGCGCGGAACCGTGTGCATATTATGAAGAATACAACTTTTTCAACTTTTTGCTTCGCTATACATATCTCCAAAATGGTGATTCTTAGGAGAAAAAGTGTTAAGACAATTTCTATAGATAATTGCATGATGAATAATTTTTGTCTCACCTATTTTATAATGAAACTTGCCGATCAGCTGAAAAATACAAAAAACCGATTTTTGCAACATTTGACCTTGAATAATTTTTTTTCAACTTTTTGCTTCGCTATATCTCCAAAATGGTGATTCTTAGGAGAAAAAGTGTTAAGACAATTTCTTTAGATAATTGCATGATGAATAATTTTTGTCTCACCTATCTTATGAAAAAACTTGCCGTTCAGCTGAAAAATGCAAAAAACCGATTTTTGCAACATTTGACCTTGAATAATTTTTTTTGCACACGTCGGATCGATGGGGACTTTTGACAAATTGTTTGTAATAGTGTTCTCAACATTCATGCCAATTTTCAGCTTTGTGCAAATTAATGTAACCTTACCCTTATTTTTGAAGCTAATTTGACCGGGCTATATTTGCATACATTGGTTTGGAAAAATTTGTGATTTGATTTTGATTGATTGTTTTGTTTTGAACAATGTTTTCTTGTTTTTCAGCTCAACTGTAAATTTATTTAGTGGTAAGAAGTATAAACGTAGAATTGCAATGTCCTGAAGAATTTCGAATTCTTCTTTTTCTTAAACCGTTTTTAAAATTTCGGCGTCTGTAAAGCATTGTACTTAAGTATGTTGTCTATCACCACGATATCATTTTCCGGCTTCTCTTCATCTTGAATGATACCTGTCTTTTAAAAAACCACTTCAGACGTAGGTTAAGTAATAAAATATTTCTAATATTTGTTTCATTATAATTTTTTTGTACGTCCAATTATCCGAAAAATGTCCATATATTTTTTTTTTCGGGTGCATATTTTAAAGTTCAATTAACCGAGTAATTCAATTAAGCGGGGTTCAATTAACCATCTAAAAAGCTATGCTACTAATACGGGAAATTTTGCAATGCAACTTTTTCGGTCAATTAAGCGGGATGTTCAATTAAGCGAGGTGCAACTAAGCGTGGATTACTGTAGATGTTTTGAATAGTTAACTGGAGCTATTTCACACAGCGCCGTGACATTTTAAAAGTTACCAACACAAATTAATCAGTTTATCCAAGATCTCGAGCTCAGTCACGAGTACATAGACGGCTCGACATGAAGGCTGAATGATATGCCCCTTTGAAGCAGATGAAAAGATTCTGAGTCTCGACTTGAAAATGGTTGTCTCTATCCAGTATTTTGTCGGGCCGCATACCGTTCTGAAATTAACTCTGGTGCTTGTTTAATAAAGTATTGGAGAACGGCTAAGGCCAGCCATATAGTTCCTTCGTTCCGCCCTACCCTATACACCCTACAAGAAAATCTCCGCAGTTTTAAATATCTCCTCTACTGGGAAGCCATCAGAACCAGCTGCTGGGAATGTTTCTTGAATACATTCATTTTTTACAGCAGATTTTGTATCCCCTTATACCCTTGGCATAACGGCTAGTTGGACTGTCCCACAGAAGGTCGGAGGTTCAATTTTTCAGACATTGCAAAATTGTTTTACAGGCGTGCACCGTCTTTGTGAGGAAGTGACAAATCCTGCAAGAGCACCTCTTGTCATGAAAAGCCCTTCCCAACTTAGCCGTTCGGACTCGGCACAAAATTATATTTCCCACCCATTCCTGCTAACAAGAACAAAGAAATGGCTGAGAGCTTTTAATCATTAGACTCAGCATCTCTACAAGCCTTTGGCCTCTAATCTATTTATTTAGTTTTGTCTTTCCCCCAAAATGATGTTGATTGCTCCCAAAACAGCATACAAAATTTCTCTCAGTGTACTTCTCATTGTGATCTAGCTCTAATATGAAAGTGCAATTATTCATTTGCGAGGAGAAAGAGAAAAAAAAAACTACGAATCGCCTTACAAACGGAAGTGAGTCTGAGTATATTTACTGAGGTGAGTCTCCAAAATATTCCCATTGCCACTGCTAGAGGGCGTTTTTACCGCCCAACAATCACAACTAGCCCGTAGTGCTATCGCACACAGTCCACGTGTGAACTGTGTAATTAAGGTAAAGTAATGGTGTTTCAGTTTAACTGTTGTCCATTTTCAAGGTGTGCAGGTTTTGTGACTTAACTGTGCGTCTACGATGACAATGATGACTTTGTGTGACACATCTTCGCCACGCAATCACCAATCATTCATTACCCAAATCTAACCTCTATCAAATCCAATCAAACGGTACGCAGAGTCCATTAAAAATCCATGAGAATCTTCGTCGTCAGTGTCGTTGTCGTCACAAAACCGAAACTTGTCAATGAAAAGAGTTGATTGGGTGTGTGTGTTCTGGAATCTGGAGGCAGGATGTAAGGATTTGGCAGTTTCGCATGGTTGGCATGGCGGGCGTATACTCACTTAAGGCATGTGGAAGCGCATTTTAATCATGATGGATGACTCCCATATTCGGAAACAGTATCTCTTTCGCTCGCACTGGCAAAGAGGAGGAAGTTGTGGGTTATACTCGTACATACCATGGAGTAGTTTTATGGAACTTTGCAAAGGATTACCGGAGGCTTTGGACGACTACGACGACGACGACGACGACGACGACGACGACGACGACGACGACGACGACGACGACGACGACGACGACGACGACGACTATGCGATCGAGTAAGAAGTTTTTGAATATTTTCACCGCGCGCTGTGGCACAGCTTTCTGTTTGTTGGTGTTATATACGGATAGGTATATGTTTGGGAAAGTTTTTTGGTTGGCATATTGATTTATTGTCAAGTATTTGGGTTCATAATCTGCTAAGGGGGATGCTATTGAGCTTAGAAAACTCTGAGCAGTGTGTTAGGAAAGTGAGAGTAGGTATTTGTGGTTAATGTGGCGAAATGAAAGTGTATATTGATTTGGGGTCTTTTGGTAAGTAGTGTATGCTTCTTGAGATATGTTTGACTCAGTTGTTGTGCAAAAATAATAGATTTTTTCTTTGGGGTTTTGAGTGCTTAAAGGTATTTAGTTTGGTATTTTTTTGGAGATTCATACTGATGATGTTTGAAAAAAAAAAAAACTGAATCAACTGAAAACTAGTTAACCAGAATTTGTGTTCTTTAAAAACATTTTTTAAGAAGTTCATTCAAAAGAAGTTTAAACGTGCGTTGATATTGACAAACGAACTTTAATATCACTGGGAAATTGACAAGTAGTATTAAAGCTTAACAATTTAAACTGTGTTATGTTTTTGAATTTTACTTAAACAAAAACGAAGAACCATCGCCACCTACACGGATGATTTAATCCTGTATCAAATATCCAATACCTTTATATCCTTGATTTTATACTTGACCATCACTTTTGCCAAGATCATGAACTATCGATGAACTAAAGAGGATTGAACTTAAAACTCTACGGTCGTCATTTCAGACAGGTCAAGCATTCTGAACATTCCAGCAGCCCACAGGTACTTGATAGTTGATAGTACCCCTGAAAATAAAGCAGTGAGGAAGACCAGTTGATATCATCACTTTTGATATTATTCTTCCGGGAAACATTTCTAGTAACATTCGTGAGTGATGTTACATCGTCCTATTGGAAACACATGTTCTGTAGGCCTAATTGATGCAATTCAGACATCAGCTGAAAGTTTGCCAACATGTTCTTATAGCGGTCTCTAGTAACTGTTACTATAACATTGCTTCGGGCATCCATAACTCCGCGCTTTAACGACAGAAACAGCATTGAGTTTTTGAAGCATTAAATTCTACGCAGTATATGATTCCCCATTTGGCAAAGCATTCGAGATCAGAATTTAATGAGCTCGTCATAAGCTGCAGATCTAATTCCACATCCGAAGAACAAGGACATGCATCTGGAAACGAATATGAGAAGCTGAGAATACTGTCGTCAGCAAAACAATTTGATGGCTTAGAAGTTTCAGACAAAATATCATTAATGAATATGAAAAAGCGAGTCGGAGACAAAACGGAGCCCTGTGGCACACCACCATTTATATTACACATTTAAGACCTTAAACCGTCCAATATAACTTGTTTTTATCGATCTAGAAGGTGATTTCCTATCCAAAGAATGAGAGTTTCGTTGATACCAAATGCACACATTTTCGATAAAAAAGCATGGTGGCAAACTTTATCAAAAAAATATCTTAGAAATGAAGTGGAATAATCTTTATTTCTCCAAAATGATTTAAATATTTGTGCCACTGTTCGGTGAGATCGCCGCTGGACCTATTGCTACGAAAGCCATACTGCCGGTCATTAAGCTTTAGTTCTTTAAGATTATTTCTTGAGCTGATAATTTATTAGCGTTTGAATAACCTTGGGAAGCAGGAATGCAAATGGACAATAGTTAGGGGAAGACGATTCTCTCAAAAATAAAGCTAATTTCATGGATATTAAAAAAAAAGCATTTTTGGTGTTTTCAAATTAAAGTTCTACGCCTCTTAAAAATACGCTTAGTTTTCAGCTTTAAATAGACTTTTAGATTAGAAAGATACATATGTGTGTATTCTAGTTAAAATGTTGGTTATTTTAATGCAAATGATCAGCATACATTTCGCTGAAGCTATTGAAATGGTTTTGATACATTTGGTTAAACGTTTACTACCATTTAAAAGAAAAAAGATGATCTTCAATTCAAA
Source organism: Philhelius festivus (assembly GCA_963931855.1). Classification (NCBI taxonomy): domain Eukaryota; kingdom Metazoa; phylum Arthropoda; class Insecta; order Diptera; family Syrphidae; genus Philhelius; species Philhelius festivus. The sequence goes on from OZ007554.1 coordinate 231,964,159, forward strand.
ATAAACACACTAAGTACCACTAGCAAAATGAGCCTGATGATCCAGTTGGTTTTCGTGAAATATAAATAATTTTAGCTTTAAAATGGATGAAAGCGTATTTAAATTACGCCAGTAGTTTCAGTTTACATTATGATTCTATAATTCAAATTTATATTAGTAAAAGCTAGTAATAATTTGTATTGCAAGAACTTTCTTATACGATTTCTTCTCTGTAGAAGTATTGATAACACCTCAGATTTAGAGAACCAAGCTACGAAAGGCGAACAAATGATTTGTCTTCCTAAAAATTTCAAATCGCCTTGGGAGGGGGGAGTTTAAGATTCAATACTTTTGAATAGCTCTTAAATTATAAGATCATGAGGATTGGTTTTGCTTAATCTACAAACTTGTATTCAAGCATGCAGTTCTTCGGAAAAAATTTAATTTTCCATTTTCGCTTTATGAATGATATAGAAATGGCTGTCTTACTATTTCTGTTACAAATTTCAAGTTGACGATCTGGTTGCTATTGCTTATGCATAAAAAATCATTGATAGCACTGCTAGACACAACTTTCTTGCTTTCAATCAAACTTTATTTTTGTTTGCAAAAACTGGAATCCAATCTCAGAATTACAAAAAAAAATTGTTACTCAAAAATCTTGGTACCTATTCATCACTTCAAAATTAGCTTTGAATGTTTTAATGAAAGAACAATTTTCGGACTTACCGCGATTATTAATTATTATATTTTAATCAAATTTGTATTTGATTTTACCCGACGTCTCGACAGGGTTTCACTTGTCGTGCTCACGGGTTTGACTGATGGCTTGTAGATAGTTTCTTAATTTTAAATATTTTCTAACTAACATAATGACAGTGCAAAAAAAAACCAAGTAAACGGCCCATTTTTGACGTTTGCTAATGTCAATCAGGAAGGTGAAGTTAGCACGATAATAAATAAAATGAACGACTGGGTCGCACGACCTTGCTCCTATGTAATAGACTAAGAATTTCAAAAATACTTGTTATTAGAAAAAAATTGCTCATAAGCATAAAATTCATTTTTTAAATGACAAAAATAGGTACTTTAGTAGTTGGAGGAAAAAATAGGATATGATTCAAGCAAATATTGGCTTATGCAAGAACAAAAATTATAAGTCTTTGTAGTGGTTTCTTAAACAAATAAGCTTTTATATACAAAAAAATAAGCTTTTTACATACAAGATTTTTAAAATATTTTACGAAAAAATTTTGTAACGCGAACTCAAAGATTTTAATACTAAACGAATAAATTTTGAAAAAAATACTAAGTCGTTTTGAAGATATTGAATTTTTTAAAAAACACTGATTTTTTTTTTTTCAAAAATTGCAATGTCTTTTAAACTTTTTAGAATTTTCTCTATAAGAAATTTTATTGAAATCTGTTATGCCGATAACGAGAAATTCAAAATTCGAAAAAATGGTTCTATGGTAGGTACAGTCAGTAATATATTAATTTTAAAATTTTTCCTATAAAATTATAGACCGCAAAAATTAAACGAAAGAAAAAAAATTATATCAAAATTCTCGGAACCGTTGTCGATAAAAATACGATTTTCGAAAACCATTTTTAACAATTGTTTGGTTAAAACAATTAACAACAATTTTAGTTAAAACAATTTTTTTCTCAAATCTTATAAATTATATTTAGAAACTTTTATTTATTAAGTTTGAAAAAATCGAGCATGGAGTTTTCGAAATATTGAGTTTCCAAGAAAATTTTCTTTTTTTTTTAATCCAAAAAATAAAATATTGAAAATTTGAATATGTTATAATATTCAAACTTTGGAGGAGATTTGGCATAGAAACAATGACTTAAATCGGTTGTACCGTTTTCGAGAAAATCAAAGACAAGAAAAATGGTTCCAGGGGGCTACCAAAAATAACAATTTTTTTGTAAAATATTTTTCAACCATTACCTAGCTTTAACTAAATGAAATTTTATGAACTTTTTTTTCAATTCTATGGAACAGTTTTTGAGAAAAAAAAATATTTACAAAATTTCGAACAAAAATTTTATGGCAGGTACCGTTATTTTTGGTCTTAAAAAAGTAAAAAAAACGGTTCGGGGGAGAGATTACAAATGATATCTACCAAGTTTAAAGAAAATCGGTCGAGCTGTTTAGGCTTTAGTCGAAAAAACAAATAGACAGACAGAATTGCGAGACCCACTTTTTTTGTCTATGGTCGTAATGTCAATTTTGATCAAAATCTCGAGTTCGGTTTTTTTACGTATGCATAACTTGCCTTATACATAGTACCTATAAGTCGGAAGTAAAAATGAAATACATATTTGATGATTTTAAATTTAATAAAACACTAGTATGAAGCTAAGTTCAACTAAAATTTGCAAAGTTGTCATTTTTGAAAAATATCACACTAAAATAGTTTTAAGATCGTAGAAATAATTCGAATACAATTTTGCGTCGGTGTTTTTTGACAGTTCAGAAATTATAATTGGCTGAGTGAACGAGCAATATTGGCGACCAAAAACAAAGATGTCAATAATCTCTATGCAACCATTCAGAATTTTCTTCCCCGAGAGTTGTTTTCTTACAAATCAGTTGACACAGTTATAAACCACGATGACGTTGTCAACTTTCTCACAGGGTTCTTAAATTCCCTGGATTTTACTGGACTACCATCTCACAATTTACAATTGAAAGAAGGATCAGTTGTGATTATTCTGTATCACATTACTCAACCTCGACTGTGCAATGGAACGAGACTGGCTGTAAAAAAGCTAATGAATAACGTCATCAAGGCCAAGATCATCAAGGGAAAAAAAAAACGTGAGGATGTCTTGATCCCGCGTATACCGATGATTCCAACGGATTTGCCATTCGATTTTAAGCGTCCACAATTTATCATCCGTCTGCAGGGGCGAACGCAGGTAGGGGTTTTAGGGGTTCAAACCCCCCCCGAAACGACCAAAAAATAAGGGTTCATTTCGTTAAAGAAAAAAAAAGTGTTATTTTCGTGCCATAAATTCTTCTGCTAGTGTTGTTTTTTCTTACGACTTATAGGTACTATAAGGCAAGTAATGCATTCGTAAAAAAAATCGAATTTAAGATTTTTATCAAAGTTAATATTACTATGATAGTGAAGGAACAAAAATGTGGGTCCCAAAATTCTGTCTGTCTGTCTGTTCGACTACGGCCTAAAATGCTGAGCCGATTTTCGTTAAACTTGGTAGATATCGTTTTGAATTTTTTTCCCCCACACGTTTTTTTTTCCTTTTCTTTTTAAGACAAAAAAATAACGGTACCTGCCATACGATTTTATTTCGAAATCTTATAAATATTTTTTTCTCAAAAACTGGCCCACAGAATTTTGAAAAAAAAATTCATAAGATTTCATTTCGTCATTTTAGGTAATGGTTGAAAAAAATTTTCCAAAAAATGGTTATTCTTGGAAACCCCCTTGGAACAAATTTTTTGGTTTTTGATTTTCTCGAAAACAGTACAAACGATTTTAATCATTATGAATCCCCTCCAAGGTTTAAATATTATTGCGTAGGTATACAAATTTTAAAAATTTTATTTTTTTGAAATAAAATTTGAAATTTTTTTCTGGACACTCAATATATCGAAAACCCCATGCTCGATTTTTTTTAAACTTGATAATTTTTTTTGTAAATTAAATTTTAATTCGAACAATAATAAAAAGTTTAAATATGCGCACCAAAATTTTTTCTTAAATATGTTTTAAAAATTTTGTATACAAAAGCTTATTTTTTTAAGAAACCATAAAAACGAATAACAATTTTGTTCTTGCATAAACTAATATTTGCTCAAAACACATGGCATCCTGTGTTTAGTTCCAACTACTAAAGGAGTTTAGTCATTTAAAAAATGAATTTTATGCTTTTTCTCTAATAACATTAATTTTTGAAATTCTTAGTATTTTACATAAGAGCAAGTTCGTGCGATCCAGTCGTGCATTTTATTTTATGTGTCTTCGTATTTTAACGCAACAAATAGACACGAAGCGAATAGCAATTGCGTTTTTGATAATTTACATTATGTATAGGGCAGAAAACGGACTAACGGAGCAAGTTTGAGTTATTGATGGCTCCAAGGTCGAAGTGTGCTGAAAACAAGTTACGAATGAGTAGCACATATCACCCTCTGAGAGCGTTTTGGTTATAATTATGTAGTATAGTTAACGTAGGTACCAATTGAGTATTGCTGGTGTCCTTATGTTTTCGTATAACTCTTTTTCCTATGATTGCAAAAGTACAACAAGTTATAACTTCACGTATTAATAAATGCCGGATTTAGTTTTGCAGATTTGGACCACTAGGCGAACCTAGAACTTATTTTAACTCTATTGTTAGGTACACTTATGGAATCACTTACACTCTTTTTCTTGTTGTTGCATTAATGATATTTTACGAACCAAATGATGGCCTCCATCACAGGGCCCGTAGTACAATCCTATGTCTAAGAATTAATTCCGGAATAAAAATGCCCAAATGGGAAGCACCAAAAACGCCCTCGTAGTGAATAGTTTCAAACTTTTGGTAACATTATTCAAATTTGCCAAAAAGGTATCCGTTGCAACATCTTTATGATGTTTTGTTTTTGCGATTAGCTGTATGAAATTGTTCCGATAGGTCCTATCCCTAAGAGCATCTATTATTTAGTTATAACATATTTATGTTAATTACAATAAAGAATATGTAATTAACAAGTAGGTACCTACAATATAGTAATAAAATAATATATTTATAAAAATCTCATATTTTTTTGAAAACCCCCCCCGAAATTATTTTCTGCGTTCGCCCCTGTCCGTCTGGCCTTTGCGATGACAAGGCCAGGCTTTGAAAGTTTGCGAAGTCAACTTGGAGTTTCTCAGTTTCGCGCATGGGCAGTTATATGTCGCGTGTTTGCGAGTTCGAAAACCATCATGTTTATATATTTATGCACCGCAAAATAAGACAAAAAAAATTAATACATCAGAAAGCCTTAAATTGATTAAGTGTAGGTATAACTGTGTTGCATTTAATGTAGATAAAAATTTTATATTAAGTTTTGGCCATATTTTTCAAAAATATACGAAGGTGATACGAAGTTCATTTAGTTGTTAAAAAATTGTTATAAAATTAATTAAAAAAAAAACAATTTTCTACCAAATACACTTCTTACCTATAAAATGCAACAAAATACATCCAATTTGTCCCATAATTCACACTTTAAGAACTCAGAGATTGAAAATTGAATCTTTAAGCAGTTACTATTAAACATAATAGTCTTACTCCAGACACCCTCTCATTTAAAATAATTATCTCCAGAGTCCCCATTCAAACGAATAAAAAAAATTACATTTATATAAATGCTAAAAATAAAAAAATGTAGTTTTTTTTTCAATTTCCATTTTAGCCTTATTTAACCGTTATCTGGTCGAAAAATTGTACCATAAGTTTAATTTCTCCTCTAGGAAGAAAAAAATGCTAGTTGCATTCCATTCCACAGACAGCGCACTTCAAGGCATCATAGAAATTGCAAGGATATAAAAGACGAAAGGATAGCAGGCAAAATAAAAAGAAGGAAATATAATCGACCATTTCGACACTCCGCATAATAATTATTGTCGCCTCCTAAATACTTTCGAATGTTATCATTAACATTTCAGCATCACAAGGGGAGCGCATTTCATTTGAATGGAATAAGTTTAATGTTCTTTTTGCTGCTGCGGCAGGGTGTCCTTTTTATCGTTTTTTCTTGATGTTTTTTTTTTAAACGAAATGCCTTCGAAAAGATTTTTAGGTTTTTAATTTTCAGGGTTTTATTTGGTTAAAATGTTATATCAAAAGGCTTGGTTTGCTTTAGGCGGGAACAAAGATTTCTTTGGATCCTCTTTCCAAAATCTAGGTCATCGAATTGAAAGACCCTATTCTTGAGAAACCCGCCTTTGTATCCTTTCAATTTATTCAAAATAATCATAATTATTGTTGTGTAAGAAAAGTAAGACAATGACACTGTTCTTTAAACGGTATGAATCGGTCCTCGTTAAACATCAACCCTTGTCTTATGTATAGTATACAGATTTTCCCTTGCTCCTTCCGCACCAAAAAACTTTGTCCACCGTTTTCCACACCCTTCTTCCCTTCGGACAAGAAAAACTCAATAAATATTATTGCTATCGCAGGACTCGAAAGTCATAAACAAAAAAAATTCGGGCAGTGTTCCAATGGAATTCCGAATCTATAAAGGGAATTCGTTTACCTCATTCAATAGCCATAAGGAGTGGACCATGAGTATCCGTTATGTCTGTGACTCTGTCTCTGGGTCCGGAAGGACAACATCGGGGAGTTTGGAATGGAGTTTTTTTTGATGTTGTAATGTTATCTCTGTCTGTATAGATAGTACCTTGAATCCATTGACAAAAATTGGAAATCTATTCGACTCGATGTTTACCCAGTTTTTGAATTCATCGGTAGCTTCTCCAAAAATATTTGTCAGGGGAAGCCAACACGAAGTCATATTTATATTGACAACCAATCGAAATATTTATAAGGAAATTAGAGTGACCATTTTGGATTTTTTTTTTCTATTGAATATGAATATGGGAGCAAGTATATTTTGGGTGTAAAAGAAAACAGCGGACATATTAAAATTGCAAGTGGTTTAGGTGAAGGTGATAATGATTTAAAGACTACGTTGCAGAGAAAAAGTGCGACGTTCACATAATATTACAAAAGAAATCTTTCAAGCAATATAAAGGAGTCTGATTTTTGTTGACTTATATTGCAGTTCAGAAAGGCTCTTATCTTTCTTGAAGATCGGGTAAGCAACGCTGAGGTTCTATTCATCTGGATTCTTCTTTTCATCCATATTTGGCAGATGATCTGGGAAATTTTCCGAATGAACCAACGTCATCGTCTGCCTCTTGAACTCAACTCAGAAGTAAGGTTGTTAGGACAAGTGGTTTTATTGAGATGAATAGAAAAGCTGGTCTTCCCCGTTAACGTTGAATGATAAAATCTATATATAACAGCCGAATACTCAAAACTATTTGAAGGCTTCGGTTTAGACTCTGTAAAATTGAGAGCTTCTTTTTCTCTCAAAGTAACTCTTTCAAACCCAAATTCCTACAATTATATCTATCTATTTCTTCGGTTTTTGGCACTCTTTCTTCGTATTTTTCATTCTCAGAAGGTCAATATTTCTCTTTCCTTTTCTGCTCGTAGAATTTTCAAGCAGCTCTGTTCCTTTTATGCCAAACTGTCGGACTGTATACATCTCGATTAGTTTTTGCGATGTTGCAACTTCTTCCCGATTCTTGATGCTGTTGTTTCATAGGATTTATCAAGAGGTTTTAATAGACGCAATAGGAGAAATACTTGGTATACTTTTCCTAAGTCGATTCTTTCCACAATTTTTCCTTCTGATGGTTTTGATAGGAATATCGGACATCGTACAAGAAGGATGGGAAATATTGAGCCAGGTGAAACATTCCATTTTCGTATAGAGTGCGGCTAAAAAAAGAATCTCTGTACTTCATAGTACGTCCGAAATTGGTCTCAAATGTAAACGCAAAGGTGTTTGAGGGGAGCTATGTCACTAGAGCACTGTTTATGAAAATAGCGGTAAGATAATGATAGAATGAAACATTGGGGCGGTGCTCGGGAGATACAAATGTTTCAGTTAGACATAACTTTTTGTTTTTAATTCTGTCCAAGAGACTCAAGTGGGTTTTTGGAGCACCTGCCCAGATATGGAAATTGTAGGTACTCAAGCTTAGGAAGAATTAAGGCTTTATATACTACAGCCAGATCAGAAGGTGTAAAAACCTTCTTGCATCGGCTGAGAAAACCTAAGCACTAAGCAGCGTTTTTGGTGACGTCGAATATGAGATTACTCCACGAACGATGGTCTGTGATGCACATACCAAGAACTGAAAGCTATTCAGTCTCCTCGATACAAGCGCCATCCATGGATGTGGCAGCGAGGGAGGGTTACGCTTTAACGATAGGAAATAGCATTGAGCTTGTTTTCGATGCATTAAATTCTACACGGTATTTAATTCCCCTTTGGACTTGTCATACGATGCCTTGGTGTTCAGATTAAATTTTCCAAAAGTACCATCAAAAACAGAATAATTTTAATGTCATAGATACTGCTGAAATTACTTGTTCAGAAAATCATATATCCTTGGAGTGACAGAAGTCTGTCAGTTATGTAATGTAAGCGTGGCTGTCATCCTGAATGCTTGACATACTTAGGCCATAAGTTAGTTTATTGTGATACCACATGAATCAATTAGGCTTTCTACCTACACGTTGTACTACTTAGAGCTCATTACGAAGAATGCAAGACACCTTAAGTCTTAGTGTATTAACCAGGTAGCTATGATCATTTAGAACTCTCCTTATCTAGAAGAAAAGATAATGAGACAGAGCAGGACATGTACAGAGAATATGAGAAATAAATTCTTTCTCATCCATAAAGCTTCTGCTAAAATTATTTAAAACTACCCAAGTTTCGTTACATGTTGTGTATTCTGTTAGCAATCACTTAGAGCGCTTCAGATGGGTCCGGCCATTGGAGAAATAGGGCACTTTAAGGTTTATTTCGTACACTTTCCAACAATTGACATTAGGATTTATTAATCGGCATTGCTAAGGGAAGCGAATATGGGAATCTGGGAACACATTGTATAAAGTGTTTACCAATACAGACTTCCAAGCTTTAACAAGTGATTACGGCCATATTATTGAAGCAACATCTGTCAAATTGGCTAACATTTATTAAGTCTATTCGAACAACATTTCATGCCCATTTTACGGTCGCCATAATCTTACTTCCAAGAATACTATTTGCAAACTGGTGGATACATTCGAGTCGATCAGTTAAGTGAATAATGCACCAACATCAGTGTCTGTGAGAGTGTGGTCAAGAGAATTCGAGGCAGTCAATTTCACGCCGCCGCCACTAGACCTAGACCTTTCGAAGACCACAACTTGGAGATTTTGAGCCTACACCCGTACAAACTTCAGATGACCCCAGGAGCTCAAACTTAACGACAATAGACAGTGACGTATGTTTGCTAACTGGACTCTCGAGTAGTTAGAAGTTTACCCTGATTTTAGGTGTAAAAATCATATTCATTGAAGAAGCTCATTTCTGGATGAAAACGTTCATCAAAAAGCAAAATTGTCAAATTTGGGACGATCACAATCCACACGATATTCACCAAATTGTAATGCATCACTGTTAGGTGTGGATTATGGGCTGGAGGCATCATCAGTCCATACTTTTTTTAGAACGACTTCAGCCAGCCAGGTTATCGGTCGATGATAACCAATTTCTTTTAGGCCGAGCACTGAGATTGTGCAATTTATAAACCTAGAACATGTATTGAATGATCTTGAAAGTAATTTCTAATCGTATTTTCGATGAGAGATCTTGATGCCAAACTTTATAAAAAGTCTTGAAATATCAAGGGTAATAACTAGCCTTACTTTCTACAAAATAATGTAAAGCTTTGTCCCACTCTTCGGTGGGATTTGTCATCGGATCAGCAGTGGAACAATTGCTGTGAAAGTCATATTGCAGGTCATTAACAAGCCGCTATATAATCGACTTTTGGATAATGTTTGTACGCCAAAGATCCAATTGGAATTGTCAGATTATCAGGATCGAGTGTCTCATCTGTCGAATTGTTTTGTCGGTAAGCTATAATTCGAAAGAGTCGAACTAAAATGCATTCGTTGTTCCGGAGTCAAAAAAGATTGCGATGGAGAAATTCTTAGTCGATTCCCTCATTGACTCGATGATCAGATAGTTGACTTGCCTTGAGCCTACGCCGAACGATATTTCGACACACCAAATTCCCACAAATTGGAGCAAATTGAAAAATTTTTGTACAATGTTTAATGCAAGTAGACAATCTTTTATTAATTTATCTTAAGGCCAGCGGATAGACAATGTTTTTTTTTTATTTGGAGGAAAAGCGTATAGATTTGCGGTGTCCGAACTAAGAAGCAAGCCACACACAATTGGCAGTGTTAAAAACATGAATTTTCCAAATTTAAGCCAGCAAAATAGTTAACGATTGACCTTGTGGTTTGTTGCTGGTATTACCAAAGGCAAGACGCAAAGGCAACTGGAGCCGTTTGAATTCGAATGGTAAATCGTTGAAGATCATCGGCAGGTATGTGTGGAATCTGTAAGTCCTCGCCATTAAATTCACCACCGATGATTTTTGCCTCAATAAATTTAGTGAGAATTTTTTGATGTGTAATCTATTTCCGTTACACAACTTTGTTTTGTTAAAGTTGCGATTAAACCTCACCGGTGATCCAAGCTTCAATGTTTATTCGTGCGGTGGCATTCCGGATGGTTCCTCTGAATCAGAAAATCAGTCGTCCATTACTTTGTAGATCAATTTGTATTTGACTGTTTCGCCGGGAAGTTTGAATTGAATTTGCTCACTGATCTTGTTGACATTATCACTTTTTGATGCCAAAATTACAAATTCGCACAGCTTATCCGGATTTTTATAGTTGGCTTGAATATTAAATTGCATTTGACAGAAATTCGGCGCGACCAAAGTTTCATTCGTAGACAATCAATTTGAATTTGACATTTCCTGTTCTTGTTCTGCAAAATATTTGGACAGACGGGTCTTGCAGCAACTGCACACTCATGTTCGTCGATAGAGTGAGTTTTACCACTCGGTTCCAAAGATAGGATGATTTCTCCTCCCTCGTGGCAAAAGTTGGCGGAAGTCACCAACAAGAAGAATGAAACCGCTTCTCATCGGTCGGTTGATTTCTTGAAAATCACGCAAAGTCCCGGCAGGCGCTTCGAGCTTGAAAAATTGTGCACTCTTCCCAAATGATAATTTTGCACGTTTTAGGAATTGCGGACATACCTAAGATTTTGCTGATGTTGCAAATCGGTTTTTCTGTCTGGTTTATATTCAATGGAAGCTTGACTGAGTGTCCAGTTCGTCAGATAGCGTTGAAGCAATTCCCGATGATGCCACCGCGAGTGCAATCCTAATATGCATTTGAACCGACACACGTGACGCCAATATCAAATTGATGAGGCCTGTTTTGCCTGTTCTTCCTGCCGCATAGAGAAAGAAGAGCTTCTATTGCCGTTTGTTACAAGTTCCATGACTTTATCGTTAATTTTTTTTATCAACAATTTACACAGTATTGTTCTTAATGGTTCAATTCGAAGTGCTGTTCTCGCTCCATGCATCTGGCTCGAATACTGTTTCTGTCCCATTTCGAAACCGCCATTCCAAGTTGAATAAGGACTTTGTTGTTGATGAATATGCCCCTGCCCTCAATCACGACTTTTTGTTTTGGACCGACTGAACTATGAGCTTGGGGCAGGCCCTGCTTCTATCATTCTGTTGAGTAAAAATGCACATCAACTTTTAAATATGAAAAATATGACACAAAATTATTCATTCCGCTGAGTTAATCTAAAAATTTTCTGCAAATTTCCATTGGAAACCTACATCCATTTTAATACATGTATAAGAACATAACGGTTTGCTAGGAAATCATAATTAAAAAAAAAATTATTTACATATATTTTAACTTTTAGAATTGAAGGTCCTTCGATAAAAAAAATATAAATATTTGTAATTTTAGGCAATCTGGTCACACTGGTTGCTAAAACCTTGGGAATACTCCTTTACCCTCTCCTTGTAAGTTCTTGTTCCTTGCCAAAAAAGCAACTCGGATATCTTTTCCATATGCATTATAGGTAAGTGGTACAGGCTTGTAAATTATTTACTCTCTATACATATATGCATTTCACATAATTTAACTACACCACCCCTTCCCCTCCCACTGGGAATCCCAACTGAATTCCGTCATCTCCCTCCAATGGGAATTGTTCTTGTATTTCGTTTGGTTGTTGATCTATATTCCACGTGTGCCCTGTTCCTGCCCCGCGTACCTTTGATAGAAAAAATACAAACTTATCCAAATATGCATATTATACAGTTATACAATACTCGCCTACGATGTGGTCGTCGGAAAATTGTTTGAAAATTTAATTAATGGATGAAAGCAGTGGCGAAGTCGACCAGCTATGACAGTAGCAATAGCAACCGTATGACAGTCGCAGATAGATAGGTATAGGCTAGGCAGCATGGAGGCAATTTACTAGGGACGACGAAGCTACTTTTATCGCCGGACGGTCATCCCTCTGTATACAGCCAGCCAGTGTTTGTTGGTGTCATCATGTGCGGACAGAGACACACAGAGTCGAATGCATGCAAAACGTTTCTATAAACAGTGGATGGCCGTTTTTACCACGTAGTTGCGGTTCATATAATTGAGAGGATGTTTTGCACGACGACGACGTATCGTCCTCTCCATGATGCATCCCCAATCGTCCACGAATATACACAAATGCAATCCATACGCAATCCCCCGTGTGCTCTGTGTGCTGGATAGGCCAATTTACTGCTGAACGTTTTTTGGATTGCATCCAGACTTTGGAAGATCATGTGCGAGTTGCTTCTTTGTCGGCAGGGATATTCAATCGGTTTGTGGTGCGAACTGATTTATTATGGCCTGATGTCCAGGAGCTTGTGTGGGCTCAGAAGAAAGTTAAAAAAAAATGTCATGGGGCTTGCAGAAGTCAATGTTTACCATCCCGGTTGCGCACACTTTGTATTGATAGCGGGCACACTCTCATCCGTTGACATCACTTTCAGCAGATTTAATGTAGATGTTATAGGTATGTAAACAGTTTTAAATGCAATTAAAAGTTTCGCCAAACCACGTTAGGTGTCTCAAAAACTTTCAAGTACTCTTAGCTCGAGAGTGAAGTTTTCGAAAATCTTCAGATAAACGTTTTAAGAACACCGAGAGAAAACACTCAAAGAAAAGTGCAAGAACAAGAAGTATAGTATGTATTTATAACTTTACTATTATGGTTCAAGTCTCCGGAAGTGAACAAAGTTTTCTTCTCCATCGGAAAAGAAAGCAAAGAAAAACTCCCTTTCTCTGTCAAGTGCCATTGAACACTAATCAACACATATCCTTGAGCTCCTTGGCGCTTTTTTTTACGTGTGTGTGTGGGTGTGTGGAATCACACACAAAGTTTTCAACTAAACACGAGAGGGATGGCAAGTCTTGAGCCAACAACCGTTGTACATGCTTAAGTCAAGAAAACTAGTTCTTTTTCAACATAAAAAGGCTATATCATAGATTGTAACCTTGTTCGCAACTCACACAGAAGAATATTTGCAAATTTTTTAAAACTGCTGCGAAAACAATGCATTCGAGAAGTTTGTAGCAAATTGAAGAAGCAATTGGCTGGGATTGAATTCCGGGAATTAATATGGCATGGAGGGGGTAGTTGGGCTCGAAGTTGTTGAAGGTAGAGGGAAGGAAATACGTCAAGTTGGAAAAACTGACTTTCCGGGTATAAGTTTCGAATTTGAATTTTTAATTGAAGTTGGGGAAAAAACGAATTGAATTAAAAAGATACAGAGGGATGCTAAGAATCAACTTGAGGAGTTTTTTTTTTAGAATAAAATGGAATGAAGCTAGAAAAACTAAGTACAACACTTCGATTTTTTTTTTTCGAATTGGTTATCATGTGGGTCAAGAAGTCTTTCAGTGTGAACGCGCGGTTTTGAAATGTAAATAGAATCAGTTCTGAATCCAGTTATCCATTTAATGGCATTAAGAAGAATGGAGTATAATGTCGCTCAAACGGGCGACGAGGTTATGCTTGGTGGCTCATGTTCGGGAGTTCCAATTTTCGATATCATAGAAAGTTTGTGGTTTGCTTTCATTGACCTGCAATTTAAAATAATCCCAAAGGTAGAAGATTAAATGGCAGAAGAGCAAAATGGCATGATTTTGGTGGCCAACTCACTTGGCCGTACTTTGTTATACGAATGTACATATTGGGGTATTGCTTGTCTGTCTTAGGAAGAAATGATGACCACTGGCGAGTTAGCCCTTTAGCATTAGCGCTGAAGTTCGCCGAGTTGATACCATAATTCGTTTAATCCTGTGGATGCAATTGATATCGAGAATTGTGGACATAAGAGTATCCTCACGGAGTCGTTCACTATAAAGTCCGCTAGCTCCCCACCTAAGAAATCAAAAGAAGGGTATGCCATAAAATTATCAGAAGTTTGTCCAAGAGCCCTTTCGTCGCACTTAGGAAAGAGAACAAGTCCTTGATCTTCATTTGAAAAAGTTCGTAAAAAAATACCCTTCCAAATATTTGTGCTCTAATGTTTGCCAGAGCAGGGCATTTGCTTCCCTTTTAGCTATGGAACAGTGTTATGCCCTGCAATTAGGTCGCGAGGCATAAGCGAGTTTGCACCAACTCAGCTCATTGCACTATGTCGCAACACTATTGAATTACAGAATTACAAGTTTGCTAGCTCATCAATAGTGTTTCGACATTGCAATTGGCACAAGAGAGGAACAACCTCAAAATGCTTCGTGTACTATTTGGTCATCGGCAAGTTTCGATTGGAACATTTTAAGAACTTTTTTATCTCGCCTTATGGTAAATGGTAAATATCAATGATACTCGTAGGTTTTCCAATTTATGTTTCAGCAGCTGTAAAAGTAAACAATAACATTCAGCTGTCAAAATATTTAGTAAGGTTTACCATTTAATCCGAACGACCATAGACAACGCCCTGAATTCGACAATGACCGCAGATCCGAATTTCGGCCAAAAAATTATCTTCTCAGACAAGACACGATTTTGGTTTAGCAGCTAGGTCAACAGGAGCGAAAAGAATTTTCTTTCAAAATGAGGAAGGAAACAATGTTATCATCAATGGCCTCAGCTAACTGGTTTTCTGTGCCCACAGCTCGACAATATGGATTTCTTCGAACTTTGGTTCCAACAAGATGGCGGTCAATATCATACAAAGCGACACAAGAAGTTGCAAAAAGGATACAATTGGTGACTGGGTCACTTTCTCGTGAAGTTTATCAATTTGCCGCTGCGATCATGGTCATGGGACTTGCCACTACTAAATTATTTTCTCTTGGGCTACTTCAAGTCTTTATAAATAAATAAATAATTTGGTGGTGCAACAGCTCTCAGAGAACTAGGACCTAGAGACTTACAACTCTCAACCAATCCTGTTTGCGTGTTGCCAGAAATGGAGGACACCTACAATTGTCTGCCGAATCTGAACGGCTAATGAGCAGCACTTTTCATGACAAGAGATACTCTTCGAGAACTTGTCAATTCCTCGTAAGAGGCAGTACATCCCTCAAAAAGTTTTTTGCAGCGGCTGAGAATCGAATGCAAGACCTTCTGCATAACAGTCCAACGCACTAACCACTATGCAAATGTTTAGGCTAAGAACTCAAGCACTTTTGGACGATCTAGAGGCCAATATTTGAAACGTTATTCTAAAAAGAGTTTTAAAATTGATAAGTGACAGATAAAAATCGGAAACAATTCTTTCACTTCTGCCTCTTGCTCAGTACCTTGCTTATATTGTTCCAATAAAAAGCCAGCTACACTGTGCTCCAAAGCTCGATTTTCTAGCTTAGAGTTTAAATTAAATGATTTTTATTAATACAAATTTGAAAAGTCTACAAATGTTATTAAAATAAAATGCACCACTGGGTCGCACAAACTTGCTCTTATGTAAAAGACTAGGAATTTTAAAAACGAATGTTATTAGAGAAAACTGTTCATAAGGATAAAATTATTTTTTTAAATTCTTTTAGTAGTAAGAGACAAAAACAGAATGCTATGCAAATATTAATTTATGCAAGAACAGAAATTATAAGTTCTTGTAGTGGTTTCTTTAAAAAATTAGCGTTTATATAAAAAATTTTTAAAAGGTTTTTAAGAAAAAAATTTGGAACGCCAACTTTAAGTTTTTATTACTGTACGAACGAAAATTAAATTTAAAAAAAAAAAAGATTTTCTTTTTTCAAAAATTCAAAAAATATTTTTTTTTTAAATTTTGAAATGCAATGTTTTTTATACTTTTTAGAAGCACCCCTATAAAAAATTTTATTAAAATCCGTAATGTCGATAATGAGTAATTGAAAATTTGGAAAAATGGTTCTATGGTAGGTACAAGCTGTAATATCTTAGTGTGAAAATTTCTTTTATTAAATTAAAGATCGTAAGAATTGATTGAAAGAAAAAATTTTTATCAAAATTCTGGGCGCCGCCGGCCGTTTTCGAGAAAAATACGATTTTTGAAAACCATTTTTTAACATTTGTACTGTGGGTACCTTTATTTTTAGGTAAAATATTTTTTTTTCTCACATCTTGTAGATCATATTGAGAAACTTTTATTTACCGAGTTTTAAAAAAATCTAGCATGGGGTTTTCGAAATATTGAGTTTTGAAAAAAAAATTTTTTTTAATTTTTCTTAAAGATCCAAAAATTGTTTTTTGGAAAATTTAAATAAACAACGCCGCCTGAGTACTTAAATGCCCCGTATCCAAAAAAAATTATTCTCCAGAAAACGAATTTTAAGTTTTGAAAAATAATTTCTTTACTTGCTCCTTGAGAAATATGATGTTTGAATTTTTATATGCATTTTTTGAAAATATCTTTGTTGAAATTTGAAGTCAAAAATTGTTACGGTTATTTAAAAAAAAAATAAAAGCATGAAAAAAGTCAGAAATGGATATAGGACCCTCTCCCATACGAATGCGAAATCGATGAAAACCAAACTGAAAATTTCCTATGGATATAGGACTTTTGTGCCCTGGACATTCGAAAATCAACAAAAGCAAAAATAGTAAAAAAAATCAAAATTTCTAGCATTATCAATTTTTATAATTTTACTTTGAGTGATAAAAACATAAAACAAAAACCAATATTAATTAAATGGCTAAGACTTCCTCTATACCATATTAGATTACTTTTAAGTCTATAAGAAACTTATGAAAATGATAAAGTATTTTAACACTTAATTATGAAAAATACTGAACATGAACTTAGGTCCATTAAATTTCCTAGAAAACTACATTCAATTTTATTCGGAATTGGTTTTAAAAATACTTCAACATTCGTAAGAGTAAGTTTTGGTATTTTTTCACACTTTTTTATTAATTAGTTTTTTTTTTTAATTTTTTGTTTGATTCATTTTAGTAAAAAAAAAAATAAAAATTCAATGGGGCATTTAAGCACTAAGCGTTTGTATACAAAAATTACCTCACCTAGTACCAGGGTTGCGAATTTTTGAATTAAAAAATCCTTAAGTCATAAGTCTATAGATGACTTGTGAACTAAAAAAAATTAATTCATAAGATATTTGGTGACTTATGAATTAAAAAAAATTTAATTCACAACCCCCAAAGTGACTTATGAATTAAAAAAAATTTAAATCCTAAGCTACTAAGTGACTTATGAATTAAAAAAAAAATCAAGTCATCAGGGAGTAAGTGACTTATGAATTAAAAAAAATTTAATTCACAAGTCAGGTGGTGACTTGTGACTTAAAAAAAATTTAATTCATAAGTTAGTTGGTAGATTGGAAATTTTTAAGCTTGTTTTGACTACATAATTATTTAATTATTAACAAAAGCTTTTGGAGAATTTTTTGAGAGTTGCCGTTTATGCAGTCCATATAATCCAATTAAATAAAAAGCAATATTGATAAAATCTTTGTGTTGAGCAAATGATGGGTTATCTTTATTTAAATTTCGTGAGTGCATATTTTTATGCATATGCCTTTAAATTTTTTGGTTTTCATATTTTACATGAGTTGATTATTTGATATTTTTTTGTAAAATTGTTTCAAGTACCTGAAACTAATTCAATATGTATTTTCAATAAAATTGAAAAAAAGAACATTCCGTTTTCTTAATTTAGCACTTCGAATCCTACTCAGTAAGTATAACATTTAATTTTAATTTTTATTTTTTTTTAATAAATTTTTAATTTTGAATATCTTCTAAGCTTTCAAATCTAGTTTTTAAATCATAAGATTATCACGCTAGCTTATAAATTATCCATTTCATAATTTTTCTAATCAGTATTATTTATCCATTAACTTATGAATTAATTTTTTTTTAATTCATAAGTCACTAAGTTGGTTTTGAATTAAATTTTTTTAATTCATAAGTCACTTAGTAGGTTGGGAATTAAAATTTTTTAATTCATAAGTCACTTACTTGCCCATGACTTAAATTTTTTTAATTCATAAGTCACTTAGTAGGTTCTGAATTATTTTTTTTTTAATTCATAAGTCACTAAGAAGCTTATGATTTAAATTTTTTTATTCACAAGTCACCAACTGACTTGTGAATTAAATTTTTTTTAATTCATAAGTCAGTTCCTAGCTGCTGAATTATATTTTTTTTAATTCATAAGTCACTCACTAGCTTGTGAATTAAAGCCAAGCTTAAGCTAACAAGTGATTTAAGCTTTTGCAACCCTGCCTAGTACCCATTTTGGATATACGCAAATAAACACGAAAGGAACCCAAAAATTTGTAGTTTATAGAGCAAAAGTGCTTTCCGTAACTTCGTTAATATTGAATAGCTCCAAACGAGAGAGAATATTCGAATTAGTATAACTGCATCTTTAACTCAGTTTCCCGAAAAATTGGTCTGTGGAGCATTTAAGTATCTACTCAGGCAGCGACAATTCTATTCAAGTTTTTGGGGAGCTTTAGCAAAAAAAATGATCAAAATCGGTTGTACAGTTTTTGAGAAAATCAAAAACAAAAAAATGGTTCCATGGGGGGAAAAAAATTGAAACCCATATCTACCAAGTTTAAAGAAAATCGGCCGAGCCGCTTCGGCTGTAGTCGAACAGACAGACAGACAGATAGAATTGCGAGACCCACTTTTTTGGTCTTCGCTATGATCGTAATGTCAACTTTGATCAAAATCTCGAGTTCGATTTTTTTTCCGAATGCATAACTTGCCTTATAGGTAGTACCTATAAATCACAAGCAGTGGCGGCTGTACCTTAAGTGCGCTCGTGCGCTGAACCACCAATTCAAAAGGTTTAAAAATTACAAAATATTACTGCATCTTCATTTTTAGATTACCATATTAATATTTATTTTTTAAACATACAAGAACATAAACAAGTAAAATTTCCAATTATGACGAAACAATGTAAGCGCTTTGCTTTACTATTGTTTTTTTGCGATTTCTAATCTTAATACCTACTTAGTGAGCAAGTAAACTGCACCACCTGTTCAACAACCCACTCAATCAATCAATACGAAAAGGCTTTGCTGTTGACAAAGATTAATAAAAAAAAAATCAAAAAAATCGACAGAATTATAATTTTTATAAAAGTTTGTTACATTTAGTTTTTCCTAAAAGTATTTGTTGTCTGTACGCTAGTGCAATTGTGCAAAATTGAATTATTTTTGGTATGTATATCAGATGCATTTAAAATCTCATTAGTTTTTTCATCTGATTCGTAATCATTTCCTAAGATATTTCTTCTTATCTCCCTCAGATCTGAGCATCTCCGAACAAAATTGAAAGCGTCTTCTCGATCCTTCATATTGCAAAAGTAATATGATAGATCCTGCCTATGCTGCAAAGTTCAAGTTGACTAAGACTATAGATCTCTTTCTATGTTAAGATCCCGATACTTCTTCTAAGAACCTCATCTATCCCTTCCATAACCTCGTGCATTATTGTTTCCCAGCTTCCAACATCCTCCATATTCATATAAAAGACAACACCACTTTCACGTCCTAGAGCCCTTCATTCACTTCATCATTATTTTCGGCTCAGTATTGCTTGAAGGGATATTTTTTTCGGTAACCGATGGTTGGGAATTTTAAAAACCCTTATTGTGTAGTCAATAATTATGCAGTTTTAATATTTTGCTGAAAAGGTTTGATAGTCCAGTTTCTACCACTATCATATAGTTGGGTGAGTTTGGTGGTAGGAGAAAGGCAATGCCTTCTGACTCCCCATACATACCTTGAATACCCTAAACTTAGTGGTTTCTTTTTAAATTATATATTATTTCAACACTGACAGTTGCTTCCCGCTCTATATCTTGCAGAAAGTCAGTATCATACTTTCGCGGAACGAATTGAGTTGCTTTACGCTTGAACAGCGTTGGGAAATATTGAAAACTTATTTATAATGTGAGTGCTGTGTAGCCCAAACAGTGCGTTTTTTTTAAAGAAATTTTGGCCGAAATCAAGCACCCACCGCTCCCGCTGTATGCAAGTTTGTGCAAAAATTTCGTGAGACCGAGTGTGTGAGACTCAATTCAAGAACATAAACTCGCCATCGATCACAACAGCTCAAGATTTTACGCACTAACCTGAGGAGATCTCGGATTATTCGCTTACTAGGTCCAGTTGAATTGACTAATCAATTGAAAGGGCATGACCATCCGCCTGAACGACGACGTTTTGTTCTATAATTAATTGGAATTTTTGGTCTTACTAATAAAGCCACAATACATGGACGAAATGTATTTATGTTCATTTTATTGCATTTTTAAATAGTAACTTGTATTTGGCCCACCTATGTATATTATGTATACAACCAAGTATTTATTCTCTCTATTAACTTCTAGAATTTCTTGATCAATAGTTTAAGTCATCTATGAACAGAGCAAACAGACCTGGACTCAGTGGCGTAGCGTAGGGGGGGCGGGGGGTGCGGTCCGCCCCGGGCGGCAGGCCTAGGGGGGCGGCAAAATGTCGCCGGTTATGCGGGTAGAGTAGAAATCATATGTTTCATGACAAATCGTTTGACAAGTCAACAAACAACAATAATGTAAATTTGAAATTTGCCACCCTATCTGTGGTTCGTCGTTGACGCTCTCGGCTGATTTCCGTGAATTCGTAAACGGTGAGTAGGGTCATAAGAGTGCATTCCGTATTGTCGCGCGAAACTAAAAACAAAACGTTCCGAAACTCTCTCGAAACTGAAAGGGAGCGTTCCGAAACATATGATATGCATATGCGAGATATGATAAGATAACTAGGATTCGACGGAAACGTTATTCTAGTCTCAGCCAGCTCAATGTTTTTGCTCCCTCCCGCATCACAGAAAGTTATTTCGATTGTGTTGTATATAGTTTTAATACTGTTGAATCTTCTTAAACTAAACACTTAGTACTTCACTCAACCTTTGAACTAGATTTTGGAAATGAAAAGAGTTGAAGCAAGCGGTGCGGAATACCACAAGAAAAAGGCTAAGAAAGAAGCAGATGCGAAGAAGTCTCCAGGTGCATTACTGAAATATTTCAGTTCTAGTTCTGGTTCGAAAGCTACGTTAACGTCTTCGGCGGCATCCAGCAGCAGCGGAAGTGATTCCAATGTAAGTAAGATTCCTCCATCCACAATCGTGAGTGGCCTAGAATTGTCCTCTGGCCAATATTCATAGGAATGCATGACTTATTTTACAGGCAGAAGAAGAAGACGTGCCTGCCGTCGAAGTTGGAAGTCGTTCTGGTCCCACCACAGAGCAGGGTCAAGACGAAGTCGACTCAGCAGAAGTACCTAAAGCATCTAGTCACAAGCCTGCAGAAGAAGTGAACCTCGTCTTGCCAAAGATATAAAGCTATAAAAACGCTTAAGAATAAGTTTGTGCAAGTTCTTGAGGTACTGGAAGAATTGACGGATCGGTAGCCAGACTTCTTCTGACAGTCATGCAGTCATTCAACTTCCTCACTTTTCTTGGCTTTTGAGCTGCAGAGCTACCTGAAAAAGATGAAGTACAGATTTACCTGCAGCAAAGTGGACTGAGTGTGGATAAGTGTGCTCAGAAACTCTGCGCTTTAAAAGCTGTCTTAATGGAGAGCAGAGACCGTTTTGTCTAAGCCGCAATCGACTTTTCTAAGACTCTCTGTGAAAAACTTGGAATCGAACTCAAAACGAGAAGAAATCGCAAGAAAAAACGCATGCATGGCGATGAATCCGCAGATGCAGCTTTGTCTCACGATCCTCATTCGTAAGGCCCGTAAAATCCGTTTATGAAACCGCTGATCCTATTTTACCTTCAATAAAAGATACCTCATTGCCTGTGAAATGATGTCTCGAAACTCGAAATTTAATTTTAATTTAGTATTGAATGGGGGCGGAAAAATGGGTTTCCCGCCCCGGGCGCCGAGATGGCACGCTACGCCACTGCCTGGACTACTCCTTACTCCTGTTTGACTTTGCAACCATTCGGACATTCGGATACTGCTACTCCGTTCCAAGCCGATGCCCTTGTAAGCATTATACAGATTTTGAATCAAACTTCCGAATTTTCCAAATATATAACTTGTACCATAATAAGCCGCGCTAAACCTTATCAAATGCAAATGAAAGAAATGAATCAGCAATGGACCTCGACACGAAAATATGATCTATTGTAGACCTATTGCTCTGAAACGTACCTGAGTTTCTTGCAATAAATTGTTGCACGATATTTATTCAACAGTAATAACCGTAATGCTGTAAGAATTTTGTAGCTCGAATTCAAAAATCAGATGCCCCTATACTTTGCAGGGTAAGCTGTATCACAATTTTTTAATTATTGAAAAAATAAGCGCGTCCTGAAACTAGATGCTGATGGACTCATAAGTTTTTGGAGGTGGGACTGCAGTATTCTTCCACGTTTGAATTTTAGGGCCAAACTCGAAAAATTGCTTTGTTCCGAAAAATTAGCTCAATTTTCTTTAATTTCCCTATTATTTTTATATCCAATGCATGATGTGCATCGCTTTCGTTATAATCTGAATCGATACTCACACGGTTTCAAAATAAGACATTTAAAGGTACTTGTCACACGTTGAGTGCACGTAAATTGTAAACTGTCTGTTCTAAAATTTTTAACATAGTTTCGTGCGCTCCAGACAAATAAGATTTTCCCGGTTTTGAAGACGAATTTTAGAACTGTCGTCGAAGTAAAATCTCCAATACTTCTTACAAATTGTCAATACTTTTTTGTTTACTCAAAACATCCCAAAGTTATGGTACTTGTCTCAACCGAAATCCTTGAAGATAATCCCTTCGAACTTTGATTTTTTCCCCTCCCAACAAATGACCAAATGCAACATCTTATGTCCACCTTACGTCCATTTATATCCACATTCTGTGTCATCGATTGCATTTTTATTCTCCTTTTGGTATTTAAGAACTAAAAACCCTCAATAGTATTGGCAGCCAAACCCCAACGTTAGCCAATATAATCCTTCATTTACCAACAACGAAAAAAGAAGGAAATTGCTGATATGGAGGATAAATTCTATAACCCAAGCACACACATAGCTGGTTCAATAATTTCTTCCTTACAAAATTACCAAAAAAGAGCTACTATTTGGCCCTGATGGGAAAGTTTATAAGCTCCCCCAAGCCTCCCTCCCAAGATTAAAAATTAAAACTCGTAAATATGTCGTTTCCTTTCAAGGTAGCTACTCGATGATTTAAGTGGTTAAAAACCCAACCCAGTAGAGTTCTCTGTATGCAATAGCATACTGGTTTGGGAACTGTGGTCCGAAAAACTAGAAGACCACCTCCCTCATACTTGAGCTTGCCCCACTAATGGAGCAAGAAAAATGTCGGGTGAACGGTGATTTACGGTCTGTTATGAAGATTATATAAGTTTGCCAAACGATGCAACCCCAGTGTTTGTAAAAGGATCTCGATCTAGTTCGGCTACTGGTTCTTACTTTGATTGAATTCTCGCGCTGGTCTTTTGTCAATGTTACGAACAGGTAGCGAGATTGCTTTCTGATTTATTCCCAGCTCCTTTGCTATGATGAAGGAGTCGATTCAGTGTTTCCAGTATAACAAATATAGAACGGAATAAAAAAAGAAACAACCGGGGAGGGGGGCGGATGGGAATTTGGCTGGATGTGGCCCAGAGCAAGTATTGATTGAAAATTATTATAACTGGAGAGGAAATTTACCGGAAAAGTGACTTGTAAGGGAGAAAGATTGAATATCGTCGATGACTTAAGCGAAATTCCGCAAAACAGTTTCATTGCGAATAGAAATGTTTATGTCACTTTGGAATAAGTTCGTCGTAGTCGTCGTCGTCGTCGTCGGGATGAATTGTTTCGATTTTTACTGTGACGTGATGGTGACGACCAACGGAACGATGATGGTTCAGTCCTTATATTATAAAATTGCCTTGGGGCAGTATACTACTCCCCGTTCAAAGGTAAGGGATCT
The DNA here is from genome assembly GCA_963931855.1 of Philhelius festivus. NCBI lineage: Eukaryota > Metazoa > Arthropoda > Insecta > Diptera > Syrphidae > Philhelius > Philhelius festivus. The sequence goes on from OZ007554.1 coordinate 231,988,282, forward strand.
ACGACGCCGCCGACGAGAAGAACATAAATGCAGAACGAAGTTTAAGTGGTGAAAAGTTTCTTAATTTCCCGTAAAGTGATTTTTGCTAATTGAGTTCTTCGCAAAAGGTTGCGTTCTTGGTTTCTTTTGCCTCCGGCAAGGATTCGCTTTTATTATTTCGTTACTTTAAGTGACGATGACGAAATCTTTTTTCTGCATTTGCACTTCTATATTTTTGTCGAAATGTTTCGACCTTCCTCTAACTTATTCCGAAAAGGAGGGAGGAAATTAAAAGTCATTGATGTCTAGAAATGAAGCTCTGGTGTTCGATATGGCAAGCGTTAACAGGATGAATGGATTCAAAAATTGAGCTCACTGTAATTGAGTTGTGAATAATTGTATACCTTTTTTGTTAATTTAATTCGGTGTCAAACGATTTATTGTGAGGAGAAAATAGTTTGTTAACTACTAGTGTATTTTGAAATGTCTTAGAAATTCAACTAAAAAACTATTGAACTTCTTTGTTTGCCCTCACTCGATTTTGACTGCGATGTGGCAGGATCAATATACCTAGTTGTTTCATCGCCATTTGTGGAGAGCCATGATCTAGTGACCTACAAGTTGAAATGTTCAACTAATTCTTAATTACGTCTTGTTAGTCGACAGGAATTGAGACAAGGAGTACAATTTTGTGAAGAATCAAGAGATACATTACGAACAAAGATGAGAGGCATTTCTTGATGACAGTATATACCCTTGGAGGATTTGAAAATTTCTCAAAAGGTATTTTTGTTTCTTTATGAAATATGCTTGGACTCGATTGCCACTCATTCACCATCACGCCAAAAGTTATGATGGTAACATTTGCAATAGTATAAGATCAGAAGAACCATTTCGGCATTTTGAAAAGTGATTTGTGAAACTAGTTTGTCTTCTGAAATTTTCTAAAAAGAGGTCTAAAGGACGTGTTTTCTTTTTTTGCGCTGTCAAATTTGTCAGGTATCGCACGATGTTGGACAATCTTTCCGGTATATTCTGAAGTTCAGGGGAAGAATAATACTCTTAAAATACTACAATTCTGTTTCCGAAAATGCTTATAAATGCATCTTTCTTTCAATTTCACTTATACTATATACTTTAGTTAGTCAACAATATGCTAAGTCACAGGAAAATCTATGGCTCTCCTTGAATTTCTTCATTTTCATCATCTTTATTGTGTTCATCTGATAACTGTGTACCATGAGCTCTTTTAAATACCGGAATTTTTCAGTCCTTGCATTTTCATGCTTAATATGATTCAGAAACTTTCGAAGTTTTGTTATGTTTTTTTAAGGGATTATAACTACCCTCAAAATGTGAGTACAGTTCGAGAGTTTAGGAATGTTAGAGGATTTAATAGGAGTTACCGATGCATTTTCGATTCTAATGCCTGAATATCGTAATGGAATGGAAATATTGAGACGGTTAAGGTATTCCACATTCGTGTAGTATGGCTAAAGAATGAATCTCTGAATTTAAGAGTACGTCTAAAGCTGGGCTCAAGGGTTAATTGATGGGCACTCCCTGAAGCGCTAATACTCGCGCTTCAGTTAAATTGCTTTAAGGGAGGAATGCATTAATTGGCTTTTTCACTAGAACATTTGCTTATAGAAATAACGGTAAAACGATAGATAGATAGATAGATAGATAGATAGATAGATAGATAGATAGATAGATAGATAGATAGATAGATAGATAGATAGATAGATAGATAGATAGATAGATAGATAGATAGATAGATAGATAGATAGATAGATAGATAGATAGATAGATAGATAGATAGATAGATAGATAGATAGATAGATAGATAGATAGATAGATAGATAGATAGATAGATAGATAGATAGATAGATAGATAGATAGATAGATAGATAGATAGATAGATAGATAGATAGATAGATAGATAGATAGATAGATAGATAGATAGATAGATAGATAGATAGATAGATAGATAGATAGATAGATAGATAGATAGATAGATAGATAGATAGATAGATAGATAGATAGATAGATAGATAGATAGATAGATAGATAGATAGATAGATAGATAGATAGATAGATAGATAGATAGATAGATAGATAGATAGATAGATAGATAGATAGATAGATAGATAGATAGATAGATAGATAGATAGATAGATAGATAGATAGATAGATAGATAGATAGATAGATAGATAGATAGATAGATAGATAGATAGATAGATAGATAGATAGATAGATAGATAGATAGATAGATAGATAGATAGATAGATAGATAGATAGATAGATAGATAGATAGATAGATAGATAGATAGATAGATAGATAGATAGATAGATAGATAGATAGATAGATAGATAGATAGAAAGATACTTTTCTTTATTTCTTATAAAAAGTGATAAAATTTTTGTATTGATATATATATTAAGCAAAAAGAAGAAAGTAACGTTAATAATTTAAAATAAAATGGATAAGCGAATAGATTGAAGAATTATAATTCATGCGGCATAAAAGGTATTAATTTTGGTTGATTAAATATAAAAAAAAAACAATTTTAGATGATTTGAAACATGAAATGGTGATGTTAACGCAATAACTTGCAGAAATTCTAATGGCCGATTAGAATCCATTTCGGTACGCCTTGCATGGTTGCAAAATTTGTACAAATTAAGCCAGCCCCAGTGGCCGTTAAGTATATCATAAAGATTATTTAATGATAACGTACTTTCTTGGAAGTACAATCTTCTTAATTATTGTAAAGTAGGGCAAACGGCGCGCCGATGAAATGGAAACATGTTCGGGTTATCTTGAGTTGGGTAATCGGAATAGTCGCTTAAAGAAATACCTCTGAACCGCTTCAAATTCATTGAAAGGGCAAACTCCAAGTGCCTGCACTCCATAACAAAGATATGTGTTGACAGTAGAATTAAAAACTTTATACTTAGACCTGAGGTCAATATTTTTATTGGCGAAAAATTTTGGCCACATCATATTGAGAGCCAACTTAGCTTCAGAGCTCTTTTCTTTAGCATGCTTATTGAAGCTCAAGTTAGATGACAATAATATACCCAGATACTTAAAGTCAAGCACTACTTCAATCCGCATGTTATTCAGACACCAGCATTCTTCCGGTAGCCTTCTGCTCTGTCGCTTCTCAAAGATCATAATCTTCGTTTTGCTTATATTAATAGAAAGATCCCAGGAGTCCCAATAAGCCTGTTGCTTATTGATTTGCAATTGAAGTGTGAAAGGATTATCCGCAAGCAAAACTAAATCATCAGCGTAGAAAAAGACTTTGATTAGATTCCCAGCAAACGATATTCCTCCAGATAGAATTTCGCATATATCATCAATGAATAAAGCAAATAGAATCAGGCTTAAAATGCATCCTTGTAGTTCTTCTGCAGATGTTTCAAACCAATCGGACAATTTTATTCCATCCCAAACAGTGGCTCTAGCTGACGACAGAAAATGTTGATAGAGTTGAAGAAATTTTGTTGATACACCAAGCGAAGCTAATTTATATATATCAGAGCTTGTCTATTCACTTTATCGAAAGTCTTTTAAATCCACATAACACACATACAACCTTTTGTTTAGATTGATGAAACTTCTGGCGATGCTAGTCAAAACGAAAACCCTCTTGAAATATTTTAAGACGATTATGGACAGGACATCTATCCATTTTGAAATTCTTGCGTAGAGAATCGTAGCCAATATTTTTCTTAGCGATGTAAGAAAAGAAATCTCTTTATAGTTATCTGGACAACTAGAGTCTCCTTTTTTTTAAAATCGCAAAAATTAGAGATAACGGTAAAATGATGAAAGTTAAGAAATATTGAGATGCTACCCAAATGAGTTCTATCACCTATCATTTTTAAAGCTCTTTTTTAGATTCTATCGAAGAGACTGAAGTAAGTTATTTGGGCACCTGCCCAAGTATGGAAATTATACTGGAGCTTAGGAAGAACATAGGCCTTGAAGATTACAGCCAGATCAGGTAGGTTTGCCTAGGTGCACCAGGTCAATTTATCTGGGATTTATTATGGAAGGGCGATTGGTCACACCTTTCTAGATATAAGACAGTTAATTAAACTGTTCCAGTTACAATTATAATGAGATACGAAAGGCAAGAAAAATATTGACTATTTATAGGAGTACGTTGTCCGTTCAGAAAGTGAGAAAAATTTACTACTTATCTCAATAATTAACATGCTCCCTACCAGTTTCAGCTCTAGAACCTGCAGCTTTTCAGCATCTTCGATCTTATGAACTCTGCTTCCAGTCATCTAGAACAAGCACTCTGGCATTCGGTATAGCTTGATTATTAAACTGAGTATTCATACTTCCGTACCGCCTCGAACCAGGGGGGCTAGGATAAGAAGACTCTCTTTGTTTGAAAATTGCTTTTCGCCTACGAAAAGTTACTTTTGTATCGCGAGAAAAAGTACCATTTGTTTGTAATGGCAAAACAATGAAGTTCAGGAATTTCTCCAAACTCTAGCAAAACCAAATCGGAAAAGTCTCCTATATGCTGTGAACTTGCCTCGGAAGCGAAGGGCTCAAAGGTGAATGTAAATGCAGGTGATCGGTGACGTTAATTATGGACATATTATCAAACAAATTGTTAGAGGTCTTAATAAGCTAACGAGCTAAGCAAATTGGTATAGACGATTACCGGTCAAAATTTCACTTGTTTTTTTATTTACGAAATACAGGATTCTAAATTAATATAGATATCTACCTTTAGCAAAATAATTGGTCAAAGTTAAAGAACTGGATCTTATACTGGGTCAATACGAACGTCATTCAAATAAACGAAAATAACAGATACGGTCAAATGGCAAGATCGGTTGCGTGTCCAAATAAACGTTCAATTTTATTGATCATGTTCTATCTTAACCTTTTATAGTAGTCTTAACCTTTGACTAAGTTCCTAGATACAAGACTATTGTTCCTTTATTTAGAACTAGCTTTATGTTTTTTTTATAGTAAAAGAAATAGCATAACGTTTTTTAAAAACGTGTTAGATACACTTAGGGCCAATTTATTGAACCTCAATTAAATTTAATTCTATCATTAAGAATGGGAAATTCATCGATTTAAAAAAATATAATTTATTCACCCACATTTAACGATTTAAATTGACGTTTCCTTCATTAACTAATTATATATTTAATCTAAATACGTGTTTTACTAAAACGACAAAATACACCTTTTAAGAGCGATTTTGAGCGCTAATAGGATTTAACTGAAGTGTTTCTATTTATTCATTCTCAATTAGCTCTGACAATCAGGTTTTGTTTATTTTGTGCAAAAATAAATTGTCATCGGTGTTTAATTAAAACAATTGCAAAATGGATAATAATCTAGAATATTTGTTGGATATAAGTGATGAGAACGACGAAAATTTGCTTGCACCCGAATGATGGCAGTATAGAATAACTGATAGAATTAACATAGGAAAATGGGATGATGAAGATTTCTTTTAAAGGTTTCTTCTTACCAACCAAACAGTGGTTAAGGTCCTTGAAATTTTTCGACCATATGTAGAGTACTCTCTTCAAGGGTAGACAATGTTAATAATGTTAAATTAAGATAGCATTTCAGCAATTTGTTTTGTGTCACGGTATACTTCTGCAATCGCACAACTGCTGATTACATTACGTTTTTTTGCACTTGGATCAATGCAAATCTCTATTGCTAATTTTGCTGGTGTAAGCATCTCCTCCGTTTGCATTTTATTGCCAAAAGTAACAGAACAATCGCTTAAAATCGACCGAGATTCATTCGGATGCCTGAAACTATGTTGGAAATGACGAAAGCTAGCGAGAAGTTCTAAATACAATTCAATTTCCTCCCAAACGCGCTGCCTTTCTTTCAGGGTGCATGCGTCGGTTTTTTTTATTTTCTATTACTTTATTATTATTATTATTATAAGCCTTTTATTGCCTCAGGTATTTGGATTACAATATAAGATATTTACAATTTATTTTTTTTATAATTTTTAAAAGAAATTTAAGATATTGAGATCGTGAGAATTTAACACTTATTACTAAAAAATGATAGATATAATTTTTTTTTTCTTAAATTCAAAATTTGTAATATGTATTAAGGTTATAAATCAAAAATTTTGTTTTTTTGTATTTGAAAGAAAATAATTGGATAAAAGTTAAAAGTGTTGGTTACTGGCATAAGCCTCCCCCAAGGCTGCCCATATGTCTCTATTTTTGGCTTCGTTGTACCAATTTGTACTTATTTGGGATAGGTCGTCACTCCATGTTGGATGCTGCCCTAATCATGACCTCAACTTACGTCATTGAATGCTGCTATTGTAACCCTTTGAACTATCGCTCTAAATATTATACCAATTAAAATAAAGGTTATATGGAGGGCAACCAATAAACGGCACTTCTTTTTTGGATGTTCGAGATTATCAGTTGTTTTATTTTTTTGGATTTATTTGAGAGTTTTAAAATTACCCTTTTTCATAAAAGTTAATTTTTACCATTGAACACTCCATCTTTTATTGAGTCGTCCTGCTGGTCTCTTGTTCTCTGGTCTCCATTTCGTTGTCATTTTTGTCCATCTTTGGTCCTGAAGTCTAGATACATGACCTGCCCAGCTCCATTTCAGCCTTTTTGTTCTATTTATGACGTCAATAATTCCGGTTCTATTACGAATATCTTCATTTCGTACCCTTTGACTTGGTCGTATGTTCAGTATTTTCCTTTCCATTTTGGTCTGACATGTCCTTAGCTGGTCAAGTGTTTTTGCAGTCAAGCTCATTGTTTGTAGTCCGTAAGTAAGAATCGGTAGAATAGCAGAGTCGAAGATATATTTCATTGTGTCTGCACTTTGGTCCAATTGTAAAATATGTTTAAGGCTCCAGAATTGTTTCCAGCTATTTGTGATGCGTCTGTTAATTTCTTTATTTTCTTGGGCCTTAAATGATTTTAGTTGTCCCAAATATATGCAATCTTCTACGTACTCAATTTTTTCTTCGTCCAACGTTATATCGTCTTTTGTGTGATTTGTCATGACTTTAGTTTTCGATTTGTTTATTTGAAGTCCATAATTTTTACACAAGGTAGTTAGTTCCGTCAACATTTCTTGAATGTGTGTTGCTTTTGTAGAAATAAGAACTATATTGTCTGCAAATCTTAAGTTGTTAAGAACTTGTCCGCATATCCTTAGTCCATATTTTGTCTTCCAGTTAGTTTCTATTACTTTAGACCGTCGTAAGATGGATGCAAGGAGAATATTTTTTTCCAATTCTGTAAAATTTGAAGTCCTTTCGGGTATTGTCGACATTTTAATAATATATCAATTTGAAATTATTATAAATATTCGAACTGTTGGCGGTTGTCTATTTACAAAAACGTAAAAATCCCTGGGATTTTTTATAACAAACATTTAAATTTAAATGTCTTATTAAAAACAAGTATTTAACTAAAGAGGAGTGAATAAATAGAAAATTTAAATGGAGAATACTTAATTGCGCTAATACCTTAAAGCTTATTTAGCTAACTTGACAAAATACTGTTTTTAATTGAGTGTGAATAAATTGGCCCTTAGAAAGAAGGAGACGAACACTGCCTTCTGGCTCAAGGATATCAAAGCCAGGCAACTGACTGCTCAAAGGTAACAAAGGCCGCCAACCACAGGGAATAGTAAATTTCAAGCAGAATATACCATCTAGCAGCTAGTAAATTCAGAGAAAGTGCAAAAAATAAGACAATCAATAAAGAACCAGTTACACCAAAGAGTAAGTAAGAGGTAGACTTAGCTATGAAAGAAACTTAAGAGTAACAAGGCTAAAAGATCTGATGATATACAGACAGTGGTCTTCAAATATAAAGATGGTGTTTTGGTAGAGTGCATACATCAAAGCTATTACCCAATTTTCGGGCGTAAGGAGGAATGCCTGATGACTGGACATACAGTTCCATATGGGCCAACCAGAAATGGGACGATCCTGTGTGCGGAAGAACTATCGAGGCATATCCCAACTAAATATAGCATATAAGATCATGATGTGTGAGCTTTTTGTGCAATTCTGCAAAACAATATAGCAAGTGTCATAGTGATTCCAACCAGATACCAACCTGCCAAGTCGACCATTGAACTAATCTTCACACTGAGGAAAATCCCGGAAAAAATCAATAAACTCACCACCATTTCATCGACTTCAAAATCGCATATGATAGGATTAATCCCCAGAATTTCTCTATAATGACAATAGCCGAAATCGGGACTCCGGGAAAATTGATCCAACTGTGTTGCGTGACATTGGAAAATACGCTGTGCCATTTGTAACTAGAGAATAGCTACTAAAAACTATTCGAAACATGTAAAAGCTTTCAGCAAGGAAATGAACTATCATGATACTTCCTCAGTATTATTCTGGAGCAGATAGTAAGCAGAGCGTGCGTTTACATCGAGGGCACTATATTCAATATATTTGTTCAACTAAAGAAGTATGTGGATCATATTAACATCACAGGCCATATGCCATCTATAAACACAAAATCGTGTGCCCATAGAAGTCACTATTGATAGTAAAAACTTCTAAGTTCTAAGTAATTAAGAAGCTAATGTTATACCACAAACGACAGTTTAGTGCAGATCCGACGAAGACCTACCCTAGGAAGTCGTTGCTACTTCGGTTTAGCGAGAGTCGAAGTGCATTCAAATCGTTTTATTTCCAGTCCTGCCTTACGGCGCAAAGTGTTGGGCTTAGTGTAGGAAGGGAGAGCTGATACTGAGACCTTTTGAAAGAAATATTCTTCTACGGATATCGGGTCCTATTAAAACAAGTTGACATAAGTGCCTGAGTTGGAGATATGCTGGTGACCGCAGGTGTCTTCTTGAATGAACAACAATACTCAATCAAAAAAAAAAAAACTTTGAATCCCAGTCTCTGAGTTCGGGACAACAAGAAAGACTGAACCTTCGATTTAAAGAACAATCCATCGAGAATACATAGTGCCTGGAAGCAGGATACTCAGGATCGCAGAAGTAAAAAACTTCTGTGTCTCAAAGCTTTTTAAAGGCACAAGCTCTGAATTTGTCGTATTAGTCTATAGGATATTTACAAAGACCCAGTTTTTCAGTTCGACACGATCATAGTTTCGGAGCTAAAGCCGCGTCAGTGCTTGAAACCTATTTAGCACACTCAAGCTAAACTTAATCATCATACTGAAGACTGGCCTTTTGTGTTAATGCTTGGCTGTCAGTTTTGATCTCATCATCTGGGGGAATTCTTCCATTACCAACTGAATACAGGAAGATGTCACTGAAATGGAACACATCTTTTTCCCTCCCTTCCTTTCCAAGGCGATTGAAACACGATCTTCAGTTAAGATTAAAGGTACCCGGTGTTCACTGCTAAGAGTTGAGAGTAGCTTAAGAGATAAAGATGCATTTTGGAGAAATGCTGCTGAATGCAGGTGTCTTCTTGAATTCACTTTAAACATCCCCAAGTAATGTTGGTCCGAAAATCCGTGAAGTATCCTTGTCAGAAGCATTCACTGAAAAATTTAAACGGACCATAAGTATTTTGTGAGTTTTGGGCGAGTGAACAAAATTCCATTACAGATATTGACTTTGCAGCAACAAAAGCCTTAAAGCCACTAGCCAAAATTATGTAGTTTTCATTCTACTACCTGACTATGGGAATAACTATCTCAACACGTAATAAAGCCCTCGCATCCATTTAATAATGTCGCCATAATTTCAAAAAATTACCTTCAAAGAAGGATTATTATTGAAGTAGAGAAGATGGGAATGAATATATACATTAAACCGTGTACTACATTACCCTCCCATATACCCAACAATGGCCAGCCCTTTAAATATGAAAACGGGTTGCAAAGTCTTCGCCAACCATATTTTCATCTCCTTCCCGTGAGGACGAGACAATTATGGGAGAATGGCAGTGGCATGATGGCATTCATATTAATACATGCTCAGGAAGAACTCTCCAAGAGGAAAGGTGAGATCCACACCTCAGCCGCACGCCATAGTCATCCTCATCATCGCTCTGACATACACACAGCGCACACACAGACCAAATTCCACGTTTTAATAAATTTGTAAACAGATTTGTTAATTTCACCATAAAATTTTGATGAGAAATTCTCCAAACCAAAAAGGAGGACGTAAGCGAAAAATAAAATTAAAAAAAAAAAATTATTATGTATAAACGAAGACAGGAACAGGAAACAAGTGGAGGCAAGGAATACCTTCAGCTATGATTAACCAAACCAAAACTGTGTTGTAATGGCGACAGAAAATGATGAGGAACTCGCGGAACATACATACTTGCATCCCGAAGTGAACGGTGATGTCGGAGGCAGCAGTGAAGAAGAAGATCCTGTTTCGTATTATGCTCTGTGCCCTGCTTCACGTGTTGTACACACGGGGATCTGCGGAAGTGTAGAAGGTAAGGCAGCTTTATGTTGTCAATTAAAAAAGGTAAAATGAACGATGTGTCTTATGCTCATTACAGTTAGTGTTATGCGCGCAAACATTTTTAAACAGTGATTTGGTTTGGTAATTGCGGATTCCAAAACGAAGGGTTTTAAATGATTTGACTTCATAGCGAGAGAGAACGAGTGACAAGAGGTTTGTTCATATATTAACGATGTTTCTGGTGTGGTTGGTGATGCATAAAGTTGATGAGATCTTAAAATGTGTGAGCTTGGGAATAGTGTGGTGGGAAAAAGGTCATTTTTCAACTTTGTTATTAATACTTCGAACAAATGGCTTAACGAGGATAATGGTTTCTGTAGGTATGTGGAAAGCCTTGTGCGAAGTTTCTTTTCGCCCTTTAAAGGTAATTCCAGTGTAGACGGGTCTTGGGAGAATATGATCAATTTTTGAACGCAACTCTCCTAGAATATCTAATGTTGGTTAAAGCTCTAGCGAAAACTACAATATTCTTTATAAGGAATGAGATATAGGCTTTTTGACTTTATATTTAAGGTCTGTGTTGAAGGCTTGTGATTTACAATCCTTAAAATTTTCAACTACCTATAAATAAGAAAAAAGCATGAAACGTGGATCATTTCTCTTTAAAGTGGTTTTACACAATAAAAACTATATTTAGGTTCCAACTGAAAATGTTTAATAACAACAAAAAAAAGGTAGTTTAACAAGAGTGCAATAAAGTCCAACGCTAAAGTGGTGATATTCTTAGAGTTAGCAGCAACTTTGACTAACGTACGAGATACGAGGGCGGTCCGATAAGGACTCAGCCTACAGAAAAAACAAACATTTTGAAAAAGTGGCGATTTATTTGTCAACATATAGTCTCCTTTTAGCTCGATACACTTGATCCAACGATGCTCCAACTTCTTTAACCTATCCGAAAAATAAGTTTTCTCGAGGTCTGCAAAGTAGGCCTCCGTGGCGGCGATGACCTCCTCATTCGACTCAAATTTCTGCCCGGCAAGTGATTTTGTCAAGTTTGCAAACAAACAAAAAAAGTCGCACGAGGCCAAATCTGGAGAATACGTTGAATGGGGCAGCACTTCATAGTGCAATTCGACCAGTTTTGACACTGCTCTGAAGTGGTCTCACGGTTGCGCTTGTTTGTCGTCCGGAGAAAGCAAACGCGGCACCCATCGCGTCGACAGCTTTTGCATGCCCAAAATTTCATGGAGGATATGACCCACGCATTATTTTGAGATGCCTACTGTTTCAGCTATCTCACGAACCTTTAATCGGCGGTCTGCCAATGCGAGATCGTGGATTTTTGACATGTTATCCTCCGTGGTAGCCATTTTCGGGGCACCTGGGCGGGGATCATCAAAAACCAATGTGCGACCACGTTAAAACTCGTTATACCAATTTTTGACGGTCGCAATCGAAGAAGAAGAGTCACCCTACACAGCATTTAAACGCTCTGCGCGATTTTCCTTCCAAAAACAAGAATAGAATCACCTACCGATATTGCTATTTTTCCATTTTTCTAAAAATTTGCGAACAAGCTGGCTTCCACACGTGGTCAAAAAAAATCTACGGGTCCGATTGACTGAAATTTTGACAGTAGCCGTCTAAGAGAATGTACTAGATGATAGTAAAACTCTCTTGGTCAAATTAAACCTTCATTTACAAGGCTGGATTTAAGATATATTTTTATGTGTTTTGCTAGTTTTTAAAGCAGAGGGTGTGGCATATAACTTAATTTTTTTTGACAGGAAGTCATTCGGGCTATGGGGTATCACAGGTGTGGGAGTAGTCTCATTCCAACAAGCTTGGTTCTACAGTTTGATTTCCTTGTGCAATGCTAGGATATGTTAACACATGACATCACCTAATTTGAGAAATACAAAATTAAGATTAAGTTTAGATTAGTTTAGTCCAGTCAGTAAATTATGATCTGGGCATTCCAGATTTAAAAAAAAAAAAAATGAGTTTTGGCACCACTGCAAACAAACTAGCCAGACCATAATTTTCTAACCAATCGGTCACTAATTCAAAAAACGAGTATTTTACTGATTTGCTATAAGACTCTCGATTTATGAAAGGTGTCCTCCTCGAACATGGTGGCTTTTTATTCTGTGCGATCCCAAGAGATAGCTTGGTCTTTAAATGGAAGATTCGGTTTTTTCATATCGTATCGATACTGGCTGAGATTTTCTGCAATTAGAATGTATTCACTCGATGTGGCCTAGCCAATATAGTCGACGTGTTTTAGGTTTATGGACTACATCCATACTGGTGCAGATCATAGAGTTCGTGACTGTATACTCTCTTTCATTCGCCCTCCTCGCATACAGGACCAAAAATCCATCGAAGAATTTTTCCTTCCACTATAAGCTCTATATGTAATACCCCTTAGCAGAATGGTAAGTGCCTTGGACTGTTATGCAGAAGGTCCAAGAGATCTGGTTCTGGGTTCGATTCTCAGTCGCCGCGAAAAAGTTTTTTCAAGGGTGTACATACTGCCTCTTGCGAGGAACTGACAAATCCTCCAAGAGTATCTATTGTCATGAAAAGTGCTGCTCCACTCCATTCCTGGTAACACGCACACAGCAATGGTTGAGAGTTGTAAGTCCCTAGGACCTGGTTCTCTTAGAGCTGTTGCACCAATAAATTTTGTAATGAACTCTATATTTCTGCATTATAGTCCAACACTCGGTGACGTAAACTAGGACTTGTAGTATAAGGGTCTTGTAGTGTATCGATTTCTTCAATCGCCTGAGGAGTTTTGAGCCCATTTTTTTCTGATAGTGACAAGAAAACATGGAGATCTGCTGATCAATCAACTATCAATCAGACTGACCACATTACCATCAACCCAAAGTATTCATCCAGTATCATTGATAATCTGACGTTCAATATTGACTCGAAACACTACCACGTTCTAGGAAAAGTATCGCTGCGGAAATTCCAAACACAGCCAAAAGAAGGGAATACTCTGGAAATTAGCATCGTCCGAAGGCTGTTTTAACATGTGATCACCAGGTCCACCGGCGATCGATCAGTTCATCACTTACAGCTAAATCAGAACTTAGACTTATAAGAAGTATAAAAACAAGCGTGCTTAAATGGACCGAAACTCTCACATGCTCTCACATACCCTTCGAGTGGAAGAGAAGAAACACTAATATTAAGATACTGTGAGTTAGATTTGGAAGTTTCCTAGGAACTGTCGAGATCACCATCGATCAGATATTTACATTATGACAGATCTTGACAAGAAACGCAAATACCCGCACCCTTCACTTCCAGTCTAGATATGGCTGCATCTTTATAAGAAACGAGTTGTTTAGAGTATAAAATGTCAAGAAGGGAATCTGACATCATGAATAGAACTTAGCTTTAGATAGATTACTAGAATTTCGAGGAATTTAGAACCTAGCTATTCAGACCAGTCCGATATCATACGAAGAAGCAGCAAGGCCCTCTCGAAAGCAATTAAAGTGTCCCTTAAGGTATAAGTCAGTTATCATATGGGTTCAACAATATGGTATAGAGGCTTATCAAAGGTGGATGAGAAAGCTTTAGTTCTTTTTTTGAGAGAGAAATTTATTGGGTGATCTTTCCCATCTGAATAGGCAATAATTAGAGGAGAAGATAAAATTACGACTTGTTTTGGGGTTACAGTCACATCGACCTATAGCCAAAAGGGTGAAAGCTTAACGACTGAGGTGGTCGCTGGATCATATAAAATGGACGGTAACCAGTACTGCAACCCATAAGAAATTCGACCCAGTTTGCTAGAAACTGATCTGGCTGGAGAAGTTTGTTGGTCTGACCAAATTACTGCCACTTTAAGTAAGTCCAATAGTAGCCTGCATTTGATTGGAAACTTCGTTAAATATTGTGCATGTTTCTCTAAATTCCATGTAAGGACCGAAGTACTTGTGGTGACTCTTCCCATATAACACCCTTCCGGTAAACAATCCACCAATCCTTAACTACATTTCGACTTACAATCGGTTCAAATAACCTCTTCCTCATAGAACAAGGGAAGTCTTTACCTTTGCAAAAAAAATATCGATTGTCAAAGTCTACATTATATTTTGAATTTATTAACATTAATTGAATAAAATGTTGACATGCAAAATTCAAAAAACAGCACTCCTTGCTAATAGCGCCAACACCTCGAGGACCAATCGATGTGACAATGACCAACCGTTTTCACCTCTGACCCTATAAATTGCACCCTCCTGACTCTTTTCCCCCAAAAAACTTACCATCAATGAAAGTTGGCATTTTAATCAATTAATTTAATTTCAGTGTTTTGCGTTATGCACCACCATCATCATCATCATCCTTAATCCATTTAAACACTCTCTTGATTTGTGTACGTTCGTACAGATATGTGAGTATGCTTATTTTAATTAACAGCCCATCGTGTGCCATTCCAGATTCCAGATCCAAAATATCCTACTGAAAGCTCAGTACAAGTATCGATGCATTTGCACGTTCCCGTTGTACACGTCCACGTTCGTTCACTTTTATCACACCGCATAACCTCAAAATTTATTCACTTTATTGATAATGTAATAAATCGCACCATTGTCCGATTCCTCTGGTGGACAAGGCTATGCGAAAGGATGTGAGCGGGTGTCCGTTCGCGCACAAAAACACATGTAAGTCCTTCCATTTCGTTGCACACTTCGCCACTCATATCGGGTTAAATAATATCCTGGTTCCAGAGTAGTAATAGTGGAGGCGGATAGGTGGCAACGGGGGTTTGTATGCGTTCGCAAGGACGAAGCGCATAGCCCCCCTTCAGCCGGATACTATGGACATTAGTTATGGGTATGTGGTGGATGGCCATGGCCACCCATCAGTTCGGTTTTATCACATGCATGTGGTCACACTGGTGATGACACGTACACGACCGGCAAAGCCAGACTTGTTATCTGTTTATTAATCGTCCTGGCCGAACTATACGCATACCCCATTCAGAACATCGACTTTGCCCCAAAGTGTATTTCCTGTTCGTGTTTGTATGTTTCTGTGTGTATTGGTGTTTTTTTTTTTTGTTTCTTTGGTCTTTCGCTGCTTCCATCGACCACGAAGAAGTATCACAGTTGTTATTGGATTGTCAATTTCTGGGATTTTAGCAAGACGTCAAAACCCATTGAGGGAATATCGCACCTCTTTTTCATTCGCTTTACTGAACCCAAATTGTTGGTCTTATGCTGTGCTAGTGCTAGTTCTTCTTTATCAAAAAAACCGAATCAAATGGGATTTTCAGCAAATACTCTTCGGCTCAAGTATTGCAATCATGAACAAATTTAAAAAAGCTTTGGAGTAGGAGAAACAGCAGTCTATCAGGAAGACCTGAAGGTTGATTTATTAAAAAGAACGTTCATTATGTACAACTCCTAAGATTGATCAGAAATATGTAGAAGCCATTTCAAGCACTTAAGCACGAAACCACACTTGTCTTGTGTGGTGTGTTGTGGAGTGATGTGTTGTGTGGTTGACTGTAGGTCAGACGATTCAAGCTTGTTGAAAACTGTCATTATTTGCTTACACTTCTTACTGAACAGAATTGTGTCTCCTTCCGGATTCACTTTATTCTTTTCCCCAAACACGGAGGAAAATCTCCGCGAACCTGTGTGATAAGACGCAATCGGTAGACGAGGGATATCGACGTAACACATCGCTTAACAAAATATTAAAAATATAGTTCTGAGAATACGAAATACATGAGAATACTTCACGCCTTGCCACACTTAGGTTCTGGCCTTACACAAAGTACTTCTAACCCGTAAGTAGTCCCCTTTCCTCTGAGTTTTCAATCTTCTGAGCTCCCGAGCGGGTTGCTGCCAATCATCTTACCTGAGCGATCTCGCAATATTGATGATCTTTAAAATGCCTGTTCTTCCTCCTTGTCCTCTGGACTCTGTATTCGAAGCTCCTATTACTTGGAGTCGAGGTGTTTTGTCATTTTGGATTACATCCAAATATTACATATTAAATATTGCCAAGCATTCTCCCTTCTCGTACAGAGTGCAAAATATCCGTCGAAGAATTTTTCTTTTGAAATAGCCCCGTAGGAAGAAGCTCTCCATTTTATCCAGTAGGGATGAAAAGTGCGTCCTTTGTTTTTCTGATTGATAAGTTATCGAAGGTAGATCTTTTTTGGATCTGTTATAAAATATGGCGATGGCGATATGATGCCTTGTTAACGCCTTTCTCGCCTTCTACCTGCTTCAGGAACTAAATTTTAGAAACCACATGGTAATTCATCTCCCTGAGTAATCCTTTCCAACTTTCGAATACTTCGGAAGACCTGTACCAAAGTTTCACATTGGACGGTTTGATTTCTAATATCACTGCTGTATCAATTTTCCTAGTATCCCAAGTTCACCTTAACTTTATAGAAAGATCTTATGAATGCTGTATGGACGCACCTATGGAATCGCTGAAAATCTGTGAATTCGTTGGTATTTTCTAGGAGTTGATTCAGCTATTAAGGTGTTGAACTACAAATTAACAAGCCCACACAATTTTGTGTTAGTTCATAGTAGACAAAGCATAGTTATTTTTGAAAATTAGACTACACAAATACTATGCTGGTAAGTTGATGCATGCAACCTAGAAACACAACACAATACCACTGACATTGTTTCCCATCTTTTTAATAGCTGATTCGACCTAAGTATTCTATATTTGGTAGAGGATCTGGTTCTTTATTGACTGAGTGGATTCTGTTCTTTCTCTATCGCCCTCTCGCTATGATGCTCATTTTGCAGCTGCTTGAAATTCTGTCGTCTCCCATGCTTCAGTGACTACTAACCAAGTTACCTTTTCTGTTTTGAAGAGTCTTAATTCCGTTCTGAAAACCAGCAGTTAGTTGGCTATTTTACAAAACCTCCAGATGACGTTTTTAACTTCCATTATTTTTTATAGATTTTGCGCGTACTAAAGGGATTAAGACTACCCTTAAAATATTTGAGTACAGGCCGAACGTTAAGGGAAATTCGAGAGTATCTAGAAGGAGATACCGATTCACATTGGTTTTGAATGTCTGAACATTGCAGTGGAAGTATAATATTGGGCTGGGTATGGCAGAGCAGAGCTTATTTTGGATTATATTCAAGACGATCAAATGGGTTATTGGATCAGCTGCCCCAGCATGCGGGAATTGTACTTTGCACGTAGCAGCCTTTCCGAAATGTGATCGTTCCATACAGGGTAGCCTCTGATGAACATGCCGAGAGAGTTGTTTGGTTTCATCAAACGCTGCTATTCTAGATCCACATTCCACACCTGAAGGACTAGCACAAGAATCTGGAAGCGAATATGAAAAGCAGCTGATAGGACTGTCGTCAGTGAAACAATTTAATGGATTAGAATTTTCAGACAGAAGATCATTGATGTACGAGAAAAAGAACTGAAGACCAAACAGAACCCTGGGGCATACCAGAATTTATTTTATAAATATCTTGGTAAAATCCGTCCAATGCAACTTGTATTAATCTTTTCGAAATGCAATTCCTAATCCATAGAAGAAGATCGCCGTCGAAACCGAAGGCACGTATTTTCGATAAGAAGGCTTGATGACAGACTTTGTCAAATGCTTTTCAAATATCAAGCCTAATAACCTCGATTTCCTCAAAACGATGTAAGGATTTTTTTTTTCACTATTCGGTCAGATACCGTCGGATCATGAGGGGATCTCTTGTTTCAAAAGACACATTGCCGGGAATTATGAAGATTTTGTTCTTCAAAATATTTCTAAAGCTGAAAACTGATCAACGTTTCCACGACCGTGGAACGTAAGCGGAAGTCGATAGTTGGAGGGTCAGGAAAATTCGCCTTTTTAGTAACTGGCTGGACAAATACAGTTTTTCATCTACTCGTAAAGAGGCCAAATGGAGCAGGACAGATGGAAAAGCTTACGAAATGGTTATGCCAGGATTAGAGAATTCTTCTTAAGAACATATGGAGGAATACTATCCAGATCAGCAGATTTGTGTACATCAAGATCCTTAATTACTTTTTAACTTTACAAATGCAGAAGAAGGTTGGTTCAACAAAATCGTTTACGTTCTCAAGTACAGGGGAAATAATCGGCCCTATTGAGGTAACCGTCGGAACGGAATTCTCTCCGATTTCCTGCGAATCGGAGACATTCTGCTTCATGGTATTTCTCCGATCAGCTGATCGGAAATTCTGTCCGACGAAATTCAACTCATGCCATTTGTGTGCGATGAAGCACTTCTAATGGTCTTATTTCTGACACATACAAACAAAATTTTCTCCGAAATCCTCCGACAAGTTCTTGTTGCGGAAAGTGTTTTCTTTTTAGAGAAATAGTTAATTAAAATGTAAGTAATAAAGGAATTAACTTTATTTGTGTTAACTTGTGTTACCTATTTATAATAGACTTTTTTTTCTTAGGCAGAACGAAAAAACAAGTTCACAACAATATGAGCGGATAACACCAAAAGGACACCAGAAATTGTAGCAGTGTTTGTGAAGATCTGGCCCAATCAGTTAAATTAATTGGGACCAAGACCAAGACAAATGGATGTTTGAATGGAAAAAAAGTTTCGTGATCTTTTGTTTTGTGCATTGATATATTTCCATTGTGATTAAAGTACCTATTAGTCAAATAAATATAAAATATTGTTTTTCAAGTTTTTTTTTTTCAATTTATTCTTTTTTTGACACTTCAAATGGAAACAAAAAACATACGTTTGGAAATAGGGAGGGGACTTTATTCGATAGTTTTGATTTAAAAATCGGTGCATCTAATTACATTTCTAAAAAACACTAGCGCATTATAATTGAAAAAAATACTTTTTATAAACAATAAACTACACTCTCTCACCGGTTTTTAATGGTTCAAAAACGCTTATGGTGTTTATTTTATAAAAAACTATCGAAAATGTATCGCATTTTCGATTTATCGGTTAATTAGCACATCTCTGTCTGAAATTTATATACATCGCAATGCGTCGCTGGATTTCTGTAAAATTTCTTCCAATGAAAGCTACTTCGAACTGAAATTGAATCTCCGACGAGGAATGCGTTGCGGAGAAAGTTCCGCTCCGACGGTTACCTCAATAGAGCCGAATGACACTTTCTAGCAGCTTCGAATTACCAGCCAACTATGCTGCAAGCAAATTTACTTTTTCTTAAGAGCTGACATAAGGAGTTTTATTTAGACGAGCGTTGGAATCCAAGATGAGGTAGTATTTTGTACATGTTTCTTACTTCCTTTGGGACATTGTAGTATATTTTGCCTCTCTGACCCTAATAACATCTTTACAGCCCAAATCAGATCTTGTGTTTTCTTCCGATTTGATAGATTTTTGCCTAAGTTTAAAGCATTTCAGATTTCCTTGAGCAGAGAGGCAGTTCTTAAAATTCTCCTTTCAGCATTCTTAAAACTCGTCGCATTCTGCATATGATATGCTCTGCAGAATTTTCTCAAATGCATCTCCTGTCAATGGATTGGGCATATATTATCATACAATAAATCCTATTTTATGGATGGGTCTGGGAGCCTATGGCGGTTTTGGGTATCTCTTGGATGATGTAGTTATACTGAGGCCACCGGTTTTTAGTTTCTCAAATAGGTGCTTTCCATAGACCCTGACTACTCCAGGTGTTCTTCTAGGGCAGTCAATATCTGGGCGAATATCTGAAGAGAAAAATGGCCATATTCAAGATGTTTAGTTTGGTAGATTTGCTTGTCAGTTTGACCGTTTCGTCTGCTAGTTTTCTTTCCTAATTTAGGTTTGGAAGCCTTATAGTACTCGTAAATATCACTGTATTAAGCGTTGTTGCAAAATCGATAACTATTTTAGAAAAGTTTAATTTAAAAAGCCAATGGGTTCCGGCACATTCTTTCTAACTATTCTATTGACAGCAATTCTTAAAGTGAGCCAGGAAGGGATAAAACTTCTAAATAAAAGCTATTGATAGAGTTTCAAAAATTAAGACTTCGTCAATAAGCAATTTTCAGTACCTGCAATGTGAGTTTTCGAGGCCTCACTTACATACTCATCTCAGGACATCTTGAATTTGTCTAGTCCGGATTTAAGGAGCTTACTCAAGAATAGGAAGTACTCGTACCTTTCTCAAGGAACTAAGGAATCATTCGGCTTGGAGAACACCCCTTAATTTGATTTTGAGTAAAGCCCCTCAGTGAGCCTGGTTTAATTATTTTTTTTTTTTATTTTTTTTTAATAAAATATGGAACCCCTAATTAAAAACAAAAGACACAAATATTCAAAGATTACTTTATCAATCGCAAAGAGAGTCGTTATGATACATTTAGGAAGTCACACACCAAAACAGTATTTTTTCAACGTCACGGACGATGGCGACGGAAGAACAACTTAAAAGAATGTCATCTAGGTTGGAAAACAAAAATGTTATCCCGCCCGCCACAAATGACCACATTTGCGTTTTAACTATAACCGGGGATAGCAGTTCCTTGCTGTCTCTAGGTGTATCTGTAACATTTTGCAATTTGTCGACTTCCCTTGTTGGAAGTTTGTCTTTCTAGTGCTTCGGTTAGCTTGGGTTTTTTTTTTATTTTTTGCCGGGGAATAGTACTGTAGTTGTTTATTTTTTTTTCGTCCCGCTTTTTATACAGCGAAAAGGATAACTAGGTACTTGGGATGTAGTTTTGGAATGACTGAGGTAGGTGGAAATCGTGTTATACCTACCTTTTGAAGTCCATTAAAGGTGAGCATTGGTTGGGTTTTGGGTGATACATAAAGCAGGGAGACAGAACATAGGTATAGTTGGTTTGGCTGGACTTTTTCTCTGGTATACATGGTCATTACTTAACGAAGTAGCTGCGATGCATTTTCGTTTCGCTTGTTGCAGCTGTGTTCCTATTTTGCTAGAGAAAAAAGAGTGAGGTTAATTTATGAGCTCAGTAGCTAAAAATAGGTTTTCGGCAACAGGAAGGATACTTAAAGGACACAGGGAGTTTTTATACTGTTTTCTACTATTCATGTATTTATGTACATTTAGAGAAGAACCAAAACCAGTGACACAAGATAGCGACACTTTATAAATGCATGGCGGGGGAGAGAGTGTGGATTAAATTATGGTGATGATATTTTGCTTGTTTTTGTTCGCCACTTTCAACTAGTACTGGAGTATAATGCTGGTTCATTTTGTTGAATTAAAGAGTTTGCAGGGAGTAATATTGTGCATGGGATTTAATTTATGTACAAACCAATTATTGGAGTTTTATTAACTTTTACAAAGTCTCCAATATTTGAACACAACCCTGATATATGCATAAAGTGGGTGTGGTGTGGGT
This sequence comes from Philhelius festivus, assembly GCA_963931855.1. Classification (NCBI taxonomy): domain Eukaryota; kingdom Metazoa; phylum Arthropoda; class Insecta; order Diptera; family Syrphidae; genus Philhelius; species Philhelius festivus. The sequence goes on from OZ007554.1 coordinate 232,010,050, forward strand.
GTGGTACTTGATGGATTCCTAGAAAAATGTCTATAGTTAACTATTTCAAAGCTTTTGGAATATGTATACCGTTTTTTATATAGTCTGATATAATATGCGTTAATTTTCCTGATATCCTAGGATCCCCCGTCGCTTTATTGAAAGATCCTAGGAATACTGCATAAATGCACATTTGGAGTTGGTGAAAATTCGGAATTCGTTGGTATTTTCCGAGCTGATTCAGCGGAATAATTTGATTTAACACTCAGTAGTACTTGCCTATTAAGGTGTTGTAGAACAGATTAACAGTCCACAAAGCCTGTGTTAAATATGTGTCGATATTTCATGGAGGACAAATGATCGTTTTTTCTTTGTAAATCAATTTTTTTTTCAATTTCAATTTAGTTTTCTTCTTCTTTTACAGTTATATAAAATAAAAAATATAATAAATAATTTAAAACAACTAAAAATTTAACAATAATAGTATTTTCAATATAAACATTTTTTTAAGTGTTTTTCACTTGAAAATAAGTTAGAAAAAGTAAAGGCACGATCTGTTGTCTGACGACAAGTGTCGAAAGTACCAAAGAAAGGTTTCTCAAGTGAAACATGACATAAGTGGTTGACAACAAATATTTTTTTAAAGCTAAGGTGTACACTTTCCAGTTAATTTTGTTATCAATTATCAGACCATAATATTTATATTCAGCTACAGGTTCGATACGAAAACATTTAGGAGAACAAACAACATCCACTACATTTGTTGGGACAATATTAGAGACGCAACAAGATAAGCTACTTAGTGAGAATTTTCTACATTCTATGCTGTGCTGAATAAGAAGTGGAGGATTCATATCTAAAGCAGTCAAATTGAAAAACAAAACTCTTGTTTTTTCTCTAATAACAAGCTTATGAATGCCAAACCAATGTCTGAATAACTCCAAGTCGAAATTGATATCCGAAATTAAATCTAACATTGTGGGACTAGAATAAACACAAGCTATGTCATCAGCAAAAGCCACTTACTTTTCCTTTTAAGTTAAGACTAAATACACTATTGATATAGATAAGGAACAAAATTGGACCTAACACTGAACCTTGAGGAACTCCTATATTAATACTTCTGGTTTCGCGGAAATGACTACCTATCTTAACCTTTTGCTTCCTGTTTTTAAGGTAGGAAGAAAAACAATCTAGCATAAAACCTCTAAAGCCAGCTTTTTCTAATTTTCTCAATAATATGGCATGATCTACTGTATCAAATGCTTTCTTAATATCAATATATAGAGTAGCAGTGTACTTTTTCTGATCAATACTTTCGTAGATATGACAACAGTGTGCTAAAAGTGCATCTTCAGTTGATTTACCAGCTCTAAATCCATACTGATTTGAGCTGAAAAAATTTATTTTTTCAAGATAACTGACACACTTGATGACTTTTTCGAACATTTTTGAGAATACTTGTAATAGAGAGCTGATGTTAGTACCCTTGGCATAATGGTTAGTGCGTTTGACTCTCATGCAGATGGTCTTGCGTTCGATTCTTAGCCGCTGCAAACAAGTTTTTCAGGGGTGTACTACCTCGTGCGAGGAATTGACAAATCCTCAACGAGTATTTCCTGTCATGAAAAGTGTTGCTCACGAGTTTAATGAAATCGGTAAAAAATTGTAGGTCCCCTCTATTTCTCCAAACACTTTTACATAGAAATGTTTGAAAGTTGTAAGTCAGTTGGCTTAGGCTTTCTATGAGTCATCGTGGCCTCTAATGTATGGTTTACTTATATAGCTGATAGTTTAGTCACATGCCATGTTTGCCTTTATCAATGCTAAGTAGATGAGTTCATGCATGCAACCTACAAACACATCGTAATGCTATGGATAAGCCATCAGAAAGAGCAACCTTCTTATTCTTCATTTTTTTAAATAGATAAGTCGACCCTTATACTCTCTATCACTGTCTCAACATGAAGCTCATTTAGCAGTTGTTTGAAATACTGTCTTTATAAGAAATACTGGCGCAAAATTTTAAACAGCTAAGTATTAAGGAATAAGTTACTAACTCTTTCTTAATTTTCTAACTAGTACTGTGCTAAGGCTATTTTTTAATAAATTGCGTTCATGCAAAAAACTAAGTAAACAGACATGTTTTGGTGTTTAGAAATGCCAAAGGTTCATATGAACTTAGCACGATTTTAAAAAAAAAGGTCTTCGATGATTTTAACTTTAGTAAAAGTGTAGAGAAAGTATGATGCTATATTCAATTAAAACTTGTGAAATCTTCTTTTTAACCTAGTTTCATACTAAAACAGCTTTAACATCGTACTAATTCAACTAAAATTTCGCGCCACTGTCTTTATATTTACTATCTCCTGTACTTCAGTGAGTAGGTTACCTTCGCTGTTTCCAACTATACTTAAAAGCTTTAAGAATAGAACGTATTTGTGCATATACATATACGTATGACATTAAGTTATGCAATGGTAATATCCTTAACTCCAGAACTTTAAATGTTTTGTGTACTTCCGAGTTCTACTTTGAATAAGTTTTCTAACCCAAACATAAAAGCATGTATAAAAACTGGCTTCACTTAAGCTCGTAATAAAGTGATAAGTATAACTAGCTTTTTTGGGCAAATGATTAACACAGCAACCTGGCACTCTTCTAACAGTCGAGGTCCCAAAAAATGAATGAACACACTTTTTCAGTACGTTACGTGCGTGTTCATTTCGAATAGCGAAATTTGACTCTGACTATTGCCTTTTATGATCAACAAAGTTCGGAGCTTGATCATGAAACTGAAATGAAATGACGAACCGCTTTCAACAAGGAATTCCATTTTCCACAGCGAAGGTAACCTAGTAAATGAATCACAGTGATTAGAAGTTATATTCAATTATTTTTCGTTAGTTACAAAATTCCAAATTAAAAAAGTAAAATCGAAGAAAAATAACAATTTATTAAGCTTAATTACAAATTAAATAAAAGCTTAATTAAAAATGAGGAAGAGAGTCGGAGACGAAACGGAGCCCTGGGGAACGGCAGCATTAATTTTTTGAAGATTAGACTTAAAACCGTCCAATACAACATATATTGAACGATCTAGAAGGTAATTTCTAATCCAACGAATAAGGGTTTTTTTTTTTTTTTTTTTTAATTCATTTTTATTTTCATCAATCTTAAAACTATCTTAAAGCTAGACAAAATTCATAAAAAAAAACTAGCCTAATTATCCAATAACTTAAAACAAACTTACTGGCCCTATGCGGGCGCTCTAAGCTAAACTATATCTTAAATCTAATGCCTTTCGGCCTAAAAAAAAACTATTTTTAATTCAAAAACTAATCTATTTTTTTTTTTTTTTGTTTTCTCGAGAAAATTTAAAAAACTCGGATTCTTTATCTTTTTATATTTTTTATATATAAAACTTACAAACAAAAGTAAAACTAATTAAAAACTACCGAAACCAACTTAAAATAAACTAAAACTAAACTAAAACTACTTAAAAACTAGAACAGCCACAGCAGGAGATTTTTTTTTTTTTTTTTTGGATATACATTAGAAGAATGTACTCTAATTTTTTTTTTTTTTTTTTTTTTTTTTTTTTCTTTTTTTGGTGCCACCCTGACTGTCCCTACCTAAGAATACCCTTAAAACTATGTAAGTCGGCCAAGACAACTTGTCAACTATCGCTATCAACATTAGACAACCACCAAAACTGGTTCTCCTGTCTTACCCTGTCTTTCAGGTCCCGATCGGACACAGTCCTACTGAACCGAAGTCGCTCAGCTCCGTCTTGTGCGAGGACGTCTCGACCATAAAGGAGCCGCCTATCCACAGCCCTACGGCCGACGTGGTAGATTAGCGGAACCGCCTCTCTATCCTGGATCAACCCTATACTATCTAAATAGAGGAATGCATTAGGTGCAATATGGCCACTTAAACGCACACTCTCGAAGTATTCTGTGTTGGGGTAGTAAGCCCCAAAGATTAAGCTATTTGCTGAGGTCATCGCTCTCGCAATGTGACTCCGAATCAGCTTTATCAAAAAATTATCTATTCTGTTAATGTTGGCTCCGTTGTATAGAGTCCTGTTGGAATAGTAATGTTTGTACTCCGATTCTGGTGTTCTGTGTAATCCAAGACAACGTCGAAGACACTGCCTCTCAAACACTCGAATCTTTTCCATTTGAGATGGGGCAACGTTGAACCACACCGGGCAACCATAGGCAATCATCGGCCGGATGAGGGCCATGTAGCAAATCACCTTCACCCTGGTGTCAAGCCGGCTGCTGTAAAACAACCGTTTCGTCAGGGCAAATGCTCCCCTAGCCCTGTTCAGAGCAGCATTTATATGTCTGTCGAAATACAAATACTGATCCAACCAGATGCCAAGGTACTTTACCACACTTCTGCTCGCCAGTGGTTGCCGGTGCGGCCCTACGATCATCAGCTTACGCCAGTTCTTTCTAGTATCCCTAGGGGCTCTAGCCAACGGAGTCCTAAACAGAATCGTTTCACATTTCTGAAAGTTGATTTTCAACTTCCAGTCATCACAATATCGCTGAATCTTGTCGAAGTCACGCTGTAAGAGAATTCTGATAACCTCAACTTTTGTAGCTGTTCTGTACGCTATTAGGTCATCGGCATACGCAATTGCCTGAGTTAGACTACTTATCAGATCGCTGGTGTAAATGCTGAATAGAATCGGCGAGTTCACCGCTCCCTGCTGAAGACCATTCTTGATATCGAAGATTGCGGTAGAAGTTACATTGCCACTTTTGACAACAAACTTTCTACCATTGAGCATGTCATAAAGTATATATAATAGTGGTTTACTTATGCCGAGCCTAGTCAATTTTAGATAGAGACCCTCTAACCATACGGTGTCGAAAGCCTTCTCCAAATCCACCAGACAGGCACCTGTACACTGATTTTTAGTTTTGTTCCATTGGATATCAGAAACGAGTTTAGACGCGGCATGAATGGTGTCATGTCCCGCCTTAAACCCGAACTGATTATCCGGTATGATATTATTGTCCTCCGCCCACTTGGACAGAGCTCTATTTATGACTTTCTCGAATACCTTGCTGATACTCGGTAGGAGACTTATCGACCGGAGATTCGCCGGATTGGAGTTGTCCTTTCCCTTTTTCGGGAGAGGATGAACCACAGCTGTCTTCCACCGCCCTGGATAATATGCATTATTCAGTGCGTTGTTAAACAGTGTGGCATAAATGTCAATTGCTTCCTTAGGTAGATGTCGAAGTACAATATTGGATATACCATCGACTCCTGTTGACTTTTTCTTCTTTAATGAATCGAAGATGAGCTGGAGCTCCATCCTCGTAACTAACAGGGAACTACTCCCATCTTGCACGGCGATGATGGCATTCGCCAAGTTTTCTTCATTGAACCGGATGAAACCTATATTCTCTGATCGCCATTGCGTCATTTCATTACGAAGATAGAAGTGATGGAGTAGAGCTCTGTTTTCCAGGTCGTGGTTGGGGTGAATGCTTGCATTCACCTTATACACTTGCTGGAAAGCAGCCCCCACAGCCTCCACTTTCTCCAGCGGATCCTCGACAATAAAGAGGTCATCGTCCAAGACCGCGTCATCTGGATCTATCCCTGCTGTCAGAAGTACGTTTCTGTTTTCTGTCGTTCTCTGGAGCTTAAGACACGGAAGTTCGTTTTGATCATTTCGTCTAAATATCTTGTTAATTTGTGGAAACATACTCGGGTCGCTAGAGTTAACGGCACGAATTTTGTTGTTCCAGTACAAATTAATAGACAATCTATAATTTTCCTTGATCAATTGGTTGATGTTCTTAATTGACGACTTCAGTGTCCTAATCTCCAGATCGCGTGAGTCAGTAAACCGTCGGTACAAGCGTTTTAGTCTTGTCAGTAGTCCACTTTTTTGTCTGTGTAGTGCGTTAATTGTCGCGTTACGGTACATGTCGGTTACATTACGTTCTCTGTATTTTGGTATAGTTCTATTCATAGTTCGTAGGATTGTTTCGTCCATTTGTTCTAGGTATTGGTCAATTTCGTTGTTTGTTAAATTCCTGTTATTTGGTGGGGATATATTATTGGCACGAATTTCGCTTGCTAAGGTGTTGGTAAAGCGTGGCCAGCGCATCTTACTGTAATTGTAAGAATGCGCAGGTACATACTCTTCCAACTCTACGAGCTCGTTCGGCAACTGTATTATTGCGGCAAAACCACAGTGGTCGCTGTCATAGTCTATCGTTTGTAAACAGTTTCTTGCCCGTTGACCCACAGTGTTAGTAATTGTCAGTCTAGAGTCCTTTAGTAATAGATCCAGATAGGCACCGCTCCTTGGAAACGATGGTCTATCAGTCGCTAGAAGATCGATCATATATTCAATACTGTATTGACCCATCCAATTAAATAGATGGTTACCTCTCGGATTTTGTACTTGATTTCCCCAATCTATATGTTTGGCATTTAAATCACCGGCCATGAGATAGTAATTCTCTACCGAGTTCAGTTGTAGCACTTGAAAAAGTTTTTCGAGCTCTGTCAAAAAGTCAGTTGGCTGAGGTGATTCCGGAGCGTAAGTCGCGACTATATACATCCGCTTCCCCTGTTGGAGAGGAATGCATACAATGCACGCCTCAAGCAGCCGAAATCTGCGTACTTCACTATTGTATATAACTTTATATCTAATGCCTTTTCGTACAAAGATTGCGACACCACCTCCTTGAGTCGAGTTGGGCCGATCTCTTCGTACGATATTGTAATTATTATGTGTCAATTTATGTTTCTGGCTTAGCTTAGTTTCACTAGCCATAAACACATCAGGACTTTGATCTTTCAACAATTGGAATAGGTTTGCTCTACGTTCGATCCTAATCAGTGAATTTACATTCACAGCAAGGATCCTTAAGGGCCTCTCCGGCAGCGCGCCCTTAACCTAAAAATTGCGTAAAGCTCGGCAAAACAGAGTAGATATGGTCCACCCTCTTCACCTGCTCCGTTATCTGTTTTTGAAGTCCTGCTATCTGACCAGAAATGGCCAGCAACATGCTTCTTATTTCGGCCTGTGCGTCTGGAGCCTTAGGCACGAGGGCCTGTGGGGCTGCCTTTGGCGCAGGCTGTACCGTTTTTCCCCTTCCTGACGCCATTTGGGCGTAGGATATTTGGGGATTAACGGGCGTTGTTGTAGGAACACGAGTAATTGGTCGTTTTTCTAGCTCTGATTGCTTCGCTTTTTTTTGTTTTATTTCCTGAAAGATGGGACATCCCCGATAGTTTGCGGGGTGCCCGTCCTTCCGGCAGAGTGCACACTTAAGTAGTGTCATGTCTTGGACCCTTTCTTGCCCTAACTTGCATTCTCCCATTTTGTGGTTCTCTCCACACTTTACGCAGCGTGACTGCATTTCGCAGTTAGCCGCGGCGTGGCCGAACCTTTGACAGCGCATGCATTGAAGCATGTCGCCGCGCCTCTTTAATTTATCCCAGGTTACAACCTGGTAGTTGAGGACGGAGATACTCCTCAAACTATCCAGTTTGCTATTGGGTGAAAGCTGAACCAAGAAGATTGGCAACTTCCGATTCTCCCGTCTGGCTTTAACTGTGGCAAAAGGCTTGACTTCGATAAAGTCGAGCTCGTTTCCCGCTTTTTCACGGAGCTCATTTAAGAGCTCTTCCGGTTCCGTGTAGGAATCTATGCCCTTCAACAGGACCGTTTGAACTTTTTCCACTTTCGGAGTGAAACTAAAGAACTCAGTCGTGGTTTGTTTTAATAATTCTTTTATAATTTTATGATGTTCCACTGTGAAGCAGTGGATAGCGTGTCTATTATTACCAAGTCTCTTAATTATAAAATTTTGACCTATGGCCGACTTACATATTTCCAATGTCTCCTTAAGGTCCATCTTATAAACGTTGATGGGTGGCACCTGTTCTTTTTTTTTGTTTTGTATCGGCTGCGGCTGTGGCTGCTGCTGTTGTTTCTGCTGCTGATTCTGCTGCTGTTGTTGGTTCTGCTGCTGTTGTCTCTGCTGCTGTTGTCTTTGCTGCTGTTGTCTCTGCTGCTGTTGTCTCTGCTGCTGTTGTTTCGGCTGCTGTTGTTGTTGTTGTTTTTGGTTTGCCTGCTGCTTTGGCTTTTCTGTTATCAGCGGCTGTTGTTGTTTTTGATGAGGCTGCTTGTTTGGCGGTTGCAGCTCCGCATCAGCACTTTTTTGTTGCGCCTCCTTTTGTGGGGCCTGGAGACTTTTTTTATTTAAGCGCTCCTGTCTCTCTTTTTCTCTTCGCGCCTCTTGCTTTTCTTTTAGAGCTTGGATCATTGAGGCAAGATCGGTTTGAAGAGTCTCGATCTGCCCCTGAATTGCGCCAATTTTGGCCTGGATGGTCTCTTCCTCAGCTTCATCAGCGGACGCCTCTGGGGTAGACAAGTCCACAAATGTCTGGCTATCACCGGTGGTGTAGAGACCCTCTCCACCCTCGGACATATATGAAATCTCCTCGTCATCATCGGCGGGCGAGGGATTCAAATGTTTGTTGTTGTCTGCTGCTGGTTTTATTGTCTTTTGCGCCGTCACCTTTCCTTCAGCTTGCAGCTCAGCTGTGGTGATGGTGCGACGCTTCACTGGGTTGGGTACACATTGTACCCTCTTCCTCCTCTTCATGGTCTTATCGGCCGATGGTGCCGTTTCCGCATCGGATGATGCTGGCGCTGTCGCATTGGTTGACTTTGCCAGGGCATCTTTCGATGTCCCCGGTTTTGTTGCCGTTGCCTGATCCATCGTAGTTGTTGTTGTTGTTCTGGTTTTAGCTGGACGAACACCTTTCGATGCCTCCGCTTTGTTGTTGTTGCGTTTAATTTGTCTTTCTTCTTCTTCAATAATTATTTCAACTTCTCTATTATGTAAAAAAGCATTAATAATTTTTGTGCCCGACGGGGACTTGAACCGGTGATCTCTCGCACCACGGTCCGCCACCTCTTCTATTGAGCTATACTCTATATTAAAATTTGTTTGGTAAACTTGGTACTAATATGCACACAAGATTCTAATTGAAGTCACTGCGAAAGTCAAAGACGTCTACACTCTTTCACAGTATGAGATCGACTGTCGAATAAGGGTTTCGTTAATGCCAAACGCACGCATTTTCGATAGGAGAGCCTGGTGCCAAACTCTATCAAATGCCTTAGAAATATCAAGCGCAATAATCTTACTTTCTCCAAAACAATGTAAAGATCTGCTCCACTCTTCGGTGATGGCATATATCAGATCACCAGTGGAACCATTGCCGTATTGCCGGTCATTAACCCGCCAATGGTGACGCCAATTTGACTTTGATCAATGGTGACGCCGGTCTCACGGACCGGGTTTTTCAAATGAAGATTTTTTGAAAAGTTTTACTAATAATTTGCGTTTTTTTTTAAATATATACTCCTTGACAACAAAACAAAGATATTAAAGCAACATAAGCTCTCTTATTTCAATATAAGAATTCACAAAATTGTTTTCTTAGAGCATTAAAAATATCAAGTTTTTTGAAAATAAATTTTTTCAAATTAAGTAAAAAATAGAAAAAATCACATATTCAAATGAAAATTAAGTTTTTTGGTCTCTCGACACTAGGAACTTTAATAAAATAAACAAAAATTGGTATCCTTAATTAATTAATAAGAAAATAATACATGATTATTTTACTTACATAAACGGTGACGCACGGTCTCATGGACCAGTCTAGCATATAAAGTACACAACGTGTGCTCGCTACAAAGTTTCGACGACAACTTATGGTGGGGGACGTGCAATGCGGCAGCTACTCTAAACGGCAACAAAAAACAATAACGGATAATAAAGTTATTCGCATTTTCTTGCACACCCGGTCTCACAGACAGGTAGGTCACCATTGGCGGGTTAAGAAGCTTTCGATCTTCGAGATATTTCTTGAGTTGATGATTTATCAGCGATTCCATGACCTTGGAAAGAAGGGACGTAAGTGCAATTGGTCGATAGGACGAGGGGGAGGAAGGGTCACCTTTTTTAGGAACAGACTGGACAAATGCTGTTTTCCATTTTTTAGGGAAGATTCCAGAACAGTAGGAGCGATGGAAAAGCTTACGCAATGGTTTTGCCAGAGATGAAGAACACCTCTTCAGAAGAATGGGGAACAGCGGATTCGCTTATATCAAGATCTCGAAATAAAACGATTAAAAACAAGAAACATTACGGCGGCGGCGGTACTCGAGGGATGCTAATTTTTCTCTTATAGTTCTATCAGCTTTCATTTTTAAAGCTCTTTTTTGGTTTCTAGAGAGACTCAGTTGGAATATTGGAAAACCTGTCCAAATATGAGAACTGCATTCAAGTCTTGCACGAATATTGGCCTTGAATATTACAACCAGGTTGGAAGTGTTGATACTTTTTTTTGTTCTCTTAATCTCTATTCCATTAAAGTGTTTTGTTGACGACATTACCCTCCGAAATTTACATTGCTGTACTTCAGCTGTGGAACTCCAACACTATTTAGGTCGTTAACTTCTGATCTTGACTGCATTAATCAGTGGTTAATCAAAATACGTGTAGAATTTAATGCTTCAAAAACTCAATAAACAATAACATAATAATCAACACATGCATTGAAGAACCTGAAAAACTTTCAGTACCTACTCAGTATGTTCCACACAAAATCACTTTCTATGAAATGATCACATATACGACTTTGCCAAGATCTTAGTAAATGTTTAGGCTTTCTTTGACGTTTAGAGAAATGGCTTAACTCTTCTGGTTTGGTTCACATCTATAAAGTCTTCATTCGTCCAAAAGCTAGGATAAAACTCCTACATCTGGGCAGGTGTTCTTATAACTCACTTAAGGAATGACATATCAGTAATCAGTCTATCTTTAAGCTTCATCTTTGGATGTATTGTCAAATAGAGATGTTTTTTCTTTAGCTTCTGTTAACGAATGTGGAATTCCTTGAATGGCTCTATTTTTCCCTCAAAATTTTGATAGTCAGAGCGACGAAACCAATGTGAATCGGTATTTCCTCTTTATTCCTTCCATTTTTTCTAACGCTAGCACTGTGTTTAATCATTTTGAGGGTAGTGGAAAAGGAGTTCTTCCACCTCAGATTTAATATTAACTTCTCGAATAATCATAAGTACAGATCCGGTGAAAAATACCAGAGAAAACAAAACCTTCTACTTATAAGATAAAATACAACTTCTAGAAATTATATAGATTTTGGCAGTCCAGCTTCATGGCACCGAAAGAAAAATTGTCTTTTGTTGTCGAAGAAGAAGTTCTTCGAACGCACAAACGAATAATATTGATAAATTCAGAAGAGTCTTCGAATGCCTATCTCTTTGTTTGAAGTGACATGGAAAACCGAAACCAAGGTTTATATGGGAAGTCATTGAGGGTGCCAGAGACCTTCTTAATCGGGATGACTGAAATAAGATATTCTCAATATCATTTAAAATGGAATACATCGCTGTTTCTAAGATGAGACTCTTCATGATTCCGAAACCGAAAAAAACATAAGTCAGTATACAATATAGCACAGATAAGCAAAACTCTTTAATCAACAGCAGGGAACCGAAAAAATCGTTTCGAGTCACACTTTTCTTTTTAGAAGTAAAGTTTTCAAGACCTCTATTAGACATAGGCGTCTGGCAAGAGGAAAGATGAAAGTAAAACATCTGAGACCTAAGCATTTCAAATCAGCGCACAATCGTCTATTGTTTATAAATAAATTCAAGTAGTTATACTTCCGAAACAAAAAACGGAAAAATTAGCATATTCAAACCGCCATCCCCACCCCAGGCGGAAAAGGAGACCTGCCAGACTATTGAATTTGGTATAATATTCCACACATTCATCTACTTGAATTTTGGTTATACTTGCACTCCCAGAATCTGCTTCCAGCTCTTTGTCTATTATATTACGTCTTGACTTTCTCTCCTCACCCTTTTTTTGCAAATACTGCGAAATATTATATGTAAAGAGTCTTCTCAAGATTGATATCCCAAGAAAAGTTAAAACATCAGAAGTGGTTCAATTTGTTGTCAAACGTTGAATAATTTCTATAGTTTTACATGAATTCTTTCAGTCAATTTTTAACTGTCTTAACGGAAAGATATTTTCATATCTAATTTATACTTTGTTTCAAAGGTACAGACGGTCCCTCGGCAACAATTTAATTTGTATATTTCTATGTCGCCTCAAGGATGGAAAAATATAGATTACAAGAATTTTTCCCATCCGATATTTTCGCAGAACAGCTGCTGTATAGATAACCGAGAATGTTTCTCCGGAGTGGGTATATGCTTCTTCAAGACATGTCAGCTATTGCATGTGCTGGCTGGGAGCTCTTAGTGGAGTTATCTACCCTCAACGATATTGCTCGAAAAAACACCAATTATTTTAGAGGATACAAAAATCAAACAAAGAAAACCTGAAGAATTTCCAGATTTTAGAAAAATCACCAACGATTTCCACCGCAACTTTGCAGTGCTTCAAAATCTCTTCTCTTTGTACATTCCCATCAAACAATGTCTTCTAAATCATTTTGTACATTTTGAATTCGCCTCAGAAAACAAAAAAAAATACTAATAATTTTAAACACAAAAGTTTTAACTCGGAAAACTTTCTGCCAGTTTTGTATGAAATACGAGAGTTTACGAGTCTACGTTGAGTGCACACAGAGTAGAGACACAGAGTTCAACAGCAACTATTGTGTCGGTTGTGGCATCCACAAAACTCATATCCAATGAGTTAATTTGAATTCGCGCATTAAGCCCCATATCCGCTCTCCCCCTGCACCCTTGGGAGCTCTCATTGCCCCTATATCCTTGGGGAAGAATCTAGAAACTATATATAGTATCCCTTTGTTTAATTGTAATTTTCAGTGTATTGTTGGTGGCACCACCGCACCGCGATTCTGCCGCCATCGCAACAGTGATGCCACTGCGCCGCATCTTTCGTCCCCCACTGGGACGAGTCGAACAGGCAAAACAGAGGACACCCATAGTGCCCGCATTATCATTCGTAGTCGTAGTGCAACGTCATTATCACAAAATGAAGCGATTGCAACTGAAAATGGCAATAACATCGGTGGCCTCATAAACGCGCAAGCCACTCAACCGAGCAAGGACCATCTAAGCAGCGTGTAGCACCATCTATGAACTTTATTAATAACGTTTTCTGTTATATAACTGCCGTGGCGCGGCGCAGCGCGGCGCGGAATTGTGGGTGGGAGTGTGGGCCTGGGACCGGTAGAGGAAGAGATGTTGTTGTTGTTGTTGTTGTTGCCGTTTTTGTTATAGTTTTTTCGTTGTTGTTTTGTTGATGTTGATACCCAAGGAAATATGAGAAGGATATGAAATATTTCTAAACCCATTAACACAATAAGATGGATGTTCAGTTGTGTTTTCGAGTTTTTTTGAGTTTAAATTTTTTTTTGTGTTTTTGTTTTACTTGGTTTTGCGTGCTGTTGGAAATGCCAGATAAAATATGATAGAGAGGGGGCGGACCGGGGTAGGGTATATAGTCGACGACGATGACGATGTAAGCTGTCAATGGGGGAGTATCAGAGTTTTAGTGAAGTTGACTGTTAAAGATGTTTATTTACAGACTGCTTAACACAAATATTAACATCGTGGTGAAAACGTATTAAAAAAAAAAAAGGTTCCTCAACGTTGTACGAAACTAGTATTTTTTTTTTCACTTGGAGTTTCTTTCAAAATAGGTTTTAAGGATATTACTGAAGCAAATCTTTTCTAGTCTCAAAGAATGAATCTGAATCGAGAAAACATTTGAGAGTGGTGGAATGATATTGTGAATCGTATAGAAAAGTATAGCGAACCAGAATGGTTGCGCAGGAACAAAAGTCATCCAGTCCAACAAATTCCAATACCAGCTTCAGGCTTCAAATCGAAGACCTTTGGATTTAACTCCTATAGAAGGACCAAATGGAAGAAGTTGGAATCTAAGGGGTTTTCTTTTAAAAGATGTAAAATAGGTGCATTTATTAACAATGAATAATTAAAGAACTACCTAATAGGGACGGGTAGATTTTGACAGACAGGGCGGCCATATTGTTTTATCTGTTGTTCATTTTCTGAATTAATATTTTTGGGAAACTAAAAACAAACTTCCATGGCACAGAGTTCTAGCAGCGCGTGATAGTAAAAAAACCTTTATTATCTTTAGGAGCTGCAAACGGACCCCGAATTTAGCTGAATTCTGGATGAACCATGCTCATGTATCCACTGAGGTCCACCAAGAGGCAGTGCATCAGCGGAAAGTCATTCTTTGGTGTCGATTATTGTGGGTTAGTGGAATTATCAGTTCGTACTTCTCCGAAAACTACGATGTACCGCCATCACCACCAAAAGCATGCGTTACTGATCGATGATGAGCAATTTTTGTTTTGACGCAAATTGGATGATATGAATTTAAAGGATGTGTAGTCGTATGTGCTACATAGCTGAGTTCACAATGAACAATCTGCACTAGTGATTTCAGAGCATGGTTATCTCACGCGAAGTTGGCGTGAGCTGACGTCGAGATCGTGTGATTATTTGCAGGTCTTAGCCAATTATTTGCATTTCTCGTATCCTCTGAAAGCCAGCATACTTGCGATATATAGGTACTTTATGGCCAGTTACGCATTCCTAAGAAAAATGGAACTCGAAATTTTGATAAGTATTGAGCTTACATTAACAGGGAAGATAAAAGTGGGTCTCTCAATTATTCTCTCTGTATATCTGTTCGACTGCTGCCTAAGCGGCTGGGCCGATTTTCTTTAAACTTTGTTGATAGCATTTTTAAATTCAACCAGCCCTCGTTTTTTCTCTTCTTTTTAATGCCAATTTTTTTTTCAATTTTATAAAATATTTTTTTTTGTTTTAAGTTTTAAAATGCAATACATACTTTACATTTTGTATGTTGAAGCTTTTAAAAAGATTAAAAAATGTTGGGTACTTTCAAAAATATATTGTTTGCCTTTTTCAGGTTAAAGGTGGATCTGCAGTTTAAATACTTAAAAGAAATGGTCCTACTTCAGATCCATGTGGTACTCCTGTCATATTGCGCTTCATTCCTGATCTTTCGTTCAGAGCCCGTACAAAAAAGTAGTCCATCTGTTAGAAATGTTTCAAACCGAATGTCCTGGTAACCTGAGTCTGATTGGGGTAAAAATGATGTCCTTTACCTTAGGCTTTCGTAAAGCCCAAATCGTGATGTTGCATACGATCCAGTCCAACTAGATGATGTATTGCCAAATGAGAGTTAAAGGTGATAGAAATAGCGGCCACGAGCATGGTCCAATTAGGACCGGAGTGAGCTGATTTGATCCCTTAAACTCATTTGGCCTTTGGATTTAATGAGTTATATTGAGGACTCCAGAGCTCCCCTCTATTTAAAGTTCGCTAGATCGCGCACTTAGAATTGACGAGTACCCGTAAGAGAAGTCATAGTGTCTCTTCTCAGAGCCTGTGCCACTTCTTCGTGTTATAAACTGTCAAATTCCATTGGAGGATGGCTGAGATCTCGATGGATTAAAAAACATCTACAAAATCTGAATTTTTTTTAACGAAAAATCGATTTTTTTGCTCATTAATTTAAGGGCTGGCAAGAAAATGGAAAGAAATATTTAAAATACGTCAAAATAATAATGAAATTGCTTTAAAATTCGTGTCAAACTTTAAGATTAAAAGAGAGTGAATATAAAAGTGACTATAATCGTTTTTTTCGATTTTCTTTACTGAGTGGCTATCAATTTTCCATAAAACACGGCTAATGATATTATAATTGGACTTAACAAAAAGCAAACGACTATAACGTGTCTGCTGGACACCGTCCCTTCCACAGCCTTCCACAGCGCTTGGATAAAAGAGCTACTATTCAAACCCTATGAACTAGGACTTCCTAATTACTTGGTAAGAATAATCAAAAATTTCCTAACCCATACACTTTTTTGAGTACAGGTAGCAAAACACGTATGATCAACCAAGGAAATCAATGCTGGAGCCCCTCAAGGATCAAGACTTGGACCGCTGCTGTTCAACATTCACCCTACTGATCAACCAGCCAACATACCAGGTACAAAGACGAGGCTTAATGCAGACGACTCCATCACATACGCATCCCTCATCGCTTTTTCACCATAAATTGATGTCAGGAGAGTGCAAGAGCACATTAAAATACTATGTCAAATGGGGAGTGAAGATAAACAGCGAACTAATCTGTTTCCGAACACCAGTGACTGTCATTCGAAGACGAGCGTTTGCAACACGGCTGTGATGTAATTAAACTAAAGTTTCCAGATAACACTAAAGTAACAGCAAATTATTACCGAAGTACTTGCATGCAGACTTGATGTTGAAGGGAGCCAACTATTCCCTGCACTTGATCCATCCGCTAATCAGAAGGCGAAATGAAGAAAAGAAAAGAAAAGAAAAGAAAAGAAAGAAAAATACTCCGCATTTTCACTTGACTATACCGCAACCCACTGACGAAGAAATATATACCAACTAAGAAGTTGTACGAGGAAGCAAATTTAATACCACTGTACCAATATTCGCTGCAGCTTTCCGTAAAAATTCGTCAGGAACCTGCTACTTTCGTAGTACAATTTACAACGTTATTCTAATGTCCCTTTAAAAGTATATCTACCTATGTATTTCTTAAAACCTTATGAAAATTTAAGACCAATTGCAAAGTGGTACAAACTAAAATCCCCAGGACCCCAATAGTCTAAAGAATCAAATTTGAAGAAATTCTGTTGACAATCCCGTGTCCATAGCCATATAAATTGTTCTAATCTGTGATTGCAAGTCCCCTCCTACATTTTGCATCTAGTAAAACCTTTCTGCTAGACTTTCAGTATATAACCATATAGATTTCTTTAAACGAGACGTAAACAAGTTGTCTTTGTTTAATTCAATTCCTATATGAGTATTGCGTATGTGGAATCGGAACCTAGCCCCATATTGATCCACTTAAGTGCAATTAAATATTCACACTTTGGATTTGTTTAAATTTAAAGTAAACTGCATGATGCTCCTCCAGCCATGATATTCTGAGTCTTCTTCGTCATGAATAAATGCTAGACTTTTAAAGCCATAATATGTATCTCTCTCTTTCTCTGTGCAAACTTTCTTTAAGCTCTAAAAGTATCTCAACTAATATCTACACACCCGCATCTTTTATCAAAGAAGCTCTAGTTACATTTCCACAAAGTACCTTAAATTACCATCATGACATCGGTGGTATGGATTCTATATGGTGTTGGAAAAGGGAATCATCATACATATCTCTGTCGCCCTAGCTCTTGTTTCTGGTCACAGGCATCAGAGCTCACAAATTGTTACCAAAGCCAATATTGCCATCATCATGGTGCGCTACTGTTAGATTCTCCTGCATCATCATTACTATCGTCGTCCTCGTCGTCGTCGTCATCGTCATCGTCCTGAATGATGAACAGTAGTGGCAGCCAGTGGTATCCACAACAACAACATATAGTGGCAAAAGAGTTGGTGTTTGGGTGCGCAAGTGGCCAGGTCAAAACCCAACGCCGCACTCCACTTCTAACTACTCGTATCTACTAGACTGGCTGGTTGAGAAATTGGCAAGGAAAAGGGGCAGTTTTTCATTTATGTCCATTTCCCATGTTAAGTAAATATGCAATATCCTGTCGCTTTCAAAACATTTACACAAACCAACACTTGGATGTGGAAGCTGATGCGGCCTGCAGGCATCCAAAGGCCGATATCCTATGCAGATGGCTCCTGATGCTTCTCTATATCTAACTATGCACAAAATTCAATGGCATCATCATTGCTAGTATGGCAGTAGCATACGTAAAAGTATTGTGTTGTCGGGGGCTTCATTCACGTTATTGGAGTTTTGATGCGGTGGCGGAGTAATAGGGGAGTTCAGGAGACTCATGGCCGAAAAAGTGTATTTGACTGAATGAAATAATGTCCACTATGAAATAAAGTCCAAGACCAGGTTTTGAACTTTATTGAGATATGGAAACTGACCCGAGACTTATTTGTGTACGAGGTCATAAAAGTTATAAAGTTCCTGGATTCTAGACACAACACGCAGTAAAGTTTTTCAGGTGTGCCTCTTATGAGAAATTGACGAATCCTCTGAGAGTGTTAACGGAGAGACTCCTTTGTCTCTACGAATATAGAATAATAGCCAGGGTACAATACCGTGACTATTTTACTTATCGTGATATTGGTTCATGTACCAAATCACAACTGTTTTATTTGATTCCTTTAGTATTAGCCACCTTACCACTGGTGGGGGGATAGCTAATACAAAATAACAACACTACGTTTGACGAATTTTGTTGGAATGATTTATTGTCCCAAAATCGGGAATATTTATACTTAATACTATCTTACGTCAACAATAATTATTTTACTAATACAAATTATGAAATTATGCTTGTTTGACAAAATATAAATTATACAAATACAAATTATGCTTGCATTACAAAATGCATTAATAATATTGACAGTTCGAATGTCGTATACGCGAAACACATGCCAGTACTACACCATTGGTTTGTTAACCTGCAGTGGCAGTTCAAGGTGAGTTCTCTTTTGGTTGGGCATCATGTTTCGCGCATCCGGCATTCTTGTCGTTTAATGAACTTTACTATGCTGTGGCATACTGAATGTATTCGCATTGTTTTTATGATATATAAAACCTACACTTATTTTGAGGTAGGTCGCGATTACATTCAGTATGCATTTTGATTATGATTTTTTATTATTTCTATTCGTACACAGAGTACCTCTTGTCGTGAAAAGTGCTGCTCATTAGCCGTTCCTAGTCGGCAGAAAATTGTAGGTGCCCTCCATTCCCGGTATTAAGCACACGGAAATGGTTGAGAGTTGTACGTCACTAGAACCAGGCTCTTCGAGCTGTTACACCATCAATTTTTTTTATAGACTAAAAACTGAAGATTTTGTTTCAATACTTTCGGAACATTTTTGGGGTTAGCAAAGAAGTGGAAGAAGAAGAGTGGGAAGAGCGCTGAACTATGTACTGAAGATTTTATATTGACTTTTATGATATATTCGGAACCAGGTTTTTCGGCTTACAGTCTTTGTAGGTTAAGACACTTCAGGTTAGAGGTCTTGCAGTTAAAGGGACTTCGCCACGACATAGAATTATGTGACTGTCTAACCAAGCAAACAAAATATGGCCAACCGACTCCACATCAGTACGAGGGAAGTTAGGTCAATAGGCGACTTACGGTCAAAAAATTTGCGGAAAACTAGAAAACTCCTCTAAAACAGATATCATCGCCATGAAACAAATGCGCAAAGTGCAAATTTATATTACGGTCACTGTTACGGATACAAAATGTGGCATCTACATATTTCGATGTCAATTCATAGTTCGATGCAGACTTATCCAAGAAAGTTTTGAGTTTCAATTAAAGGGTGGGCCATCTAGTGGTTTCTTTTGAAATCAGAGGGTATTTTGACAGCTGTTTCCCGTGGGAAATCTTTACATTGCGGAACGCAATGAGTCGCTTTACGTTGAAAAACGTTGGGAAATATTGAAAACTTATTTCCAAAGTGAGTGCTGTGTATCCCAAACAGTGCGTTTTTTTGAAAAGAAGTTTTGGCCGAAATGAAGCAACCACCGCGCATGCTGTATGCAAGTTTGTGCAAAAAGTTCGTGGGACTGGTATGCTAGTGGACAACACTCATGGTCCCCGTCTTCGTACGGTGCGCACAGACGAGAATGTTGCTGGTTGTAGGTGAGAGTGTGAGACTCCAATCACGAAAATTAACTCGCCATCGATCTCAACAGGTCAAGATTTCATGGACTAGCCTGAAGAGAATTCTATACAAAGATCTCGGATGATACGCTTTCAATGTTCAATTAACTCAGTAATTGAAGGCACACGATACCAGCTTCGTTATAGCTTATAGCCAGATCGAGAAGCCAATGCATTCATAGAAAGTGACAGTTTAGTGCAGATTGTGGAGTGGTGGCAATTTTGGACCATTTTTCTTCGAAAATAAAGCTGGGAACAACGTTTCGGTCAACGGTGGGCTTTACAGGGCCATGTTTACCGATGTTTTTAACTGAAATTGAAGACATCGATTTGGACGACCTCTGGCTTATGCAGGATGGAGCGCCATGCCACAATCGATCTTTTGCGCACCAAATTCCCAAATCGTGGATATCAACCATCTTGGCCAATTAGATTGGCCGTCTCGAAGCTGCAATTTGACCTATTTGGACTTATTTTTATAGGGATCCGTGAAAGACTGATGTTACGCCAACAATGCGAAAACGATTCAAGCACTTAAGGCTAATATCATCCAAGCAATCTGTAAACTAAAGTCCGAAAACATCAATAAGGTCTTAGAATTGGAGTGACTACTGCGAGGGCAGCCGAGGCAGCCACTTGTGTTCCATAATTAATGGCAATGTTTGCTCTAAAAGAAACAAATAGCTCACGACAAATTGTAGTATAGAATCTGCAACAAACGCCCCATATGCACATATGCCCTTATAGAAGAGAAATATGATGACATCACAGACTGTTCTACAAGGCAAATGATATTGAGGAAGTTGAACGTTATTGCAATCATAGGGAATCCTTAAGATGTTTTTATTGTGATTCTATAACAAGCTGTCGAGGAGTAATCTGTCCGCAGTGCCAAGTATTAAGAACCAACGAACATTTTTCCAACAAGCCGGCAAATAAGCCGCCTCTGACGTGCTTAATATGTCCCGGTCACCTTAATATGAAGGCAGTGGTTCGAAGATGAGTGTTGTAACGAAGTTACACCTTTTTCCCTACCACCAAATCGCCAGTCTAATTTCCAACTTAAATCGCATAATACCGCTTCAGCTCAATTATTGACGTTTACCATCCGGCGTTTCAGTTCAAATTCAAATGCCGACATCCGTCAGCTGCAGTAGCCGATAGGTATGCAAATAATTATCGTTGTAAACGCAAACCGAATGGTGAATACCTTTGCATACACCATGATGTTTCATTGTATGAATTTTGTTTACACTTCTTAGTTCACTCTTACTGATTTCCGTGAATATGTTAAGGAAAGGTGTAATTTTGTTGATAAAATTGGTCTTTTACTATGCCTGTGGGTGTAGAAATCAAGTTTGCAAAAGATCTTAAACCAGCATATTTATTCCTTTGTCTCTATTCCGACCAAGGCCGGGACTCTATATCCCACTTCTTTTTTGCCTTCGTTTCGAACAGGCCCCGGGGCCGGGGCACGGGCCTTTCTAGTAACCTAAAATCGCGTTTTTGCCCCAATTTCAACCAAGACTGGGGACTCTATCCCCTCCGATCACTGTTTGTCCTTTAGTTTCGATCGAAAAGGTCCGGGGACTCTATCCCACTTCTATTTGTTCTTCGTTTCGATCGCATTTGTGACTTAGTTTCGACTATATGACCGGGGACTATTTCCCATTCGACCGCGTTTTTGCCTTCGTTTCGCCCAAGCCAGCTTTCTCCCAATTTAAAACCACATTTGAACCCTAGTTTCTACCAGAACCGGGAATTTTTTCCCATCCAACCACTGTTTGTCCCTTAGTTTCCATTAGGCCCAGGGCCTCTATCCCATCCGACCGCGTTTGTGTCTAAGTTTCGGAGACTTAGGGCTCATCCCACCATTGCGTTATAAGAAATACCTTTCAAGCTTATTATTCGATTATTGTATGTAGTATTATTTTTATTTTAATCTATAATATTGTAAGATTATTAAATAAAGTAAGAACTGAGAAATAATTGGAATTTTCAACCATAAGCCGAGTTTTCTTGCTTTCCCCGGTCTGATCCTGGACCGATTGACCTGCCTCAGGTATAAACAAAAAAAAAGACCACAGGGTGATTAGGTTGATAAACAATTCCGTTACGTAAGCATAAGGATCGGCATGTATATACTTGTATCTTAAGTCAATTCCAATACATCTTCTGGAGTTCACGAAGTATGCAGAAGTACCAAGAACCGCTTATAGTAATGGTAAGTGCGTGGTACTACTTACCATACAGAAGGCCTGGATTCGATTTGAACCCGATTTTTTTAAAGGGTATTGCTTTTTGTGATAATGCGACAAATTCTTCAAGAGATTCTCTTGTCATGAAAAGTGCTTCTCATCTTAGCCTTAGAAAATTGTTGGTCCCCCCCCATTCCTGAACACGCTAACATGTACGGTTGAAAGTAGCAAGTCACTGGGTCAGGATCCCTAGAAGCTGTTATGTCTTTAATATTTGTTTTTATGCATCAACTCAGCTGTTAAATATATGGTTAGAAGAAATCATGTCCGATGAACATTGTTAGTCCGAAAAGACAAATCTTGGAACTATTCAAAAAGAAAAGAGGTGTGGCAACACTTCCAAAAGAAAGAATAAAGAAAAACAAATGAATGGTCAGAAAGAAGATATAATGAAAGAAAGATAAATGCTTGTATTTAATAGAAAGAGACTACCGGTACCGGTTAGGTAGAAGAATGTACTGAGAGAATAAAGATATGATGATCAGTTGTTGTGGACCTGTTGACGAGGAGAGACCTTTTATTTATTTAACCGAATATTGTTTTAGTTTGGTATTAAGCAAAGTTTAAACTGCTTACAGATGTTAATTTTATTAAGATCACCTAAAAACCTTTTTGTATCGTATACGACCAATGCCGTTCAGCAAAAAGCAGAGATGCCCAAAACAGCTTGGATTGAGGGCAGGAAGGTTCTTTATTAACAAAATATCAAGTCTGAAATGTATCTAAATTTTAGCGTGCCTGACAAAACCACGTTCGTTTCTAATAACGTAGATGGAAAACGCTGTTCAACTAGCCCGAAAAAGACTGCATTGATATCTTTTATGCCAAAACAGTTTTCATACATAGCAGTGCGTTCCTTAACATCGTTCTTGAGTAAATGGTTCAAGACTCTCGCACTAACGTACAATTTTTCAGAGGTTCATCACTTTTTACTCGCAATGCATACGGCAAAAATTTTGACATAGTACACTGAAAATAAATTCCTAGGTAATATTGACAAAAACGTTTTGTTGACCTTTAACAAAACAATTTTATCGTTTTGATAAAATTTTTGTCAATACGAAAGAATGATTTTGTTGATTTCACAAAATTTTTATAATCCAGCATGATTTTTTGTCAGTTTAACAAAATATGCACTACAAATAATATTGTCAGTTTAACAAACCAAGTTTTGTTAATATAATAAAATAAAACAGAGATTTTTGTCACATCGACAAACTTTTTTGTGATGTTAACAAAATGTTTGTTGTATCTACAAAAAATATGTTTTGTAAATGTTTGTCAATATCACAAAGTTTTTGTTAATTTGTTTTTGTCAATTTAACAAAAAATGAAAACATTTTTGTTAAAATGACAAATATTTTGTTTTGGGGTTGAATTATTTTGTAATATTGATAAAATAATATTATCAGATAGATAAAACTATTTTGTAAGGAAACCAAAAAATTTCTTTTGTGTATGATATAGTTCACACTTGGTTTTTGTTAAGAAATCGATGTAAGACTAACTGAACTTAACAAAAATTGCGTATTGTCCATACGCCCTCACGGATGGTTGAATGTGAGATCGTAGGGACGAAACGCCAATTTTTGTGGACTTAAATCCCAAAAAAAAAACTATTTTGACAAAATTAATTTTGTTTTTTTGTGGATTCAACAAAAGAAATTTGTAAAATTGACAAAATATTTTGTTGAATTGACAAAATATTTTGTTAATTTAACAAAATATAACAAGTAAATTTTGTTAATTTAACAAAATATTTTGTTAATGTAACAAAACAATTTTGTTAATTCAACAAAACAATTTTGTTAATTTAACAAAACAATTTTGTTAATTTAACAAAACAATTTTGTTAATTTAACAAAAAATTTTGTTAATCCGATAATAATAAAAAATCAATAACACTAACAAAAAAATTGTTAATACAACAAAAGAATTGTTAATATGACAAATTAATTTTGTAAATTCTACGAAATTTTGTCATATTGACAAAATTTTTTTGTTATTTCAACAAATTTATTTGTTAGCATAACAAAATAATTTTGTGGATACAACAAAATATTTTTTGTTACCTCAACAAAATTCTATAATTTTTGTTAATTTGACAAAACTTTTTGTTGGACGTATATTGACAAAATTTTTGTTAAATCAACCTAGATTTTTATCATATATACCTAGATTTTATTTTCAGTGTAGAAATTAATCAATTCGATGTCAGGGACGTGAGTCTTGAAGTAGAATAAAGGAAGATAGGAGGCTTAATGGTCAAAAAGACTAAGATCAAGTAGATGTAAGCCGTAATGAAGAAGGGAGACCCAATGTCAAGATCAAGATTACTAGATTTCCAGGGGCTTTGCATTTGTCTACTTGATATCCACTTTGCACGATTCCAATGCTTAAATCACAATGAAGAGTAATCCTTGCCAATAGCTGCTTCTTGGCTCTAAGAAGTCAATTAAATATAAATTACATCTCTCTAAAGAATGCTTGTCAACTTGGTCATTCAATATGGATTCTCCTTGTTATTTTTGTTTCCGTGTTGATAGATGAGAATTTGAGGAAAAAAGAGTAGAAGCCCAACGGGCGGGGATGGATAGATGATGTAGACCTATTTTTCTACCCGGAAAATCGTTGAATCCACCCCAAGGGATGTCCGATGCAGTATTGAGAGAACCTAACACGGCTAGCGATCGCATTATACCCCTTGGCATAATGGTTAGTGCGTTGTCATGAAGAAGGTCTTGACCTCGATTCTCAGCCGCTGCAAAAAAAGTTTTTTAGGACTGTACTGCCTTTTTGCGAGGAATTGACAAATTCTCTAAGAGTTTCTCTTATCATGAAAAGTGCTTTTCATTAGCCGTTCGGAATCGGCAGAAAATTGTAGGTCCACTCCATTCCTGTCAACAAGCATACAGGAATGGTTGATTTTATTTTTTACCGGGGAACTACCTGTATCGTCAGAAATCTAAGATTTTTGGTGTTTTGCATCATTATAAATCCAGTATTGGGTGCAGATTTAATCAGAATCCCTATTAACCAAGTTCCGCCATCTTCCATATTTTTGAAAATATAGTCAAACTCAATATTTTGGTTCGTGAAATATAAGGCCAAAAACTACATGCCAGCAATCCAAGCATAGATATCTCTTTTCCGTTCTTAAACTTCCAGGAATTAATAATTTAACAATGGGAAACCTACATGCATGGTAAGCCTATTACTCCCAGATCTCCCCTACTCGATACAAGTCACTCTAGCGTTTGGCTAGTGTAGTGTTGCCTATGTGTATTTTGGTCGGTGTTTATGGGTTCGTTATGCCCCAATGAAGCTTTGCACAGTGCTTCACGAAGGCGGCGGCGATCCTTTGTAGTGTATAGTTGCTGCAGCGTAATGTAGCATTTGTATTGTTGGGTTTTTCCCTAGTAATTTGCTCAATCTCATTGCGAAGAGGGCCAGTCGTGGCAAAAGCCTCAATCGTCTGCGAAAGCTGACTGTGCAGTAAAAATGCGGGCATCTACACCATGCATCTCCATTTTTTGGCTGGCGAACTGCAGTCTGCAGCTGCTGGCGACCTACTTCGAAACAATTTGTGTGTACGGAGAACAGAACATTTTTTGGGAATTTTACCCTCCAGCCAAACCATCAGCCCGCCACCACTCTTTCCAAAGGAAACTCATTTTGTTTGCCATTTCCTGAGCGCAAACGACACACGAGCACAACACACCAGCGTGCAATCTCATTTGCGGTCTGCATTTGTTTTTCAATCTTCCCCACAGATCCACCGCCACTGCTACCGCCTCCGCCAGCAGTCAAGCATTGTTGAACTAGAGTCAGTGTGCCTCCCTGCAATAATATGCATGTGGGTGCTCTTTCAAGGACACTCTTCTTGAGAGCAAAGGATATGTATATTTGCTTGGCCACCGCCACTTAAGTTGGCAACTGATTCTATTGTTTTCAAGCAAAAGTCTGTTGTCTACCACACACATTACCACTGCCACTGGCATACCCCAAACCCTTAAAATACAAAAGGCCATAAGTATGTCAAAGTATCTCTCTAAGCATCTCTGAAGCAAGCTATATTATTCTCAAGCCCTATACCTACTGCTATCTGAACGAATGCATTTGGTAAATATTTTTATGGCAACCGACGACGACTAGATTGTTTTTAAAGGTTCCTTCTTCATCTGGTGTGTGCTTACTGCTGCTGGCCCCACTTGGGCTTGGGCTTCGGCTTCGTCTTCGTCTTCCTCCAACTTCAACTCTCTTTTGTAATTAAATTAGTTTGGAGGGGTTAATCGGGGCTCCATTAAAGTTTATCGGTCTTGCTCTTGTTCGGCTCGCTTTTTCATTGAAAATGTATAACCTGGAAAATTATGTGGAAAACTATTAAATTTGTGTCCTTATAGTCATCGTATAGGTCTATTATAGGAGTATAGCAGTAGCACCCATCCATGGTAATGGACGTACTCGCACGTGACTGGACTTGGGGATAAATGAATGCTTCGGTAATTCCTTTAACCCAAAAACGAACAAAAAAACAATCTCAGCACCATCAATCGAGATTTTATAACCTAACCCATAGGGTAAACCGGTTTTGATGGGCAATGTTATGGGCAGAGGACCAAAAGGTACAAATGAGGTACAGTGTACTTTTTAAGATTTTTCGACAACTATGAAACTGGACATTTTGAAGTTGTTAAATCAGATTTTTCTTGGCTTGAAAGGTTCAACTTCATCTCTTAACCTTTTCAAAAAGTTCAATTTGGGTTCAACTTCTCCCCCAAGGCCTTCCAAAAGGGCTGTTTTTAGCGATATTATATTATAAAATATTGTAGCTCTCCTGTATTTTTTACTTCGAGGACTTATACATAAAACGGTCCAAATTTTGGGATTAGGTACAGGATGTGGGTGGGGTCTCTGGCTGGTGGGCTGATGGCAGAGAGGCACTCACATAGGTACTTCCATTTATTTTTGCTTTATGTAAAGAGTCAAAGTA
This sequence comes from Philhelius festivus, assembly GCA_963931855.1. Classification (NCBI taxonomy): domain Eukaryota; kingdom Metazoa; phylum Arthropoda; class Insecta; order Diptera; family Syrphidae; genus Philhelius; species Philhelius festivus. The sequence continues at coordinate 232,037,083 of OZ007554.1, forward strand.
TAAAGGAATTGTGTATAATTCTTGACAGTCACATTCAACCGGAAATGCTTTTTCGGAATTCAAAGTGCGAAAGTTGCTGTGGCACTATTGTTTTTCTCCCTTTTGTTTTCTTCTTTTTTCTTCCGTTATTTTGGTATAGGACAAAGGGGAACAGGATTATATTGCAATAAATCCTGAGCGGACGGACATAATCGTTGAAACAGTAAGCAAAAGGAATTCTGTGCGTTGTATTCTGATGTTTCTACTATAAAAGTTTTGGGGTGACTGAAAAATTAATGAAGGATGTCATTGTTGTGGTAGCATTCCAAGGATTTTGGTTAAAATTTTGAAATTGTTTATGTTGAAAGTGTATATTAGGTTGATGGAAGGAAACGATGTTAGTGAGGTCATTATTTTAAACTTTTATTTTTTTAAACCGAGTTTCAAGTGGCGAAAGTTGTGTGAAGTTAGTTTCGAGAATATTGTCCCTGGAAATGGGTGCTTATCGTGAATTATTTTGTGACTTTCTATAATGATTTAAAAACAGAATACTGGAGGTCCAAAATGGCCAAGGTTTCTTTTCTATTTAAAAGCAGGGCAGATTTTTTTTTTTAAATATTGGCATTAAGACTGAAGAAAAACCCAGTTCTTTAAATGTTATGAGCTTTCGGAAAACATTCCAAGGGGTTTCATTTTTCCTCGGACAACCAGGACCATTACCTACTGCCTCAATGGATCTGTTCAAGTATTGGCGACGGTCATGAGCTGTAACTTAAACGTCTGAGAGTTATTGTGATAATGAGATAATGTCTGATAAATTGGATAAATTGTACAAAGGCTGTTTCGGAGGGCGATAAGCAGTCATTTGGTGCGTTATACTTTTCCTCAGAGTCATGGAGAATTTTACAAAGTGGTGCTTGGTCTGTCGTGGAGTGTAATATGCCTAGTTTAAAGAAGTTGACTGCTCCGAGAAACCAATAGAGCGTATTAGCTGTTGTTGCTATAGATGTCCCGGAGTTCTTTGGTGATCCAATTCCAATTTCGTCAACTTAATATCCGAAGAATATAATTGGGTTCCAATGTCCCGCTTGTCTTTGTTCAGGCTGAAGCCGTATTAAAACTTAAGCCAAACAGCTCAAATGCTTTGCTTAGAAAATATGATTATCATCTTGATAAACTGTTAATTGTTTTGGGCCGTGTTTTCTAGGTTGATATTCATCAGAATAAGCTAGAGTATCCTGAGAGGTATTATATTAGTGGTTCGAGATAAATATTAAAATGATATAGGAATTTGGCAGAACCCTCCAGCAAAGTTAAGAGAAATTTATTGGCATTACGAGTTGAATGTCAATGGGGCATGGGAAGGTTTCCCGCTTCGAGAAATGTTACGGTATTGAAATCAACCCTTATAATCACTGGAAGCTGGATTTCGCGGCTACGAAATTCTGGCTACCAACTTCTTCAGGTACGAACGAAATGATCTTCCCAAGCCAAAGTCTTAGTCAAGTTTTGGTGTTCCGATAGTGCGATTGGGTCTGGCTGAAATCTTATTGTGTTTTTGATGGAAAAAGCTAATACAACAGATTCGCTAAGTGATGGATAGAAATTGTATTTGATTGAAACGCAACTAAAAAACCTCACCTTAAACATACAGTGGATCAAAAAAGAAATCTGACATACATGTTTTTTCTCTTTTAATCACAAAATAAAATTGATGAAGGTTTGAAAATAACGTATTTCTGCATTTATACATAGTTTTTACTATAAACTCTGGATATTTAGCAAAAATTACAGTTTTATTAACAAATTGTCATCGAAATTTAATTTAAAAGAAAACAATCGCAAATTCAATATCAAAAAAGAAATCGGACACTCTGTGTTATACTCATTTTTTTATTTTTAATGGGACAAATATAACACTTTTAGGTTCTTAAAATTCCGTTACATATGTCAGATGTTTATTCGATTTGAATTTTGTGTGTTATTATTAATAAGGTCAAAATGGAAGAACAATGTTGATATACAACGATAGAAGTGGGAAAAATAGCGATAAAACGTTTTTAAAAAGGTAACTCTGTACGTGCTATTGCAGAAATTGTAAAAAGAAGCAATTCTACGGTAGGAGACATCATAAAATGATTCAAAACAACAAAATCTGTTGAAAATTTACAAAAATCTTGAAGACCAAAAAAGTTTACTGCAGACGATGAATGTTGGATATTGTAGCTGCTGACCGGAAAAGCCAACACACTTAGACCAATATTTGGTCCGTTGGGAATGTCGGAATTTCTTAGATCACTAGGATCGTTAAGGTAGAAGTCTCCCAAGTGGATTCTACGTCTTTGTGCTAGGGCAGGACAAGAACATAGAAGGTGAGAAACTGACTTCTCTTCTTCTTCATCCATGCAGCTTCTGTAAAAAAATGATTTGCAGGAACTTCAAGACGGAAAGCCTGTCTTCCTAGTAGGCAGTGTCCAGTAAGGACACCTATAACGGAGCTAATATACAATCTACCAATAAAAATTAGTTGTTTTGACTTCTTAGACTTCTCGAAAGCTTTTGACACAGTCAATCATAAGATACTCATATCAAAGTTAAAGGAACAGTTTAGGTTTTCAAATACAGCAGCGAATTTGATTTTTTCATATCTCAGTGGGAGAAGCCAGGCCGTAGTAATTGGTGACAGAATATCTCGCTCTTTAAATCTTTTGTCAGGAGTTCCGCAAGGATCAATTCTTGGTCCTCTACTGTTCTCCATTTTTATAAATGATCTCCCAATTCAAGTCCAATATTCTTCTCTAGATTTGTATGCCGATGATGCTCAAGTAAGACTTAGCTGCAAGCTAGGTATGATTGAAGATGGGGCTGATAAGCTAAATGGTGACCTAAGTAAAATTCTAAAGTGGTCCAGCAGAAATAATCTGCAGCTTAACCCAAGTAAATCCAAATGTCTGGTAATATACAAAAATGAACTCGACTATAGCTACTTTCCTGCTCTTTATCTTGGAAACCAACAACTGGAGTATGTAAAGAAAGCCAAAAATTTAGGTATCCTGTTCAATAGCACTCTTACTTGGGATGATCATGTTCAAATGGTTATTGGAAAAGTATATGGCTCTCTACGCAGCCTCTCACTATCAAAACATTTTACTCCCCAGGATATTCGGCTAAACCTAGCAAAAACTTTAATACTTCCGATAATAACATATGGATGCGAAGTTGTTAGTACCCATAGCTCAGAAACGAAAAGGAACTTGATGGTAGCTTTCAATAATGTGACGCGTTATGTGTACAATCTCCAAAGATATGACCATGTATCGAACTACAAAAACAACATCCTTGGTTGTGATCTCTACACATTTTTAAAATATTTTTCCTTAAAAACACTTAACAAGATTTTAATCAGCAAACAGCCAGCATATCTTTTTGAAAAAATACAATTTGTAAATTCTAATCGTACATTCATGTTAGTGCAACCGAGATTTACTTGTAGAAACTCGGAACGTCAGTTTGTTGTTCATGTTATCAGGCAGTGGAACAGTTTACCATATTTCATTAGAAGACTTCGCGGCACGGCGCAATTTGAAGCAGCCCTATTCAGATACTTGGCAGTAAACTAAACTAAATTCAAATATTAAATAAAGTTCAAGAGAAAGAAAGATTAATTTTTAATTTTAAACTTGTCATTTCCAAAATTGAATTTATATAAAATATAATTTTTAATTTAATTTTTAATTAATTTAAATTCATGTATAACTTTTACTTGTTATTATAGGCTTTAAAAGCCCATTGTAAAAGATACCATTGAAATAAATAAATAAATAAATAAATGAAATGAGCGTTTAGCACCAAACAATGGCCAAATTAGTACACCGGGAAGTTGGGGTGCTGGTCCATCTATGGTTAGCTTTCTGCATGGTATCATGCTTTAGCACAAGTTTACAAGTAGCTAGGGGTATACCGATGTTAGATTTGCTATCCAACAAAGGTAAGATTGTTCCGTTTTTTGCAAGTTCGTCGGCTTTACAATTTCCTGGAATGTCTCTATGCCCCGGCACCCATATAAGGTGAATGTTGAACTGTTTTGACATCTCCACCAGAGATGATCGACAATTTTGGTCTGTTAGTGAATTAATGGAGACAGAGTCCAATGACTTTATGGCAGCTTGACTGTCTGAGAAGATACGTATATCAGTAGTCGATATCACGTTTTTTTGGGCCAAGAGAGGACTTCTTTTATTGCTAGAAGCTCTGCCTGGAACACGCTACAGTGATTGGGGAGACTAAAATTTGGACAAAGATTTTATCTTTCGTCATCGGTTTTAGTTCCATCTGTGTAGAAATGAATCGCTTCGTCTAGCAAAAGTGACTCATTTTCCCAGGTAGACCTGGAAGGGATGGCACTTGAAAGTTTTTATTAAATTTTGAATGAGGGGTGGTGTAATCGACGTTACTAGGTAGAGTTCTGAACGATTTCAGTATAGTGGAGTGGCCAAAATTATTATTGATCCACTGCGTGGAGGCTTTAAGCCGAATGGCTGTGCTAGCGGCCGATTGCTTGCTAAAAATATCTAGCGGTATGAGATAAAATAGAACATCAAGTGCAGCTGAACTAAGCCCTCATAGATTCGAACGAAGAAGGGATGTTAGGAAAAGGTGCATGCATTAAATCATCAGCCAAGCTTGGATGAAAATATTCAGCCAAAACGGCTATTCCATGTCTTACAAAAACTATTGATGCATATCCCATATGCTAATACAACAAACTGTATGATCATTGATCATCTTAACACCTACTCAAACACTTTAAACTTCGGAATAACATCAGTTATGGAAGACCTCTTTCATTTTCTCTAGACGAAACGCTTTGTCAAATGTAGGTCCACAACGACTAGCCTCGTTGAATTCGTATCCTTTAGTCTTTCAGCCTTAGAGAAAGGAAAAGAAGTCGACATTGTTTCCACAGAATTCAATAAGGGATTTACAAAATTTCTAGCTTATTTTATTCAAAATGTCAACCCCTTGGGCTTGAATCTATCTTCTTAAAATGGGTTTCTTCCTAACTTGAAAAACCGTTACTACAAAGCTCGATTCAGATCTACTTTCTCTCATAATTTCTTAGCTTCCTCCAGGGTCCCATAAGCCAGCCACTTAGGACCTTTCCTTTTTATTCTCACTATTAACGATATTGAAAAAATGGTCATCACATATTGACGAGATTATTCTTAAAGCAAATTCTACACTATGATTTATCAAACATAACCTTTGTTCGCCATTTTTTTGAATACGCTAGTCAAGTATGGTACCCTTATCAGCAAGATGCATATAACCACCATCGAGAGCATTCAACGTCTTTTCCTACTTTTCGTCCTCGGTGGTGTGTTTTGGAATAACTCTTTGATTCTACCTTCATTATCGAGACTGACTTTTATTAATTAACTTGAATACGCTAGAAGAACGAAAAGCGATAAGCGACATTTTCTTCATTCATAGACAACTTTCAGGATTTGTTGACTGTACAATTCTCTTCAATTCAATCTTTTTCAACACTTATTCCCGTAATCTAAGAAATCCTCGTCTCTTCTATCTGCCCAACCCACATATCTGTTATGGCTTCAACGAACCTATTACTTGATTGCCGGAAGAATTCATTGTAAAATTATTTGTTTCGACTTAACCTCAATTCACCCTGCCTAAAACTCAGTCTTCTTAATCATCCTACAAATTCACTCCAATCATAGATCTATATATTTATGCTATATGAGAAATAAGATTTCAAAAATTACAGATAGTGCTTTAAACAGGAGCTAACACAGATATCTGTCAACCAACAGATTGAAGAAAATTAACTTTTGGATTTTGAACTAAACGAGGACAAGGCCAAATATCTGCTATCAACAAATAAATAAGGGAATTTCTACCGATTATTGCAAAATGCAACCATCGATAGCATGAACTTCGAGGCAGTTAAAAAAAGTCATCTACTTCGGATTAGACACTAACTCCACGAAGGAAGCCTTAGTGTAGATCCGTTGAAGAACTAACCCAGGAAATCTCTGCTTTTTAAATTTGACAGGAAAAAGTGCCCAAAATTCCTTTCGCTCCAGACTACACGCTCTTCAGAGCCGTTAAGGCAAAGGACACAAGGAGAGCTGACCCTGCGATCTTTCGAAAGAAAGTTCTTCATGTTTATTCATCTGTACAAAAAGAGCAAATGGACGGGAAGATGCAACCACAAAATGTATGAGCGATACAAAGCGTCCAATGATGACAACTACATCTACTAAGATCAATAGGCCTTGTTGCTTTTGGTTGTTCTGCTGATTTGCGGGATACTGAATGATGGTCGAAAAAGTGTTTATTTTTTTAAGCATTGACTGTCTTTCGCCTACGGTGTTCCTAAAACTGTTCTTCCAGGTTCAAGAGTGAAAAATGGTAGATTTTTTAAAACCATGGCTGCCCATAAATCTGGACTTAAACTCATGATTAAATGAACCTCTTATATTTTAACGAAACGCGTACTTTTACTCTTCACTATAGCTGACAGTGTTGCTGTGGATATTTTCTAATGATGCCTTTAACTTAAGTTAACCTAAAAGCCTAAAGCCTTGTGAAACCAAAGATACGAACATACCTCTTCATTCAATGGCTGGTCATCATTAGACTTAGATTTAAAAAAAATGCATGTAATTCAAAAAGTTCAGCTTCCCGAAGCCCACTGAGTGGTATGAAAACAACACCAACCGACTTCGAAATCCACTCAGACAAAACACAGAAGCATCCTTATTCACTCTTGAACACTACAATGCCCTCGCAAACAAATAAAAATATATCTCACTAGCTGGCGTGTAAATTAAACGAAAAAGAAAGACCTGATATCGAAAATCTCCTTAAATTTGTGTCGGACTTATAGATACAAATCCCATTTTAATGCCATAGCCGTCGTCGCTGCCGTCACCAATTCCGCACAAGGACATGACACTTATCGTGCACAATTAACCCGAATGGCTTTTCGCACCCCTTTGGGGTAAGTTGTGGAGTGATGGCGGCAGTGGCACGCAGCATCCTGCTGCTCTTGTTTCATGAAAACCATCATTTATATGAGGCGAGGGTGTTAATGAAAATTTGGCAAAAATCATAAAAGCTCTCCGAAAGCTCCCATCAGAAAATCATTTGGTCCCTTGTCCAAAAAATGAACAACTTTTCATAGTAATTTACTCTTTGGAAGCTTGCCCGTTCGAGAACTTAAGGGATTTTCTATCGTGACTCTGACTGGTATATTATGGGCATGATGTGGATGTGGCATCATCCGGGAGGATGGATGCACGAAGGAATTTAAATAAAACCGGGAAATCGATTTAACTGCATCTGCTACACCAGAATTCTGCTGCTCATTGCTCCTGCTTCTACTCACTTCTGAAAGCCCAAAAACAAGAATGAAACGAATTGAAATGAATTGAGTTTAATTATTAATTTAAATGAGGCCGTGTGCGGGATGGATGAATGTGGAATTTCACCACCCACACACATACGTAGAAACTCCTGCCAAACGAATACCTGGAGTCGTTTTGACGAAAATTATTACTTTATCGGCTTGTTTTATGGCAAAAAAAAAAAAACACAAGCCGAGCAAGGTAAAAGAGAGAGGGCGATACTGTATGCGCTCGAAAACGTCTTAGGAAGATCTCCAAAGCAATTACTTTGGCAACTTTATGTTGCGACAGTAAATTTCATGACTTTTGCTCTGCCAGTCTTCTCGAGTTCAAGAATTCAAGAATTGAGCTTCAAGGCAGCTCGGCGATAATAAATTCGATCGAATGGAAGGAGGTTGATTTTTATGGGGGTACGGGCTTGGGCGCCAGTCACTATACTCTCCCTGCATGTCTAATGGACTGATGTGTGCTTAGGTACTTTGCACACACAACGACCGACGCGCATCGTGTAAACAAGGACGTTTCATGTTTATATGCAGTTGTGTAGCTACCTCGACAAGAAGACAATTCGGACATCAATAATGCATGCGGATTCAAATTTGTATTTGGTTTCGTCTGTGGAAATTTACAGGCTTAATCGGAGGTAAGCACATGATTCCCCAGACTAGCCAAATGAGATGGCATTGGAATTTCTCTTACTGCAGAATGGACTGAATAATTTTGAAATTGCTTGCAAATTTAAGCAAAAATTTGCTAATGTTTTTGTTTTTGTTTTAATGGGACCCCAGTTTGAGGGTGTAAAGTGTCTGAAATGTGTCTCTGTGCACTGTTTTTTTTTTTTTTGTAAATACTATATGATTGAGGGATGTGTAGGTACTGTTTTTGTTCAGAGCCTGGAATGAGATATGGATATTTTGAGAAATGGATTATTTGTCTTTCTATGGTTTATAAATGTCAAATGTTTAAATATCAAGAAAGTCCGCAGCACCCTGTGTTAGAACGGAGATTCCACACTTTGGGATAGATGACGTATTATCTACTGACTACAGCCAAAACGGCTCGTCCGATTAAACTTTAAACTTAGTAGATAGTATTTTTAATTTTTCCCTTAGATGTTTTTTTCTTTTTTTTTTTAAGACCGAAAATAACGGTACCTGCGAAACGATTTTTTTTTGAAATTTTATAAAAAATTTTTTTCTCAAAAACTGTCCCACAGATTTAAAAAAAAAAATCAAAAATTGCATTTAGTTAAAGCTAGGAAATGGTTGAAAAAAAATTTTAAAAAATGGTTATTTTTGGTACCCCCCTTGGAACCTTTTTTTTTGTTTTTGATTTTCTCAAAAACGGTACAACCAATTTTGATCATTTTTATATGGATTTTTAAAAAAACTTTCCAATTTTTTTTCAAAACTCAATATTTCAAAAACTCCTTGCTCGATTTTCTTAAGCCTTGAAAAATAAAAATTTCTTAATATAAATTACCAGATGTAAAAAAAAAAAATATATTTTACCTAAAAATTACGGTACCCTCCATACAAATGTTAAAAAATCGTATACGGTTTCAAAAATTTCGCTTAAATTTTTTTCTTTTGATTAATTTTTACGATCTATAATTTAATAAAAAAAAAACTTGAAATCAAGATATTATTGACTGTACCTACCGTAGAACGATATCTTCAAATTTAGAATTTCTCAATATCGACATAACGGATTTTAATGAAAGAAATAAGAAGTTTGAAAAACATTGCATTTCATAACTTAAAAAAAAAATATTTTTTGAATTTTTCAAAAAAAAAAAATTATTTTTCTTTTGGAAAATTCGATATCTCAGAAACTGCTCATTATTTTTTTTTGTAATTTTAATTTTTATTCAAACAATAATAAAAACTTAAAATTGGCGTACTGAAATTTGTTCTTACAAATATTTTAAAAATTTTGTGTATGTATATTTCTACACTGCCAACTCCATCTTAGGCAGCAGTCGTAAAAATCGGAACGACTGGTTTGATGATGAATGCAAGCTAGCGACTGAACGTAAGAATGTTGCGTACCGAGCAATGCAACAATCTCATAGAACGCGGGCACGCGAAGAGGAATATAAAGAGCTCAGAAGAACAGAAAAACGGCTTCACAGACAAAAGAAATCAGCCTGGGAGAAGAACCTAATCTGTGAAATAGAAAACAGCCGAGAGCGAGGTCCGCACCAGGCGCGGAAGTTCTACCAATCCGTCCGAAACATGACGCAGTACACACCACGCTGCACATACTGCAAGGACGGAGAGGGAAATCTGATCACCGATCCTGAAAGCATACTGGAGCGATGGGAAGTGTACTTCAATGAATTGCTAAATGGTCAGCTCACTGCAGAAGTGGAGGCTCCACTACTTCAAGAAGAATACCCTATGTTGCCGCCACCAAGCATAGAAGAGGTTGAGAAGGCTATAGGCCGGCTCAAACAGAACAAATCCCCTGGAGCCGATGGCATACCAGCCGAATTGTTTCATCACGGCGGGCCAGCCTTACGTCAAGCAATTCATGATATTATAGTGCACGTATGGGAGCAGGAAGAAATGCCAGAAGACTGGCGAAAAGGCATTATATGCCCCATACATAAGAAGGGAGATGTCACAACGTGCAGCAATTATAGAGGTATCACGTTGTTGAGTACCGCCTATAAGATATTCTCCTCTATCCTACAAGACCGGATAACCCTATACGCTAAAACCGTCATCGGACAATATCAGTGTGGTTTCATTCCAGGCAAATCAACAACTGATCAGATCTTTACCCTTAGACAGGCGATGGAAAAATGTCTAGAATTTAACATCCCAACATACCATCTGTTTATAGACTTTAAGGCCGCCTATGATAGCATAGCCAGGGTAGAACTTTACAAAGCCATGAGAGAATTCGGCATCCCAAATAAACTTACACGACTATGTAGGTTGACCATGACCAACGTAACAAGCCAAGTAAAAATAGCCGGATTGCTATCCAGACCAATCAACATCTTTAATGGACTCCGACAAGGGGACGGTTTGGCCTGCCTCCTCTTCAACCTGGCGTTGGAGAAAGCAATCCGTGACTCTGGCACGGCAACAAGAGGGACCATCGTCAACAGGTCCAGCCAGTTACTAGCTTACGCAGACGACATTGACATAATCGGAAGAACCGAACAAGCTGTACACGATTCCTTCATCCAGATCGAGCAGGCGGCACAAAATCTGGGGCTGCACATTAGTGAAGGTAAAACAAAGTACATGGTGGCGTCGAATGCGAGAGGAACAGTTGGTCAAACAATCAAGGTTGCGGAGCACGAATTTGAAGTGGTGCAATCCTTTAAATACCTTGGGTCAATAGTAGCAGCCGATAACAATATAGAAGAAGAAATACGTGGGCGGCTTCTCAAATCCAACAGAGCCTACTATAGTCTGTCAAAGCTTTTCAAATCCAGAAATCCCACCATAACTTCAAAACTGCTGCTGTACAGGACCATAGTCCTGCCAGTACTCACATATGGATCCGAGACTTGGGTGCTTAGCAAAAGGCACTCCGACCTCTTAGCTGCGTTCGAGAGAAAAGTCTTAAGGAGAATTGTTGGCCCCATATGTGAGGAAGGACGATTCCGGAGACGGTACAATCATGAATTGTACGCAATCTACCTAGAAGCAGATATCGTGACAAAAATTAAGCTCGGTAGACTCCGGTGGGCCGGGCACCTAGCTCGCATGAGCGAAGAGGAACCTGCTCGAAAAGTTCTTTGTGGTACATTCTATGGTGGACGACAGCGTGGTAGACCATCCTTGCGCTGGAGAGATGGCGTAGACCAGGACGCCCGAAGCCTTGGGGTGCGCAACTGGATGGCGTCGGCTAGAGACCGGGATAGGTGGAGAGACTTGTTGAAAGAGGCCAGGACCGGAACCCGGTTGTCGAGCCGATGATGATGATGATATTTCTACTACTGTTTTAGTCTATTAAAAAATTAGTTTTATGCTTATGAACAGTTTTTCTCTAATAACATTCATTTTTGAAATTCTTAGTCATTTACATATGTAAGAGCGACGAGTCGTGCATTTTATTTTTAAGTTGTTTAATTAAAAAAGCATGAACATGTGATATTATTATTTTTGTTCATCAATGATACAATTCACATTCAGTTCTTCTAAGAATTAAAACATAATATTGACCTGGATGGGTGAACTAAAATCACCCTTCCGCAGCTTATAGAGAATATAGAGTCCCATTATTAGCTTAGACGTGAACGGGGTAAATCGGTAGGAATCTAATTCCAGGCCAAGTCTAGTTCAAAGCAAATACAAAAAAGCCCCGTTGCTTACTTACTTGTAAGACGAGAAGAACGCTAAGAATCTATTTCTAGCTTAAGACTATAGTCGGAGGGAATTTCATTTGAGCCCGCTGCTTACAAGTTAGTATTTCTTGATAACGGTAGGAATCTAATTCCAGCCCAAGGTTAGTCGAAGAAAATATCAGTTGTGCCCGCTGGTTTAAGGTAAGAGAAGAGGAACTGTAGGAATCTAATTTCATCCCAAGACTAGTTCAAGAGAATAACATTTGAGCTCGCTATTTACAAGTAAGAGCTAAGAGGATAGGAACGGTAGGAATCTAATTGCAGCCCAAGGCTATAGTCTCAGGGAGTAACAAGGGACCAAAAAGGTTTAACTTCAATGAAACTCGAATGTATTCATAAAATGAAGCTAAGGTTACTGTAGATGCTACCAACCAACAACTGTAGGAAACTTATTCGAGATATAGAAAGTGTTACGAGTCGATAAGCTACCTCTTATACAGATTTCTTATGTTCTCTTCATAATTTGAGTGATGACGATAAATTTGTTGAACTGTGTGTATTATCGATGGATGGTGGGAGGTTGGTATATGTGTTGGTTGGATGTTGATGTAAGGTGCTGATGGTTGGGTTATGAGGTGATGATGAAGGAAGCATATATCAGTTCGAACGGGGATCGGATACTAAATTAAATTTCGAGTAGTAAGTTGATCGAAAGTGAACTCCAACGTAATGTTTCGAAATTCTACTCAGCACCGAAACGCTATCTAATTCTATCGAGAAGAGGTTACAAGATATCAAACCAGGACAGGAAATATGGAAGGAGTTCCAAGTTATAGGAAAAATCTAGCCTATACCCGATATCAGCATGAGCAACAATATTAATCTGATATCATCTGACTACAATGTGGAAGTTTTTGCGAACTACCTTCAGTAAAAATTAACGCCTAGCCTAGTAGATCCGGTGTTTTTGGACGAAGTCATGACATCCATTAAACATCCAAATTGAGATGCAGTGCAATTCGATGACACTTATGCCGCAAATGGCTCAATGCACAACCATGAATTGCGCAATCCAGAGGAGATAGCAGAGTCCGTTGTCAGTTCCAATCCAAAGAAGTCAGCTAGACCAGATAGAGTCTCAAACTTTTCTTTTAAAAGGCTTCCAAATTTACATATTCATGATATGATTCAATCAAAAGAACTGCATCAATAACTGCTACTTTCCCCATAATTGGAAAACTGCAATAATCGTAGCTATCCCGAACAAAGCTAGAAACATTTCAATTAAAAGCTGATAGACCTCCTCAACAGCACAGAGGCAAAATTCTGGAAAAAGCCATACTCAAGAAACTCAACAAATATTGCATCATAATATAATCCCAAAAATGCAATTTGCTTTTCGTGAAGGGCACTCAACACTGCATCTGTTGCTCAGCAGCTATTGTGCCAAAATTTGATGTTTTCTGGATTTCAAGACAGTGCCAGTGTATGGATAGAAGCCCTTACTCATATTTTTCGATTATTCTAATTTCTTCAGAACCTTCTTTATCCAACAGGATAACTGTTAGTTTTTAAACAAATCCATATAAGCTGGAGTCGCCCAAGGATCGAAGCTCTGACTTTTTCTCTATAGTCTGATGACATCTGATCAACCGATTGTGAGAATCTGGTTTTTGCGAACGATTCGACAACCACAGTAGCCTAGAAAGTAGAATCCCATTTCACCAAACACTTTGAGTACTACGACAAATGGGGAGTTCGAATCAACACAGCGTCATCAACGGCACCTCTTGTCGTTCTGCAGCAACCTGCAGAAATCTGGTCCTGAAGCTTCCCTACGGATCGACGATAGCAGTCAAAGGGAACTTCTTGAAAGGAAAATTCTTAGGAGATACTAAAAAGCTTTTTACTTTTTTACTAACCTACCTTAGATTACTAGTTTTGGTGCTACCAAGGACTTACGTACCTGCTGACGTATCACCTGCTGAAGTACCAGGGAAGGTACTACCAGACTATTTGGCCTACAGTTGGAAGTGCAGCCAGAGATCTAGTTTCTGTTGATTTACCAGTGAAATAAGGCTGCTATTTGTAGTGCTATTAGCTGGCTTGAACCTGCTGATATACCAAAAGATTAAGCCTGATTTCTTAGTGCCACCATCAGGGACTTAGTAATTGATGATGTAACAGAGTGCTCAGGCATGCTGTTTTGAAGTGCTCGCATGATTATCGTACTTGGCGTTATCGCTCCCAACTCTAAGTCTTAGACGTAAGATATTTGATAGCAGAACATCATGACTTAATTAATTAAGTTATGTGCTATCAAACCGATTTTTTTTCTTCTGAAGACGGGAAGTTACAAAAGGCCCGGACTCTACTTAATGACTGTCCAAGTATTTTCAGCAATTAAACTGCAGAGCTCCAGTTTGCACACAAAACGTTCCACAAAGATTACTTTTTCCAGCTCCCTAACTATAGTCCTGCAAACACTTTTCCAGACCTCAGCTCGAAATATTTCAGTACAGTAGGTCTTTCTCTTTTCCAGAGTGTTTATAATAGCCTTGATTTATTCTTGGGAGCTCATTCGCCATACACCATTCTTTTGATGGGCTCTTCTAAAACTTTACTGAACACTCAGTCAAAGCCCAGCACTTCTGTCCGACAATCACTTGTATAAGTGAAGTCTGGTGGTCGTTGCGTTGGTTGAAATTAGCGCAATCCGTTATGACGCAATCAGTGCTTCTCCGGAAATATTTAAAGACCTTAAATATACATCATGTTCGTCCTTGACATATTTGATGACAAAATCCTTACGCACAAACGGTACTATGGTTGCAGATTTTATCACGGTGTAATGACTCCATTCTGAGCATCAACAAAATGTGTAAAATCAAACCCTGTGGCTGCTCGCTTAAAAGTCATACTGTTCCCAATTCCAATCCATCAACACAATACAAAAACTATCTACAAAAAAAAAGGATGGCATCGAAAAAATTATTAGGGCAGAAGTCAAATGCCCAACGAGCTATAATAGAGACCCCGGAATCAACTGCAATATAGTTCGTATGTGGGACACATTCAGTTCCAGCCCACGACAGCTCAGCTAACGAGAACTATATTTTTCTATTTCTCCTTTCGGTTCCACTTTTGTGAATTCATATTTTTTATCTCTCGTTTGGTTTGTCCTTCTACTGTAGGTTTTTTGTATGTTTTGTTTTGTTGTTCCCATCAACGCCGTCTTCTGAATTAATTGTTCTAAATTTTTGGCTTGACGTCCTGATGAAGTGATGATATCCTTTCTCCCCAATCCTCAATCCTGATGATACGAATACTGCTCTTTTAGATGGTCCGTTTGCCTTTGCTCCGGCTCTGGCTCCGACTCGAGCTCCGGGTGCTTGGTTCTGGCTGGGTGGTTGTATATCATTCAGTCGACTGTTTCTGTTGTTCATTTCAGCAATGCACAGCAGCAGCAGTACGAGTGAGGATTTCTGATTAGCAAAATTGAAAAAGTTCATCGTTGTGCCACTTTAGCCGAGAATCGGCACTGGGGCGGGACGGTCCAGGACGGAAGTTGCATGGAAACAAACATAAAAATATAAACTTTTCCTTATTGTGTGTGAATAGCTGTGGGGTGAGGGGTAATCCAAAATATGTATACACGAAAAAAAAATACTTGTAATGACGACGAATTCGCCAAACTTGACAAGACTGTCCACCAAGCTAAAGATACACTCCTCTCTGTGTGATATAGACCAGTTGACCTCGACCATTCCAGTCGTGTCTTCTTCAAGTCGAGTTGTTGCAAAGAAAAAAAAAATCATAAAGTTGCTGCTCATTTCGCCTCACTTGTCCTCGTGCTCGTTTTCATTTCGGAAAAGCGAAATTAAAATTAAAAAAAAAATGTATACACAAATATATATAACCAAAGGCTTAGCACTGTGATTGCAATTTAAATTGTCCTGTAAGCAGGATGAAGTATCCTTTTTCTACCACACCGACATACTTTAGTCGTTGTCTAATTACGTCATCGTTATCATAATGACTGTTGCAGCATAATTTTCTTTCAAACAGACGATGATGACGACGCTCACTACAATCCGATGTCTCTCTGCCTCCCTCTTAACTGTGACCAACAGAATCATACAAGACTGCTTAAGGCAGGTGAATTTTAGCAGCTTTATTGGTTGCACAAGTAAGCAGGCTTGGTTTACACTCAGTTGTGCTTTGAAGTGTGTCTGCAAATTTTGACCATTGACAAAGGAATAAACCGAACTTTAAGAATCTAAGAGCATTTAAAGGAGGATAAGGCCTTTGTTGAATTCCCCATATGGAATCATCGCTGGCGTCTATACAGTTCCGGTCAGGATGAACTACTTAGTGAACACCTGATATGGACTACGGCGACATTTACGTAGCTCAAGCTTATAATGAGCGGTTTATCCGGCTTCGGTTATAATAAGGTTCTGGTGATCCAGGTAAGGGTAACTTCCTTGCCACGGAAAAAAACAACGGTTCCTAAAGAACAAAAAGCCTCGGATATGGATGATTTTAACGTGACGACCCCAGCAAACCAAACAAGGACAATGAATTTCGATCATCTGAAGTCGAACAATTAGTGGAAGAACTGGATAGTAAGTGCGATGGGATGGAGAAGGCAAACGAAGGATGAAATCGTGTGACATCTACTTCGATGAGTGCTGCAGGGTGGAGCAGGGTTTGCTGCTTGTGGCTCTGTGGTAAAAAGGAGATTTAGGCAAGATATCTAGGGCTTTTGAAATTTAAGCGAGCGCCTGGTCACAATCCGCATCAAAGCAAAGTCCAAAAACATCACGTTGATCTGTGCCCACGCCCCAACAGAAGAAAAAGATGACTCAACCAAGAAATAATTCTACGATCTCCTCTAGAATACGAATGATATGAATACGAATGAATGATAAGATACGATGTCAAGATTATTCTTGGCGATCTCAACGCAAAAACCCGAAAGAAGGGCAGTTTTGGTTCGATATTCGGAGGACACAGTCTGCAGACAACACTTCCGGTATCGGACTCTGCTTCGTTAAGAACACCACTGATCCCTTTGATGTCCACTGATAACCACTGTTATCATGCAACCTTTTTAACACCGTGAAGCATTTGTACGCAACTCAGAAGTCAAAATCAGAGATAAAATCTTTCAAAAGTTTGCGAACGAAGTGAGTTGTAACTGGCGAGGTTGCAAGCATTGAATCGTAGGCGGCGAAAATGGGATGGATAGTTAAAACTTTAAAGTCACCAAGGATTTTGTCTACGTGGGCTTAACTATGACCTGGAAAAATTATATCAGTGCAGAGATGAAACGAAGAATCACTCTCACCAATCACAGTTTCTTCGGGCTAAGAAGGCATTTTAAAGAACCAGACTCTTATCTTACCGGTCCTGCTGTTTGGGGCAGAAGCATGCACTCTGTCAAGCTCGGATGAGAATCTTCTTGGATGCTTTGAAAGGAAGATTATTCGAGTGATTTTCGCTCCAATGTCTAACAATAGAGTATAGAGGAGAAGAGTCAACAACGAGCCTTACGGTATTTACAGCGACGGACGTCGAACTAGTCAAAAGGCAGTCAATTTCTCGCCGCGCACAAGAACTCGGGCTTTCGCAGACCACAAGTAACGAATTCGGCGTCAGGACTTGAACGTACACCAGAACAAACATGAGTTCAGAGTAAACGACTACAAACAACGACTTGTATGTTTTATTCGCTAACTAGGCTTTGGAGCAGTTGGAAGTCGACCCCAATTTGGGTCGAAAAAGGGACGGGGCTCATTAATGGCTGAATTTGCACAATTACAATCCACACGAGATCCATCGAAATGCATCCAGAGAAAGTCAATTTTTAGCCTGGATTTTGGGCTGGCAGTATCTTCAGTGTTTGACATATCTCTGAAATAATTTGTGAATATGGATTTCTTCCTAGAAAGTTTTTAGTATACTTCTGGTGTCCCCCAATGTAGGCATTTTGTTCCAATCCTCTTCATTCTTAGGTAAGATTACGTTAATGGGCTGAATGTTGATCTGGTTTCCGTCAAAATTTGATCAATGTAGATCCG
The DNA here is from genome assembly GCA_963931855.1 of Philhelius festivus. Classification (NCBI taxonomy): domain Eukaryota; kingdom Metazoa; phylum Arthropoda; class Insecta; order Diptera; family Syrphidae; genus Philhelius; species Philhelius festivus. The sequence continues at coordinate 232,054,890 of OZ007554.1, forward strand.
TTGTGTCAGTATTGCTGATTAAGTCGAAGAGGTAGTCCCTTTTCCTAAGAGGATTTTAAAAATTTTAGGGAGAACTGGCCCCATCAACTCACTGACGCTCGTGTTTAGCGGAGGAGTGGCAATCGCTGGTGTATAGGTGAAGTGTACATTCTCCGCTTCTTGCCAATTTTGCAAGAAACACGTGCATCGTTAAGTCGTTTTCGTTCGTACTATCTCTTACGTCTTTGACCACTTTTATGTTTTTTTTTTTACTATGGTTGGAGGCGATTTCTACCCTCGTGGTCAGCTGGTTGATAGATTTAAGGAATGTTCAAGCCATTTGGTAGCGTTTATAAATTTCAATATGTTTTTGCTTGAAATGTCGGGGAGCTTCTCAAAGTCGTTGAAGAAGTATCTCCCTAGGAGCTTGTTTCTCAGATTTATAGCGCAGGGCAGAGACACAGGTAGTCAGGAGTATCCTCATGTATCTCCTCGTCACCGCATCCTCTGCCTCAGTCGTCCATACTGAGTGTCAGTTGGTTGTAACCGGTGGTGATGCTCACGAGAATAGAAAGAAACTTTTTACTCAGTTGAATGATAACGTCGTTCTTTTGTTTGCTGAAACTAATCCATAGTTTTCTAGTTATAAAAAGGAATCGAGCGAGTTCCATCTCTTGTTTGTTATAGCTAGAACTTTTCTCTCGATTACCATTAAGATTTCAGGGTGGAACCTGAAGTGTTGTGCCTGCCTGATTAAGATCAAGTGTTGATCCTATTCATTACCTGGGACACCACTATGATGACCAGGAACCTTACGGAGCCTTTTGTTGTGCTGTGTACCAAGAACCCTAAACGCTTAGCGATAGCAAGTTACAAGCTTTGGTTTGATTTCAATGGCAGAAATCGCTTTTATTGCCGCTTGGCTATCAATGAATAAAGTAATATCAGCTTGTGGTATTGCCATCATTGAGATTTGTCTAATAGCTTTAGTCGCTGCCAAGACCTCACCTTAAAAGACACTGCTGTAATCAGGAAGTCGGAATGAACTTGCTAGTTTTAGGGTTTCTGAAAAGAACCCTGCACAAACACCAGTTTATATATTGGAACCGTTGGAATATATACCTATCATCGATTCGCAGATTGATGGTTCATTCAATTGCCAGTCTTCTCTGCTCTCTTGAACGGCTTGTAAATTCTAAGCGGGGTGTTATGTAGTCAGTACATACCCTACTTCCCGTGTATTTCTGTAGAATTTGTGCATGACCTTTGGCATTCTTACTACTAATGATGTGGAAATGGCCATCAAACATTCCTATATTTCATTGTTCGCCTACGATGTCGAATTCTTCGAGACCATTTTGTTGACAATCAGTAATTTGCTTATTTAACAGGACCTCGACAATTTTTAAAACTGCTATTAAGACTTCTGGGAGCTTATCGTTACGAAGTGCCAATCTATTACTTTTACACATAAACACATAGAATCTCTAACTTCTTCATTAGTAAATCTACCCTTCAGTCGATCCTTCACTTCGGCATATTATTTGACCAGAAGCTTTACTATATTTCACTTAATGACGCATAAGCCTCAGAGCTTATCCAATAGTTTGCTCCGTGAAACAATGATGCAAGGCGTTCTCCCGCCATTAAATGACCCGTTACCTACATATAACTTTTGTTCGCCATCGCCTTGAATACACCCCTCAAGTATCGGACAATCTCTTCATTCAAAGACTTTTTTGCCGTGCATTTGATTGCACTTTCTTCTACAACTCTTTCTTTTCGAACACTAACTTTCTTTATAATCGAAATTCTCGCATTTTTCATCGATCAACCCCACCGTGCTTCTTATGGCTCTAACGACACAATTTTTCGTATGCTGTGGAGTATTAGTTCGAACACTAACTGTTTCTATTTCAGCAAAAACAGCTTGTTTTTTCAGTTTATATTAACCGAAATTGAAATGAATAACTCCCTTCAAAAATACAAAATAGTGAAATTCACATTTATGCACTTAACAAAAGATGGCGAGTTTCTTGATCCGTATTTTACCGCCTCTAGTCCACCAGCGAGCAGGCTTCATCATTTAAAAAGTGTAATGTACCATGCATGCTTTAATATGGTGATGATTACATCCTGGCTGCCCGAAAAAAGGACGATGAGCTGAAAAAAGCGTAAAATCTTCTTTTCATCAGAGACATACAGTGAGGAGGCAACCGACAAACGGCTTGTAGGCTTAAAAGCCCCATACATACCTACTTTTGCCGTGGAGTGTTGAAATGAATGTTACCGCTCGGGACTGCTCGAGATGACTGTGATGGGCGAAGGTGGGCTTGTAGGTATATGTTCCGTGGTTGAGCTAAAAGTAAATATGGCATACGGGTATTATGCAGCACGGACAAGTTTTGTAATTTATTTCCAAACATGATATTTTGGGCGAACGAACACACGCCCCCATCCCTTAAATTAAGCATTTTTTTGTGTTGCCTTCAATAGTCGCTGCTTCAATGTTATGTTTTTTTTAAATAGTTTTTGCCAGGCGCCCCGGCCGATAGGATGCATAAATTTGAAGTAATTTTTTTTTTGTTCTTTGTTTTTATTTAAAACTTTAATTAACATATTTCTATATACAATTTGAATATGTTTTAATAGCACTGGAGCTATTGCAGCCCTATTTCCTGTGGCTGACCAAATAACGCAAAAGATGTGTGTATGTGTGTGTGCGCTTGTGTTCGCCCACAAAACAGCACAATGTTTGTGATTATTTATTCATTTGTCGCTGTTGTTTTTAATTTTTTTCTTAATTTATTTTAATTTTGTTTTTTTCCAGGTCCAGTTTTACATTAACATTACAACAAACTGAAATTTTAGAAAACACAATGACCATGGTTTCCTATGGAAGTGAATTATACTGACTGGGAATTTTAATTTTGTATATTCATTAAAACTGACGTGAATCATTTGCTTTAGTTTTGTGAGTTTTAACTCTAACTGATCTCTGAGCCAGGCCAAAGGGCCAGAGGACAATTTGTTCATTTATTGGACTTTCGGAAGTTCGGAAGTTTGTTTTTAATTAAATAGAACAAAAAATCACATAGATAGGGTATTGTGTGTTGGCAGTCATTAGGGGAGCCAACAAGGAGTGAAATGATATTTCAATGCTTAATTGCAAAGGTAAATGTGTGAAATTGAGTAATGAAGTTGTTAGTGTAAAAGTAGTCGGTAATTACAATTAGGGTTGACCATTTTTGTTGGAATTTAATTGTTTGAAAGTTGTTTTACGAATTTAAAAATGGACGTGTTGCCGATTGATTATGAATATACTTCTTATCATGTACCCGTAGTTTTGAACACACCTATTGGAAATGAATTATGAGTAGCAATCTTAAATGGGCCTTATCTGACGATAATATTATGTTTTTTACAATCCTATCTCTACAAAGGAATGTCTCCCGATCCATTAAGAGTCTCTGCCTGAGACATGGCAGCGTTCCATCTTCGGCATCTCCGAGCACACTGCTTCCCGTCACCTAGGCCAAGCGCATTGGCATCCACGATGGCTAGGTCTTTAAACTGGAGGTTCGTTCTTTCTTGTCGCCACGAACCTTGGGGCTGAGATTCTCTTGGCTGGAGCATTGTTGTGCACACGACTCAATGCGACCAAACTGTTGTAGTTGACGTGTTTTGATTTTCTGAATTACATCCACATCTTGGTACAGCTTAAAGAATTCGCTGTTATATCTTCTCCTCCATTCGCCCGCTCCGCAAACAGAACCAAATATCCGTCGATGAATTTTTCTTTCCAAATAACCCAGTATCATCTCTCCTCCTCTGCTTATAGTCCAGCTTTCGTAGCCCGAAAGCAAAGCGGGACTGGTAGTATAAGAGTTTTGTAGAGCATGTACTTCGTCTTACGAGTGAAGAGTTTTGAACCCATTTGTTTTGCTTAACCGAAGAAGCAGCAGTTTCTTAGAGCAATTCTTCATCGGATCACCACTCCTTAACCTCGAAGCTTTTGGCCTAATAGGTGAACTATTTGTTTGTTTGTTGAGAGCATCTACCTGGTCTTGTCCTCATTTAATTTTCAACAGCTGTGAATAACTCTAATACAGAACGCTGGAAACAGCCGATAATAATCGATATTGTCCGCATACCCCAACAGTAGAACAGATTTGTTAAATATTGCACCTGCCCTGCGTACACTCTGCTTCTGAACGAAATTGAAGAAATCACATGATAGCCTATCTCCTTGCCGAATTCCTCTTTATAGTTAGTCTTGCATATCCAAGCCATTGTCATAGATGTTCATCTAGACTTAATTCTTAAAACTTATCCCATCAACCATCAACATTTATTTACCGAATTTCTATCTCGGCCCATTTTTTCCTCATAACATTGGTCCATTTCTCATCGAAAATAACCTAAATCAACTCGATTATGAGTATATTCCTAGCCCAGATAGTATTCCCGCTATATGTATAACTCAAAAAATGCTCAAGCAGAATCCCCTCAGTTATGGAAGATATATATCAAAACCCCAATGTATGAAAGGGCTGTAAGTGAGCAGTTTTACTATAGTACAATTATTGCTAAATTTTCACATATTTCGAAAAACTTCGAAAACAAATTTTAAGTTTTCGTTGTAAGTCTATTCAACGGTCCACCCTTGGACTTGAACCTATCTTCTTACCTGAAAACCAGTTATGAAAAGGTTCGATTCAAATCAACATTCTCTGATGATTTCTTAGCTTCCTCTGGGGTTCCACAATGCAGCCACTTACAATCTTTGCTTTTTATTCTTACTATTTTCGATATTGAAATGGTCATCAAATATTCCCATACATGACTCTACCCCGACGATACCAAGTTTTTCAAGACCATTTCTTCCACAAATGATCTAACTCTTCTTCAAGTTGATCTCGCTAGTTTATCTGTCTGGAGCCTGAAAAGTTGTTTGGATCTAAATATTTCCAAATGTCACGGCTAAGTCAATTCGCGACCTTCGTGTTGTATGTAAAGCTTAACTTTCCATACACATTATTAGGTGATTGGCTGGGCCGCAGCATTATATTGCCAACGTTCTGTTGAAAGCAATCACTTACCATTTTTTAAGAGTATTCTGGATCATTGTCTTGGCGGAAACACCACCGAAGAAGCATTTCTTCCTCTGCAAAAAGCAACGTGACATCTTCCAACAAAGTCTTATGTACAGACTTCATCATCGTATCACTGATGAGATGAATTGGACCTACGCGGATGCGTATAACCTTATATTGCCCCCTTCATTCTTTGCACGTCCTTGTGATTCAGCGATGATTTTGTACGTTTTTGTTTTTGCTTGCGAAGATTAAGAACAAGCCTGCTTTGCTTAGCCGTGCAGTGCTTTGTACTTACTATCTCTTATTCAAATTACTATTCATTTTGAATAAAAAAAAAGTTTGAAGTCATACAAACCTTTTGACCAAGGCAACGAACCAAAATCAAGTGAAAATGAAAAAATATTCGTTAAATACCTATTTTAGTAGCTTAGGATTTTGTATACAACATTTTTTAAACATTTTTAAGAACAAAAATTGGAACTTTGAAACGTCAACTTTAACTTTACTCGTTAAGATATCGAACTTTCAAGAAAATTGATTTTTTTTTTTTCAGAAATTCAAAAAATATTTTTTGGTAGGTTTTGATATGCAATATTTTTTAAACTTCTTAGAAGCTTCTCTATTTCATAAAAAACCCAATGCTGATAATGAGGTACACTCAGTAACATCTTAATTTCATACATAGGTACTATAAGGCAAGTTATGCATTTTTATCAAAGTTGACATTACGATGATAGCGAAGACGAAAAAAGTGGTCGCAATTCTGTCTGTTCGACTACAGCTTAAGCGGCTGTGACCAAAAACAACGGTACCATTTTTTCGAAATTTTATAATTATTTCGACAAGATTTTCTTAAAAAAATTCAAAAAATTTCATTCAGTTAGAGCTAGCTAAATGTTGACAAAAATTTTTTTAGAAAAAATGGTTATTAATTGATCCCTATTGGAACTATTTTTTTTTTTTTTGTTTTTAATTTTTTCAAAAACGTTACAACTGATTTGCATCATTGTTTTTATGATAAAGCTAATATTTATTTGAGTCACATGGCATCTTGTTTTTAACTGCAACTATTATAGAGAGGAGAGGAGGAGAGAACTTGTTCTTATGTAAAAGACTAAGAATTTCAAAAATGATTTTTATTAGAAAAAACCTGTTCAAGCATAAAATTCATTTTTTTAAATGAATAAAAAACAACTTCTTTAGTAGTTGAAGCTAAACACAGGATGCCATGTGTTTCAAGCAAGTATTAGTTTATGCAAGAACAAAAATTAGTGGTTAAATTTAGTGGTTTCTTAAAAAATCAGCTTTTATATACAAAATTTTCAAAACATTTTTAAGAAAAAATTTTGCTATGCCAATCTAAAATTTTTACATTTGTTCAAATAAAAATTAAATTTACAAAAAAAAATATTGAGCCACTTTTGAGATATCGAATTTTCCAAAAAAAAAAATACATAGATTTTTTTTTCAAAAATTTGAAAAATATTTTTTTTTAAAGTTTTGAAATGCAATGTTTTTTAGACTTTTTAGGAGTTTTTCTATAAAAAATTTAATTAAAATCCGTTATGCCGATAATGAGAATTTAAAAATCCTAAAAAATCATTCTATGGTAGGTAAAGTCAGTAATATCTTGATTTCAAAATCTGTTTTATTAAATTATAGATCATAAATGAGCGTATAGATCGTAAATTGAAATAAACAAAATTTTAGAAAAATTCTTGGAACCGTTTTTGAGAAAAATGCGATTTTAGAAAACCATTTTATAACATTTGTATGGTGGGTACCGTTATTTTTAGATAAAACAAAATTTTGTTTCTCAAATCTTGTAGATTATATTAAGAACTTTTGATTGTCAAGTTTGAAAAAAATCTAGCATGAGGTTTTCGAAATATTGAGTTTCGAATTTAAAAAAAAAAATGTATTATTTTTTTTTAAAAATCGAAAAACTATTTTATCGAAAAAAGTTTTAGTTTATGTTTTTTTCAAATTTAAAGCAGCTCCGGTATAAAAATTTTGATTAAAATCATTAGAACCGTTGGCGAGAAATTCGAAAATAAAAAAAAAACGGTTCTATGACAGGTACCCCTAATAACATTTCCCTCAAATTTTTTTTGACCAAAATATATTTCATGTCCATAATATCACAAAATCATTAGAGCCGTTTTCTATAGATAAATAAGATTATGTATAATGGGTGTATGGGGGTTAAAATGATATTTTTAAAACAAAAACTTAGAAGATGTTAAAAAAATTGCAAAAAAAGTTTTTTTTTTTAAATACAATTTTTTTTGGTCCTTATTCGGAATTCGGAAGTTTTTGTGGTAAAAAAGGGAAGTATAAAAAAATGAATATAGGCCATAGGTTAAATTCAAAGTTTCTTTAAATACAGATTCTGTAAATGCAAAAGAAACCTTGCATACACCCAACCACGCACCTACCCCAAATCCTATAGTGTACCCAACCAGGGGGGTTGCAAGGGTGCAGCATGCCCCCATACATATCTCACTGTTTATACGCCCGCCGTAATGCGTAGGCAAGCAAAAAAGCAAATATCCCATAAAAAAGTAGTTTTAGTTATAGTACTGTGGGTGGTCCGCTTATACTTCACTTTTTTACCATAAAAAAGTGTTTCTCCTCCCTAATTTGATGTTTTTAATCAACAGCAAACACTTTTTTATCGATTCGTTAAAAAAAAATTAATTTTGAAAGGGGGGGGGGGGAAATTCCGAATAAGGTCCTTTTTTTAATTGAATTTTTTACCACAACAACAAAACTTAAAATTGGCGTACCAATATTTTTTCTCAAAATGGCTCAAAAATTGTGTATAATTTTTCCCGGTGACCACGCTCAATGAAATTTTTAGCGAAACGTTCGGGGTGTGTACCTACAGTATTGCACTCGATAAATATATTTTATATATACCGCTGCTAATCCTAAAATTTGAAAATGTCATATGTATATAAAGCTTCTTTTTTTTTAAACCGTTCTTGCATAAATTTATATTTTCTTAAGTAATAACAGATCAGTCTTTTTTAGCTGCAAATACTAAACGAGTTGCTTAAGGTTTTTTCATGATTTCGAAAATTTGTCTCTAATATATTTTCTCTGCTTTCGTGACCTTTTTTACTTGCGACTTATAGGTACTATAAGGCAAGTTATGCATTCGTAAAAAAAATCGAGCTCGAGATTTTGATCAAAGTTGACATTACGATGATAGCGAAGACTAAAAAAGTGGGTCTCGCAATTCTGTCTGTCTGTCTGTCTGTCTGTCTGTCTGTCTGTCTGTCTGTCTGTCTGTCTGTCTGTCTGTCTGTCTGTTCGACTACAGGCTAAACGACTCGACCGATTTTCTTTAAACTTGGTAGATATCATTTTTAATTTTTTCCCCCCACACGTTTTTTTCTTTTTTTTTTAAGACCAAAAATAACGAAATTTTATAAACATTTTTTTTTCTCAAAAACTGTTCGACAGATTTTAAAAATAAAGATACAGAAAAATTTCATTTAATTAAATCTAGGTATTGGTTGAAAAAAATTTTCCGAAAAATGGTTATTGAGGGTACCCCCCATGGAACCATTTTTTTTTTGTTTTTGATTTTCTCAAAAACGGTACAACCGATTTTGATCATTTTTTTTTTTGCTAAAGCTCCCCAAAAACATAAATAGAATTGTGTACTCAAATTTTCAAAAAAAGTGTTTTTGGATTTTTAAAAAAAACTTCAAATTTTTTTTTTCAAAACTCAATATTTCGAAAACCCCTCGCTAGATTTTTTTTAAACTTGATAAATAAAAGTTTCTCAATATAATCTACAAAATGTGAAAACAAATTTTTTATTTTACCTAAAAATAAAGGTACCTACCATACAAATGCTAAAAAATTAAAAAAAATGGTTTTCAAAAATCATATTTTTCTCGAAAACGGCACCTAGAATTTTGATAAAATTTTTTTTCTTTCAATTAATTTTTACAATCTTTAATTTAATAAAAAAAAATTTGAAATTAAGATATTACAGATTGTACCTACCATAGAACCATTTTTTTGAATTTTGAATTTCTCATTATCCACATAACGGATCTTAATGAAAATTTGTATAGAGAAGCTTCTAAAAAGTCTAAAACACATTGCATTTCAAAACTTTAAAATAAATATTTTTTGAATTTTTGAAAACAAAATCTATTTTTTTTTTTCTTATTTTTTGAAAATTCGATTTCTCTGAAACGGGTCAATATTTCTTTTCGTAAATTTAATTTTTATTCGAACAATGATAAAAACTTTAAATTAGCGTACCAAAATTTTTTCTTAAAAAGCTTTTAAAAAGTTTGTATATAAAAGCTTCTTTTAAAGAAACCACTACAAGGACTTATAAGTTTTGTTCTAGCATAAATTCATATTTGCATAGCATTCTGTTACTACTAAAAGAATTTAAAAATTAATTTTATCCTTATCAACAGTTTTCTCTAATAACATTCGTTTTTAAAATTCCCAGTCGATTACATAGGAGCAAGTTCGTGCGACCCAGTCGTGCATTTTATTTAAATTAGTAATATGCCCTTAAGTGGTCTGTAGGTCAAGCCTACTTAGAGACATATTCATTTTATCCTATAACAACCATTTTAAAAATTCCGAGTCTTTAGAACACAGAAAAAGTTTTGCAACCGAGTAGTGGATTTGGGCAGTTTAAAATCTTAGCCATCTTTTAACCTCAACAAATAAATAATATTAATTCAAAATATAAATATTGAAGAACTACTTTTATACTGTAAAGTTATCACTTTCCCTCATTATATCACTTTTAATATCACTTGATTCCTTTTTATCTAAGAAGAAAAGTCATTTGTATCTATTTATTTAAAAAGCTAAAAACATATAAATAAGTCGACTAAAAATGCACTCATATAGAATTGATTGACATTTTTATAAATCACGGGCCTTCAAAAAAGTGAAAATATTACACAGCCCCACAAAAAAAATGGCTCTGACTCTTGGATGAGACCATGTGTCTTATAGGTTTTTTGGCTCGCTGATTTCAAATCCGGAGTCCATTTGACCCAATCAGTGCAGGTTTAAGGCCATATTTGAAGGTCAAATTGCGAAATATTCGTTGACAAATCTGAAAACCTATATATACCTATATGTACATGTTTTTGGCATCGCTGAATTCGAATCTGGGCTTCTTTTGACCCCAACATGTAAAGGTCAAGCTCAAGCGAAGGTCAAATCCCTAAAATCTTACGATATGATATTTTTGATTCTTAAAGAACGGAATATTTTACATCTAAATTAATCTAGACTTGTTGTTTTAAATGACCTCTGGAAGATATTCCAAGGTTAAATACTCCTTTTAGATGTATCGACAGTTAATCGGGATTTGGGGTCTCGAACCAGTTGCTTCTTATATTTTTGGAGTCACTGAATCCGAATATAAGGTGCGTTAAGTCCTATTTTGCAGAATCTAGGTCATTTCAAGGTATCCATATCCTTCAGATGAAGCTTAAGTAACGGGGTCGAACATCGCACCATAGTCGAATGATATCATGACTTTGTAGTCTAATGTGATCTTAGGCTACTTCTGAATATTCTGACTTCAACGAATATTTCGCAGTTTGACCTTCAAATGCCCTTACACCTGACCTGATTGGGTCAAATGGACTCCGGATTTGAAATCAGCGAGCCAAAAAACTTATAAGACACATGGTCTCATCCAAGAGTCAGAGCACTTTTTTCTGTCATCGATATGAAACGCCTTTAGATTGAAATTTGAAAATCATAGATCGAACATTTAAAAATTTGACAAAATGTAAATAAATTTTATTAAGAGTTCCAATTTGCACTAAATGTCTATAATTGTCGTATTAAAAAGTTAAATTCTTCTCTGAGTGTGAATATGAATCTAATTTGTGTTCGCTATTTTTAGCTCTGTCCCAATTCCACCTATTCTCTCGCATAAGACCTCTTCAAATAGTCATAAAACATCTTTTGCGCCGTTTATTTGTTCATAACAATGCGTCATTTAACACAATAGGCGGTTAAGTTGAATTGAGGTACTCGAGTTGTCTTATAGAAATCTTATGATGCGATGTCCTTAATTAAAAACCAAGCACTCTTCCTTATTCCCACTCTAACGCCACATCAACGCACGTACCTATGTACTAGTGCTAGTGATGGAAAAAAGCAAATTAAATGAAAATTATGTCCTTGTTGAGATACACTCCGCACTCTCTCGCTAAGAATGTACGTGCTCCACATAAACGAAATCCTTGTATTATTCTCGAAAAGATTAAATTTTCAATTTAGGCGTCTAAAATATTTTGCTCTGTGCGTGTGTGTGTGCGAAACTATGTGTACTACAAACCGGAGATTAATGCCACTATACATTGCCATTTATGTTGGCCGGAAAGTGGGCACACTTAGCTCAGACATTTACAGGACTCTATACAGGATGTGTACAGGATTGTCGAGTGGTCCGGAAGCCCATATACAAAGCCCTTAAAGTGTCATTAGTTACACTTTTTTGCGCCATTAAACGTGAAATTTGAACATTGTACCCACAGGTTGGGGTTGAAGTTACCATCCATTGAACCACTTATACGTGTGTGTATGCAGGATATATATGTAACATAAAAAATATATGACCATTTCATTGTCCTGCGATTGATTTACGTTGCATGCCTTTCACCAATGGCTAATGCCAATATTGCGGATTAAATTTACCATTATCGAATTATAGTTCGAAATCTGTTGGCGGCATTGCGGTTCGAAATTAAAACTCAATTTTCATCATCGCGTTGTTGTGTTGCAATCGACCGGGCGGCGCGGCGGCAACGGCAACAAAGGACCTAAAACTTTTCCTATTAAGAGTTCGAAATATTGAAAATTTGCATAAATTGAAACGACAAACCGAAACGGTGGCGCACAAACGCACGCGTTTGAAATGAAATGTCACACCAATTGAATTCATTTGGATTTGGTGTCCACAATATACTCATGTGTCGAAATAAAACATTCTAGGTGAAGGCCTGGACATGGCCCGGAGGAAGATTGGTTTTTATACCTTTTTTATTGGATGGTTCCTTCGTCCTGGCATTTCAGTTGTCAAAATTGGTTGCGATGTTTGCAATGGGCAAAAGCTGCATCGACATGAACACAGGAACATTTTTGACATCGACTTCTGCCATGCCAAAAGGAGCACACAAAGCCTAAGTCGGGGGGAAAAAAATCGAAACTTTTTGTGGCATTTATTTAAATATTTTTTTGTTATGTTTTTGTCTAGTTTGACCGTTGATGAATTCCGTCTCCCATGACGCTGTCAACATTGAATATCTGTTGTGAGTTGGGGACATTGTATTATTTCAGTTATGTGTGAGGATTACCTTCGTCATAATTGGAGGAAATTAGGCAAAAATGGCTGAGGATGGCATTTTTTGTGCGTTGTACGAGTAACTAACTAGGGATTTGGTTTATTCTAAACGAATGGAGATTATTATGTCGTTTGTTTGTCTCGAATACGACTGTAGGTATTTTTATAAGACTGTCTGTGGCGGCCATGTTGTTTTGGCAAAGTTTCTGTCAAATTATTCATTCCCTGGTCCTAAATCACCATGGCAAGTTACACGATTGAGCAGCATGTCCAAATTCAGTCCTTGTTGGTGCAGACGTTCCGGGTATTGCACACATTTTATAGCAGACACGGTGAACCTTAAAAGTCGGTTCGAGAAAATTTTGTCGATATAAGTAAGCAGTTTACACCCGTTTTTTAAAGAAATACCAAATCAAATGAGAACATCGCGACTGTTCGTGAAAATGTGCAGGAGAACTGGAAGCTATCGAGTTCTCGGCGTGTACATGAACTCGGCGGTTCGCAGACTCAAAAGCTCAAAGTTTATTACCATAGACAACGCCGATTCTTTGAGTTCAGAGGTCTGATATATGCCAGCCGGTTCCAAAGTCTAGCTAATGACGGTACTCAGAACTATATTATACAAATCATTCTTTATTGGAATCAAAATATTTCATTTTATGATTCAATTGATGAATCAATTTCGGTCGTTTGACGGCTCTTTATAGTGTGCTTGATCTCAGGAAAAGTGTTGCTAGTGTGCTGCTTCCGTACTTCTTGTCACCAATAACTTATCTTGCAGTTTAACTTCGGCTATTGAAACAGTGCTTTATACTGATTACTATGGCTCTCTTGATTATCAAACGGTGTTTTCATAGGCTACCATGGCTCTTAACCGGCTTATCAATCAGTGCTTCCGTCACTGACTAACACTCATCTTAACCGGCTTTGCAAATAGTGACTCGAATGACTACCACTCATATTAACCGGGTTTCCTCTGGCTACCACGGCTTAAATCCGGATTTCCAAACAATGTTTCCACTGGCTATCACTGCTCTTAACCAGCATTTTAAAGAGCATCTATTAAAACAGGTATCATTGTTTCATTTTTAGCAGGTTATTCAGCTGTACAATTTCCTGGAAGCAAAGCGAAAATGTATGATGATGTTTTGATTATTATCGAATGTATAATATTGAGAAACACACGAATATTGTTGTAGGAAATAACATGTCGACTTACAAACCAGTCTTGTGAGCATCATCACAGGTCACAACCAACTCGGTTACCACAAGAAAAAGATGAAACTCAGTATGGACGACTTATGCAGAGGATGCGGTGACGAGGAGATACATGAGGACAGTCCTCACTACCCTGCGCTATATCATCCAAGAAACAGACATCTAGGGAGATACTTCTTCAGCGACTTGGAGGAGCTCTCCGACATTCCAAGCAAAATCATGTTAAAATTCGTTAATGATACCAAGAATTGAGAATTCCTAAACTCTGAAAACCGCCTTCATCTAAGTGTTCCTTGTGGGAGCAGCACCAACGGAGAATGGGCACCTCGCCTATACACCTGCGATTTCCACTTCTACGTTGAACACGAGCATCAGTGGGTTGATGGGCACATCTCTACCTTTGGTAAAATCCTCTTTGGTATGGAAACAGCCTCTTCGACTTAACTAACAACCAAACAAACGAACATATACACCAAACCAGGGTTGCAAAAGCTTAAGTCACTTGTTAGCTTAAGCTTGGCTTTAATTCGCAAGCTAGTGAGTGACTTATGAATTAAAAAAAATATAATTCAGCAGCTAGGAACTGACTTATGAATTAAAAAAAATTTAATTCACAAGTCAGTTGGTGACTTGTGAATTAAAAAAAATTAAATCATAAGCTTCTTAGTGACTTATGAATTAAAAAAAATTAATTCAGAACCTACTAAGTGATGGGCAAGTAAGTGACTTATGAATTAAAAAATTTTAATTCCCAACCTACTAAGTGACTTAGGAATTAAAAAAATTCAAGTCATGAGCAAGTAAGTGACTTATGAATTAAAAAAATTCAAATCATCAGCAAGTAAGTGACTTATGAATTAAAAAAATTTAATTCAAAACCAACTAAGTGACTTATGAATTAAAAACAATTTAATTCATAAGTTAATGGATAAATGCTGATTAGAAAAATTATGAAATGGATAATTTATAAGCTAGCGTGATAATCTTATGATTTAAAAACTAGATTTGAAAGCTTTCGTTAATAATTAAATAATTATGTAGTCAAAACAAGCTTAAAAATTTCCAATCTACCAACTAACTTATGAATTAAATTTTTTTTAATTCACAAGTCACCACCTGCCTTGTGAATTAAATTTTTTTTAATTCATAACTCACTTACTCCCTGATGACTTGATTTTTTTTTAATTCATAAGTCACTTAGTAGATGGTGAATTATTTTTTTTTTTTAATTCAGAAGTCACTTTGTTGCTCATGATTTGAAATTTTTTAATTCATAAGTCACTTACTCCCTGATGACTATATTTTTTTTAATTCATAAGTCACTTGGTAGCTGGTGAATTATATTTTTTTTAATTCATAAGTCACTTAGTAGCTTAGGATTTAAATTTTTTTTAATTCATAAGTCACTTTGGGGTTGTGAATTAAATTTTTTTTAATTCATAAGTCACCAAATATCTTATGAATTTAATTTTTTTAATTCACAAGTCATCTATAGACTTATGACTTAAGGATTTTTTAATTCAAAAATTCGCAACCCTGCACCAAACACTGACATATCAAACTCATCTACCAGACGTTGCAAGGAGCCACATGCTCCTACGGGTCTGGTGGGGGCGATGATTGCTCAAGTGGAGGTAAAGGAAAGGAAAACCCTCTGAGAAGGTGTATACCTTACCTCTCCCTAACCAGGTTATTATGTGACGATAGAAATTTGAATACTTCAGAAATACCCTTTGACATTTCAGGCTATAGCTTGCTGTAGCCCATCTACATCCTTAACGGGCTTGATCGACATATGATTATCAGTGGCGTAGATAGGGGGGGGATCAGGGGGATATATCCCCCCCCATTGGGATCGATAATTGTTCAACATAACCAGTCATGAACCAAATAAGTTAAAGAAACGCACTCTGAAATTTTTTTTTACGTCTCTCACCAATTGATAATAGGTAAACGTGCAAGAAAAAGCGCTTCCATCCAGCTATATATATTTTATTAAAGATATTAGCTACACTGCCGGTTTCAACGTCAACTCCCGAAAGAACTTTCTCCAGTCAGTAAATAGAATAAAAACAATACAAAGAAGCATGACCAACGAAGTGAGATTATTAAAAATATGTCTTTTTTAATAACAGTGTGATAAGCTTTGGATGTTTACTTATTTGCAGGATCGTTTGAATGGTTTGGCTGTTCTAGCTATCGCGAAATACCTATACTTACGGTGACCATATTTCTCAAAGCAAAACCCGGGACATACTTTTTTTACTTTTATTTTGTAAGAAATCAACAAAAATTTCAAAAACAAAAGAATACTAAATCCCAGCACAAAATGCTTAGAACTAAACAAAACCTTCATTTTTTTTAAATATTCAGTCTTTCTTTACCAAGACTTTGAAAAATAAACATAAATCACACATTGTCCAAGAGATTATTGTTTGTTTTTTTTTCCTAACAAATTTTTTAGATGATATTACCATTTTCTTTAAAATATTTTTTTAAATTCCTGGTAGATTAAATTATAATTTAATTTTACCATTAACATGGCTATGGAAGTTCCAACTTCCAACTCTCAGTTGCGTTTTTTCATTTGTTCAAATATTGTTCATTATGGAAAAGACTCTTTCGGTTGGACCATTTGAACCTGGAAGACACAAGTCGAACTCTTCAATAAATAAAAGATTTTTGAAGTTTTGTTTACGAAATTGCTCTAAAATTTCTCTCCATTTTTGGGGCAACAGTAGTTTTGTTTTCTGTCCATTTTGTTATAATTTATTAGGTTAAGAATGATTTTAGACAAACAAATTCGTCAAACAAGTTTTAATCATTCCTATCAGCTTTTAGTTGACAAAAGATAACCAAGATTCTATTTCTGGCCAGTTAGTAATGTTTTGAAAATATACCCAACTAAAAACTTCAAGTTTTTTGAAAGATACACCCCACTGGTTTAAGTATTCTTAACACGTTATGTAAAATTGTTGAATACTCGTATTTGCTTTCCATTCGTTTTGAGTAATTAATTTTTGTTCGACTTTTTCCTTCATCAATTTAATATTTTTCTTCTTCAACTTTAGAAATGCAAATTTCTTGCAAATTGTAAAATGCAAATTCTTTTAAGGGATTATAAAGTTTTATTATTATTTTACTAGCTTAGCTATTGAGAGTAAGGTATTCAGTCTTTTTTTTTTCAATTTTTTTACGCGAACAGTGTGGATTTTATTGATGACGTGAGCAGCACAATTAACTCCAATAAGATCGATACCGGTTACGGCTTGAAGTTTTTTCTTGCTGGCCCGCCAAAACTACAGTTTACGTTGCCATATTTTTTAAAATGATGCCAGATGGTTCCCCTGGAAGATTTTCAAAATCTAAAATCTTTATAACGATACCTTGTTGTGGTGTGAAATAACGAATTAAGAGCGGACACAGTTTTGTACAGCTATGATTGGAACAATCAGAAAAAAAAAAAACGGTTAGTACAAAACTTACTTTGCATAGAGAAGTTTTAATTTCTTCGATGGAATCAGGTGCAACAACATTGCACAAAAGATCACATTTTGTGAGTGTAAGGAAATACACTTGATCAAAACAACTTTTTATAAGTTTCGATGCGCAATAATTAAACCTGAATGAGTGGTTATGTTATATTGTGTGGTAAGCCCAGGTGCTTTCATTAATTGCATTCTTCTTTCCAGGTCCTTGAAAATTTGATGAACTTAAAAATCATTGTAAACTTTCGCTTGAAGCGGCAGCAATGTCGGATTCTTTGTGTTTTTTTTTTTTGCTTTTAAGTGCTGTTCAATATCACCACTGCGTATTGAAAACGTATAAGCGATTTTTGAACAGGTTACTACCTATATTGGGTTTTTCCATTTTTTTCTTTGTATGAAGAAAAATTTCTTTTGAAGATCATCGTTGAATTCACATTTTTTCTTTGGAGTTATTTTACAAATTTGTAAATTTATTGTAAATAATTAAGAGAATCAAATTCCATTTTTTGAACCAGTTTATGCTCAAATTTTTTCTTTAATTCTGTAGAAGTACATAAGCTTATATTTGAAAAAATGATGATTTATATATTTCAAATTTGTGCATTGTTTTTTTTTTTTTTTGTGAATATACATTTTGAAAAGCATCTAACAGCTCAGCCAAAATAAAATTTAAAATTTTGAACGTTATTCGAATAATAAAAATATATAAAAATACGGGACACACCCGTGACAAAAAATTAAATACGGGACAGTTGTATTTTCCTTAAAATTTAGCCAGGACAAACGATTAAAATACGGGACTGTCCCGGGAAATACGGGACGGATGGTCAGCGTACCTATACTAGCAGACGAGATTATAAGTGTTTTATCTAAAAAGAACAGAAAACTGGATTTTATTTTGTGATTTATTTTTTAAATTAATATTATTTTACTTACTACAGTACCTTGCATAAGTAAAACCGCACCTGTAAAAATACGTTTTGTAGAAAATTAAAATGGGAATGACACCTTACTATTTGTTATTGAATGGCATCACTAATCAAGTAAATTGAGAAGAAAAAAAGTTCCGTTATTTTCTCTTCTGGTGTTTAAAAATTAAAACAGATTTTTTTTGTATTGCAAAAGTATAACCGCTTTTTTATTTTTATTTTTTTTTTTATTTTAAGTAATTTTTTTCGGCTAAATTAGTAAAGGAAATTGCTGCCCCTATTTTCGCCCAATCTAAAAATTGTTTTTGACATACTGTTGACAGGGTTATTCAATATGGAATCGTCTATACAGTTCCATTCTTCCACAATCGCCTCTCGCAGCTCAGTAACACTGTATAATTGCCTATTATGGGCATAAATTTTGCGGGTCAAAATTCCCCAAAGAGATACAATCTGTGCCGGGAACACCATAAAATGTATGTTATTCGATTCGTACCATCCCAAACTTTGACGACTAACGTGAATTGGGGCATTATCATGCTGGAAGACATGCCGAACTCGACGAAATCGTCTTAAGTAGGGTACCAAATTATCCTGAAGCACCTGGGTGCAAGCTGAACTGTTCATCTTTGCAGAGGTGAAGACAAGTGCAACCTTACCACGGTCGAAGAAGACCCCACAAACCATACAACTGCCACCCCCAAAGTTCCTCTTGAAAACAAACTTTTTTCCTTTCTCAGATCGTGCCAATATCCGTTAAAACCACCTGACCCACTCACGGTTTCCGCCTTGACGATGGCGAGGGGGCTTACGTTTGACCCTCCAGCAATCCAGCTGCAGGGACCTTCAACTAAGAGAAACCAACAAAAAACAGGGATGTTTATCCAACAAATAAAAAACATGGAAAAAAGTTTACTAGAAGAAGATAAAAATCGAGTGGGGATATACACTCAAGTGTCGGCAGAAGTCACGGCTGCCGGCGAGGGCTTGGCTTCGCAAGAAGCTAAGTCGCCAGTGACAAAAAAAGTAAACAAGCCAACCCTAGTCAAACAACACAACCTTGCAGCGGCTCTTCTCCCTGCTCTAGATAGCCTGGCTATTGACGGTAGGGAGACCTCGAACAGACCTCCATCTATAGGAAGTCGGACCGAGGACGAGTTGCTGGAAGACTCGAGTCAAGAAGAGACTATGCTGAAGTCTACTGCACCGCCCAATGCTTCGAGGCAACGCAGTAACTACAGATCCTCTAAAAGATTCGTGAGTGTTACGGAGAAAAAGGACCCAACTTCTCTCAGTCCAAGAGACAGGGCCCTTTTAAAGAAACATAGAAAGCTGATAAAGAACTATGAAAGTCAGATGGCAAAGACTTCCACTGCACCCATAGCTTCCTCCCAACAACAGAAAGAAACGAAACCAGTCAGCGAAAGAGTAGTTGCTTCCACATCGAAGTCTATCCCTAAAAAGATAAACCGAGAACAGGACAACAATAACTCAACAGCTCGTACCGGCAAAGATACGAATAAGACGACTTCCCTCAAGAAACAGCAAACCATCGCTAAATCGAACCCGAAAGGGAACGACAAAGCAAAGGTAGGCAACTCTTCTGGGACAAAGTCAGTTTCGTCCAAGAGGGCAAGATCGGAGGAGACAGCCAAGGCCGATGGTTCTAAAAAGTTTAAGACCAACAGCTTTGACAACACCCCGATCGATCTTCAGGTGGCCATTATTAGTCGAGAGGATCCGGATGGGAAAATCACGGCCAAGAACTGGTTACTCGTGGAAAACGAAATCCTAAAAGCCATGATGGCGACATCCGAAGACGATAGTGCTGAGGACTATACCTTCGACGGAGCTGGTTGGCGGAAAGGAGTAAAAGTGGTTTGCTGTGGAGACCAGAAATCCTTGGAGTTCCTCACTCATACAATCGCCAAAATTGGTGAACTGTGGGAGGGTGCATCTCTCGGGGTTCTTCCTGTCACGGCTCTACCACTTCGTCAGCAGATTAAAATATGGATTCCTCCTCCTGCCACGCATGAGGACTCATCCATTATTAAACTGATGGCAAAACAAAATAAGGAGCTCCCCATATTGGAATGGAAGCTCTTGAATTCCAGAAAGAGTCTCAACGGGGAAGGTAAGGACCTTTTGTTCGCTATCGACAAAAAATCTGACCTCCTCCTGAAGGAAAAAGCAGACGTGGTGAGATATGGTCTCGGTACCGTAAAGGTAAAGAGGCATGAAGGCAAAGGGGAGTCAAAAGCTGCTGGTGGTGCAAAGTAATTTGCAGCACGCTAAAGCAGCAACGCACGACCTAATGCTCTACATGTCTCAAGAGAACGTGGATGTGGCCTTAATTCAAGAACCTTGGATTTGTAAGAATCAGGTACTGGGGTTGAGGTCAAAAAATTACAACCTTTTCCACTCCACGTCAGAAGGTGATATTAGAAGTTGTATTCTAGCCAAAAAATCGATTAATGCTTTCTTTTTATCTAGGTACAGCAACAGGGATAACGCGGCAATCAACGTTGAATCCAAGGAAGGCAACTTCGTCTTGGCGTCAACGTACATGCCGGGAGATGAAGAAAATCCTCCATCAAAAACGGTCCGCGATCTTGTGGATTACACCACAGCAAGAGGGACACCTTTGGTGATTGGATGCGACGCCAATGCCCATCATACACAATGGGGTGGCAAGGATATCAACAAAAGGGGTGAGTCAATTTTTGAATACATTCTCTGTTCTAATCTTATGTTATGTAATAGGGGCAATCACCCTACATTTCGTAACAAAATCAGGGAAGAAATTCTAGACCTCACTCTTATGAGTAATAATGATAAGATCTCTGTAGGGAATTGGAGAGTCTCTTCTGAGAAATCCTTTTCGGATCACTTAAGGATACTCTTTACCTTAGATAGGAGAATAAATGATATTAAACCTTTTAGGAACCCAACTAGGACGAATTGGACAAAGTATTCAAAATGGTTGATTGAACGAATCGATCCTCCAGAGGAAGAAACGCTTTCGGCAACCTCAATCATTGACAATGCTGTTCAAAATCTTACTAGTAAAATGAAAAAGGCATTTGAAAAACACTGCCCCATATCTCGTAACATTAAACCCACTAATCCACCATGGTGGAATAGCGATCTTAAGAAACGAAGAACAGGGGTCAGAAAACTTTTCAACAAAGCCAGACTGAGTAAATCGGAGGAAGATTGGAATTTATATAGATCCGAACTTAACTCATACACCAAAGAGTTAAGAAGGGCCAAAAAGGATTCATGGGCAAGACACTGTGAATCCATTGAGAACACAAGTGAGGCTGCGAGACTTCGGAAGATCCTTGCACACAATCCCACGATTCCGGGATACATTAAGCATCCCGATGGATCGTGGTCTAACTCGAGCCAGGAAACACTTGAACTCTTTATGGAAACGCATTTCCCGGGCTGTAAGAATCATCAAGGACCGGGTTTTACACAACCACACACCTTAGATATCTTACAATCAGTACCAGAATTGGAACAGGTTATCACAGAGCAGAAGATTATGTGGGCAATAAACTCGTTCAAACCCTACAAATCAGCTGGACCAGATGAGATTATTCCGGCATTTCTTCAATATGCTCTACAGATAATCACCCCATGGCTTAGGGTAATCTTCAAAAGTTGTATCAAATGGAGATACGTCCCTATCAGTTGGAGGAGAGTTAAAGTAGTCTTTATTCCAAAAGCTGGAAAACCGACACACTCGACTGCAAAAGATTACAGACCGATAAGTCTCTCTTCGTTTCTCCTCAAGACACTAGAGAGAATTATTGATCTGCATGTAAGGGACCTACTCAAACCAAGCAACCTGTGCAACTACCAACACGCTTACCTGAAAGGTAAGTCAGTGGAGACTGCGTTGCACGAGGTCGTCTCACAAATTGAGAAAAGTCTCGAGCACAAAGAATACACCATGGCAGCATTTTTGGACATCGAAGGAGCGTTTAACAACGTAAAAACGGAGTCCATTAAATCTGCTCTAGAAGAAGTTGGCGTTGAATCTGCTATTGTGGACTGGATTTATACCATGCTCAATGGTAGAATCATTAGCTCGCAACTTGGGGATAGCAAAGTAGAGAAATCGGTTACAAGAGGCACTCCACAAGGAGGAGTAATTTCACCTCTTCTCTGGGTCCTGGTTGTTAACAAAATTCTCACAAGATTTAAGACTCAGGGCATTAAAATAGTAGCCTATGCGGACGACATAGTAATTCTGATATCGGGTAAATATCTTACCACCATCAAGGATATTATGGAATCTACACTTAAAGAACTATCTTCTTGGACAGCACAAAACGGTCTCGGAGTTAACCCTTCCAAAACCGAACTAGTCCTGTTTACGAAAAAAAGGAAATTGGAGGATTTCACCCCTCCAAAGCTTAACGATATTCCCCTGAAACTTTCCAACGAGGCTAAATATCTTGGAGTAATTCTTGATTCCAAGCTAACATGGAAACGTAACACAGAGGAAAGAATGAAAAGAGCATTATGCGCTCTCTACACATGCAAAAAAACCTTCGGTACACGGTGGGGCATGCGACCGCAGGTCATACAGTGGATGTACACGGCGATAGTTCGTCCCATACTTACCTATGGGTCGATCGTGTGGTGGACGGCCGTAGAAAAAAGAAGCTATCTCAAAAACCTGAATAAGGTACAGAGACTAGCCTGTTTAGGAATAACGGGGGCACAGAGTTCTACGCCACAGGCGGGGCTGGAAATTATTTTAAATCTTCCAGTCCTGGAAGAGCACATAAAATGCACAGCAGCCAAAAGCGCAATTCGGCTTAAAGAAATGGGCTCTTGGAAGCACAGCAGTCATGGTCATGGGTCTATCCTGCAAAGGTATGACAAAGTGGCAGGGCTTAATGTGACAACGGACTACTTACCACCCAGAATAGATTTCAACAGATACTTCTCCACTACTATACCCGAAAGACAAGAATGGGAATCCAACTCACTAATTAGTGAACAAGGTATTTCATTCTACACCGATGGGTCAAAAATGGAAGAAGGAACAGGAGCTGGGGTGTTCTGTGAATCTCTCAATATAAAAGAATCATTCAAACTCCCAGATGAGTGTAGTGTCTTTCAGGCCGAGATTTACGCTATTGAAAAGGCGGCAGAATTGGTACGCACGAAAGAATTGAACTCGTCGGAGATCACATTTTTCGTGGATAGCCAAGCGGCCATCAAAGCTTTAGCCAGTGAGACTATAAGATCCAAAACAGTATCAAAATGCCGAGACATGCTGAACAATATTTGCAACACCAACCAAGTCAACCTCTGCTGGGTTCCTGGACATAGTAATATAGAAGGGAATGAAATAGCAGATGAACTGGCAAGGAAAGGGTCAGAATCAAATAAAAACAGCAGTAGCCATTTAAATTTGGGACCAAAAATCCCGATTGGCGTGATTAAAAGGAAAATAGACCTAATAACGAAAGAGCGAATCAATAACTCCTGGTCCTCCAGGGACGATTGCGTTATCTCTAGAAGTTTATGGCCTAGAATTAATGAAAAGGAAACTCGATATATCTTATCGCTCAGTAAAAAGAACATCAGAATCCTGATAGGTGTACTGACGGGTCACTGCGCCATTGGCACAATGGCCATAAGAATGGGTGCATTTGCGCCAGATTTCTGTAGGAGCTGTCAGGATGTCGAGGAGATTGAAACCATTAAACACCTGCTCTGTGACTGTCCAAACCTCCAAACAAATCGCCTCCGCTACTTTGGAAACAGGTTTGTTGGTGAACTAGACGATCTAACGCAGGTCTCAATGGCAAACATGAGAAAATTCATTGCAAGCACAGGCTGGTTCGAAAATGAACCAGTCTACATAAGACATTAGTTAGGAGCATCTCTGCTTTTATTAATAGGGGATCACAATGGACCAATAGGCCCCCGTGTACGCAACAGCCTTGTGCTGTGCACACCCCTCCTAACCTAACCTAACCTAACCTGACCCACCAAGATTAAACTTTTTTTCGCCACTGAAAATAATCTAAAATATTCTAAAAAAAAAAAACATTCATTGAATTATGCCATTTGGAATAACAAGAGTTAAGTGTAAATTAATGGAATGTTACTTATGGTTTTCCAATTCCGTTTCATGTTTTGCTAGGCAAATTCTTACTTTTTTTTGTAGACTTTTGTCAAATTTGGAGCTGGCATCATTTTGCACCGAACAATCACTTTACTGCTTTTTAAGGCCCGAAAAACCGTTGAAACCGAAATTCCCAAGCCCAATTCGTCACGAACGTCTGGCAAAGAATGCTCCGAATTGGATGCAGCATTTATTAAACGCCTCTTATCTCGACGTGTCAGCTTCTGCAGATGCCCGGGTCTTATTTTCGTCTCATAAGATTCTGGATCTTGTAAGAAATTTCGGACGACACGATCGGATCTTTAAATTTTCCTACCAATAGCCCTTAAGTTTAGGCCAGTTAACCGAAAAGCTTGAATTTTTCTTTCTTGAAATTTTCTTGTCATTTCGAAGCATATAACTGAATGAAGCTTCAGAGAGGTTTGCATTGTGCGGTTATACTTTTGCAATATATAAAAATCTGTTTTTAATTTTTAAACACCAGAAGAGAAACTAACGGAACTTTTTTTCTTCTCAATTTACTTGATTAGTGATGCCATTCAATAAAAAAAATAGTAAAGTGTCATTCCCATTTTAATTTTCTACAAAACGCATTTTAACAGGTGCGGTTATACTTATGCAAGGCACTGTATATCAATACTTATTCTAGTTCATATTCAAATTAATGCGTAAAATATATTATATTTAAAAAATATAATTTTTTTATGGCATACATAATGAATTCAATCAATTCTTGTTATTTGTTTTTTTTTTTTAATTATTAAAACTTAAAAAAAATGAGCGAACTAGATCTATCCCCCCCCATAGCGAAAAGCTATCTACGCCACTGATGATTATCATAGGTTTCAATACAAGGGGTCACAAACCCTAGGATATCACAACGGATCTACATTGATCTGTGACGGTAGCAAGATCAATTGTCAGCCCACCAACCTAACCTAACCTACAAGCAGTACTGATAGCACAAGTTCCTATAGAGAAAATAGATTTATTTTTAAAACCAACTAAAGCTCAAGTAGAATTTAAATTGTATTGAATTCAAAGCGTAGTCACTTTCCTAAAATGTGCAGTCCAAATCTTATTTTGAGCGCATTTACTACTAGTAGTGGCTCAACTTCTGCTCATAATAATGGAGCAAGTTAAATTGTTTCAAACTAACGGGTGGGCCATCTAGTGTTTTTTTTTTTTAAATCGTAGGATATTTTGACACTGACAGATGTTTTCCGCCCGAAATCATACCTCCGCAGAACGAAATGAGTCGCCTTACAAACTTTTTTCCAAAGTGAGTGTCCAAACAGTGCGATTTTTTAAAAGAAGTTTTGGCCGAAATGAAGCACCCACAGCGTTTGCTGTGTGCAAGTTTGTACAATAGTTCGGTAGACTGGTAGGCTAGTGGACAACACTCATGGCCCCTGTCGTGGTACGGTGCACATAGAGGAGAATGTGGCAACTGTAGCCGAAAGTGTTAGTGTGAGACTCAATTCACCGAACATCATCGATCTCTAGAGCTCAACATTTCACGCACTAGCTTGAGAAGAATTCTGCACAAGGATTTCGAATTACTCGCTAGCAAGGTGAAGTTGACTCAGCAATTGAATGCGCACGATCACCCGCTTTGTTATCGCTTCGCAATTTGGGCCTTAGAGCAGCTTGAATTGAACAACCATTTTGAGTGAAAAATTATACTTTCTGACGAGGCGCATTTTCATCTCGGCTGCCACGTAAACAAACAAAATTGCCGCATCTGGGGCTTGCAAAACCATACAATTATTTTCCAGAAGCCAATGCATCCAAAGAGAGTGATAGTTTGGTAAGGATTGTGGAGAGGTGGCATCACTGCAGAATTTTTTTTACGAAAATGAGGCTGGGAACAACCAACGGTTTGGGCATTACAAAGCCATGTCAACCGACTTTTTTCTTACTGAAATTTAAGAAATGAAGGATGGCCGCTGGTTTATGCAGGATGGCGTGTAATGCCGGGGTACCACCCAGCAGCCACTTAGGACTTATCCTCTTTATTCTTACTATTAACGATATTGAGATGGTTCATTAAACATTCCCATATTTCTCTGTACACACGATGCCACTCTCATCTGCTTCTCTTTCTGGTGCCTGAAAAATTGCTTAGAGCTAAACATTTCCAACTGTCATTCAATCACTTTTTCACGAAAACGCATCCAATCTACTCCTTGTCGATTCAACGTCGTTTCTTACGTTTCGCACTTCGTGGTCTGTCTTGGAATAACTCTTGCCCATTTTAGATAGAAAACCTCCCATACGCGGACACATTATTTTATTTAGGGATTATTTTTTCCAAAAATGTAACGGAAAAGAACAGCAGATCTGTTCTAAGTACAGTTTATGTTTAATACGTAAGTAAATCTATAGAAAATCTCCGATAACCGGACGCGAAGCTCTAATAACTGGACAGTGCGATGTTATGTTGAAAGGTTATTAGGGGATTTCCCGAGTTAGTTACTGGGGGTAGTTGGTGTAATTTTGAGAGGGTATGGTTCCCTTTTTTCATCGCGATTCGTTTTTACACATGTCCTTTCCTTCAGCTACTCATTCATCACACTCAAAAGTTTTTTGTATACCCTTAATATGTCAGAGACACAGTGTGATGAGCAATAGGAAAAAAGGGAGGGGTCAGAAAGGAAGTGTCGGTTTACATTGGTTTTGAATTTTTGAACATAGCAATGACTGGGAGAGACATAGCGTGGTAAGCAATTCCACATTAGCGTAGTACGGCTGAAGAACGAATCTCTGTACGAATCTCTGTACTTCAGTACGTCCGAAGTTGGGCTCAAGGGTAAACTGATGGGCATTCCTAGAAGTGCGAATATTATGGTTGAATTGTTTAAGGGGAGGAATGCAGCTGGCTATTTCACTAGAGCATAGTCCGTTAAAATAACGGTAAAAAAGGGTGAGGCAAGAAAAGTTGTAAATTGCCAATGCATTGGGCAACAAAAACTTATTGGTTCGCGCTTTGGCAAAAAGGTTTGTTTTTTTTTTCAACCACGACATGAAATATTTTATCTATGCAAAGTTTTTTAGATTTAATATTGGAAAAACACAAGCTGCAGAGATTTCAAGAAATACCTAAAGAAGATGTTCGTGGAAAATGGCAAGGTACTCGTAGTTCGTAGATCCTATATTAATCAGAATTAATATGAAAATAAAAAGTTTTTTTTATTACTTTCCCTTAACCGGACAGTTCTCATAACCGGACAAAAATTGGGGGACCATGAGTGTCCGCTTATTAGAGCTTTCACTGTATTTACAACCAACTATTATTTGCTTAGTGCTCTGTCAAAAGAATGTTTTTTCAACATTTTGTATCAATAATTTTCTTTGTATCCTTCTTCCAAATTTTGTGCAATTTAATATTTTTAAGGATCTGCAATATTTTTCCCCAAAACAAGCGATAACTTGAAAACCAAGCAAAACACAGAAAAAAGTTGGCAAACATTCTGACCGTGTGTCTTCTTTCCAACATAAGAAATTCTACACAGTGTAGAAAGGGTGAATTACACAAAAAGGAAATCCGTGTTAGTTTTCTGCGTTAATGCGTTTTTCTAATTTCCTTTTTATTTCCCCGGCATATACCTACATACATATGTATTATTTTCTCCCCTTTTTGAAATCTTATAACATCGCATACATTTATATGAGTTCTTTTCTTCATTGATTTGAAATGATGACCAACTCTTAAGAAGTAATTACTTAGTATACTCGTAGTATACTTCAAAATAATATGTAACTATCGGATTTCATACTTGATATATATGTTTCCTTTGGAAATAAATGTATGTGTTCTGAGGCAGAATAATTGGTTCAAAAAGTGATACGAAATTTAAGAGCTTATTCAAAATAATGAATTGACAAGATTGCGGAAACCTCGCTTGACAAACCTGCAAAAGGTAAAAAAGGAAGACGTGAAGTTTTTTAACTTTGTTTCTACTTTGTTTGTTGACTACCCATCAAAACCGCCTTTTCTATACCCTATTTTTGAAAGTACTCAGAAAAAGTGTAGTTTGAAGTATGAAAACCAATAGTTAGAAAATTTACACAACAAAATGGTATAAAATATTGAAATATTAAATCTATTTATAAGTTTATTTTTTTCACATCGAGTTAAAAGGTGCTTAGAAACGCTAATTAAAATGCCGGTTATTACAAGAATACGCTTATGGTCTGAGCAATGGAGGTTCAACTAGTCCGTAGAAAGATACCTAGAAATGTATCCTAATCTAGGTGACCACTTCCTAATGACAGTGAGTGACCTAACGCTGCGCCAGTGTTCAACAAGTAGGAAGAATTTTGATGGATATTAAAGAATACTGGAAGCTGTTACAACCGATCCATCAATCATCACTACATTCTTAAAACCTTTAGTCATAAACCTGCTTGATCATACTCGTATTTTATGTATTCATTCCACTTTATGAATAAAGGGAGGGCCAAATACAGGTTTCTTCTTAAAAATGCAATAAAAAATAAATAAAAAAGTAGTACCCCTTGGCATAATGCTTAGTGCGTTGGACTGTCATGCGGAAGGTCTCGAGTTCGATTCTCAGCCGCTGCAAGAAAGTTTTTATTTTCGGGGGTGTACTGCCTCTTGCGAGGAATTGAAAAATCCTGTCATGGAAAGTGCTGCTCATTAGCCGTTCGGAATCGGCAGAAAATTGTAGGTCCCCTCCGTTCCTGGTAACACGCACACAGGAATGGTTGATAGTTGTAAGTCACTAGGTCCTTGTTTACTTCAAACTGTTGCACCACTAAATTTATTTATTTATTTATAATAAAATGAACAAAATTAAATGTTTTTTTTATGTATTATGGCTTTAATAGCAAGAGCAAACATTTTCATTAATTATGAAACACTCATTCAAGTGGCTGCTTCGGCTGGCTTCGCAGTCACTTCAACTTTTCTAGACCTTGTTTATGGCTGGATATTGGCCTTAAGTGCTTGAATCGTTTCCAGATTGTTGACATATTATCGGTCTTTAACGGTTCCCCACAAAACAAAGTCCAAAGTGGTCAAATCGCAGCTCCGAGGCATCATTTAATAGTTGTAGCTGAAAATAGAATGCCAAAAAAATATGAATTTATGCAAGAAAATAAAATCCACGACTGGGTCGCACGAACTTGCTACTTTGTAATAGGCTAAGAATTTCAAAAATGAATGTTATTAGAGAAAAACTGTTCATAAGAATAAAATTAATTTTTAGACTAAAACAGTAGTAGTTGGAGCTAAAAACAGGATGCCATGTGATTCAAGCAAATATTAGCTATTTAGCTTATGCAAGAACAAAAATTATAAGTGGTTTCTTAAAAAATAATCTTTTACATACAAAATTTTTAAAATATTTTTAAGAAAAAATTTTGTTCGCCAATTTAAAGTTTTTATTATTGTTCGAATAAAAATTAAATTCACAAAAAAAAATATTGAGCCGTTTCATAAGATATCAAATTTTCAAAAAAAAAAAATTTTTTTTCTTAAGTTTGTAAGCCCAATGTTTCTTAAACTTTTTAGAAGCTTCTCTATAAAAAATTTCATTCAAAAACGTTATGTCGATAATGAGAAATTCTGAATTTGAAAAAATGGTTCTATGGTAGTTATCTTGATTTCAAATCTTTTTTATTAAATTATAGATCGTAAAAATTAATCAAAAGAAAAAAATTTAAGCAAAATTCTCGAAACCGTATTCGAGACAAATACTATTTTCGAAAACCATTTTTTAACATTTGTATGAAAAGTGCCGTTATTTTTAGGTAAAATAATTTTTTTTCTTACATCTTGTGATTTATATTAAGAAACTTTTATTTTTCAAGTTTTAAGAAAATCGATCATGAGGTTTTTGAAATTTTGAGTTTTGAAAAAAAATTGAATTTTTTTCTTAAATCCAAAAAAATTTACTTAGAAAATTTGAATACCCAATAATATTTAAGCTGCTGGGGAGCTTAAGCATAAACAAAAATTATCAAAATCGGTTTAACTGTTTTTGAGAAAATAAAAAAACAAAAAAATGGTTCCAAGGGGGTACCATAAATAACCATTTTTTGAAAATTTTTTTTCAACCATTTCCTAGCTTTATTTGTTTTTTTTTTAATCAGTGGGACAGTTTTTGAGAAAAAAAAAATTATAAAATTTCAAAAAAAAATCGTATAGCAGGCACCGTTATTTTTGGTCTTCAAAAAAAGAAAAAGACGTGTTGGAGGAAAAAATTAAAAATGATATCTACCAAGTTTCAAGAAAATCGGCCGAGCCGGTTAAGCTGTAGTCGAACAGAAAGACAGACGCCCATATTAAAATATCTTGTACACTAAAGAAAAATCAATCTGAGATATGTTTTCCTTTCCTTTTACATTCTGCGCGAAGGTCTACAGGCTTAACCTAATTTAACTTCCGTATGCATCAGCGGGATGACTCGACTTTTAGTTGTTAAAAAGTTACAGGGACATTATAAAGCAAAATTATTTCCTTCAAACTAATTATCTGGACCGGTCCGGGATGGGGAGTTTTCGTGAAGTTTAAATAATTAATCGCTTAACGTTTTGACGGATTTGAATTGAAGAAAGGCTAGAAAAACTATTGCGTAAGCTTCTGTCCCTAAAAAAGGCGGATCTTCTTCTTAATTCTTAATTACCGACTTCCACTGGTGATTTTACCGAACAGTGGCACAAATCTTTAAATTGTTTTAGAGAAAGCAAGATAATTGCATTTAATAATTTTTTAGGCATTTGGTTGAGTTTGGCATCAAGCTGTCTTATCGAAAATGTGGACATTTCATTTTGATGAATCTCTTCTTCGTTGGATTAGAAACTAAATTTTGAACTGCTCAATACAAGTAATATTGCACGGTCCTAAGTCTGAAATTCATAGAATAAATGCTGCTGTGCCACAGGGCTCCGTTTTTTCTCCGAATCTCTTTCTCATATTCATCAATGTTCTGTTATCTAAGACTTCTAATCCATTTAATTGTCTGACGACAGTACTCTCAGCTTCTTATACTCGTTCCCAGATCCACGTCCTTGTCCTTGTACTTCGAATGTCGATTTAGAACGGGAGAGTATGATAAGCTCTGAATTCGATAGCCTGTTTGAATGGGAAACTATAAGCCGCCTAAATTGTATTGCTTCAAAATAGCAATGGTGTCTTCAATTATTCTAGCGCAACCCACCCTTTATGCCGCTATCTGTGAATGGCATTTGCATTGAGGAAACCGAACGGTTCTCAATTCTCTTTGTGTGCATGACACATTGTATCGAATGATCACATTTTCGACGCCGCTAACAACTTTGCTAAGTGATTAGGTTTCCTTGGACGTTGCAAAAGAAATCTGTCCCAGTTTCTGATCTGAATGGAATCTATAATGTCTGCCTATATTCGTCCAAGGCTTGAGCGAAATTCCTATACTTTGGCAGGTAATCAAATAATCCACTTCGGTCTAAGAAGAGCTTTAAAAAAAATGAAAGGTGATAGAACTATAACAGAAATGTTTGAATCTCTCGAGCACCCCTGCCGCCATGCTTCTTGACTTTAATTATTGTATCATTATTTTTATCTCTTACCAACAGTGTTCTATTGCAATAGCCAGTTGAAATCCTCCCCTTGAATAATTAAATAATAATACTCTCGCTACCTTTGAGCCCAACTTCGGATGTACTGTCATCAGAGATTCTTCCTTTAGCCACGCTTACCTGAATGTTCTATACGACCCAATACTTCACTCACGTTGCGATACTCAGAAATATCAATTTGCATTGTTTCCAAATGCTCGCATTGTGCTCAAAGATTTAAAAGGGGTCCAAAATCCCTTTAGTGTATGCAAAATTATTTAACAAACTGGATGTTTTGTAAATATTATTGAGAACTTTTCTTGTCTTCGACTCTGTCGATGACGGCTGCTGTTTGAAAAGATATGGAACTAGAGATCCTGCCTTGAGAGGCTTTATTGTTTTAATGTGTCTTTCCTACATTGAACTAGCAGAGGTTATATTCACCGGACATGCTTTCCTTGGACCAAAATTATTTTGCTGGTGTTTTGAACTCGTTATTAAGCCATTGAATTCTGTATTACATTGCTAGGCTGTCAGGTACCAGGAAGCTTTATTATGAGATCTATTTGACAAAGGTATATGGTTATGTTCTTCTGACTGGTCTTGATCTCCTTAAAACAATTTTTTTCTCGGTCTCGCTTAAATGTTTTTATAGTGAAAATTGAATAGATACCAAGACTTATAGACCTTCAAGTTAGTTTGGTATCTTCCTAACGCGACAAGACTTTGTTAAATGATGCCCGTCTTGTTGCCTTTCTTTAATTTGGGTAAACCAAGTCCGCAATTTTGATATACTTACATACATGCTTTGGAAGATTTTGTGATTTAATTTAGTTTATAAAAAAACAAACACTTCTAAAAGTCTTAATTGTTCAACAAATTGTCTAGATTACTTAGAGCACACTACTGCCATATAATCCTTGACTAAAGCACTACACAAGCTTATAGCCCAACTGATTTCTCTTCAGTCTCCTTCAAAATCACCCGACCGCAGAGAGAACCATTTAAACAAACCTACATAATGTACATCAACTCGTGCGTCCCTAGGAAAACCACAGAAAAAAAAAATCAATTTCCGGTTTCATGTTACCCTCCTTCGTTCAATTAACCACAACCACAAGGAGTACACCCAAGCATCAATTTTAGATATGCCAAAAGGAAAATGCACCGCTTAACTCTACATCAAAGTGAGCCTTATACGACCAAAAATGCTAGAAGATCCTGTAATATGCCATTACTCACTACTCACCTCTGTGACGACTACAGAGCTTCATACAAAAACAATCATCAAGAGGAGCATCACAAAAGGCCAAAACCAAACATCTATGCCATGTTAACAGTTCGTCTTCGTATAGACTCGGAACAAAAGAGCAGCGCGCACACAACAAACCTACTACCCCAGCGAAAGCTCCTGACCAGTCAGCCGAATGACAGTGGCAGTGACAATCGCAATCACAGTGTATGTAGTGTAGAGAGCGTAACGTAGGTGGCGTGTGGTGTGACAGAGGGATTCACGAAAACCAGGTCGAACAAAAAAACCATCACCATGGGAGGCATTATTTCTGGACAACCACTGTTGACTCCCTCAAATTGGCCGAACTCATTGCACTGCAAGCATCCAACCAGAAATCGCAATCGCAATGACCTTTCTGATGACCGAAATTATTCTCGTCCTGTGTTGTGTTTTTTTTTTTTTTTTGTATTCTTTCTCTGCGCTCTCATTTTCCTTTAGCCGTTGTAGTATAACGACCCTTTGGGGTGTATTTCTGGGTAAACAACCCCCATTCCCAGCTTTGGAAAGTGTGGCTGTGCAGTATAGAGCGAAATGCAACGAAAGTCTAATTTGCAAAGTTGCCACTTTGCTTTGTTTATGATTTATTTGTTTAGAGTTAGAAAAGTTTTTCTTATAAAAGGGTTCAACATAGCTGATCTTTTTACTTCGTCTACGCTTTGGTAGCTAAATTTACCTTCCGTCATTGATCTGAGTGTCCATCTATATAGTGTTTTTCAGAGTTCCAGAATTTCTTCTTCTATTGGTTCATTCATAGAGATTTACTAAATTAGGCAGTTTGGAAGACTCAAAATTCACATTAAGGAAAATGGTTTTAGCAAAAGTAATAATTTTTTATTTTTATTCTTAAAACTTTTTCATTACCTACGGGTTTATCAACGAATTCCAATTCTTAAAGGCACCACGTAGGATTAGACATGCTTCATGCGAGCAATAAAGTTTATGTATTGCAAAACAAGTGTGCATCTTTTTTTTAAAAAAGTGGAAACACTTGCTAACATTGCAAGTGGTGAGAAACTTTGCGAACTCAGATTTTGTTGGAATTTTTCCGGCGAACCGGACCCAGCCGGGTCTGATTCAAAGCTCTTTTCCACCAGAAAGTATGCAAATATTTTAATCACAAAATTCCCACAAACAGTCAACACAGATACGCCAGGCATTACGGGAAACTTATATTATTTACCCATCATCCACAATGGATGAGAGATTTTGGGGGGCGGATAAGCTAAGCAGTACCCTAGTTCCCGATATATGAGTGCAGGCACGGACCATAACATGTGGATAGGACAAAAGTGCTGAAGTGTGATACAGTGCTGCTGAAACTTTTCGGGCGAGAGGGAGTTGGCTGGGAATATTGGCCGATTAGATGGGAAGAGTGTGTTGGAAAGTTTTCAATGTCCGGTGCAACCAAGATATGCAGCAAAGGGCGATCCTCGACTCTCGAATCTATTCGGTGCGGCTTCGTTCTGCTACAAAATTCGCAATCGTTGTCCCTGCAGGAAGGTGTGCATATTTAATACGATTTCCTTGCACATTTCGTTTTGGTCGATGACGATGGGAGTGGGAAGATTGTGTTCACAGGGAGCGATGACAAGTGCACTGGTTGTAAGGTGGTGCATATATAGTTGGTGCAAGGGCATCCAGTACGAAGTTATCCAACTCCCTTCAACACTGACAAGGCTTTGACTTTATTTTCTTCCCTCTTTGAGTTTCAATGCTTCTCGTACTTCCTCCGATGTCGCTGTCCTTCCTCTATACGCTCTGGAAATGCATTTGACACTACATTAGTTCTATGAAAGTGATTTACTGGCTGATGGTGGTGGGTACTCCAAAGGCAGCTGGTTGCGTGCATCCTTTTGCTGTAGTAATTCTTAGTGGATTTCTACACGTTGTTGGTAGTTAAACGTAGCTAGCAGAGGAAGATGATGATGTTCTTTTTGGATCTACAAAACAGCTTTTGGTATATACGAATGGAATGACGATGACAACAACAGGGAGTGAGGGGGTTTTTGCACAAACACATTGGGAACGCATGGATGAAAAGACTTTTGCTAAATCTGGTTCCATGCTAATTAATGGACTTTTCATTCTTTCATTCCATTAGTGGCGCGGAAAAAGATTTCGAAGTTTTTGATGACGAATAGATTTTCAGAGTTTGTTTTTTATTACACAAATTCAAAAAAAATATGAAGATAACTTTAAAATTCTTGAAGCTATTTGGTCTGATTTCTAAATGTTTGAGACGTTAGTGAACGATATCAGGACAATACTTGCGTTTCAACTCACTTTTTGTAAAATCAAAGAACATGCTATGGCTTATAACACTGTCAGAGGGTGTAAATGGGGAGAGAGGGATTAGGAAACTCTAGGAAATCTTAGACCTATGAATCAAGAGTCAGGCCTTGCATGGAAGGTTTTGTTGGACTCAACTCAACATCCAGTTTGGTTCTTCCTAGTTTGGCGGGAAAGTGAAAATCTGGTGTATGGGGGACTTTTCCACTACAATAGCCTTATCGGCGTTTTGACGAACGATGTAAGGTGTTCACTTAACATTGCAAAAAGATCTTTGGGATAATGTTTAGATATTTATGGTATCTGTAGTTAAGAGGATCTTTTTTCTTGGAATCCGACAAATCAGACTGACGTTCCATCTAACGGATATGTTTTCTATGCAAATCACCAACTATTATTTTGAATTATTCGACATCAAGACTGGCAGCTTATTGGGTTTAAGTTAAGAACAACCTTTTTTATATCACTCTGATAGAAAGAGTTGGACTACGTGTGTGGTCAAGTTTGATTGATTTAATCTCCCCGACAGGGGAACATATTTCGTCAAATTCATTATTTTCTAAATTCTCAATATTGATTTTGATTCTACTCCAATATTATCGTGATCTACCTTGCAAACTTCAGTTCGAGGCCTTTAACTTTGAGAGATCCATTTACCTTTTTCCAAAATTTCCTAATTGCGGATCCCTCGCCATGCATGCATTCTTCTCGTTTTGAGTTCGATTCCGAGTTTTTTGCTGAGAGTTTTAGCAAAGTCGATTGCGCCTTGGACGAAACGGTCTTTGCTCTCCACTAGTAGAGCTTTTAAGTACTTTAATCCGGGCTTGAACTCCATTGTGGATCCCTGACATATTGGCAGCGTTGTCAAGTCCTCTCAAGTTCTGTTTGTCCAGTCCGTCTGATGTTATCTTCGCGATTATATCGTTGCTGAGATCTCCTGCATTTTTTCCTTTTGGTTTGAAGAAGTTGATGAAAGATTCTACCACAGCGACCTTTTTTTCTTCGATATGTACGTATCGCAGAACCTGGCTCATTTGGTCTTTGTGGGAGATGTCTGGTGTACTGTCAAAGAAGACGCAATAATGTTTAGCTTCTTGAATGCGACGGATGATGGTGGATCGAACTTGCTGTATCAGTAAGTTTATCAATTCATTATGGGTTTCTGGAGATAGAAACGAAACTGGGAATCTTGCTCTCAGCTTTATCTTTGTCAGATGTTCCATTAGAAGAGAGTCATATTTAGCTAGAAGGTGCACTAACTCCAGAAAATTCCCGCGGTTGCAACTATCATCTCCTCGATGTCCTCCGAAGGCCAGATTCTGTTTGGCTAAGAACTGGATAATATTCAACAACCGGTACAATATATCCCTCCACTTCTTCTCCTCACTTTCAAAAACTTCTTGTTGTTTCTGTTCGATGGTTGCTTTACGGTTCTGGCGATCTTGCAACTCCTTCCATTTTAAGAAGCTCTGCTCACGGTCCAAGCTGTTCTCATGGTCTCCGATTCTTCGATTTAGCTTCCACCATTTGTTGAATCCTTCTTCAGATGCGAATTCTAGCCGAAATTGCCAACCAGCTTGCAACAGAAACAATACAAGAATTACTTAAAAGGCGAGTAAGGCCGTAAGAGTGCATTCCGTTATTGTCGCGCGACTCGCGAAACTAAAACTGAACGTTCCGAAACTCTCGCGAAACTGAAAGGGAGCGTTCCAAAACATATGATATGCGAGACCGCTGCGCTGGCGGTTACTCACTTTACCTACTGTACATACTTTATACCTATATATACGTACGTGGTCAAAAGTCTGCCCGCTTGCAGGCTTGCAGCGCCCCGCCAGCGGTCTCACATACAAATGTTTCGGAACGCTCCCTTTCAGTTTCGCGAGAGTTTTTGAAAGTTCCGTTTAGAATGCACTCTTACGGCCTTACTCACCGTTTACGAACTCACAAAAATTAGCCGAGAGCGTCAACGACGAATCACACACAGGGTGGCAAATTAAAAAATATACGTCATTGTTGTTTGTTGACTTGTCAAACCTTCTGTCATGAAACATAAATGATCTCTACTCTAAACGCTTCACCGGCGACATTTTGCCGCCCCCGGCCTTCGGCCGTACCCCCCGCCCTCCCTACGCTACGCCACTGACTAAGCCCTATTCATAAAAAGGTTGAAAACAGCAATCCAGCGAACCACAGAGGCATCTAAGTATAGAACGCATCAATGAACATCCTCACCACGATTCTTAGCAAAAGGTTTTGGTCCTGATGGATCTAGGAAAATATTCTTCTGAATGAAAATCAAGTGTGGGTTTCCATATGGATTATTTCATCGTAGATCAAATATTTCGGAAATGTATTTGAGTAAGATGAAAACACTTTATGGGTTCTATATCGATTTTAAGGCGGCTTTCGATAATATCAAAAGTACCTAATTTTACGGCAATTTTACTTCGGAAGTTAATACCTTTTCCTTATTGTTTTGTCCGTTTTCAATCTTATAATTTTTGCTGATATATTTCCAAATTTGAAGACTTAGGAAATTTGCCTATTTTCAAAGGCGTGTGTGGTCCAACTTGAAACTAAAGTCAAACCATACGAAAAGTATTGCGAATTGATGAACTGAATTCTATCATGATTTAGTACCTACGTGTGATCTGAACGATAACACTTTCGAATTTCCTTTTCAACCACATTTCGCAAACGCACTGAATTCTTTGCCTTTTTTAGAACTAAATTTTTAGTGCGAACAAGCACACATCATTTCCGCAAAATCGGTCTTTCAATTCCCGACTCTCAACTGCGATACACGAGTAGTTTCGAGAATATTATATTATATTATCTACCAGTCACTTTGGAGAGAACAATCCAATTCTTTGAACTATCACCCTAACACAAAAGGGAAAGTCTTTTGTCAAGAAAGAAATTGAATCTTTCCAACATCGAGCGCGAGATAATCGTTACACATCATATTTTAAGTTGCAAGGCGCTTTCTCGTCCACAAGAGCCCTACGATCAAGCCGAAAGTGATCCCAATCAGGTATTTTTCATTTTTTATTATTAAAATCATATGATGGTTCAATAGGTTTCTTGGATTCCCCTAGGGAAGTCGGAAAGGTTTACCCAAAGCAAGACCTTGAATCTCAAGCCCTCCGCAACTTAATTCAGACTTGCCAACGGAGTTCTTTAAAGATCTCCGAACAGCAAACAACCAGAACCAGCATAAGTGAGTCGTACGAATTAAACAAATTAACCTAACCCGTGACATAACCTCTTCTTATTCACGTGGTTTGGCGCCTTTTCAACAAGGTACGAAGCCGATCACACTCGATTCAAAGCTTCATAATCGGTTGCAATCGAAGACCATTGCATTACGATAAGCTTTGCGCATATATACCTTATCACTTCATCATTGGCACCGAAAAGGCATACCTAAAACGTTCGGCTTGTGATTCTCCATCCAAGTGGCCTCGGTTCGAGTGACAATCACTACCTTCTCCATAAGAACCCTAACGATCAAAACTCACGTAAAGCTATCCAGCATCTGTGGAAGACAAGTGCGTCTTATTTAAAGTGGCCTGGGACCACATCACCTTCACCATTCACTTTCTATTCCTGGCATATTCCCGGAACAATCACAGCCATACCAACAACACCATAATCTACATAAACCATCAACCATCAACCATAATCAATAATCATCATCAAACATAATAATCCAACATGTAATTAACGTGACTCATCATATACCTTACTTTATCAAAACAATCACATCGTTCAACTTGACAAGAATATTTCTCCATTAATGATCATTTAGCTGCACCAAAAAAAAGAAATTGGTGCTCAAACGACCACTTGGAAGCTGCTGTGCACAACATCTTCACAAAGTCGGTAAGTCTACTCCTAATTTAAATATTTTTTTTTTGACAAATTGAACGATGAAGTAGTTAGATATTGAGCCGATAAATCCTTAATTCATTTCAAGTTTAAATTATTTTATTCATTTCTATACTTTTGCGCTGTTTGAGTGAGAATAGCTAATCTAGTTAGATCAATGAAATTTGCCGAGAGAATTTGTTTTCGTTGTGCTCTCATTAGAAATAAACAAATAAACCGGAGATCGCACGTTAACTCAAAACGATATTTGAGTGTATCATCCTCACTCAAACTTATGCTAAAGTTATTATTTTTGGTTTTATTTAATGATTTTTTTTGAGCTAATTTATAAGTACTCAACTTTTATTACTTTGAAAGTTTAACAGAAGTTGTTTTCGTTTATATTTTATGAATTTTGATAAAATGAAGTCACATTTCTAGATGCTGTTAAAAATTCAATAAATATCCTTATGTTTTTAACATTGAAATCTTCAAATTTTATTTTTCTAAGTAATTGATTTTGGCAAAATGGAGTGAATTTTTTGTGTGAAGGGGAGGTTAGGGTGATGCTGCAATTCAACGATGATAAGGAGATAGGTTTTTCATAAAGATTAACTTATCCATTTTAATAGGGGTTATTGAGAAGATTTCAAGAGTGGCTCGATAGCATTGGAGTTTTGTTTCCTTTTTTTTTATATTGAAGGGAAATAAAACCGTGGGAGGGATACACTCCGGATCCCCTGATTACAGCTAGGGGTTCCTTAAAGAAAATTTAAATCGGTTTATTTTTTTTGTTTGTTTATCTTCGCGGTTATTTGGACTTTTTAATAATTCTATTGGCATGAATTTCAATGTGCGGTAGTTCAGCAACCCGGTACAAGTACCCACCCCACCGTCGAGCTGGTCAATGGGATATGCTAGCATGCCAAGGCGTGCCGTGTGGTCTGAACAACTTATTTTAAGGGCTGTGGTTGACCTCAGGGAATCCTGTGGTTCTGGGGGATACCATGGTCAGGCATATCATCGCTCCGATTAAAATAAGAACATCTAATCCGTTACACAGGTGGCGCCCAATTTTGGGGCTCGAAAATACTTATTAAGTTTCGTCTCACCTAGAAACAAAATTGCGTGGCTTACAAAATTCATGTCCCTTTGCCAAAAACAAAACTTATTTTGGAAAATAATAAACACTATGGCTAACGTCCTGAAATGCTTTGGTCCTTTTGATCTTATTTTGTGAAGCGTTTACTTAAGTGTATTTAATCGATCAATTATTCCGATTAATCAGTGACCGGGAGATAT
The DNA here is from genome assembly GCA_963931855.1 of Philhelius festivus. Classification (NCBI taxonomy): domain Eukaryota; kingdom Metazoa; phylum Arthropoda; class Insecta; order Diptera; family Syrphidae; genus Philhelius; species Philhelius festivus. The sequence goes on from OZ007554.1 coordinate 232,095,441, forward strand.
CATGTACTGGATACAACTTCTCCGCCTGTTGCGTTGATTTAATTGAATACTTAAAGTTGTTTTGGCCTTATGTAAGTTAATCTCGTGGGCGACCAGAAGATACCTGTTCTAAGAAACTCATCTCCGTTTGCTGCGCCCATGACCTTTAATCTACAACTTATGGAGTTTTATGAGCTTAACATACAAGTCCCAACTTAAAAAAAAAAAAAAAAAAAAAAAAAAAAAAAAAAATTGTAAGTCCTAATTTTAAGCAAACTTCTAGTACATACGATAGGAGTCCAGAAGCTAACGACCTAAGAATAAAGGTCTAACATTCATCATGTTCTTAGTTGCGTCATAGTTTCTATACTCAATCTCTAAAGTCAATTTGCTAATTACAAACAAGATTTTACCGATTTTTATTTTTTTTTATCGTTGTTTTTGCACCTCACAAACTGCCTTACCCGGTTCATATTTATGATTATCAATTTTCTTTACAATTTAAATTTTCTTAAATAATTTAAAATTTGCATTGGTAAATTTCTTTTACCTATCACTTTTTGATTTTAAAGCAGGTACATTTTAGTTATAAAACTGTTTTTTTTTTACCTTTGTTATATCTTGTATTATAACGCATTCAAGCATTAGTTAAGTCCTGGCCAAATAATGCCACCAAAACGAGATAAATCTACTTCTGCCACTCGCACCACACGTAGGGGAAACACAGGTGTTGCCATTGCTTCCACATCTAATAATGTGCCTCAAGATGATGACAATCAACTTGAAGAACAAGGTGATGATTTGGTGGATCAAAACAATGATCAAGATCCTTCCGAACAGGTTCCAAACTCTGTGTCCTTGAATGATAGCTTGCAGAGGTACATCGCTAATATCGTTAATGCTACCATTGGTTTGAGTAGGGCTGAAGATCTGCGCGCTAGAAGGGCAGAATATGACGAAGAGAGAGCAAAAATAAGGGAAGAAGTTGTCAATACCATCCGCGACACACTAAGAGCACCAACTCCTCCAGTTGCAAATGATTCTTTTCGAAATATGAACCGTCCACGAGAACAGAGTACTGCTCAACCGTCAATAAGATCAGTTGACAATATTGAACCGCATCAGCTAAGCGAAAATGCCCAAAACTTCTTAAATCGAATGAATGCACTCGATTTAAATACGCACTCTCCTAATATAAGTCGCAATGTATCTCACGCTAGCTCCAGTCGAGCTTTCGAGTTCCACAAATGGGGTCTCCGATTCGACAACGTTAGAATGACGGTCGACGATTTTATTTTTCGTTTGAAAAGACTGAAGGAAAGCTATAACGCTTCGTGGGAAGACATCTTCCTGCATTTTCACCTTTTTGTGACGGGTACAGTTGAAAGCTGGTTTTGGACCTTCCTAAAAACCAACCCAAATGCACATTGGCAAAATTTGGAATGTGCTTTAATGGAACAATATCGAAGTATCGAAACTGATTCGGAACTTTCGAGAAAAATGTTCGACCGACGTCAAGGTCAAAACGAAAGTTTCGATAGTTTTTATAACGACGTTCTCGTTATGAATGCTCGGCTCCACTCACCAAAACCACGACGCGAACTCATAGAACTGATCAAGCAAAATGTAAAAAAAAGAACAGGAGAACTTCTTATTACTTTTACTACTGAAAGTTTAACAGAAATGGTGTACGTTTGCAGATCGATTGAGAAACATTCTCAACACGAAGCTTTCAAGCCAAAACCATTTCAATCGAATACGGCAAAAAAACAAGTCAGTGAGTTAGACGATTATTTTTCTGAAGAGAACTTACGAGACGTTGAGGCTTTAAATGTTTCACACAACCAAAGAGATCAGTCCAACTATACTTGTTGGAACTGCAAGCTCAAAGGGCATTCGTTTGTTCAGTGTCCCAATGCTCAGCGCAACTTATTTTGCTTCAAATGTGGCATGGAAAATACGACTACACCGAACTGTTCAAAATGTTCGGGAAACCGCAAACGGGGCAATACTACCACCGGGGAGTTTTGTCAACCGAAAGAGAACCCGGAACAAAAGTAAACAAACATCTCGATCACATACCTAAACCAGAAAACCTTTTATTACCAGACATAGAAAAACAACCTGACTTAACCAAAATAACCGAAACATCGGAAACACCTGACTCTTCCAAAGTTCAAATCCTTAAACGTGAAAAACATAAATACGACAAACCATCTCTAGCGTTGAATTCACCTGTTTCTCTCCACGAACGGTTGCGTAATTATTATGACGTTCGTGGCAGAATCTTTTCTCAAGTTCCTAAGCGTATCCAAAAACTTCGAAACCGGTTTGAGATCAAAAAAAAATCTCATCGCGAAATTTGTGCCACTACGATTTGCAACACCGAAGATCCTAGACCATATGCTAGCGTATACATCTTGGGAAAGAAAATGCTTGGTCTATTGGACAGTGGTGCAAGCATCTCTTGCCTAGGGTCGGGGTGTCTGCAAACGCTACGAGATCTTAAAATTCCATTTAAACACTTCAATGCCAAGGTTAAAACGGCTAGTGGACAACCACAGCAGATAGCTGGAGAATTAACCACGACTGTAAAATATAAAAATGTTACAAAGGAAATAAAAATTTATTTAGTCCCATCCCTAGAGCAAACTTTATACCTTGGTATAAATTTTTGGAAACTGTTTGGGATAGCTCCCCAAATAGTTTCCGAAATTAGTACGCCTTCACTCCGCATATGTGATACAAACGCCCATGAACTATCAGCTGATCAGTCGTCGGAGATTGAAACGGTTATTCGCCTATTTCCATCCTATGCTAAAGAAGGGCTTGGAAGGACGGCATTAGAAGAACACACAATAAACACAGGCGATACCGAGCCTATTAAACAACGAAACTACCCCGTGTCTCCAGCCATACAGAAACTGATGTATGAGGAGTTGGATAGGATGTTGTCATTGGGCGTAATAGAAGAGAGTGATAGTGCCTGGAGTTCCCCGGTTGTCTTGGTTCGCAAACCAGGAAAAAACCGTTTGTGCCTTGACTCCAGGAAACTCAATAAGGTTACGAAAAATGACGCCTATCCATTTCCTCATATAGAGGGTCTACTTGGTCGTCAATCAGAAACACACTACATTAGTAGTGTGGATCTGAAAGATGCATTCTGGCAGATCCCTCTAGCTGAAGCGGCAAGGGAAAAGACGGCGTTTAGTGTGCCCGGTAGACCCTTATATCAATTCAAGGTTATGCTCTTTGGCCTCTGCAATGCAGCCCAACGCTTGTGCAGACTTATGGACAAAGTGGTTCCTAATGAATTGAAACAAAACATATTCGTATATCTAGATGATTTGCTGATCGTTTCACGGACGTTTGAAGAACATGTTGACATCCTACGTACCCTAGCTTCACTGTTACGAAAAGCAGGATTAACAATTAATCTTGAAAAGTCACGTTTCTGTTTCAAAGAGCTGCGATACTTAGGTTTTATTGTTGGAGGAGGCTGCGTCAAAACAGATCCTGAAAAAGTTTGTGCCATCCAAGAGTTTCCAGTGCCTAAAACTCCTAGACAGGTAAGACGGTTTTTAGGTTTAACGGGATGGTACAGACGTTTTGTCCCAGGCTATTCTACCCTTGCTGCTCCGATAACCGACACCTTGAGGAAAAGTAAAACCTTTGTCTTTACTCCAGAGGCCCTCAAAGCCTTTGACGAACTCAAACTAGCGCTGACCACAGCTCCAGTATTAGCAAACCCGGATTTCACGAAACCTTTCATTATCTCGTGTGACGCCTCTTCATCAGGCATTGGTTGCGTATTGAATCAATTGGACGAAAATGGTGCTGAAAAACCAATTTGTTATTATTCGTATAAACTGAATCGAGCGCAACGAAACTACAGCGTTACCGAATTAGAATGTTTGGCGGCTGTATTGGGCGTGGAAAAGTTTAGACCTTACGTTGAGGGCCATGACTTTACCATTGTAACCGACCATTCGAGCCTCAGATGGCTTATGTGCCAAAAAGATTTGAGTGGTAGATTAGCGCGGTGGAGTTTGAGACTCCAGAGGTACTCTTTTGTTATAGAACACCGAAAGGGTTCCCAAAATGTTGCACCAGACGCACTATCTCGTGTATATGCTGCTGATGAAATAACAAGCAACATGAGCCCTGCCAGTGTTCTTCAGGTCAATCTTACTGATCCGACATTCAAGTCGGATGAGTATATGAGTTTGATCGAAACTATAGAGAAAAATAAACCCCAACTACCTGATCTTCAAGTTTCAGAAAATTTTGTATACAAGAAGGTCAAACATTGTACAGGGGATCCCAAAGAAGACGACTGCGTCTGGAAACTGTGGATTCCCGCCGCCCTGACTAATCGCTTGATTCAATTGGCACATAACCCACCTCAGGCATCACATGGTGGGGTTGCAAAAACTTTGTATCGTCTACGGGAGCGATTTTACTGGCCTAATATGGCGGCTCAAGTAAAGTCGTTCGTCGGAGAATGCATCGTATGTAAATCATCCAAGGCCCCAAATCATGTCTTAAGACCACCAATGGGGCAGTCATTTATTGTTGAGAGGCCCTTTCAACACCTTTATGTCGATTTCCTCGGTCCTTATCCGAGATCTAAAGGCGGAAATTCATTCATAATTGTTTGTCTGGATCAACTGACTAAGTTTATCCTGGCTAAAGCAATACGAAAAGCGACAGCTGAGATGGCAATTCAGTTCTTAGAAGAAAGCGTCTTTTCGCTGTTTGGAATTCCAGAATCGCTCCTTTCGGATAATGGTAAGCAATTCATAGGAAAAGAGTTTACCAAATTCCTAGGTTCCTACGGAACAAGACACATTCGGACGGCCTCTCATGCACCACAAGCAAACGCAAGTGAGCGGGCTAATAGATCCATATTGTCAGCTATAAGGTCATATATTGGTTCGGACCAATCGAATTGGGATCGACATCTCACTTCCATTCTAAGTTCTTTGAGAACAAGTGTTCACTTAGCAATAGGAATGTCACCTCATGAGGCCTTGTTTGGCCAAAGCAAAGTAGAACACGGTTCTGACTATGAACTGTTAAAAAAACTGAATGCTCTTAACAATTCTGAGTTTGATATATTGCCCAAAGCTACGAAAATGAACCTGATTCATAACCGCGTTAAAGACTCACTGGCGCAAGCACATAAACTGTATGAAAAAACTTATAATACGAGAAGCAAACAATGCAAATTCAAAGTGGGGCAAGTTGTCCTCAAGCGCAATTTTATAATCAGCGATAAATCCAAAAAACGAAATGCGAAACTATGCCCTAAATTTGTTCAAGCGAAAATTATAAAAATTGTAAGCAACAATTTGTTCGAATTAGAAGATTTGAAAGGTAATTCTCTAGGCATAATACATGCAAAGGATATGCGCCAGTAGAAGGCAGCCCAATTGCATTTATGAAACTCTTATCACAGGCGTGGGTCGACGATGATGTAATAACTAGCGATCGCCATTTCATCTTCATGTCTGGGCAGACAAGAAAATGAAATGTTGTGTGTGGTCCAACTTGAAACTAAAGTCAAACCATACGAAAAGTATTGCGAATTGATGAACTGAATTCTATCATGATTTAGTACCTACGTGTGATCTGAACGATAACACTTTCGAATTTCCTTTTCAACCACATTTCGCAAACGCACTGAATTCTTTGCCTTTTTTAGAACTAAATTTTTAGTGCGAACAAGCACACATCATTTCCGCAAAATCGGTCTTTCAATTCCCGACTCTCAACTGCGATACACGAGTAGTTTCGAGAATATTATATTATATTATCTACCAGTCACTTTGGAGAGAACAATCCAATTCTTTGAACTATCACCCTAACACAAAAGGGAAAGTCTTTTGTCAAGAAAGAAATTGAATCTTTCCAACATCGAGCGCGAGATAATCGTTACACATCATATTTTAAGTTGCAAGGCGCTTTCTCGTCCACAAGAGCCCTACGATCAAGCCGAAAGTGATCCCAATCAGGTATTTTTCATTTTTTATTATTAAAATCATATGATGGTTCAATAGGTTTCTTGGATTCCCCTAGGGAAGTCGGAAAGGTTTACCCAAAGCAAGACCTTGAATCTCAAGCCCTCCGCAACTTAATTCAGACTTGCCAACGGAGTTCTTTAAAGATCTCCGAACAGCAAACAACCAGAACCAGCATAAGTGAGTCGTACGAATTAAACAAATTAACCTAACCCGTGACATAACCTCTTCTTATTCACGTGGTTTGGCGCCTTTTCAACAAGGTACGAAGCCGATCACACTCGATTCAAAGCTTCATAATCGGTTGCAATCGAAGACCATTGCATTACGATAAGCTTTGCGCATATATACCTTATCACTTCATCATTGGCACCGAAAAGGCATACCTAAAACGTTCGGCTTGTGATTCTCCATCCAAGTGGCCTCGGTTCGAGTGACAATCACTACCTTCTCCATAAGAACCCTAACGATCAAAACTCACGTAAAGCTATCCAGCATCTGTGGAAGACAAGTGCGTCTTATTTAAAGTGGCCTGGGACCACATCACCTTCACCATTCACTTTCTATTCCTGGCATATTCCCGGAACAATCACAGCCATACCAACAACACCATAATCTACATAAACCATCAACCATCAACCATAATCAATAATCATCATCAAACATAATAATCCAACATGTAATTAACGTGACTCATCATATACCTTACTTTATCAAAACAATCACATCGTTCAACTTGACAAGAATATTTCTCCATTAATGATCATTTAGCTGCACCAAAAAAAAGAAATTGGTGCTCAAACGACCACTTGGAAGCTGCTGTGCACAACATCTTCACAAAGTCGGTAAGTCTACTCCTAATTTAAATATTTTTTTTTTGACAAATTGAACGATGAAGTAGTTAGATATTGAGCCGATAAATCCTTAATTCATTTCAAGTTTAAATTATTTTATTCATTTCTATACTTTTGCGCTGTTTGAGTGAGAATAGCTAATCTAGTTAGATCAATGAAATTTGCCGAGAGAATTTGTTTTCGTTGTGCTCTCATTAGAAATAAACAAATAAACCGGAGATCGCACGTTAACTCAAAACGATATTTGAGTGTATCATCCTCACTCAAACTTATGCTAAAGTTATTATTTTTGGTTTTATTTAATGATTTTTTTTGAGCTAATTTATAAGTACTCAACTTTTATTACTTTGAAAGTTTAACAGAAGTTGTTTTCGTTTATATTTTATGAATTTTGATAAAATGAAGTCACATTTCTAGATGCTGTTAAAAATTCAATAAATATCCTTATGTTTTTAACATTGAAATCTTCAAATTTTATTTTTCTAAGTAATTGATTTTGGCAAAATGGAGTGAATTTTTTGTGTGAAGGGGAGGTTAGGGTGATGCTGCAATTCAACGATGATAAGGAGATAGGTTTTTCATAAAGATTAACTTATCCATTTTAATAGGGGTTATTGAGAAGATTTCAAGAGTGGCTCGATAGCATTGGAGTTTTGTTTCCTTTTTTTTTATATTGAAGGGAAATAAAACCGTGGGAGGGATACACTCCGGATCCCCTGATTACAGCTAGGGGTTCCTTAAAGAAAATTTAAATCGGTTTATTTTTTTTGTTTGTTTATCTTCGCGGTTATTTGGACTTTTTAATAATTCTATTGGCATGAATTTCAATGTGCGGTAGTTCAGCAACCCGGTACAAGTACCCACCCCATCGTCGAGCTGGTCAATGGGATATGCTAGCATGCCAAGGCGTGCCGTGTGGTCTGAACAACTTATTTTAAGGGCTGTGGTTGACCTCAGGGAATCCTGTGGTTCTGGGGGATACCATGGTCAGGCATATCATCGCTCCGATTAAAATAAGAACATCTAATCCGTTACAGGCGGACAAAAAAGTCGGAAGCATGAGGTATTCCAACTGCGGGACAAAGTGTTAGTGTCGTTGCCGGAATTTTTTGGCTGCAACAAAAAATGCCTATTTCACTGACCTAAATACTGACTGACAGTTATGGTGGTCTTTACCTCAACAAACAAGTTTCATCAATCTGCTTGATTCCTGTAGCTTACCGTGTCATTTTTTACACTTAAGTTTGTTGAGCTCCGCTAACGCCTACCAATATTATAAATTTACCAATAGCTTCATGTTTAAAACATCAACCTCAATGTGTTTGTCCATGTCAAAACTAGTATCTACGTGACAACTCATTTTCAACCATATTAACAATTTTCACTTAACACCCAAATCTTCCCAGGAAGAGTAGCTCACAAAGCACCAAGATGCCCTACCCCACATTAAACTCCAAAATAAGCCATCAACCTTAAGACATCTCAATTACCACCACACCATTTACTAAACCCACCATTAAACAATAGACATCTTCCGATGCCAAATTAAAATTCCACCTTATAATGCCACCATTATCTGCCGCAAAGAACGCCCAAAATCGAAAGAAAAGTAAAAAGCCAAACATCGCTAATGCCAGAGCAAACAATATACTATAGAAAGGTATGCCAAGCCAAGCAACAACCGCCTTCAACAGCTCTAGAAAGAGTTGTGTCGTTTTTGTCTCTTAGCTGAAGTGTAAACAAACCATTAACCACTGTGCGGTTCAGTTAAACTAATGTTGGAACAATTCTGTATCTATTACCATCTCCACCAATCTTTACATTAAAAAATCCGCCCAAATGTTGTGTACTTCAATTAGCACTTTGTACCTGCGTTCGGTTCTTTGTATTGTAAATTGGTAACGATTCACATCTTTAGATAAATTCTTTTGAGAATTTCGACAGAGAACTATACACTTTCATGTTGTTGTGGGTGGGGAGGGAGCGTTCTTCTGTTCTTTATCACTCAACCACTATCAGGGATAGATATTGATTTCAACATTTCATCATCAAATATGGCCTTTGGGAAGACTTTGATTTCAAATTCATTTGAACTTTCAAGTTAAACAGGCCAAGAGATCTTTCGGCAAATATTGACAAAATACAAAAAAAAATAGTCAAACGGTTGAAGTTAGAATTTTCGTCAGAATCAATATTGTTTTAGTCCGTCCGAGCTGTCCATTGAACCCTATCAAATATCAACCAAACTCAGTCTTGGGTATAAAAGTTCGCACAAGCTCACGTCAGCAATTAGTTCTAGATAGCCTTTTGAATCGTGGATACGATGGCTTTGATTAGTCAACTCGCTGTAATTTTGGTAACTATGATGGTAGTCTTGGACACTGCGAAAGCGTTCGGTGGCCTTCAGAATCTTAGTCCGGCAAATCGAACTGGAAAAAGACTGGGAGACCGCTTGAAGAAGCCATCACTGAACCTCAACAATTGCGAAACTCAAACGGGACACACCGGAAGCTGCATGACGCGCTTTAACTGCATGCGAAGTGGTGGAACGGTGTCGGGATTTTGTGGAACTTATGGTGTCTGTTGTGAAAGTGAGTGAGTTAAATTTGTGTGTCCCTTAAAACTTGTCATATTTCTTCCACAGCAAATATCCAATGTGGAAAGACTTCAAAACTGAAGAGAACCCTCATTCAGACCCCAACCAGTATACCTTCGAAGTGCACCTATGTCTTCGAGCCATACAGTCCGAGTGTGTGTCAAATTAAGATCGAAATGGAGGAATTCCGTTTGCAACAGCCTCAAGCAGTAGCAACTGGAGCTAACGCTGGAGACACCGTTGAATGCAATGATCGCCTTGAAATCAACGATATTACACTCTGTGGAAACAACGACGGCCAGCATTTGTATGTCCCATTCGATGTGGCTGGTGGAACTGATGCCAACGTGAATATCATCTTCAATCTACCCAATCGTGATCCTGTTTCTCGGTGGCGACTTATCGTGACACAACTGGAATGCCCCTCAGCTTCTACCCGCAAGGGACTTCTGCCGTTTGCAAAGAATGCCGGTTTTCAGGACTTGAAGAGTATATTCTCTTCCCAGAGCAACGATCTGCCTATGTTGGCTCCTCGAGGATGTGCCCAGTATTTCACAGACAGAACTGGAACCTTTGAATCATTCAACTATAACGGCGGTGCTGGGCCATACATGAGCAATTTGAACTATGCAATCTGCTTCCAACGGCAAGTTGGAGACTCCGGAATTGAGTGAGTGTGAATTATTAGATTTTTAAAATAAAAAATTGTTTTCTTAGAATAATGGCAACTTCTTGATCTTTTTATAGGTTCACTTTTACAGATTTCGGACTTCCTAATGAGGGAGTCAATAATGGTTACGATACCGATTGTCATTCTCTGATTCCAACAACGGGTAGGTCTGATGACTATTTACTGATTCCCGGAGCAGTTGTGACTTCCAGTCTGGGTGCCTTGCAGCCAACATATTTCTGTGGAACTTCGACAAAGGGCACAAAAGCTATTTGTAGGTTAAAGAAATTTTAATTTTTAGTTCAATTACATAGAAGTTTCTCTCTTACAGATGGCGCTGCAGGGCCCTTTGTGATTTATTTTAATAGTGACCAGTATTCATCACCACAAGACCTAGGATTTAAAATAACTTTTAATATTGCTTAAAATTGTTAAACAAAAGATCTAAGAAAGAATAGAGATAAATTAACTGAAGAACTCAAAATGTATGTGTTATTCTTCAGTGTCAATGTCTAACGATATAAATGTCTTCAGCAAGTAGGGAAGGAAATACGAAACGAATCGGTTTAGCTGTTCGTCAAGAGGTAGAATTGTCGAATTTGGGCCGATCGCAATCCACACGAGATTCATCAAATTTCAATGCATCCAGAGGAGGTCACTGTGTGGTGTGGTTTTGGTCTGGCGGCGTCATCGGTCCAAAGTCCAAACATCTTTGAGAACGACGTTGGCCAGGCCATCATCGTCAACGGGGAGCTCTATCTGTCGATGATAAAAAATTTTTTTTGGTTCCGAATTGTATGATATGGACACCGACGCAAGAGATGTGGTGTCAATAGGACGACACTACGTGATACAACCCGTGACACAATGATTTCAGAATATGGTGGGTGATCTTAACCCTAGGCCATGCATGGCCGTAGCTAGGGGAGGGCATTAGGGGGCAATGCCCTACCTTAAAACCTCCAATGCCCTACATTAAAAAATCAACTATCGTATCGTAATGCCACTGATTCAAAAACTGGTTTGTCAAAACAAGAAAAATCCACTTCCCATATCGAAGCTATGGCGATTTGGCAGGACAAATTAAATAGAGTCTCTACAACTAGCATTGTTGAAACGTTGATACATCCAAAAGCTTTAGGGAGACATACTCGTAGGTACTAAGTTAGGTCTATTATTGAGGTTATACAATTTGTCAACGAATTAGCTTTGCGTGGAAATTATATTTTTTGGAGGAAGAAAAGGAACAAGGATTATTTCAGAATTTGTTTGAATACACCTGCATGAAAGATCCAAATTTAAAAGAGTCTCTTACTCATATACACAAATTGCAACATACCGTTCACCTGAATTCAAAATAAAATAATTCAAGCAATGATTATACCAGTACGAAGTTACATAGTTAAAGATATTAATGAATCGGACCTAAACTGGTTTACTATAATGGAAGATGGTACGAGAGATGAAAATAACCACGTTAAATAACATAACTAGAATAGAAAATAAATTGGGCCGAAAAATACCTTACCTCCACTGCTTTAACCATCGCTTGCATTTGGTAGTCATTAGGGTTATCTCGGAAATTACTTTCATTCGTTTATTTTTTGATCAATGCATCAAGTTACATGAATTTTTTCAGCATGGAAAAATAGCTGAATTGAATGGTGAAAAAAGGATTTTCCGGCTCTTAAAACAGAGTTGGTAAGGACACTTGGCCGTAACAGAAGTTGTACACGATAATTATTCATTGATTTTGACGACTTTGGATGAAGTTAGAAATGACAGATTTAATGGTGATAACGTCGCTAAGAGTGTGGACATTAAAAAAGTGATGCTCAATTTTGAATTCCGAATGACTTTGATTGTGGAAAAAAAAAATATTATCCATGCTCCAGCCTGCAGACGCAACTTTATAGTCCCGAAGAGCAGCATTGAAAGACGCCAAAACAATCATTAAACTCACCCAAAATAAAATAAGGAAACTTAGATCAGAAATGTATCATAAAATTTTGGAAGAAGCAAAGTCTATGACAAGCGGCGATTCCGAAAATACGACTCATACCCAAAAGAGACAAATAAAAAAATCAAATCGGATGGATGGCTACTTGGTATATGGTCCTTCCTGTTCCTCTGCAAGACAAAATATAGAACCTCAAAACGCTCAGCCATTTAAGTCTGAGTATTTCGAAACGTTGAACACACTAATTGCTAAATTACAAAGGAGATTTTCGGACAACGACGATCTACTAAATTCAGTAGCGAGTATAGATGAGTTGGATGTAGACAAAATGGTACCGTTGAAACCTTAAGTAAGTGTGAGAAAACAAAACTATTTGTAAAATGTACATGAAGCTTCACCAAGCCACTTTGAAGGCCAATAAACGAACCAAAACAGATAAATTTATCAGGTCAACAAACTTTAAAACTTTTAGCGAAAACCCATTTAATTGCAATTTGGTGCAACTATGGCCATAAGTTACTGCAAGAAAATCAAGTCTTTTTGATTGCTCCTCTTTATATATAACAATAAATAAATTAATACTTTTAAATTTGTCATAACAAAAATCCTATGAGACCCATTTGCTGAAAAGAAACATAAATATTTATTTTCAACTTCAACGCTTATGTCTCAAAAAAGTTTTTATTGAAGATTAAACTTATAAAACTTTAATTTTCGAGTAAACGGGTCCAAGTCTTTTTTGTTGAAAAAATGCAATGCGTTCAAATTGATTTTTAAGGTCTTACAATTCCATCAAGAAAAGAGGTAAAAGATTTTTTAAGTCACCTTAAGAACAAAAAGGAAAACACAATAATTGATGTTTTGTACCAGCGAGAGACGTTCTTATGAACTTTTTGCATCTGTGGCGACCACAGGATGTAGCACTGCTGTGTGAATCTACATTTTCAACTTTGACTGCAATCAATAAGCCTCAGAGGATATCAGTGAGTCACGAAAGAAAGGGAGGCATGGTATTTCTGGCCTTTGAAAAGAAAAGAACCAAGTCAAATGATCTGGATGAAGTCCTTTATATTTTTTAATATATGGCGAATCAAAGAATTCAGTTATTTTAATAAAAGAACTTTGTATTGTTATCTATGTAGGTATACTAAATATAATATGTTAAAAAAAAATAATAATATAAACCATTATATAAATGAATGTTTAGCACTTATTTATCACCCCCTCCCGACAATTGAGTACCACCTTTACCAGATCAGATCATATTTCATATCAAGTAAAATTTTTACTTCCGCCCTGCATGTTATCACCGATGCCCTACCTTAAATTCAACTTTAGCTACGGCCCTGAGGCCATGTGAATTGGCCCCCGAAGTCACGGCGGATATTTGAATGATATTATATTCCATACATAATGGCATACATGGGCCATTTAAATGCAAAGATAAAAAACGCAAAATGGAAACCCTTTAGTTAAAATTTGAAACAGTTAGATATTAAAGATTTTAATTTTTTTATTTAATTGTTTATTTATGGAAATATTAAAATTCAATACTGTTTAAATTAATAAAAATCTCTGGGTAGCAGAAATGTAATACAAAATTGTAAATCCATTAAAAAGCTATACGGGGAGTACTTAATAAGTATTTTCGAAAACGCCAAAGCTCCATATGTGTTATTACGAGTATGTGTTTTGTATGTCAGAAACACGAATTACATGACCTTTTTAACTTCTATAGGAATAGATAAATATATCCACGAAGTGCACAGTGGGGCACACATAAGGACAAACATCATCTTTATTTTATGCAGGTACACGAAAAAAGTGGGCCCCGCAACACGGTCTGTCTGTAGCTCGTCCCACAGGCCTCAGTCGCTGAAACGGTTTTCTTCAAACTTAATATTTTAAGGTTCTTCGGTGGCTTCCTAGAGGAAAAACAAAGATTTTTTTGTATGTCTAAAACAAACGGTACCTATTATGAAAAACAACAGAAACTTTTAAGAAAAATGTTAAAAATATTTTGTGTTTTAATTTCGACACTCTTAATAACTGCTCAAAAGATTTTAACCAAAACTATTATACAGAAGGACATTTTTTTTTTTGAAAATTGTAGCCATCGAGAAAACTAGTGAATGATTACGATTAGTTTTTGAAATCTTAATATAAAAAACGAAGTCTGGTTTGTTCGAACACTTATAACACGAGAACGGCTGAACCGATTTTAATTGTTTTTGATTTGTTGTATTTGTCTCCGTCCCAAATAGCAGAATAACTATTAAAAACATTGTAAAATTGACAAAAAAAAAATAAAAGAAAAAACATTTTATCCAAAGAATGTTTCTATTTGCGGTTGTTGCTGGTAAATGTTCGTGGGCCAACATCATTTGAGTCACTACAAACTGTTAATGGTATAGTGTGCCAAACATTTTGTGCAGCATGTCAAGAGCTCAATTTGCTTGAAAACGACAATCGCTGAAGCAATTATTTCTGCATCTCCAAGTCGGATACGCACATTATTTGCTAACATCATTTCTACATGCTTCCCATCTAATTCACGTGACCTTTGGAGCCTGTCAGAAGACATTTTACTTCGAATTTGTTCAAAAAATCCTGATCTTGAAGCGAATGAGTAGGCTTTGTTCTTGATCGAAGATAATATTATGTGTGTTACCTCATGTGCGGGAGTTTGTTAGTTTGCTAGATGGCGGAGTAAATGACGCATTTAATATAGAGAATTGGAACGTGAACGTGAATATGATCGATATGAATTAGACCAATCAGTTCAAACGAATGTAGCCCTGTTGAACGCAAAACAGAAGGAAGTCTATGATACATTAATTAATGCAATTGATGATGGAAATGGTGGTTTATTTTCCCTGGATGCCCCTGGTGGAACAGAACCTATGTTTAGTTTTACGTGAGCACCTGTCTTTACGACCTTATCCCACGGAGAGCCTACCCTCATCGGAGTCAGATTGAGCTCTGACTATTAGCCCCAAGTCAGCCGAAGCCAACTCAGTAGCAAAGCTGTGACATGTTGCAGCATGTGCACACCTCTTGCTTAAAGTCGAGGTATATCTAACACCTCTTGAGCACGCTTGAAAACCATATGTTTCCGCATTTGGAATAAACCACAACCACTACGATACTCCCCCCAGGGGGCCTACCGCATAGATAGTCTGAGAAAGAGAGGTTACACTACGCAACCCATCTCTAACTTCTTGGCACTATCTCCTGTGGTGCCAGAATATAGCTTCCGTTGGAGCTTCGCAACCGAGGTCAACCAAGGTCACTTACAGATGAGTTGCTGCAAAATTTAGGACCAGTCAACCCCAGGATACACACACCTAGCAATCGATCGAAGTAGTAACCAACCACTAGGAGTGTGCTGTGCACCCTTTTATTAGTCTTTGTTTTAGGAACGATTGTCCCAAGTAATCTCAACGATCGTTTATTTTTAACATCATATTTCCAAGGTTGCTAAAACCAAAACGCCAAGCAAAAGAGAACATTATCTCAATCGCTTAGTTTATGCCTTGGCCGTGACATGGTGATCCTATTGAGTTTTCCTAGTTGTCTAAATCTCCAGCTGGGTTATCCGGAGAAATAGACGTAAGCCTCCTCACCACCACAAGGTAAAACTCATCGGGGAGGCCCCTAGTGGAACACGAAAGAAATTCCTCATGTCATTTATTTTGGTCACCATTCGTGCGAGATCCGAAATTGCGGTAGCAGTTGCCTCTTCTGGAATAGCGGCCACGTTGTTAGAAGGATGCCGTACAGCGTTGAAATTTTCAAACTATTGAACAACCGACATGTAATATTGAAAAAATTTCAATAGCCTCAAAAAATGGTTCATCTGGGACGAATGCACAATGGCGCACTGGGAGCTCTTGATCGATTTTACTATCAGGCGTTTTCCCCCAAATACTGCTGTCCTTCCAAGATCGACTGCTGCCGATGATATAAACGCTTGCCTCAAATCATCAAATTTGTGGTGTTATGTGAAGAAACTTCAACTGGTAACATATAAGAGAGTTGTATTCTTGAACGACCCATCTGCTGAAAATTTCTCCGAGCATTTGCTGACTATCGGTAATGGCCGTGTTCCTGTTGACGAACCGAGCGAATTGATTTCATTTCCTCCGATCTAAAGACTAGCTCATCAGCAAAGCATTCCCGAACATCATTGCTAACTACAAAAATAATAAATGGGGAAGCGATCGAGCAATTTTGGCGGCTAAGAATAAAGATGTGAATGACCTTAAGCTTTATAATTCAGAATCGAATCGTTGGTACTCTGCATTCATTCAAATCTATTGACTGTGTAACAAACGAAGATGAAGCCACTAACTATCCAACTGAATTTTTAAACTCCATGGATGTGCCTGGCTTACCACCGCACAATTTACAACTGAAGACGCTCGGTAGTGATCATGCTTCGAAATCTAAACCAACCAAAACTATGCAATGGAACGCGCTTGGTGATAAGAAAACTGATGAATAATGTGATTCACGCAATGATACTCAAAGGAAAATTCAAAGATGAGTTAGTTCTCATTCCGAGGATTCCAATGATCCCAACGGATATGCCCTTTGAGTTTAAGCGAATTCAGTTTCTGATTCGTCTTGCCTTCGGCATGGCGATTAACAAATCACATGGCCAATGTTTGTGGTCTGTCTCCGCTTTATTTGTTCTTGCATTCTTGATAAAAAAAAAATGTCGTATACCACAAGGTGCTTTACACCCCGACTCCACAAGATATCTGTCTCTCCAACTCAATGTCTGATATCTCTATCTCTTCATTTTCTTATTTCTTCGCTGGGCAAATTATGTCATGATTTTTCATTTCTATCCCTACTGCACGGGATGTGTTTTGTGCGGACAACAGAAATTAGCAAAACGTAAAACTAACAAAAATTATATATATTTGCAAGGAAAAGAATGCGCATCTAACTAAAGTATAAATAAAAAAGAGGCTGGGTGCGACCCACACTGATAACTTCCCATTTGTGGTCTTGAAAACTTTATATTTAGTTTTTTTCTGTAAAATTCAAACAAACATTATTTTAAGATTGAAAAGCATTTTAAGCATTTTAAGCAGTAGATGGAAGATCGAAGTAGATGGTTTCGTAGTGTAATTGTTGTTGCGGTTTTTCCGGATTGAAAGGCTATGATCTGCACTAAATATACAATGACTCCTGTTTTAAAAATCGATGATGCTTGTGGCATACTATGATATTAGGAAATTTGCTTTGTTTTGTTGATGATGAGGATACTTAGTCGCTCATTTTATGTTTTTTTTTACAGAAAATGTGTTTAACTAATTTTAAACTTTTCTATTTAAAATGATAAATTTCTTGTAATATTTACATATTACATACATATTACATATTTACATATTATATACTGAATTATAGATTTCCGTGTTTTTTAATATATCTGTGTTCCTACACCTAAGAAAACCTTGAGTATCTTTTTCATGGACAAAAAGATAAAAACATATTGTGACGTTTTCTTCAATTTTACCATATTAATGGAATTTGAATATGTGGGACTTGGGTACAACTGAACAACCTTATTCATATACATACGTATGTACAGTACATAAAAACTAAGTTGATAATAAAATTATAAAATTATGTATTATATTATAGAAATTGCTTTATTATTTCGGTTCCAAGCATTTTAATTGAAAAAAATTTAAAAACGAAATATTCAAATATAAAATAGGTATATGGTTTGATTATTCATGGAAGGGTACTTACAAAATATATCCGCTCTAAAACTAGATATATGTCAAATATAAACCATTTGTTAGAAATTGTATTATGTATAAAATTAAATAATGGCAAAGTCAATATCATTGCTCGTTCTCAAGATATTCTAGTCGAAAAACAAATATTACCACTAATAGTTTTTTTATTTAAAAAAAAATTATTAATTCAATATTTGTCAACATTTTACCAATTGTACAAAATTATACTATGTATAAAATAAACGAAATTAGAAGTCAATATCACAACTAGCTCTCGAGAAATTTGAGTCGAAAAACAATTTTTACCAATTTTCAATAGAATTTTATATAGTTTTTTATTTTTTGTAAAAAAACTGTAAACTGATTTTTTTTGAAATTTTCACCAGTTGTCAAATACATTATTTTTCGTAAAATAAAATTATTTTGAGCTTCAAATTGTTTTCCGTTCTTAGAATATCCGGGTTATGAAATTTTTTTTTTCAGTTTTTTTTATTTAAAAAAATAACGGTATGTTCATTTTTTTTCAAATTCATACCAAATCTGTACGACCTTATAGTGAGTACATTTAATTTTATTTTAAATCCATAGCATTATTTTTTCGTGAGATATTTGAAACTAACCAAAATTTTTACTTTTTTCTTAAACCGTTATAGTGAAAAAACTACTCACTGAATTTTAATAAACGCCCTTTCAGCCTCTTTCGAAGTTATTATCTATTAAACAAAATTTATTTGAAGTCAATATCTTAACTCGTTCTTGAGATATCGACGACGAAAAATGGTACAAGAACGTACGGACGTACGAACGTACGAACGTACGAACGTACGAACGTACGAACGTACGAACGTACGAACGTACGAACGTACAAACGTACGAACGTACGAACGTACGTACACACACACACACAGACATCTCTCTAAAAATGATTGATATAGCCTCTAAGGACCTTGAAACGTCGAGAAATGTCAAAAATTCCAATTTGACAAATCGGACCGATTACAATAACTCCCTATGGGAAGTTAATAACACCAAACATAACTTAACGCACGAACAAATGAATAACATGACACATTAATATATTTACTTACAAAATAAAAAAAAACATATTTGCCGACGGAGTACTTGACAAGAACCAACCAAATGAGAAGACACGAAATAATGAGACAAAAGTACGAAAAAAAACCATCTGTCAAATTTCATATCAGACATCTATATCAAGACAAAACCGCTGACATAGATCGCTGACATCCCATCATAAGAGGAAATATCGCGTCTCCATTGGAGATTTCATATCATGATGAGCATCCTGAGAGAATTTATCTCCTGTGGAGTCGGGGTGTTAATGAAGAGAATTAAACCGAGTGCATCTCATTGTTACGCACATCACCGACACAGAGCTTTATACTCCTACAGCCCCATCTGTTGGAAAATTGCATATCTACTTTATGGAAGGAACAAAAAGCTCTTTTCCAATGTCATAAGATGAGAACCTTCGCGAATTGGGTTCGAGAGCAACCAATAACTTGAGTATACAGGGTGATTACATTTTAAGGGCCGATGTTGAATGTGAACCACACCCACACCTAAACGCCAAGTTTTTTTCTGCATTTCATTTGACATTTCTCTATTTCAGACTAACTCAATTTTAACCATGGAAATATACACAATCGAGCAATGCGTTAAAGTTATTCAGGCTTATTATGAAAATGGGCGCTCAAATCAAAATGCATATCGTGCACTTCGTGATTTTTTCGGTCAATTTAATCGTCCAAATGTGTGTACAATCGGAAAAATCGTGAAAAAATTTGAGCAAACCGGGTCTGTAGGAGAAAATATTGCTGCTGTTCGCGATAGTGTGGCTGAGGAGCCGTCCACCTCAACTCGTCGTCGTACCCAACAATTGCACCTCTCACGCTCATCGTTGATGAACATTATGCATAAGACTTGCATTTACACGCTTACAAGGTGCAATTGACGCAAGAACTAAAGCCTCTTGACCATTTCAAGCGTCGTCAATGGTCAGAATGGTGGCAAGAAATGGCAACAGTGGATGATCAATTTTCGAAGAAAATCATCTTCAGTGATGAGGCACATTTTCAGCTCAGTGGATTCGTCAATAAGCAGAATTGCCGCATTTGGGTGAATGATAATCCAAGAGTGATTGTCGAAAAACAAATGCACCCACAAAGAGTGACTGTTTGGTGCCGTTGGGCTTGCGGCATCATCGGGCCGTATTTTTTTTTTCCAAAATGAGGCCGGCCCAGGCAGTTACTGTGAATGGTGAGATCGTGAGATGATAACAAACTTTTTATGGCCCGAATTGGAAGATATGGGTGTGGACGACATGTGGTTTCAACAGGACGGTGCCACTTGCCACACAGCTCACTAAAAAATGGCTCTTTTGCACTACAAATTCAATGGCCGTGTTATCTCACGTGGTGGGGATGTCAATTGGCCGCCAAAATCATGTGATTTGACACCGTTGGACTTCTTTTTTTGGGGTTATTTGAAAGAAAAGGTGTACGTCGATAAGCCAGCAACAATAATTCAAGAGCTAAAGGATGAGATAATTCGGCACATTAATGGCATAGAACCTCAATTATGTCTCAGCGTCATCGAAAATTTGGACCATCGAATGGAGGTGTGTCGCCGAGGTCGCGGCGGCCATTTGGCCGATATTTTGTTCCATACATAATTGAACCATACCATATTATCATAATAAAAATATGACAATAATTTCCTAAATAATTTGTGTTTTATTCAAAATCAACATCGGCCCTTAAAATTTAACCACCCTTTATAAGGGAGTGTCCACGATGAGCACAGGACAGTTGATTTTTGATTATGAAAGTGTGCAAAAGCTTTGCTTATTGGATTGTGTTATTAAACAAGTGTGATTTAATCTGAATAAAAGTGTTTGAGTTGTTTATAAATTGAGATGTATTGTTTTGATTTGGAAAGTGTAAATAAAGAAGAAATAAAAAAAAGAGTAAGGTAGGGGGGCCAAATAAGGCCCACCTAAAAGATTTTTCGAAATATCTGCTAGATTTTTGAGAGTATCCGAGTAAACTAAAAAGGTTATGATTCTTTGTCATTTTATCTACATGAAAACATAGATTTTATTGTTTTCGTTAAATTGAAAAGTTTATTTTTTTGACATTTAAAAAAAGCTTACGTTGTTCTTAATAAGGCCCATGGGGTCTTAATAAGGCCCACTCAGTTTTCTTAAGATTTTCGCAAGTAAAAACACAAAAAAATCAATATCTTTTAACAAACATTTTGTTTTAAATTTATTTCAAAGAAAATAGTCTCTTCAGTTTAACAAAAAACACAAATTAAAAAAAAAACTTAATTTTAGCAAAAAACTTAAACAAAAAAAATTTAAACTTCACTTCTTCGTAAAAAAATAAAACTAAAATATTCTTTAACCTGCAACGCGGTTTTTATGTTGGTTACTGTTCTATTAGAAGCTCTTTTTTGGGAAAAGTTGGCATTTGGTCTGAAACACATTAAAAATATAATATAAAACCCAATAAATTAAAAGCAAATTTGTGTGTGCCCAATAAGGCCCATCCCTTATTTTTGTGGGCCTTATTAGGAACATGCAAGACTTAAAAAAAAAAATTATTTAAAACTAACGATCAAACATTTTTTACAAACAATTGTGGTAATTTACTCAAAATATTATATATTATACGGGAAAAATCAAAAATAGGTACTTACTTGGTTTAAATTTGTTAAAAAAGAACACAAAACACACTAGTTTTTTATAATTTGGTAGTTCTTCACCCCCAGACGAACTTTATTGAACTGTAGGTCAAGACATAAATCGCGCAGCTGGCTGTTTTTCCTTTGTATGTGTTTTTGTAGACAGGGTTTAAATATGCAAAGCAAAAAAAGTCCCGTTATTTGTTCGTTTCTGTGTTTTCTGACAAGTGGGCCTTATTGGGAACAGGGCCTTATTTGGCCCCCCTACCTTAATAAGTTTTATTTAACGAACCTAGTAAAAATATTACAATATTGACATCCCGAATTTTTGTTAAAACAATTCAAAGAAATTGCATTCTTTTGTAGAAATCAGATGACAATTTTTTACATTTGAAAATTTTTCTCTGATTAAATCCAAGTTTTTTATATTTAGAAGAAACTTTTAAATTCCTAAGGACTTTTTCATAAGAGCAAGTACTTGCGATTCACTCATGTATTTCTTTTTTAATTCGAAAATAAAATTTTGTGTAGTATTTGCATATTGTACAATAATATTTGGAATTGAAAGGGGCTTCTGTTATCGAAGTCCGCTTAGCCGTTATTGGCAGGTTAGTACACCTACACCAAGATGTTAGATTCTTTCCAAGTTTAATTTTGTTTTGAACAAAACTCTAACTGCCACGCTCTCGAGCAATCTTTTTCAGACCACCAAAAGATTGATATCTAATTTCGGTTAATTTCGGTTTCGAATTTAAACTTTCCTACGCACGCAAAAGATGAACCTTTATCTATAAAAGTTCGTCAATTAACTACATTATCTCTGCCTTTTTAGTTTTTTTTTTGATTAACATTATTGATATGTGTTAAAGGAAATTAATAAATCAGCCTCATCAACAAAATGTGAATCATAAAAACACAACAGAATAAAAGTGTTGATAAGATAGAAAAAAAAATAATTATATTCCGATGAGAGATTACATTTTTTTTCGACAAGATAAAAACATAGCGTTTGGAGCTCAGGCCACACAGTTCTTGCCAGAAGCTTCATCGACAATGAAGTTTAATATCTTTGCTTTTGCACTGGCTGCTCTAAGTTTAGGCTTTGTTACAGCTAAGGATACTTCACTAGTTTGTGGTGATTCAAGCTCGTCCGAGAAGGTGACAATTGTTAACCCCTTTGCGCCCCCGAATGTATGCAAATACACGATTTCGCCACAGAACAACAAAATATGTCAGGTTGGTCTGGTTTTTTTTGAATATTTTTTCAACCGTTTTCAATAATTTGGTTTCTCAAGATGCGCATTGATTTTTCAATGACTTTGGCTCAACCGAGGCGTCCAAGTGCAAAGAACAATTTGAAGGTTCCGGAATGTATAGATGATTACCTTTTGATTGGTGGCTTTAAACTTTGTGGCGTTGAAAAATCACAGCACATCTATGTGCCCATCAACAGAACAGCTGGGATGGATTCTCTTGATATCGTCTTCAACATAGCTCAAAGGAAGGGATCGGACAAACTGCCACCTCTTTCATGGAACCTTAAAGTTACGCAACTAAAGTGTCCTGATGGAGTAGATCTGAGAAGTTCTACGCAGCGAGCTACTGCTAAAAATGGATACCTATTGGCTTCAGCTGGATGTGATCAGTATTATCCAGATGACAAGGGAGTTATTCAGTCCTTCAACTACAACGATGGAATGGGAATTTATCCTTACAATATGAATTATGTGATGTGTTTCAGGAGGACAACGGCTACTGTGGGTCTGCTGTTAGTATTTTTGGTCTAAAATCCTTTCTTAGTTGAATATTTATTGAATCATTTCAAGAATCAATGTCGAGAGCTTCATTCTTGGTCAAGAGTCACATGGAATAACTATTTTGGACCAAACTGAAATCCACTGCTATCCACAAGTGCCATCCGAAGGACATGTCGAGGACTACCTCATGATTCCCCAGGCACAAGTCCAGGAAAACGGGGTTAGGGCAAATTACTTTTGTGGACAAAGCCTAAATGGACTCAATGTTCTGAGTGAGTATTTTTGGTCATCTTTCAAAAGTTCTTCGGCTAAAAGTTGACAAAAATTAACTTTATTTCAGGCACAAACCCAGGACCGATGATGATTATTTTTAACAGCGGCTCTGTGTATAAAAATGGAACCGAGTCACAGGGCTTTTCAATGAGTTACGAAATCCAGTATGAATAAAAATTAAATAATAAAGCTTTAAAGTTTCAAAATGAAAAAAACTTCAATACTGAATTGATTGGTTGGTGTATTGGATAAAAGGGAAATATCGAGGTATTTTATTTCCCATTGTTCTTGTATTCGGTTTGTGGATAGGAAACTGAATTAATTCTCACTTACTGAAATGACGTTTCGTTTTCGTTGCTTCGTTACCGCTCTTACCGCTTGCATAAGATTTATGGACTGCTTTCCCAAGCGATAAAAGAGGTGAATATTTTTCCCCTTGGTATATCTCATTATCGGTCTAACCAATTAAAATTAAATTTTTCTGAAGAAGGTTTTTACAGAAATCCTAATCGGTAGTATATATCAAAAAAGATTAAAAAATAAAATGCACGACTGCGTCGCATGAACTTGCTCCTATGTAATAGACTAGGAATTTTAAAAATGAATGTTATTAGAGAAAAGCTGTTCATAAGCATAAAATGAATTTTTAAATTCTTTTAGTAGTAAGAGACAAAAACATAATGCTATCCAAATATGAATTTATGCAAGAACAAAAATTATAAGTCGTTGTAGTGGTTTCTCAAAAAAAAGCTTTTATGTACAAACTTTTTCAAAGCTCTTTAAGAAAAAATTTTGGTAGGCCAATTTAAAGTTTTTACTATTGTTCGAATAAAAATAAAATTTTCAAAAGAAAAATATTGAGCCGTTTCTGAGATATCGAATTTGCAAAAAAAAAGAAAAAATAGATTTTTTTTTTTTCAAAAATTCAAAAATTATTTTTTTTTTTAAGTTTTGAAATGCAATGTGTTTTGGACTTTTTAGAAGCTTCTCTATAAAAATTTTCATTAAGATCCGTTATGTGGATAATGAGAAGTTCAAAATTCGAAAAAATGGTTCTATGGTAGGTACAAGCTGTAATATCTTAATTTCAATTTTTTTTTATTAAATTAAAGATCGTAAAAATTAATTGAAAGAAAAAAAATTTTATCAAAATTCTCGGAACCGTTTTCCAGAAAAATACGATTTTTGAAAACCATTTTTTTTTTAATTTTTTAGCATTTGTATGGTAGGTACCTTTATTTTTATTTTTTAAGTTTTTTTTAAAAATCCAAAAAATTTTTTTTGAAAATTTGAGTACACAATTCTATTCAGGTTTTTGGGGAGCCTTAGCAAAAAAAAATTATAAAAATCTGTTTTACCGTTTTTGAGAAAATCAAAAACAAAACAAATGGTTCCATGGGGGGTACCCTCAATAACCATTTTTTTGAAAATTTTTTTCAACAAATACCTAGCTTTAATTAAATGTAATTTTTTTGAGTTATTTTTAAAATCTGTCGAACAGTTTTTGAGAAAAAAAAATGTTTATTAAATTTCGAAAAAAAATCGTATGGCAGGTACCGTTATTTTTGGTCTTAAAAAATCAAATCAAAAAACATCCGGGGGGAAAAAATTGAAACCCATATCTACCAAGTTTGAAGAAAATCGGCCGAGCCGTTTAGCTGCAATCGAACAGACAGACAGACTGACAGACAGAATTGCGAGACCCACTAGCGAAGACTAATATCATCGTAATGTCAACTTTGATCAAAATCTCGAGTTCGATTTTTTTTCCGAATGCATAACTTGCCCTATAGTACCTATAAGTCGCAAGTTAAAATATTTTGTTTAACAAATTTTTTTTTTTAAAAGATTTTTCAAAAACGGGTAAATCATTCTTCTCGAAATTTAATCATTTTTCGATCAATTATTGAAACTTTATTTGGATTGTGCACATGTTTTCGTAAAAATGTTTTTATTATTTTATGCTTATGTAGACATACAAAAAATTCTTTAAACAACTGCTCCGACGATTCTAAATTTTTATTTTTTTTTTAAACATATGGTATTGTTTGCTTAAGCTCAAACGGAAGGCATTTTAGCAAATAAAAAAAAAATTCCAAATCGGGGCTCATGAACCCCCTCTAATGTTTGATATTGTTGTGAACAGAGCTTTATACTACTGCACCGCCATCTGTTGGAAAATTGCATATCTAATTTATGGAAGAAACAAAAAGCTCTTTTCGAATGTCAAATGTATTTCCCCTTATTCCAACCATCTAGAACATTCTAAGACGAGAAGCTTCGCAAATTTTCGAGAACAACTATACTCTGTCCAACAAAAATTGTCAGTACAGGCCTTATGGGAGAGCTTTTTCTAAAGCAGTGGCGCCTGATGCACCCTTATTTCATTACAATGCGTTAGAAAAATGCCACTAAAAAAAGTGCAAGCCACTGACTTTTCTTAAGGAATTGTTGTTGTAATTCTTTGCAAAAAGTTGTACACCCCAACACGACCGTCGTATCCCACTGCTGATGAGATACTGTCAAGACTCAAGAGTGTAAAGTGTCACTACTCAATACGATCGTGCGCTCTTTATCTACATCAAAACAGAGTTACCATTATCATTCTCAATTGCAAGCAAGGAGCTTTTTCAGTGGTTTTTATTAAGGAGCTTTTGGGATTTGAAGCTTTTGAGAACACATTTTAAGAAGATGAGTATGTTGAGTGTTGTCGTATTGCTTTTCAACTTAAAAAAAACGCGCATATTATCTTACCGCTTGGCGTTGTGGGAAAAGGTAAATTGAATATTGTTTTCAGGCGTTTTGAATCGGCAGACGGTAGCCCTACACGTTTTTTACTCTCATTTGCGGCGATTTATAATGTAAACTACGGAATCCCTGTGAGAGCTTTAAAAGGCGACACACTTATGAATGGCAATGCAACCAGAATGAGAGATAAACGTCCTATCTTCCCTGTACTGACAATTTTTGTTGGACAGAGTATAACATGAGTATATAAGGGAGTGCTCGCGGTGAGCACAAGACAGTTGATTTTTGATTACGGAAGTGTGCTAATTGGATTGTGTAAAACAAGTGTAATTTTAATTTGAATAAAGTACATATTTGAGTCTATTATAAATTGAGATTTATTGTTGTGATTTGGAAATTAAAAATAAAGAAGAAATATTAGAAAGAGTAATAAGTTTTATTTAACGAACCTAGCAAAAATTTTACAATATAGTTCATTAGTGCTAAAACGTAAATTGTAAAAATCAGTCATTGTAAATTTGATTATTATTGTCATTGTTACTATAGGATAAGCAAATAAACAAATAAATAAATAAAAAAAGCTTAGAATTTTAAAATATTTTTCAATATTATTAGAGACAAATTTTCAGAAAAATTTAAATCGGTTTCGGCGGTTTCTGAGAAAATAACTTTTGACATTTAGAATTCTTAAGACATTTTTTAAGAAACAAATTTGCAATGCCAGTTTTAAAAGTTTAAGAAAACAAAAGGATTTTTTTAAATCGTTGAGTAATATTTTTTAAATTTTACTATGCAATTTTTGTTTAATATTTAGAAACTTTGAATCCATTATATAAATCTTTAAGAAAAAGTGAAACAAAAAACTTTTGTCGTTCGTTGTACATTTTTTCCAGTGGTATAAGGCCTCTTGTGGTCAGGCCCGGATTAAAGAAAATGGGGGCCTGGGGCTATTTCAAATTTGAAGCCACATAAAAAGATATAAAACCCAAGCAAACCCCTCATAACCTAGAGCGTCCTAACCCCCCATAACCCGAGGCGCTAGGAGTCCACGCTCTCAGAGACGATGCGTCGAGGAGTTGACGCACCGAAAATCCAAGAAGTTATCCCCCAAGTGCTCGAACCCCCGATAAGATTAAGAAATTTTGATACCCGGGGCTAATTATTTATCAGGAGCTCGTCTTTTTGAATCGCAAATAAAAAATCGTAAACCCAAAAGCGTTGAACCCACATAACTCAATTCGTAATTAATGCAAAAACCATGAACTCAAAACCGTCAGGCTCTTTCTTTTTGATTATTCAAAACTCTAAAAATTAAAAGTAACAAATTATGTAGTAAGTAGGATTTATAAGATTGAATGAGTAAGTATACATTATATGCAAATAACAAATACGCGTAAAGTTGAATTTTGCACACGGGAGCGTTTCGGAAAATTTAACTTTATACGTACGTTGTGTCGAAAAAAAAAGGTTCAATACTTCTGCTTGTATCGCCATTTTTCGCTTGTTAAACTCAAAACGGACTCGTGGAAATTAACAATTCTAAATTTTGCCACACTAGTATCGAAATGTACTCTTACGCTCAATTCGCACATCTCTCTTAATCAAGAATAAATAATGTACTCGAGATAATTAGTCCAAAATATTTCCACACTTCGCCAAAAAAGATACGAAGTATTGAATTCAATTTATTTTTCAATCTGGCAACCCTTTGAGTTTACAGTTTTGGGTTAATACTTAATAGCGACTTGGGCTATGTGGGTTTGACTTTTTGGAGACACTAGCGATAGCGAGTTTAGCTATGTGGGTTTAAAGTTTATGGGATTAATTGCGAGTTGAGCTATATGGGTTTAACGTTTTTGGGGTATATAGCTTTCGAGTTTGGATTTTGTGGGGTCAGCTAATTTTGGTTTTTATTTTTGGGGTTTATTAGATTGTACGGTTTGAATATCACGGTTTTACGGTTTAAATTTCTTAATGGGATGGGGCCCTCGTTTCCACGGGGCCCGGGGCTTCAGTCCCCCTTAGCCCCCTATTAATACTGGCCTGCTTGTGGTCCTCCAAGAGTATCTCTTGTCATGAAAAGTGTTGTTCATCTTAGTTCAGATTCGGCAGAAAATTAAATCTCCCTTACATTGCTGACATCACTCATTTAGTGGTGTTAGTCGGTAGGTCCTAGTTCTCTACGAGCTCTTGTACCACCAATATATTTACAGAAAGTAAAAAAACAACAATATTTTTTCCATATTTTATTTATTTGGTTTTCAACAAAAAACAAATTTGAATTTTTGTTTCAAACACAAAATTAATTTTGAACATTTAAATACATAATTCAATTTAAACTTTAAGGTGCTTAAGCAATATAGAATTGATCAAAATCCGCTATACCTTTTTAAAAAAACCTAAAAAATAAAATGCATGATTGAGTCGCACAAGCTTGCACTTGTTATTCAAAAATATTCATAAGCATAAAATTATTTTTTTAAAGGCTAAAGAAACTCTTTTAGTAGCCGCAGATAAAAATTGATTTCCATGCGATTTATTAAGCAATTATATGAAATATCTAAAACTTTTTTAAGAAAAAAAAATAGTACGCCAACTTTATGTTTTTATATTTATACAATAAAAATTTTCATTAAACAAAAAAAACAAAATACCCATTACATATTCAATTTTCAAAGTAAAATGTTTGAATTTTTTCAAAAAATTAAAAAGAAATATCTTTGTTTATGTTTTGAAATGCAATAGTTTTCAACCTTTCTAAGAATTTCTGTTAAAAAATTTCATTTAAATCTGTTTTAAATCGTAAGAATTAACGGATGAAAAGCTATTAATTTTTAAGTTAAAAAAACTACTTATAAGAATTTATTAATAACCAATTTTTGGAAGTTTCTTTTCAAACAAAAAGAAGCTAGCTTTTCGTTGAATAGAAATTAATTTTTTATTTAAATCTGTTGAACCGATTTTTTTTCTAGTATATTACGAAGAAAATATATAAGTAAAAAAATTGCTTTCTACCAACTTTAAAGAAAATCGGCGGAGCCATTTAGGCTCAATTCGAACAGAATGACAGAATTGCTAGACACCTTTTTTCGTATTTCCTGTCATTATGTTAAGTTTAAGCAAAATCACGAGTTGGATCCCTAACTTGCCAAATAGTACCAAAACATACATCTGAAGTAAAAATAAAATTCGTGGTATTGAACAATTTTAATAACAGCAATGAATTAATGTATACAATTCTAAGCCGCTAAGAACAAGTACGTGTGACTCATTCGTGAATTTTATTTATATAAAACATCCATACTTGCTCTACAAAACAATACAAATTGTTCGGGCTTAATGGAGTCGATGATGAAGGCACTCAAAAAATCTGAGTTTCGCCTCACCTCATCCTTCGTCCATGTATAAATCGAAAACCGCCATTGAAAAAGAGGTCATAAAAACAGGGATAATCACAATATTTTGTTGTAAGGAATATCAATTTCATCGATAGCGTCTTAGTATAACTTCCTTCAACACCAAAAAGTATTGTATCCTATATACAAAAGAAAAACGTGCTTAAGAAATACTTAAGTGTCTAAGTAACTATGTGCATACTTATTTTAAGGGAAAATCTCATAAAAAAGTTATTCCATTTTAAAAAAGAGCTTTTATGGGAATCTTCTTTATTAGACTAATTAGGCGTGTTTTTGAAATGTGTACCTTTTTCACTCATTTATTCATGTCATTAGCCAAAATCTGTTTTATGTAAAATAATGGGTGTAACATGGGATGCAAAAGTTCCACTTGTTGGTATTGTACATCTGTCAGACGATAATAAACAGGTACAACATTCCTCTCTTAAATTGTTCATATGTATTTTCTGTTTGCAAAACTTCAAGTCGAATAGGTACTTACTATCATCATAAATATTACAAATTTGACATAAAGGACCTTTTTCAGTGAAGCAATTAGAATCTAAACCTTAAGTGACACCCCTAAAAGCTCATAATAATTTTATAAAAGATCTTTTCTAGGCATATATATTAGCAGGACAAATTGTGAGGATACGGTTCAAATAATTACCTCTTCTCATTTTAAGGGCGTTTTAAGATAAACGAAGAGTTAATTACAACCCATTCTCGAACTGAATTTTTCATATTTCTTGGAAGGTGTAGAATTGTTATTTCTCCTTAAGGAAATTACCTACATTTATATCTTCTCCCAAAATAAATTCAATTTGAGGCAACTGTAAGGAATATAGCAACTCCTAGCTAAACCACCTCAAGAAAATATGTTATGAAAAGAAAAAGCGAATTTGGGGAATCAGTTTTGTAAAGT
The DNA here is from genome assembly GCA_963931855.1 of Philhelius festivus. Taxonomy (NCBI): domain Eukaryota; kingdom Metazoa; phylum Arthropoda; class Insecta; order Diptera; family Syrphidae; genus Philhelius; species Philhelius festivus. The sequence continues at coordinate 232,126,088 of OZ007554.1, forward strand.
AATAAAGTAACGGGTGATTTTTTAAGAGCTTGAGAACTTTAAAAAAAAAAAAAACGCATAAAATTTGCAAAATCTCATCGATTCTTTATTTGAAACGTTAGATTGGTCCATGACATTTACTTTTTGAAGATAATTTCATTTAAATGTTGACCGCGGCTGCGTCTTAGGTGGTCCATTCGGAAAGTCCAATTTTGGGTAACTTTTTCGAGCATTTCGGCCGGAATAGCCCGAATTTCTTCGGAAATGTTGTCTTCCAAAGCTGGAATAGTTGCTGGCTTTTTTGTGTAGACTTTAGACTTGACGTAGCCCCACAAAAAATAGTTTAAAGGCGTCAAATCGCATGATCTTGGTGGCCAACTTACCGGTCCATTCCTTGGGATGAATTGTTCTCCGAAGTTTTCCCTCAAAATGGCCATAGAATCGCGAGCTGTGTGGCATGTAGCGCCATCTTGTTGAAACCACATGTCAACCAAGTTCAGTTCTTCCATTTTTGGCAACAAAAAGTTTGTTAGCATTGAACGATAGCGATCGCCATTCACCGTAACGTTGCGTCCAACAGCATCTTTGAAAAAATACGGTCCAATGATTCCACCAGCGTACAAACCACACCAAACAGTGCATTTTTCGGGATGCATGGGCAGTTCTTGAACGGCTTCTGGTTGCTCTTCACTCCAAATGCGGCAATTTTGCTTATTTACGTAGCCATTCAACCAGAAATGAGCCTCATCGCTGAACAAAATTTGTCGATAAAAAAGCGGATTTTCTGCCAACTTTTCTAGGGCCCATTCACTGAAAATTCGACGTTGTGGCAGATCGTTCGGCTTCAGTTCTTGCACGAGCTGTATTTTATACGGTTTTACACCAAGATCTTTGCGTAAAATCTTCCATGTGGTCGAATAACACAAACCCAATTGCTGCGAACGGCGACGAATCGACATTTCACGGTCTTCAGCAACACTCTCAGAAACAGACGCAATATTCTCTTCTGTACGCACTGTACGCATTCGTGTGGTTGGTTTAATGTCCAATAAAGTAAACTGAGTGCGAAACTTGGTCACAATCGCATTAATTGTTTGCTCACTTGGTCGATTATGTAGACCATAAATCGGACGTAAAGCGCGAAACACATTTCGAACCGAACACTGATTTTGGTAATAAAATTCAATGATTTGCAAGCGTTGCTCGTTAGTAAGTCTATTCATGATGAAATGTCAAAGCATACTGACATACTGAGCATCTTTCTCTTTGACACCATGTCTGAAATCCCGCGTGATCTGTCAAATACTAATGCATGAAAATCCTAACCTCAAAAAAATCACCCGTTATGTCATTTAATAAAATTGATGTTTGGAAACAGAAGTATATTTTCGTGTTGATCATGGAGGGAAGGTATATTTTCTTTTAATTGTTCGTTGTTGTCTCCAATCTAGTATGTTTTTGCTTTTACCATGGGGGTGCATTCCGACAATAGAAGGGGATGTAGAAATAGAAGGAAATGTAGGTCCAATTTATCTTAACCGCTGCATATAATTTTTAACCTATCTCTCAAAAATTAGGTTTTTTGTGGATTTCAGAAAAAGCTCATACAAAACTGCAATTCATAAATCGGGTTCAAAACAATCAATAGAAAACTTAGGCCGATTACAAACCTTCAATTTATTCCTAAGATTTTTAAAGTTAAAGCATACCTATACACACATACATATACATACATATACATATATCGCACTTTCAACATGGTTTTGTTACTTTGAAATCCACAGCAACTAACCCCACATTATTTACTAACTTTTGTACCAACACAATTCAAAAAGAAGCCAAGTTGGTTTCATACGAGTATGTACTGGCTTTTCAAAAGTATTTGACAGAAATAGCGATTAACTACTTTTGTTAAAGCTTAAATCTCTAGGTTTTCACTCTCAGATGTTTAGCTGGAGAGGAAGCTATCTAGTAAATCGACTCCAATTAGTTAGAAATTGTCAAAATAAAACGGAACTAATATTGAATTACTTAAGAGTTCCTCAGGTAAGTCATCTGGGTCCACTGTTGTTTTTACTTTTCGTTAACGACTTATCTAGCTTTGTTTTAGAATCACACTGCCTTTCATTTGCTGATGATTTTAAATATACAGAGCAAATAATTTAATAACTTCTTTGTCATAATTCTGTTTTTAAAATTAAGAGTGTCAAAAAATGTTGTATTCTCACATTTACTAGATCCTTCAGTTGGATTTTATTTGAATACCGAGAACGTTCTTCAAAGAGTTTTTAATCACAAGGATTTGGGAGTTTTATTTAGCTCGGCGTTCTTCTTTTGGCTTTACATAATGCTATTTCTTACAATAGGTGCGCTTTATTATCTACGGATCTATATACATAGATACAGATCTGGATTAATTTTTAACACGTATTACAAAAAAAATTATGGGATCCTGTTCTCTATATGGATTTTTTTCAACAACAGTATTAAATAAAATGCACGACTGGGTCGCACGAACTTGCTCCTATGTAATAGACTAGGAATTTTTAAAACGGATGTTATTAAAGAAAAGTGTTCATAAGGATAAAATGAATTTTTTAAATTCTTTTAGTAGTAAGAGATAAAAACAGAATGTTATGCAAATATAAATTTATGCAAGAACAAAAATTATAAGTCGTTGTACTGGTTCCTTAAAAAAATAAGTTTTTATGTACAAAATTTGTAAAACATTTTTAAGAAAAAATTTTGGTACGCCAATCTTAAGTTTTTATTACTGTACGAATAAGAGTCTAATTTCCAAAAAAAAAATATTAAGCCGTTCTTGAGATATCGAATTTTCAAAAAAAATTACTTTTTTTTCTAAAAATTGAAAAAATATATTTTTTTTTTTAAGTTTTGAAATGCAATGTTTTTTTAACTTTTTAGTAGCTTCTTTATAAAAAATTTCATTAAAATCCGTTATGCTATCGGCATAAAAATTCGAAAAAATCGTTCTATGGTAGGTACAGTCAAAAGAAAAAAATTTTAGCAAAATTCTCGGAACCGTTTTCGAGAAAAATACGATTTTCGAAAACCATTTTTTAAAATTTGTATGGAAGGTACCGTTAGTTTTAGATAAACCAACATTTTTTTTCTCAAATCTTGTAGATTATGTTAAAAACCTTTTATTTATCAAGTTTGAAAAAAATCGATCTTGGGGTTTTCGAAATATGTATTGAGTTTCCAAAAAAAATTTTTTTTTTTTAAATCCAAACAATAAAAAATTGAAAATTTGAATATGTATTAATATTTAAACTGTGGTGGAGCTTTACCATAAAAAAATGATCAAAATCGGCTGTACCATTTTCGAGAAAATCAAAAACAAAAAAAAATGGACCCAGGGGGTCTACCAAAAAAAACAATTTTTTGTAAATTTTTTTTCAACCATTACCTAGTTTTAACTAAGTGAAATTTTTCAATTTTTTTTTAATTCTGTGGGGCAGTTTTTGAGAAAAAAAAATTATAAAATTTCGAAAAAAAAATCGTTATTTTTAGTCTTAAAAAGAAAAGAAAAAAACAGGTGTGGGGGAAACAATTAAAACCCATATCTACCAAGTTTGAAGAAAATCGGCCGAGCCGTTTAGGCTGTAGTCGAACCGACAGACTGACAGACAGACAGACAGAATTGCGAGGCCAACTTTTTTAGTCATCGATATCATCGTAATGTCAACTTTGATCAAAATCTCGAGTTCGATTTTTTTTACGAATGCATAACTTGCCTTATAGTACAGTACCTATAAGTCGCAAGTAAAAAAAAAAAAAAAACAGACAAAAAATTGTTGGCAGCCCCTTATTTTGGACCAACTATTGGCACCCCTTCAGTAAAAAATGGTTTTGATAAAATCTTGTGACCCGAGCAATTAAATGTTTGTTTTCTGTGTTTCTGCTTGAATTAATTTCATCTTCAGTTCGTTTTTATAAGTACAAAAGTAAAAACGTTTTATTGTTCTGAAAAAATGATCAAAAATTGAGTGTTCTCGCTAAGAAAAGAGAATTTGGTAAGCGTTCGTTTTTGATTATTTTATGGTATATTTGATAAAAAGGTTAGTTTTTGTTATAAGAATATATATAAATACAGTCGACTCCCTCTAAGTCGAACTCCCTCTAAGTCGAAATTCCCTCTAACTCGAACTTTTTAGCCGTATTTTTGCATTCCCCTCAATTTTCCATACAAAAACTATCCTCTAAGTCGAACTCCCTCTAAGTCGAAGTTCCCTCTAACTCGAACACATTCTCTTGATTATTGACCTATTTTATTTCTCTCTAAGTCGAATTTTTTACTTTTGCCGAAAAAAAAATCAAAAAAAAATCTCTCAAATCGCAAATCGTTATTGTTTGTAATTCTTATTAAAAGCACAAACTCGAACTCTTTGATTCTCTATGTTGCATCGCCTGTGCCGTCACCGTCATGTCAGTGTGCTGCAATTTACAATATTATCAAAAAAAAAATCTCTTCCTAAAAAGATATTCATAAAAAAAATTGCAAGGCAATAAAAAAAGCATTTCATTCCATTCCAACTTCAAAACATTTTGTCCTTTATTTGAAAGCAGTAAAACAACAGGTCTCAGAGGTCGTCGGAAAAGCTTAAGCTTCTGATTATAGGGAAAAGCAACAATCCTCGTTGTTTCAATAAAATTAAAACTTTGCCGGTGGACTATGTAGCAAACCATCATTCTTGGATGACATCAGACTTTTTCACAAGTTGGCTTTTGAAACTTGATTCTAAATTTTATTCATTATCGATAACTGCCCAGCTCACCTAAAACAAGTTAAGGATAAATTAAAGTTTATAAAGCTTGAGTATTTCCCCCCCCAACATGACCTCAATAATTCAGCCAATGGACATGGGTATAATACACAAAAAAGAGCAATATAAAATATAACTTCTCGATTGTGTGCGCGAAATCCTAAAGGCATGGGGACGTTACTCCATTGACAATTGAAAATTGTTTAAAAAGGCCGAATTTAAGTCTGAGATGTGGGATGATGAAGATGATATTCCGCTTAACTTACTTAGATGTAACAACGAAGACAGCCAAAAAATCGAGATAATCTGGGAAAGGATAACAGAAGCTCATTATAATGTTGAAGGCGTACATTGGAAGGACAATGTTGAATTGGTACAATTGGTACATTGCAATCTGCAATTGGTACATTGCAATCTGCATTTGAAATGCAAGACGAAATTCAAAATTGCTTATGTAAAATAGAATCTTTTTTTTTTAAAGGCGATCACTGATGACACGGCGACTGTGATGACTGTGATGTCTAAAATTACAATTTTTTTTTTAAATAATTAAGTTAAAAAAATATTTTTTTAATACATAATTATAGATTAATGAGCGATAAAAGCAAGAAGCTTAGGTTTATTTATTTATTTTACTTGTTATTTAATTCAATAAATCATTAAATAAAAAACTCTCTCTAACTCGAATTTTTCTAAAACTCCCTCTAACTCGAACTAGTTTTGATATCCCGTGAAAGTTCGACTTAGAGGGAGTCGACTGTATATATAAAAAGAATAGGTAAACAAATTGTTAAATTTTTTTTTTGAAAATTCGATAACTCAAAATTTGGAAATTTAATTTTTGTTCGTACAATAAAAAAAACTGTAAGTTGGCTTAGCAAAATTTGTTCTTAAAAATGTTTCAAAAATTTTTTATATAAAAGTTTATTTTTTTTTGTTATAAAATCTTATTTTTTTCAAGAAACCACTACAACGACTCATAATTTTTGTTCTTACTTAAGCTAATATTTGCTTGAATCACATGACATCCTGCTTTAGCTCCAACTACTAAAGGAGTTGTTTTAGTCACTTAAAAAATAAATTTTATGCTTATGCACAGTTATTCTCTAATGACATTCATTTTTGAAATTCTTAATCTTTTACATACATAAGAGCAAATTCGTGCGACCTTAACGTGCATTTTATTTTTATCAAAATTTTTAGAGTCGTTTTCGATATACATAAGGCGTTTTTCTTTTTTAGTTCAGTATAGAGCTCTGAACAGAGTCCGAGCATGTCGAGCATGTTCCGAACATTCTCTGAACCAAGCGTGCTCTGAGCGCTCTGAGTATATTTTGAAAAAGACCTGAACACTTATGTAGCTGTCGCCATTTTTTTTTAATTTCCATCTGTCAAATGCTTGTGTTAAGCATTTTACTCTGTCTGCTCAGTTATTTTATTCTGAGCTCATAGAGCGCACTCTGAACACGCTCAGAACATGCTCAGAACGAAAAAAGAAACACATTTTTTCGAAACTCTGAACACTCTGAACTAAAAAAAAAACACAATTTATTTTTTGACAATTCAGGTTCTGTTCTGAACTAAAAAAGAAAAACGCCTATACATAAGATTTTGCATAGCAGCTGTATGACAGGTACGGTTACTTTTGGAGCTATAAGAAAATATCAATTTCTCCACTAGGGAATCAAAATAGAACATTAAGTACCTACCTAGTTTGAAGAAAATACCTCTAGCAGTTTAGGCTGTAGAACGAGGTACAGATATACAGATAGACAGACGGAATTATTCGATTTTTTTCCAAATTCAAATCATTCAAAACAGTACCTATTTTTGCAAAAAAAAAAATCAATTGACCTTCTCAGAGTGTGTTTCCTTCTTAGACAACTATACAAAGCCTTAACATTTAAAACTCAAACACTCTAAGTTTTCAAAAAGATAAATAATGTTTAAATGGAAAACAAAGTTATTTGAGTACTGACTTGCTTATCGTTTCATCTTCGATTAAATAATAATCAATTTGAATTGATATAATTTGTTTAAATTTCCAGCTTACCACCTGTCCGATTGGAACAATAATCTCTGGGGATTATAATTTCAATAAAATCAGAGCATTCAACTATTTGGAGCTCCTGCCGATGTGAATCGACAACTCTATAGAAGAATACACAAACAAATATTATTTCAAAGCGCTGGAAGTGTGTTTTCTTTGCAAAGTGTGTGTGTAGTGAAAATTTGCAGATGATGAATATTGAGGCACATGCAACAAATTAGTTTATTTTTCATCAGGCCGTAACTATTTCAGTTGGGTATCCCATTAACCCAAATACAAATATTTGAATAAGATATTAAGCTTTAATGTAACGAAGTTGAATAGAACCTCAAAATACAAACCTTTAAGGCCTAAAGCACTCGAACATTTTAATACACTATTATAATAATGTAACCCAAAAACAGTACTATTGAAACTCGAAATAAAGAAGATAAAGTGACGACTACAGTTATAGAAATCCCACCACCCAAACTTGTAATGTGATTCTTGCTTTTCCGCCGAGGTTATGCCCGCCGGTTTCGCCAGGATCGTCCTGAAGAAAACACGAAACTTCAGAACAAAAGGCTTACGAACCATATTACAAAATCTGTATTGAAAATAACTCATATTTACTACGCACAATATTCTTTTAAAATATTCCACTAGTATTTCATTTAATTCACGGGTATCAACTCTTGCTTCCTCTAATCCGTTATGCTGGTTTCTGCTGATTCGGATTTTTTATTTAAATTGTGGTACTTGGTTTCGGGTAATCTAATGGCTTCTGATATTTCGGCTTTTAAAACGACGCACGTTGAGACTATGACGGTATTAGAGGGTATTACGCTTTAAGCGTCACTCAAAACAGCAGACTAAAACCGCTCTAGTAGGTCAGGAGATACAAAAGCCCCTGGTGACAATAAGAATATTTGAATTCGAAATAAGGCTGGCCCCTTACCACTGGTGGGGGGAAGCCTTAATGCGATATAGCTGGACAATCTCTCCTACCTAACTTTGTATTTCAAAGAATACCCTTACCAATCGTCTCCACTTGTCTGCGAGCGGAGTTAAAATGATCAATAAAATCAAATTGACTTCTGTCATCTGGCTTAGTTTATGCAGCATGGGGTCATTTTCGTTCCCCCGAGTATTGGGCGTAATGTCATTTTTGTTGTTCACAGAAATTTTTTTAAATTTGTATTGTTGACAGTAAATTCCCCCTTGAAGCTTCTGAAAATGTACAATTATACAGAGCGATACGCATAAGATGATAAAAACTAGAGCTAGGGCTAAATGTTGGGTTCATACAAGACAAAAATGGGAGGGGAGTCTTAATTCGGCCCGTTTAGGTTGTGGGGGAATTTTATAAAAAAAACATCTGTTAAAATAAAAATATAAAAATTTAATGAAAACACTGCCACTGAAATGAATTTGTTTCAATTGACACTTAAAAAAATCGAAGATATTCGAATTTTCAAAAACCTTGCTTATAATTTTTTTCAGAGGCTAGATCATACATACTCAAATAAAAAAAGAATACAGAAGTTCCTTTAATATCACAACATCACAACACCACATCATACCACTAGACTTATGACCTGGATCTGTAGGAGTAAGTGTTTTTGTTTAATATTGCAAGTTTATGGTTATTTTCAATTTTCTCAAAAAAAAAAACAACTTATGTTGATTAATTTTTTATACAGAAACCTCTTAAAAGTTTAAATAGTATTGTGTATTTAAATTTTCAAAAAAATATTTTTGCATTTTTAAAAACGAATGTATTCGAAAATTCAATATATTTCGAAAACTATAAGGTCACAACTTAGAAGCAATTGCACTTTCATCTGAAAATAACAAATGTCAACAAATTCGAAAAATCTTACTCTTCTCGAGAACGAGTCCAACAACGTTAATAAAATTTTGTATGTTAAGTATAATTGATACACAAATCAACATTATGTAATGCAATATAATGCGGGCCAAATTGTTTGCAAACTTCAAGAACTGCTTACTTCCACAAAATCCTGCTTCAAGATTGTTCTATTATTAGGTATCAATTCATTCTTATCTACCATTTTCTTGGTTTCGATAGAGAACGTAAGTCAATGCGCCCACTGTTTCTTGGCCTCTTAATATAAATTTATAAATAAATTTAATTTAAATCAAAATTGATCTTTTAATCAATGTCTTCTTCGTAATCAGAAATTTTACAAAAATGTTGGGTTTGGATAAAGTTTCTAAAACCAACAAATGTTCACTAATGCAAAAAAACTTTAAATACCTATCGTATTATTTGCCCTTTCAATTTGAACAGGAATAATGAGTCCCTTCCCCAATATTGTTGCAAGGAAAAAAAACAATGATTGTGACAGTACAAAAAAATTGGATTAATTCACCCCAAAGTATTCCTTCAATGATATTTGATATGGAATAAAATTGAAAGAGGACTTATAAATAATAAGAATGTAGATATAAATGACGAGGAATTTATTTTAAGTAGATACGAAAACAATTTTGTTGAGAATAATAATCAGGAGATGTTTTGACATGAAATTTAAGTAAATGTTCTTTTTCCAGTTTTACATTTAAATAAGTTTGAAATTAAATGCAGGACTTGATTGCACGAACTTGCTTTTATGTTTAATATTAATATACTTAGAATTTTGAAAATGTATGTTATTAGAAAAGAATGTTCGTAACCATAAAATTCATTCATTAAATGACAAATACAACTCATTTTTTTTTTCAAATTCAATTCCACATTCAATTTTTTTCAAACTTTTAAAAAGCTTCTTATACATTTTTACTTGCGACTTGTAGGTACTATAAGCAAGTTATGCATTCGTAAAAAAATCGAACTCGAGATTTTGATCAAAGTTGAACGATGATAGCGAAGACTAAAAAAGTGGGTCTCGCAATTCTGTCTGTCTGTTCGACTACAGTCTAAACGGCTTGGCCGATTTTCTTTAAGCTTGGTAGATATCACTTTTAATTTTTTCCCCCCACACGCTTTTTTCTTTTTTTTTTTAAGAGCAAGAATAACGGTAGGGGACAAGGGGGTGCATTTGACACTTAGTTTTTAAAAGTCTGTATTAACTGATAATGTATTCCAATGTTTTATTTTGTATTTGATTAAGTGATTATTCAAGATTATGCTAACATATATTTTTTTGTTTTAAAATATTTCCTCATTTTAAAGAAAAATATTTTCTAAAAAAAGTCATTTTGTTAAAAGTGCCCCGGGATCGGGGCACCTTTGACTTTAAAAGGTGTACATTTGACAATGGTGGATTAAACCCCACATCGTGTGCATTATATTTCTTAAGGTATCAACGGATCCAGCACGTCTGTTGTTTGAATAGTAAAAAAGTAAATTTTTGTTTTTAAACAATTTATTAAACAATATAACGAAAAAAATAAATCAATAAATTCACTTTCTAAAAAAAACACAGCAAGAATAAAAAACATAAATTATTTCATAAATTTAGATTTAATTGGATTGATTTTTTATGTTTATAAAAAAATCAATCCAATTAAATCTAAATTTATCGATATCGACATTTTTTAAATAATTTATTTAATATATAATTTCCCAAAATCAATGTCAAACAAATATTTTTTGCAAAAGTCAAAGGTGCCCCGAAGGAACTTTATAAGTTTTTCTTTTTTTAATAATTACTATTATATTTTCACAAAACTGGCTTTAATTTATTGAACTTTAAGCATAGTACTATCATAATATTGATTCACGATACAAAAATTTATTTTATAAGGTTCACAAATCGCTTACTTACCGGTGGTCAAAAATTAGATCAGAGACACAGAAAACACAAAAGTACGTGGTACTCCACGAAGAGTTAAAGAAAGACTGCCAAATTTCATAACGTTTCCTTAAATCAAACTAAGCTTCTTCCTTCATCCAAACTTTTCTTTTTTAAGGGCACGATCATACCGAAAAACGCAAAGTCAAATGTGCCCCAGTGTCAAATGTACCCCAGCTTACATTACCTGCCATACGAATTTATTTTTCTCAAAAACTGATCGACAGATTTTAAAAATAAAAATACAAAAAAATTTCATTTAGTTAAAGCTAGGTTATAGTTAAACAAAATTTTCCGAAAAATAGTTATTGAGGGTACCCCCCATGGAACCATTTTTTTGTTTCTGATTTTCTCAAAAATGGTTCAACCGATTTTGATCCTTTTTTTTGCTAGAGCTCCCTAAAAACATAAATAGAATTGTGTACCTACTCAAGTTTTCAAAAAAAATGTTTTTGGATTTGTAAAAAAAAAACTTGAATTTTTTTTTTTCAAAACTCAATATTTCGAAAACTCCATGCTAGATTTTTTTTTAAACTTGATAAATAAAATTTTCTTAATATAATCTACAAAATGTGAGAAAAAATTTATTTTACCTAAAAATCAAGGTACCTACCATACAAATGTTAAGAAATTTAAAAAAATGGTTTTCAAAAATCGTATTTTTCTCGAAAACGGCACCTAGAATTTTGATACAATTTTTTTTCTTTCAATTATTTTGTAAATTTAATAAAAAAATTTGAAATTAAGATATTGTCTACACCTTGTACCTACACTAGAACCATTTTGTCGAATTTTGAATTTCTCATTATCCACATAACGGATCTTAATGAAATTTTTTAAAAAGAAGCTTCTAAAAAGTTTAAAACACATTGCATTTAAAAACTTTAAAATAAATATTTTTTGAATTTTTGAAAAAGAAATCAATTTTTTCTTTTTTTGAAAATTCTATATCTCCGAAACGGCTCAATATTTTTTTTGGTAAATTTAATTTTTATTCGAACAATAATAAAAACTTTAAATTGGCGTGCCAAAATTTTGTCTTAAAAACCTTTTAAAGAGTTTGTATATAAAAGCTTTTTTTTTAAGAAACCACTACAACGACTTATAATTTTTGTTCTTGCATAAATTCATATTTGCATAGCATTCTGTTTTTGTCTCTTACTATTAACAGAATTTAAAAAAATTAATTTTATCCTTATGAACAGTTTTCTCTAATAAAATTCGTTTTTAAAATTCCTTGTCTATTATATAGGAGCAAGTTCGTGCGACCCATTCGTGCATTTTATTTTTATTAAAATCCGTTGAAACCGTCATGATTATGAGAAATGTAAAAGTCAAAAAAAATTTTATATGGTAGGTACAGTCAGTTATACGAGTATTTTAATTTCTATTTTTTTATCAAACTATATATCGTAAAAATTAATTGAAAAAAAAATAAAATGCACGACTGGATCGCACGAACTTGCTCTTATGTAAAAGTACTTTGGAGTTTAAGATACATTTTATAATTGTAAAACATGAATTTAAAATTAAATTGCCGTCTGATTTCTAGAAAAGTATGAATTTATGCAAACAAACTTTAAAAAATCGTTTTATTAGATATTAAATAAATAAATTTTTTATATAAGAAATTTCTTTAAAATTTTTCAAGAAAAAAATGTGGGATGCGAATTTTAAGTATTTAATAATATTGATTTTTGGAAATAATTTCAAAAAATAATCGTTCATAGGTTTTGAAGATATTGATTTTTCAAAAAAAAATTTTTTTCACAAAAATCCAAAAAATAATTTTTCGAATATTTTTATATACAATATTATTTTAAACTTAGGGAGACTCCTGCTGAAATTTTTTGGTTAAGATCGGTAGAGCCGTTAATGAGAAAGTCGAAAATCAAAAAAACGGTTCTATGACAGGTACCGTTAATAACATTTTGCCCCAAATTTTTTTTTACCAAAACGTAGTCCATGTCCATAATATCACACCTAATTTTTTTTATCAAAATCGTTAGAGCCGTTTTCGAGATAAATAAGATTTTGCATTACGGGTGTATGGGGGGTACCGTTAGTTTTAGAGCTAAAAAAAAAATTTCAATTTCCCCTCTAGGGAATCACCGAAGACCCATAACTACCGAGTTTGAAGAAAATAGGTCCAGTGGCTTAGGCTCTACATCGAGGTACAGACATATGTACAGACAGACAGACAGACAGACAGACAGACAGACAGACGGAATTGCCGGACCCACTTTATTCGTCTTCGCTATCATCGTAATGTCAACTTTGATCAAAATCTCGAGTTCGATTTTTTTTTCAAATGCAGAACTTGCCCTATAGTACCTACATATATCGCAAGTAAAAAATGTTATCAAAATTCTAGGTGCCGTTTTCGATAAAAATACGAATTTTGAAAACCGTTTTTAACATTTGTATGGTCGGTACCGTTATTTTTAGGTAAAATACTTGTTTCTTCTCTAATCTTCTAGATTGTGTTAAGAAACTTTTATTTGTTAAGTTCAGAAAAACCATGGGGTTTTCGAAATATTGAGTTTAAAAAAAAATTAAATTTTTTAAAATTTAAAAAAAAAAATGAAAATTTGAATACACAATAATATCTAAAGTTTTTGGGAAAAAAATATTTATCTATTAAATTTTGAAAACAAAAAAAAAAAAGTCACACGGTATCGTTAATTTTGGTCTTGAAAAAAAGAAAAAAACGTGTGTCGGGTGGGGGGTTACATTTAAAAACGATATCTACCAAGTTAAACGAAAATCGGCAGAGCCGTTTAGGTTATAGTCGAACACACAGACAGACAGACATAATTTCGAGACCCACTGTTTTCGTCTTCGCTATCATCGTAATATCAACTTTGATCAATATCTCGAGTTCGATTTTTTTTACGAATGCATAACTTGCCATATAGCACCAACATATAAGTCGCAAGTACAAAATTATGAGAGCTATTGGGCTTTTGCAATAAACTAGGATTTAACTAGCTATGTCAAAATTATTATTATATTTTCTTTTTCATTTATTTATTTCATTTAACGAGAATTTAACGAGAAATAATGTCGAATAATGTCAAAATGTGGTTAAATGGACTTTTTAAATTTGACGCCTTCTGATTTCTTGTTATGGAGCTACTTGAACCAAAAGGTGTTCATCAACAAACCAACCACAACCTCGATGTCCAGGGACAACAAAACGAAATTGCTGAAATTACCACAAAAGCCTGCGAAATTGTTATACAAAGTGTGCTTGAAAGAGCTCGACTTTTCGCCACGGCCCACTTGACCGACATCATATTTCATACATCATGTTAAAGATCATACTACCAATCAATAAAATATAAATTATAAAACTGTATTGTACTGAAAAGTTATTGCAAAAAAAAACATCGACTTGGAACATAGATCGCACCCTGTATGGACTTCCGTTCATTTCACAATTTTTATTTGTTCTTTCACTATGGATCGGTAATGGATATAAAGCCAAATTATACCATTTATGTTTACTCTAAAAATTTATATTAATTGTTCAATCATAAAAGTCTCGAAAAAGATAAAGATGCACTTTCTTATAAGCGTGCCTATAGGCTACAGCACAGTGTTGGGACTTCTACCACTTAAGTGGTATTTCTACCACTTTTTACTGTTCATGAAAACCTACCACCTAAAAATCTAATTCTACCACTTTTTGCACTTTTAACTTTACCACTATATATACTATACCATACGACCGCAACCACACCTAAAATTTTATTAGGACAATATGCCTTGGAATACATTGAAAAAGTCTTAAGAATCAAAAAATATAGTATACTAATTGAAGAAAGCACTAATATTTCATCAAAAATTTATTTTGTTGTCCTTGTGAGGTATTTTGATTCAGTTGAAGGAGCAGTAAAAGATAAGTTTTTTGGGTTATTTGAGCTAGAGGACTCAGCAGCTGAATAAATCTACAATAAAATTGTAGAAACTTTGAATCTTTTGAATATTTCAATTCAAAACATGATTGGATTTGCTTCAAACAATGCTGCTGTTATGATGGGTTCTTTAAGTGGTGCCTCACGCTCGAAAAATATTAATCCTAATATTTTAACGATTGCAGATACATGTTATAATTTAAGTTTTTTCTCCGCTTATGCTGCTAAATGTATACCTGGGCAAATTGAAAAATAATTAGGGTATATATTTGTATTTTTGCCACAGCTCGAAAAAAAAAACAAAAAGATTTCATTACTTTCCAAAAAGCAGTTGGGGTTAATGACCATCAAATTTTAAAATTTTGCCAAACTCGTTGGCTGGAAATGGTCTTAAATAAAATCATAGAGCAGTGGAATCCCTTGTTTGATTTTTACTTATAGGTACTATAGGGCAAGTTCTGCATTTTTCTATACTGCACTCATTTGAAGAACCTACTTCGAAGGCTTCAAAAATTTTGATTTTTTAAAAAATAAAGACAATTTAGTTTTTTTTTAATTTTTTGTCAATAAATCTGAAAATTATAAATGAGTTAAACACAATATTTCAATCTGAGAACACAAAAATACACTTTTTGATCGAAAGTATGAATACGTTAAAACTAAATATAATCAACAATTTTGTAAAGTCAAAAAATATTATTATAAACACAAATGTAAGAAGCCCTGAAAACTATTTACTATATTCTCAAATGTATTTTGGCCTTTACTTTGAAAGGTACTCATTAGAACGTGACATCTATTAACAAAAATTAATGGAATTAAGAAAAGTGATGTGTTTTCAAATTGAAGAAAGAACTTTTCAAACGATAAATTAAAATTAGTTTTAGGTCTTACGAGACATTTTTAACCAAACATAACGAACCTAGAATGGATTAATAATAAGTGGAGAAAACTAATAGGAGAAAATCACTTATTCCAAATTTTTAAAACTGATGTTATGGACAAGTTATTGTTTAAAAACATTTCTTCATATTTGTTGGAGCTTTGTTGCTTACCGCACAGCAGTGCTGCTGCGGAACGTAATTTTTCATGTTTGAAAAATAATAAAAATGAAAAGAGAGATAAATTGGAAACAACTAACAACTGTTCACAACATTTTAGCTACAAGGGAAATTCTATTCAATGATCAAAATTTTGATCCTCTAGAAGAATTAGTAAAATATGCTTCAAGATTTAGATTTTCCGACGGTTTATACTCGTATGTTATAGATTCAAGTTTTTTTTTTGTATGGTGTTGTGAATGTATTGTATATGACTTGCTTCCAGATATAATGCGAACTTTGAAACATAAAGAACTGAAATGTTATTTATTAACTTCCCATAGGGGGTTATTGTAATCGGTCCGATTTGTCAAATTGGAATTTTTGACATTTCTCGACGTTTCAAGGTCCCTAGAGGCTATATCAATCATTTTTAGAGAGATGTCTGTGTGTGTGTGTACGTACGTTCGTACGTCCGTACGTTCTGGTACCATTTTTCGTCGTCGATATCTCAAGAACGAGTAAAGATATCAACTTCAAATAAATTTTGTTGAATAGATAATAACTTCGAAAGAGGCTGAAAGGGCGTTTATTGAAATTCAGTGAGTAGTTTTTTCACTATAACGGTTTAAAAAAAAGTAAAAATTTTGGTTAGTTTCAAATATCTCACGAAAAAATAATGCTATTGATTTCAAATAAAATTTAATGTACTCATTATAAGGTCATACAGATTTGGTATGAATTTGGAAAAAAATGAACATACCGTTATTTTTTTAAATAAAAAAACTGAAAAAAAAATTCATAACCCAGATATTCTAAGAACGGAAAACAATTTTAAACTCAAAATAATTTTATTTTACGAAAAATAATGTGTTTGACAACTGGTGAAAATTTCAAAAAAAGTCAGTTTACAGTTTTTTTACAAAAAATAAAAAAACTATATAAAACTATTGAAAATTGGTAAAAATTGTTTTTCGACTCAAATTTCTCGAGAACTAGTAGTAATATTGACTTCTAATTTAGTTTATTTTATACATAGTATAATTTTGTACAATTGGTAAAATGTTGACAAATATTGAATTAATAGTTTTTTTTTTAAATAAAAAAACTATTAAAAATTCTAGTGAAAACTAGTTAAAATTGTATTTCAAGTCGAATTTCTTGGGAATGAACACCGATAGTGCCTTCTAAAGTATGTTGTTTTATACATCGATACCTCCCCGTAAGAATGTATAATAAGCGACATTTCTAAAATTGTTCAGGAAACGAAAAAAACGAAGAAAGTTCTAGTTGAATCATAGTGTGCTAAGAGACAATTTTGGTTATTTGAAATAAAAATATATAAATATATAAATATATATAAGTATAAAGTTTTTAAGACCACAAATGCGAAGTTATCAGTGTGGGTCGCACCCAGCCTCTTTTTTTATTTTTGTAATTGATTTATTTTTAATAAAGTTATTGAATACACGATTTGTTACATAAAAATGGCTTTTAATTTCTACCACTTTTCTACCACTTTTTTGACAACCTTTCTACCACTCTTTTGCTACTACGCAGTCCCAACACTGCTACAGCATCTTTCTGTAGTACCTACCCGGAATATTCATAAAACACAAACATCACTTTATTGACGATTATAGAAGATTTGTTAATGGTAGGCACACATCAACTTTTGCCAAAATCACTTTGTAGGAAATGCGAAAATATTTATTTTATTTTTTCAAATTCAAGTGTAGAGCTATTTGCATGCTTGAAAAAGTAAACAATTTAGCATTGTGCTGCAAATACATTTATGTATATAAGTATCTATCAATAATCCGCCTTTAAATTGTAACCTGTTGAACTATAAATTGTAGATATTGATAAAAAGCACGTGTTTTTCTTTCTTATCAGTTGAAAAAATATACAACACGCACGCTCAAAACTTGCCTCTCAAACAAAACACAACCTTCGAACCTAACTCTCTCGGTTGCAATGAAACTTTTTCTAATCGAAAACAAATTGGATAAAGCTCCACCTTAAAGCTTCCCTGTTATAACTTCGGTAAACCTTTTTGGCGCCACGGTAACGGTATAAGATGGGTGTAATGGGCAGGGGCACTAGCAGCCAGCTGCCAGCACCATGCTATATCGTGGGGCTTTCTTCAATTTATTGGACCAGACCAGGTTGTGTCCAGTCTAAAGCCGCCGCGCCTCGTAGGAGTCTTCTTCGACACTCGACGGGAAAAAGGAAATTCATCTTAAAGATAATTTCAGTCCGCGTTAGTCACTCTCGAAAAGATGAAGTGTATAATTGCGCGAATTCATGTCATTAATTCATCGTGATTTACCTGATTGAATAAATTAAAAATCTTATTTCATTTTTCGTCGTCGTTGATGAAATAAATTGTTAAATTTTTCATAACGAAAAAAAATAAAAAAAATAAATTGCATTATTTTCCCGGAAATAATTCAGCAGTGTTGAAAATATCTCAGATATATGTAGGTATGAGGGTTCAGTGATTCCATTAATTTACAGCATTTTTTGAATGAGGAAAAAAAGTTATAAAAATAAATCTAAAGTGTAAACGAGTTCAGTGAGAATAAATTAAAAAAGAATCAATTTAAACAAATAAGTTTAAACAAAAGTGTTTAAGTGAATAGATTAAATTCATGTAAGCTTTTTGATTTGATGTAAATGTATAACTTGAAGCAGATTCCAAGGATAAATTGAGAAGGATACAAAATTGAATTATTTCTTCGATTTTCAAGGTAAAAGCATCTTCTCTTGTTTGGATGATTTCAAATATATTTTATGTCTTGAAGAACGATTTTGATTACCTGTCTATTCTATATTGTTCTTGAGTAAATTTGAAACTTGTAGATATCTAAGTGATTGAATGGATGCATAGGCAGATAAAATTGGGAGCAATATCAAAGGCATATACCTACCATTATTTATGATTCTCAAAAAGGTTTGTCATCTCGTGAGTTTGGCTTGAGTTGTTTTACCTTTTTTATTGCAATTTTCTTCTCATTCAAAATTAAGTGGAAAAATTTTATTAAATAATATTTCCATTGTGATATTCTGAAGTGCTTTTTGGGCACAAGTGGATTAGAGGAATTGGAAAAGGGTTTAAATCACCTTCCTTTCGCTCGTAGCTTTAAATTTATGAACGTTTAAATGTTTTCCAGGAATCGAATAGAAATTTCGTATTTTATTTTCAAAAATTTTGTAAGCACATTTAAAATTTGTTTAGCATTTAGAAAAAATATATGTGTAAAATTAGTATATCTTACAATTGAAAATAAATTTTGTTGGCCTTTAGTACACAAAAGTTGAGCCTGAATAGTCAATAGATGGGTCCATGAGAGATCGCCGGGACGAAATGCCAATTTTAGTAGAATAAAGCATTGGCAAAATGATTAGAGCGTTGGACTCTTTCATCCAGAGGGTCTTGTGTTGGATTCTCAGCCGCTGCAAAAAAGTTTTTCAGGGGTGTACTAACTCTTGCAAGGAATTGACAAATCCTCCAAGAGAATCTCTTGTCATGAGAATTTAATTTAATTTAATTTAATTAAGCTTAATACAAGCGACTATTCTATATCGCAATAAAATGTCTTAAGTCTAACATTAAGTAATTAAGTTTAAAAATTAATAAATTAATAAATAATAAAATAATTCGGACAAATATCAGGAGGGTAGCATAGGAGAGCATGTCTAAGTAGGTGCAGGGAAATAAGTCCCCAGGAACTAAGTCCACTGAAGGACTAAGTTCTCACTTGAGGTGGGAAATAGGTCCCCAGGAACTAAGTCCACAGAGGGACTTAGTTCTCACTTAATGGGAACGAAATCCACTTTACTAAAGTGGTCTTTGTTCCCATGCAAAGTGGGAAATTCGTTACAAAAAACTGTGGGTTTTAGTTCCCTTTGAATGTGAAATAAATTCACATGTTAAGCCATGGGAACGACACGTATAAACAGTGAGGTATGTAAGGGGGGCATGCTGCCCCCCTGCAACCCCCTGCTTGGGCACACTATAGGATTTGGGATAAGTGCGAGGTTGGGTGTATACAAAGTTTCCTTAGCAGTTAAAGAATCTGGAAAATAACCAACATAAAATCAATAAGTTTTTGTTGTTGGAAATTCATTCCCACTTTATACTTTCGAGTGTGTACTAATTTCCCATAAGAAAGTGGACTTAGTTCTCACTTAATGGGAACAAAGACCACTTTAGTAAAGTGGATTTCGTTCCCATTAAGTGAGAACTGAGTCCATCAGTGGACTTAGTTCCTGGGGACTTATTTCCCTGCAATCCCCAGGAACTAAGTCCACTAAGGGACTTAGTTCTCACTTAATGGGAACGAAATCCATTTTACTAAAGTGGTCTTGGTTCCCATTCCCTTATTGTTTATACGTGGCGTTCCCATGGCTTAACATGGGAATTTATTTCACATTTAAAGGGAACTAAAACCCACAGTTTTCTTAACGAATTTCCCACCTTGCATGGGAACAAAGACCACTTTAGTAAAGTGGATTTCGTTCCCATAAAGTGAGAACAAAGTCCCGCAGTGGACTTAGTTCCTGGGGACTTATTTCCCACCTCAAGTGAGAACTTAGTCCCTCAGTGGACTTAGTTCCTGGGGACTTATTTCCCACCTCAAGCGAGAACTTAGTCCCTCAGTGGACTTAGTTCCTGGGGACTTATTTCCCACCTCAAGCGAGAACTTAGTCCCTCAGTGGACTTAGTTCCTGGGGACTTATTTCCCTGCACCGATCGAGAACGATGTGGGTTAGTATTAGAACTGATCTGTTGTAGTAAACAGGGGCAGTCAATGTTACATGTTAATAACTGATGAAAGAAGAGAATATCAGAACTGTAACGGCTTGCATATAAAAATTGGAAGCTTAGAAGCTTTAGACTTTCTTTATATGGAGTAAGGTTAAAAGGATCTTCCCAGCTAAGCCCAAGCAAGGCAAAACGTGAAAATCTTCGTTGGACGGCTTCAATATGATTAATGTGATCTTGATAATATGGCGTCCAGACCTGAGATGCATATTCTAAAAGTATTCTGACAAAAGTCATGTAAAGGGATTTTGTGACTAGGGATCTGAGAATTCTTTTGACCAGCATTTAATAAATCCAAGAAAAGAGTTACCTTTGTTTGTAATGTTATCAATAGTATCCCTTGGCATAATGGGTAGTGAGTTGGACTGTCATACGGAAGGTCTCGAGTAGTTGGACAAAAAGTTTGATTTACTTATCTTTTTTTCCTCGATTTGTGACCTATTAAGTTCTTGTTTTTACTTGCGACTTATACATACATATGTAGGGCTAGGATTTCCATGCAAATGCATATTTTTTTTGAGAAACTTTAGAAACACAGGAATAAAATACAAACACGAATCAATCAATTTGCTTTAAAATGGCATTTAATCGTTAGTGCATATTTTTGCATATTTTACTATAAATGCATATTTTTGCATATTTTACTATAAATGCAATAAATATATTACTTTTAATTGCATATTTTCAATAATAAATGCATATTTGTGCATATTTTCGAAAAAAAAAAAAACAAAATGATCCTAAAGTAAAAAATGCACATACATGGTGGTAATGGCCGCTCGAGGAATTAAAAATTTTATATCCAAAAATGATCATGATATAGATAGAGTGGACAGAACAGATAAGAAGTAATTTTTAATTGTAGATTTATTAATCTTAAACGGAAACAAAAATATTTTTAAAAGCAACATCTCGCGTTGAGCATTTCAAAGCAAAGTATCCCTCGACCCCTCTTCCTCCCCAGCCAATTGTTACCAGGTGGGAAACTTGGTTGGAAGTTGTTGCTTACTACGCCAAAAACTATGAACATTTTGAAGATGTTGTGAATTATCTTGATAACTCGGATGCTGTTGCAATTAAAAATATAAAAGTAGCATTGAATCAGCCTTTGGTAAGGAGTCAAATCATATTCATCAGTTCCAACTACAGTTTCCTGCGCGATACAATTGTATAGATTGAAGAAAAAAATACGTTAAAAAAAAACATCTATTTAATTGAAATTGTTTTTTCAAAAATAAGTGCAGTTGGAAGACCTTTTGGTGCAGCAATTCAAAAAAAAAAAAAAACTGGATGAGTTTCTAGAAAAAAATTAAGGTTTCGCAAAAATAAATAAATAATGCAATAATGGATGTAATTCAAATTCAGTGCCATTTTTAATATATTTTTTTTTTTTCTATTTTAATTGAAATGAAGAATTTTATTTTCAGTTTTTATTGATAAAATTTTGTGTTCCTCGATAATAAAGACTGAATTTGTTATATAAACCTAAATACTATGTTTTTCCCATACAGATGGTTCGCAAGGTATATGGTTTTAAATGCATATTTTAGGTGCATATTCTACATTTTTAAGAGCATATTTTAAGCGCATATTTTGCATTTTTAAGTGCATGAAAATCCTAGCCCTATAACATATGTAAGTACTATAAAGCAAGTTATGCATTCGGAAAAAAATCGAACTCGAGATTTTGATCAAAGTTGACATTACGATGATAGCGAAGACTAAAAAAGTGGGTCTCACAATTCTGTCTGTCTGCCTGTCGATTCGACTACAGCCTAAACGGCTCGGCCGATTTTCTTTAAACTTGATAGTTGGTATTTTTAATTTTTTCCCCCCATATGTTTTTTTCTTATTTTCTTAAGACCGAAAATAACGGTACCTGCCATACGATTTTTTGTCGAAATTTTATAAATATTTTTTTTCTCAGAAATTGTCCCACAGATTAAAAAAAAATCAAAAATTTCATTTAGTTAAAGCTAGGAAAAGGTTGAAAAAAAAATTTCAAAAAATTGTTATTTTTGGTATCCCCCAAAGAACCATTTTTTTTGGTTTTTGATTTCCTCAAAAACGGTGCAACCGATTTTGATAATTTTTTATTATGATTTTTTTTGGATTTTTAAAAAAAAATTTAATTTTTTTTTTTTCAAAACTCAATATTTCAAAAACTCTATGCTCGATTTTTTTAAAACTTGAAAAATAAAAGTTTCTTAATATAAATTACAAGACGTAAGAAAAAAATTTATTTTACCTAAAAATAACGGTACCCTCATTACAAATGTTAAAAAAAATCGAATTTTTGAAAATCGTATTTTTTTCGAAAACGATTTCGAGAATTTTGCTTAGATTTTTTTACTTTAGATTAATTTTTACGATCTATAATTTTACATAAGAAAAATTAAAATCAAGATATTACTGACTGTACCCGCCATAGAACCATCAAATTTAGAATTTCTTACTATCGACATAAAGAAGTTTCATGAAATTTTTTATAGAGAAGCTTCTAAAAGGTTTAAAAAACGTTGCATCTCAAAACTTAAAAAAAATATTTTTTGAATTTTTGAAAAAAAAAATTATGTTTTCTTGGAAAATTCGATATCTAATAGTTAGTACAGACTTATAATTTTTGTTCTTGCATAAGGTAAATTTGCTTGAATCACATCATGGCATCCTGTTTTTAGCTTCAACTACTACTGTTTTTAGTCTATTATTAAAAACTTAATTTTATGCTTATAACATTTATTTTTGAAATTCTTAGTCGCTTACATAAGAGGTAGTTCATGCGACGCAGTCGTCAATTTTATTTCCTATAGTATTCTGATCTCATCTTTCCTCGATTATTTTTCTTTTTCTATTCTCTTATTTTTCTCTGATTTTTTCTCAATTCGACAAAATCGTTAAGCAGAATTTAAAAAAAAAGATCAAAAAATTTAAATTTTTTATATGCTACCTGTCATAAAATATTTTTTTTATTTTGATTTTCCCAAATAATCGAAAATACGGCACGGTCTATAATTTTATGAAAAACACTTCAAAACTAAAATTTTTCTTACATAAGACCATTTTTGGTTCTAAAAATTTTAAAAATCATTAAAAAATTATCTTAGAATTTAAAAAAAAAAATTTTTTGATTCGATATTTAGAAAACGGGTCTTTCGTTATTTTTTGAAATTTAATTTTTATTTGGGCAAAGAAAAAACCTTAAAGTTGGCGTACCAAAATTTTGTCTTAATAAGTTTATATAAGAACTATTTTTAATGATTTAAAATTGTTATTCTTGCATTAATTCTTATTTTTTCTTGCTTTCTGTTCTTAGCTCTCACAACTAAAACAGTTTTATAATTTTAAAATCGATTTTTGTGGTTCTGAAAGTTTTGCACTAATAAAATCTATTTTTAAAATTTAAGTCGTGATTCAGTTGTTCCTTTTTTTCAGCTTTCAAATTTACTTTATCTATATAATAAATTAGTAAAACCTTTGTAGAAATTCCTAAAAATCCTAAAACAAAACAAAAATCCAGTTTTTTTTTTAATAAAAAAATTGAACCCAATTTAAAATTGGGGTATTAAATATTTATCCTAAAATATTAAAAATCGCTTCAACGATTTCAATGATTTCAATACATTATTTCATATTTCTTTAAGAAAAATTTCCTTAATAACATTCGTATTTTTTTTTAGATTTTTATTTTTAAATTCTAGATCTCTTAAACTTAAACCAAGTCGTACAATTTATTAAATTTTAAAAAGATGACAAAAATCGAATTTTTAAATAGAGATATCCATTCAAAAGAGTAGGCACAATTCACCAAACAAACTTGTCTTCTCCTTTAATATTCAGAAAAAAGAAATATACACATACATATATGTATGTAAAAAAGACTTTAACAGATACGAAATAACAAATACATTTCAGCCTCCTATCTCCAAAGATTAATAGATTTACATATAAAACGAGCGAACCATCTAAGGCATTTAATAAAATATCCTATTCCCACCATGAAAACATTTCTTAAAGAAAATTTGCGTTTACTGAAAATTTAACAATTTAATATAAAAAAAACCGATATGCACCATCCACCATGTCAGCATTAAAGTATTATACATTCAAACAATAAACGCCTTTATAACCTTTCAAACGAACGCGTAAAGGCGATGATGTTACGAGTATGTTTATCCGTATTATCAAAAGTTCCTCTGTGTGCGAAGTACTCGTACTCGCATGTGAAGAACATAATAAATTTAATTTTATAACCGTGAAAGCGATCCCAAATCTCGTGTACAATCTTAATGTAATATGCATTGCCTGCGTAGGTTACATACCAGAAATTGGTCTTATAATGTTATTTCAAAAGTCGTAATGTAGAAGGAGGTAACAGGAATTTATTAAAAAGCCATGTTTGGCTGTTAACTAGGTGATAATAAGTCCGTTTTGCTATGCTAAATACATACATAATATAATAAGGGATATTTAAGTTGATTGAGGGTAGCATTTCAAGGTCAAGCTTTGTCTGCGAGATTTTTATGAAACCTTTTTAGAAAATATAAATAAGATAAAAATGTATTAACTTTATATATGCATACGAGTTTTTTACAACAAGTACTCAGAAAGGAATTATTCAGAGAGTTGAAAGCACAAGCCTATTAAAATCTCAATTGTGATACATAGGGAATGTCTATGAGAAGTTAAGCATTCATAGAACCTCGAGATTCGGATCAGATGTATACCAAAAAGTTAGGAAATAACGCTCACACCAGTTTTGAAATTATAACCAACAAGTTATTGCCCCCGGAGTCTGAATAGAAGTTGTGTATAAATGCAATAATACAATGACAGATTTCAGCTAAACAACATGGCCGTCACAGCCCGCCAAAATCTACCCTCGCCATTTGTTTCAACCTGTTGATGGATTTACTTAAAATTTGATACATTCTTCTGAAGAGGTGTTCTTCATCGCTGGCAAAACCGTAAGCTTTGCCATCGCTCCTACTGTTCTGGAATCTTCCCTAGAAGATGGAAAACAGCATTTGTCCAGCATGTTCCTAAGAAAGGCGACCCTTCATCTAACTCCTCCAATTGCAGTTACGTCCCTTCTTTCCAAGGTCATGGAATCGATGATAAATTATCAGCTCAACAAAGGTCTCGAAGATCGAAAGTTTCTTAATGATCGAAAATACGGCTTTAGCAGCAATCGTTTCACTGGTGATCTGATGGCATATCTCACCGAAGAGTGGAACATATCTTTACATTGTTTTGGAGAAAGTAAGATTTTTGCGCTTGATATTTTTAAGGCATTTGATAGAGTTTGGCACCAGGGTACTATAGGGCAAGTTCTGCATTTGGAAAAAAAATCGAACTCGAGATTTTGATCGAAGTTGACATTACGATGATAGCGAAGACAAGAAAAGTGGGTCCGGCAATTCCGTCTGTCTGTCTGTATGCCTGTACCTCGATCTACAGCCAAAACCACTGGAGTTATTTTCTTCAAACTCGGTACTTAAGGGTCTTTGGTGATTCACTAGAGGGAAAATTTTAGCTCCAGAACTAAAGATCCCCCAATAGCACCCGTTATGCATAATCTTATTTATCTCGAAAACGGCCTTAACGATTTTGATAAACAAAATTAGGTGTGCGAATATGAACATGGACTATATTTTGGTTAAACAACAATTAAAAAAAAATTGGACTAACGGTACCTGTCATAGAACCTTTTTCTTTGATTTTAGACTTACTTTCTAATTCATGGCTCTTACGATCTTACCCAAATTTTTTATTTATTTTATATAAAAATATTCGAAATTTTTTTTTGGGTTTTTTGAAAACAAAAAATTTTTTTTTGAAAAATTAATATCTTCAAAACGTGTGAACGATTTTTTTTGAAATTATTTCTTAAAATCTATGTTACTAAATACTTAAAATTGGCATTCAACATTTTTTTCTTGAAACATTTTAAAGAAATTTCTTTTATAAAAAATGTATTTAATAATAAACCGATTTTTAAACTTTGTTGGCATAAATTCATACTTTTCTTGCAATGAGACGGCAATTTTTATGCATTTGAACATTTTTATCTCATCAAAAGATACTTTTACATAAGAGCGAGTTCATGCGATCCAGTCGTGAATTTTATTGGATTAGAAATTACCTCCTAGATCGTTCAATACATATTGTATTGAATGGATTCAAGTCTTATCTTCACAAAAATAAATGTTGGTGTTCCCCAGGGCTCCGTTTTGTCTCCGACTCTTCTTCTTCTTCTTCCTTTGTTTCGGCGCTGTTATGATCTCGATGTCGAGGGGATCATAACTCTCCCACGTATCTGCTTCACACTAGTGATCCGCCTGTGGGGTTCGCCGGGTTGACCTCAGAAATCGGCGGCAAGCCTCCCGGTTTTGTATTGTTCCATTTCTGAGGCCAACTGAATGCTGGTGTTTTTGCATTTGTTTGTACCAGGAGTGTTTAGGCCTACCTTTCTTTTTATTCCGAATTGGAACGTTGTATGATATTGCCTTTTTGACGGGGTTCTCAGGATCTCTCCTTTGAACATGGCAATACCAACTGAGTCGGTCGTGTTCAATTTTTTGGGAAATGGTATTCTTAACATGAAGGCTTCCTCGGATCTTCGTACTTCTAATTCGATCAAGCTTTGTAACTCCTGCTGTCATACGAAGCATCTTCATCTCAGCTGCCGTTAGCTTACTCTCATACTTTTTGTACATTGTCCAACATTGTGAACCGTATGTGAGTGCTGGACGCACAACTGAAGTGTAGAGCTTTCCTTTCAGCTTAGGGGGCATTTTTCGGTCACAGAAGATAGCAGAATTTTCCCGCCACTTCATCCACCCTACGCTTACGCGATGATTGATATCGTCATCACAAGTAGCTTCGCTATTTATCATAGACCCCAGATATTTAAACTTTTCACACTTGGGAAGCACTACTCCATTCAAATAAATGTCTGGAATAGGCCTGTGTGGATCAGAAAATGGGCAGCATAGGTATTCTGTCTTTTTCGCGCTTATGCGGTACCCACTTCCTTCTAGAACATCCACCCATACGTCAAGTGCTCGTTGTAGGGATATCGGGTCTTCACTTATGATGGCTCCATCGTCAGCAAAGAATAACTGATGCACTTTTGGATCCGTCACTTTGCCTTCAAGCAGGTAATCAAGAACTGTAATAAAGAGCAGGGGACTCAAGACACTTCCCTGGTGTACACCTACTGTGATTTCGAATTCTTCGGTGACTCCAGCTGCGCATCTTACTTTAGTAACTGCTCCATCATACATGTCCATAATTATCCGCACATAGGTTTCTGGAACTCCTCGTTGCCTGAGGGCCACCCATATTAGATCTCGTGGTTGCCGATCGAATGCTTTTTCAAAATCAACCAATACGACATGCAAATCCTCCAAAGAATCCCGATGTTTTTCCATAATTATTCTTATACTCTGGATTGCATCCGTGGTTGACTTACCCCCGACAAACCCGCACTGGTCATCAGATAGCCTAATTATTTTTCGCAGTCGGCTACCCAAGACTCGCTCAACGATCTTCATGGTGTGTGACATCAGCTTAATCGAACGGTAATTATCACAGCTTCGAGTATCACCCTTTCCTTTATAAATTGGAAGAAGGTAACTTTCCCTCCATTGATTAGGCATGCGATCACCTCGTATAAGTTTGGAGACAAGAATCATGAGCCATCTAAACCCGATGTCTCCCATCTTTTTCCAAAACTCTGAGGGTATTTCGTCTGGGCCAACAGCTTTTCCCTTTTTGGAGTATTTTACCGCCTCACTAACTTCTTCGACTGTGACGTCGGATACTTCGCTTAAGTTAGGTGAAGCTATTGGAAAGTACAGCCTTGGAAATTGTTCGTTTAGAAGTCCGTCACAATACTGTCGCCACCTGTGAAGAATTTCGTTGTCTTCCACAAGAAGTTGGCCTTGAGCATTGTTAATGAACTTTGGCGAACAAATCTCCTGGGCATTTCTTCTTCTTTGAGCGGCTATTTTGAAGATAGTTGCGCCCTTATTCGTGTTTTGCCGTAGCTCTTGAATAGCACCAGCTGTCGGGGTAGAAATTTCATCCAGCTCCCGATACAGGTTTTCTGTATTCTTTGCTTGAATTTGGGCGCACTTCTTCTTCGCTTCTTTCTTGCAGTTTCTATATTCCACTTCGAGGCGTGACTTTTGCTCTGTATCATTAGAGGGGCACTTCGACCAAGCCTTAAAAGCCATTTTCTTTTTACTTATAACTGATTTAGCTTCATCATTCCACCACCATGTTTCTTTGCCTTGTTGGTTGTGTCCTTTTGAAACCCCTAACAGTGTTTTGGCTTTTTCTTTGCAAGTTCTCTGTAGGAGATCCCACATACTTTGTGCTGTACTCTCTTCATTTCGAACTATATCGGTGTTGTTATACAGAACGTTTTGCATATTCGAAATGAAAGCTTCGCCTTTTTCCTTATCCAGATTATACCATTTGATCTTCCCAAAAGTTTTTGTATGTTTGTTGTCGTTCACTGTCTCCATAAAAAATTCTGTCAGTAGGAGACGGTGTTGGTGGGCGATCGCTTCTCCTAGTATCACTTTGCAATCTTTTACCCGGGGTTTCATGAAACTAGATACCAAATGGTAATCAATCTGGGTTTCATTTCCACCACTGCTGTAAGTGACCAGGTGTCGGCTTTGTTTGACGAACATGGTATTTAGTACGATAAGACCGTATGTTTTGCACATGCTCAGGATGTCTTCACCAGGAGGGTTCCTGGTGCCGTATCCGAGGCCTCCATGGCAATCTTCATAGTCTTCGTTTGTCTTGCCGACATGTCCGTTCAAATCTCCGCCCACGAACAAAAACTCTTCCTTTGGGATGTCCTTAAGTAGATTGTGAAAGTCTAGCCAAAATGCATCTTTTTCCACCTGCTCACATCCAATTTGGGGAGCATATGCAGTGACAATATTCCACAACTTTCCTTTAATCACCAATTTAAGGGACATCAAACGGTCGCTGGATTTCGAAATGGTCAATACGCTGCCTAATAGATGTTTTGCAAGGATGATTCCGATTCCGTTTTTACCCTTTTCCGTTCCATAGTAGAACATCTTATAGTTTTTTGTCCTCGTATCCAAGAAACGGGCCCTGTTTCCCGTGTTTCGCCATTTTGTTTCTTGAACACATAAGATGTCCACTCGCCTTCTTTTCATCATCTCTTCCAGCTCGAAGCTTCGACCTGTCATACTGCCAACGTTCCAACTCGCAACTCTCAGATTTTGTATAATCTGCGGCATTACTTTGCTAGCCCCCGGAATCCGTCTAGCTCTGACCCGAGCATTGCTGCTCGGTCCAGGATCAGTACCATGTGTAACAATGGTAGTGCCTGGCGGGGTAGTGTCATTTCGGACGAGTACTTCCATAATGCTTGAATTCACAAAATCCGTTGTAAGTATCGACGTGTGCATGCTCCAGTTTTGTATTTGATCTCTCTTTTACGGCACCGGTGATCTCCAGTCGTGCCAACCCAGGGACTGGCATGCACACTTTTGGGAAAGTTTATAGGTGTTACGTGTCGCTAGGTTCACCTTGCTGTTTGTGGCCTAGATGTATTTACTCCTTTAGTCGCCTTTTACGACAAGCGGGGAGGCGCTGCAGGAATATTCTAACCCGTCCCTGCACAGGGCCGATTATTGAATTTCTCATTATAGGTATAACGGATCTTAATGAAATTTCTTAAAGAAAAACTTCCTTAGAAGTTTAAAAAACATTGCATTTCAAGACTTAAAAAAAAAAAATATTTTTTTGAATTTTTGAAAAAAAAAAATCTATTTTTTTTTGAAAATTCAATATCTCAAAAACGTCTTAGTATTTTTTTTTTTTTGATTTTTTTTTCAATCCGTATAGTAATAAAAACTTTAAGTTGGCGTACCAAAATTTTTTCTTAAAAATGTTTTAAGAAATTTGTATATAAAAGTTTATTTTTTTTAGAAACCACTACTACGACTTATTTTTTTTTCTTGTATAAGCTAATATTTGCTGTTTTTAGCTCCACCTACTAATGGAGTTGTCTTAGTCATTTAAAAAATGAATTTTATGCTTATGAACAGTTTTTCTCTAATAAAATTCGTTTTTGAAATTCTCAGTCTTTTACATAAGAGCAAGTTTGTGCGACCCAGTGGTGCATTTTATTTATTCTTAAAGTTGAATAGTATTTTGTATTCAAACTTTCAAAAAAATTGTTTGAACATTTTTAAAAACAATAGAAATTTGTTTTGAAACCTCAATACATATATACTCGTATCAAAACCACATTCTTGATTTTTACTGGAAACTTTACAATTATTAAACACTATCTCCAAAATATATGAAAAAAAATTAATTTTATCTGAAAATAACATATAAAATGGTTTTCGAACATTGCATTATTCTCAAAAACGGCATATTTAATTTTGATAAAAAAATCCTGTTCCGCTTAATTCTTACGCTCTTATAAATATAAATCATTAATTGTGAAATAAGCGATTAAAAAATGAAATATACTCGTATGAAACATTCAGACCGTGTTCAAGAGAAGGGAATGAATCCATGATAGCTCTGTTTCCTATAACCTCTAATGCTCTGTTCCGAATTCTATCCAATAAACCCGAGTAGCGAATGGCAACCAAATCAGAAGAAGTGAAAAATGTTTTTCATCGATATAGAAATCCTAAGCATTTAGCAGCATTTTTGGCGGTCTCGAAAATGTGGTAATTCAAACAAAGATCGTCGTTGACACACATACTAAGAGTTTTTCGGTTTATTCGATGCAATGACAAAATTCAACGACGGAAAGATAGAATCGTATTTTCGAAGCATTAAACTCCGCACAATTTTGCATACGATACCGTTGAAATTTCACTTGCGAAGGTGTTGGTGGTGAATTTGAGAACGAGTATGAGAAGCTGAGGGTAGAGTCGTCGCCAGACAAGAGACCATTTATAAAAATGATTAGTAGAGTCGGAGACAAAACTCCCTGTGCAGGGACGGGTTAGAATATTCCTGCAGCGCCTCCCCGCTTGTCGTAAAAGGCGACTAAAGGAGTAAATACATCTAGGCCACAAACAGCAAGGTGAACCTAGCGACACGTAACACCTATAAACTTTCCCAAAAGTGTGCATGCCAGTCCCTGGGTTGGCACGACTGGAGATCACCGGTGCCGTAAAAGAGAGATCAAATACAAAACTGGAGCATGCACACGTCGATACTTACAACGGATTTTGTGAATTCAAGCATTATGGAAGTACTCGTCCGAAATGACACTACCCCGCCAGGCACTACCATTGTTACACATGGTACTGATCCTGGACCGAGCAGCAATGCTCGGGTCAGAGCTAGACGGATTCCGGGGGCTAGCAAAGTAATGCCGCAGATTATACAAAATCTGAGAGTTGCGAGTTGGAACGTTGGCAGTATGACAGGTCGAAGCTTCGAGCTGGAAGAGATGATGAAAAGAAGGCGAGTGGACATCTTATGTGTTCAAGAAACAAAATGGCGAAACACGGGAAACAGGGCCCGTTTCTTGGATACGAGGACAAAAAACTATAAGATGTTCTACTATGGAACGGAAAAGGGTAAAAACGGAATCGGAATCATCCTTGCAAAACATCTATTAGGCAGCGTATTGACCATTTCGAAATCCAGCGACCGTTTGATGTCCCTTAAATTGGTGATTAAAGGAAAGTTGTGGAATATTGTCACTGCATATGCTCCCCAAATTGGATGTGAGCAGGTGGAAAAAGATGCATTTTGGCTAGACTTTCACAATCTACTTAAGGACATCCCAAAGGAAGAGTTTTTGTTCGTGGGCGGAGATTTGAACGGACATGTCGGCAAGACAAACGAAGACTATGAAGATTGCCATGGAGGCCTCGGATACGGCACCAGGAACCCTCCTGGTGAAGACATCCTGAGCATGTGCAAAACATACGGTCTTATCGTACTAAATACCATGTTCGTCAAACAAAGCCGACACCTGGTCACTTACAGCAGTGGTGGAAATGAAACCCAGATTGATTACCATTTGGTATCTAGTTTCATGAAACCCCGGGTAAAAGATTGCAAAGTGATACTAGGAGAAGCGATCGCCCACCAACACCGTCTCCTACTGACAGAATTTTTTATGGAGACAGTGAACGACAACAAACATACAAAAACTTTTGGGAAGATCAAATGGTATAATCTGGATAAGGAAAAAGGCGAAGCTTTCATTTCGAATATGCAAAACGTTCTGTATAACAACACCGATATAGTTCGAAATGAAGAGAGTACAGCACAAAGTATGTGGGATCTCCTACAGAGAACTTGCAAAGAAAAAGCCAAAACACTGTTAGGGGTTTCAAAAGGACACAACCAACAAGGCAAAGAAACATGGTGGTGGAATGATGAAGCTAAATCAGTTATAAGTAAAAAGAAAATGGCTTTTAAGGCTTGGTCGAAGTGCCCCTCTAATGATACAGAGCAAAAGTCACGCCTCGAAGTGGAATATAGAAACTGCAAGAAAGAAGCGAAGAAGAAGTGCGCCCAAATTCAAGCAAAGAATACAGAAAACCTGTATCGGGAGCTGGATGAAATTTCTACCCCGACAGCTGGTGCTATTCAAGAGCTACGGCAAAACACGAATAAGGGCGCAACTATCTTCAAAATAGCCGCTCAAAGAAGAAGAAATGCCCAGGAGATTTGTTCGCCAAAGTTCATTAACAATGCTCAAGGCCAACTTCTTGTGGAAGACAACGAAATTCTTCACAGGTGGCGACAGTATTGTGACGGACTTCTAAACGAACAATTTCCAAGGCTGTACTTTCCAATAGCTTCACCTAACTTAAGCGAAGTATCCGACGTCACAGTCGAAGAAGTTAGTGAGGCGGTAAAATACTCCAAAAAGGGAAAAGCTGTTGGCCCAGACGAAATACCCTCAGAGTTTTGGAAAAAGATGGGAGACATCGGGTTTAGATGGCTCATGATTCTTGTCTCCAAACTTATACGAGGTGATCGCATGCCTAATCAATGGAGGGAAAGTTACCTTCTTCCAATTTATAAAGGAAAGGGTGATACTCGAAGCTGTGATAATTACCGTTCGATTAAGCTGATGTCACACACCATGAAGATCGTTGAGCGAGTCTTGGGTAGCCGACTGCGAAAAATAATTAGGCTATCTGATGACCAGTGCGGGTTTGTCGGGGGTAAGTCAACCACGGATGCAATCCAGAGTATAAGAATAATTATGGAAAAACATCGGGATTCTTTGGAGGATTTGCATGTCGTATTGGTTGATTTTGAAAAAGCATTCGATCGGCAACCACGAGATCTAATATGGGTGGCCCTCAGGCAACGAGGAGTTCCAGAAACCTATGTGCGGATAATTATGGACATGTATGATGGAGCAGTTACTAAAGTAAGATGCGCAGCTGGAGTCACCGAAGAATTCGAAATCACAGTAGGTGTACACCAGGGAAGTGTCTTGAGTCCCCTGCTCTTTATTACAGTTCTTGATTACCTGCTTGAAGGCAAAGTGACGGATCCAAAAGTGCATCAGTTATTCTTTGCTGACGATGGAGCCATCATAAGTGAAGACCCGATATCCCTACAACGAGCACTTGACGTATGGGTGGATGTTCTAGAAGGAAGTGGGTACCGCATAAGCGCGAAAAAGACAGAATACCTATGCTGCCCATTTTCTGATCCACACAGGCCTATTCCAGACATTTATTTGAATGGAGTAGTGCTTCCCAAGTGTGAAAAGTTTAAATATCTGGGGTCTATGATAAATAGCGAAGCTACTTGTGATGACGATATCAATCATCGCGTAAGCGTAGGGTGGATGAAGTGGCGGGAAAATTCTGCTATCTTCTGTGACCGAAAAATGCCCCCTAAGCTGAAAGGAAAGCTCTACACTTCAGTTGTGCGTCCAGCACTCACATACGGTTCACAATGTTGGACAATGTACAAAAAGTATGAGAGTAAGCTAACGGCAGCTGAGATGAAGATGCTTCGTATGACAGCAGGAGTTACAAAGCTTGATCGAATTAGAAGTACGAAGATCCGAGGAAGCCTTCATGTTAAGAATACCATTTCCCAAAAAATTGAACACGACCGACTCAGTTGGTATTGCCATGTTCAAAGGAGAGATCCTGAGAACCCCGTCAAAAAGGCAATATCATACAACGTTCCAATTCGGAATAAAAAGAAAGGTAGGCCTAAACACTCCTGGTACAAACAAATGCAAAAACACCAGCATTCAGTTGGCCTCAGAAATGGAACAATACAAAACCGGGAGGCTTGCCGCCGATTTCTGAGGTCAACCCGGCGAACCCCACAGGCGGATCACTAGTGTGAAGCAGATACGTAGGAGAGTTATGATCCCCTCGACATCGAGATCATAACAGCGCCGAAACAAAGGAAGAAGAAGAGAAATTCAATAATCGAAAAAATGGTACAGTCAGTAATATATTAATTTTAAATTTTTTTTATTAAATTAGAGAAACGAAAGAAAAAACAATTTATCAAAATTCTCGGAACCGTTTTTGAAAAAAATACGATTTTCAAAAACCATTTTTTAACATTTGTATGGAGGGTACCGTTATTTTTAGGTAAAACAAATTTTTTTTCTTAAATATTATAAATTATATTAAAAAAAATTTCTTTATCAAGTTTTGAAAAAATCGAGCTTGGGGTTTTCGAAATATTGAATTTTCAAACAAAATTTTTGAAATGTTTATTAAAAATCCAAAAAAAAATTTTTTGAAAATTTGAATACACAATAATATTGAAACTGCTGGGGAGCCTTAACATAAAAAAATGATCAAAATCGGCTCTACCGTTTTAGATAAAATCAAAAACAAAAAAAATGGTTCCAAGGGGGGTACCAAAAATAACCATTTTTTGGAAAATTTTTTTTCAACCATTACCTAGGTTTAACTAAAAGAAATTTTATGAATTTTTTTTTAAAAAATCTTTGGTAGGTACAGTTTTTGAGAAAAAAAAATATTTATAAAATTTCGAAAAAAATTCGTATGGCAGGTACCGTTATTTTTGGTCTTAAAAAATCAAATCAAAAAACATCCGGGGGGAAAAAATTAAAACCCATATCTACCAAGTTTGAAGAAAATCGGCCGAGCTGTTTAGCTGCAATCGAACGGACAGACAGACAGACAGACAGACCAGTTTAACATTGACCTTACATGGGTGCCGGGGCATAGAGACATTCCAGGAAATTGTAAAGCTGACGAACTTGCAAAAAACGGAACAATATTACCTTTGTTGGATAGCAAATCTAACATCGGTATACCCCTAGCTACTTGTAAACTTATGCTAATGCAAGATACCATAAAGAAAGCTAACCACAGGTGGACCAGCACCCCAACTTGCCGGTCTACTAAACTGATTTGGCCATTGTTTGATGCTAAACGCTCAAAACAACTAATTTCTATTGGTAGATTGCATATTAGCTCCATTATAGGTGTCCTTACTGGGCACTGCCTAATAGGAAGACATGCTTTTCGTCTTGGAGTTCCTGTAAATGATTTTTGCAGAAGCTGCATGGATGAAGAAGAAGAGAAGTCAATTCCCCACCTTCTATGCTCTTGTCCTGCCCTAGCGCAAAGACGTAGACTGAACTTGGGAGACTACTACTATAACGATCCTAGTGATCTAAATAATTCCGACATTCACTGTCTCAAACGCTTCATTATTAGCTCAAAATGGTTTAACGAGTAAGGGGGATTTTTGAAATCCTTGTGGTATCACAACGGACCAAATATTGGTCTAAGTGTGCTGACCTTTTCCGGTCAGCAGCCACTTTAACCTAACCTTAACCTAACCTATGGTATTTCAAAATTGATGATTTTTTTTAAATTATTTTTACTCCTTATAATCATACCTTTTAGCTCTGAAGTTTAACTGCAATTGGATTTTTCTGAACTTGTCTTTGGATCTCTCGGATAAGATACAAAAGTTAAAATATTTCTTTTACATTTTTCATTTTTTAATTAATTTTATGAGTAAAATTAAGAAAACAATATTTTTTTATTGAATATTGGTTTTTAAAATATTTTGATGAGAGCAATTAAATCTTAAAGGTCTATCTGATTTCAACTATCATAATAATTATTAAAATACGTATTATGACTTCAATTCGTTTTTTTTTACGAGTATACTTCTCTTTATTTTGCTATGAAATTATTATCTTAAAATAAAATAAAATAACAAAAATAACTCTTTTCGTCCAGTCCTTGACATGAAAAAAATTTAAATTATAAAATTAATCAATTGATCAAGTACAATCTCAATTTCATTCAAACTTATAGGTACCTAATTCAATGTTTGTTATGCAAGATACAAATATTTGCTTAGAATTTTCATTGATACCTAGACCAAGCAATCACTCAATCTTTGGTGTTTTGGGAATTTTTTAGCCGACATGATAAGGGTTCACTTCCAAATCATAAAAGATTCATGCTCATTGGGTAAGATAAGTCTCTTGGGAACATTTTGTCGCTTTGTTTGATTAAATTTTAGAATTGTTTGGTTTTATGTTATAAATATAACTGCTCTGATTGTTGTTGAGAATGTATTAGGTCTATCTTATTCTAGCTTTAATCCACACAACTAAAAGAGATGAGACTTTTAATGACGGGAGACAGAGAAAATTTATCGCTTTTTTGGAAAGAGGCATTACCCCTGAAAAAAACCTTTTGTATTTTTTGGTGCTAGAAGGCGCTAATGTTAACAGATATTTTGCATTACAGTACCTTGGAAGGATCACTCCGTGGGCTTTCTAAGATTTAAATTCCCTCTTTGGGTAATTTGTACCGCTCACGCAACTCAGTTGCTTTGCTTAGGATATGTATAGTCAACAGGCGGTAACCTTATGTATACAGATTTCTTAGAGAACGGTATCTTCAGTGCTAGCTTCGGTGGAACTGTTGTCTAAGAAATCTTTTAGAATAGCCGCAACGGATTTCCGTCAGCGGGACAGAAACCCAAAGATTGAGTTTTTGAATAGGCGAAGCGGGCAAGGTAGTTACTGTTGATCTAAAAAATTGTTGCAATTGGTGACTGTTTGCTGACTTAACATACGGAAAACGCATGGTTAAATAGACTTGTGACCAAATCCAGCTCTTTTAAAACTATTTTCAATTAAGAGCCTAGTTTTAATGTACATGACGGTTACCGTTCGTTTAAGGCTTAACAAAACCATCTCCTTTAAATTCTGGAGGATGTCCTTTTAAGTTCAAAGATATACGAATCAATTATTAAAAACATACATTTGGCACCTGATTTGTTCGTTCTTGAAATGTTTTTCTTCAATTTAATGATTTTTATACACAGGGTGCCGGTGCGTATTATGCTCCGGGTCGAGGCATTAACTTTTAACTGAAACGCAATTTCATAATTTATTTTTTATTGGTTTACTATATCATCTTTAACAAAATGTACAGATTATGATGTCGGTCAAGGCTGTATCCCAAAGGCGAGCTCTTTTAAGCACATTATGCATACAAATTGTGAAGACTTCTGTACTAATTTCAGAAATATCGTTTCTAATATTGTTTTTAAGCATCAAGGTTGTGGTGGGGTTGTTGATGTACATGTTTTTGTTCAAGTACCCACATAAGAAGTCATCGGGAAGCGTCAAATCAGGGGATCGTGGTGCTCAGTCGATATCACCACTTTTTGACAATATTCGGTCTGGACAAGTTTCTGGTAAAATTCGCATCGTAACACGAGCGTCGCCCCGTCTTAATAAAACCGCATGTTCTATAAGCCTTATTGACCTAATTCGAACACAAAAAGCTGCAATCCAAATGCGGCTATTCTGCTTATTCAAAAAGTCAGCCAAGTCGAAATGTGCTTCGTCGCTGATAATGATTTGTTGCCAAAAATGGCGGCCGTCTATAGCAAGTTGTAACTCTGGACAGTTCCCTGCAACTGTTGTATCAATTGAATTTTATATGGGTATTAATGTAAATCTTTTCAAAAATTTGTACTAAACTTGACGGAGAAATTCTGAATTCGTGCGCACCCGGTGTCGATGATATTCCGTAACACTCTAACTCACTTCATCTTTTCTGGCGTACGTTGACTTACTTTTCGCTCAGTCTGAACTTTATCGACCAAACTTCTCGGACTGTCAAAAGCCAAAATGGAAAAAAAAGGAACTGACTCGAACCATTTAACGGCGCCCGTATTTGGATTAGAATTTAAAACGTTTCCAAAATGTTCAATTTAAAAGTTTTTTTTTAATAAGGGCAGGTAAATGTTGAAATGGAACATTTTTATTCCATTTCAACATCTACCTACCCTTAATAAAAAAAAAAACTTTTCTTTTTATTTGAAGGGCCCATGTATGCCATTATGTATGGAATATGACATCGTTCAAATGCCAGTCTGGCCTTCATACGGTATAGATCCGGCCTAATTTGAGCGATGGGCTGTGTTATATTTACCTGAACGTCACCGGCCGTGATTTATGCTTACTCACATAGACCTGCGACTTCAGAAAACCCTACAAGAAAAAGTCTAGCGAAGTCAAATTGCATATCCTTGGTGGCAAATTCACGTCATCTCTGCAAGAGATAACCTTTCCCTCCAATCGTTTATGCAGAATGTCAATAAAATTTTTCAATTTTTGTCCCAA
This sequence comes from Philhelius festivus, assembly GCA_963931855.1. Lineage (NCBI taxonomy): Eukaryota > Metazoa > Arthropoda > Insecta > Diptera > Syrphidae > Philhelius > Philhelius festivus. Next base: position 232,165,168 of record OZ007554.1, read on the forward strand.
AAAATTGATTATCATAGTTCTGCATAGCTTTCGCCGTTGGCGATGACCGCCTCACCTACTTCCTTTTCGAAATATTGCTGATCAATGACACCACCGTCCCAAAATCCAAACCGAACGGTAACTTTTTGTGGATGCATTGTCTCCTGGTGAACCACGTGCGGGTTGGTGTTGTTCCATATTTAAAAAACCCTTTACCCAAAGGTGCAATGAGTCAGGTGCTAATTCAGTGCTCTTTAAGTGATTCTTTAAGTTACACTTACAACCCTGCCTTGGTAGACCTATGGTTGACTTAAATATGTGTCCGAAACGTGTTTGAATAACAAAATTTTTTAATTGCACCGGACCGATCAATATTTAGAGGTATCAGAACAAAACCCTGAAATGGTATAGGTTACTTTCGTGAGCGTTGACGTTCCGTGTTTTGTGAGTCATTAACGCACTGTGTTTTTAAACATTGACATAAATCCTCATCAATTTTTTTTTTAAAAATCTTTCCATATATACAATTTCTAAAAGCAAACAAAAATCAAACAATTTTTAATAATGAATAAAACAGAAGGTCAAAACAATGTTAATCATTTTCCGATGGAGATAAATCTGTGCTTCCGAAGAGTAGCTCAAGACTCCATCCCATCAAGATCAAAACCATTCATCATCTAACAACCTACCAAGCCCAAGACAACTTTCAATATTTCTTTCTCCTATAGCTTCTTGGTGAAATGTTGCTGCAAGACATCATAGGTATATGTACTTACCTACCTTACACTCCTAATCATACAAGTACAAAACTTGCTCTTCATCTTTCCCAACATAAAAATGTTATATAGGTGCTCCAACTAAATCCCAAGGTGTCGCACAAAGTGCCATTAATATCTATCTCTGGGGACGGCAAACAGTCAAAGCAAAGTCGCCGCCAGCGCTGCACAGTGGGTTCCCTTCCGAGCACTTCCATAAATGGCCTGTAAGTCGATAGCTTATTTTTTTTCTGCCCTCGGGGACATCTGTAACAAATGTGTGCCTCATGTGCCTTCTTTCAACTCCAACCAGCTGCTTGATAGTTCACTCATTTGGGTAACATTTTACGTATACCTCCATGAACAGCATAATCTCAGCCATGGATAGGATACCTCCCGATGGCAAAGCTGTAGGTTACTCTTTGGTTGCATATGGACTGGAGTCGACTCACAGATATGTCAAAGCAAACAAGATCATTCCTAAAATAACTCCAGGTCGTTAGTACATACTCTATCCTGTTGCAGCTTTTTGTGGCCTTTTGTCTTCTAATGCAACAAGCCGGTCTCTTCTTGGACCAATAAATAAACTAACGACCAGTACAATAATTTATGAAACAGTTTGAGATAAATCTCTTGGCCATCTGACGTGGTGACTCTTATTCTTTTTTACTTGTTGGCGCACACGATAGGTACACACCAGGAAACTTGAACTCAGTAGGAAAAAAAATCTATCTTCTTCAAGATGCACGCAAGGAATGACACTTCACTGGATGTGAAGAATCTTTTCAATGGATTTGTAGGATTTAAGCCACATGCTCCGAGCGGGTATTGCTTCTGTCTCCGCATTGTAATTGCGATATCTTAAGCTCCAGGCTTAGTTATTCGTATTTCTTCTTTTTTTCGTTTTTCTATCGAGAATGTTGACAGTTTTTCCTGAGTTACAGGGGTGGATTCGCAGAAGTTCTTCCTCCCAAAAAAACTCAAAATTGTATAACACACATATAAGAGTAGCTTCTGACACCGTGTGTTTCTTGAACGCATGCGGGAGAAGACGAAGTTCGCATTCGCTTGGGGGTTGATGTCTCTTTTGGTTGACAATTGCGTTCCACCAGAAAAGTTGATCTTGATATTTCTGCACAAGTTCAGATTGAGCACAGATGATTTTGAAGCCCGACTCGTACCAGTAGACTCGTATACATAGTCGTCTTATGTGGGCGTCGACTCTTTGTGCGTCTAGAATTGGTGATATGCTTCAGCAAACAAGAGATTCTGGACATTTTTAGGTTGAGCTGGTCGGATGTGTGGATGTTGAATAGGAATGTTCCTTATTTGATTTTAACTTAAGGAAGCTATAGATTATTAATTTGTATCTTTTAGTGAGAAAATTGGTTCTAGTAAAATTTGTGAAGAAGTCTAATCTATAAATCATCTGATTTCGCATGCTTCTGGATGTCGAAATCGTGTCGGACTTTCAGTATTGGATGAGGAGTAGTGTATTTAATTTATTTTATCGGAATCCTAACAGTATTCGGAGACGTCTATATTGCTGTGCTCTTTCAGTTTAGTTATATCTCTTTCACTATCACACCGGAACTCTAAATTTAATTCCAATCTGCTACTGCTTAAATACAATAAACCGTTTTTTTTTAAGTGTACTGGCTTTTCCGAGAAAGTAATAAATCCTCCAGGGATATATCTTTTCATGTATGTTTTTCAGATTTCCTAGAAAAGTTTAGGTCCTCTCCATTCCTGCCCACAATAATCATAACGAAATAGTTGAGAATTGTAAGACCGTAGAGCCTGGTTCGCTACCAGTTTTTGAGTATTGTAAGCACTTTTGCAATTATTAAGTTCCTAGCAGCTGTTGATGCAGTTGTTGAACATATTTATCACTGGATCAATCTTCTAAGGAAAAAGTTGAATATGTATAGTCTGGTCTCGCTGACTTCTTTGATGGCTTCTGTGCAAGATCTTCTTCCGAAGGTCACTGGCGGGATTATTTTCTCTTGCAATACCTCAGCACATTGTATTGAAGTATGGACTTGGTTAAGAAACTCACGGTCTGAGAGTGGATTTGGTTTAAATGTGTCGCGAATTGTTCAGCCTTATCTTCACTAGATGTAACCTCGCTTTTCATGATGGTGATGACTTTTGATATTAAAGGTTTTCTGCCCATCATGTTTTTTATAATTTTTAAAATCTTTGGTCCCGGCTTAAAGGCTATAAATCTCTTCTGGAGCTAGATGCCATTGTGGTGTTTAATCCTAAACATAATATAAACATTTTATTACATTCAAAACAACCTGGAATTTGTTATTGATGGTGTTTAAATTCCCTCTGGTGGTTTCCTTAGAGAGTATTACTGTAATAGTAGAAGTTTTAAATTTATACAAGAAGAAGCTGATATCTATCTCGTGAAGACTTTTACAGCTTCTTATTTCCTAGTGCGTTGGTGACATCAACTTCTAGGACTTAAATTCCAATTTAAATCTCTAAACTCGGAAGGTTCCATTTTTGAAGTCGGAAGAGTGATAGCGTGATTGACATCTTTCAGTAGTCTGATTACGTCCAGTTTAGAGTAGTTGATAAATACTTCCCCAGGTTGGCTCATGGAGATGATAGGTTGTTGAGGCTTATTTAGAGTACAGCTTCATGTTGAGAGTCACTGATGATTGTCATATTGACAAAAATTAGCAACCGAGGTAGAATTTTTACCAGGTTTAAGGTTGCGAGCAAAACACATAGATATTATCCTTGAAATGTCAATCTTATGTTGGGAGACACAAGGGCTACTTATGTCGTCCAAAAGCTTACTAAAGCGGTTCACTTGAATTTCTATCTAGCAATCATATCTTGCATTTAAATCACCTCCAATGAACCCATAATTATTAAAAACTTTATTCTTCGTTGGATTTAGTTGATATTATGTTTGTCATAAAAAAATGATGTAAGATAAACTGGGTTTAATTAAGATTGTTTACTGATAAGGCTCTTATTAGTGAACTGATGTCCAAGTGAAATCACCTAATAACATCAATTCTTAAAATTGCAAGTGGCTTGTGTATTTTACTTTAAGATGTTTAAGAACGTTATAAATTCAGTTGGCGGTGGTTTCTAAGCATTTCAGTTCAGAGACTCTTACTTTACTCACACTGGAAGGGATATTATTATTCAAGTGAAGAGTAGTTCACCTCTTAACCTTTGCATATTCTGTCCTTAAGGCTAGGCGCGCACATTCAATTTTAAGTTGCACAACTGTTTGGTTGCTTATAAAAAACAGATGAACTATTTGGTTGAATGTCCGCGCACAAAATAGCGAACTCATTTTAGGCAATCGTTTAGCTTGTGTCAAAACACAAAATTTTTAGTTGCTCGAACCAAGCAGTTGTGAAATTAAAAATTGAATGTGCGCGCCTAGCCTAAGAGTGTAGGAAATCGGTGTTGTTTTATCTAATGACATTCGCAAAAATTCCAGCTAATGTCCTACCACTATTTGGCTGAATTTTTCGGAAAGTCCTTTTAAGTATTTTTAGAAAACTGAACGGCCAAGATGATGGTCAGTGATAAAGGCACATCGTTGCCTCGGCGTCATTTCATCAACATCTCGTCATTACACGTGGCTTTCTGGTTTATGGACCTGATGTTCGTATTGTATGTCGGTGTCTTGCCATGTCTCGTCGTGGTGGCCTTCGACGTCGATATCACCTGGACACTCACTCAGTGTATCGTAAAAAAATGAATGAATTATGTATTAAGGGTATTGCACTGCGACCTGGAGATCTAATGTGCTCCCACTTTAAAATGTATGATCTTGCTCATCTTAAAGTTTATCTACCAAATCTATTGCTCTTAGGAATCTTAGTTTTTGGGGCACCTTCAGAGAAAACAGTTCGCTATCTTTCACCTGGTATTGTCACTGGTAGTTTTTCCTTTGGTATGGTCCGGTGTTTCTTAGTGCATATAATATATGCAAAGTAAACCTAGATGTCTTCGAAATTTGCTGTCTCAAGTTATGATACCTGTTAAAACTCTTAAGTTATTCCTACTTAAGTTAATGCAGTTTTTGAAATGTTGAAATTGGCCAGTAGTATAGTTTCACCTGCCTCAATTTTGGGTGTTCCTTTCAATTCTTGCATCTTCTTGTTTGATTTTGTTTTTTATAAGGTTTTCCTCTATTGCGCCATAGGGCTTGGGCTCTGTTAAAGGGGTTGATGCGCTTATTTTTGCTAAGGAGTCTGCCTATTCATTTTCGCGAACACCCACGTGACCAGTTAACCAGTGAAGTGTGACCCAGTTCTGTTTGCCAAGTTCATTTAGACTGTTTATGCACTCCCATACCAATTAAGAGCTTATGGTATATGAGCTTAGTACCTCGACTATCTGACATGATGGCGATGTTCTTGTTACTATAATTCTTTTCGAGATTTCGATCCACGCATTTCCCTATGGTGTTTTACTCCGCTTGGAAGATTCTGGTGGACTGCCAGAAAGTAGATTAAGTCTCTTTCTCGGAGATCAATAATTTTGGCCGTCCCAATTCCGTCCTTTGATAACTCCCAATGACGCACTTCTGATGACCTCGTGTAGGGGGGATAGATAGAGGACATTCTCCATAGCTGATATAGCGCAGGCTCTTATTGCTCCCGTAATACAGATGCACCATTTCCTTGTAATTGTTAGTCCTCTTTGGATAATATCGCAAAGAGTTTCTTCAAACTTATCTACAGCAAGGATAGCGGTATCATCAGCAAATCCAATGCAGCACATACCCTGGTAGGTAAGATTTTCCTGGACATAGTTGAACTCGTGATCATCGTGGCATTTCTTATGAAGCTATTTGACATGTATTTTGTTTCTGCTAAGCTTACAAATGTCAAAGTAGAATTGACATTTTATCGCAATTTGCAAAAATTATAGCATCTTCAATAAGGTGAGAACTTTTGCGCTACCTTCTATATCTGCGTTTTTTCCTGCTCAATTCACTTTTCAAAAATAATATCAATAATATCTTGACATAGGGGACTGAATATACCCTATCAACAGAGTTGAGTACATAGTACGGATACACAGGACACAAAAAGGAAGTTCAAACTTAGTAGACGAAAACAAGAATAAACCGAAAACAGGGGACATTACCCTGGAGAAATTAAAATTCGTAGAAATTTTGAAAAACACGGGACTTTTTGACAAAATAGTTGTGGTAAATTTTTTACAGAATTTGATTCATAACACTAGATATTGGTTAATATCCTTTTCCCCCTACAATTGATATATTTTTTGACCAAGATATTACAAATTGAAATTTTGTTATAATTAAAGCTCTGTACAACCGAACCTATGAATAAATTATTGGCCATTTTTGTAGGCTGGGAGCTGGGACACATTATTTTGGCTACATTAAAAATAAATGCTTTTTTTCGTGTCTGAGCGAAACACATTTGGACTAGATGTCGCAAAAAGCTTTCAGTTAACCTTTATAGTGTGGCAACACTTCCAAAAGAGAGAACAAAAAAAAACAATGAATGTTCAGAAAGAAGATAAATGTATAATGAAAGAAATATATAATGATCGTATTTAATAGAAAGAAATTACCGGTTACGTAGAAGAATATTCTGAGAGAATAAAGTTATGATATGATTATGATCAGTTGTTGTGAATCTGTTAACGAGGAAAGACCTTTTATTTATTTATCCAAATATTGTTTTAGTTTTGTATTAAGCAACAGTTTGAGTGCTTACAATAGCAAAAATAGACTTTATAATTTTAGCTGAGGATAGCTTGTTGAGTTGACAAATAAACAAAAAATCAATTCTGCCCTACTTTGTTGGATTCGCCCAATTTAAATACAACAAAGTTCGCCCCTGGAAACCAGATGCCTTAATTCATATCTGAAGTTCTATATCGATTGAGGAAAAGAAAATTTAAAATAAATCAGACGCCGGCCGCATGCCGCCGCCACCGGTCTTGAATGGGTTAAACGTTCATTTTTTTCTTCTTGTTCAACGAGAATTATTATCCTTAGTTGGAATAAATACAATGCTGCAATTTCACAAACAAATAAAAGGAGAAAAATAGTTTCACTTACGGGGGGAGCCCAACGTAGACACTGACGTCCATAATGAGTGGTGTGAACATTTATTTAATTAAGACTACCACTCCACCATCGAGATTGCTTACTAATTAATTAATTTAATTCTCTGCAGCGAGGCTGGTGTAGGCTTTCTAAAAAAAATCCTAGAGGTATATACGCATCATGTATCTTTCTTTTCTCAATTTTCGTATCTAAGAAAAACTTGAAGTTAAAACGTCGGATTGTAATTATCAACCAACAATAACCGTTAGCAGTGTGGGAAAAAGTGCGGTGACTGTTAGAATAATTGCACATTTATTTATGAATTGCCTGTTTGATCATTAATTATAAACATCCCAACTTATTCTTGGTATTTTTTGCAAGGTAAAAATACTTAGAAAATAGCCAGAGTTATTCGTTTGAGGTATATAATTTCACAAGGAATAACGACCCTTATTATGATTAATTGCCTACGTTGTTGCAATTATATAGGAAATTGCTAAAAGATATTTCTTCAACTTTATTAAGTTTAGGGCCATGCTGTCGAATTTATCATTTTAATACATATTTCACCTTCAGAATAATATATTACTGGCTAATTTTGTATTCCAAAGGAAGGTGTGGCTTACATAGGGAACCATTGTTAGTGGCTCTTGTAGGTATTCGTATTACATAAAAACTTGTGTTGAAAGAATTACAAATGAAAATGATATTTTTTTAAAGCAATTCAAACTTATCGAAGTAATAATTGAAATTATAGAAAATAGCTGTGAGCTTTTCGTCTTACTTTTAGAATGATATAAAAAATTTTGTTTTTTTTTTGTATTCTACTTTGTATTTTGGTATTTAAGTTCAAAGAGTAAAACTTAAGACAAGGAACTGATCTACCACGAATATGTGGACAGATTTAAAGGACATGATCTTTCGATGTAACAGCTTTCAAACAAGACTTTTATGTAAGCCTAGTTTTTGTTCAGTAACTCAAATTTTGAAGGAGTAGAAACTGAAGAATCGCAAATAAAATCGAACAGCAAAATATATGGAAAAACAAATTAACAGATGCATAAAAGCTACTTGCATTCAAAGTTTTTGAATAATGAACGAATAAAACCATGCGGTTGCTTTTTTCTCCTGCAACAGAATATTTGATAGAACCTGAAAGTCAAGCCCAAGAAGTATCAAGCAAATGCACTCGGCCATAGTCAGAACTGTACTGATACATATACGGTAACGAAGTCTGTCGGAATGCATTGGACAAACTTACCAACCTTAAAATCATGTTCAAGGTACAGAGAATGGCATGTATTGGAATCACTGGGCCAATGAAGTCCACCACCATAAGGGGTCTGGAAGATATATTCAATTTTACTTGTAACACCCCTAGATCTATATGTACAAGAATTAGCATCCAATAGCGCACTTCGACTTAGCCAACTGAAGTCATGACCACCTTTCCATTTCAAGCAGAGCGGACTTCCTAATCAACGATGATAGCAATATATACCGACGGTTACAAGCTGGATATTGGTGTTGGTGCAGGGTTCTTTAATAAACTCTTAGATTAGTTAGTTCTTTCAGACTTCCTAATTACAGAAGTGTTTTCCAAGCTGAAGTCCTGGCAGCGACGAAAGCTGCTAGAAATGATGGCAATGCCATAAACTGATATCACCTTTTCCATTGATAGCCAAGCGACAATGAGAGTGATTTCTGTTATTGAAAACCAATCGAAGCTAAAAACTTGCTGTCGTGAAGAGCTAAGTTACTTGGGGGGCACTTCTTCTATGAATTAAATAAACTCTCTGACATTCTAAGCAAACACCTCTATCAACCAACAGACCACGAGATTTTAAATCGCATCCAACCACAGGCAAGAGACATAAAAAGTGTCCAAGACATCAATGATAGAACGAACGACGCACGTATTTCTTTTTAGAAGCCCCAACAAACAGAGAAGGGATGATTTCTCAAGTGGGGTGAGGATCACGCTCTTAAAAAGCGACTACTTCCTCTCTTCAATCAGGTGATTATGTGACGACAGACATTTCTTCAATGACTTAGAAGTACCCACCAACATTTCAGGCTACATCTTGCTGAAACTCATCAAAACCCTAAACAGGCTTGAATGGCATTGGATTTATCATAGGTTTCATTAGATACATGGGATTTACAATCCATCACAGTGGATCTTTTTTGATCTAATTGGGATGGTAACAAGATCAACTCATAGCCCATTAACTTAAGTGTTTGAATACGGGAACACACTCCGACTGAAGTTCAAGAAAGTTCACGAGAGGGGGAGTAATTCATACATAAAGGATATTCAAATAGATATAAACGAAATTATTAAGACCTGGTCATAAACTGTCAGACTTCTAACTTTTTCCTATCAAAATTATAATTGTTAACGCATTTTTACTTGCGATATGTAGCTATACTACTATGAAGATGAAAAAATAAAAAAAAAATACTTTTGTTTAAGTGGAGTGATTGAATTTAATTTAATTGAAAGTTCAAGTGACTTCAAGTCCAAAGTGCGTCTCGCCCAGGTACGACAGTGGGTCGATGGCTTCCGACTCTTAAATTCTGTGTCGGTAAACAACATATTTGATGATCTCACTAATGTTTAGAGTTGAGATCACTTGAAGTATAGTACTACTCATATTGGACAAGTTAGGTAGCTATTAGAAAAAAATCGAACTCGAGATTTTGATTAGACTTAACATTGAGATAATAGAGAAGACTGCCTGTCTTTACAATTTTTTTTTTAATTTTACCCCCTATTTTTTTTTATTTTTTTATAAACCTCAAACACCAATGACCTTCAATGAAAAATTTTTAGTAATTTAAAAAACAAAATATTTTCTTTCTCATAATCTGTTCCAGGTATTTAAAAAAAATTAATTTCCATTTAGGAAAAGTGAACTAATGGTTTAATAAAATTCTCCGAAAATCTCTTTAAGGCTCCTAAGCAGCTTGAATAGCATTGTGTATTCAAATTTTCACAAAAAAAATTTTTTGGATTTTTAAAAATACATAATTCAATTTTTTTTAGATTTCAATATTTCGAAAATCGCATGCTTGATTTTTCTTAAACTTTATATTTAACAGTTTTTGTATTTTATATTTAATTTAAGATATAGGAAAAACATTTTTCATTTATCCAAAAATAAGGGCACCCACCAAACTTTAACTTTATGTTTAAAAATGATTTTCGAACTGTGCATTTTAAAATGTAGCATTTGTGCCCATTCGGTAAGTCCCAAGAAAGGAAACTGAATTTTTTAAAGATCTAAAGCTAACGATACCATCAATACAGCCGTTATGAAAAATCTTATTTATCTCAGGAATGAGCCTAACGATTTTGATAAAAAAGTGTACTATTGTAAATAGTCTATATTTTGATCAAACAAAAAATCCAACAATAATATTGTTAAAGGTAGATACATCGTCGCTTTTCCGGCAGAGTGGCATAAGTCGAAATTTGCAAATTTTCAGGAGAGCCTTTTAAAGTTTTTTTTCATACTGAAAAAAAAAATTCGTTTTGTTCATAAAAAACAAAACTCGAATGTTGAATAGATACGTGAAAAAACTGCATTTTTTGTTTGTTAAGTTTTATAAAAAACGAAATATTAAAAAAAAACCAAAAATTGATTTATGTCGTATTTATACGTAGAAAATGACAGGGATGTTTTTGAAAGTTGAGAGCGGCGCTTTTTCATATCTCGGAAACTAGAAGAAGTAGGTTAACGCCGATTACACAGAAAAATTGTGTTTTTTTTTCAGCTCAGTTCTGTGTTCAAAACTAAAAAACGACAAATTTCGATTTATGCCACTCTGTCGGAAAGGCGACGACATGTCAATGGTTTTTATGATTTTTGACTTCCCAATAATGGTTCTATCGATTTTGATCAAAATTTTTATGCAGGAACTGCTTTGAATTTAAAATAACATTACTTATAAAAATTATCGAATGGTTTTTGGTTACTTCCAACATAACCGTAAGAAACATAAGGCTCGACAGAGAGGCTCATACATAAGTTGCACCAACCGTATATCGCTTTTAACGACATCGGCTATACCGAACTATCACTAATGGCGAACATTTTTAAATGAAAATTTGAACAATCTATTAATTTACCGAACATTTAAAAATAGAATGTATGACAGTGTCACACGAAGTTGCTCATAATGTAATAGACTAAGAGTTTTAAAAATTAATGCTATTAGAGGAAAGTGTTTTTTTTTGTTTTCTTTAGCTTAGAAATGCAATGTTTTTCGAACTTTTCAGAAGCTTCTCTATAAAAATTTTCATTAAAATCCGTTATGCCGATACTAAGAAATTCAAAATTCAAAAAATAGTTCTATTGTAGTTACAGTCAGTAATATCTTGATTTCAATTTTTTTAAATTAAAGATCGTAAAAATTAATCGAAAGGAAAAAAATTATCAAAATTCTAAGTGCCGTTCTCGAGGCAAACATGATTTTCGAAAACTATTCCTAAAAGTTTGTATTATATATTGTTATTTTTAGACAAAATACATATTTTTTCTTAGGTCTTGTAGATTGTATTAAAAACTTTTAACTGTGAAGTTTTGTAAAAAAAGAAAATTGTTTGTTTTTTCAACCACAATTTTTTTTCAAGCAATATCTAGCTTTAAGTAAATAGATAATACATTTTTTTTTAATCTGTTGAACAATTTTTGAGAAAAAAATATTGTTTAAGATTTCGAAAAAAAATCGTATTTTTGGTCATGGGAAAATTTAAAAATTAATGCTGTCTACCAAGTTTAAAGTAAATTGGCCAAGCCATATTTAGGCTGTAGTCGAACAGACTGACATACAGAATTGCGAGACCCCCTTTTTTTCGTGTTATCTATTACTTTTATTAAAATCTCGAGTTCAATTTGTTTTTACGAATGCATAACTTGCCATACAACACTATAATGTTCAAGTTCGGGTGATATTCCTCTTAAAAATGTTTTCCTTAATTTTATTAGAGTTGCGCATTTTGTTTCCATTTTTGACTAAAATTGGAAGTCATTTGGGATTTTCTATCGTATCAGGCGAGATGTGTTAGAACATTTTTCTTGTAACTCGAATAAGGCTTAACCGAATTATTGACATTAAGAAAATGAGTGCCAAACATTATAATTTTACGATTAAGAACAAACCATTAATTATTTCAAGACTTCAAGCTGATTATTCAACTAAAAGTTTGGCAGCTGAATATTCGATATCGGCTTCAATAAATAAATTTTAAAAGACAAAGTGAAAATTAAAAAATATTGAAAAACCTAATTTAAAAATATTCGATCTAATTAATATCCCGACGTAGCAGTTGCTCTGCTCACCTTGATCAAAGCATTAAGCATAATCTGCTTTAACGAATATCGCTAATAAGATCTGATTCCCCAGACCCTACGAGTTCATTATAATTTATAACCGATTTTAACTATACTTAAAATTGGCATACCTACCAAAACTTTTTTTAAAATATTTTAAAACAATTTCGCTTATAAAAAATTAATTTATTGTTTAAACTTACCAAACGATGTTTTTACTTGCGATATAGGTACTATAGGGCAAGTTCTGCATTTGGAAAAAAAATCGAACTCGAGATTTTGATCAAAGTTGACATTACGATGATAGCGAAGACGAAAAAAGTGGGTCCGACAATTCCGTCTGTCTGTCTGTATGTCTGTATGTCTGTACCTCGAACTACAGCCTAAACTACTGGAGGTATTTTCTTCAAACTCGGTAGTTAAGGGTCTTCGGTGATTCCCTAGAGGAGAAATTGAAATTTTTTTTTTAGCTCCAAAACTAAGGGTACCCCCCATACACCCGTAATGCAAAATCTTATTTATCTCGAAAACGGCTCTAACGATTTTGATAAAAAAAATAAGGTGTGATATTATGGACATGGACTATATTTTGGTGAAAAAAAAATTTGGGGGGAAATGTTATTAGGGGTACCTGTCATAGAACGGTTTTTTTGATTTTCGAATTTCTCACCAACGGCTCTAACGATTTTAACCAAAATTTTTATGCAGGAGCTGCTTTGCATTTGAAAAAAAATAAACTAAAATTTTTTTCGAAAAAATAGTTTTTGGATTTTTAAAAAAATAATACATATTTTTTTTTGAAAATTCAATATCTTGAAAACCGATACATTATTAAATATTTAAATTACGTTTTAAAATGTATTTTATTAAATACTAACAATTTGCATATCAATTTTTTTTATAAAAATTTTAAGGAAAATTTAGTACACAAAAAACATGTTTCAGTGTGTCTGTATGTCTGTACCTCTCACTACAGCCTAAACCACTGGACCTATTTCTTTCACTCTCGGTAGTTAAGAGTCTTCGGTGATTCCCTAGAGGAGAAATTGAAATTTTTTTTTTAGCTCCAAAACTAAGGGTACCCCCCATACACCCGTAATGCAAAATCTTATTTATCTCGAAAACGGCTCTAACGATTTTGATAAAAAAAATTAGGTGTGATATTATGGACATGGACTACATTTTGGTCAAAACAAATTTTGGGGCAAACTGTTATTAGGGGTACCAGCCATAGACCCGTTTTTTTTGATTTTCGACTTTCTCATTAACGGCTCTAAGGATTTTAACCCAAAATTTTTAGCAGGAGTCCCCTTAAGTTTAAAATTATATTGTATATAAAAATATTCTAAAAAATATTGATTGGGTTTAAAAAAAAAAAAAGAATTTAAATCAATATCTTCAAAACCTATGAACGATTATTTTTTGAAATTATTTCCTAAAACCAATATTATTAAATACTTAAAATTCGCATCCCACATTTTTTTTCTTGAAAAATTTTAGAGAAATTTCTTATATAAAAATTTTATTTAACAATAAAACGATTTTTTAAAGTTTATTTGCATAAATTCATACTTTTCCGGAAACCAGACGGCAATTTTATGCAATTGAACATTATTATCTCATTAAATCCATGTTTTATACATTTTTAAAATATATCTTAAATTCCAAAGTACTTTTACATAAGAGCAAGTTCGTGCGATCCAGTCGTGCATTTTATTTTTATTTGTTTGCATAAATTCATATTTTCCATACGATTTTATTTATAAAATTCTTAAACTTTAAAGTAATCTTACATCATGTAAGTGCAATCTCGTGCATTTTATTTTTAAAACGAAAGTTTCAATCATACGACATACTTCTAGTACTCGGGAACTTTTTAAAAATTTCCTAATATCTTTCCCAGGCTTCAAAACTGCTCACAATATTTTGATGTGAAGACATTTTTTTTCTCTTAGTTGACTTATTTAAATACAATAAAAGGTTCCCAATTAAATACAAAAATCCCCTTTGGTTTTTCAAATAATCATGCATTTATATTCGGGGTGGCTGTGGCGCGATGGATGTGTGTTCGCCTGTCAACCTCATAATCACAGGTTCCATCCTTGCCGTCGTCTATGTCGTTTTAATTCCATTAAAAACCTTCTAAATTGTCATCAATGGGTTGCTGGTTTACTTATTACATGTTGTTCAGGCATAACACTAACAACATGTGATTGAGTTAAACTAGTATGCCCAACAAGGATGAATACGAATAAAATAATGTGAATTATAAGTGACATAGAAATAAGACACGGCATTTCTCCGCCTTAGTTCAGCCACCATCCCTGGCGATAAAATATCTGAGACAACAACCTTCAGTCCCAGAACATCGTGCCACACATCTTTCCTGTCCTTCTTTCTCTTTCTTAACTTCACGCCCGCGCTATGTTCAAACATTTAAAGGGTAATCATAATCCCTTGAGCGCGTGTAGATTATATAAAAAAAAAAAGTGTGAGTGCCAGGACTCACGGTTAAGATGTGTAAACATCAACGTTCGTCCGAGTGCCAAATTTTTGTTATCGAACGTACTCAATAAACATACAATGCAATCGTACTATTTAGTTTGTGACTTTAGATATGTATGTACATAATATATTCAAATGGAAGCCACTTTTTTTCCCACAATTTAACCCTTTCACTTGTACTTAAATCTGAAAATATCTCTACATAATGTAGCTTTACACATAGAAACTATAGACATCTATGATTATTCCTTATTAAAAAACAGAGCCTTTTAGTCAAAACACAAACCTTTTAGTTGCTCGAACCAAGCAGTTGCGAACTGCCGTGTCGGCACTTATTCATTTCACACAACCCAAAAACCTTATCGACAATATGCTTCGATGAAGTAGTTCGTGGCGTGTGTTAGGAGTAAGTGGACTCCGCTGCGTAACGTAAAGTTTGTTTGACTTATGCTTAAACAGGGATGTTGCTTTTTACACTTATATTCAAACAGAGATGTTATCTGATAGAAAATGGACTGTTTTTACACGAATCCGATTTTAATCTCTGTTTCTCTTTTGGCTTAATTTCGAGTGCATCAGTGCTTTTAAACACAGCGATTTTTAATGTAAGTTAACTTTGTTCATGCAAAAAGGAGACATCTTTTCGCACTCCTTACTCTACTCAGTTAAGTGAATTTCAATGAGCGAACGCCAAATATAAAAAAAGAAAACCACAAAGAAGAATGAACGATAACTCCGCCTTTTTCTCAACCTCAGCAATTGCGTTTAAAGCTAGATTAGATATACATTGTTGAAATGCATGACAAGCACGCGTGTAAGTATATTATTGAAAAAGTCCCACATATAGATCGGATGTAACCTTGAAGAAAAATCCAAATCCTTTCAATCTAGCGTACTGCATAGAAATATTGTATATGCAAGACTGATGATTGATCATGCATTTATTGGTTCATTTGCGTATAGTACGTCAAAGAGATGAGAACACAGCACAGCATAATAAGCACTGATTAAAATATTAAAACACCAAACGAAAATTATATGATGAAATGGACAGACAAAATAAAACAAATTACTCTGATAAAATTTAAAAAAATCTCAAAGAAATTCGTAAAAACACAATTTTACAGAAAAAAAACTCACAAAGGGCAACGTCCTCTTGCCACTCAAATAATAGACTTGCACGTGCTTGTCATGCATTTGAACAATGTATATCCGGCTTAACGCCGCCAACAAATATATGTACTTATCATGCAGCGAAAATGTCAAAACTTTTTTTTTTTTTGACAAACCACTAGATGGAGAGTTCATCTTATCAAAATCAAACCAATCCTTTAATTTTTTTTTAGGTTTCTGTACTTTATCTTACTCCCTTCGTCAGAGATTTATAAAAATGATTGACATCATTTGCACCTTGTACTGGAATTGTAAGTGGCAAAACCTAATTTTTTTAATCCATTGAAGTTCGCAGTCATCATTCAGTTCATGGCTTGAGAGATGGAGAACGATCTATATTTTGATATAGTGAATGCCAAAAGTATACTTTGATATAATAAAGAATATTTAATTCGATAATTAAAATAATTATATGGTATATGACAGATATAGAGGACAAATTAAATTTTGACGTATCGAGAATATTTCGTTGTAGATGTCAACTGATTGCCCTGAACAACATTTTAAATGGTTTTTGGAACATTTTTTTAAGTTTTTGATTTTTTCGTAAACGGTACAACCGATTTTGATCGTATTTTTTATGCTAAAGCTCCTTTTGTTCTGTAAATTTCGGAGCGATCACACTTTGGATTAGTAACGGCAAAGTATAACAAAATAAATACCAACGAACATACCCTCAAGTATGCCACATATACTTTTTCGGACACCACCTAAACACCTCCTACATTTCAACATCCGAAACTTTATCTTCACTAAATTATCCATTTCAATTACTAGCTTATTTTTATTCACTAATCGTTTGTTGTTGTTTTCACTGTTAAATTTTGATATGTAGTGTATTCACTAACCAATAAAACACGGCTAATGTAAACACGATGTCGTAAGTTCGCAATATTTCCAATGTAAGCATGGTGTTAAATGCAATAGTCGGTAAGGTAGGTTGCTACACAGAACGTGTAACCGTAACGTGTAACCGTAACGTGTAACCGTAATGTGTAACCGTAACGTGTAACCGTAACGGGTTACAAGTTTTACCCACGTTTTGGATTCACTCTACCGCCGCACTATGGGACCAAATGATGAAATCCATCTCAAAAATGGTTTTGGTGAATTTCGTAATTTGAAAAATCTAATGATGGGATTATATACTAGAAATAGGGTTCTTCCAAACACAGTAAATTTTTTGTATCTTACTTTTGTCCTAGGTACCTAAAATTACCGTTAAAAATGACATTTCGATATTTTTATTTTTTAGAATTATTAGAAGTGAGAGTTTGAAGTCAATTATTTCGTATTTTTCTGGACAGAATGTATAAGTATTATACCTTTTTGAAAAGCCCAAACACTCTTCTTTACAAAACAGTTATATTTTTTTTAATTTAGTTCGCCAGTAAATTAATAAAAAAAAAATGAGTAAGGTGCATTATCTTTTTTATTTTTTCGTTTTCAATTAAAGTTTTCTCTGTTAGCTCCGGCTGCCTCCGTTTAGTTAATGGCTGTTTTGTATTCTAAAAATATTTTTAATTTTGAAGAAAAAATAAAAACTTTCGCATTTTCATGCATTTTTGTTAAAGAAGAAAAAACGTATGATGAGAAAGAAACATAAGTTTTTAGAATAAAAATTCGTATTCTTATAACTTTATTGTTAAGTGATGAAAAAAATTAAAATTTGGCAAAAATGTGGTACCTTTATTGATGCACATAAATATGTATTCCAAAAAGTTTTAGACCATTATTTTGTTACTTTAGCTCAAAATTAAAAAAAAAAATGTTATTTTTTGTCAAAAATTCAAAAAAATAACTGTTAAAACATGTGCAACACATTTTCATAAACATCATATATATTTCCACAAAATTTATAAGTTTTTATCAGTTATTTCCAATATTATTAAAATTCAAAATTTTATTTTTAGAATAAAATATTTGTTTTTCAATTTTAAACTTCCTTACTCATATTTATATTAAAAATATCATAATTAAATAAAAATAAATGCCAAGCATTTGAGGGTGGGAGGGGGTGTGTTGGGTATGTTGCATATAATACAAATGTAGGTACATATAAATAACAGAAAACAAAATAAGTCAAAAAGTTAACAGTTCACTTAAAAGAGAACTGCATACAATATGTAAACTGAATCCTAAACAATACCAAAAGCAACAACAAAAGCATGTGAAAATAGTCTAAAAGTTAATAGAGTTGGCATGGGATAGCCAAATTGTTGTTGTAATATTAATCAATCAAGAGGCAACATTCATAGATAACGTAATGAGATGACTAAGCTTTTATTCTCAATAAAGCGTTTGAAGGATTCGCATTAAATTAAAAAAAAAAAACGAAAATGAGAGAATTTTTTTGCAAGGAAATGTTCAAGATCAGCTACGAACGAAGATGTTCTACACACTTTATTATATACATACATCTGATCTGCATAAATATCTAGTCTGGGAAAAGAAAAAAATGATACCAAAGCATTGTTTGACGAGGCTAAAGAACTTTTAAACATACATTAATATCGATACATAACCTAGTAATAAGATACTTTTCAATAACGTTTTTTTTTGTCTTCAGGTGAAACACTTTTATATATCAAAAAGGGGCGTGGCAGTTCACGGGTTTTACTAAAAAATAATACTTTTCATAAATTAATTTCTACATACGAGTATAAAACTTAATCAAAAAAGAGGCCTGCTTTTAATGAACTTTAAGCTTAAAATTAAAAAAAGGGGCGTGAAAGTGGGCGGGAAAGTGGGCAGAAAAAATATGCATCTGATGTCTTGAGTTTAAAAAACCTCAAACAAAAATATTTGGCTTCCTGGTCACTAAAAATAAGAAAATAACAAAAATCAAAAAAATATGGGCGTGGTAGTGGGCGGATTTCGCAAAAACTACTTTCAGATGTTTTCACCGGTAAAAGAAAAAAACTGTTCAAATTTCATCCAAATTGTTGCCACAATTCTTGCTCCAATAAATTTTAACCATATAAATTAAACAAAATCTACAAATTTGTTATTTTATTTTATTTAAAAAAAAGAAAATAATTTATTTCTATATGAAAAGTTTTAATATTTTAAATTCTTGGTTATACAAGTATAAGTGTGCAAAATTTCAAAAAAAAATATTGAGAAACGAAAAAGTTATGGATTTTTGAGATGGTTTGCACCATTTGGTCCCATAGTGCGCCGGGAAAGATGTTTACACATCAAAAAATATTTGTGGCAAAACTGCCAGCACTCACAGTAGCAACAATAAACAGACAAATCTCTTCTCCCAAAAACATCATTACTTCATTTTTAAGGGATAATCCCAAAAACTACACCTCCGCTTCATATAAATCATGATTTCGGTTTTTGAATAAATCTTTTCAAATTTCAAACCAGTAAAATATTGCAGGAATTTTAGTTCCGACCTACTTTGGTGTATCATTTTAACTTCCCTCATATAACTTCGAGAGCTTCTTTGAGCAAGCGATGTTATGTGAAGTAGGAAAACATATACCTTAACTCTTATAAAAGTAATTATCATGGAAATCCGAAGCATGTGGAATTATCAAGCTTCCAAAAGTCGAACTAATACCTGGAAGTACGTAGCCTTTATTTATTGACACTTTGGCGATATTTTAAAACTTCGTGAAGCCTCATACATTATACAAATAAGTACCATCATAGATACAATGAATAGAGCCTTAAAGCCTGTGTGCGTTTGTACATCTATTCAATAGATTTAATGCTCTTCTATTGACAACCTTCTGTGCAGAGGCGGGCATGTGGCCCACATGCTGTTAAATTTATGATCAATAATTCCTTCTTCATTACAAAAAAAAAGAATATGTTTACGAGTAGATGAAAAAATCTAATATGGGCTTGCTATAAAATCCAGACAAAATATAGGAACAACTGAAAACGCAGGACCGCTTTGTATTTATTCCATTTCGAATCTCATTTATTATATAGTTAGTATTAAACTATGTATAGCCAATGTCCGGAATGAAACGCGAGAAGGAGACCCGGCAAAAAGTTTTATTTGACAAAAAGAAATGATAACGTCCAATGTGAAACTAAACAATTTCTGAGAACGGACTTGGACATTATGGAAGAAAATCCTGAGGCTTTTATACAACTAGTTTATTGAAAGTTTCTCAGATAGTATATACACACACAGCCATTTTATTTGTCTCGTTAGATAGAAACAATAAACCGTTATACCATTTATTTGGCTTAAAAAACGGTTTAAGTTCCTGAAGTTAAACATGAAATTTCGGTGTCCAAAATGTACAGAATAAACGACTTTATGTCAATCAATTTGTAAAAGAATAACCAAACGATAGAGTAATTGTGCATAAATTCTTTTAAACTTTAATGAAAAATTAGACATCTATACGATTTATTTTAAGGACTACAAGAAAGATGTTGAGTTATTTTGTATAATTAATTAAGAAGCTTTTCTTGACTGATTTTTTTCAAATTAAAGGTTAAACTTCACCGTATATAACACAAGTAGCACAGAATTAGTTAACGAAGTCTTTGAGAATTCTAGATCGGTATCTGAAATCTTCTATAAGACGGATTTAAGTTCATATTAAGTAGAGAAAAGGCGCAAGTGGGCGGTCCGATAGAAGGAAATAAGAAGATAAATTGAGTCTTAAAATCTTCTTAAATCGGGATATCATTCTTTTCAAATACTTCATTACTCCTTCTTAAATAGTTCCTTACATCTTCTTAACTCCTACGTATAAAGAGCTACGGCAATTCTTAAAAAAATTATTAGAAACAATAAAAATAAAGTTTTTTTATTAACTGTTTGGTTTTTTACTATTGTTGATTATTTTGGAGTTCTCTTCATTTTTTCTTTGACTCCCTACATTCGACTCTTTATTTGATTTTTTGCTAGAATCAAAGAATTTTAACAGATATTTTTTTAATTTACCTCTGGCTCTCCACTGAGATTTGAACCCGAGTCCTCTCGCTTGCCGTGCTTGTGCTCTATCTATTGTGCCACTGTGATACATAAAATAACTTGTCTCAAAGTGCTACTCAAATAACTCTCTCGTGTTTTTAATATTATACTCTTTAAGAAGACTTAAATACGTATTAAATACCGAAAATACCGATTTAATACCAAAAAAAGAGGCTGGGTCCGACCCACACTGATAACTTCCCATTGTGGTAAGAAAACCTTGAGTAGAATTTTACATCTTTTTCATAGACAAAAAGATAAAAACATATTGTGACGTTTTCTTCAATTTTACCATAGCTACTCGTATTAATGGAATTTGAATATGTGGGACTTGGGTACAACTGAACAACCTTATTCATATACATACGTATGTACAGTACATACATTCTTCTAAAAACTAAGTTGATAATAAAATTATAAAATTATGTATTATATTATAGAAATTACTTTATTATTTCGGTTCCAAACATTTTAATTGAAAAAAATTTAAAAACGAAATATTCAAATATAAAAGATATGGTTTGGTTATTGATGGAAGGGTACTTACAAAATATATCCGCTCTAAAACTAGATATGTATATGTCAAATATAAACAATTTGTTAGAAATTGTATTATGTATAAAATTAAATAATGGCAAAGTCAATATCATTGCTCGTTCTCAAGATATTCTAGTCGAAAAACAAATATTACCACTTTTTAGTAGATTTTTTTTATATTTTTGTTAAAACTGTCAATTCGATACTTGCCAAAATTTAACCATATGTTAATAATTGTATTATGTCGATACCTTCCCGTAAGAATGTACTAAGCGACACTTTTTTCGAAAATGACTTTTTGATGAGGAAATATACTATATGTTAAGGGCCACGTTTTGGCCTGGGTTTCGCCAACCTATTGTGCATGAAAAGGAAACTAAAGTACAAATAAAAAATTTATCAACTGCCATGTTTTCTCATTAGAATAATGTTGCCCCCTGAAATTTGTATTATCAGCCAAAAAAATTATGCTAAGCGACATTAATAAAGATCTCATTGTCGTGAGCAACAACAAATTTTGTTAGATGTCACTTAGTTTAACCAAAATTGTCTCTTAGCACACTATGATTCAATTAGAACTTTCTTCATTTTTTTTCGTTTCCTGAACAATTTTAGAAATGTCGCTTAGTATACATTCTTACGGGAAGGTATCGATGTATAAAACAACATACTTTAGAAGGCACTATCGGTGTTCATTCCCAAGAAATTCGACTTGAAATACAATTTTAACTAGTTTTCAATAGAATTTTTAATAGTTTTTTTATTTAAAAAAAAACTATTAATTCAATATTTGTCAACATTTTACCAATTGTACGAAATTATACTATGTATAAAATAAACTAAATTAGAAGTCAGTATCACTACTAGTTCTCGAGAAATTTGAGTCGAAAAACAATTTTTACCAATTTTCAATAGAATTTTATATAGTTTTTTATTTTTTGTAAAAAAACTGTAAACTGATTTTTTTTGAAATTTTCACCAGTTGTCAAACACATTATTTTTCGTAAAATAAAATTATTTTGAGTTTCAAATTGTTTTCCGTTCTTAGAATATCTGGGTTATGAAATTTTTTTTTTCAGTTTTTTTAATTTAAAAAAATAACGGTATGTTCATTTTTTTCCAAATTCATACCAAATCTGTATGACCTTATAATGAGTACATTAAATTTTATTTGAAATCAATAGCATTATTTTTTCGTGAGATATTTGAAACTAACCAAAATTTTGACTTTTTTTTTAAACCGTTATAGTGGAAAAACTACTGACTGAATTTTAATAAACGCCCTTTCAGCCTCTTTCGAAGTTATTATCTATTAAACAGAATTTATTTGAAGTCGATATCTTTACTCGTTCTTGAGATATCGACGTCGAAAAACGGTACGAGAACGTACGGACGTACGAACGTACGAACGTACGAACGTACGAACGTACGAACGTACGTACACACACACACACAGACATCTCTCTAAAAATGATTGATATAGCCTCTAGGGACCTTGAAACGTCGAGAAATGTCAAAAATTCCAATTTGACAAATCGGACCGATTACAATAACTCCCTATGGGAAGTTAATAAAAAAGGAATGTTTTTAGAAGGATTAAAGAAGGAATTAAGTAACAAAAACAACCGATTTAAGAAATGCCAATTTAAGAAGTATTTAAGAATGCTTTAAGTAGAAGTAAACACACCAAGTTAAGTCCTTTAAAACAATACCAAATAAAGATCATATTAAGATGGCATAAATTGACATACCTAATAAAGAAGGTATAAAGTATGAATTAAGAAATGTGGTACCGAAATTATAGCATTTTGTGCTACTTGTGAAGTTGTAAGCACAAGGCGAGTGTAGTGCGGTTCCCACAAGGTGGTTTCACTACCCGGTTTTGCTGAAGCTGGTATTTGAAAAAAAATTCGGTTTTACTTGCGTAACTTGGAGAAGCGTATCAGTTAAGTTTCTCTCTATTTTTACAAAACCCTCCATTTTCTGTGCTATTTTTTAGATTCTAGGTGAACTGTCACTAAAAACTCAGAACTATGTATGTGAAATTTTAAAAATTTGGCAATTTGGGTTTGGTCGACAAAATATGTAAATGTGTACATTTTAGAGTTGTGTAGCTAGAGAAACAAAATTATCCGTGCGATTATCTTGAGGTTCAAAGCTATGAATGCATTAAAAACACAAAGTGCTAGGTTTTTCAACAGTAATACTCGCTTACTTTTCATATCCATAAAATTTATTTTTACTTGCAACTTATATGTAAGTACTATAAAGCAAGTTATGCGTTCGTAAAAAAAATAGTGCAGGAGATTTTGATGAAAGTTGACATTATGATGATAGCGAAGACGGTACAATCATGAACTGTACGCAATCTACCTAGAAGCAGATATCGTGACAAAAATTAAGCTCGGTAGACTCCGGTGGGCAGGGCACCTAGCTCGCATGAGCGAAGATGAACCTGCTCGGAAAGTTCTTTGTGGTACATTCTATGGTAGACGACAGCGTGGTAGACCATGCTTGCGCTGGAGAGATGGCGTAGACCAGGACGCCCGAAGCCTTGGGGTGCGCAACTGGATGGCGTCGGCTAGAGACCGGGATAGGTGGAGAGACTTGTTGAAAGAGGCCAGGACCGGAACCCGGTTGTCGAGCCGATGATGATGATGATGAAGACGAAAAAAGTGAGTCGACCAATTTTCATTAAACTTGGTTTTTGAATATTCCACCCAAAGAGTTTTTTTCCTTTTTGTAAGGATAAAAATACCGGTACCTGCTATTCGAAATTTTATAAATATTTTTTTTAACAAAAATTTCCGAAAAAATGGTTATTAATGGTATTCCCTTTTAATCAATTTTTTGTTTTTAATTTTCTCAAAAAAAGTTTAACAGATTTTGATAACTTTGTTTATGCTAAAGGTCCCCAAAATTTTAAGATTATTGTGTTTTCAAATTTTCCATTTTTTTTTTTTTATTTTTTTTTTTTAAATTTCAAATTTTTGTTTAAGAACTCAATATTTCGAAAACCCCAGGCTCAATTGTTTTTAAGCTTGATAAATAAAAGTTTCTTTATACAATATAGAATATATAGGAACAAAAATTTTGATTTAGCTAAAAATAACGATACCCACCATACAAACGTTAAAAAATGGTTTTCGAAAATAGTACTTTTCTCGTAAGCGGCTCCTATAATTTTGATAATTTTTCTATCTTTTTATTATTTTTTAGGATATATACTTTGATAAAAATAAAATGCATGACTGGGTTGCACGAATTTGCTCTCATATGTAAGAGTCTAAGAATTTCAAAAATTAATGTTATTAAAGAAAAAATGTAAACTAATTTTTTTTCATCGAGCATGTGGTTTTCGAAATATTGAGCTTTGAAAAAATAAAAAATGATCAAAATCTTTGAACCGTTTTTGAGAAAATAAAAAAAAATAATAGTTCTAAGGCGGATACCATTAAAAACAATTTAACGGAAATATTATTTTAAGCATTAGCTAGCTTTAACTAAATGAAAGTTTTTGATTTTTTTTTTAATCTGTGATACAGTTTTTGAGAAAAAAATATTTTATAAAATTTTGAAAAAAAAATCCCTAGGTATGGCAGGTACCTGAGAGGGGGGAAATTTAAAAATGCTATCTACCAAACAAAATCGGTCGAGCCGCTTAGGCTGTAGTCGGATAGAAAGACCGTGAACACAAAATATTATTTACCATTTTGTTCAATGAAATGCAGTTCAAATAAAATATAAAATAATAATATAATTACACGAACAGTCAAAAATAGTTGAAATAGGAAATAATAAGTAAAAAATGTAGTGTAAAAATAAAAACAATGAAGTCTTTGTTTTTTAAGAAATCCCATACCCCTTTAAAAGACTTAAAAACAGAAGTATTAAAGAAGTTTTTTTGAGAGAATTCATATCCATCAAAGAAACAGTAAAGAAGAATTGAATACATAAAATAAATTGTAATTTCAATTTAATTCTAAAAATGAATTTAGCTTTTTAATTCCTTCTATCCTGGGTGGTCCACTTGCAACTTTTTTTAACTTAATATAAACTTAAAGAATTGTTAGAGAACAATGAGAGTAATACTCCAGAATTCGTTAATCCTTCTTTAAGCAATTCTCTGCTTCTTGAGCGTACTTGTTTATGTGAAAAATTATATTTTCCTAAATGGTTTTATAATAATTGTCGGTGTTATATATTTTTTTAAACACCTTGAAAGAATTCAAGGCCCTAGTAAGTAACTTAGTCGAGTAAGTGACTGTTCAAAACCAATTTAACTGCTGCCTTAAAAATTATAAAAAATTAAACTTCTTGTCAATAGATGGCATACAAATACAAACCAACAAAAAGTTATCTCCATTACATAAATATTTTTTTGTTTTTTTTTTTTAAGGTTCTTGGCGTTTCCTGAATACTATAACAGCTGTAAAGACCTCTTGAAGGGTAATACAAACTTCTCATTAAATAAAATTTAAATCCATTTTTGGAACCGAAATTAACTTGGTGTACTTATTGTTATTTTGGGAACCATCTAAAAACTATGAATCTTCTTGGAATCTACCCCAAACTGTGACAATAGCATTTATCCTTCTAAATTTTTGGATATGCAAGACATTTTTCAAATGAAGCTCTGTAATGATCTTTTCTCATATAGTCTTAACTTAACTAAAAATTAATAAATTTATCAAGAAACACATTCTTCGTTTGGTCCTTCAAAGGTTTTAGCACCATACGAAAATAGTTGTTGGTTTAATTAGCCAGTAGGAAGTCCTGAACATTTTATGTAATTACAGTCTTCTTATCTCAACAAAAGTTAAAGTCTCTTGCATATATTTACTGTGGTAGGTTTCTATGTTTATATGTATTCATATCTAACTATTTTTGTACTTCGGAATAAAATGGGTATTGTGTGTGTGATGACTTAATTAGGGTATTTATATAGAATAATCTTTGTTGAAGGCATTCCCTGCTGACGATTTTTGTATGTTTCTTTATGTTTTGTAATAACCTACAAAACTTAGGGTAGTTTTATTGATTCATGTCAATATTTGTCTTGGGATTAAAGCTTTTATGAATTCAACTACAAACATGCTTTGTCTAGTTTGACAAGCTGAGAGTAGTTTTGTGTTCAAATAGGAAAGATAAGTCGTGCTCATGGTGCTCGTAGATAACAGAATTTTCCAGCTTATTACATATGTTTATGTTTTATTGATTAAATACCAAACAAGTATCTGTTTTTTTTTTTTTATATATTATGTCAATAGACATAATATTCGACATACACATTCCAATAGGAATTATAGGTGTTTTATAGGAGGGTCAAAATACTGTATGAAAGAAATTCTGTTTCCTTTTTATAATGTCAGTGTGTGCTGAAAACTATTAATGACCAAAATTGCGTACCTATCTGAAAATGCAAAATAAGAAAATTCTTGTTTTCTTAAATTCTTCGTCGGATCTAACGAAAGTTGATTTAAATTGTTTAAATGGTCACTTTGCAGCTTTGTAACTGACAGTATTCAGGGGCGTATTTACCCTAGGGCTAAAAGGTCTACAGCCCGGGGCGGCAAGGCTGCTAGGGGCGGCTTTATAATATTTTTGACCAATTTATAATATTTTTTGAAGCTATTGAACTTTCAAAACATACAAGCAAAAGGACGCAAGTCATCCCTATAACAATTGTCTAATTTACAATAATTTTGAAAGATAAACAAAAAATACAAAGATTTAAAAAAAATGCAATTTTTTGAGTTTTTCAAGAATGGCAAATTATGCATCATGAACGACTTAAGAAACAATATAATGATTGTTTTTTGTACAATAGTTAATAATTATGGATAAATAAAAGGATAGGTATTATTTTAAAAACTATTGGCGCAAAATTTTAGTCGAACTAGTGCTATGTTAAAACTATTTTAGTATAATACTAGGTTAAATAGACAATTTTGCTTATTTTAATCAAATTTAGCATCATGCTATCTCTAACATTTTACTAAAGTTAAAATCGTTGAGTAGGTACCTATTTTATCTTTTTAGTATCGTGCTAACTTCATATGCCTATTGCATACTTACAGATGTCAAAAAAGGTCTGTTTACTTAGTTTTTTGCACGAACTGTCAGTGTTTTAGGTGTGTTCAGAAGCAATTTAAACAAACTGTAAATGTGCACACATCGACAAACCCGGCCGACACCAAAAATCAAAACATTTTAATTTTGCTCGCACCGAGACTAACACGAGAAATCGGTGAACACACCAGGCCACACACACAGCACACATTTCAATACACCGTCACCGGTGCGTGCGCATCTGTGGTGCTAATGGGCGGTTAAGGGTGGTTGCTTTTGAAGCAAAGGGTGATACTATGACAAAGCGATTAATTGAAAACACAGGATGTAGATATTATTGTTATTTTCCATTGGAGCGTATGTTATGTTCTTGTTCTAGACAGGCTGAATGATCAAAAAGCGTTCCATTGGCTCTCTGAAATTGGTTCAGTACACACATTTGGCTTAGACCAGTTTTTCTGTTCCAAAATTTATTCGAATAATATCCAAGTTATTGTCATATCGCTCCTAAAAAAGTTGTCTCAATTTTGGGGTTTTATACTCAAGCAATTCAATATTGTATCAAAAAGAATTCAAGATGATACAGACGTTGAAACTGTGTCCAGGCCCTACGAGGCACTCATATCATTTGTGCTTTAATGTTTTTGAAGAGATGGGAAAAATCAAAACCTCTGAAAATGGCCTAAAAAAGAATCGTCAAGAGGAAAAAACGAGATGATGAGTGTCGCGAAGGGGAGGTCCTTTTTTGTGGTCGTGAAAATTTCAAAATAAATACATTCATTCCTATTTGCGACCAATTAATGAGTGCGCTGAAAGAAGAAATTCATCCTATGAATATGAAGCAATAACAAATAGATTTATTTTTTATCTTAGCTTGATCATATGAGTGAAGAAGCAATTCGAAAGAATGCAAGCACTCTTCAGAAATTATATCCGGTTGATCTTGGGGAAGATTTTCAAGAAGAGTGTGTCTTACTTAAACATTTTCTGGAGCAAAACAATACTGAAAATATGAGTT
The DNA here is from genome assembly GCA_963931855.1 of Philhelius festivus. Taxonomy (NCBI): domain Eukaryota; kingdom Metazoa; phylum Arthropoda; class Insecta; order Diptera; family Syrphidae; genus Philhelius; species Philhelius festivus. The sequence goes on from OZ007554.1 coordinate 232,193,573, forward strand.
TAAGGCAGCATAACCTTCATATAAGAGAAAAAGAATTGTAAGAAGCATTTCCATATGTTGAGGTTGCCTTAAGAATATACTTGTGCACTGCAGTGACAGATTGTAGTGCAGAAAGATCGTTTTCCATATTGAAAGGAATAAAAACCCATTTAAGGTCTCGCATTAGCGAAGAACGCCTTAATAATTTAGCTTTATTAAATATAGAAGCTGAACTGACAAAAAATTTAGATAACGAATCTAGTGTTTATGAATTTTGTAATCGATATACATACAGAAAAAAAAATTGAAAATATCAAATATTATGCATTTTGTTTTTTGTTGTTATTATTTTTTAGTACTTTATTTTCATTGTTCTAAAAGGCGGCCAAAAATTATCAGCCCGGGGCGCCAAATCCTTAAATACGTCTATGACAGTATTAGTCCAAAGTTATTCTTTTACTTCGTGAAAAATAGCTAACTATGTTTTATTTGCTTAAAATAAAAGTGTTTGCTTTGCCAAATCATCCGGAATTTCGATCACTTACTCAACCGGACCACTACACTCATCCGACACCATCTCCACTATGCCAAGCTAGGCACCTTGTTGACGTGTGCCATCCGTCAGTTCAGTTCGCTAGCTCGGGATCTAAGGAATCAAACAGAGGGCAGATATTCGAAGTTCGTCCTAGAGACATATCGTTGCGTTGAGAAAAGAGTTCAAGTCTTTGATTTTCATTTTCGGAAGTTCGTCAATGATTATGCTCTAAATTTGGCCAGAGCAGGGCATTTGCAGAGGAAGAGGTGGACTGTTTCCTTTTTGCACGGGTCCCCACAGCTATGACAGTGAGTGTTGTGAGGAATGCCCTTCGCTACCATGCTCTCCTATTGGTCAGTTTTCGCTACAGGTAGCTACGATTTAGGTTAAGTCTTGCCTGGTTCTGCATAGATCAAGATCAAGCGTTTGGAATTTATTATAGATGGGTAAAATTTTTCTAGATATAATGCAGTCAGTTAAACTGCTCCACCTAGGCTTTGATTGGCTAAGAAAAATTGAGAGAATAATGTTCATTACAATGTCACAATGACCCGGAATCCAGATAAGAGTGACATTGTGGTTAATATTGTGGCTAGCAGGTTCATCCCGGCATTGCTGGATCAATTTGGAGGATGATGTACTAGAATGAATGGCTTTAACAGCCGCCTGAGTGTCTGTGATTACACCCGTATTCCAGTTCTAGTTTGGATCTTGTTTGAGTACCTTTCATATGCTTCCCTGTAAGCCAGTAATTCAGCTTGAAAAACACTAGCAAAGTCGGGTAGCCTAAACGACCTAGATATATTTAAAGCCTCAGAGAAGATTTATGATACAACACCACACTCAACATCAGTGAAAATAGTTATGTTGAAATCTTTCGTCACGATGCCACTTCATTATCCAATTCCTATCTTTATGGGAAAGATTCATTTATTTTTAAAAAAAATTTAAATTCCTAAGGTTGAATTTAAAGTTTTTTTTTCGTTTCAGTTTTTTCAACCGATATGTATCATTTTTCGTATGCTTTTAAGCTTTTAGAAAGTTTAAATACCGATCTTTAGGAAATTTTGTGTAACAAAATTTTCAAAAAAAATATTTGCTGGTAACATTTTTTTTTTTTGAAAAGGAAAAACCAACTAGGTAAGAAATTTGCGAAATCAAGTTTGTTACAGAAATAGTTAAGAAATATAGCCCTTGGTATTCTTTCACTAAAATAATCGATTGGAAAAAATTATTAAGTGCAGCCACTGGATTTTCTTCAGGGGAAACACTTATTTTAAGTACCTACATCACTTTTCTTAATCGCGGTAATGGTACTCTTATACATTTGTAAAAAAAAGTCAAACTCGAGATTTTGATCAAAAATATGACATTAAGATAGTAGAAACACATACACAAATGTGCATCTGAAATTCTTTATTTTTGTGAATATAAGGTACTTTGGCATTTAAGATACATTTTATAAATATAAATTTTATAAAAATAAATATAATAATGCTCAAATGCATAAAATTATCGTCTGATTTCTATGCAAAGAAACCGTATGATTATGCAAACAAACTTTTCGTTTTAGTATTAAATACATTTTTTATATAAGAAATTTCTTTAAATTTTTTTTTTAAGAAAAAAATGTGGGATGCGAATTTTAAGTATTTAATAACATTGATTTTAGGAAATAATTTCAAAAAATAATCGTTCATAGGTTTTAAAGATATTGGCGCAAAATTTTAAACAGCCTATTATTAAGGTGTTAGTACGATACTACTTAACAATTTGCTAACTTTATAGTAGTTTACTAACTCATTCTTAATTTTAAACATTTTCTAACTAGTATCGTACTAAAAGAATTTTTTTAATAAATTGCTTCTGAACACACCTAAAACAATGACATTTTGTGTAAAAAAGTAAGTACACGAACCTTTTTTGATATTTGCACATGTCAAAGAGTCATATGAAGCTAGTACGATACTAAAATAATAAAGTAGGTATTCGATGATTTTAACTTTAATAAAAGGGTAGAGAAAGTATGATGCTATATTCGATTAAAATTTGCAAATTCGTTGTTTTAACCTAGTATCATACTAAAACAGCTTTAGCATCATACTAATTCAATTAAAATTTTGCGCCATTAGTTTTTCGAAAATTTTTTTTTTGCAAAAAACTCAAAAAAATATTTTTTCGAATATTTTTATATACAATATTATTTTAAACTTAAAGAGAATCCTGCTGAAAATTTTTGGGTTAAGATCGTTAGAGCCGTTAATGAGAAAGTCGAAAATCAAAAAAACGGTTCTATGACAGGTACCGTTAATAACATTTTTCCCCAAAATTTTTGTTTAACCAAAATATAGTACATGTCCATAATATCACACCTAATTTTTTATTAAAATCCGTTTTCGAGATAAATAAGATTTTGCATTACGGGTGTATGGGGGATACCGTTAGTTTTGCAGCTAAAAAAAAAATTTCAATTTATCCTCTAGGAAATCACCAAAGACTCTTAACTACCGAAATTGAAAGAAATAGGTACAGTGGTTTAGGCTGTAGTGAGAGGTACAGACATACAGACACACTGAAACATGTTTTTTGTGTACTAAATTTTCCTTAAATTTTTTATAAAAAAATTGATATGCAAATTGTTAGTATTTAATAAAATACATTTTAAATCGTATTTTAAAAATTTAATCGTGTATCGGTTTTCAAGATATCGAATTTTCAAAAAAAAAAAATGTATTGTTTTTTTAAAAATCCAAAAACTATTTTTCGAAAAAATGTTTATTTTATATTATTTCAAATGCAAAGCAGATCCTGCATAAAAACTTTGGTATACATCGTTAGAGCCGTTTGTGAGAAATTCGAAAATCAAAAAAAACCGTTCTATGATAGGTACCCCTAATAACATTTCCCGCCAATTTTTTTTGACCAGAATATAGTCTATGTCCATAATATCACACTAAATTTTTATCAAAATCGTTAGAGCCGTTTTAGAGATAAATAAGATTATGCATTATGGGTGTATGGGGGGTACCGTTAGTTTTGGAGCTAAAAATAAAATTTCAATTTAACTTCACCGAAGACCCTTAAGTACCGAGTTTGAAGAAAATACCTCTAGTAGTTTAGGCTGTAGTTCGAGGTATAGACATACAGACATACGGACATACAGACATACAGACGGAATTGCCGGACCCACGTTTTTCGTTTTCGCTATCATCGTAATGTCAACTTTGATCAAAATCTCGAGTTCGATTTTTTTTCCAAATGCAGAACTTGCCCTATAGTACCTTTATCGCAAGTAAAAAAAAGTTGAATCGATATAATTTAGCTTAGTCCGATTTTGGCATAAATGCTTCAATGTTGGCGTCAATCGAAGCGGGCTTGTCGCTATAGACATGAGCCTTAACATAGCCCCATTAAAAATAGAGGCGTTAAATCGCACGATCTAGGCGGCCAACGTGAAATAAGCCGTTCACCGAACTCGCCTCTCAATTGGTCCATTGTAATGCGTGCTGTGCGGCATGTGGCACCGTCTTGTTGAAACCACATGTGATGCAAGTTAAGCTCTTCCATTTTGGGCAAAAAAAAAAGTTTGTTATCATCGCACGGTAGCGCTCACCATTCACAGTAACGTTGCGATTCACATCATCTTTGAAGAAATACGGCCCAATGATTCCGCCAGCCCATAATCCGCATCAAACAGTGACTTTTTCTGGATGCATTGGTGGCTCTTGCAATGCTTCTGGCTGCTCTTCACTCCAAATACGGCAGTTTTGCTTGTTCACGTATTCATTCCGTTCAACCAGAAATGAGTTTCGTCGCTGAACACAATTTTTCGATAAAAAAGTTTTGCTATTAACTTACGGCCATCTTTTCAAGAGCCCATTCACCAAAAAATTCGGCGTTGTGGTAGGTCGTTCAGCTTCAATCCTTACACCAGCTGTATTTTGAAAGGCTTCACACCTAAAAGCTTCCGCAAAATTTTCCACGTAGTGGAGTAAAGAGGCCCAATTGCTGAGAAAGACGCCGAATCGATAATTCACGGTCATCACTAACACTGGCCGATACAGTTGCGATATTTTCCTTAGTTCGTACTCTATACATAAGTGGGTTTGTGGTTTAATGTCCAACAATGTAAATTTGGTGCGAAATTTAGTCACAATAGCCCGAATAGCCGCCTCAGTAGGTCGATTAAACTGACCATAAAATGGAAGAAACCCGCGATGAACTTTCTTAACAGAGCCGCATTTTGATAATAAAATTCAATAATTTGCAAGCATTGTTCATTTGTAAGACGATTCATGGTTAAGTTATAGACCAAACTGAAGATGTTTGACAGTGACACAAAACACGAAACGTGCGTGAGCTGTCAAAACCAGTGTTGCCAAAAAGAAAATAGCAAAAAAAGCACCCATTATATGTCCGAGACGTGCTGGCATAAAGCAGTGCTGAGCAAATTGGGTTGAGAAGGACTGTGTCCGATCGGGACCAATGAGATAGGATGAACCAATAGAACCAGTTTTGGTGGCTCAATTCTGAACTGCACGTCATTTGAAGTCGACTAGAGTTCATGTCTATAGGCATTATCATTATCGTATCTATGCATTTGCAAAATTTTAAACTACATATTTAGTTGCATAATATATTGATAAGTTTTTCCAAAAGCAGAAATGGTTTAGTCTTGTAATTTACCAAGCTTAGGATCGTCATGTTTTTTTTTATTAACTTCCCATAGGGAGTTATTGTAATCGGTCCGATTTGTCAAATTGAAATTTTTGACATTTCTCGACGTTTCAAGGTCCCTAGAGGCTATATCAATCATTTTTAGAGAGATGTCTGTGTGTGTGTGTGTACGTACGTTCGTACGTTCGTACGTTCGTACGTTCGTACGTTCGTACGTTCGTACGTTCGTACGTTCGTACGTCCGTACGTTCTCGTACAATTTTTCGACGTCGATATCTCAAGAACGAGTAAAGATATCGACTTCAAATAAATTTTGTTTAATAGATAATAACTTCAAAAGAGGCTGAAAGGGCGTTTATTAAAATTCAGTGAGTAGTTTTTTCACTATAACGGTTTAAAAAAAAAAGTAAAAATGTTGGTTAGTTTCAAATATCTCACGAAAAAATAATGTTATTGATTTCAAATAAAGTTTAATGTACTCATTATAAGGTCATACAGATTTGGTATGAATTTGGAAAAAAATGAACATACCGTTATTTTTTTAAATAAAAAAAAACTGAAAAAAAAAATTTCATAACCCAGATATTCTAAGAACGGAAAACAATTTGAAACTCAGAATAATTTTATTTTACGAAAAATAATGTGTTTGACAATTCGCGACCCTAGAACAACAAGGTTCTAAGTACACCAAAGTGTGTTTTGAGAAAAACGCATCTGAATATTTGAAGTCTTTTATTCGGATACTGTTTAAAAAAATTAAAATTTTTTTTTTATAACCCGATAAATATGCACACAATCTATAAAATTTCGACTTTAAAACCTAATCAAACCAGATTTTTAACCCTTAAATTTGACTTTAAAAATCATTATAGGACTTTGCTGCTCAACGATACGATACTATATTCTAGAACAATAAGGTTCTATGTAGCACTAAGAACCTTGTGAACTTAATTTTTTCGATTACGGAGGATAATTGAGATTGGATGAAATAAAAAGATTTAAATAAGTTTTCTTTATTGTGAAAGAGATGTGGAATATTATTTTGTTAGTAAAAAGATAGTACATAAACAAATAATATTGTTGTTACAGCTGATAAATACACGAAAAAAAATATAATGGTCAAATTTAAATTTACTTGAAATAAATCTCAAAATCTACTTGATTCTATTTCAAAATTGCATTTGAATATGTAACAAAGTTCTATCTACATGGTTTCTTTTTTTGAATTTAGTGAAACAAAGTTCTAAGTGGAAGTTAGAACCTTTTTAAATAAATCTCAAATCGAAAATATACAGATAGAACTCTGTAGCTCTGGATATTTTGTGAAACAAGGTTCTAAGTGGCAGTTAGAACTTTATTGATTAAATCTCAAATGGAAAATATGCAGATAGAACTCTGTAGCCCTCTCTATCATGGAAATGGAAAGAGATAGAGCAAAATGGATTACGGGAATCGAAAGAGCACCCTAAATTTACCCAGATTTGATATAAAACTCATTTTTTTCAAAATTGTCGGTTAGAACCTTGTTGTTCTAAGGTCGCGAATTGGTGAAAATTTCAAAAAAAATCAGTTTACAGTTTTTTTACAAAAAATAAAAAACTATATAAAATTCTATTGAAAATTGGTAAAAATTGTTTTTCGACTCAAATTTCTCGAGAACTAGTACTGATATTGACTTCTAATTTAGTTTATTTTATACATAGTATAATTTTGTACAATTGGTAAAATAATGACAAATATTGAATTAATTGTTTTTTTTTTTTTAAATAAAAAAACTATTAAAAATTCTAGTGAAAACTAGTTAAAATTGTATTTCAAGTCGAATTTCTTGGGAATAAACTCCGACAGTGCCTTCTAAAGTATGTTGTTTTATACATCGATACCTTCCCGTAAAAATGTATACTAAGCGACATTTCTAAAAATTTTCAGGAAACGAAAAAAACGAAGAAAGTTCGTTGGCGAAATCCAGGCCAAAACGTGGCCCTTAACATATATTATATTTCCTCATCAAAAAGTCATTTTCGGAAAAAGTTTCGCTTAGTACATTCTCACGGGAAGGTATCGACATAATACAATTATTAACATATGGTTAAATTTTGACAAGTATCGAATTGACAGTTTTAACAAAAATATAAAAAAAATCTACTAAAAAGTGGTAATATTTGTTTTTCGACTAGAATATCTTGAGAACGAGCAATGATATTGACTTTGCCATTACATATTTAATTTTATACATAATACAATTTCTAACAAATGGTTTATATTTGACATATATCTAGTTTTAGAGCGGATATATTTTGTAAGTACTCTTCCATCAATAACCAAACCATATCTTTTATATTTGAATATTTCGTTTTTAAATTTTTTTCAATTAAAATGTTTGGAACCGAAATAATAAAGTAATTTCTACATATAGTGTAATACATAATTTTATAATTTTATTATCAACTTAGTTTTTAGAAGAATGTACTCGTATGTACTGTATATACGTATATGAATAAGGTTGTTCAGTTGTACCCAAGTCCCACATATTCAAATTCCATTAATAGCTATGGTAAAATTAAAGAAAACGTCACAATATGTTTTATCTTTTTGTCCATGAAAAAGATGTAAAATTCTACTCAAGGTTTTCTTACCACAATGGGAAGTTATCAATGTGGGTCGCACCCAGCCTCTTTTTTAATTTCTATTTTTTAGTGTAGATGAATAATTTTTGGAGAACACTTATTAAATGTACCTTCTACATAACCGTTGTTCTTATTTTCGATACTTCCTTTAACGGCCTAACTAATTTCAACGGATTAGTTTCAGAGAAAAGTCGTTAATATTAAATCAATCATTATATCGAAATAGAAAAAAATAATAACAGTGCAGTTTAAAAATAGATTTTTGTTTTTGAAAATCTTTTTTAAAAGCTTTTATCTTATCTTTATCGGGGAGGTTAAGTCTATAAATGAATTATTTCACAATTTTTTTATTACAGAAAATATTTTGTATTATTTTTATGAACATTTCCAAATTGATAACTTTTTTTTATATAAAATTTTTAAAAACGATTACCATAACGAGGATAGCTTTTATAAATATTTTTTCGAAAGTAGCTCACTTCAATGGCGCAAATTTTAAACAGCCTATTATTAAGGCATTAGTATGATACTTACTTAACAAGTTGCTAACTTTATAGTAGTTTACTTACTCATGCTTGATTTTAAACATTTTATAACTAGTATCGTACTTAAAGAATTTTCTTAATAAATTGCTTCTGAACACACCTAAAACAATGACATTTCGGGTTAAAAAAAGTACAGTAAAAAGTACACGAACCTTTTTTGATGTTTGAAAATGTTAAAGAGTCATATGAAGCTAGTGCGATACTAAAAAAATAAAGTAGGTATTCGATGATTTTAACTTTAATAAAAGGGTAGAGAAAGTATGATGCTACTTGTATATTCGATTAAAATTTGCAAATTCGTTGTTTTAACCTATTATCATACTTAAACTGCTTTAGCATCGTACTAATTCAATTAAAATTTTGCGCCAATGGTTCTTAGAAATTTGTTAGATAGAAATATCTATGTACAGGAATTACGAGTAAATTCTATATTTCCAAAACTATATAGCTGGAGCAGAATACTTAAGACGGTGCAATTCAATACAGTTTTTAGGAAAACAATTGCGTACTAAGTCACTGATTTTATTTCAATCGGAAATAAGACATAAAAGTAATCTTGTATATAATCTTCCTTTAGCCGCACATTTTATCCAATTAACCATGAATAAATTTTACCGGCCGGGAATTTGTTTCGAATAAAGTTGTTCAACGTGCAAAGACACATTAAGAGGATGCATTAAGCAACGAAAACGACTACGACCAGCACCACTCAGCACTCGGATTCATTTAAATTTATTAACATCGATTTTTTATCGAGTGGAAAACTTAAAAATATGTTTACCATTTGCACTGCGGGCATCCACTTCCACAAGACATACCACCCAATTGGGCTGCTTCACGATCATTTACCGACACCGACAGGGTGCCACAGCATGCTGCATGCAGTCTGCATGCGTTCTGCAGTTTCTCTTTCTCGCTTTGACTGCAGTGGCGGAAAAACATCATGACGCCAGCCGTCCCCGGACGGACTGAGAACGTGATCATTGTTTAGCTATCCGGGTATAGAAATAACTTGATTTCTGTTGGCTTATGAATTAACACAGAGGTCGGTGGGTGGGGGTCGCGGTGGTGCCATTCCATGCCAGATAAGCCCCTCAGGGGTCTTGTCTTGAGTGATGTCGATGGCCCATAACCATCAACTGATGCATTTTGCACGCAATGCAACATTTCTGGAGCATAAGTTCAGGTGACAAATGGAGCGAGACATGAGTGATGTTGTATTAGGATCATAATATTTATTACACCGCCAGGGGATACACTTTTTAATCTCATGAGGTTCAAGAAAAATGGTTAAAAATCGCGGTGATTTATTATGTCAGCTGACATGAATGTTATAGAGGTGAACTTTTTGACCAAACTTAAATAAATAATTAACTAGACAAACAGACTGTCGTGGATGAAATTTATTTCTGCGTTAAATCGAAGACACGTTGAAGATATGCCGGAAGGTTAAGTCATTAGTTCTGTTTTTTTTTTGTATATGTATGTACCTATACATATTTAAAAACTTAACCAAATTTAATTTTTTTTACTCAACTCAATTTTCTATCAGATCCGATTGATCAATGCAACTCAAGTAAAAAATAACTTGCGGCAAAATATGAAACAGAAAATGTTTGATTGGGTAGGTATTCTCTTTTCAATTTGTATCCTTCCGATTCCAAAAACATTTTTTGAACCCATCTATATTTTATCTTGCGAAATTCACATGAAGGTTTATGACAAGTTATTTATTCGTAAAAACACCGAACTTCGTTTATCAGACTTGACAAATTCTAACGATCAAAGGTTAGACGAAAAAGTTGAGTTTGGAAATTCTGTCTATTCGACTACAGTTTAAAAATATCTAGTAGGTCATAAATTTTCTTATTTTGTGTTTGCCGGACCACCACACTCATCCGAAACGAAACGACACCATCTATACTGTGCCAAGATCATAGCAGTGTCTTCCAAGCGGAGGTCCTGGCAGTGACAACAGCTGCTAGACAGGTATCAATGATGGCGATACCACGGGCTGATATCACCTTTTACATTGACAGCCAAGCGGCAATAAAAGCGATTTCTGCCACTGTGATAAAATCGAAGCTTGTCTCTTGCTGTCGCGAAGAGCTTAAGGTTCTTGGCACGCAGCACAATATTAGACTCTGCTGGGTACCGGGACACAGCGGCATACCAGGTAATGAAAATGCCGATGAGTTGGCAAGACAGGGATCAGCGCTCGACGCTAGTCAAGCAGAGATGGTAAACATCCCACTCTGTAACATTAAACAGAAAATTTCAGACATAATTCTAAGGAAATCCAATGAAAGGTGGAATCTACTTGACACCTGTGATACTACTAGGAAAATATGGCCCTGCTTTAACAAGCAGAGAACTGACAAAATTATACAACTTAGTAAGAGGTCCCTTCGCTCTCTTACGAGCATAATCACCGGACACAATTTATTGAAATACCATAAATTTAAAATGAAACTAAGTACAGATAACCTATGCAGAGGATGTGGTGATGAGGAGGTACATGAAGACACCTCACACTTTCTCTGTCATTGCCCGTCACTATGCCACCAGAAAAGGAAATGGCTTGGTAGCTACTTCTTTGATAATCTAGAAGATATTTCTAATATTTCAGGAATACACATATTGAACTTCGTCAATGCCTCAAAATGGCTTGACTGATTAATAGAATACATAGGTTTTATCAGGAAAGAGTGATAACACTCACGGATAACACAATGGATCTACATTGATCTAAGTGTGACAATAGCAACATCAATTGTCAGCCCAACAACCTAACCTAACCTATACTGTGCCAAGCTAGGCAGCTTGTTGAATGTTGACTACTGCTGAAACAGTAGCCAGTTCGATTGAGTAATCAACCGGCCCCGCGCACCGTGAACCTCCATCAAAGCCCTCATTCTAGATGTACGAGTATTTCGTCGCTTTGAGAAAAGAGATCAAGTCTTTGATCTTCTTTTCCGAAAGTGATAGTGTTCTAAATTTGCCCAGAGTTTGACATTTGCAGAGGATTGTTTCGATTTGCCGCGCTCCGTGAAAGTGTTTGTTCACTGACTGGTTTTCGAAGCGTTTGAAAAAAGACCCAAATTTTGGCCGAAAAATCATCTTTAGCGACGAGGTGTATTTTTGAATACATTACAAAATTGCCGTACATGGGATGCCACGAACCATGTGACGATGCATCTTCAAAAAGCGTCGTCATTGTAACGTACTTTTTTTTCGAAAACGACATTGGTGACATGATAAATGGTACAGAATGATGATAACTAATTTTTTATGGACCAAATTAAACCATATAAGCCCATACGACATTTGGTTCTAGCACGATGGCGCTACATTCAACACAGCCGACGCCAAGATTGACATTCTGCATGAACGATTTGAGAGAAATGTTATCTCCCGCAGAGGTGATGTGAATTGGTCCCAAATGCTTTGCGATTTTAACACACTAGAATTTTTCTTGAAAACTTTTTCTTAATAAAATTAAAAAAAAAACACTACAACGATCAATAATTTCTGTTTTTGTAAACGTTCATATTTGCTTTAGAAATCATATGGCAATCTAGTTTTGGTCCCACCTAAAAACGAGTTGTTTAAGCCATTTTAAAAATCCTTTTTTTTAATTGTATGTAAGTCTCTTAAGCGTAAAAGCAGCTTCGTGAGAGAGTTTGCTTATTTTATATATTTTTAAACTTTGTCAAAATTTTACTCAAAAAGAAAAAAAATTGAGAATTATAAAAAAAAAAATCTAAAAATAATGGAAACAGTTTCTTCAAAGCCAGAAATCTATTAAAAAAGGCAGTTATTTCAATTACTCATTTTTGAGAAAAACAAAAAACCTTTTGAAACACTAAATTTTGAATTTTGAAAGTTTTGTTTCAAATACAACTTGAATATAAAATAATCATTGACATGTTTTTTTATATACATATGTATAAAAAAAATGTTCAAATAAAAAAGATCTAAAGATATTTTTTTTTAAGTTTTGATTACTTTTATTTTTTTTAAACTTTTTCGAAGCTTCTGTTTAAAAAATTAATATGTAATATAAAGATGTAAAAAATCAAGTAAATGGTTCTATGGTAGATACTGTTTTTCATGTTTTAATTTCAATTTTTGTTATAAGATTTTGTATCATAAAATTTAAGACAGAGGGAAAAAATTTTATTGGAATTCTAGCAGCCATTTTTAGGGGAAAATACGCTTTTTGATAGTGATTTTTTAGCATTTTTTTTATAGTTCCCTTTTTAAAGATAACATAGCAATATTAAAAAAAAACTATTAGTTGCCAATATTGAAAAATTAAACATGTGGCTTTGAAATGATTGAGTTTTCAAAAAACAACTAAGAATTTCTCGGAGTAAATAAGATATTGGAAAGATTTGAAATAAATTTTGAACAAGATGAAAAGTACTTCCAGGATTTTATGAAAAAAAAAAAAAAACACTTAACCTCAAAAATAGCGAAAATCTTATTTTTCATTGTTCAATTTCTAGAAAATCCGGGTCGGTGGAGGAAACAGATGAAGGATTTGAGTTCAGCATATAATCTTAAACTAAAAAGGAATTTCACCTGATCATGTAAAAATTTAAGCATTAAAAACATTCAAAGTTTTGATTCTGAAAAGAATTTTTTGAAAAACTATTACTTGAAATAACTCAATAACTCGATTTAGTAAAAAAAAATCGGTTTTTGCTTTAAAAAAATTTGTAGCATAGTATTGTTCGTTAGGCTGTTCCGTTGTTGTATGAAGAAAAGGGGTATCGTATCGGGTTGCGTATTAACGAGTAGATTCTGAATATGTACTTACTTTTTGGTTTGGACATAACTTTTGGGGCTTTAATATGGTTTTTTACCTTATTTTCAGATCTTTAAGTTGCAGTAGAGCCCCAATAGTTATGTCCAAATCAAAAAGTAAGTACATATTCAGAATCTACTCGTTAATACGCAACTTTTGATAACTCTTTCGATAAAAAAAATCGAGAATTTTCGTAAAAAATCGAACTCGAGATTTTGATCAAAGTTGACTTTACGAGGATAGCGAAGACCAAAAAAGTGGGCCTCGCAATTCTGTCTGATTGTCTATCTGTATGTCTGTCTGTCATTTCAACTACAGCCTAAACGGCTAGGACGACTTTCGTTAAACTTGGTAGATATCGTTTTGAATTTTTTCCCTCTACACGTTTTTTTTTTCGTTTTTTTTTTAAGACAAAAAATAAAGGTATACGATTTTTTTCGAAATCTTATAAATTTTTTTTTCTCAAAAACTGTCCCACAGAAAAATCCACAAAAAAATACATACAATTTCTTTTAGTTTCCTCTAGGTAATGGTTAAAAAAAAATTTCAAAAAATGGTTTGTTGTAAGCTCCCCCTGAAACCATTTTTTTTATTTTCTCGAAAACGGTACAACCGATTTAAATCATTTTTTGTATGCTAAAGCTTATTTAAAATTTAAATATTATTACATGTCAAAATTTTCAATTATTAATTTTTTGGAATGTTAAAAAAATTTAAAATTTAAACTCAATATTTCGAAAACCCCAGGCTCGATTTTTTTTAAACTTGGTAAATAAAAGTTTCTTAATATAGTCTACAAGATTGAAGAAAAACAAATTTGTTTTACCTAAAAACAACGGCACCCACCATACAAAGGTTAAAAAATGGTTTTCGAAAATCGTATTTTTCTCGAAAACGGTTTCGAGAATTTTGATAAAATTTTGTTCTTACATTTAATTTTTACGATCTATATTTTAATAAAAAAAATTTTAATTTATATTTTACTGACTATACCTACCATAGAACGATTTTTTTCGAATTTTGAATTTCTCATTATCGACATAACGGATTTTAATTAAATTTCTAATAAAGAAGCAGCTTAAAATTTTAAAAAACATTGTATTTCAAAAATTTTAACAAAATATTTTTTGAATTTTGAAAAAGGAAATACATTTTTTTTTTGGAAAATTCGATATCTCAAAAGAGGCTTGATATTTTTTTTGGAAATATATTTTGCATTAGTTTAATAATAAAAATTTTGAGTTGGCGTAGCAAAATTTCTTCTTAAAAATGTTTCAAGAATTTTTATATTAAGGCTTATTTTTTTAGAAACCACTACAAACATTTATAATTTTTGTTCTTGCATAAACCAAATTTGCTTGAATAACACGGCATCCTATTTTTACCTCCAACTACTAAAGGAAATGGCATTTAGGGCACGAGTACGATAACTTGGCCGCCAAGATTTGATGACGGCTTTTTGTAGAGGGGTTAAAAATAAGCACTTTTTTTATGGGAGGGGGGGTCTATCTCCCCCCGTTTAGGAGGTAGGGGCACTTTTAGAAAAAATGGTTTAAATTGAAAAAAAAAATATTAAAAATCAACGGCAACACTTACAATAAAGTGCTATACTGCGTTTGAAAGCCAGAAGATTGTTCTATAATCCTGCATTTAAATTAAATTACTCATGTCAATGGTTTTTGAGAAATTCGCATTTAAAGTCCAAATTTTGATAAAATAACGTGAAAAAAAAAGTTTAGACCGATTATTTTCAAAATTGTGAAATGAAATTGTAAATTAACTTACATGTGTTTCATGTATCTATCAGTTCTTAATCGAACACAAAAAACCGCATGGTTCTATGTCTTCTAGTTTTTGAGAAAATCGAAAATAACTAAAACTACTTTCCTACAAAATGTTTGATATTATTTGCTTCCTTACATAAATAAATCAGTGCTAGCTTCCAACATTACAATATATATACAGTAAAGTATGTATGGGGGGCATGCTGCCCCTCTGCAACCCCCCTGCTTGGGCACACTATAGGATTTGGGGTAGGTGCGAGGTTGGGTGCATGCAAAGTTTCTTTTGCATTCACAGAATCTGTATTTAAATAAATTCAAATTTATTCTATTTATCCAATGTCCACTAAATACATATAAAATACAATAAACGATCTTGAAAACCAAAACAAACTTCCGACCATGTTCACCAATACATGGCACTATTTTTCTATCGAAAATACTGCCTAGAAAGGAAATATAAGGACGACTGGGGTTCGCAAATAATAGAGTTTTTATCAGTTGTAAAAAAAGTTTACCCTTGTTATACCGATGGTGATATTATGTGAGGGTTTACAGTTAAAAGACATCGATCCTCCCACCCTTCAGAGCGAAAATTTTGAAAGTGTTTTACCGCCGAAACATCCTCGGCTTCCCACCATAAAAGAGTAACTCAACGAACTCGACAGTTATAGTACGGACGATGGCTTTATTGACGAGACTTACACACCTTTTTAATACATTTTGACCATTTTTAACTGACTGACTCCTGACTAACTGACAAAATAACTGACCCAGATGCAATTCTACCTCCTCATGGTGCATTCTGGGTAACGCTAAATGAATTGCGGTACTGAACTAACAAAGATTCATTATGTTTATTAACATTAATCCTTAAAATGGAATCACCGTCACCACCAAAAATCAAAAAAAGCAGTTTTGGTAATTTTCGATTTTCTCAAAAACCAGACGACATAGAACCATGCGGTTTTTTGTGTTCGATTAAGAACTGATAGATACATGAAACACATATAAGCTAATTTACAATTTCATTTCACAATTTTGAAAACAATCGGTCTAAACTTTTTTTTCACACTTTTTTTTTATCAAAATTTGGACTTTAAATGCGAATTTCTCAAAAACCATTGACATGATTAATTTAATTTAAATGCAGGATTATAGAACAATCTTCTGGCTTTCAAACGCAGTATAGCACTTTATTGTAGGTGTTGCCGTTGTTTTTTAATATTTTTTTTTAAATTTAAACCATTTTTTCTAAAAGTGCCCCTACCTCCTAAACGGGGGGAGATAGACCCCCCCCCTCCCATAGTAAAAAGTGCTTGTTTTTGACCCCTCTACAAAAATCCGTCATCTAATCTTGGCGGCCAAGTTATCGTACTCTCCCCGCATTTAGTCATTTAAAAACTGAATTTTATGTTTATGAACAGTTTTCTCTCATGACATAATTTTTGAAGTTCTTAGTCTTTTACATAGGAGCAAGTTCATGCGACCCAGTCGTGCAATTTATTTTTTAATAATTTTGTACTCATTTGAAGTTGTTTTATTTATTTTAAAGTCAAGTTTTAGAAAATAAATCCTGCATAAAGGGGGGAGGGGAATTTTTGTTCTTAAAACAAAAACCCCGTATAATACCACTGCATACTTTTTGTCTGATGCCAATTAAATCTTGTCGTTGTTGTTGTACTCCATTGTGTACCAAGAGCGCTAAGGCTAAGGCCTGCTTCTCCCCCTGCGGAATCATTGTACGAAGCTCTGATAATTCATTTTGTAAAGCGCTGTATGACTTATTCCGATTTCTTGTGCACGTTTCTTGGATCTTTCAACTTTTGTACGTAGGCTATAGGCGTTTTTCTTTTTTAGTTCAGAATAGATCTCTGAACAGAGTCCGAGCACGTCGAGCATGTTCTGAACATCCTCTGAACCAAGTCTGCTCTCAGTTCTTTATGAAAACACTTAGCTGTCACCATTTTTACTTGCGATATAGGTACTATAGGGCAAGTTCTGTTGGAAAAAAAATCGAACTCGAGATTTTGATCAAAGTTGACATTACGATGATAGCGAAGACGAAAAAAGTGGGTCCGACAATTCCGTCTGTCTGTCTGTATGTCTGTATGTCTGTATGTCTGTATGTCTGTACCTCGAACTACAGCCTAAATTACCGGAGGTATTTTCTTCAAACTCGGTACTTAAGGGTCTTCGGTGATTCCCTAGAGGAGAAATTGAAAGTTTTTTTTTAGCTCCAAAACTAAGGGTACCCCCCGTACACCCGTAATACAAAATATTATTTATCTCGAAAACGGCTCTAACGATTTTGATAAAAAAAAATTAGGTGTGATATTATGGACATGGACTATATTTTGGTGAAAAAAAAATTTGGGGGGAAATGTTATTAGGGGTACCTGTCATAGAACGGTTTTTTTGATTTTCGAATTTCTCACAAACGGCTCTAACGATTTTAACCAAAATTTTTAGCAGGAGTCCCCTTAAGTTTAAAATAATATTGTATATAAAAATATTCAAAAAAATATGTTTTGGGTTTAAAAAAAAAAAAAAAATTTAAATCAATATCTTCAAAACCTATGAACGATTATTTTTTGAAATTATTTCCTAAAACCAATATTATTAAATACCTAAAATCCGCATCCCACATTTTTTTCTTGAAAAATTTTAGAGAAATTTCTTATATAAAAAATTTATTTAATAATAAAACGATTTTTTAAGGTTTATTTGCATAAATTCATACTTTTCCGGAAACCAGACTGCAATTTTATGCATTTGAACATTATTATCTCACAATAAATCCATGTTTTATATTTATAAAATATATCTTAAATTCCAAAGTACTTTTACATAAGAGCAAGTTCGTGCGATCCAGTCGTGCATTTTATTTTTTTAATTTCTATCTGTCAAATACTTGTGCTTAACTCTTTCTGCTCAGTTATTTTATTCTGATCTTATAGAACGTGCTCAGAACATATTGAATGTTGAAACAAATATTCGAAGCTCTGAATACTATGGAAAAAAGGAAATACAGTTTAATTCTTTACAACTCAGGCTATGCTCTGAACTAAAAAAAAAAAACTCCCTATAGTGAAAGTATTCTTCAAATTTTTATTTTATTTTAATCAAATCTAAGACGTAATGCTTGTCCTCATTATAACTTCAAACCACAAAGCAAGTTCATGCTTTCTAGTGGTGGACCAAGCTATCCAGCTGTCATGTATATTCATCTCAACTGACAGAAACGTTCCACTCAAACTAATTTCATATTATTCAAGATTATGTCAAACGTTTATTATGTTAAATTTATGAATTTCTCAAAGAAATAGCTTCCCGCTATTTCATTGCCTGTTAAAATGTAAATAGAAATAGAATTTCCCATGGTTGTCTACGCCGCACGTTTGCATATCGCATTCATTATCTTCCTTTATTCAGCCACAACAGAGGATTATTCAATTATAGTCAGTCAGTCTGTCTGTCTATTCGGTTTCTCCTTGACAAACAATCTCTTCTCTGTCATTTCAACAGAAAATAATTCCACCATCGAATGCCACTACATCACACACAAGCTCCAACTAGCTAAGGAAACTAATCCTTGTCAGGATATTTGTGATCGATTTTCACATCTCTGGCTATGATTCGTCATCTCCTAAGCATTTGCATACACATTTTCACAAGTTCTATTGAATGACCTTTTATTTTCAAAATTTCAAATAAGCTCGAAATCCTTGTTGACTAAATGGGTAAACCTTTATCGACTGAATAAGTGAACGTACTTTGATTGAAAAGCTGTGCAAATATTCCTCGGATAAGATATGTGCTCTGTTTTGGGTGCTCCCAACGTACACATGTGTGTATCCAATCCTTTGAAGTGCAGGGGATACAATTTCGAATTTTCCCCGATTACCACAAAGCACTTTGGGGTTTGGAGACGAGAAGTTTTCTTAAAGTGCTTGTCGACACGTTGATCGAAGAGAACGTTTAATTTTTCAGTCGTAAGTCGAAAGTGTGGTTATAACATTTAAGAGGCTAAACGTCTAAAATGATAAATTGTAATGTACATCTTTATTTTGATGAATTGATCGAAACCAAGCATATAAGACTGGGGCTTAAGATACAGGATATGTTGACTGTTGACAAAATGCTGCAAAGCATAAATTGTGAAAGTATATTTTTAGATAAATTGCGTGGGCTTAGGTTCCATGGCGCATATATGTATGCATAAAACATGAAGTTCAACTTAAAGGAACATCAATCATTTTAAATTGATGATCGAATTGAAAATAGAAAAGCTTCTGCATGTCATTCTCATAGGACATTGTTTATAGACCAACAGATATACTTACTTATTTTCTGGTTCGTTTTTCGCCGCCGAGAAGGTTGTTGATTTATTCATTTTCCTGTCACACAAACGACATACGACATAGTTATACGAGTTTTCTGATCCATCAACCATTCCAATCTAATCTTCTGGCATCTTTCAGCTTGGGTGTTGCGCTGTCATTGCTACTGTAACGCGGTCCTATTTCGTATTCTAGATTAAAAATATTTAACAGACGGATGCATTGCAGATATGTATCTCGGCGAGGCTTTTGTGAAACGATAAAACTTGAAATGCATTTCATTTGAATGCGCTTAAACCTACTACACAACTTAAATGACCGGTTGGGTGATCGTGGAATGATGCATTTTAAGTTTTAAATCAGTTCTAGGTAATTATTATTCTGACAATATTTTTAAGAACACTTGTAATCTTCTCTAATCCAGCAGAATTATTTTAATCAACTTTTCACGCATGAGATATTAATTTGTGTAGATTTTTTTTATTTTCTAAATTTATCGTCCTTGACTGTGTTCGTTAACTCTAAGTTATACGATAAAGGTCAGTTGAAGTTTGTACGGACGCAAAATTCGCCAAGTTGTGATCTGCGAGAGGCCGCAAGTTGTGTTCTGTGCGTGACGCGGAATTCACTTCTACAGACCCGCCTGTACACTCTCACGGACATCAGTGATATTTTCGGTAGATCCTGCGTTTCGTTATCGTACCGCTGCAGCGCGCTGGCTGTTGGCAAATTTTTGCACTGAACCGGTCGACTCAAATTTATATATCAAATTGTGAATCTCGGAACGACAATTATGGCGACGATAAAATAGGCGAAATGTTGCTTGAATAGAAGACCAACTTTTTTAAAATAATTTCATCATTTGCTCATGTTGATGAGTGTGTAACTCCATGCTGATTTAGCAAGACAGATGAAATAAATGACAGCCAATTTGACAGATGCAGATCATCGATATGGCCGCAATCACCTGTCAAAGTTCATAATTGAAAAACCCTTTTTATATAAACAAAATTGAATTACAGGAAAAGTCTATTTTTAAATATAAATATCTATTGCGAAAGAGTATTTACAACTGCAAGACAAGACTTGTTTTACTGTTATTTTTTTTTGTTACGATCCTAAATTGAACAGATTTGTTCACATTTCCAGGACTTTTAACACAATTACAATCCATCGGATGCTGTAGCCTTTTGTTCTCAAGTTTTTAATTGCGACTTATAGGTACTATAGGGCAAGTTATGTATTCGTAAGAAAAAACGAACTCGAGATTTTGATCAAAGTTGGCATTAAGATCATAGCTAAGACGAAAAACGTGGGTCTGGCAATTCTGTCTGTCTGTCTGTCTGTCTGTCTGTAAACTTCTTCAAACTTGGTAGATAATGTTTTCAATTTTTTTTCTTTTGTTTAAGACCTAAAATAACGGTACCTGTCATACGAGTTTTTTTTCGAAATTTTATTAATATTTTTTTTTTCTCAAAAATTGTCCCACAGATTTAAAAAAAATAAAATGCACGACTGGATCGCACGAACTTGCTCTTATGTAAAAGTACTTTGGAATTTAAGATACATTTTAAAAATGTATAAAACATGGACTTAATGAGATAATAATGTTCAAATGCATAAAATTGCCGTCTGGTTTCCGGAAAAGTATGAATTTATGCAAATAAACTTTAAAAAATCGTTTTATTGTTAAATAAAATTTTTATATAAGAAATTTCTCTAAAATTTTTCAAGAAAAAAATGTGGGATGCGAATTTTAAGTATTTAATAATATTGGTTTTATGAAATAATTTCAAAAAATAATCGTTCATAGGTTTTGAAGATATTGATTTAAATTTTTTTTTTTTTTTAAACCCAATAAATATTTTTTCGAATATTTTTATATACAATATTATTTTAAACTTAAGGGGACTCCTGCTAAAAATTTTGGGTTAAAATCCTTAGAGCCGTTAATGAGAAAGTCGAAAATCAAAAAAACGGGTCTATGGCAGGTACCCCTAATATCAGTTTGCCCCAAAATTTGTTTTGACCAAAATGTAGTCCATGTCCATAATATCACACCTAATTTTTTTTATCAAAATCGTTAGAGCCGTTTTCGAGATAAATAAGATTTTGCATTACGGGTGTATGGGGGGTACCCTTAGTTTTGGAGCTAAAAAAAAAATTTCAATTTCTCCTCTAGGGAATCACCGAAGACCCTTAACTACCGAGTTTGAAGAAAATACCTCCGGTAGTTTAGGCTGCAGTTCGAGGTACAGACATACAGACATACAGACATACAGACATACAGACATACAGACGGAATTGTCGGACCCACTTTTTTCGTCTTCGCTATCATCGTAATGTCAACTTTGATCAAAATCTCGAGTTCGATTTTTTTTCCAAATGCAGAACTTGCCCTATAGTACCTATGTATGTACAATATATCGCAAGTAAAAATTATTTAGGTAAAGCTAGGTAATGGTTGAAAAAAAAATTCCAAAAAATGGTTATTAATGGTACTCCCCATGGAACCATTTTTTTTATTTTTGATTTTCTCAAAAACGGTACCACCGATTTTGATAATTTTTTTATGCTAAGGGTCCCACGAAGTTTCAATATTATTTTGTCCTCAAATTTAAAAAAAAATTGTTTTGGATTTAAAAAAAATTTCATTTTTTTTTTAAACTCAATATTTCATAAGCCCCATGCTCATTTTTTTTAAACTTGAGAAATGAAAGTTTCTCAATATAATTTAAAATATGTGAGATTACCTAAAAATAACGGTACATGTTTACATACATGTTTTCAAAAATCGTATTTTCCTCGAAAACTGCGCCTAGAATTTTGATAATTTTTTTTTCTTTCGATTAATTTTTACGATCTATAATTTAATAAAACAAATTTTTTAACTAAGATATTACTGATCATACCTATCATAGAAGCATTTTTAAATTTTGAAGTTTACTTTATCGGCAGAACGAATTTTAATGAATTGTTTTTATTGAGAAGCTTCTAAAAAGTTCTATATCTCTAAAAGGGCTCAATATTTTTTTTGAAATTTAATATTAATTCGTACAATAACAAAAACTTAATATTGGCCCATTCTTCAAAATGTTTTCAAAATTTCGTATATAAGAGCTTATTTTTTTAAGAAACCACTACAATGACTTATAATTTTTGTTATTGCATAAGCTAATAATTGCTTGAACCACATGGCATCCTGTTTTTAGCTCCAAACTACTATCGGGGTTGTCTAAGCCATTTAAAAAGTGAATTTAATGCTTATGAACAGATATACTCTAATAACATTAATTTTGAAATTCTTAGTCTTTTACATATGTTTAGAGCAATTTTTTATACCTAAGCCTACCTCTTCTTTACTGGATGTTGAAACTGGTTCTGCATTGACTGACAGTGGATTAAAGGGGATCGTTACATTTTCCCGCAAAACAGTTGCCCGTGTAACGTTTGCCCGCCGATTTTTTTGATACTTTTTTGACGTCAATCCCGCAGCACGATATCCCGTCGCATGATATCCCGTAGACTTCTTCACGGGATTGGCGACGGGATTGGCAGTACTAAATACTACTTTTAAGATAGTACTTTTTGGATTTATTTAAGCAATAGTGCTTCCATAAAAATCCTCAGTTCTTGTCAGATCTCCGTGGAGGGTGGAGGTAAGACCTCAAGAAGAGATCTTTGGTTCAGTTGTATTATGGGGTGATTGGTGGTTGGACGACTGGCTGGTTGGGTGACTGGTTTTTTTGAACGAAGAGCTGGTGGGAGGAAGGAAATGACAAGTGGTGACATTGAGGTTGCATACGTAGGCGAGTCATCAAAATACAGCCGGTTGGAATGGGTTGGTTTTATGTCATCAGACTGTTTTATTAATTATATGATAGCCGAAAAAAATATGTATGTAGTAGTTCTTTCATAAAAATTCTCAGTTCTTGTCAGAACTCCGTAGAAGTAGGTACTCAGGAAGAAGTAGGAACTTTTATTCAGTTGTGTTATGGGGTGATTGCTGGTTGGGCTACTGGCTGTTTGGGTGACTGGCTTGTTGAATGAAGAACTGGTGGGTGTTTTTAACGTTAATTAGAAAACAAGTGTTTTTATTTATTATTTTTTATTTATTTAATGAGAAACAACTCTTTACTTTTGCTGCCAAACATCAACTAACTTAAAATAATTTTAATTACATTTTATTGAGATGGAATAACTGATGAGTCGCGAAATGCGACATAGTAAATTGTGTGCAAGTGATGCACAGAATCAATCGTGGGTGGAAGGTTTATCTTTTGCAATTATAGTCGCGATCACGACAAAGGGTATTTGATATTGTATATCCCTTTTGCATTGGGAATTGATATCAAAAATGATGAATAATATGATTATATAGGAATATATGTATAACAGGAGGAAGAAAATGACTAGTACTGACATTGAGGTTGCATACATAAGCGAGTTATCAGCATAGCAGGTTTTCACAGCCGGTTGGGATGGGTTGGTCTGATGTCATCAGACTTGAGAGGAAGGGGCCAAGTTTTGAACAAAGTTTGTTGGAATCCGGCTATGATGCTTTTCATAATTAATGAGCAGTTTCCAAATTGCACAAAGAAGTTGCTGGAAACAGAAATGAAAAAAGATTTTTTATTAGTGGCGGGGGTGGATGTAGCAGATGAAGTTTGTGTATAAATCGTCTAATCAGACGCTGTCGAATGCTTTCTCGACATCTAGAAAGTTTCCGATGGTTACACGATGACTGTTGAGGGCATTGGTGGTGTCATGCCGGAACTTCAGAAGCGGGCGTAGTGTTAAGTTAAGTTAAGCATAAAACGTTTCTGAGACGGTTTTAAGCTATTAAATGATCTTTTAAGAGCTTAAAAAAGATTGTAATGAGATATTAATTTATTCAATTATGGGTATTATTTTTAACTCGGTAGCATTTTCGTAGTTTTTTTAAGCCGCTCGATAGGATGACCTTAATTGCTTCAAACACTTCACAAGGTTATAAAAATTTAAATACTTTGAATCCACTTAAGGTGCCACCCATGGTACTGATGTTCAAGAAAACTGCTGAGATAGGCGCCTGCCTGGCGACTAAACATACCCTAAGCGGAGCAACGGAGTTGCGTGAGCGGGTGACAGCCCCAAAAAGGGAGTTAAAATCCTGAGAACCCGCGAAGCGGGCCACTCAAGGTACTATTGCCCAAGAAAACTGTTGTCAGAGGCGCCTGCCTGGCGACTGAACATACCCTAAGCGGAGCAACGGAGTTGCGTGAGCGGGTGACAGCCCCAAAAAGGGAGTTAAAATCCTGAGAACCCGCGAAGCGGGCCACCCGAGGTACTATTTCCCATGAGAACTGTTGTCAGAGGCGCCTGCCTGGCGACTGAACATACCCTTAGCGGAGCAACGGAGTTGCGTGAGCGGGTGACAGCCCCAAAAAGGGAGTTAAAATCCTGAGAACCCGCGAAGCGGGCCACCCAAGGTACTATTTCCCATGAGAACTGTTGTCAGAGGCGCATGCCTGGCGACTGAACATACCCTAAGCGGAGCAACGGAGTTGCGTGAGCGGGTGACAGCCCCAAAAAGGGAGTTAAAATCCTGAGAACCCGCGAAGCGGGCCACCCAAGGTACTATTTCCCATGAGAACTGTTGTCAGAGGCGCATGCCTGGCGACTGAACATACCCTAAGCGGAGCAACGGAGTTGCGTGAGCGGGTGACAGCCCCAAAAAGGGAGTTAAAATCCTGAGAACCCGCGAAGCGGGCCACCCGAGGTACTATTTCCCATGAGAACTGTTGTCAGAGGCGCCTGCCTGGCGACTAAACATACCCTTAGCGGAGCAACGGAGTTGCGTGAGCGGGTGACAGCCCCAAAAAGGGAGTTAAAATCCTGAGAACCCGCGAAGCGGGCCACCCAAGGTACTATTTCCCATGAGAACTGTTGTCAGAGGCGCATGCCTGGCGACTGAACATACCCTAAGCGGAGCAACGGAGTTGCGTGAGCGGGTGACAGCCCCAAAAAGGGAGTTAAAATCCTGAGAACCCGCGAAGCGGGCCACCCAAGGTACTATTTCCCATGAGAACTGTTGTCAGAGGCGCCTGCCTGGCGACTGAACATACCCTAAGCGGAGCAACGGAGTCGCGTGAGCGGGTGAGAGCCCCAAAAAGGGAGTTAAAATCCTAAAAGAAAAAATCTTGAAGCTTTTTTTTTTGCATAAATTCATGCTTTTCTAGAAAACAGACGGCAATTTTCTCAAATTAAATTCATATTTTTATATGTACTACTACATAGTTACGCTTAAAAAACTTCTAAAGCTAGAAAAAATAAAAATTCATAATCTAAAGCGTTTCTTAGGCTTAATAAATGAAAACCCACACTATCTTAGGGATTACCAAAAAGCTTGAAACGCATCTAAACATTTACTGAAACTGAAAAAAAAAATACTTAAGCCCTTAAATAAATGTATTAATTTGTGCATTCTTTTGTTCATTGTTTATAAATTTAATTTTTATTTAATTATTTTAATCTCTATTTATGTATTTATTTATCTGTTCGCGTATTCATTTATTTATTTTTGTTCATTTATTAATTTATTTATTTATTTTCTTTCCTTGTTTTTATTTATTTATTTAACTTTTGTTTTTAATGTTTATTTATTTATTGCAATTGATTGATTTTTGATTAATTTATGTATATTAACTTGTATACTTGAAATAAAATATTTACTACATATTAAATAATAAACAAATTGATTATCTGTCAAATTACATTAGTTAACAGACTTCTTAAAAGAAGTCCATTCAAAAAATAAATTTCCTTTTCTTTTTGTAAGCCCTTATCATCATTTTGAATTTATTTTTCAGTTCTAAGATAGATATAAACTTACTATCCCTGTGCAAGATGTGTATGCACAAAATCATTGTAAAGCCTTTGTTTGAGATTCAATTTATATTTGTTTTTTGCTCTCTTTGAATTTGAATATTAACGTAATTATCATCTTAATTTCTCATTTTTTCTTGTTTTTCTTTTAAAATTTCTTTCTTACCACAAGTCTTACCAAGTCTTGTGTGTTATCAATCACTTTAATCTTTTAAAAACTTGTTTGAATGTATCGGTGAAAGTTGTTGTGGGTAAGACTGCCCTATTCTCATTTCTCTTTTAACATGCTTGCATATTCTCACCAAAAATGCAATGCATTGGCGAAGAGAGTATGAATTCATGTTAATTTATTATCTAATGTTCAAATTATACTTTTTGATAATCCTCGTTCACTTGGATCTTGATAGCAGCACATACCACACCTTTGGCCAGGAACACAATTAGCATAAGTATCCGATATTATAAAATACAAAATTATAATAAATTAAACTTAAGATTTATTTGAAATCGGCTTTTGGTTCCTCGCTTTTTGTTTTATTAATTTGTGTGGTTTGATCCATTACAGCCTTTATTCTACGATAGTTAATATATTATATCTATCTATTAAACCCTTAAAATGTATTGCAGTCCTTGAAGAAAATATCTCTATATCAATATTGCAAGCGATCACCACAACCACCATCATCGTCGCCCTTCATCCACCAACCACCCCATCCATCAGCCATCCCCTGCACCAATAATAATTACTATGTCCACCACATCAGTCAACCCACCAACAACCATGTACTCGATATCCCAAACCTCTAGCAAGACTTCTCTCATCTCTCGATGTCTTTCTTCTATGCAGGTCTAAGAAGAACTGAAGATTTTTTTCTAAATCTCTCCTGCTCCTGCCTTTTATTGTGCAACTTATTTGGTCCTTTCCTTCTTCCTCCGTGATCTCTCATGTTAGTGTAAGCGTGTGAGCATTCTCACTGGTCAGGTCAGTTCACCAAATAGTGATTAATACAGCGCTGTCGCTTTATATCAAGAAAAGTAGGAATCGGCGGGCAAACGTTACACGGGAAACTGTGATACGGGATATCGTTTTACGGGAAAACGAGTTACGGGAAAATGATTTTCGGGCAAACGTTACACGGGGAAACGTGACGCGGGAAATCGTTTTGCGGGAAAACGTAGCCAACCCGGATTAAAGCATTGCCCTATTACTCGTTATACACGATGCGCAGTAAAACAGCCATTTAATGTGCCTTAAATCGCTTAGTACATGGTTGATTTGGGGAATTGTTCGACCACCTGTCGAGCGCCAAGTTGCTTGGATTATTAGTATTAGAAATCTACTCCGGAAAGGCTCCGTCTTCCTCATTGACACGTTCTGCAGTTTCATTGGTAGTGTGGTTGTGCATATCAGGCTCATGTCTTGGAAAGTTTCCTTAATGTGGATTACAGTCAGGGGATGATTAATCTGTTTAAAGTGAAAATCACCTGAGATCTAAAGTGTTCTCGCGTTTAAATTTATACTTTCAAGTTGGTATTCGTTGACGTTCTGAGTGTTCTTGGCATTCGAGGATAGTCATTACCGTGTCCTTTTCAACACTGAATTTGTTGACGTGGTAGAAAAGTTCCCCCGACTGAACTCTGGTCTTACTTAAGACCGACCGGATAATCTGGAGACCTTAACCTAATAAAAGGAAATTTAAGCCACAATAGGCCCATATCGAATAGATTCAGAGAGCTTCAAGAATTCAACAAAATCGTTCTGTACTTGTTTCCAGCTGGTTTTAATTTTCATTGTAGAAATCTCATATCTACTTAAAAATTTTGCAGAACCCCAAGTCAAAACCACCGACCGATTTCTCTAATCAGACTTCCATATTTTCCATACAAAAACACACCTAACCTCAATGTGCCTGCCAAAATAATCTGATATCCTTTCAAAAGAGAACAAAAAAATAAATGAACCAATCCAAAGTCCTGTGGTGAGGGTGTCCTTGAAAAAAAAAAAAGATAACAAGCAAACAGAAAACATATCGAGAGCAAACTTATTCTTTGACACCCACGTCAACCTTTTTTACGATATCTTAAGCTTTTATTTGCCTTCAATATTTTGTATATAAATATTCGTATGGTTTTTTTGTGTAAATATGTTGAGGATAAAATAAATAATTTATATTGTATGCTGTGGCTTACGAACATGTTGGATTAGATATTATTACGAAAATAAGATATTGTGTGCGATAAACTTTTCTATGTTTCCATAAATTATATTATGTACATATATGTGTATGTAATGTATGGACATTATGTATGTATATATTTTTATTTATAAGAAGAAGTAGCTTCCTTTAGTATTAAGTATTACATATATTTTTAGCGGTTTGTGGCCGATTATCTCAGTTAGTATATTTGAATATTTGTTTCATTCATAAATATATAAAAAGAAATATTCTTCGCAGTATTACATATGTAAATATGTGGTGGGTACATGTTCATTTGTACACTGTACTCATCACAATATGCTGTTTTAAATTGATATAAGTGATATAAATAGCAATAAACAACACTCTCGAAACAAATACCATCAAGTGGTTCACTGATGGATCGAGAACAGGCAAAGGGACTGGTGCAGGATTCCAGGTTCCCAGTATTTTTCAAGCAGAGGTACACAACAAAGGGATATTTGTGGATTATTATATCTTGAAAGAAACTAATGTAACCAGAACATTGCCATCATGTCCGATATCCAAGCAGCACTCTTTCTTGGAATCAGTGTTGTTCCTCTACGTGTCAACTTTGACTGTCTACATTAATGCGTAGACAATTGTGTCGACAATGTAGACAATGTAAACAATGTAGACAATGTCGACTATGATGTCGACAATGTAGACAATGTACACAATGAAGACAAAGCATGCCAGCCAATCTGTCATCTGTCATTCTTGATCTCTCTGTCACATTGTTTACTTCATTTAAGAAAATTTCAGGTGTTGATTTGAGTTTTTATTCAAATATTGGTCGACGAAAAATTAAAGGTTTCGATCAATTAGGTTTTCCTTTAATACAATAACAAATATGTAGCATATTCTACAAAATACTGCAGAAAGCCGTCTTCGCAGCCACAGGTAAATAAAAATTTGTTAAAAAAAGCATATTCATATCCTAATAATAGGTGCGTTTTATTATTCACAAATCTATCTGGATCCGGATCTGGAATAAGTTTTAACATGTATTACAAAAACAATTTGGGATCCTGTTTTCTATCGGGATCTATTTCAAAGATCCAAAAATTAGTTATTACACTGGCGAGTAGATGGCTTTTTAAGGTAAGGTAGTGTAAGCTATAGTGTAAAGAAAAAAGACAAGAAATAATTGAAAATTTACAAACCAAAGGAAAAAAAGAGACGGACTTATAACACTGCTGTCACTAAGATCCGTATCGTTTTATTTTCAAGGAAGATCCAGATCCGGATCCAGATAGATTTGTGGATAATAAAACGCACCTAATAATGCCTTCACATTAATTTACGAAAGGAATGCCTGTAAGCAATCCCAATCACCTGCGACATCTGAATCCGGCGATATCTCTATGATTGTTTTGATTGATGACAATGATTTTGGCTCGAGCTCTGATTTATTAGACGAAACATAATAAGAAAAATTGAATGTCTACTTTGTCTACATTGTTGACATTGGCATGTAGACAATCATGAATTGTATACGTTGAATTGTCTACACGTAGACAATCGTGTAGTCTACATTTTTTGTCTACATGGAACAACACTGCTTGGAATGCATAAACAGGATAAACGGATACCTGGTCACGTGGGTGTTCCTGGAAACTAGGAGCCAAACTCCTTAGAGAAAATAGGCGTATCTATCCTCTTAACAGGGCCTGAACCCTATTGCGGATTAAGAGAAAACGTAATCAAGAAACAAAGTCAAACATGAAGAGGAAACAAGAAGATCCAAAAATTGGAAAAGAACTCCCAAAGCTAAAACAGCCGAAAATTACTACTGGGCAATTACAACCAAGAACGTTTCACCAACTGCATCAGCTTAAATACGAACTGAAGACTGCGAACTTAAAATACACCTGAAAGCACCACACCACACACTAGGAAAATGTTGTCTAATCATGCACCAAAGGAAAAACTATCTTCGACGATACCAGTTTGAAGAGAACGACCTAACTTCTCTGAAAATGTCCCAAATACTAATATTTCTGAAAGCAATAGATTTGGAGGAGGAATCGTGAATCCATGTTTCATCTACTGTGACGAAACGTTGCAAAAAGTCGGTCGATTTTTTCTTGAACATTTTGCAGTTTTGAAGTTGTCCAACAATTGTGCTTGTTGTTGATTGAGATCAAACGCGGCACCCATCTTGCGAAAAGCATTTTCATGTCCAAATATTTATCTTAAATCGAAGTCACTGATCCATGTGATAAGCACCTTCACTCGCCGCTCGCCCATTATCTAACCGTGGATTCAATTGACCATTTCTGGTGCTGGGAACTCAATTGGGCGCCAGAACGTTCAGCGTCACTTGGGCTGGAACCACCGCACCGAAATTGTGTAAACAAGTGATGAATCCAGTCGACGGTGAAGATGCCCATACTATTTCTCAAGCTTTTGTTTGGTTTGCTTGATGTTTTTTTTTGTCTTAAAACACTATAAGAATCCGAAATTTTTTTTTTTTCATTTTTACGAAAATATTCGTAGGCATCTATACAAAATGGCTGCCACAACACAACAAAGCTATTTGACAGATCTGTCAGCAAATACAAAAAGCAACAATGAGGAAGTTTCGGCTTACCACGTAATAAACGGTAATTACATTAATGTGAAAGAATTTCGAAAATAAGATCATCATAATTTAGATTAAACTCAAAAATTCAAGTATTCACGAAAAAAACGAGCAATTTTGAGTACCTACCCTTTCATACTTTTCTAAGACTTGGATATCCCATGAAATTCGCTATTTTGGCGGATTTGTCCTTCTTTTTCGGAAAAATAGAAACCTTAGTTCTTTTTATTAGTTAAAGTCCCCGAAGACCTGAAATTAACATTGATTACCTATTCATTATTTCGAACTTGATTGGAAATACTGCATTAAACCGAATCAGCATAATTCAGCCACATAGTTCTCACTTTGTCCACATCTAACTCTCATTATAACAATATGATCAAAAAATTTGATTAAATTTTCAATTTGCATATCATTATTTGATCATTTCAAAATTCCAAGAAAACAACGGTACGTGGTTGAAGCCAGTTTCCACTATACGACCATTGCTCTCCACTCCATCCCATAAATAAAACAATTTCTGTCATTATGGAGGAAAATTGCAATGACAATTGCATTTGAAGCCTTTGCATTTGCAGTTGCTGTCAGACACAAAACAACCGCAAACACTCGCAAAGTAGCAAGCTCATAAAATATAATTTTCCAAGTGCTCTTTGGAATCTTAATGTCGGCCACACAAGTAGTTCCATCTGCTAGTGTTGTTACTGCTGCTGCAACAGACAGCTAAAGCTACAGCGACAGCTACAGACGATAACTAAGCAGTCAACTGAACTTTTTGATGAGATGTCATCAAAAGTGATGGAGCAGTTGTGTTGGACCCAATTATGGACATCATTTTGACAGTTGTTATCTGACTAAAGGAGAGATAAAAATAAATTGAATGAACGTAGAGCATTCCATTTTGCCATCTTGTCAAATGTCATTGACATAACAGGAACACTGGTGACGCCTGTTTTAATGAAAAGGTGATATCAACTGTCATGTTGTGTGTTCTAGCTAAAGTTTGACAGAATCCGCATGTGACAATGAATTTAATTGAAATATTTGAAGAAAATCCAAACGGAGTTTCGAGTCATAAAATCTATTTAGATGGTCGCTAATAGACACACAAAGAAAAGGAATGTCGTCATTTTGTGTGAAATATAAAGCATTTCGCATTATTTCACTTGTCATAAAGGTAAGTGTAATTTCATTAGATATATACTTTTTGTGTAAAGGTATCACGAAAGAAATTTGACTTGGTAAGGGGGTCGCCAACATCCAAATGATAAAATGGAATAGATGTATATAAAATTGTCATGTTTAATAGTTTGAGCTATAAAAAGGAAAGTTATAAAAAGATGTCTTCAGTTTTGGTATTTTCACTCTGATGGTACTTTTGTATTATCAATAAATCTTTATTGTATTTAAAGAACGAAGCTATCAATATGTGTGTGAAATGCTATATAAATGTACTATTCCCTTGAGGCGAAATTGTAAGTCGGATTGTAGGGAATATACTCCTCCCATCTTCATAAAAACAGTATGTGTTCACATACTTCGTGTAGTTTTTGATAAATGAAAAACAATTTCACCAAAAACTGTTACTATCCATATTTTCCATAGTTTGAACTTCCTCTTACTTACTTTACTTATTTACTTTAGGTGGCGCTACAGTCTAGGGTGGACCAGGGCCTCAGACAACAAGCTTCTCCAGCTAGCTCGGTCCCTAGCTAGCTGTCTCCAGTTTCGCATGCCACACAATATCCAAATTGTGTGCGCCACCTGAGTCGCGGTCTTCTTCTACTGCGCCGTCCCTTGGGGTTTGATTCGAGGACTTTCCGGCCCGGAGCATTCGGGTCCATTCGCTCTACATAATTTAGCCATTTCAGTCGTTGGACTCTTATACGTTTGACTAGGTCAATTTCACTGTACAACCCGTACAGTTCGTGGTTATATCTTCTCCTTCACTCCCTGTTTATGCAGACGGTACCAAAGATCACACGAAGAATTTTCCTCTCGAAACAGCCTAAAGCGCTTTCATCCACTTTCGACAAAGTCCAAGTCTCTGCACTATAGACAAGGACCGGGATGATGAGGGTCTTATATAGAGACACTTTAGTTGCTCGAGAGAGGACTTTTCTACTCAATTGCCTTCTTAGTCCAAAGAAGTGGCAAGAGTTATTCTCCGTTTGATTTCAGCGCTGGTGTTGTTTTCTGAGTTTATAGCGGTGCCTAGGTGTATGAAATCCTTCACTACCTCAAAGTTATAGCTCTCTATAATGACGCTCTGTCCAAGACGTCGGCGTTGTGTGTCCTTTCTTGATGACAGCATATACTTGGTCTTGCCCTCATTTACAGCTAAATCCATCTTCTTCGCTTCCGTCTCAATGTTCACAAATACGCCACTGACATCACGCTTTGTTCTTCCAATAATGTCAATGTCGTCGGCGTATCCGATTAATTGGACGGACTTTTGAAAGATTCTTTCAAGAACTATGTTGAAGAAGTCGCACGATAGAGCATCGCCTTGTCTAAAACCTTTTTCGACATCAAATGCATCGGTGAGATCTTTTCCGACCTTGATGGAGCAGCGTGCATTCTCCTTCGTAATCCTGCACAAACGGACAAGTTTATCAGGGATGCCAAAACTAGACATTGCTCTATATAGTTCGTTCCTATAGATGCCATCGTACGCGGCTTTGAAATCGATGAAAAGGTGGTATGTGTCGATTTGTAGGTCCTGGGTTTTTTCCAAGATCTGCCGTAATGTGAATATTTGATCGATGGTGGACTTTCCTGGTCTAAAGTCGCACTGATATGGACCTATCAGGTTGTTGACGAAAGGCTTCAGACGTTCACATAATACGGCAGAAAGGATCTTGTACGCAATGTTCAGGAGACTTATGCCTCTGTAGTTGGCGCAGTTCAGAGGGTCTACTTTCTTGAGGATGGGACAGACAATACTGAGGTTCCATTCATCGGGTCATGCTCAGTGGTACCACTTTACTTCAATTGAAGTAGATCTACTTCTTTTTTTCAAAATATTTTAAAATCTACTTCCTACTTCGCAGCAAAATACTGAAATCTACTTTCTTTTAAAAATCTTTTTTTCAATCTACTTCAATTTTACAATTAAAAGCCCAAATCTACTTCTTTTTCTCTATTTCACTCTAGGTAGTATATAACCCCAGAATTTCCATAAACAAAATTTACGTCAACACAATATAAATACACAAATGAGTAATTTTACATGTGTTTACGAATCTTATGAAAATTCCGCAGACAGACTGAATCACTACTTTTTCGTGTTGTAATGTCAACTGATAAAAATCTTAAGTTAAATTTTTTTCTAAATGCAAGTAAAATGTCATTTTGAAATCTACTTCGATTTTTCTCAAGTTACTTCACTTTTTTCTTCAAATCTACTTCGACTTTTTGTTCAGAAGTGGTAACGCTGGTCATGCTTTCTTCCGACCATATTTTGAAGATGAGCTGGTGCATACTCCCAACCAAGTCATCGCTTCCGCTTTGAACAATTTGGCAGCTCCAGCGGCTTTGTTGGACTTGAGCTTGAACTTCCTCTATATAAATAAATAAATAGATAGTATGTGTGATCTTTTAAGCAAATTTGAAAGAAAACTTGGGTATTTAAGAAGGTTTCAAACGACTTATGCTAATGAGCAAATAGTGTTGTTGTCAAAATGTTAAAATGGATACGTTTAATTTAGAAGATGGCTTTAAAGATAAATAAAATTAATTATCATTTTTATTGCAATGCCATTCAATCCATGTCAACTGAAATTTCTTATCTACTTGACAATTTCTTTTGCCTTTTTCAAAATTTGTGAGTTCTGTTAAATTTCTGTTTAATTTTCCCCCCAGAAATGTAGCTATTCATCTTCTTTCGTGTAACGTGTTTACCTTTCTCATTTGATTTGTTGGTTTTCTGAAAAGAATTGCCCACACGCCAAGTGTCAAAATGTCACATAGAAGTAATAGAGGTGCTGAGCAAAAAGTCAGAAGTTCTACGTTCGTTTATTTTACCCTCATGTTTGAGTATCGTTTTTTTTTTTAAAGTTAAGTTCATTAACATTCAGTGCCAGACAACAAACAATGACGAAGACAACGGCGACGTCGACGTCTAACGTTGACTGCGAAGAGAATCGAGACTGTGTGACATTCTCCACCTTCTCACAATTGCGAAGATGTAAATTTCATTTGCATCTTAAAGATACAAATTCAAATTGAGTGTCTCTTTCTATGGTGGAAAGCAGACTGGTCTGAGTGAACATATTCAGCAACAGCAATCCGTAAAATGCTTCTATGTATATATATTTACTTATCGAATATCATAGCACTTAATCTCAATTTCATTTGCAAAAAAAAACTCACCCTCTCCCAAAGGTACTTGTGTGGTCGCTAATGCTCTTCCACTGAAGTCGCTGTCGGACGCTATCGAGACCTCGTCGTTCTCGGTCCTATGGAATAGTTATACTCGCCCCCAAACAATGGTCCACATAATGAGATCATGTGGCGGCCACGGAAAGGCAATTCTCAGACCAGCAATCAACTAATGTTCAATGCTCTTTCTTGCTTAATTGGCTGGGTAACTGCATGCATCAGATAAGAGGGATCACCTCAAGTCAAACCACGCACAACGCGTCTCTGTCCGTCCCGAATAAACAAGACCTATTCCTAGAACGATGATGATAATCTTGTCTTGGGAGTCATCGTTGCTGTTGGTCAATAGTCATGAACATTGCTTGGAACGAAGTCAATGTCGAAGTCGATGTCCGCTAGAGATTCACTTCAATCGATTACACAGAGAGTTTGCTGGTAAATTGTATTTGCATGTGAATGTCTGCTGCAGACTCCAGCATAAATTATAGATGAACTCAAACTGCCTAATAAAATGTGAGAATCTTTTATCTTGGTTAGGTTTTGAAATATGAGGTTATGAGATACAGAAGTCACTCGACTTGTAAAAGTTGAAAAATCGCATTGATAAGAAATCAAGGAAAGCAATAAAATGGATTGAATATTTGACAGTGGAGCCTGTGAATGAAATAAAATGCACAATTTGCTTGCAAGAACTTGAAGACGAAAGTCTTTAACAACTAACACCCTCAACACTCAAAAGTTCATTCAATGGAATAAAGGAAAATAAAGTCGCTACGTTAGTCAAATTTAGTCTGAGCTTTTATAATATTTAATATTCAGTCAGAAATATTTCCAAATTGATGTTCAGTTCAAATTGACAATTTACATTATTAGAAATCATCAAAATTATGCATTGCTTTCAAGATATTAATATTAAGCAAATATTTCGTTGCTCTCAGTACTTAATTAAGATACAGAAAAAGGCATCTGTACTCTAAGATATTAGTAGGTCTATCAATAGTCTGCCTCTAATTTTATTTTTAATTTCGTTGAGTGACCACTTGAATAAAAAGAAGGAAATTCCCAGACAAGACAAAAATTAAGGCAATATTTCAATTATCATAAATACTTTTCAGATAGAACTGACGCAAATACATTCCATCCCGTCAGTCAAATATTGAAAAAGAAGATGATATAAGTTTCAATTTCATCACTCAGACAGCTCCCTAGGGTGTGTTGTGTATGCGTATAGCTAGATTTGAGGAGAACTTGAACAGTTCCACATGTATTCCGTGCCCAGATGTTTTTATTTGTTTTTGTTTCAGAGAAATATCAACATGAACACCCGGCGGCGCTGCCATAATCGAATCAATCATCACTTCTAACTTCCGTCTTGTAAGATGTCGGTTGTCAAATTAAATGCCAAAACACATCAACATCTCGATACATGTAAATTGTTTGGTTACACCCGGATGAGATTAGGTTCAAGATGTTTCTGCTTTGCCCACAAGTTTTAAATTATATTTTCTAGATAAAATCATAATTGAAGTTTTCTTTGAAAGCCTTTTGCCAAAGCTTTTGGTGCGATAGTGGTCAAACAGGCATTTGGTGGCCCTGGAGAATTTTCGGAAATAGATTACATTTTACAATTTGGTTTTAAGGGGGACAATAATGTATGTTCTTTTAGATTCAGCTGCTTAGGTCGCATTTTTCTTTTAAGCAATACAACACTTTATCTCAATATAGATCTCATACATACTATTGACCATCGGGCCCGGGGAAGACAAAGTGTAGGTACAGTTTGCATCCGCACTAGCCTTTGGCATTGACTATTATGTCGGAGGTTTTGGGAGTGAAACAGAGCCCATTTTCAGGAGTATAACTGCCTCTTAAACAAATGCATTTGATCTTAGCCATTTTAAATGGGTAGGAAGGCTCCACTTCCACCGACGAACAATGGGCACACAGAAAATGGTTAAGAGTTTTATATAAATGGGCTTGGGTTCTCTTGGAGCTGTTGCCCAACAATATTTATATGTATACTAAATTAATTTTTTTTTTTGTATTTTCAAAGGAACTTTCCAGTCAACTAAATAGTGATGAATGTCAAAGTTACATTTGCAAATCGAAAATTGACTAGGCCACATAGTTTTTCATTAATAATCCTTTGAATAGATTTCACAAGGTATTTGGTGGCAAGCTGTCGTTCTTAAAATAAAATGCACGACGGGGTCGCACGAACTTGCTCCTATGTAATAGACCAGGAATTTTAAAAACGAATCTTATTAGGGAAAACTGTTCATAAGGATAAAATTATCATCATTTTTTAAATTCTTTTAGTATAGTAAGAGACAAAAACAGAATGCTATGCAAATATGAATTTATACAAGAACAAAAATTATAAGTCGTTGTAGTGGTTCTTTAAAAAATACGCTTCTATGTACAAAATTCTTAAAACATTTTGAAGAACAAATTTTGGTACGCCAACATTAAGTTTTTATTATAGTACGAATAAGAGTCTAATTTCCAAAAAAAAAATACTAAGCCGTTCTTGAGATATCTAATTTTTCAAAAAAAAAATTACGTTTTTTTCTAAAAATTGAAAAAATGTTTTTTTTTTAAGTTTTGAAATGCAATGTTTTTTAAATTTTTAGGAGCTTCTTTATTAAATATTTTATTAAAATCCGTTATGCCGATAATGAGAAATTCAAAATTCAAAAAAATCGTTCTATTGTAGGTACAGTCAGTAATATCTATATTTCAATTTTTTTTAATTGAATTATAGATCGTAAAAATTAATCAAAAAAAAATTGTTTAGCAAAATTCTCGGAATCGTTTTCGAGAAAAATACGATTTTCGAAAACCATTTTTTAAAATTTGTATGGAAGGTACCGTTAGTTTTAGATAAATCAAAATTTGTTTTCTCAAATCTTAAGAAACTTTTATTTGTCAAGTTTGAAAAAATCGAACATGGAGTTTTCGAAATATTGAGTTTCCAAAAAAAAATTTTGAAATCCAAAAAATTTAAAAAAAAAAATTTGAATATGTAAAAATATTCGAACTTTAGAGGAGCTTTAGCATAAAAAAAATGATTTAAATCGGCTGTACCGTTTTCGAGACAATCAAAAACAAAAAAAATGGACCCAGGGGGCTATGAAAAATAACAATTTTTTGAAATTTTTTTTCAAGCATTAGCTAGTTTTAACCAAATGAAATTTTTCAATTTTTTTTTTAAGAAATTCTGTGGGACAGTTTTTGAGAAAAAAAAAATATTTATAAAATTTCGAAAAAAATCGTATGGCAGGTACCGTTATTTTTGGGAAAAAATTAAAACCCATATCTACCAAGTTTGAAGAAAATCGGCCGAGCCGTTTAGGCTGTAGTCGAACCGACAGACAGACAGACAGACAGACAGACAGACAGACAGAATTGCGAGACCCACTTTTTTGGTCTTCGTTATCATCGTAATGTCAACTTTGATCAAAATCTCGAGTTCGATTTTTCTTACGAATGCATAACTTGCCTTATAGTACGTATAAGTCGCAAGTAAAAATATGTATTATAGCTCTTCAGCTCTTGTAGTCTTGTAGATTTTCTCATTTTTTAATCAATTTTTGGGCTTATATAAAGCCTGGAAGTAGTTAAAGCAGTAGTAGATTGCCATTTCTGTCGAGTCTGTTTTCTTCCCAAACTCTTTCGGAGCTTTTTAGTGACAATAACATCAATTGCACCGATTGTCATATTTCGAACGTTTGTTTGGTTAATTAAAACTGATTGTTCTTGTTTCGGAACCTTTTTATTTTTGGTGCAGGTGCGTTGGTTCAATCCTTTGCACTTGCATGTCGTAATACGTAAAACATCAAAATTGCTTTTGATTCAACACAGAAAAAACTAAGCGTTAAATATGCTGCCATGCATTGAATCAGGGAAGTCTGCATTCGAGAATTAAAAACTAAATTATTTTCTTATCGATTAAGTAAAATTTTTTCCACACGTCTGAACACTATTTTCGTAATTGTTTCTATTTAAAAAAAAGTCTTCCTATGCACAATCGCAGCAAATACTTCTATAAGGTGTTTGAACCTAGCCAGCCGGCATCGGAACAGCGCCATGCCCTATTAACATACTTACTTAACGAAAACAAGCTGTTGACGTAGATTGTATTGACTTATTAATTGTTTTTGGTAATTTCCTTATTCTCAAGAACTATTATTGAATTATTAGTTCTTTTTTGTTTTGCTTAAGGCATCTCTTCTTGAATTCAACTCCTAAAGCACCAACGTAAATTCTTCTATTTTTGAACGCCATTTCTGCATCTCAGCTAACTACTTCGAATATTCTTATACAACCCCATCGACCGCCTGTGGAGATTTAGGTGTGATTTAGTTCCACCAGATACACCTGCCTGCTTCCAACTTTCCCAATCAATTATTGTAAGAATCAAATGAATATTCATTGAATAAAAGGTGAAGTGGTCAAACCGCTTCGATGTACTATGGAACAAGTCGTGCTGCGCCAAACTTTCTGATTTTATTATTTTTTATATCATTTTAATTTATTTTAAAAAAAATATAGAAATGACATCATTAGAAATGCACAACACACCATCAATTAATTCAATCGTTACTGGCGCATTCATTGGCTGCTGTTGTTGCTCGAATGATGACCATCGATTAAAACTCACCACTATTACACTTAACTACTCAGGGAATAGCACTTAATACGTGAATTTCGCACTCGATAGTTCTGCAAACATGACATGGGTAACAATGGGAGCATTATGAGGCCGCCTGGCGCTAGGCCAGAGGCGAAGTAGATTGAAATTTTGCAATTTTGGCAGAGGTTCGCTCAGAGCTGCCCCCTGATCAATATCGTCATCAGCCTTCGGTGGTTTACGATTTTCGTCATTCTCAGCGGGAGTTCGGATTGGATTTTTAAGAGGATGCGGATTTAATGCTGCATTCGGATCCTGGAGTGGTCCTACCGTGCTCGTGTTTCTGAAGGCATTGATTTAATTTGGTTAAATCTGTCAGTTCGGTTCAATGGTTTTTTTTTCAATTACAAGAAATATACGTATAGCACATAAAGTTCTTTGTTTTTCACTTTTTGGCATGCGATGGAGGTCATTTCGTGAAGATATAAAACCATTAAGAGCGTTCTTGAAATGTTAATTCAATGAATATTTATTTAATGGAGGAAGCTTTTAAGCCAGAAAATGATAAGAAATAATTAGCATTGAGAGCGGTTAGAGATTTAATGATATTCATTAAAACTTTAAAAAACCTTAGTCAAATGGAGCTTACAAAGGTATATAGATAATTTTATTTTTTAATTAGGTTGAAGTGAGACTTAGTGTTGAAAATGAATCTTTGATGTACAACATTTTAGCTTATTTTTTTGTGAGTAATTTCGTGAAGGATTAATTCTGTAATATAAAAAATCTTTAAGCAATCGTAAATTATAGAATGCTCTTTTGAATTTGATAATTTTAATCCAGGGGATATGAATACCCTTTATATGATGTACCAAGCAGTGCAAGCATTAGGGAAAGGGCAGAGGATTAAAATGAGATGCCGATGCTCGCATTGGTTTTGAATTTCTGCATATCATAATGAGAGCGACACACAGTGCAGATTAGAGCATTCCACATTCGTATAGTGCACCTGAAGAAAGAATCTCTATACTCAAGAGTAAGTCCAAAATTTAGCTCGATTGTAAATTGATGAATATTTCTTAAATAAAATTATTCTGACTATAAGCTCAAAACACAATCAGATTTTAAAAGATGCTTTTTTAATTTAAAAAAACAAAATGATAAAGAAAACAGTCAAATACACAAGCAAACATTTTTAATTGAGTTATATGTATATTTACTAGTTATGTTCATATGTATGGGTATAACAAGTAATGCATTCGTAAAAAAAATTTAACTCGAGATTTCGATCAGATTTGACATAACAATGATCTGGAAGACGAAATAAGTGGGGCTAGCCGTCTTGCTGTCTATCTATTCGATTACATCCTAAAGACACGTTTTTTGTTTACCTTTTTTTTGAGCAAAAATAACGGTACCTACTTGTAAACTTTACAATTTTTTCGAAATTTCAGACAATTTTTTTTTATCAAAAACTGTCCCACAGATTCGCCAAACATGCGTGAAGATAAGCTATATCTCTTATCTCTTAGCTCTTTAAGAACTCCTTAAAAAAATCTATTGTTGTTAAAGAGCTATTTTAAAAGGTACAAAATCAAAATGCATTTATGTCTTCTGACAGCTGATAAAAACATTATAATGGAGCATATTTACCAAGCAGAAAGCTTTTAAACGTAAAGATTGTCCAGAAACTCTATTATAGAGATTGATTTTTAAATGCGTTTAGCAAGAGCTGCAATTAGTTTTGAAATAGAGCTAGGGCGTTACATTTAACTCTGTCAGAGCTGTAAAAGAACATTTAAATAACATTTAGCTTCAACAATGTTACTTGGTTTACAGCTAACAATAGTTCAATACTGTATTTTAGATATAAGAAAAACATGTTCCATTATTCAAAAATAATAGTATCCGTCATTCAAATGTCAAAAAACTGGTTTTCAATAATCGTATTTTTTCTCGAAAATAGGACCTACAAATTTGATAACATTTTTTCTGTTTCGCTTAATTTTTACGATATATGTATAATTCAATTAAAACGCTTTGACACTTTTTTTTTTTACTTTTTATTTACATATAATTTTTTACACCGACGTTTCTAAAAAGTTTTTAAAAAAAAATTGCATATCAAAATATTTTATATATTTTTTTTTAAATCAAATATCATAAAAATTGGTCAATATTTTATTGTTTTGTTTCAAAAAATATGCAAAAATATACAAAATTTTTAAAACATTTTTAAGAAAAAATTTTGGAGCTTCAAATTATTATTGTATTACTGTAAGAATAAAAATTAAATTTCCAAAAAAATATTGACCTGTTTTGAGATATTGAAATTTAAAAACAAATCGACTTTTTTTTAAATCGAAAAATATTGTTTCCTTAAGTTTTGAAATAAAATGCTTTTCGAACTTTTTTAAAGTTTCTCTATACAAAATTTCATTAAAATCTGTTATGTCGAAAGTAAGAACTTCGGAATTCGCAAAAATGTTTAAAATTTCAAAAACAAAATGGTTCTAAGGGGGCTACCATTAAATACCATTATTCATAGATTTTTTCAACCACTAGCTATTACTAAGTGACATTTTTTGATTATTTTTTTTAAACCTGGGGGACAGTTTTTGAGAAAATAGAAAAAAAGTTTTGAGACTCATTTTTTTAAATAAATATTTTAAAAGCATCTCAGTGATTTTTTTTTTCATTCAATCTTTATTGAGATAATTATAAAATCTCTAAGTTGGCATTCAACAATATTTATCAAAAGTTTTATAAAAAAAATATCTAAAAGAAAACGCTACAACTATTTAAAATTCACAGGACCTTTTTTAGTTTAGGTCGTTCCTATGAATCATTTTACAAAGTGTTGATGAAACAGAAATACCGTACACAGAAATTGGATAGTGATATAAAAAATTAACTTCTATGAAGGAGTTTTGTGGGATGTGCTTAGAAATATCTAAATAAATGTGTTTAATTTCAGGTTCTTAGTTTTAACTCCTTAACACTGAAATGATAATAAACAACTTTAAGGGCAGACTGCCCCACTGGTTCGATTTCAGCAGAAAATTATGCAACCGCCAACCTCTCCCGTCCAAATTAGTTTATGCTAATTTATTTTTTGTATAATTTTTAGTTTTCATAAATTAGGATTCGTAAAAAAATCGAACTTGAGATTTAAATCAAACCACCTAAGATAAAAGAGAACATGATGTACAGGCTGAACTACTGAAGAGCTTTCTTTAAGCTCACAGCTTAAGATTGTTAGTTGATTCTTTACGGTGAAAATTGTTTTGGCAAGATATTACATGAATATAAACCTGCGGGGAAACCTTAACTATCTTAACTATTATTATTCGTCTTCCTCGTTTACGGTCTGACCAATTTTTTATTAAGGAATTTAAAATAATAGTATTTGATATTTCTGTCTCCGGATCCGGGCTCGTTGAACGCCTTAAAGTTGCCATTTTCACGAATGACAGTCTCGAATATTCCGAACCCCAAATGCGCACTTCGGTTCGCAATTTCTGCCAATCGAATGCACCTCTTCAAAGCAAATATTTTACAAAAAGCTGAATTTTTATTGCAACCCGAGGTTACTCACTCCAAGAATATGCAGTTCCATAAAAAGTTCTGATTAGATAATAATAATTCATTAAAGTGATAAAAGCAGTGCATCTGCAATCTGTGCTGACAGTACGAATACATCGTAAATATTACGAAATGTGGGTTGATTTATTTTAGTCACACATTTGCAATGTAAACATAAAACGATGATAACAAAACTATAAGCCTTTGGAAGCTATGAAGTAAACAGTATGCCATGCATCACAATATGGAGTCCGCCTCTCGGCAGGGTCACAGTACACACACGTACTATAACTCATGGAGGTCTTATCTCCGGATTTCGTTGCCACAAATAACTTGAATGGAATTCAAAAAAACCTTAGTAAGCCACACACGAAACCTTCATAAAATATCTTGAATTATAATTTAGAGTTAAGAGGAAGGAAGAATTTTCCCTCATACGTGTATCATGAGGAAGTCGGACTCATTTTGCTGAATAGCTGAGTACGAATTCACTTTATCGCTGAATTCACAATTTTGCAGAGTTTTCATTCCAATATTTGTTGAAAGCACGTCCTCGGTGTAATTCAAAAAGACCTCTTTTTTACCTAATAGGGATACTTGGGTACTTATTTGCATTCTGAGCAGCAAGGGCCATAAAGGCACTCAGAAAACATGTTTCGTGCAGCTCATAAAAATACTCACACTGGCCAAGAGAAAATCCTAGCACCAGTGCGAGCTGGCAGGTGTAATGTCTATGGAAAGTATCTTTTTCGAAACCATTTGAAAAATAAACTTCTCTTCGTTGGAGGTCGGAACACAATTTTTCCAAGCCAAGCGGCTGGCAGATCATGACTTGAA
Source organism: Philhelius festivus (assembly GCA_963931855.1). NCBI lineage: Eukaryota > Metazoa > Arthropoda > Insecta > Diptera > Syrphidae > Philhelius > Philhelius festivus. Next base: position 232,237,984 of record OZ007554.1, read on the forward strand.
TTTTAATCACAAAGTAAAAAGGTACAGACAGGTAGTTTATTGCGTGCGAAACTTGGTTAGAAGGCTATGCGACAGGATATCCGCACAACCACTTCCAACAGCGGCCGACACGATGACTACTCGACCACGAGGAATATATCACAAAATGAAGCTAGAATTAAATTGAATAAAATTGCGGTGTCCTCTTTTTGAGGTGTGTGTTGCACGTAGCACCAGCAATCCACCAATACTAGACTAAATTTGATAAAAAATTAAATTTAATGCACAGCTTGCACAGCTATAAAGCGGCTTAACATGGGCATTGTTGATGTAAAGAATGGTGTGTCTTAGTACAATTTTAACGTTAAGGAGAAATAATGTTAAGAAAAAAATTAAAGCAAATTAAAATTACGACTGGGTCACACGTAAATGCGATAATATTGAAGGGAATTAGAATTTATAAGAATGTGTACTGAGTGTCCCCTTATTTGTCAAGTATATTTTGGGATATAAATCTTGGGTTTATTCTAAGGACAAAATGGTTCTACAGTATGGGTATATCTATAATGTTGACATTATTTTTGGCAATTTAAAAATAGCCTACTTTGGTCTACCGTGACCCATGTTAACGAAAATTGGTTTTGTAATACGAATGCTAGACACGTTGTTTAGGACTTTGTTTATAAAAAATACATAAGTATTTATAACTGCGTTAAATTAAAGTTGATTTCTTGTTGGGGTATTCAGATATCCAATTTCTTAGCCTGTTCATTTTGACTTACCCACGCTATAGTTTGATCAAACGTGAGTTTGATGTCAATTAATAGTTCTAAAGAGAATGTCTCGAATTATTTTTTATCAAACTTGACATTGCGGTTCTAGAGAACATAAAAAGGAATCGCTCTCTACGTATACACCTCAACCTACAGCCTAAATCTATTAACCTCAAACTCGGTACTTAAGAGTGTTCGATGATCGGCTATTGGAAAAATTGAAATTTTTTTTAACTCCAAGACTAATGGTACCGCCCTTATTATCATTTTGTACTTAATCCAGGATTAAAAGATAATCCGCCACTTAACTGTAAGCAGTTAAAACTTTGCTTAATGCGAAACTAAAACAATATTCGGTTAAACAAATAAAAGGTCTTTCCTCTTTAACAGATCCACAACAACTGATCATTGATCATATCTTTATTCTCTCAGTATATTCTTCTACCTAACCGGTAGTCTCTTTCTATTCAATACAATCATTATATCTTTCTTTCATTATATCTTCTTTCTGAACATTCATTTGTTTTTCTTTATTCTTTCTTTTGGAACTGCTGCCACGCTGCCACATAACTAAACTTTTATTAATTTGTGCGAAAAACAGGGTTCGGAAAACGATGCAAAATTACGATTCGTTCTCTCGTGAGAAAATTCCAAAGGGAATCTAGGTTGTGTGATGTACTTTGTTGTCAAAGGTTGTGGTTTCGCTCGCCGGTGTGCAGGGTACTAACTAAAGTAAGTACAGAAGTTTAGTTTAAATGGGTTTCTTTATTCACAAATCCAATTTATTAAAATAGTTAACATTTATTACATACAGAGGGTTACAATATTAATTTTACTATAACTCTGGTATTCAATCTTGATTTTATCGATGGCTTGAGCTCCGTAGCTGGTTTACTATTTGCAGCGGGTACTGGATACGGTCCTCGTATAGTAGTTCTGCAACTGGTTTCTTCAGGAGTTCCGGCTGGTCTCGATTTTGACGGTCCACGCTATCTTTCAGCGGCTTACGGTATCAACAGCTTTCACTGGTTATCAACGGCTTTCGCCGGCTATCAACGGTTTTACCCGGCTATCAACGGCTTTCGCCATCTATCAACGGTTTTACCCGGCTATCAACGGCTTACCCGGCTATCAACGGTTTTACCCGGCTATCAACGGTTTTACCCGGCTATCAACGACTTACGCAGGCTATCAACGGCTTACGCCGGCTATCAACGGCATTCACCGGCTTAATGTTCTTTTTTTCAAGGGCTCCTTACCTCTGGTGGGGGGTAGCCAATGAATAAATTACCTTCTTCTACTGGAGCTGGCGGAGTGCCGTCCTCGTTGGGTACCTGGTGATGACTGATCTCCAGTGGACGCATGACTCTTATTTATATTGCTTTCTCGTGAAACTAAATGTGAGCTTTATGGTTTTAAAGTTTATTTTCCTTAAGAAATCAATGACGCGTGCGACGTCATCCTATATCTCCTATTGATATGCGGGGAAGCTTCTGCAACAAATATTTTAGTTTGATATTCACCACCGAAGTACCATGGTCGTTGTCGTGCTGCTGTCCTCAGTGCAGGCCTTGCTGGTTGTTGATCTTTTGTGTGTGCAACTTCACCACACTGGTTTGCTTTGGTTAGTTCCTTTGAGTGGCGTGGGGAAAATGTTATCAACTGATAAGAGGCTTTCTTATTCAGTTGTTGTTCACACTTCGTAGTGTACGCATGCTACGAGAGCAGGCGGCTGGTTGGGCAAGTATTTTCAATTTGAGGACAGGTGCGTAGGTAGGGACGGGTGCTTGGTAGATAATCATGTGGTATGCATGTTAACTAGGTCAAGTATTTCGGACAGGAGCGTAGACTAGGAGGGGTGAAGGTAGCGAGGGGTAATTAGGAACGGCCGGCGCATAGTTCGGGGGGCTTAGGCGGGTAGGAATGTAATGGTTCATTATAGTTGTTCGTTAGAACTATACATTTGTATAGTTCGAACATTTTCTTCTTTCGCAAATTTGTTTTTGGTTCGTGAGAAGATCGAAATCTTATGATTTCCGAGCGATCCTTCACAATCCCAGGTGAAAAACTTTCTTACGTAATAATAAAAACCACAAGATACTTATTTTCTATTTCAAATTTTCGTTAAAAATGCATTCCAATTCGTGCCAAACATTTAAAAACGGAATGCGTTCATGTCTGCATGTACCTTTACTCCTTCAATTGGATTCAGTAGGCTTTATAATCCATTAATCGATTTGCAATTAATTGAATTTGTGATTCGCCTTCATGCCGACAATATCTGATAAGAAATGTAATTTGCTCCATTGATTGAATGAGATCCTGATGTGAATAACAAATCGGATGCCGTCGTGTGAATTATTATTTCAGGCAAACATCTTTTCAGTTAGCGTTGGTTATAGACTGAGTTCCAAAGACATGAAGAATTACCCATAATCAAGCCGTATGTTCGATATTTTTGTTCAAGATTGGGATTCCGTGTGTGTTATCGAAATTGAAAACAAAACGAAATGAGTCCTTTATTGAAGGAAATGTGGCATGTAAGTTCCTTACTTATGTTAAGCTACAAGGGGGAAATATATTTTTGTTGTTTTTTTCTTAAATGCTGAGTTGGGCAGTAAAAATAATAAAAAAATTTCTATCCAATGAAAGACAATTTTCCGTTTGTTATATAAATTAAAAAAAGAAAATAGCTAAAGAACAGCAGCTTTTGTCATCAGAAATTGATTAAGCAATTTCTTTGATTTTGTCTTATAGAATTTGAACTTGGAATAGATAAGGAAAAACATCAAACGAATATTGATTCATGACACAAACGAAAAATCCTTCAAAGAGCTCAAATTTCTTGTATTCAATTAAATTAGTAAATATAAAAGTCGAAACCCGTAACGTAACTTTTAGAGCAGTTAAGCGGAAGATCAGGCGATCGATTAACAATCGTTTGCCACCATTCAAAGGCATCTATTGATTTAGCCATTTAGACTTGGCAGACAGATATTATTGCTTTTTCCTTGTGATATTAGGCTACGTACTACATGGCATGTAATATATTCGTAAAAACAAGATAAGGAAGACGAAAAAAGTGGATCAAGAAATTCTGTCTGTCGACTACACCTATATTTCTCGGTTGATTTTCTTTAAACTTCGCTTATTTTTTTTTACAAGTTTTTATTTTTTGTTTTGGATTTTTCAAAGAAAAAACAAAGGAATTTATTTTTTCAAAACCCAATGTTTTGAAAACTCCATGCTCAATTTTTTTTAGACTTCACAATTAACACTTCTAAATGCTATCTACAAGATGTATGAACAATTATTTTTCTTTTTATGAACTTAACAGTACCCACCATACAAATACTATAAAATGGTTTTGGAAAATCGTATTTTTTTCGAAAATGGCACCTAGAATTTTTATAAATTTTTTCTTTCCATTAATTTTTATGATTGATTTCTGAATAAAGTGAATATGAAAAAGAGAGTGAAGCATAAACACTAAATTCTATTACGAACTTTAAATATCTGTACTCTATTTAATTGAACCAAATATTTAAACTACTTAATTGCTGCTTCGTTTGGTATATTTTTTAAAGGCTCTCCAAACAAAATTTAAAGTGTAAGGAAAAAAGCGTTCTCCCGAGAGGCAAAAACCCATTTTATACAACAAAAGAATGCACAACAATAAAAACCCTTTGTGTTAATTTTACTTTTTCTACATTTCCAAGTCGGAAAAATATTTACTGTTTTCTGCAATTCGAAAACATTCACATAAATTCAAACTGCACAAAAATGAAAATAAAAGTTAAATCTTGATCCCTTTCACCTCTCGCAAGAAAAAGGAAATTCCTTCCAACTTGGTTAAGGGGTTTTTTTTTATTTACTTTGTATGAACCGGATATAGAAACTTTTTTAAGTGAGTAAAAGTAAAAACCCTTTTAAAACACATTTTGCTGATCTTTTCATAACAATTCTATAAGGAAAAGCACCAGCTTGCTGCTACTTGAAACTCAAACATTTGTTTTAAGCTTCGAAATAGTTACTCTCAGCTGATAGTTAGAGGCGACTTTTGAAGAAGTAAAATAAATATATTAAAATAAAAACAAAGACTTAAGTTTAAAATTTTTGTATGTTTAAAGTTGTACAGGGTGCGATTAGCGATTCATTGTGGATTCATGCAATTATTATGTAAAAGGTGTTTTATTTACATGTGGATAACTTTAAATTGTCAAGACAGTTTTCTGTGACAGTGAATTTGAAAGTTCTTAGTTGTTTTCAGGTAAGTTTGGTATGACAATTCATGTTGAATAGACTCATGCCGGAGCAACCTTTGCCAATTGTTCAAATTTATTTTGAAAAACATAGTTCAATTCGAGAAACACATCAGGCCTCACGTGCGTTTTATGGTGCTCATAATATTCCATCAGAGTTATTAATTCGAGAAACTATGGATCGTTTTCAAAAAACGTTTACTCTGAACTATAATACTTATAATAACCACGTAAGACGTCGTACAGTGCCCGTAGAACAAGCGGTTTTTGATGGATAATGTTTGATGATGATCGAAAAGCTTGTGCTAATCCATATAATGGAAGACTGATTGATTTAATGTTGATGCTTTTTCCTCTTCTCTATTTTTTGGCAATTTCATATTGCATTAAATATTATAAAACAAATAAATATAATGAAAACTATTATGTGTACAAATTGGACTTGGGTGATTCCGCTGTAGACGATTTTTGACACCAATTTTTGAATTACAATATTTTTTACTTTTTTTGATAAATATTCAAAGTAGAAATACTATATTTAATAATAAAAACAAAAACTGAGACCTAAGTTATAGAGAACATTTTTGTTTGCGCTTGGCAACATTATCATACGAAGAGTCGTAACATACGCTCAAAATAGCTATTTCCGACAGTTTTAAGTTATGCTTTACTCAATAGACGTATGAAGTAGAGCTCTCTATTACACGGATAATGAAATACACAGATAGACGTGTAATTATTGGACCGGGATTTGAATCCGTGTAATTATAATTACACGTGTTATTTTAATAACACGTATAATTAAATACACGTGCATCCGTGCATTTAATTATACGTGTTACTAAAATATCCGTTACCATTTCTAGCGTTAAGTAAGTCGAAGTTAGTAAACTAGGGATACTAAATTGGTAATTTATAAGAGAAATATAAACTAAAATTTAAAAAGGAATACTTCACAATTTAGAATACGACTCAAGCTTTGCACGTTTGCAGTGAACACTCAACTGTTACTAACCGTCTCATTAAACAAAAGCTTAGGTACAACGGGTGACTATTTACAAACAATAATTTTGCACAATGCAAAAATAACGGAAATAATTTAAGCAAGTTGCTGTTGTTTTGCACTTGATAACGGTCTAGGTATACCTAGTTGTTCAATTATTACTAGTTACGTATAAAATGTGAGATAAAATAGCAAATCAAAGACCAACTATAAGTTCAGCCTCATCCGTGTACTAAGGATTCGTTTACACGGATAATAAAGTGAAAATTACACGTGTTTTAAGAACACGGATTTGAAGTTGGTATATATTTCCTACACGGATTCCGTGTACACGTAAATACACGTTCAAAAACGTAGGCTCTAGTATGAAGCAACATGCCATTTAATCGTTTGCATAAAAACATGTACGAATTTGTTATTATATTTTTAGCATTATTGATTGCAAAAAGCCATTGTAAGTTTGTTGCACCCGCGATATAAAAGATATAAAAGTTTACTTTTTTGGCAGAAATAAAGTGCTAGCGTTTTGAAACTTTCTAAAAGTAAGAAGAAAACAAAACTAAAATTAAATCAGTCGTTATTAGGAATATATTGTAGATACGTTGAACGACAGAAAACGTTGATTTAAATTGGTTGCACCCGCGATCCCAATATTAAGTGCAACGTATTGACTACTAACATTATAACGTGATTTATTATATTTTATTGATAAAATATGCTTTGAATAATAATTTCTGCTGTTCACTTTTTTTTAGCTATGTAATATAATATTTTATTCTTTTTTATATAAAAACATATGGTTAAATGGAAGTGAAACAAGAAATAGAGACTGCTTTACAGAAAATCGACAAAAAATTAACAAATATGCTGAGCTTCATGCAGAAAAAGGATGTAGAAATTTAATGTGGAGAGATGTTTTGAAAGGGAAAATGAAGGCAGATACAATTTTTAAATTCTGACCAGAATCAGACAAACCGAAAAAATGCAGGCAACACAAAAAAGGCAGGCACTCATTCCATCAGTCCCTGTAGACTGAAAAAGTCGTACAAGTGAAACGTAATCGCCCAAAGAGTCCCACTAACACTAACGTAGTTGAAGTGGTAAAAATTTATTTAAAAAAAAAAACTGATTCCACCAAAGCAATGCCTAAAAAACTGAAGGATGACAGGTGATTTCTATATAAAAGGGATAATATTAGCAGACAAGTGCCGGGAATAAAAGATGTGAAATCGATTAAGTCGGAAGTTAAGGATCGAGAAGAGTACAATGACCATAAGCATTCGTGAAGTTAAGTTTTCGATGTTTTTATTGAGTCAGAAGACGAAGCATTAAATTCTAAATCTCCAACAGGGTCTTTTGAGTCGCCTATATTACCAGTAGATCCATGCTCTAAGATACCGTTCTGTTTTTACAGCAGCAGTATTTCCAAAAGTTATTTCCGCAGGTTTGTACGTTCTTGCACCAGGCAGGCTGCAATATCACAATATCGTTATGTGGGGTTATCCTTAACCGATATCGATGAAGATGGAGTACTTCTAACATACATATATGTATTTTCGAAAAAATATTAAAGTATTTGAAAAAACAAAATTATAATAATTAATAGAGAAGGGTACTGACTTGTTACATATGTGCCTTATTTTATATTTTTTCCAGTTTTTTAAATCAGTTTACTAATTTAAGTTAGACGCGTTGCACCCGCGATTGATTTAAAAGTTAATATTTCGTTGCTTACTTTTGTTTTTTATCTTTATTTTTATTTATTTAGTTAATTGAATCAACATCGTTCAATATATGTAAGAATAGCATGATAAATGTTTCACAATTAACAGAATTTGTGTTTTTTGTACTATGATCTAGAAAAGTCGGGCCGATTCTGTTGCACCCGCGATCGCACTTTGAAACCATTCTCCTGCCAAATTATTTATTATATTTTAGAATTCTAAATGGATTAAATATAAATAGGTGAAAATGTATCCCTTCAAGTAATAATGTCATTAAATATTTTGCTTATTTTATTATTAAATGTACTTCAAATGAGTCTAAATGTTGCACCCGCTATAATGGAATCGCCCACTTCCAGATATACGACATGAACACACGACCTCAAAATCATATTCAAACATTACTGATAAGAACTTCCGACAAACCCGCATTTTGGTGGAAAGCCTAATTTGCATGTTTTTATCGTTTCTACAAAAAGTACCCTAAATTTGAACCGCCACTAATAAAATTCAGTTCTTTGAAATTTCTAGAAAACTATTAATATATTGAAAAAAAATATGAATCTGCATCTGAAGGTTAAAGCTAAATAATTGATCTTCACTAAAATCATAAAAAATCTTCTTTTTTTTTTTGTAGAATCAATCAACATTTAGTAGAAAAAATTGGCTACATTTTTCCTTGCGACTTATAAAAAAATAAAACCCGATATTTTGATCAGACTTGACACTATAATGATGTCGATTTTTTTAAACTTGGTAGATAAATAGAATTTTTGAATTATTCCCTCTTAACGTTTTTTTTTTCTTTTTTTTTTGTAAGACCAAAAATAACGTAGATACTTGCATTACGATCTTTTTCGAAATTTTATAAATTATTTTTATTTTTTTTTTAAACTGTTCGACAGATCTTTTTTAAAAAAAGAATCAATATATATCATTTGAATGAAGTTTGGTAATGGTTGAACAAAATTTTCCGAAAAATTGTTATTAATTTGACCTACCCTAGAACCATTTTTTTTTTTCGATTTTGATTTTCTCAAAAAAGATTTTGATAATTTGTTATGCTTTCGCTTCCCCAACAGTTCAAATAGTATTTTGTATTTGAATTTTCAAACAATTTTTTTTTGGTTTTAAAAAAAAAAAATTTTTTAAATTTAAAATTTAAAAATACATAAAATGGTTTATGAAAATCATAATCATGTACTAGCAAGAGCGGTGAGCACGAATACTCGCCACCAAATCCCATACTATTAAAGCTTAACAAGTCTTCTGGCCAGACCGAAAGGCTAAGATGAGAAGAACTCCTAGAGATTATTCACTTCCTCTCAAGAGGCACCAGAGTATATATTTTTAACATTGGCGGAGTATCGAAACCAGATCTTCTGCATGACAATCCAATTTCAGTATTTACTAATTCATCCTTACTTCTTACTAATATTATAAATGTGAATGTTACGATGTATGGATGTTTGTTACTCAATAACGCTTGAACAACTGAATGGATCTTGATAAAATTTAACACACAAAAAAGTTATAGTCTGGATTACCGTATAGGCTACTTTTTTTATTATCAGGGGAGGGGCATTGGGTGGTCGAACCACCCCAAAATTCTTTATCTCTACTTCTATCTGCGTATTGCACTGAAATATAGTACATATATGCATAGCTGGGCATTAACTCGTTAATCCGTTAATCGTTAATTAACGAAGTTAAAATTTTGATTAACGGATTAACTTTTAAGTTAACTTTTAAAAATGTTAACGGACACGTTAAATCCGTTAATCCACGTTAAGTCCGTTAATCGTTAATCCAATGCCTACTATTTACCGCGCGGCTCGAAAAACAGGTTCAGACAAGTACTTATGAGACAAGTGCCGTGCGGCGCGTGCCGCGGGTGAAACACAAACAGATATTTACGTATTATATTTTGGCCAGTGAGAGAGATTCGTTTGATCATTTCATTATACCGGTCGTCCACTATGTGCGCGATAAGTTCAACCAACTTCGTTCAACTTTTTATTCAACTCTTTCGTTGGATAAACGAATTTACAACCTCTTACACTAGTCCAGCAACTTACGTAATTCACGTTGAGCAACTAAAGTTGAACAAAATGCGTTTGGAACCCCGTACACATAATTGACCAACTTTGTTGATTAACCCCGTACACCTAGTTGATCAACTCTCAAAACTTATTCCAGTGTTGAATAGCTCCGTACACCTAGTTGACCAACTTACTCAAATGTTGAATAACCTCGTACACTATTTGATAAACTTGTTCGATTTTGACAGAAAAAAATTTTTTTCGAGTTGATCAACTGCGTTTTCGATATTGTTGCTCAACCTTCAGTTGATGAACGAGTTGATACCTTCGTACACTTAACCAAGGATCACTCGTTGGGGAACGCGTTGAACGCACCACGATAAACAAAAAACTCAAACGTCAAACCTGAAATAATTTTGACATCAGTTCGGTACATACATTTATTGTCGACGCACGCCTTCGCTTTAAAATATTCTTAAATTTGTTCCGTATGAGTATGATTTCCTCTAAGAAAAAAAAAGTGGCTGCCGCATTAATAATATTAGAAAATAAACGACAAAGGAAGAAAAAACAGCCAAGACGATTCTGGGAAGATGATTTTTTCTTGATTCGCGAAGAAAATTGTTTTTTTTCAATGAAATATATGAGAAATTAAAATCGATTGATCCCACCGCGCCCGTGAATTCGAATTCAAAGCTTAGGCAATTGCATTTTCGAGGAAATTTGAGACCAAGCCAATTCCCTGGCATCTCGATTTTTATAAGAGGGGCTCTTAATGTCCCATTTATTGGGCTTTTCCTCGATTGCTGAAATCATTTGCAAAATTAATTCCGTGGTCCACTCTGATTTTTTATCACCTTCCATGACGAAAAACCAAAATAAACTACAGTTTGCAAGTTGCAACAACTGCAAGTTCATGGCAACGCAATAGTTCAATCACGTAGACACAATTCACTGCAGCCAACGCAACGCAACACAATATTACGTCAAGAAATCCCAAAGAAAATTAAAAAGTTGATCAATGCGTTGAATAAATAATGTGCAACACATTATCTTGAAAATGTTGCTCAACGTGTTGATCGAACATTTTCAAGGAGCAACACGAGCTCGTACACTAGCCGTACACTTGTTGCGCAATTCGTTGAGCAACGGCAAACAACTAGATCCAACCCGTTGGTTGAACAGAATTGAAGGCACCGTACATTAGAGTTGAATGCGTTGAATTCGAAATTTGTGCGTTGATCGCCTAGTGGACGACCGCCATTACTTAGCGCCGGTGCTCAGAGTAAAAAAATATAAAAAATGCAATTTTTATCACATGTTAACGGATTAACGATTAACGTTAACTTGCGTTAATTCTTCCGAAATTTAAAGCTTTAACGTTTAACGAAGCTAACTTTTTTAGTAGCGGATTAACAATTAACGAAGTTAACTGTTTGATTAACGGTGCCCAGCTATGCATATATGTACATAAGTAGTTGCATTGAAATGCCATACTTTGGTGGTGCGGGCCCAGAGGAGGGACATTGTTTGATTAATTTACCTAAGCAGTAACGATAAAAACACTCAAAAAAGTTAAAAAAAAATAAAATTCTCCGAATTAAAAACAAAAAAAATTTGACAAATATTTGTGTGTCTTTGAATTTAAACTATTTTAAGGTAAGTTAAACTTTATGTGCTTACAGGTCTAACTACATACATTGTTATAGGATAGTTACATACGTATGTGATTTGCTCATTGTTTGTTATAGTTTTTTCAAAATATCCTTCGCTTGGCTCCATTACCTTTAAGAAAACGACTTGATTGGATTTATTGGTTTGCTGTTTTGTTTAATCCAGGTACATGCATACGTTAAATAAAAATAATTCCTACGCTTTCAACCTCCCATGTTGAACAGGAGATCAATTGTGACAGTTCTTGGCTAAGCTAAACGTGTTTATTATTTCAGTGGTAAGTCGTCTTTTTCAAATAGAGCTGTTCAACGATGACACACAGAAGTAAAATAAACACCCAAAAACAACATTCCGTACTTCACACAAGATTTCCATTTACACAAGATTTCCAATGCAAGAAAAACTGAGCGAATCTACAGAAACCTTTAGACACATAATTTATTTTGAAAAACTTCAGTTGAAAAAAAAAAAAATTTGCTTGCGGGAGTTCCGCACGGGTACGCTAGTAATCTATAATTAAGAATACTCTTAGAAGTTGTCTGTATTCTGTGCTCTTCCTCTGACTTAATCAGATAAAGGTTGTTATAATTTATAAGCCAAAAAAATTCTAAATAAAATAAAAAAGGCAAGACTTGAACTTTTTGCTCCGAAAAATTCGAAAAGTTTTCAGTAAGGTTTTTCTCAAAATGCTAGCGACCTCAATCAAGAAACGCTGAGTGTACTTAATAAAAAGAAATAAACAAAAAGTTGTATTCATTTGTTTACAAATAAAACAAACTGATAAAACGACCCCATACCTCTGTTGGAGTGACTCGGGAATAAATTTGAATCAATTATATTTGCAAATAAACGAAAAACATCTGAAGTTGTTATTCTAAGTCATTTTATTTTTAAGCATGAATGTTGGATGAAGATACATTTCAATTTGTATGAAAAAAACATATTTGTGTCATTCCAAAGTGGTCATTCATTTATTGGAAAAATATTATAATATATGTTTCCTCATGTCACTGTAATCGTTCAATACAAAAATTCATAGATGAAACATTAAAGTTTTATTTTCTATTTTTGAAAAAAATAAAAATATTTTCATTTACAACAAAGTTATCAATACTAAATCCATTAGATGTGGATTTTATTCCGAGAAGACAGAAGGAGTTCGACTTCTCGACTGACTCTATCAAATGGCACCACTTTACGCTTAAGTAAATTTCAAAGTTTATGACATCGCACAGTGGATTGACTCCATACATTTAGACGTGAAAAATTCTAATGTTCTTGGAAAATATCTGTCTCCATCTATAATGTTCATAAATGTAGAAAAGTATTCTATTCTATTGCACTGTTTAAGTCTTTAAAAATTTCGAACACCTCTAGTCAATTTTTATGTTTTAGAATAAACCGTTCCAGCCGGCTTCCAATTTAAATCAAAATTGGCTGATTTTGAACTGATGATTCTCTTAAGCTTAGCAGTATTTTAACAGTTTCTTGGTTCTGATGAATAAAACTAGTTCGAAATATGTTATAAAAGTATTTTTGTCGGAGTCGATTTGGAATTCGAACACCAAACTTAAAAAAAATCCTTCCTTGCGACGCAGAAATCTTTTCCTAAAAAGTGGGCTAAAAAAGGGCTTTGCAAATCTTTGCGAGGTTTATCACATATATTTCCAGAAAGTAGACGTCCATCGCTATCCAAAACACATAATTTATTTTTAAAGCAACCTTAGGCACATATTTAGATTTTCCAAAAAATACACGTTAAAAACAATTTTTTTTTGTTTTTTGAATAACACAATTTTTTATTCAACAAACAAACTTTAAGACAATTTCAATACAGATTTATAAAAGTAAATACCTTCACGAGAAACTGCAATTATTTTTTTTCAATTTCACTTAAAATTGTAATTTTAACAATTATTGCTTTAAGGAAATTATTTCCTAAAACTCGGAAAAATGAAAAGTGTTAAAGAGAAGAAATTGTTTCATATGCACAAAAAATATAGAATAAAAAATATTTGTCATCTTTCAAAAGAACGCACCCAAATTTTCTGACATATCAGTCAAATAGTTTCGTTGTGCCAGCCATTTTGTATAGACATCTACGAGCATTTTCGTTAAAATACAAAAAAACTGAATTTCGAATGCCCATTCAACACGATTTCTTACGAGAAAAAATCGTCAAGCACACCAAACAAAAGTTTGACAAATATTATGAGGACTCTTCATCATCGATTGAAACCATTCGTCATCGCCACTGACCTAGTCATTTTCGGTGTAGTCGTTGCAGCACAAGTGATGCCGAAAGTTCTCGTCTAGATATGGTTGATAAAATTCAAGGTTTGATAATAGACGATCGGCTGAAGGAACGACCTTGAAAAGGCCACAGCTCTTCACATGGATCAGTGAATTCGAATTAACATGAATATTTGGACATGAAAAAGTTTTCCGTAAGATGGGTGCCGTGTTTGATCACAATCGATAACAAACGCAATCGTTTAACAACTCCAAAGGAGTATTTGGTGATGCTCAAGAGAAATTCGACAGAGTTTTTGCGCAGTTTCATGACCTGGTTAATCGAAGGCGAAGAAGGCCAAGGCGGGATTTTGGGAAGTATGCGGTGTTATTGACATCGAAACCTTGAACAGGGTACATCGAATATCGTTGCATGTTACAGAGTCCTTTTTGTAGCAAAAATGGCCGCATTTGGCGAAGAAAAAAGTTCTTTCTCACCAGGACACAAGTTCTCAATACAATGGCAAAATTACATGATTAAAGTTATGAAGCCCTTGGCATAATCGTTAGTGCGTTGGACTGTAATGCAGAAAGTCTTGGGTTTGAATAACAGCTGTTGGAAAAAAATTTTTAAGGCGAGGAATTACAAATACTCTAAGAGCATCTCTTGTCATTAGAAGTACTGCCCATTAGCCGTTCGGAATCGGCAGAAAATTTAAGGTCTCCTCCATTCCTGGAAACACGTGTTGTGAGTCACTAGGTTTAGCCGTTATTGCCTCCTATTTTTTTTTTTTTTTTTTTTGGGTTATGAACTACTAATTCATCCAGAATGTTTCCCAGATTAAGCCAACTGCTAATATTTCTTGTTTCGAAAGATGAAGAAATGGCTCGTATGTAAGAGATTTGGAACGAATTGACAGGTAATCTTTGAAAAAAACGCTTATTTTAAGGGCTCGAAAAATCGTATTATTTTAAGAGGATTACAAATCGGACAAACATCGGATGGAGTGTATCGAACTAAAACTAGACTATGTTGAGAAAGAAAATGTTTGTTTGCTGGAAAGATTGCTCCTTACTTAATTTTTCAGAGACATATTGAAGAATTTGGAGTAGGGTTATGTCCCGAAGGTTCAAATAATCATGAGATCTGACTTTTTTTATGGGACTTTCTGAAGTCAGAGATCTATTCGAATAACCACTCAAAGGCAATATAACCAAAATCATTGCTTAAATTTTGTCGGACTTATTCGACAGAATCATTGAAAATTGGAACAGTCAGATTCATGGTAGGGTAAGAAGCTGCGTCAAATTCATGTTTCTTTAGTTAATACCTCTCTTTCTTAATAACCTACTTCCTCTCAGTTAGTTGTACCTCTGAAAAACAAATGTTGTTTCTTTTAAGTTACCAGCTGGGGACTAAACGCAGATTTCAAGAATGATAGTCCTAATCCAGCTACCATTTTTCCAAGGTATACTCGTACTTCGTTAACTTTAGAGGAATACATTTTAAATTTTGTTGCTGTTTTCTTATCGTCGATCTGTAGCGCTCACCAATGATGGTTATGACAGTGCGAGTTCGGTTTTCAAAAACCAAAAGTCGTACGAAACAGTGACTTTGTCGGGATGAATTTGGGGATTTTGTATTTCTTATGGATTGGTATCATCTTAAGTCTGCTTGTTCAGTCACAGAACTACAATAACTATTCATCCAAAAATAGGTCTCGTCCCTAAAAACTGACAAATTATGCTCGGAAAGTTTCTCGAACGAACACTGATTTTGAAAGTTGATTTGCAGTTGTTGTTCAACGCTATAACCTTCCAATGTGATTTGACATAAATTACTGAAAAATTCACAAAAAATTGACAGATCTAGCTGTTAACATGGCTGTATTTTTAGTCCAGAAAAAAACGCCTGAAGTTTACAAGCAAATTCATCTTCAACGACAGTGGTTTCAGTTCGCCGAATTACGAACAGAATGAAACTAGGAGTATTTGAACCCACAAACAAGTGACGAATCTCAGCGTTCTCCATAAAAATCATATTCACAAAATAATCGTAGGGATACAGTTGCTAGAGTAGTAACTGATAGATATGAATATTACTTATTTATGGCATATCAGTACGAGCCTTAACAGAACAAGCTTCTCCAGCTAGCTCGGTCCCTAGCCATCTACTTCTAGTTTTACACGCCAGTTGTTAAAGTCCTCAATCATGGACCTTATCACCTGCTTCATCCCTCGGGATTGGAGACGAAAACTTTCCGGGCCTAAGAATTTGAGTCCATGTGCTCTACATTACCCAGCCATTTGTTCGTGGTTATAGCTTCTCATCTAGTCAACATCGACGTGACGAAAAATCACCCTGAAACATCCTAAAGCGTTCTCATTCATCTTTGATAAGTCTATGTCTAAGCACTATATACAAGGTCCAGGATGATAAATGTCTTCTAAAAGGACACTTTATTTACTGGAGAGAGAACTTTGCTAATTAATTACCTTTTTAGTGCAAAGAAGCAGCGATGTTCAAGATTTATTATTTGCTTGTCTAAATTAAAAAAAGTGCCACTTCAGCTCTTAGGAAAACAAAGTCCCCAACTACCTCGAAGTCTTAGCTGTCCAAAACTTCTGTTTTGGGTGTCCCTTCTTGATGACAGTATATACTCGTACTTGGTATTGTGCTCATTGACCGTTAAACCCATCTTTTATACTTCCTTCTCAATGCTCATAAACACCCCACTGCTATCACGCTTTGTTCTTCCAATTATATCAATGTCGTTGGTGTATTCGATTAATTGGTCGAACCTATGAAAGTTTGTGCCTCTAGTGTTGACGTCTGACGTGGCAGTTTTGCTTCATTCTCTGCTGAGGATGTTGGATCAGTGGCGTAACTATACCATCTGAGGCCCGTGGCAAATTTTTTGGATGGGGCCCAGTAAAAATAGTCACGTTAGAATTTAATTTTAATAAACCACTGATGTACGTAGTTACCCAAAAAAATTTGTTTACCCCCTATCACACCGTTCAAATAGGCTCGTTATACCCTTCCGGCCAAGTGAAGTTTATCAGCAAAATGTTCGATTAAATCGCGAAATTTCCTATCGAATGAACTAAAATTCATCATAATCCGCGAGAACCATAAGATACATTTTGTTCGTATAGTTGTTAACTATCGATTTACATATAAATTTTTCAAATCCGTGATGACAGGACTTTCAGTGAAACCGGCTTCTAGCCTATTTGGATAACAAAATGAGGGAATTCCTCGACCGTCAACCGTCACTAGCTCGCCCTCGTCACCAATGTACCGCGACAAAAAACGAAGCAACCAATGGATGAGCTCTGAAAATCGACATCTTGTTGTTTTGAATGTGTTGAAATTTTAATGATTAGTTTGAATTTGTTTATGGTCTTTAGTTGTGCCCCACTTTCAATGATTTCAAGAACTTAAAAAAATTATAATTTTTAAGTACTTAGGTTATTTCTGAGCTCGTGGCGTCTTGGGCCGGGGCCCTCTTGGATCGGGGGCCCGTGGCATTTTGCAAGCCATGCCACCCTATAGTTACGCCACGGTGTTGAATAAACATCATGAGAGTTCATTGACTTGCTTTAAGTACGTCCATATAGATGCTATAAAAGGTGTCCAGTTGAGGTGCCTGGATTTTTTCTAAGATCTGAAGTGATGGTAATATTTTGTCACTGATGGACTTTCCTAGTCAAAAGCTACACTGATTATGGACTTTTCAGGTTATTCATAAACGGTCTAGGAAAGTCACATAATACGGGAGAAAGGGGAGAAGGGATCTTGAAGGCGGTATTCAGCAAGTTGATGCCTCTGTAACGTAGCTCAAATAAGAAATCTCAATTGATTTTTACTTGCGACATAGGCAAGTTATGCATTCGTAAAAAAAAACGAACTCTAGATTTTGATCGAAGTTGACAATACGATGGTTGAAAAAATTTTCAAGAAATAGCTATTTTTGGTAGCCCCCCTGGAACCATTTTTTTTGTTTTTGATTTTCTCGAAAACGGCACAACCGCTTTAAATAATTTTTTGTATACTAAAGGTACTTCAAAGTCTAAATATTATTACATAATTTAATTTTCAATTTTTTATTTTTTTTTGGATTTAAAAAAAAATCAATTTTTTTTTTGAAACTCACTATTTCGAAAATACCATGCTCGATTTTTTTCAAACGTGATAAATAAGAGTTTCTTAATATAATCTACAAGATTTGGGAAAAAATTAAATTTTACCTAAAAATAACGGTACCCATCAAAATTGTATTTTCTCGAAAACAGTTCCGAGAATTTTGATAAAATTTTTTTCTTTCGTTTAATTTTTACGATCTATAATAATTTAATAAGAAAAATTTTGAAATTAATATATGTATTACTGATTGTACCTACCATAAAACCATTTTTTCGAATTTTGATTTTGTCATTATCGGCATAAATGATTTTAACGAAATGTCTTATGGACAGGCTTCTATTACAAAGAATTTTTTGAATTTTTGAAAAAAAAAAAAATATTTTTTTTGGAAAATTCGATATATCTCAAAAATGGATCAATATTTTTTGGAAATTTATTTCTTATTCGTATAAAAATAAAAAAAAATTGGACGTGACAAAGTTTTTTCTTAAATATGTTTTAAAAATTTTGTATATAAAAGCTCATTTTCTTAAGGAACCACTACAAAGGCCTATAATTTTTGTTCCTGCATAAACCAATATTTGCTTGAATTACATGGCATCCCTTTTTTACCTCCAAATACTAAAGAAGTTTTTTTAGTCACTTAAAAAATGAATTTTATGCTTATGAACAGTTTGTCCCTAATAACATTCGTTTTTGAAATCCTTAGTCTTGTACATAAGAGCGAGTTCGTGCGAACCAGTCGTGCATTTTATTTTGACCAGCCGACAAAAATTGGCTACTTCTATTTGAAACGAGTTTAAGTTTTTTGGTTCAATAACATACATATGTGAGAGATATTAAATGTGAACCATCTTTACCCAATTATACCCTATATATCATTTTTAAAACAAACATTTGTGTGGTGGTGGGGGTGTCAGTGGAGACGATGTCTATGATTTTTGCGAACTTTTCGTATACGGTCTAAATTCTGTACTTCTCCTTAAGTATACTACCCTAATGCGCATTACGAATATTCATTCCCTGACAAATAAATACTCAAGTAATTTCTTGATTAATTCAAAATTTAATTAGTTTGTACATTCGAATTCCGATCGATTCATTATAAAATAAAATACATATTAAACTGTCAATATACGAGTTCGTACGGTAACAGTCTTTATCACATATCAATAGCAAGTTTGCGTGTGTAAGACATGAGCCTTCGGTCGAGATACCTTTGAGTTCAAAACAGCCGCCTACGCTTCCAACTTGCGATAACAATTTTAATCAAGATGTGAAAAATTAATCAACTATTTGTCGAGAACTGGGTAACGAGTTTGCGGAGCGATACGTGCCGCAACCAACAACATATATCATGGCATTTACACCTTTAGCCAAATGAAAGCAATTAAGGAACAAGTTTTTGGGGACCATATTATAGAGGACATATTTAAGCCGGCCCTCTCTCCAACGCCAAGGAAACCTCAATCTTTGATTACGAACATTCAAAAAGCACACAACACCATTTGCAAATAAATAAATGATTTCTCATTTCACTAATTGAAACGAATGGTCTCTGGACGTAAGCAATCGGAACGCATTCATCATTCTTTAACAGAACGAATCCAGAAATGCAAATTCCTCCGTTGACATTATTATGGACACAGTCATCTGCTTCAATCAGCCTTTGGGGCATGGGAAGAGCTTATTAATATAGAAATCCAATACCTCTGGGCTGTGCGTGTCATGGAAATAAATTATGTGATTGAAATGCGTGAATGAACTGACGTCGACGCCACAGTAATTGATGTAGATTAAGCTGGTAGTTTAGGTTAGCTGGCGGCATGCCACACTGCCACCGATCAATTTGAATATTTATTATAGATAGCAACGAAATTTGTGCCATTTAAAATGCTTTGGAGTTACACCTGTTGTCAGTTTCGACTTTAAACACGACAATTATTGTGTGTTAATGTAGGATTTTAGAAATAAGCTAACGTTATATTTGAGCTGATGCTATACCAAGTTCTTTGGTAGATTCGCTAGGTGGCTGGGATCCAAAACTTTCAACTTTTCATAATTTTGATAATGGGGCAGTGGGGGTTTGTATTTTATTAGCATGGCTCTGTGATTTAAAAAAAAAATTCCACAAAAAGATATTTAATGGAGTCAAATCACGGCTACAACTCACATCGCCTCTGCTTGTGATAACCATGATCGGAAATCGCTCTTCTAAAATGTGCATTCTGGCACGGCTGTTTGGCATGTAATTTCAACCTGTTGAATCCACATTGTCGTTCAATCCAATTCGGACCAAAAACAATTGGTTTTCAACAACTGATTGCGCTTGCCGTTGACGGTGATGGCATTGCCAACGTGCATCGTTTTAAAACGAAGTATAGACCATTGATGGTGCAAGCCTAAAATTCACACTTAATAAAGTCGACAATTTTGCTTGTTGACGAACCCATTCATCTAGAAATACGCTTCTTCGCTGAATATGATGTTTCTGGAGAAGTGCGCGAAATGTTGCTCGAACAGAAGACCCACTGTAATGAGACAATTTAATAATTTCCACATGTTGTTGACTGCTATAACTCTCCATGTTGATTTGGAAAAATAGACTATATAAATGACAGCCAATTTGACAGATGTACCTGTAACAATCACATGTAAAAGTTCGGAAATCCTTATTGGAAAATTCTTTAGTTTAAATTTGATTACTCCTAAAACTATAATGCAATAAATTTACCATGCGAAAAAATATGCGAAAAGACTATCGTGCGAGAAAATCATCGTGTAAAAATATCATGCCATATAACTATGATGCTATTAAAATATCATGCAATCGAGAGATCATGCGAAAATAATACCATACGAGACAAATATTATCCGAGAAAACTATATCATGCGAAATAACATTAATGCGAGACAATTAAAGTTTTTGCATGATAGTTTTCTCGTCGTAACACGCCCAAAGACAGTTGTATGTCACTAGAAGCTGGGTTTCTTCGAGCTGTTGCACCACTAAATTTATTTTCATTTATTGTTTTCTTCCATGACAGTTTTGTCGCGTGATAGAAGTATGCACATGTACGTATTTTAGACATGCTAATTTAAAAAAAAACATTTTGTACCGAAGTACAAAATTCCACACTAAATTTATTATTTGGAGAACAATCACCCATACTAGCCGACCCAGCTCTCGAAATTCGAGTGCCAATTTATTTATTATTTATTATTTATATTATTGGCAGTGTTTTCAAGCAAATTTATTAAATTAAATTTTATTTTATGTAATATGCAAAGTGTTCGACAGTGCAAAAACAAAAATGACCCACAGTGTGTAAATGCGTGTCTCAAGTATATTCTGCACATCTCCGTAACTGTGGCTTTCCAACCATATAAAATTTATCGAAATCGGTTAAATACTTTTGGAGAAAAGTGTACCACAAAAAACATGTTTGCCGTTTTATTATATGATTCTGAAACTCATATTTATGACTCGTATTCGACTACAGTCGTAGGATCAGTCGTATGCGATGTTTTTTCGTTTCCCAATATTAGTACAAGTGAAGTCGGATGTTCGACTCCTGGAATAACAACATACGACTGTAGTCGAAAACGAGTCAAAAATATCATGCCAGATAAATGTAGTAAGTAGTTTTTGTATCGAAATTTTATTAAGTTTTATTTATTTATCAGCAAGATTAATACAGCTTAATATCAGCACTCCAAGTGTTATTTAAAATATGAACAAATATAATTCATATTCTTTATAACGCCTAGGCTTAAAAGGATCGATATTTAGGGACACTTCATTGATATATGTATATACAATATATCTTAATAACATTTCATTACAACCAGGTCCTTGGAGTAAAAATTTTTTTGCTCTCATTGAGTTTGCGGGAACATAAATTGGTATTAAGCCAAGAAGCCAACGACATTAAATGTGGTAGCATAGTAAGTGTCTAATGAGCATTAGGTACATAATGGATTTTCCGTCTCACTTTATTCCAGTTAATTGACATCAAGCTTCATAGCCAGGTCAAAATCCGCAGTTCATTTGTGTTTGTGAAACGCAATTGTTATTTTTCGATTCGGTCTGGATGAACTTTATAAACGGGACTCCAAATAACATCTAGGTATTCTAAAAGAGATCTAACAACAGATATGCATAAAAATAATAATACGAAATGATCTTTTAAATCTTTACTATTCTGTTTTATGAAACCAAACAACGAAATGGCCTTGGGAACCAAACAATCGATTTGGCTTTTAAAAGAAAGTGAGGATTAGAGAATATCACCTAAGCCTTTAATATTTGAAACTCGGTCGATAGCTTCAGATTAAATTCTATAATTGTACTGAAAACTATAAGAAATCGCATTATACTTTTTTATATTTAATTTAAGACCATTTATGTGACACCAAAGTGACAAGGAATCAAGGTCAGATTCCATAAGTTGAAAATCATCATGACTCGAAACATTCACAAAAAGTTTCAAATCGTCAGTTATAGCAGGCATTTACAATATTTGAAGATTGAAATAATATCATCAATGAAAATTTTGAAAAGCAAAGGTCGATGGTGACTGTCTTGGGGGAGACCTGATGTACAGATAGATAAAGATAATTAAAAAGATATACGTTGACAAACCTGGAAGTGAAAACCAAAAGCTTCAAGTTTTTTTATAAGTGGTTCACTGAATCAAATGTTTTAATAAATTCCGTGTATACTGCGTCCACTTAAACATTTTGTTTCGAATCTTTGGTGACGTACCAAGTAAAATAGGTCAAATTCGTAAATGTATATCTATCTACCCAACATAAAACCATGTTGTATATCTGATCAATATTCACTTGTTAGAAAATCAAGCATATTTTTCACCAAACTTTTACAAATGCCCTTACAGTTTTTCTTCATCATTCGTAGAACCTGATTTATGAATAACGACCATAAGAAATTGTCCATTCTTCTAAGAAATTGTCCTCTTCGAGGGACTTGTTGAATATAATGAATAAAGTAGTGCAAATTGAATCATAGAAATGTTTAAGCACAACGGAAGTAATGTCGGAAGTGATTTAGTTATTTATTTATTTCTTTAATGGATTATTACATCTGCTGATTACATTTAACATTCTTAAAGATATATATACAAAATTGGATAACATCAACTAATTCATTTTTACTTGGGACTTATAGGTATTATAAGGCAAGTTATGCAATCGGAAAAAAAATCGAGCTCGAGATTTTGATCAAAGTTGACATTACGATGATAGCGGAGACCAAAAAAGTGGGTCTCGCAATTATGTCTGTCTGTCTGTCTGTCGGTTCGACTACAGCCTAAACGGCTCGGCCGATTTTCTTCAAACTTGGTAGATATGGGTTTTGATTTTTCCCCCCCACACGTTTTTTTTTTTTTTAAGGCCAAAAATAACGGTACCTACGGTTTTTTTTCGAAATTTTGTAAATTTTTTTTTTTCTAAAAAACTGTCCCACAGAATATTTAAAAAAAATCATAAAAATTTCATTTAGGGGTGGCCGTGGCGCGATGGTTGTGTGCTCGCCTGTCAACCTCATTATCACAGGTTCGATCCCTGCCGTCGTCTATGTCTTCTTCAATTCCATTAAAACCTTCTAAAAATTGTCATCAATGGGTTGCTGGTTTACTCATTACATGTTGTTTAGGCATAACACTAACAACATGTGATTGATTGAAACTAGTATGCCCAACAAGGATGAACACGAATAAAATAATGTGAATTATAAGCGACATAGACACATAGCGACATAGACATAGCGACATAAGACACGGCATTCTCCGCTTTAGTTCAGCTGCCATCCCTGGAGATAAAAAGTCTCAACATCGTGCCACACATCTTTCCTATCCTTCTTTCTCTTCCGTAACTTCACGCCCGCGCTGTGTTGAAACATTTAAAGGGTAGATAATCATAATCCCTTGAGCGCGGGTAAATTATAAAAAAAAAAAAATTTAGTTAAAACTAGGTGATGGTTGAAAAAAATTTCCAAAAAAATGTTATTTTTGGTAGCCCCCCGAGTCCATTTTTTTTTGTTTTTGATTTTCTCGAAAACGGTACAGCCGATTTAAACCATTTTTTTTATGCTAAAGCTCCTCCAAAGTCTAAATATTATTACATAATATTCAAATTTTCAATTTTTTATTTTTTGGATTTTTAAAAAAAAATTTCAAAATTTTTTTTTGGAAACTCAATATTTCGAAAACCCCATGGTCAATTTTTTTCAAACTTGGCAAATAAAAGTTTCCTAATATAATCTACAAAAAATTTGTTTTATCTAAAACTAATGATACCTTCCAAACAAATGTTAAAAAATGGTTTTCGAAAATCGTATTTCTCTCGAAAACCGTTCCGAGAATTTCGCTAAAATTTTTTTTCTTTTGATTAAGTTTTACGATCTATAATTTAAAAAAAAAAAATTGAAATCTAGATATTACTGACTGTATCTACCATAGAACGATTTTTTCGAATTTTGAATTTCTCATTATCGGTATAACCGATTTTAATGAAATTTTTTATAAAGAAGCTCCTAAAAAGTTTAAAAAACGTTGCATTTCAAAACTTAAACAAAAATATTTTTTTTCAATTTTTAGGGAAAAAAGTCGTTTTTTTTTTGGAAAATTTGATATCTCAAGAACGGCTTAGTATTTTTCTTGGAAATTTAATTTTTATTCGTACAATAATAAAGACTTAAAGTTGGCGTGCCAAAATTTTGTCTTAAAAATGTTTTAAAAATTTTGTACATAAAAGCTTATTTTTTTAAGGAACCACTACAACGACTTATAATTTTTGTTCTTGCATAAATTCATGTTTGCATTGCATTCTGTTTTTATCTCTTACTACTAAAAGAATTTAAAAAATTCATTTTATCCTTATGAACAGTTTTCTTTAATAACATTCGTTTTTAAAATTCCTAGTCTATTACATAGGAGCAAGTTCGTGCGACCCAGTCGTGCATTTTATTTATAATATTTATTTTAGCCTTATAACTGTAAAACATTTTGTTTAAATTGATCTCTATTCATTTCATTGCACACCAAGTGGTAAATGAACCCGAAATGGGCTCATTAAGTCCATAGTTAGTTCTGTGGGTAGAAATGTAAACAAGTAGTATTCTTTCTGGGACATAGAAGTTTATAATATCAAGTAATTCTATGCAATTTATTCGGTATGGGATCAAAAAGCTTATGCTTTGAGTATTTTTTCTAGCTTCGAGCGTTTTCATGTCAATCAGGGCGCATCTTGAACGATAATTCGGTATATCGTCTAACCAATATAATTTGCCGAGTGCAAATCGCGTGAATCTCTTTTGAATTTGGTCGAATCTTAGTATTCCATTCGCGTAGAATGGGTACCAAATTAAAGAACAATATTCAAGATAGGGAAGTACCAATGAGTTTTATAATTTTGTAATTGCGTAAACATCTTTAAATTTTGAAAAGTTACGTTTTAAAAATCCAATTTAGAATCACCGAGATCTCTTACCAACTCGATTCCTTAAAGGACATCGTTGTCAAATTTATAAATAAATTTTATGACTTTATGTGATCTGGTTGCACTGAAGACTTTACATTCGGAAAAGCTTAAATCAAGGTGATTATATTTGAACCCTTCAAGAAATAAGTCTCTATATCTTAAGTCAAGAGCAGTGGCAAATAAATTTAATAGCATAGACAATTTTATCATTTATCGGAAAACATTAGACAATGGGCGTTTCTGAAAACTAAATTAAAATCATTTATAAATAAAAGGAGTAGCAATGGGCCCAAGTGACAACTTTAAGGTAGACCTGAATCCACATCAATTGGAATTGAATAAAGTCCATTAATCAAAACAATTTGCTTTCTGTTATAAGGAAAATTATAGGAAAACCCACCTTAAATAGCTTTTGTGTAAGCAAATTATGATGAACATGGTCGAAGACTTTTTCAAAGTCTGTATAGAGAACATCGACTTGATAACCTTTTCCAATTTGATTCAAGTAATAGTTTGTAAAAAGACGAAGTTTTTTAGCTGTTGAGCGACCTTTCACAAATCCATGTTGACTTGGCGATAATGACTCTCTTACAGAAAAATATAAATTTTTAGTTATAATCTTTCCCAAAAGCCTTGGAACAGCTGATAGCTTTGAAATGGGCTTATAATTTTTAATTATTTATTTCATTCATATTTCCCATTCCTCACCCAGTGAGAGAGATTTGTTTAAAAGGAGAGTTAGGGCAGCGCAAATTGTGGAAGAGCAACTTGATAGAAGAAGCGGGGGTATTTTGTCATAGTCTTCTTTTTTGGAAAGCAACAAAAACTTTCTCCACGGATTAGTTCGGGGGCACAAAACTGATCAGCGGATTGATATTTTAATATACATTTATGACTAACATCATGAATAAAATCCAAATTGTAAGATGATTTTAAAAATTATGCTAAAAGCTCACAAGATGTTGTTGTAATGTTCAATGTTCACATTCCATTGGCTGAGTAAAAGAGGAAGTACTGTTTTGATTCGAATTAATAAAAATGATTCGAAAGCAGAATTAAATTTTGTACTACCTTAACTCCATAGATCCAATATCTATCTTATTTGTCACATTGTTCAGCGAATTGTTGTTAAAACCTAAAAATGAATAAACGAACTGAAAAAAAAATTAGCAAATAATTCAAACTGTGGAGTTGAATTTCGATGAATCTAGACCTCTGAAATACCTAATAATATTTGAAATCGACATAAGACTAAAGATTTGCTATTGCTTTTAATATTGCGTTCGATATCCAATGTGTAAGCTTTATAACTATAAAAAAACTCACTAAGAAAGAGAGAATGTAGTTTGATACAATCTCAGCAAATTGCAACCCCCGGGATATTGTTTTATTATCTTATGATTTTGTTTGCAAACCTGAGTAAACAAAACTCAATTCCAGTTGCCATTTTGCTGAATATCAAAATACCTGCAAAAACTACCCTTTTATCAATCAAAAAAGCAAACAATTTGTTAGCATAATAATAAAAACGACTTCCGTCAACAGGTTTATATCATAGTTTTAGGAGTTTAGCAAAGAAAACGATAGGTACTCACCGTCACCATGATGTGTCGTTGGCATCGCTCGTCTGAATTTAATTGCATATAGAAAATGGTTGGACTCAGCTATTCGTTCCATTTGAAAATTTAACCGAAAAAAAAAAATAATCAAAACAAAATGGCAATATCTTACCCGGAAACTATTAGACATCTTTTTTAATGTCAAAATGTTGTAAAAGGTATTAGTACAATATACAAAAATACAACATCTCATTTAGCACCGCACTTCTTTATAAGATTTTTTCATACATACACAAATACATAGTCACATCAGGAAAGTGCCCCGGTTTTCCAAATTGAACATTAGGCTTTGCAGTGGGTGGTAGATGGCGCTGAAATGGGTCGATTTAGGAATAAGATGTGCTATCTGAAATATCATTTAAATTCTTTCACTTTCAAAACATTACTGTTCTCCTGTCTCTTTACTTTTTATTTTTATAATATATGTACCTATGTATACCTGAAGTCTGTAAGTGTATGAATATTTTGATGTGAAAATGAGAAAAATATTTTTTTTATTAAATGTGTCGGGTGTACATTTTGGCAATGTCTTTGCATTATTTAATTTAATTTAATTTTTACGAATCTACGGAAAAGTAATAGAAAACATGTGCATTTGTACAAAAAGTCAAGGTAATTTAGATGTGATTTAAGTCCCTCAAGGATGTGTTTTAAGTCCCCTTTCTTATTTTTTTGCTTTATTAATTAACCACATACCTGGAGGTAGGAATCTTCTTTAGAGATGTATCTGTCAATGTTTTGCTCTACGCAGATGATTTTGTGATTTTGTTAGACAGCTTACTCTACAGCTTTAGATTAACAAGCTAAAACAGATCTGCAGTTTAAGAGATCTAAAAATAAATACTACCAAATTGAACTGGAGATTATTGAAGTGATAGATAAATTTTGGTATCTAAATTTGGGGAAAACAACTATATTTGAGAGAAGAGTTCACAGTATCCGAAATGAGTTTGATTTTTAAGATTAGAACCTAAATGCTGAATCTGAACTTTAGGCCTCATAGAACAGATTTAAGCCTTGTGTGTTCCCTTTGCAAAAAATACTGACAAGAATAAAATGCACAACTGGGTCGCACGAACTTGCTCCTATGTAATAGACTAGGAATTTTAAAAACAAATGTTATTAGAGAAAACTGTTCATAAGGGTAAAATTATTTTTTTAAGTTCTTTTAGTAGTAAGAGACAAAAACAGAATGCTATGCAAATACATATCGATACCTTCCCGTAAGAATGTATTGAGCGACACTTTTTGCGAAAATGACTTTTTGATGGGGATCTATACTAGAAATTAAGCGCCACATTTTGGCCTGGGTTTCACTGACCTATCATGTATGCAAAAGAAACTAGAGAGAAAACAAAATTGTAGCAACCGCCAAGTTTTCTCACTGGAATAATGTTGCTCCCTGAAATTTGTATTATCCCCCAGTAAAATTATGCTAAGCGACATTTTTAAAAATCTTTTTGTCTTAAGCAACCAAACGTCCCCAGAAAAAATTTGTTAGATGTCGCATAGTTTAACCGAAAATGTCGCTTAACACACTCATCCAAATAGAACTTGTACTTGATCCATTTTTTTCGCTTATAATACTCCAGATATGTTTGTCTTTGCTTTTAAATATTTTTCTATCAAGTAGGCTACTACTTTTTTCCAATTTATTTTGTTTATTTTGTGTGTTTTTTGTTGTTGTTATCGTAATCCTGAAGTGTCCTTTTTGTATTTTCGTTTTGAAAAAAAATAAAAAATGAATTAATCGACACAATTTATTTCATACCTTTATTTTTTGTGACCATTACATTGCTTTAAGCGCCATTTAACATTGTATCATGCGCCAATGTTTTGACCACGAAAATGTACTAAGCGACAAAAACTTCTTATCTGATCAAAATTTCGGTTTTGCAATGACGTCAAGTTTTGTATTGCAAGAATCCCTCTCCAAATCTGTTTCGTCCAATAAAATACACAAAAAAATAACTAAGTGAGACGTTTTTTTTTCGTTTCCTGAACAATTTTAAAAATGTCGCTTAATACATTCTTACGGGAAGGTACTCGTATCGATATGAATTTATGCAAGAACAAAATTTATAAGTTCTTGTAGTGCTTTTTTTAAAAAAAGCTTTTATATACAAAATTTTTAAAAGATTTTTAAGAAAAAAATTTGGTATGCTAACTTTAAGTTTTTATTATTGTTCGAATGAAAATTAAATTTCCAACAAAATATTGAGACGTTTTTGAAAAATCGAATTTTCCAAAAAAAAAAATGATTTTTTTTTTCAAAAATTCAAAAAATATTTTTTTTTTTAAGTTTTGAAATGCAATAGTTTCTATTTTCTATTTATTTTTAGAGGCATCTCTACAAAAAAATGTCATTAAAATCCAATATGTCGATATAATGAGTAATTCAAAATTTAAAAAAATAGTTCTATGGTAGGTACAAGCTGTAATATCTTAATTTCAATTTTTTTTTAAAATCCAAAAAAAAAAATTTGGAGAATTTGAATACACAATTCTATTTAAATTTTTGAGGAGTCTTAGCAAAAAAAACTGATCAAAATCGGTTGTACCGTTTTTGAGAAAATCAAAAACTAAAAAAATGATTCTTTGGGGGGTACGCTCAATAACCATTTTTCGGATTTTTTTTTTCAATTAGAACCTAGCTTTAACTCAATAAAATTTTTTTGTACCTTTTTTTTTAAATCTGTCCTGTTTTTGAGAAAAAAAAATATTTACAAAATTTCGAAAAAAAAATCGTATGGCAGGTACCGTTATTTTTGGTCTTAAAAACAAAAGAAAAAAACGTGTGTGGGGAAAAATTAAAAATGATATCTACCAAGTTTGAAGAAAATCGGCCGAGCCGTTTAGGCTGTAGTCGAACCGACAGACAGACAGACAGACAGAATTGCGAGACCCAATTTTTTAGTCTTCGCTATCATCGTAATGTCAGCTTTGATCAAAATCTTGAGTTCGATTTTTTTTACGAATGCATAACTTGCCTTATAGTACCTATAAGTCGCAAGTTAAAAAGAAAATAGGAGGATAGTGACTTACAACTCTCAACCAGTCCTGTATGCGTGCTAACGCCTCTTAGAGCATTTGTCAATTTCTCGCAAGAAGAATTTTTTTTTGAAAGTGGGTGAGAATTGAAGGGGGTACTACATGACTGACAAAAAGAGCTGGTTGAATTTCATAAAAGTCTGTTTGTTTACCCACGTCGCAAGAAAAAAGATCAATGCCAATGAAAAATCTGCTTCTGGTTAAAAAAAAATTGCAAAAAAAAAATTTGTTTTTAAACACGAATTAATTAAACGGAGTTGACTGTACACATGAGGAATATTTTGATAAATGGATACTTTCATTTAATAACGTTGTCTACCGCATATTTATCTCCGAAGCTTTACGTGCTTTTATTTTACACTTCTGTCTTCTTTTTTTTTTTTTTGTAGATTAAATTTCTGGATTACAATGAGCACAGCCAGTCCATTGTCAAAGAATGGAAATCCCACATTATCAACCGAAGAGGACGTAACTCAGGATCCTTTAGAACACCTAAGGGCTGAATGCTTGGAGAGACTCAGAAACACAACAGAACCTGACTTGCCAAGAGGTTGGTTGGTTGAAAAAAATTCTGAATAAATTGTGAGTTCCCCTTCTCCAGTTTGTAATTGCTTCTTTTTATTTATTATTCCACAGGTAGTTACTGCCAAGGGACATGGGACGGTTGGCTGTGCTGGCCAGACACTCCAGCTGGAAAGTCTGCCTTCGAAAGATGCCCATCATTTATTGTCGGCTTTGATCCCACAAGTAAGATGTCTAGTCATCCCTTTTAATGGTCTTCTGGCAATTATAATAATTATTACTATTAATATCAGATGTTGTTGGTTTCATTGATTCTGTGCTCTATTTTTATTCAGCATTTAAATGAGGTTGTTCTGTTGATTACTCAACTCCAAGAACCAAATCACGTTTATAGACGAATAATATACTAATTAAAGGGTTTTCCCATTTTCGTCCATAAATTATGAGATATGAATTGGAGGAAGTTTTCGATTTGCAGATAAATCAAATCAACTATTTAGGTCACGTTTCTGAGCATTAATTAAAAGAAAGCTTTTTCTTTCGAGTGGGATGAAAAGTTTTTTATTTGCTTAATCTAAATGGAAAGAGAAAAATTTAAAACTAAATTTGTTATTTGCATAATAAATAAATTTGACGACTTGTGGAGAAACGACCTAGAAAATTACACCTACTCAACCATTTCTTAAATGAGGGGCCTACAATTTTCTGAGGGACTTGTCACTTTCTCGCAGGAGGCAGCACCGCTGGCTACAGTGCCATTGAAATACAATGTTAAAAGGGGTACTTTTCAATTCCACGTCAACAGACAGCAGTGAGTTTTCGTAGCATTAAACTCCACACAGTTTTTATGCCCGATTAATTGCCTTGTCATACGGTATCATTGCAATTCCACTTTCGAATTAGATGGACGTGAATTTACGTATGAGTATGAGAAGCTGAGTGTAAGGTCGTCGGCAAAACAATAACCTTAAAAGTTCCAGACAAGAAATCATTTACTAAAATGAGGAAGCGAGTCGAGGAACACCAGGATTTGTTTTGTGAAGACCAGACTTGAAACTGCCCATGTATTGAGCGAACCAGAAATTAATTTCTGATTCGAAGAGTTGTTACAAAACGCACACACTTTCGATGTAGTACCGCTAGGTCATTTCAATAGTTCATGCATTTTTTTTATTCGTTCACAGTGTTATTATAAAAATCAATAATGTAAAAAACTAACTGTAAAAACTTAAATTCGTAGCCCTTAATATGTATCTTTATCTTCATTTAATTCTTCAAGATATAAAAGTTTCTTTGACAAAGCAAAACAAAGCTGTATGTAAGACGATAAAACAACAACAAGATTAAAGTCCGTATTAAATCCTTTTTAATTAAATTTCTACCGTAAATCTTTGGTTATCCAGATTATATCAATCTTTACTTTTTTGTGTTCACTTTCCCCACAAATCAATTAATCCAACTTAAGCTTCCTTTCAAAATGCTTATGTTAACCTCCATCATGGTACACAACTCACACAGTAGTTATCTTTGTGTATTATTTTCCAATAAAAGGTCAAGTTCGTATGATGTACGACAATGTTATTTTTACATATTCTCGCCAATCGATTATTTAAGTGAAAGCTCATCAGCTAGGATTGTAGGGCATACTTAGGTACAAGAATAAAAAATTGTATGTTCATATGTACATACATGTATGCACATTATAGCTTGACACTAGCATCTATGACATCACAAATTAATAGTCAATGCACACTCCTAAAAAAAATGTCCGAGTGTAACTTTGAAAAAAAATAAAATAACCTAAATAAATGACATAGAATGCAAGACTGAATCGCACGTACTTGCTTATTCAAGAGGCTCAGAATGTATACAAATTCTATGGCCCGTGAGGAAGCCCGATACTTAGATTCTTAGATTTTTCCTTCTTAAGCTGATACATGATATAGGAAACCATCTACAGTATAGTTCCCAAGTAATAGTTAAGCTTCCGGAGTTTTTGGACATTCCACATTTCGCTATGACATTGACTTCCATCTGGAAAATAATTGTGGATAGGCCCAAAAATTCCAGCATCAGTCCGTTCTGCCGTTCTCAAACCATCCGTGTATCACTAAATGACAATGGCTTTGAGTGTGTTGTTTTCTTTTCGCCTACCCACTCTTCTTTGCAACTCAGCTCCGTTTTAAAATAAATTGTTTTCAAAGTTATATTATGTAATCATGCCCTAGGAATGTCGATAAGGTTTGTTACTACTGACCTTAAAAGGCAATCCCTTTCCCTATGACTTATAACCAGTCCCCTCCTTGGCAAATCTCATAATGGCTCCCTTAGCAGCACTTCCAACTACTTCATGTAATGGGGTCAGATGAAGGATAAACTCCATCGCTGCAGTAGGGCAAGTTCTCATTGCTCCAGTAATACATAGGTATTGAAAAATGTGCAAAAGTAAGACATTTATTTTTAAATAGCTAACAGAATTTTCTGATTTCTTAAAGAGATGTGAATTAACCAAAAAAAAGCAAAATTAAAAAGTAAAATTATTTTATGTAATTATTATATGTAATAACATATGTACATATATGGGTAGGTCAATGAATTTCTGAAAAATTAAATAAAGAAAAAATATTTTATTTATCAACATACTCTTCTTTTCTCTTCTTCATCCAACAGCTCTCCTATTTTTAGATGCCCTCAAAATAAGACGATTTTCTCGAACTCTTCAAAATAAACATTTCTTTCAACGCTACTCTCTTTATTCGACCCAAATCTGTTCCTCCAGAGCCACTTATGTTTGTAAGCAAGAAATAGTTGTATGTGGCTAAATGGGGGGAAAATGATAGATGAGGTAGAAATTCGTAACCTAAATCAAGCAATTTTGTCAATTTTTGTGACTAGATAAGATTTTCCTAAGCTAAATGTGGCAGTTTTTGTTTTGAATCGGCTTGGAATCAATCCAGCAGCTCTTCCAATTATGCTCCTGTAGTCGTTAAACGCTTTTCAAAGTAACCGATGTCAATAACGCCACGCACTTCCAAACAAAAAAAACTATGCCCATGATATTGTTTGCTTTTTCGCCTTCAATTCACCAGGAGAAGTCCAGGTTTTCCCTTGGTCCCTGGTGTGTTCTGGTGAATTCATGCTTCAACCACGGCTATCAAGCGTCGCAAAGAGGAAAATGTAGTCCACTCATGCACCAAAGGAAAAACCATTTGGGACAAAACCAGGTGGAGCGACCTATCCTCTCTGAAGGTGCCCCAAATAATAAGATTCCTAAGAGCAATAGGTTTGGGGGAGGAACTGTAGGATGAGCGAACTCATTCATTTTTTAAGTGGGGGCACAATAGATATCCAGTTTGCAGTGCAATACCCCCAATATATTATACATTTATTTGTTTATGAAACCAAAATCACTGATCCATGTCAAAAGCCTGTGGCAACTTCAAGATCACCCACATTCACTTGCCTATCGTCTATTATCAAACCGTGGTTTTATCGACCATTTTTAGTGTGATGATTTCAATTGGGCGATCAGAACGTTTGGCTTCACTTGTGCTGGAACGAGTGTACTGAAATTTGAAATTGAGTAAACCAGTGGTGATTGTTTGCAATGGATGGTGAAGAGTACACATAATATATGTAGGTTGAGCCATCTCGTGGTTTCTTTTGACACTGACAGTTGTTTCCCGCTCGAAATCTTCACAGAAAGCCAGTATCATACCTCCGCGGAACTAAATGAGTAGCTTTAAGCCTAGTACTCACCTAGCGTGAAATGAAAAATAAATACATTCCAAATTACACGCGGAGAATAAAGAAGAAAATAGAATAAACTTTTCCACGTGAATTTTTGATACTCACCTGAAATACTGAATACTTTCATTAAGTAAACTCTCGAGAGCAGTATCAAAAAATTCAATTTCTATTCTTTTTTTCTGTTTATAAATTTCCAATTTTTTATTTTGAAACAAAATATTTAAATTAACTGACAAACGTCACAGTTTTCCACGCTGCCTTAAACTTTTTCCTGGTGGTTGTACATTGAGAAATGAAAATTTGGCGTGGAAAAAGTTGTGGAACATAATTGTTTTTCCAATCCACATTTTGGTACTCACCTCTCGTTGGGGATTTCATGCGAGTGAACCAGCCGCCACATTTATATGAAATTTTCGTTTTCACTTGAAAAAAAGTTGACAAATAGGAATAAATAAAATTAAGTAAAAAATAATTTTCAATAGCAGTCTTTGTTTGGGCGTTAATGGGCTAATTGATAAAACGTGATTTTCAAAATCTTACTACGAACAAGTCGAGAGGGCCCTCAATGCCTGTCCAAGGTATGATGTTAAAATCATCCTTGGGGATTTGAACGCAAAAATAGGTCGGGAGCCGGTATTCAGGCATTACGCAGGCACCCATAGTTTGCATGAGAACACTAATGACAATGGACTTCGAGTCTTAGAATTGGCAGCATCGAAAAACATGGTCGTTGCGAGTACCAGGTTCCCGCGTAAAGATATCTACAAAGCCACCTGGGTATCACCTGATGGAGTCACTCGTAACCAAATAGACCACGTGTTGATAGACCGTCGCCACTACTCGAACTTGATGACGGTACGAACGTACCGAGGTGCCAATATCGACTCGGATCACTATCTTGTTGGTATGGTTTTCCGAGGGCGGATTGCCTTGCGAAGACGCATTGCATCCGCCGATCAGGTTCGAATCAACACGGCTGCCCTGCGCAATGAAAACACCAGTAACACCTTTGGTAATGCGTTAGGACTCGCCCTAGAATCACTTGATTTAGGGAGAGTAAGTCCTGGAGCCAGTATGCTGGGCGTAAATGAGAACTGGACACGCCTTAAGAATATTGTCATTAGTACTGCCAACTCCATCCTAGGCAGCAGTCGTAAAAATCGGAACGACTGGTTTGATGATGAATGTAAGCTAGCGACTGAACGTAAGAATGTTGCGTACCGAGCAATGCAACAATCTCATAGAACGCGGGCACGCGAAGAGGAATATAAAGAGCTCAGAAGAATAGAAAAACGGCTACACAGACAAAAAAAATCAGCCTGGGAGAAGAACCTAATCTGTGAAATAGAAAATAGCCGAGAGCGAGGTCCGTACCATGCGCGGAAGTTCTACCAATCCGTCCGAAACATGACGCAGTACACACCACGCTGCACATACTGCAAGGACGGAGAGGGAAATCTGATCACCGATCCTGAAAGCATACTGGAGCGATGGGAAGTGTACTTTAATGAATTGCTAAATGGTCAGCTCACTACAGAAGAGGAGGCTCCACTACTTCAAGAAGAATACCCTATGTTGCCGCCACCAAGCATAGAAGAGGTTGAGAAGGCTATAGGCCGGCTTAAACAGAACAAATCCCCGGGAGCCGATGGCATACCAGCCGAATTATTTCATCACGGCGGGCCAGCCTCTTCAACCTGGCGTTGGAGAAAGCAATCCGTGACTCTGGCACGGCAACAAGAGGGACCATCGTCAACAGGTCCAGCCAGTTACTAGCTTACGCAGACGACATTGACATCATCGGAAGAACCGAACAAGCTGTACACGATTCCTTCAACCAGATCGAGCAGGCGGCACAAAATCTGGGGCTGCACATTAGTGAAGGTAAAACAAAGTACATGGTGGCGTCGAATGCGAGAGGAACAGTTGGTCAAACAATCAAGGTTGCGGAGCACGAATTTGAAGTGGTGCAATCCTTTAAATACCTTGGGTCAATAGTAGCAGCCGATAACAATATAGAAGAAGAAATACGCGGGCGGCTTCTCAAATCCAACAGAGCCTACTATAGTCTGTCAAAGCTTTTCAAATCCAGAAATCTCACCATAACTTCAAAACTGCTGCTGTATAGGACCATGGTCCTGCCAGTACTCACATATGGATCCGAGACTTGGGTGCTTAGCAAAAGGCACTCCGACCTCTTAGCTGCGTTCGAGAGAAAAGTCTTAAGGAGAATTGTTGGCCCCATATGTGAGGAAGGACGATTCCGGAGACGGTACAATCATGAATTGTACGCAATCTACCTAGAAGCAGATATCGTGACAAAAATTAAACTCGGTAGACTCCGGTGGGCCGGGCACCTAGCTCGCATGAGCGAAGAGGAACCTGCTCGGAAAGTTCTTTGTGGTACATTCTATGGTAGACGACAGCGTGGTAGACCATGCTTGCGCTGGAGAGATGGCGTAGACCAGGACGCCCGAAGCCTTGGGGTGCGCAACTGGATGGCGTCGGCTAGAGACCGGGATAGGTGGAGAGACTTGTTGAAAGAGGCCAGGACGGGAACCCGGTTGTCGAGCCGATGATGATGATGATGATTTTCAAAATCTGTGATCATTAGTGCAAGTGTTGCGCGCGTTGTTCCCCTTTTCCAGTAGACTTGGAGACCCTTCTCAGTCTACTCTTCAACATTTGGTGGCAAAATTTAAGACAACCCGTTCAATTATTAATCTGCTAACTTTCATTTGTCAATTTTTTTTTTTTTTTTTAATCTACCCGCGCTCAAGGGATTATGATTACCCTTTAAATGTTTCAACACAGCGCGGGCGTGAAGTTAATGAAGAGAAAGAAGGATAGGAAAGATGTGTGGCACGATGTTCTGAGACTGTTGGTGGTTGTCTCAGATATTTTTATCTCCAGGGATGGCGGCCGAGAACATCGCCGCAGTCCGTGAAAGTGTAGATACATAAGAATCCGAGCAGAACGTGATTCACAAGAACTCGGTCTTTAGCAGACTTCAACTTGGTTAATTTTGCGTCGAGACTTGGGCCTTCACCCTTACAAAATCCAGAATCTCAAAGTTCTAGATCATAGACAACACCGTCACGATTGACATTCTTCATGAACGATTTGAGGGTAAGTTATTTCTGGCAGAGATTACGGGAATTGGGAGGTTACGGAGGTTATTGGAATTGCATGAATTGCGATTTGACACCCTTAACTTTTTTGAGTGAAGTTTACTAGTTCACAACTCTGTGCAAATAAACCACCATCGACCGATGCCCTAAAGGTGAACAAAAAACGACCAACGCTAAATTCAGCCAGATCTATGAGGAATAATACTTAAAAATTGGACTTCTTGGATCCGTGACACCCTAAGAAGGCAAGACGAGTATTTGAACGATTTTTTTTAATGCCTCATACACAGCTTGTTTTATTCCATTTCAACATCCACCCGCACATATGTATGTATGTAAAAGCCCGATTTTAAGTTGAAATCGTAGAAGCCTTAAAGTTGTATGCCAAATACTTTTATTTTGGACTCTTAGTAAATTTTTCTTCAAAACCGACCAACTTATTTTCAGAATCAAAAACTATTTTTTTTTTAATTAATAATATTTTTTGAAAGCGTCGGTACACAACACCATTTTAAATTTTCAAAAGCCTAATAAAAAAATTTACGAAAATCAGTTTTACTGTTTTTGAGATAATCGATAATGATAAAAATGGTTCTGCGACAGGAACCAATACTTGGAGTTTTTGTAATCTATGAAACAGTATAAAGATTTGTTGTACCGCTATTTGATTTTTTAGAAAACATGTTTTTGGAAAATCGACCCATTTGTTAAAGGTTCAAGTGAAAACACTGAACATATTTCTCAATTTTCAACCATCTAAGTCGTCCCGAATCAAAATGCAAACTTTTACTGTAATAGTAGTTGCTGTACCCCATGATGATCGATTCCCAGGCGTTGCTCACCTACAATAAAAAAACAAACAAAAAAACTGTTTTGTTAGTGTGACATCGTTTTTGTGAGGAATTGACAAATCCTCCAAGAGTATCTCTTGTCATGAAAAAGTGCTTTTCTTCTTAGCTGTTCGGAGTCGGCTGGAAATTGAAGGGCGGGTATGACACATAACGTTACATAAGGATGCTTGAAAGTTGTAAGCAACTGGGCCCTGGTTCTCCGTGAGCTGTCCCTTCATCAAATTTATATTTGTATTTAATTTTATGGATTCACTAGAAGTCAATTTTTTTGCTGATAATGTTGTAGTATTGCATGTAGAACATACAAACAGCAGTGTCATGTAAAAATGATGCAAAGTTGACTTCACTTACAAATGTAAACATATTTTTTTTTTGTAGGAACCGCCCACAAAGAATGTATGGCAGATGGCGAATGGTTTAAACATCCATCAAATAATAAGACTTGGTCAAATTACACAACATGTGTAAATTTTGACGACTTAGAGGTAAATATAAATGTTTGATATCTGATGCGGAATAAAATTGTCTGTGTATTCACTTTTTTCTCTTTGCAGTGGAGGGAGAACATTAATTTAATTTATGAAACCGGATACGGTATATCCTTGGTTGCCATCCTGATGTCCTTGGCAATTCTAGGGTACTTTAGGTAAGTGTGCTATAACGTCACCAGAATGTATTTATGTGTCTTCATGTATTATGCCGATGGATTGTATGTGGAATTATAAATTTGAAAAATGTAAATCAACTTCTGTAGGTTTGGTAATTTAAAAGCTAAGAATTTTTTAATGAAAGTTCGGTTTTGTGAAGGGCAGCAAACCCTACCTTCTCGAAGTGGATAAACTTCATTTACGCATTAAACAACAAAACTCTTGATGAAATATTTCTTTAAAAGGATAAAGTGAAAGACAAACAACTCTTGAAAAGTTGGATCCATTGTTACTGGTGTGCTGATGGCATGCAAGAGTGTTTTCTGTGAAAAATAATGATGCTGCAGGGAATCGAATAAAAATCGATGCCCACCCTATAAGAAAATTTATTGAAATTTAATTCAAGGTTTCGGTTGTTCTATAAATTAGTAAGATATTTACCTGCTACTGCTACATTAATAATTGTCTAAACAAAATCATTTATTATATGGGTAATGGGTAGTTTGGGAAATCTCAAAAATTTATAATTTTGACAAAGATGTTAAAAAATAATAAAACACATGAACAATCTTGAAAAGTTTTAGGGTAGCGCTACACTCCAGAGTGAATGACAGAGCCTCAACCAACAAGCTTTTCCAGTCAGCTCGGTTCCCAGTTAGCTGTCTCAAGTTTCATACGCCAGGTAAGTTGAGGCCCTCTCCCACCTGAGTCGTGGTCTTCCTCTACTGGACCGAATTTTTCCAGGCCCGAGCATTTTGGGTCCATTAGCTAAACATGACCCAGCCATCTCAGTTTTTGGGCTTTAATTCATTTGACTAGGTGGGTTTCACTGTAGAGCCCATACAGTTCGTGGTATACTTTCTTCTCCACTTCTCATCTATGCAGACAGGACTAAAAATCACACAAAGAATTTTGCTTTGGAAATACCATAAAGCGTTCTCATCCACTTTTGACAAGTTGTCTATTTTCCACATACAAGAAACGGTATGATAAGAGTTTTATAAAGAGGCTCTTAAGCTGGTCTGAAAACGACTTTTCTAATCAATTGCCTTCTTAGTCCAAAGAAGTAGCTTTTGGCAAGAGTTATTCTTTGCTTTATTTTGGAGCTTGTATCATTGTACGAATTGAAAATGTACTTTGCCGTCTATAGTTCGTTGCATAGATGCTATCATACGGTGCCTAAAAATCCATGAAAAGCTGGTAGTTATCGATTTGAAGTTCCTAAAGTCGCACTGATATGGTCCAAGCAGGTTGTTGACAAAAGGCTTCAGACATTCACATAATACGATATAAATGATCTTGTATGCGATGTTACAGAGACTGATGCTTGTGTAGTTAACACAGTTCATATGGTCTCCTTTCTTCGGACCTTCGCACCGGGCAAAGAATGCTTTAGGTTCCATTCATGGTGTATGCTTTCTTCAGTCCATATTTTGCAGATGAGATGGTTCATGCTTTGAACAGTTCGGTAGTAAAGCCATCAGCTTTACCGGATTTGTTGGACTTGGTTTACGTCACCTAAGTCGAATGGTCTTTGCATATTTTCAGCATTTACTGCGGTGGTACCACGATGTTCTCTTGATTGTCCAAGTGAGTGTCGACTCGAAACTGTCGAGCACTTCTCATGCCCCTTTAGTTTTCCTTCTGAGAAACAGGTGTTTTTCTGTTTTCTTTTGCTCCTAGAGCTCTGGTTCTTCTGTGCAGTGTTACTTTATATGCATCTTGTTTAGCTATATGTGCTTGCCGACACTCATAGTCAAGCCAAGGTTTTTTCTGCGGTCATCCTGAAAACCCAGCACGGGGAAGCGACATCACGGATGGCTGCGCTTGGCAATGTTGACTTTGGTTCCCAATACTTGATACTAGTGGTATAGACTTCTCAAGGTATTGCTAGAGAATCGAACGGGACTGGTTAACGGGTAATTGACCCGAAAATTTCGATGTCGCTTTGCGAATATCGAGATGTTTGAACTGTGATCTAGTTACCAGAACGTCTCACCCCACAACAAATTCAATCAGCCTGAATTTGTTAACGGAGTTGGTACCATGCAGACTGTATCTTCTAACCTTGCCACCAAATATATCTTCTCTGCCTAGCTTAGCTTGGCTTTAAGATCTCGTAAAACAGTTTTAATGACATAGCTGTTCATATGCTATTTCCAGAATCTCGTAGAATATGTTGTTCGTATCGTCGTTTTTCACTTTAGGACATGCGTGCATGTGAGGCTTTAAAGCTACTCCAATTAAAAAGTCTTAAGCCTTTGTACCAATTTATTTCAGAAGTATTATGTACAGAATTTTTATAGTAAAAATCTTATTTAAAAAAAGTTTGGTTTAAATTTGGAGCTATTCATATTAATAAGGTCTTAAGACAGTATAAAGTTATTATTTGAATCGATTGCCATGTCCTCACTTGATGAAAGTCAAATATCTTTATTAAAACAACTTTTTTCAATTAATAACACCTTAAATTTTGCAGGTCTTGATCTTTTTATAAAATAAAATGCACCACTAGACTAGAAAACTCTTCATAAGGATAAAATTTATTTTTTAAACTCGTTAAGTAGAAAGAGATAAAAACAGAATGATATACAAATATGAATTTATGCAAGAACAGAAATTATAAGTCGTTGTAGTGGTTTCTTAAAAAAATAAGCTTTTATATAAGAAATGTTAGAACATTTTTAAGAAAAAAAATTTGGCTAGCCAACTTAAAGTCTTTATTACTGTACAAATAAGAATTAAATTATCAACAAAAATACTGAGCAGTTTTTGAGATATCGAATTTTCGAAAAAAAAAAATGATTTTTTTTTTAAACTCAAGAAATATTTTTTTTTAAGTTTTAAAATGCAATATTTTTAAAACTTTATAGAAGCTTTTTTATACAAAAATTTCATCAACATCTGTTATGTCTATAATCAGAAATTCAAAATTTGATAAAATTGTTCTATGGTAGGTATAAGTACACAAGTAGATAATATCTTAATTTCGATTTTTTTTTTATTAAT
The DNA here is from genome assembly GCA_963931855.1 of Philhelius festivus. Lineage (NCBI taxonomy): Eukaryota > Metazoa > Arthropoda > Insecta > Diptera > Syrphidae > Philhelius > Philhelius festivus. Next base: position 232,279,906 of record OZ007554.1, read on the forward strand.
TTATAGATCGTACAAATTAATTGGAAGAAAAAAATTTATTAAAATTCTAGGCGCTGTTTTCAAGAAACATACAACTTTTTAAAACCATTTTTTAACATTTTATGGTAGGTAACGTTATTTTTAGGTGAAATAAAATGTTTGTTTTCATATCTTGTAAATTATATCAAGAAACTTTTATTTATCAACTTAAAATTAAAATTAAAAAATTAAGCATTGGGTTCTCTATTTTAAATTTTTTTTTGAAGTTTGAATGCACAACACTTTCCAAACTTTTGGGGAGCCTAAGCACAAGAAAAATGATAAAAATCAGTTGAACCGTTTTTAAGAAATTCACAAACAAAAAAAAATGGTTCCATAGAATTTTCGGAATTTTTTTTTAAAACATTATCTAGCTTTACCTAAACGAAAATTTTTGAACTTTTTTAAAAAAAAAATTCAGAAAAAAAAATATTTAAAAGATTGTGAAAAAAATTCGTATTGGTCTTAAAAAAAAAAGAAAAGAACGTGTGGGGGGGGGGATGTACCAAAATTGAACTAAACTGGCCAAGCCATTTAGGCTGCAGTCCAAAAGACAGACAGAAAGAATTGCGCAACCCACTTGTTTTGTCTTCGCTATCATCGTTATGTCAACTTTGATCAAAATCTCGAGTTCGATTTTTTTTCCGAATGTACATATAACTTGCTTTATAGAACTTATAACTCGCAAATAAAAATCATTTCTTATCATACGATATCAATTTATCCGATTCTTTTTGTTTGTGCAGTTTAAGTTCAAGTTTTGAAAAATAAGCCACAAATTTCAGAAAGTAAATCAATTGCACTTGTTGGGGTCTCTTAAATTAAAACAAAATTGTTATTTTTTATAAAATCTAAGCTAAGACTTATTGTCAGTGAGACTTCTCACCGGTTAAAGTACAGAAAATATCAATTCCAAGCCGTTATCAGTAATTCTGATTTTCTCTAAGTCCACACTCTCGTTAATTTAGCATTAGTATCTTCAATTACACCTTAACATTACCACTGAAGAACTGAAGCTAATTGAATTTAATTTGAAGCGCCAAAATTACTTCGGTTATTTTACTCGTAATTGTTTATGTACGTTCTTACAGTAAAACAACGGCGTGCTGTTTGGGACTGAGTATTACACAATTTAAATATTTTGAAGATCCTAGATTCAAATTCTAGGTCAAAAATTCTTTTAGAAATTTCATCGCTCGATCAAGACCGATAGCTAGGCAATACCTTGTCGAGACCGAGACGATACTGTCTCTTCTCATAGATATAGATCTAGCCATGAGTAAGGACAAAATTCGGACATGCCAAAATCGAAAAATTTCAATATCGTCTCAGTCTAAGCTATCCAAGTTATGCTTGCACTACCTCTCAACGCAAACGTTTGTTTAAATACCAGAGATTTTAAGCTTTTCTTAAATGAGATGTTCTTAAAAATGTTCACACCAAATGCTCTTCTTGCTTATTTTGATGAAAATTATGTTTGCCTTAATCTTTTATTTATTTATTATTTTTTTTTTATTAATTCTTCGTTCCTTAATACTATGATTACATTTCAATATTTATGTATAACTCAATATATTTACAACAAATAAATGATGTTGTGTTTTTTCAAAAATATTTATGTATTCTTAGTTATTCTTCGAGAAATTACTCAACGCCTTTTGTAACAACATTTGGTGCGTATCATCTGCTCAAAACGAAATATTTTGATATCCTTAATTCATTTTTCCATCTGTGACACTATTCCTTGAGTTTTTCTCAATTGAAACTTAATTGACACAAAATTTCATCTTGTATTAAATTTGTATTCAAAACTCGATACTGTCTTTTTTTTTTCAGTCTCAGTCCATCCCTGATTGACGAATACCATGTAAAAATTAAATAAATATTACGTATTCGCCATAGTGACCCACTTTTGTTATTTGAACTATAACGCTCCTTGTTTTTGTATTTTTTTAGAGAACTTAATTCTCAACGCATATCAGTCTATGCCAATATTTGTTGTGATTTTTTTTTTTCAAATAATCTAAGAGTACAGTGTTTTCTAAATGCTGATAACTATGTAAATATATAGGTCACAAAACCTATGTAGATACCCTCTACATAAATTACAAAATATGTTCACTGGCAGTCTACGTACTAAAAGTTTTATCCCTGAAACTTAATGCACACAAGTTATAGCCTTATAATTACAAAATGTACAAGTTGCAGTGGTTAATCGTTGCCAGGTTTAAGCAATTCCCTAGTATATAAGAGTGAAAGTTTGAATGTGGCTGCATATTATGTTGGGTTGCAAGGATCTGACAACTCCATAAGGTTCATTCAAGAACACAGATTGTACGAACATTCCTCAAGGATAAAAAAGGACATGAACAACATTTTCATAGATAAATCACTTGCCTTAAGTTTTTTGGGTGTTCAACTCGTTGTTGTAATAAAATTATTATGTTGAACATTGTGAACTTTCAAAAACTTTTCAATTAGTTGGAAATTGCTCTTAAAATAATGTTTACAAGATTTTGTTGACTTTCATTCAAGGGAATAATCTCAATGTCATGGTAAGAAAATATTTCCAAAGAATTCTTAAACAAAACTGATTTAAAATTAATTGCTTTCATTAGGTGTGTTAAGAAGAATTATAGGAAAGATTGAAAATTAATTTAGGGCTAAGATAATGAAGTTTGTTCTATAAAATTCAGTTTTCTTCTGTTTCGGTTCTTTCCACTTTGTGTTTAGAAAAGAGTGTACAAGAGTACTGAAAAAAAATCAATGTTATTAATTTTGAAAATCATACACGCTTAGAAAATTGTGGTGAATATAGGAAGGTAGAAATAATGGCCACGATTAGTCTTGCACACGGTTTTGAAACCGTAAACTCGTTTGACCTATAGATTTAATGGGATATCAGGAAGGATTTATGAGATCCCTTCTGCCTCAAGGTTAGCAACTTGTTGTCATCATATTGAGGACTCCTATTACAGAAGTCGCCGGGGTTCGTCTCAGATTACCTTCGTCGTGTTAACATAAGAGATGAAGCCTTTGATCTTCAGATAATTCGTTAAGCTCGTCAAGGAATAACTTTCCGAATAGTTAATTGGGTTCTCATTCCGGCAACAGCAGGCTATTTGCAGGGAAAATGAATTACTTTTTGTCTTCCTATCGATCCCCACAACTTCGAAAGTGAGTATTGTAAGGGAAACCGAGCTTCGTTGCATTGTCTCATATTTGTACATGTGCATAGTGTATCTTGTAAATACTCTGGCCATGTCTTGCAAGGGTCTATAGCCAGGGCCCATAACCAGGACCTATTATAGGTGGGCCAAACCTTTCTAGACATATTTCAGTTGATTAGACTGCCCCACCTATGAATGGATTCTGTGAGAAATGTTGAGAAGATTGTGTCCTTAATGACTACAAGAGAGCTTATGAAGGGCTGATCCTTGCCTGGCTAGCTCGTCATCTCGTTCTTTTCTCTCTATATCAATTTAACCCGCAGGGCATATTAGAGTGACATTTGGATTAATGTTCCGGCATTTCTGGATTTATTTAGAAGATGAAAAATCCGAATCAATGGATTTACAGGCGCTCGGCTCTCTGTAAAATCGGGAGTATTCTGGCTTTGATTCGGATCTAGTTTAAGTATTTGGTACACTTCCCTTATTCCCAGTTCTTTAGCTTGATACACATTGACAAAATCAGGTAGCTGAAAAGACCTTAAGGACTCAGAGAAGAATCCCAAAGCGACACCAGACTTCATCTTTGAGCCATTAGCAGGTTGCATCGAAGTCTCTTATCACAACCTTATCCTCCCAGTGTACGTCGACGTTCACACAATTATCTTCGATTATATCAGGCCTTACTTTTTACCAAATGTCTTACTTCATACATAGAAAGCTACGTAGGCCTTCTTAAACCTTTCTTAAATAATTATTTTCCTATTTATTTTGGGTAGAGGATAACTGCAAAATATTTCGTACTTAAAGACAAGGACAGAGTTTGGTTGTTGAGTCGGGGTAGAGGGAAGGGCGGTATATTAGTTTTAGTAGTAAGGACCATTAGCTCATTTTTAGCTTGGATGTAGCCCTAGTCTGCAGCTCCAAGTTCGAGTTGCTAACTTTCCTCAACGCCATCTCGATGAGTTAACTTATTCCCGATAGAAATAGTGGTAATTATAGCAATTGATCTTTCTTGAAGGATGACGTCACACTGATCATAAGTTCAATTTATCAAAAATTACGGTGTCTGCAATTGCAGATGGTCTGTAAAATTTAAGAAAATAAATAAATCACCTTTCTGGTCAAGCAGAACGTAAAAATTTCAACAATTCCAAGAATATGACCGTTTTCGATAACGTCAAATCAATGCCAATTTGATCGTCAAACGTTCGCCATTTTTTTAAGCAGCTTTTAGTATAACCAAATATGCAATCATCCTGCATGCACAAAATCAGTTTGATCGAAGTCAGTCAGATTTTTTTGCAAAACCATTCGAAGTTTTCGAACACTTTTTTCGGGTTATCAACATTTTTTCGCCAAATCGATTTTCTTACTGCAAACTTGCGCTATGCTGCACATGATTTTACTATACATATGTATGACTTTACCAAACTGAGTTTTTGAACATAATGATTTTCCATAAAAACTTCCTTTTGGGTTTTCGAACGATTGACTTTTTCAATTTGCATTTAAGAACATCTTGCAATTGAATTTTTGACGCAAATATCGTTTTTGAAAAGTTGTTATAATTTGGTACCACCTTAAGAATATGCGCCAATAAGGATTTCATTTTCATTATTGGTTTGAAGTACAATCAAAATATGTTGTATGTATGGGATTCGAGTATCCATAGTGGGCACTCTGAGCTCTTCTGACGACGATGACTTATTGGCATACACACTTATTTAAAGTTGCCTTATAAAACAGTCCAGAAATGGTAAATCACACGATCTAAGTTGCCAATCGACAAGACAGTTTCTCCATAAAACTGCACGTTCATCGAATTGAATTTTCTATAAGCCGATTGTTAAGCCTATGTGTGGCTTGTGGCACCATCTGGTTGAAACTCTATATCATTAATGTCAAGTTAAAACCATTTTTAATATAAATAACGTTGCAAGCTGTCTCTGTAGTGATCTCCATGGGCTGTCACGTGACGGTCGTTTTCATCAACAAAATAAAAAAGCAGCCCAATGTCAAAATTTAGCGCACGAAATAATTATCTGGCACATTTATTCTCGAGCTAAATTTCAATTTTAATTCGAAATGGAATAATATTTGAATAATATTTAGAAGAATATTTGGTGACGGGAGTCTTACAAGATTTTCGACAACAAAATTCACTTATAATTCATAATTCTCATTCGTTCTCATTCATAATTCTTAAAAAATTATACTTCAAAACAAATTCTTTTAAATCTTTGAAAAAAATTCATTTAGAGAACAGCTGTTTTCTGTGACATATTCTCCACAAAGTTCTTATGTCAAAATTTAGCTTGGATTTTAGCTGATGTTTGGAGAAAAATGTGGGAAATAAAATTTAGCGCTATCTGCGTACTAGGCTTTAACAGTCAAATACAGGATTATTCGCACAGCATGTAAAGGGTTTTTCAACAGGACGCTACAAAAGTAGAGCGACAGGGACAGCAAACGACGCCATATTTCTTGCCGCTCTTTTAACATTTCTCTTCAGTAAGGTTTGCCATTTCATGATGGAAAGATATACGAGCCAACAACGAGTCGAAATTATTAAAATTTACTACCGAAATTCGGAGTCAGTGGCCTCAACGTTAAGAGCGCTACGTCCAATTTATGGTCGTCATAATCGTCCTAGCAGATCAACAATTGAGAGTCTAGTGGAAAAATTTGAATCCACAGGCACAGTACAAGATGTTCCCGTGCCATTTAAAGTAAGAAGTGCCCGTAGTGTCGAGAATATTGCTGCTGCTGAGGCTTCAGTTGCAGAAAGCCCAAATGTGTCTCTCAAACGTCGTTCTCAAGCGTTGGGCATTTCTGTGACATCGTTGTGGCGAATTTTGCGAAAATATCTTGACCTACATCTTTACAAGATTAAAATGACGCAAGAACTGAAGCCGCTTGACCACCAGAAGCGTCGTATGTTTGTGAATTGGGCTAAGCAACAACTTGAAAATGATTCGGATTTTCATCGAAAAATCGATGAGGCTCATTTCTGGATGAATGGCTTCGTCAATAAACAAAATATGCGGTATTGGTCAGGCAGAAATCCACACGTACTCCATGAGTCATCATTACATCCCGAAAAAATTACGGTTTGGTGTGGTTTATGGGTCGGCGGCGTCATTGGGCCATACTTCTTCCGTGATGATCAAGACCGGCACGTTGCTGTGAATGGGAATCGCTACCGTTCAATGGTAACCGAATATTTTTGGCCCCAATTGGATCATATGGACTTGGAGGACATGTGGTTCCAACAAGACAGCGCCATAAGCCACACAGCGAATGTCACGAAATGGTCCAGTCGTTAGACTATTTCCTGTGGGGCTACGTCAAGTCTATGAACTTCGTACGAATATCGAACGTGAAATTGCAGCAGTATCGGCCGATTTATGCTTAAAAACCGTCGAAAATTGGGTTCAGCGTCTGGACTTCTGCAAGCGTGCCCGTAATGGCCATGCAAAAGAAATCGAAATCCATACATAATAGCATCGAACGTGCTTTCACAGGAATAAAGAATTTCATTTATATCCGAAACCGTTTTTGTTTTATTTAAAAAAACTTTTGTAGCGCTCTTATTGAAAAACCCGATAAAATGTATATGGAATAATTTACCCGTACGGTTTTCTCTTGCCATTTCAATTTGTAAATATTCAAGTCCAATGTTCATCGACACCACCTTTCTGCTCCCGCTTGGTTTCTTGGTGCTGTATTTAAGATTATAATATTAAACAAAAAGGTTGCCGTTAACGCTTTTAATGTTGCCGTCACCGGCTGTTAATGTTATTCATTCGTGAACTTCACCACGGTAAAAATGTTCTTTTAACTGAATGTTCTGACATCGACAATTTGGTCATTGGCTTAATTAAGGATGCTTTCACAGTGAATGCTCAAAGTTGTCCCAATTAGAAAACCCTAATAGTAATATTAGTAATAGGCCGCAGTTTATACAATTTGTTAGCAATTGGAAAAAGCTAACTAACTATTTGGTCTATTTTGAGCCTTTTTTCAACCCTCAGTACAATTTGAGAAAAAATCATTTTTCATCGTTGTGGACTATACTGAAATATTTTCCACATTTACACTACATCATGATTTTCATTGTGGCTGTAGTTTTCTGGGTAAAAACAAAATTGTCGGCACAGTTGAAATATTTGGTTTCAAAATATAATTGTATAAATCATGTTCGACCTACTGTGAATGCAATCACAAAATGAAATTTCATGGCAATATTATCAACGAAAATATTCAAACACAAAAGCTGTTCACAACAGATTACTTGCTGCAGATGTACCAAGCTAACAGAGATACAGACTTTCCAGACCAATTACTTCCAATGACAATAATTACTCGACTCTAGTACATCGCTACGTGAAACGCACACAAAAAATCGTTGCCCACTACCAGGCGAACGATGAAAATTCCATCAAAAATTTAATTAGCATTGTATACATTTTTCAGATCTCTGAAATGTGCCCGCATAACGATTCACATGAACCTGTTTGCCTCGTTTGCGGTCAATAACACCCTTTGGCTGGTTTGGTACAAAGTGGTCATCGCCGACACGGAACTCCTCAACGTTAACCCGGTAAGTCTAGTGCTCTTTGGCCATTGTCCCATCACAATATCAATCCACTCCTACGAATTGGCAAACATTTCAGCCTACTTGCATTGCTTTGCACCTGGTGCTGCACTATTTTCTGCTCAGCAACTACTCCTGGATGCTGTGCGAGGGATTCTATCTACACACGGTGCTGGTTTGGGCTTTTATTTCGGAGAAAAAGCTAGTCAAATGGTTGATTGGTTTTGGATGGGGCTCCCCCGCGATTGTTATGTTTATTTATGGACTTTCGCGCTGGCTGCTGGGTGAAGGTGTAGAAGTTATACAGTGAGTTTTGAAATTGAATTTTCGATTTTCTAGTTTTCACTGGGGTGACATTTTGAGATATTTTTTTTTTTTGCTTGTGTTTATTTCACAGCTGCTGGATGAACTCAACCGCGTTTGATTTTATTTTCATTGTACCTGTCTGCATATCTATGCTGCTGAACCTTCTATTCCTGTGCAATATTGTCAGGGTGGTGCTGCTGAAGTTGAAAGCTCCAGCCGGGATGCAAGGAAACTGTGGACCATCCAGAGTCGTGCTGCAGGCTTTTCGGTGAGTGAAATGTATTTAATTATTTTCTGCGTGGGGGGATGGAACAATGGATTTCTGTTTCTAAACTGAGATAACTTTTAAGCCTGAAAAGCTGGCGATTCTTTTCAAGTGACAGTATTTCACTAATTGAATATAGTGTATGATGTTTGACCATTTTTTTAGATAGTAAAAATAAATGCAATAAAACATTATTGTTAACTGTACATAAAAGGAAATAAGATTGACGAGTCTTGATGAATTTAACTGGGCTTTGATGAAATGTGATATAGATATAAAATACATTTTATTAGAGATCCGGATTTTTGATTCTTTACGTTTTTAATTACTTACATTAAAGTAGTCCTTATTTGTATGGAAACATTTTTTTTTTATTGAGCACCATTTTTTTTGTTTCCCTATATTCGAAACGTGCACAAAAATTTTTTTTAAGAAAATTGGGTTGTATTAACACGTGCCACAATGAGTCTGAAATCTGAAGAATTGTCTTCTATAGAAAAAAAAACTAAATGCTCTCGGTAATGAAATTTTATTTTTAAAGTGGTATTTTCTTATTTAATTAGACAAATAAAGATGTTCCAAAAAATAAATCGCTAGATAACATTTTTACAAAGAATATCAGAATGAAACTTAGTCATCGTAACGAGTTTTTATACTTTTTCGGCTAAATCCTTGGTATTTTTGGCGATAATTTCGGACAGTCTGAAAATTAGAATAAAAATTATTGAAAATTTTTTTAAATAAATTATTGATAAGCTGTCAGTTTTCAAAAGGGGTATACATACTTGCATACTTGAAGTATGAATTGCTTTTGATCCTCCTTTTTAGTGAGTTTATTATTGAGCTCCCCCATGAGTTTAATTCCACGTTCAGCTGTATCATTGAATACTTTTAGGGATACGACTATTTCCTTTCCTCGTCTATAGTCAGGTAGCTCATCCCAAAGTAATGGATCAATGTGAAATAAATCTGTAGATAAACCAAACCTTTCGAACAATTTCATAGATTAAGCTGACATTAGTTCTGATGGAAGGTTTTTAGTAATAAAATGTGAAACATCAGCTGGTTTCATACGTAATTTTTTTTTACTTCTTCTTCTTTTTGGTTATTGTCTTCCAACTCTTTTAAAATCATCTTTCGTTTTTCTTCAACATTCAGTCTGTCACCATAAGCAGCACATTCCTCATTCAGGTACCATCAATGATTGAGAAACTTATTTATTGCAGTTTCGGCTATAATTTTATCATCTTCTTTATACGAATTAAGTTTTTTTAAAAACATAATGTCATTCAATGGTGCTTGCAAGACATCTGTGTGCAGCATTTGATTACAAAACAGCAAATAGTTGACAAAGATCTTAAGGCAATATATTCCCTCTGCTATCCACCGAGCCAAGTGATAGGCTCCTGGTGCCCGAAATTTAATGCCCTAAATAAATAAAAATCAGCTGTAGGAACTCTTTATAGCCATCACGAGGAAAATTACGTTTCAGCCTTGTCATAGCAAACAACAAAATTTCTTCCCTTACATCTGCAAGGACGTTCACAGCCTTTTCAACCTTTAACCATAAGGAAAATTGCCCCTTATCCATTGTTTTCCACTGTGCTCTAAATCTTTCAAATAAAGGAATGCCAGGTCCAGAAGATAGATCAAATTTAGATTCGTTAAATACTCCTTGAAGAACAATTTCAAAAATATGATGCCTGCAAGCTAAGTATGTCTCGGCCAATTTTATTTTCTAGCAGAACACAAGCCCCGTTTAAACGCCCAGTATTAGATGCAGTTGTGTCAAAAACAAAAGCCTGGACTTTATCGATCAAAGACCAATCTTCCAATACTTCAAACACTGCAGACGATACTTCAACACCAATTCTACTTAAAAGTTCTGATACTCCAAGGAGTTGTTCAATTTTTGGAGCAGTTGCAATGATTGGAAGTCTGTCAACTTTGGCTTGACCAGTTATATCAGGCAGAAGTTTCGAATCCCAGTGTATAATGGCAAAGCTTAGATCCAAGTTGACAAATTTTGTAGCTGTTTGTATGCGAAAATGTTGACGAGAGAGCCTGATAGAGGTACGATTAATCACAAACTTTAAAGAATTAAGGAAGTGGCTTCAATACAGGCTGTCAAAAGGTGAACGTCATCTCTGTCACTTATCTTACATTTATTAAGTACTGCAGATAACCTGGGAGTTAAGATATCTACTCTTGCTCTTTTAGAGCCTGACGGTCCTGGCACTGGCGATTCAAAACTACAGTTTTCGACTTCAACGTCATCTTCGTCAGATGAAAACCAGTGTTGTTCCTCTACGTGTCGACTTTGATTGTCTACATTAATGCGTAGACAATTGTGTCGACAATGTAGACAATGTAAACAATGTAGTCAATGTCGACTATGATGTCGACAATGTAGACAATGTACACAATGAAGACAAAGCATGTCAGCCAATCTGTCATCTGTCATTCTTGATTTCTCTGTCACATTGTTTACTTCATTTAAGAACATTTCAGGTGTTGATTTGAGTTTTTATTCAAATATTGGTCGACGAAAAAATAAAGGTTTCGATCAATTAGGTTTTCCTTTAATACAATAACAAATATGTAGCATATTCTACAAAATACTGCAGAAAGCCGTCTTCGCAGCCAAAGGTAAATAAAAATTTGTTAAAAAAAGCATATTCATATCCTTTATCATATCATTTACGAAAGGAATCGGAATGCCTGTAAGCAATCCCAATCACCTGCGACATCTGAATCCGGCGATGTCTCTATGATTGTTTTGATTGATGACAATGATTTTGGCTCGAGCTCTGGTTGATTAGACGAAACATAATAAGAAAAATTGAATGTCTACGTTGTCTGCATTGTTGACATTGGCATGTAGACAATCATGAATTGTATACGTTGAATTGTCTACACGTAGACAATCGTGTAGTCTACATTTTTTGTCTACATGGAACAACACTGATGAAAACGCAGTATAAAGTTCCACCAGCAAGACAATTTTGCATTCAATTACAATTCCAAGCATGTACCCAGGTTGACCTTTTTGCCTTTGTAAAAGCAACTAACTTTTCATATTTGAGTGCTAGCTATTCAGATAGCTTCAAATGTGCCGAATTTAAGGCTGAATATTTTTGACTACCCAACTTTTCTCGCCGAACAATTAGAAGAGGTTTAAATCGATTTACATATTTTTTTTTAGAAAAGAGGAATGACAAACAAAATTTCTTAAAAAAAACATTGGTATCTTTCTGGAATAAGGTCTTTGAAACGGTTCTTAAACAATGTTGCGGTCGAGGTAGATGGAAGTATGAAGTATAACTTTTAATTGAAGATGACAGCGTTTATGCAGTTTGAAAATCAGCATTCGTAGCTACTAGCTAGTTAGAGTTACAAATTTAAGATTACCCAAAAAGCTGGTTCAGCGGTTATATCTAGTATTTCTTCTAAATTGAATGAATTCGTTTCGAGGTCGTAGAATATACATATATAACGTTTTCCTCCCTTATATCATTCATCAACACATAAATATTTTATTTAAAATATCCTCAGAAAAGGTCATAGCACATCTCGCGGAGGGGAAAAATTCTGGAATTGTTCAAATCATATTTAATTCATAGATTTGGTAGCTGATACGACTCAGTCACAGAGTCTATTAGTAAAGTAAGAGCAAGTTTGCAATTTTTTTAAGCTCTGTACTGATTTCCGAATGAGCAAGGAAGCTATCATCAAAGTTTCACTACAATATTAACCTTGTTGTCTAGAATACTCTTGATTTGAGTTCTGAATTTTTGGTTGAATTAATACGAAGCTAATAGAAATTGCAATCTTCATGGTATAAGTGGAATTTTCTGTGTACATGGGTAAGTGTTTTTGCTAAGTCCGATCTTTATTAAGATTATATGCACTACGTTTCAAAGTTAAAAGTTGTGTTGGATGATTTTAAGTCTGAAAGTCTTAACATAAATGCTGGTGTACCACAGGGCTCCGTTTTGTGTCCGACTCTCTTTTGTCTGAAACTTCTAATCAATTAAATTCTTTCCCTGACGGCAATACCTATTTGTTTATTTATTTATTTATTTGTTTTCATCTACAAGCTTAGCATAAAATATTACAGTATTTATTTAATAAATTAAAAATATAGAAAACTAGCGTACCCGTGCGGGAACTCCCGCAAGCAAATTTTTTTTCCAACTGAAGTTTTTCAAAATAATACATGTGTCTAAAAGTTTCTGTAGATTCGCTCAGTTTTTCTTGCATTGAAAATCTTGTGTAAATGGAAATCTTGTGTGAAGTACGGAATGTTGTTTTTGGGTGTTTATTTTACTTCTGTGTGTCATCGTTGAACAGCTCTATTTGAAAAAGCCGACTTACCACTGAAATAATAAACACGTTTAATTTAGCCAAGAACTGTCACAACTGATCTCCTGTTCAACATGAGAAGTTGAAAGCGTACGAATTATTTTTATTTAACGTATGCATGTACCTGGATTAAAACAAAATAGCAAACCCATAAATCCAATCAAGTCCTTTTCTCAAAGGTAATGGAGCCCAGCGAAGGATATTTTGAAAAAACTAACAAGCAATGAGCAATACACATACCTACGTATGTAACTATCCTATAACAATGTATGTAGTTAAACCTGTAGGCACATAAAGTTTAACTTACCTTAAAATAGTTTAAATTCAAAGACACACAAATATTTGTCAAATTTTTTTTGTTTTTAATTCGGAGAATTTTATTTTTGTTTTATTTTTTTTTTTAAACTTTTTTGACTGCTTAGGTAAATTAATCAAACAATGCCCCTCCTCTGGGCCCGCACCACCAAAGTATGGCATTTCAATGCAACTACTTATGTATATGTATGTACTACATTTCAGTGCAATACGAAGATAGAAGTAGAGATAAATAATTTTGGGGTGTTTCGACCACCCAATGCCCCTCCCCTGATAATAAAAAAAAGTAGCCTATACGGTAATCCAGACTATAACTCTTTTGTGTGTTAAATTTTATCAAGATCCATTCAGTTGTCCAAGCGTTATTGAGTAACAAACATCCTTACATCGTAACATTCACATTTATAATATTAGTAGGATTGAATATAGCGAATTAAATAAATTAGTTTTGAAGAAGCCAAGATTTTGACATACTTCATTGAACGACTTTATAGATCTTGAATTTTTTTCGCTTAGACTATAATTCGTTCTGTGCAAGGTTTGGAAAAGAAATTGTCCTTCCCGAGTGTTCTTAAAGGAGCGTAAATAGGAACTTCAGATAGAAAATAGGGACTCTTAATGAAATTTCAAGGCAGATCTCTCATGAACAAAGTCTTATGTACGTATCTTTCTTCATAAGATGGTGAAAAGTTCCAATTTAATTTTTTAAATATATTTTGAAAAACCCCTTTTTAACTTTTTCATTTCGATCAGAGTGTACTTCATAATATGGTCGTCAAATAATATCAGAAAACTCTAGAATTGACCTTACAAGAGAAGAATACAATACTAGAAGGGTATGAGGATCAGTGAAATTTAATTTTAAATTTCGTTTGATAAGCCCAATAATGGAGTTTGCCCTTACTACACTATAATCAATGTGATAATTTTATAAGTTAACTTTGTGTCCATTACATCACCGATGTCTTTTATTTTATGAACTATTTTTAATAAGTTATGCCCGAGATAATATTTATACGAAATTTTCGACAAACCCATATAAGACGAAATTGCATTTATTAATATTTTTGCACAGTCATTAATATTTTGTATTTTTAAAAATATCTTTAAATCATCTCCAAAGATTAATGAACCTCAAAATCTTAAAACAGAAACAATATCATCTATAATTAAAATAGATGATATAGCAGAATGCCAAGGTGACTACCCTGTGGGACACCTGAAGGATAATTTATAGGCCTTGAAAAATTCTAATCGATTACTACTCTTTGGGTTCTACTAACTGAAAATGAAGAGATCAAATTAAGCATTGAAGAATGAGAACTCTATGATGATGTATATTGCATCTACCCAAAACTCAATTGAAATTGTCAAATTGAAGTTTAGTTTGAACCATGCTTTCGAGAACTTTCGGTATTGGAGAGAGCTTACATATCCCACTATAATTTCCAACGAAATTTGTTGAACCTGATAGGGATAAGTTATGATGATTTCCGATCATCAAGAAAAATTGCAGATAGCAATCATTAAGTAAAAATATGTAAGAGTGGATAAGATAGGAATTGGAAACATTCTTTTAAAATGATAACACGTATCCCATCAGTTTTAAGTTTGGAATTCGGTATAAGGTCTTGTAGTGCCTTTTACTTGCGATGTAGGCTCTATAAGGCAAGTTCTGCATTTGGAAAAAAAGTCGAACTCGATATTTTGATCGAAGTTGACATTACGATGATAGCGAAGACGAAAAAGAGGGTCCGGTCTGTACCTCGATCTACAGCCCAAACCACTGTAGCTTTTTAGGAAAAAATGTTATTAACGGTATACTATGAAAGACCCGTTTTTAAGTAGGAGGCCCCTTAAGTTAAAAATAATATGGTCTTAAGAATATTAGAACAAATATTTTTTGAGTTTTTTGAAAATAATTTTTTTTATTGAAAAATCGAAATCTTCAAAACGTTTAAACGATTAGTTTTTGAAACTATTTCCTAAAATCTGTACTACTAAGTACTTAAAATTGGCATCCCAAATTTTTTTCTTGAAAAATTTTAAAGAAATTTCTTATACAGGGTGTCCGATAATTCGTGTGCCATCCTTTGGGATGTAATTCTTGGTCATTGGTCATATTCTAAGAAAAAAATTGTTCTACAGTAAAGTCTGTTTTTCAACTTTGACATCACTTTTTGACGATTTAAAAAAAGCCTAACTTTGGTGTACCCTTACCTATGTTAAATTCAATTTCTCTATCAGTACTAAATGGTAAAGACCTCATTTTAGACTTTTTTTTTAGCAGAAATACCAACCTTTAAAACTACATTTAAATTGAGCTAATATGTTTTTAGGGTTGACAGATATTCAATTTTAAATGGTGTTCAATTTTTCTTGCCCGAGCAAAATTTTGACTTTGAGGTCATTTTTTTTTTAAAATGCGTAATAAACATAAAGTTTTCTTATTTTTACCTGATGGAAAAAACAATAAAAAAAATCATTGATAGGTGTACCTAAAAACCCATACATTTTACTATCATACTCGGGAAAATCTAAAACAGGTAAACTTAAAAAAAAAATTAATTTTTTGCTCTGAGGTGTAAAGGGTTTGAATAAAACAATAATTTGTTTAGTTTTAAGTAATTTTTTATTTTATGTACACACAAATACAGTCGTAATAAGTGCTCAAAGTGCCTCCTGCATTTTGGATGCATGCTAGAGCCCATTTTTGGATTTCATTTTGAATGTTTATTCTCGATAACTCTTGCCTTACTTTTAGGAAATACTTTGTTCTTATTCAGTTAAAGTTGTTATTTCAGATGAGTAAAAGATCTCTTTCATTCGTCATCATCCAAAAAATCTCAGCTTCTCATATTCGTTTCCAGATGCACATACATACTTGTTCTTCTGATGTGGATTTAGAACAGCAGAGTATAATAAGCTGATTAAAGTTTGATCTCGACAGCATTGCCAAATATGGAACCATAAGCCGCATTAAAATTAATTCTCCTTAAACTCAATGGTGTCTTTCGTATTTAAGGCAAAACCAACACTTTATGGCGCAATCCATAAGCAGAGCTTGCATTAAGGAGTCCGAAAAGCTCTCAGTTTACGGTTTTTATATCATAGGCCACTTTGTGTAGACTGACCATGTATTATCGACGTCGCCAAAAATGCTGTTAAGTGCTTAGGTTTCCTTCGACCTTGTAAGAAAATTTTAACCCTTTCTGCTCTGGCTATAAGCTATAACCTATATACTATAAGGTCTATATTCGTCCAAAGCTCGAATATACATAATTCGCATATTTGGGAAGCTGCTCTAATAACCCACTTGAGTCTCTCGCATAGAACCAAGAATCATTTGAATCTCGCTAGCACTGTGTTCATATATTTTTGATTCATAAAGTTGAATTGGGCAGAGACAAAAGGTAAAAATTGGTGACAAATCAAATTGGTGACAATTTCAAAATGAAATTGGGTCAGTTAGCAATGTACATTGACAATTCAGCTTCTGTTGCAATAAAATTTGCTAGCACAGGCAAAGTCAAACTGGTGGCAGTATATACAGATACATAATATATGCACATACATACTAGCTAATAAAGTATGTTGCTACTTGAAATATGGCAACAGCCGAGTGATTATAAGAAATTTAAAACTGTGAGCGTAAAGTTTTATTTTTAAACGTTGTTGTCCTGCTAGTGCTATTTGTGCTGTAGTTTTGAAACATTCATCTTGGTTAAAAAATGAAATTGAATCGTGAACATTTTGGTGCACTGTTTTTTAATCATTTTCGATGTAGATTAAACCAATCACATTGTGTTGATGAACTCGTTTTGACTTTTGGTTATGAAGCACCATCTCGAGCTAGCGTAGTTTACTGGGCTTCCGAATTCATTCATGCTGGCATGTATGTATGTATTGATATTACATGAATAATTGTGTGTCAAAAAGATTTGTTCGCATGGATACCGGTGAAAAAAAAGGCTCTTATCGATTGGTACTGAAAAATGTTGACAAAGTTCAAATGCGGTGCTTCAAAATAATTCTATAAGATTGTTACAGGCGACAAATCATATGAACTCAAAAATATGCAATAATAGACTCAATGGACAAAAGCTGTTCGCGTGCGAAACAAATGGTCACCTGTTTTATCGGAATAATTGGAGATGTCGCCACCGTGCCATTAGAGCAACATACAACGGAGCATAGAAAACCATTTGTTTTGTCACGGTAAAATTTACCGCAACAAAAATCGCTCTTTCAAGCTTCCAAAGTCCTTGTTCCCACCTTTTCCATTTATAGTTAGAAGTAGTTTTTGTAAATCGCGTGTAAGAAAATAGCTGCCAATTTTTCCCTCCGAAATGTTTATAGTTATTGGTCATTAAGTAATTCGCTCCGTGAGTTTTCTCTTTACTTTTATCAAATGTTTATATGTAGAGTTTGGAGGGGACAAATGTATTCAAGAAATTGAAATTTTGAATCGTTCACGATTTGTTTTTTTTGGTTTTGCTTTCTCTCAAAAAAAAAATAGTGGGAAAATGACTGAATGCGTTCATTGAATTTGCCGCCCCTGGCAGTAAAACCAGCGGTCGGTGAATTTAACGAAGGCAGCGTAGAGCAAGGGTTAGTGTGCGTGTAAGCAGGACCGCTGGCTTTCAAAAACGAGAGCGCATCTCAGCAAATTAGCTGAATGTGGCTTACAATGACGTGATTGAAATCCGCGGATTCTAATTGGCTGAAAGCACAAGGGTTAAAAGTTAAGAAGGTCCGAAGAGACGTCGAAAAATCTGGACGGACACTTCGTAACTGGAGAGCATAGAAATTGTGTTAGAGAAAGCGATAGCTAAGAAAGAGCAAAGTGTGAAAAATTCAAAAAATCGAACTAAATTTTGTGTCACGATAGAAGAAAATATTAGAGGAAAAAGGAATTAATTTGGACAGAAAAGTAAGGAGAAAATCAGGAAGAACAGGAAAAGGAAGAGAGAAAAGAAAAAGGCAAAGATTTTGGAGGAGGGAATAATTGCAGCAAAAGATAATTAGAGTGTTTATTTTATTTTGGTTCATAGTTGTTTTTTTTTACGTTAATTGCATTTTTTTATTCAATTTATCATACGGTTGACTTTTGTTTCGAAAAATTTTTCCTGAAATTGCAGGACTCGCGACCCCGTTAATTACATCTGTTATTCGTTCGGGACCAAGTGATAGCGGTCCATTTTATTCCAGTTAAATATTACGTTGTTCAATAATTTTATTGAAAAGATTTTGGGTTTTTACCCTATACTTCATAAAGGTTTCCCAAACTAATAAATTCTTTTAACTTCCCCTTTTTGGAAGCATAAAACTTGATTTTTTTTTCTTTAAAATTACTTTCACCGTGGGTTCTGCTCCGAAGGTTTGTAATTTCCTTATTTCAAAAAAAAATTACTGGCGCCCTTTTAATTTTCAGATACTACGCCCCTGCGGCATTCAATTAAACTATCAATTCCATAATCATCAACAAAAAAAAAATTAATCGCCCCAATATAAAAAATTGGCTGAACCCACCCCCTTATTCTAAGCTAGTCGTGGTGGTAGCATCCCAATCGCTACCTGTTGCACTTGATACGAATTCGAACATAGCTTCGTTTCGATTTTCATTTCTCTTTGGCTTGACATTCGTCTAGCAAAAATCAAAATCAAGTCGATTATCGTGGTTAAGTTGTTGCGTCGCGTGCGTCGGTCAGTTTTCGTAAATTTAATAAATTCAATTAAATTATCATTAATTAATCTTGTTCGGTTCGCGTCGGGTTGAGTGCAACAGTTTATTCAGAAAAAAAAGGTAAACTAATTGCAGAGAACGAATCATTCTCCAACATGATAATGCAAGCTCTAAATGAATGCATTTTTGAGCAAAGGAAACTAGAACCGGGGAACCACCTTTGATTGTATCTACATTATTATTCCGCTATCGTATTGCGAAGAGTGCCTTTATTATGTTAAATGTATCCAAACAAAAAAATATATATCATTAAATTTTTGGTATTTAAAAAATATCAGTTCAGTTTTCAATTTATTTTAATTGAATAAGTATATAAATATATATTCTTATACGTATGTATCTATTTTTAATATCCTCATTTATTTATTTCAGAGCAACACTCCTTTTGGTTCCACTGTTGGGTCTTCAGTATATTGTAACTCCATTTAAACCAGATCCAGGACACCCTTGGGAACATGCCTACGAAGTGATATCAGCTTTTACTGCATCATTTCAGGTAAATCGATGAGCAAATACTTCTTCATCTCCACCACCTGCGTTTTTCTTCTGCTTTCTTTTATATTTTTTTACTTGCGCAAGTTATAATTGGGGTTATATACTCGTAGTATGTAAATTTTATTTTATTTTCAAATGTAAAAAAAAAAAGTTTCCGAATGAAAAACCATTGGAATGTTCGTTTTCCATGACTTTATTTAATATCACAGACACTAAAGTGCACTTAAAATTAAAAAAAAAATATAACCTTTAATTTGAATCGAACCTAACATTATGATCATAGATAAAAAGCATAGGACCGTAGCTCTATCTATGTATGAAGATGTCTGTAGGTATATGGG
The DNA here is from genome assembly GCA_963931855.1 of Philhelius festivus. Taxonomy (NCBI): domain Eukaryota; kingdom Metazoa; phylum Arthropoda; class Insecta; order Diptera; family Syrphidae; genus Philhelius; species Philhelius festivus. Next base: position 232,299,527 of record OZ007554.1, read on the forward strand.
GGATAGAGCCCAACTGTAAGACAGGTCCAACATTGAGACACGTACTCGTATTCCCTTCTATCAAATATTAAATAGCTGACCTTCCGAATTAGTTTTTTAGTCAAGTGAAAGCTCATTTCTTAAGGCTGAATGCAAATGTAAATTCAAATGCTAAAATAATTCTTAAACTTCTTTGAAATAAAAAATCAAACCTTTACACTGCATCGGTAGTCTTTAAACGTAAGAAATCCATGAACAAAAGTTTGGGCGTTTCACCATCAATGTCTTGCAATATTTCCCGGCGATAATATCGGATTTTTCAATAAGAGCGTCACAAAAGTTTTTTTTAAATAAAACAAAAACGGTTTTGGATATCAATGAAATTCTTTATTCCTGTGAAAGTACGTTCGATGCCATTATGTATGGAACTCGATATCTTTTGCATGGCCTCCACGGGCAAGCTTGCAGAAGTCCAAACGCTGAACCCAATTTTCGATGGTTTTCAAGCAAAAATCGGCCGATACTGCTGCAATTTCACGTTCGATATTCGTACGAAGTTCATTAATCCTCCCTGGCTTGTTGGCATAGACCATAGACTTGACGTAGCCCCACAGTAAATAGTCTAACGGCGTCAAATCGCACGACCGAAGTGGCCAAGCGGCTGGACCATTTCGTGAGATAATACGTTCTCCAAACTTGGTTTCCAATAAGTTGATTGTAACATTTGCTGTGTGGCTTGTGGCGCCGTTCTGTTGGAACCACATGTCCTCCAAGTCCATATCATCCAATTGGGGCCAAAAATATTCGGCTATCATTGAACGGTAGCGATCCCTATTCACAGTATCGTGCCGGTCTTGATCATCACGGAAGAAGTATGGCCCAATGACGCCGCCGGTCCATAAACCACACCAAACCGTAATTTTTTCGGGATGCAATGATGACTCATGGAGTACATGTGCATTGCTGCCTGACCAATACCGCATATTTTGTTTATTGACGAAGCCATTCAGTCAGAAATGAGCCTCATCGCTGAAGATGATTTTTCGATGAAAATCCGAATCATTTTCAACTTGTTGCTCAGCCCAATTCACAAACATACGACGCTTCTGGTGGTCAAGCGGCTTCAGTTCTTGCGTCAATTAAATCTTGTTAGGATGTAGGCCAAGATCTTTTTGCAAAATTCGCCACAACGACGTCACAGAGATGCCCAACGCTTGAGAACGACGTGTGAGAGACACATTTGGGCTTTCTGCAACTGAAGCCTCAGCGGCAGCAATATTCTCGACACTACGGACACTTCTTTGTCTCACTGGCACGAGAAAATTTTGTACTGTGCCTGTGGATTCAAATTTTTCCACTAGACGCTCAATTGTTGATCTGCTAGGACGATTATGACGACCATAAATTGGACGTAGCGCTCTTAACGTTGAGGCCACTGACTCCGAATTTCGGTAGTAAATTTTAATAATTTCGACTCGTTGTTGGCTCGTATATCTTTAAATCATGAAATGGTAAACCTTACTGAAGAGAAATGTCAAAAGAGCGGCAAGAAATATGGCGTCATTTGCTGTCCCTATCGCTCTACTTTTGTAGCGTCCCTGTTGAAAAACCCTTTACATTAACCCTAGAAAATAAAACGATACAGATCATAGTGGCAGTAGTGTTGTATGCTCATCTCTCTTTTGCTTATGTTTCTTGATTTTCGAATGTTTCTTGTCTTTTTTCTTACACCGTAGTTTACACTACCTTCCCATAAAAAGCCATCTATCCACCAGAGTAAGAACTAATTCTTGGATCTTTCAATTAGATCCAGATAGAGAACAGGATCCCGAATTGTTTTTGTAATACATGTTAAAACTTAATCCAGATCTGGATCCATATACATAGATCTGAAGATAATGAAATGCACCTATTGTGATCATAGATAAAAAGCATATGACCGTAGCTCTGTCTATGATGTCTAGGTGTATAGGGGATAGTGCCCAACTGTGAGACACGTACAACATTGAGGCACATAAGGTGCGTTTTATTATTCACAAATCTATCTGGATCCGGATCTGGATTAAGTTTTAACATGTACTACAAAAACAATTTGGGATCCTGTTTTCTATCGGGATCTATTTCAAAGATCCAAAAATTAGTTATTACACTGGCGAGTAGATGGCTTTTTATGGTAAGGTAGTGTAAGCTGTAGTGTAAAGAAAAAAGACAAGAAATAATTGAAAATTTACAAACCCAAGGATAAAAAGAGACGGACTTATAACACTGCTGTCACTAAGATCCGTATCGTTTTATTTTCAAGGGAAGATCTAGATCCGGATCCAGATAGATTTGGGAATAATAAAACGCACCTATAGTGCCTTCTATCGAATAATAAATAGCTGTTCTTAAAAATGACTGTATTTTAGTTTACTTTGAGTCAAGTGCAGGCTTTTTTTTTTTTTTTTTTTTTTTTTTTTTTTACACTATCATAATTGGTCGAAGAAAGCTTATAGCAAGCTCCGTCTTTCGACCAATGCTTTGCCAACACAGAGAACTGTGTTATACCACCGGCTCATCATTTAGTGCAGTGTTAGTTTAGTTGTTAATAGGCAAACTCTAAAAAAGGCTTCATTTTTAAGGCTGAATGCAAACGTAAATTCAAATTTTTAAATATGTACTTCTTTATCTTCTTTGAAAAAAAAATCAAAACATTACACTGCATGGGTAGTCTTTAAACCTAAGAATTCCATGAACAAAATTTTGTGCGTTTCACCAAATTTTGCAATGTCTTCCAATATTTCCTGATTGTGATATCTTGTGAATATGTTCACTCAATGGTCAGTGAAATAAACGTTACTGATTATTCATAAAAATATCAATTATATTTTTAAAATTGGTCTAAACTTAGAAAAAATGTAAATTCTAAAGTGGAAATATGAAAAGCCTAGGCTACTGTAGAAGAATTAATTGAATCAGTAGTTTCAGATGAGAGATCATTGATGAATAAGAAAATGAGTGTCGGAGACAAAATGGAACCGTGTGGCACACTGGTATTCATTTAAAAGCATTCAGAAAGACATGTGTCTAGCCGTCAGGAAGGTAATTTCGCATTTTGAATAAGACAGCTTGATGTCGAACTCCATGAAATATCAAGTGCACTAATCTTGATTTCCCCGAAATGATGTTAAGATTTGTGCCTTTTACTACGAAATCCATACTGCCGTTGCGAAATTTATGTACGCTTTTCAATTCAATTGGAGAAAAAGATTTACTTTTTTGGGACAAATGCTATCTTGCTATCCACTGGGAAAGAAACCAGTAGAACAAAAGAAAAAATCTTACGCTACGATTTTTCCAGCATTCAAAAACAATCGAGACCTTTCACTATTCTTCCAACTGCACGGGTTTTTTCTTTTGAACTTTTTTTTTACAAAATTTTTACACAAACAACTTTACAATAAAAACATACCCTTCACAATAAAAAAAAGATAGCCGATTCATATTCTAGATCTAGTTAGATAGCGATTCATATTCTAGATCTAGTTAGATAGCCTTATGTTGTTTACGAGTATGTGATTGTAGAGTTTTGAAATAAATTTCACTTTCTTAGAGAATATTTTAATTGCGATGTGGCTAACATGTTTTGCTGTACAACAACAATGCCATTTTGGGTGGCCTGTTTTGCTTTTATCTTCATTTTGATCCTCTGTCCACTCACGGAATATCATTGTATTAGGTTATGTTTAGTTGTCAGACTTAGATGTCATGGAGAAATAAACGAAACAAAAAATTAATTTTAATTTTAATTTAATGATGTGTATGCTAACACGGTAAGATGAATCTTATAAGTTCGTGATAGTTTTTATTATGTACATTGTTCGATTGGATAGCTAAGTGCTTAGGAATATTTTTTAAACCAATTTGAAGGTTGTGAAAGCTATAGCGAGATAATATATAATTATACAAATTATCTCCGTTTAATACATAAAATGTTTAATATGATTAGGAATTTCAATGTTGTTCACATGAATGTTAGAAAAAATTAGTTTTAGATTGAACTGATCTTAACAAAAACTGCGTATTAACCACTCAAGTCTTTCTGGGCTAAACGCCAAATTTTTTTATCTAAAAGCCATTTAAGGCTTTTTTGAACAATTAATTCGTAAAAAATGGTTATGAATCTTTCGATAGATTATTACCAAACACTGCTTTTGAACCTATATCTAGCTATCGTAAGGAGATAGCGAAAGAGACAAGAGTTGGTGAAGGTGGTTTTGAAAAATGTTGCTACATACTTTGCGTGTGCTCTTATTTCAAACCCAAATATTAGACAATGGTTCTATATTCTGTTTCCACCTCATCCAACCTACTTTGCCGCAAATGACAGGGCAAGCTCATCAATTTTAAATATTTTTCTCTTAGTGAAATCGCTTTTAGAACCGAATAAAGCTCTGACGATTTTCCTGAGAAATGCGAACTGAGTTCGTCGTCAAAATTTTTACAATTTCTCAATTTCTTCATTTTTGGCGAAGAATTTTGTGAAATCACGAAGTAAATATTAACTCTACAAACGACACTTTAGTTAAGATTCCACCAAAATTTACCTAGAAAACCATTGGTACCTACTTCGTTTTGCTGAAACAAATGGGTCCAAAACTCCTTACGCGTAAGACGAAATTCACGCTCTACAAATCCCTTATGTTGACAGTTCTGCTTAAAGAAAGAATATGTTGGAAAATACTTGTAAACAGAGGGAGATTTGATCCTGGACGAGTTGGCTTAGAAGAAATTACACAGCTTTCTATGACACCAACACGATACATAATGCAGCGTTTTTCTCATAAAAATGCTGTCGACAGCGTTTTTAATTTTTTCGTGTTAGTTTGGTTGCAAATAAAACATGAAATCTCTAAGGCCAGGCGCGCACATTCAATTTTTAGTTTCGCAACTGTTTAGTTGCTAAAATGAAACATATGGGCTTATATGGGACCCCGCGCACCTAGAGCAACTCGATGCGAGCAACTAAAAAGTTTGTGTTTTGACACAAACTAAATTAAATGCCTAAAATTAATTCGCAACAGTTGAGCTGTTTTCGATAAGCGCAAGATAGAAAAGAGTGTGAGCGTGAGTAAAGAGTTGCCAGTGCGAGGTACTTTATAAATTGATGATTAAACTATTTGATTTCGATCGCAGTTGCCAGTGCGCGACTAGCCTAAGAGTGTAGCAAACGGTAAAAGGCGTAAAGCCTAGTACGCAGATCGAGACAAGACAAATTTTATCTCTACAAGTTTAATCTCTACAAAACTTTTCCAAATCTCGCGCAAAAGTTTGAAGTTGGAGAATTAAGAAATAATTTAATGTGTTTTGTTGTATATCTCTGGAACGGGTTGTCTTACAAAAATCGTTCATACCTTTTTGGAATCTCCTCTCGATGGTTTCAAGAGAAGCATGAGTACTTTTTACATAAAACCAGTTTTGACAAAAATCACTTTTGGCTGTCAAAATTTGTCCCGCAAAATAATGCTTGTATCATTCTTTTTCCTGGCAAAATTTAGTGGAGACATTTTGTAGAGCAATTCACAATAGTATGAATTTTGCGCGCGAACAGCGTACTGCTCGGAAAAATATCCGAGACAAAATTTGTCCCAGGAAAAATAATAGGGGTATTCATGTAAGCGCGGAAAACCCTCGTAAACCTCGTAAACCAGATAATTTTATCTCCGCAGAAACGAGCTGTCAAAATTTGTATGGGAAAAAGTTTCTGCAAATCGCATAAAATTATCTCACAAATTTGCTGCGGAAAGTGCAGAAATAAACCTCGTAAACTAAAGAAGTATGGATTCTGACTTTTAATTTGACATTTGACAAAATATTTCCCACATTTACGCAAGTATTTCTTAGGGGGTGTTCATGAAAACATGCTGCGGAAAGTTATATCTTTCTACAAAGCGGAAAATTATCTCGTTACATGAATACCCTTAATGTATGGGAGACAAAATTTTTCCCTATCTGCGTACTAGGCTTAAGCTCTCAGTGAACAATGAAAAATGCTAAACAACAAACTAGATACTTATCGTACTCTACGAACATGCCTTCGAGATACGCAAGAGTTTTCAATTGTACCAACATTTATATTTGAGACTCGAGCAAACGTCAAAATTCTATCGGCTGTTGGATGCTACTTCTACTTTTATCGGCAGTAGGCATGTTCTCGTGACAAGAAAGTACAGCAAAGTAAAAATTTAGTAAAGAAAACAACAACAAAAACTTACTTTAGCTTTTCATCCGAAGTAAAATCGAGTTCCGAAGATTAGTTATGCTTTTCAAACTGAGAGGGCGCTGAAGTGACTTTTTTTAATCATGAATGTTGGCAAAACTGATTTTTTTTTGTTATATTTGTCAAGTGTAAAGATTTTTGAATTGAATTCGTTAAGAAATTAAAAAGAAAAAATATGATAGCCACGCAATGTAAGAAACGAAAGTTAGTTAATGATACATAAATGCCAATCCCTAAATATCAAAATAAAGTTTGGATATGGATCGTTTTCGTGAATTTTTTTTACTTTAATATAATATATAATAATTAATAATATACGGATATGTTTGCTAAAAAAAAAACACATCTAATGTGTCTGGCGATGATCAAACAAAGTTTTTGCACTTTTTTGTAACCCTGGATGAAACATGTATTCAACACAATACCCGAGAGCCCAAGGAACAGTCGAAACAATGGAATTTTCCTGGTGATTCGGAGCCAAAAAGGCTAAGATCATAATTGCAAAATTGCAAGGGTTGAGTTACGAACTCCTCCCTCATCCAATATTTTCCCAGTATTTTACTCCCTTTTCTTGTTTCCTAAAATGAAGAAATTTCTCGAATTGAACAATTTGGGTCGATTGAATAGGTCATTTGAAACAAAGGCTCATTTTTAGGGGCTCAAGAATTCGTCATTGGAAAAAATGCAGAAAAGAGTTTTCCTCTTTCATTTTCCAGGGACTTATCGACCCATCCTCATGTGTACGATAGAAAGTATAGATAGTTACTTTTTTTTAATGGCTAAATTATAACCTTGCTCATCAAAGGTATACAATTGAAACTGTATTGCTTTAATGGCCTTTATATGAATATAGTCAACAATCATAAAGCGTAATCAAAGAAACAAACATTCCATGGTCTTGGTTCCGTATTTTTCGAAATGTGCAGACATTTGAAAATGAAGCTCTTATATTCAATACTTGTTACACTTTTTTTCGGCATCGGGATTTACGGAAATTATTTTAATTCAACTACTAAACTTATTGAAAAAGTCAACAGTGAAAGTGATGCGGAGGCAATTTGTTTCATTGGAGTTGATTGGGAATTTTTAACCGTCTTTTTGAAAACACACCCTAACTATCCTGTGGTAATTTTCGAGCCATATTCAGCAGATATCAAGTGGAATGGCAACACAAAATTGTACGGGAACGTTTTATTGGTTGTTGGGGCGGGTGTCAGTGAGGATCCCAATGACATAGAAGTACTGAATCAGCTTATTCTTCAGCTTGTGGTTCGGAACTTTGCAGTCATCATTGCGAAAGATATAGAAAGCCTGCAAAAATATTTCTTGTTTTTTTGGGAGAAAAAATTCAGAAGGACTTTTGGAACTGTAAATGAGACTTCCTATGCCTATTTTCAGTATGCAGACTCAAAGGTTCTTAAGTTCACACAAACCAATACTCTTCCAAATGCACTGAAGGATCTTAATGGACACATTATTCGGACGGTTATTAGAACAGACTTGCCTCGGTCATTTTGGTTTCTTGATAAAAAGGGTACTCAACAGGTTGGAGGCTTTATTGCTCGAGTGTTTACAACCTTTTTGGAAAAACACAATGCAACATTTAAAGACGTCACTACCATGGCGAAATTCGGAAAAGGCGAGATAAGTGAAGGCCTCTTAAATGATGATTTGGATGTCGCAATGAGTCCTTTCTATATCGCTCTACCAACTCAGCTAAGTTACCCTGTTAAGTTCAGCAAATGGACTATAGTAATGGACTATAGTGGTGCCTCTGAGGGGCTATTTGGACCCGAATGAATACTTTTTGAGACCGTTTTCCCTAACAGTCTGGATGTGTATTGGAATAACCTGTATGTATATTGCCATCATGAACATCCTGATGAACGTTTTAACGGGCATGCAAGCAAATGTTTGGCACTCCTTCACCCAAATTTATTTGACAATGCTGAATATGTCTCTGGATCAACAAAACAGAACTGCTTATCGGTTTCAGTTCATTCAAAAAATATTCGCCTTCATTATTGTGAACTTCTATCTGGTATCTCTAACGACATTTCTGACAGTCTTCATAAAAGTTAAAGAATACGATTCCATTGAAGACTTATTGGAAGATGGCTTTCCAGTAATATTGGAAAGATTCGATTTCAATTATTGTAATCCAGAAGCATTCCCTGAAGGTTTTAAAAAAATTCTTATTCTTGTTGGGACTGATGAGATTGTCAGAGCAAGAACTTCAATGCAAAATACCAGCTTCGCTTATGGCATGGGAATCGACTCTTTCAATTTCATTCAAAGTGTTATATCAAAGTATTCCAAACCGAAGTTTAAAACCATAAATAAAATTTTGCATCAGGCATTTTTTGGATTTAATTGGGCCAAACATGCACCACTTCATGCGATTTTGAGTGACTTCATCTTAAGAATTTCAGACTATGGACTTATCATCAAATGGACGCAAGATTCAGTTTTGCAAGGAACTCAGATTGTGAAAAAGGATTTAAATCTTCAACCTGAGTTATTTAAGGGACCATCAGCGTTGACTTTTAACCAGCTGTTTTTCGCTTGGAACTGTTTATTAATAGGACTGATTGCTGCTTCTCTAGTGTTCTTAGGAGAAAAATTCTGTATGCCTTGGTGGAAGTCTTTACGGAGGATAAGGTTAACTCATACTCATTCAGTGTAAAAAAAAAAACAATAATTATAAAAGGATTTATCAAACAATAAGTGAAAAACCAGAAAGTTAAGTTTTTTAACAGTTGCTATTGCTTAAAGTTCTTGCATATTGTTTTTTTATAATCTCTCCACAATTATTGTATGTACACTAATATGCGTTCATCGTAGAAACCCCATAAATAGTTATAAATTGCTTATTGGCCTCTATTGTCGTATAAGACAATGCTAAATAAGATTAAATGTTAAATTGTCAAGTCTATTTTAATTGGCTTTGAAAAATCAATAAAAGGCACGAAGATAAATCGATATTCTTTATTTATATTTAATTATATATATGACAACTTGTGACATTTATTTGTCCATACTTTTTTTTATAAATATATTACAAAGTATATTAAGTCTGACTTTAAATAGTTTCCCAACGCCAGAACCGTTTTTTATAAAAATTTTCATTGATTGTCTTCAAAGACACTCAAACTGCTTGTCTCAATCTTTTCTAAAGTGGATGCGTTCAATGAATAAGGTAAATTAATTTTCTAATTGGCTGGTTAACTTGAAATGAACGAACCTAAAAGTTCTGTTTCTGAGTTTTTTTTTATTAAAATTCTATTAGCTTTGTTTCTTTCTGAGTGATCACTAGGTGAACTTGAGAAGAATCTAAAGTGAACTTAACGTTTTCAACGCCCATGCAGCTGCTTCATTCCAGCGACTTTCCAGTCTCCACTCCCTGCATGACAGGTTAAGAGAATTTTTTTAATATTAGCAGTGTAATAATTTTTGATGAAAAGCCTTTTAATCGGCTGTAGTACTGATTGTTGTTCTTCTTGTAAAAGCATACGTCGTCGTTATGGAAAATGGCTTCAAACTGATCGACAGTGATTGCTCAGGCATATAGATACCTGTTACTAAGCTTTAGTCAATGCTGGAGGAGTCATTGAACTTTTGAGTTGGGATGAGCTTCTAGGTTTTTTGATGATGTTTCGGAGAGCTCCAGCAAATTCTGGTCTGCTTCCTCGTACAGCTTCTTAGTTGGTATATATTTTTTTTTTTCGCCAGTGGGTAATGTTGTATAGTTCAATGCAAATAAGGAGCATCTTTCATTCAAAATGCTTCATCTTCTTCTTTGCTGTACGTGAAATAGTAAACCAGATGGGAAAGTTGTATGTCAGAACGGGTCGGATAAGTTGTTTGTACACAAGCTGCTTAGTCCATTTCGCCAACTGAGCAGCGGTGTACTAAGTGCAGAGAATAGTTGGCTCTCTTCAATATCAAGTTTGTTGGACAAATACTTCCCCAAGTTATTCCTTGACTATTACTTCAGTGTTGTATGGAAACTAGTTTGGTCGAATCACAGCCTGTTGCAAGCGCTTGTCTTCGAATGACAATCACTGGTGTTCGGTAGCAGATTAGTTCAAACTTTTCACTGTTCATCTTCAGTCTTCATTTAAGAAAGGTTTTTAATGTGCTATTGCATTTTCCTGGCAGCAGTAAATAGCAGTGGAGTATGTGATAAAGTCGTTTTCATAAAGCTTCGTGTTTGTACCTATTATGTTGGCTGGTTAATCAGCAGTATAAATGTTGAACAGCAGCGGTCCCAAGTTTTGAATTTTGGCAACGCATCGCTTTAATGAAAAATCTATGTTTCTTTCTTTTCAATTTGATTGTGCAAGGCTATCTATCGATTTCAATTAAAATTAAAATACGAAGTGTATTTGAGGATTGTGTGTGCCATAATATATATAGTTTTTTAATTTTATTGCGACCACGCAGTTTTTTATTTCACCAAATAAATTACCAGATATTTAAATAAGTGCTAGATACGATGCGAGTATACGAGTATATCTGCATATGTATATCATTCTAGATAGATATTTTTTACTGTGAAATTAAGATCCGCGTGGTCACTATGGACTTAAAACAAGGATTAATAGGAACATTTTCATATCAATATACTCTCGCAGGCAATACGAAATAAATTGAAATTGTCATTACAAGACTTTTCCTTAACAAGGTTGGAGGTGTAATTTTGCGGTTCTATTGAGAATTGACATTAAAAATTTTCCAGACATTTTATGTTTTCATAGCACTCAAGTTCCACTGCGTGTATTTTTTATACATAATCTTTTATCATCGAAGAGTTCTCGCTCAATTCATTAAAAATACAAATTATTTACAGTTTAACGATATCTTGGTACATAAATAATAATAATTGATGATTTTAAGTTTCTGACTTAATTGGTACTGAAGATAGGGAGGGGTCAAAAATCGCCTGAGTTGGTTCCTGTAAAAATAGTGTAGTGACTTGGCTGATGGGTTCACTGGCTTAGCGTTTCAAAACATAACACTGCATCGGTAGTCTTTAAACGTAAGACATCCATAAACAAAAGTTTGGGCGTTTCACCATATTTAGCAATGTCTTCCAATATTTCCCGACGATAATACCATTGATTGTGATATCTGGTTAAAATGTTCACTCAGTGGTTGGTGATACAAACGTTATTGATTATTTAATAAAAATGTCAAATAGCATTAAAATCAGTTGTAGAAACAGTGACGATCACAAAGAAGTTTGTTAATTGGTAGTTTTTGAAGGCATTTCAATGTGAACATTGACAAATTTACTGGTATTTATCGGAGTTGTGGACTTTCTTAAAATTGGTCTAAACTTAAGAAGAATGTAAATTATAAAATGGAAATATAAAAATCTGAGGCTATTCTCGTCAGCAGAAGAATTAAGTTATTCAGTATGTTCATGTGGGAGATCATTGATGAATAAGAATAAGAGATTCGGAGATAAAATGGAACCCTGTGGCACAGTAGCATTTATTTTATTAAAAGAATTTAAGAACATTCAAAAAGACTTGTGTTGAGCCGTCAGAAAGCCAAATGTCCGCATTTTGAATAAGAGAGCTTGATGTCGATCTCTATGAAATGTTTTTGAAATATAAAGTGCACTAATCTTAGTTTCTCCAAAATGATATAAAGATTTGTTCCTTTAACTACCAAATCCATACTGCCATTGCAAAATTTATCTACGTATTTCAAATCAATTGAAAGATATTGGGAGGAAGAAGAAGATTTGACTTTTCGGGGACAAATGCTGTTGTCTATCCACTTGGAAAAAAACCAGTAGAATTGGACAAAAGAAAAAGCTTGCGCTATTCAGAAAATAAAACAATACAAGTTTTGGAATGACAGAAGATTCCATAAAATGGCTTGCACTTACAATTACCGAAAAAATTATGACCGCAGATGTTAAAGCAGTGCAATTGCAGTATTTGTACTGCTTTGGAAACCGTACTGCTCACATGACCGGAGAACAGGTTTTATTTTGTGAACTTTTTCTTATAAAATATTCACCCAAACAACTTTCTCTGTGAACATACCCTTAAAAATAAAAAAAACAACTCAAGATATTGATAGTTTTTAAATAGGTTGACACCTTCTCTGTGGATCTTTGAACGCTTGGAATGGATTTCACTTGGTTTGTAAACATTCCACGTAAACATTCCGAACGAACTTTATGCAAATTAAATTGAAATTAGCTCCTTAAGAAATATTAATTTGTAAAAGAAAGGAGATGATCGAATTTGGAAATTTGGTTTAAGACATCTCTGTTGCAATTTTTAAAAGGTATGTTTTGTTGGTAAAAATTGAGGAGGGTGGCCGTGGCACAATGTTTATGTGCTCGCCTGTCAACCTCATGATCACAGGTTCGATCCATGCCGTCGTGTATGTCGTTTTAATTCCATTAAAACCTTCTAAAAATTGCCATCAATGGGTTGCTGGTTTACTCATTGCATGTTGTTCAGGCATAACACTAACAACATGTAATTGAGTTTAACTAGTATGCCCAACAAGGATGAACACGAATAAAATAATGTGAATTTTAAGCGACATAGAAATAAGACACGGCATTTCTCCGCTTTAGCTCAGCCGCCATCCCTGGAGATAAAAATATCTGAGACAACCACCAACAGTCTCAGAACATCGTGCCACACATCTTTCCTATCCTTCTTTCTCTTCATTAACTTCACGCCCGCGCTGTGTTGTAACATTTAGAGGGTAATCATAATCCCTTGAGCGCGGGTAGATTATAAAAAAAAAATGATATTTAATAACATCAACATGTTTTTTAAGAATACTGAAAACATTTCGCTTTATAATTTTTGAAATGTTAACAAAAACTTAATGTGCAGATTTTTAAAGTAAATTTAACTTTTTTAGAGAATATTTTAATTGCGAAGTGGTAAACTGATGTGGCTAACACGTTTTCTTGGACAACAACACTGCCACTTTTGCGTTTTCAAAGAATTTTAACTTCATTTGATCACATCGTTGCTCCAGATTATGTTTAGTTGTCAGGTGTAGATGTCATGGATACTCGTAAATAATGGGAAACAAAATTACACTTGATTGGACAGCTAAGCGATTAGGAGTGTTTTTTAAACCGAATGCTATAAGAGTTATATCGAGATAATATTTTTTAGACTTGTACTGATTTTTGGTTTTTGAAGTAAGTCATTTAAAAAAAAATTATACGACCGCTGTGGTTGTGAATCTAACGATAGATTATTTCCAAACACAACTTATGTATCCATGATATCGTAAAAATAGAGCGAGAGAGACAAGTATTGGTGGTGCTGCTGTGGAAGTATGAAAAAAATTCCATTTTAAAATGGTTCTTTTTTGAAAAAAGTGTAAAACACATCTACTGGGACTTATTCACACGTATGTATATACCATTGATGACAAATGCCAAGTAAACATATGAACACACCTATTTTCTATCTTCTACAATTAAGGAGAATATAATCCACATTTAATTAAAGAGGAGAATCATTTTGAAGTGTCTTTTATTCGTGTACAGCGCCAATATTTCTCATCTTTTAGCATCGTTTGGATTAGATTAGGTTTACAGTTGAGTTGAAATTAAATGAATAAAGAATCGGTTTGAACAAAAAAAAATAACAAAAAACGAAAAAAAATTATTTAAACGCGAGTACTGTGTCTATCCATCAAAACGAAGGGTAATTCAAGTTGGCCTCAACACTGTATAGGCAATTTATACGTTGCAGTTTTTTTAGCCGTTTCTCTTTTGCTTTTCCTTGCAACTGCACAAACAAAATTATTTTGACTTACGTGTGCTTATGTAACTTTCAGGCTTAATTACATTCAAATTTTTGACAACTGAAAATTCTAAACTGAAAAGCTGCTTTCAAGTTTACTTGAATTCAATTTATTTGGAATTTCTACTAACTCTGGATTATCCCAGATTTAAGTCCAGGACTGAAATTGCTACCCATTTTTTATGTCAAAACTATTATAAGGTTTTAGAATATTTGCGCCCAGTTTTCAGTGCTGGCGGTAACTTTGAGCTAAATAATATATATATATAATATGCAAATAAATTAAACCCAAATTATCTAAGAAATAATTTTTCAACTTAGAATTAACTTATTGTCAATTGCCAAATATATATCAAAATCAAAGTGCGACACTACGGAAATGTGTTTCGATTTTATCGAAACAGAAATGTACATGCGGTACTATGAAAATTCTGATTTTCATATCAAATCAATCTATCTTTCACAAAATACATAGTTTTTCTTGATGAATTGGAAAATTTTTATGGAAACTGGTACATCGGTAGATTTTGGGTGGGTGGAATCTCTTTACGGATACAAAACCTAGCTGTCACACTGCATGCGGTTTCAGTAAAATAAATATCAAAACGGACACTTGAATTAGGTATTGGAGGTATTGCACTGTGACCTGGAGATCCATCGTGCCCAGACAGACACTTACGGGCATATTATTCACTCGATACATCCAGATTGAAAATTAAATCCGGATCTATTAACATTGAATTTGTATAATTTACATACGGATTTAAGTTTCAATCTGGATGAATTAAATAAATAATATGATCGTTAAATTCTGTTTCAATAGTGTACAGAGCTCTTACGTAATGAAAAGTCACATTCTAAACAGGGTCAAATAAGAATATTGGCGTTGTAATCGTTAAGTTGACCTTAAATATAGGAAGAATATAAGAGAAACGTCAAAACATTCAAAAATGGAAATTCTCAAATTGTTTCTAACCGATTTGCTTATAATACATATAACAAATTTTAATGTATGTATTATTTTGAGTGTTTTTTTTTTAGTTTGCTTATTAGTTTTGCTGTTATATACAACCAAACAGCGAAGTCTGTGTAAATGTAGTTTAGAGGGCCACATTGGCGTTTACACATCGAGCGTAGGGACACAATTAAAAGAGTCTCCAATTACATCGCTAATGTTCAAGGCACCAAGGAAAACTCAACCTTTAATTAATAGAACACGCTATCGTGGAAATCAGAGCGCTTGGTCTAGATAACTGGGAGCAACGTCCTCGGGATCGTATAGGAAGGAGAGCTAAAGTATCTCTGGACTCTGGCAGCGACCCGTAGGAATCGAATTGATTGAGTAAGTCACTTGTATAGGTGACAAGATCAAATGTTTTGCCTCCAATTTGAAAATTAAAATTTCGACATTTCATCTCTAAGCTTCGTACAAGGTTTTCCGGGAAAAAATGATCACTTTGCAGAAGGGAATATATATCTCAGCTTAGTAAATTTCGTCTCCTCTGTTTTTACGTGAAAAAGAAGGCAATCATTAGGTGCTTTCTTCTGTGCATCTACGTTCTACGATAAAACGATGATAAATAATGGCT
This sequence comes from Philhelius festivus, assembly GCA_963931855.1. Taxonomy (NCBI): domain Eukaryota; kingdom Metazoa; phylum Arthropoda; class Insecta; order Diptera; family Syrphidae; genus Philhelius; species Philhelius festivus. The sequence goes on from OZ007554.1 coordinate 232,315,159, forward strand.
GATGAGGAGCGCTTTTTACGACAAGAAACACATTTGACAGTCCAACACACCAACCAAAAAGTGGGTAAATCGCCATCTCAATTCGTTCATTTTGTTTGATTAGTGGACGATCGGCGAGTGAAGGTCAGCGAGATTGAAGAGCCCACAGGCTTATCATACGGATTAGTGATTCTGATTTTTCATAAATACTCGGACCTAAAAAAAGCTTTTTTTTTTAAATGGGTGCGCGATTGCTCAAAATCAACATCAAACGAAATTTTTTGATAATATGTTTGGTGATGATCAAAGAAAGTTTTTGCGGTTTTTTTGTAACCCTGGATGAAACATGTATTTAACACAATACCCGAGAATCCAAGGAACAGTCGAAATAATGAAATTTTCCTGGTGATTCGAAGCCGAAAAAGGCTAAGATCGCAATGGCAAAATTGCAAGTACTCGTATTAAGTTACGAACTCCTTCCTCCTCCAATATTTTCCCAGTATTTTACTACCTTTTCTTGTTTCCGAAAATGAAAAAATTTCTCGAAGTGAACAATTTGGGTCGATTGAATAGGTCATTTGAAACAAAGGCTCATTTTTAGGGGCTCAAGAATTCGTCCTATTTTGAGGGCATCACAAATTTGGAGAACCATTGGAAAAAATGCAGAAAAGAGTTTTCCTCTTTCATTTTCCAGGGACTTATCGACCCATCCTCATGTGTACGATAGAAAGTATAGATAGTTACTTTTTTTTAATGGCTAAATTATAACCTTGCTCATCAAAGGTATACAATTGAAACTGTATTGCTTTAATGGCCTTTATATGAATATAGTCAACAATCATAAAGCGTAATCAAAGAAACAAACATTCCATGGTCTTGGTTCCGTATTTTTCGAAATGTGCAGACATTTGAAAATGAAGCTCTTATATTCAATACTTGTTACACTTTTTTTCGGCATCGGGATTTACGGAAATTATTTTAATTCAACTACTGAACTTATTGAAAAAGTCAACAGTGAAAGTGATGCGGAAGCAATTTGTTTCGTCGGAGTTGATTGGGAATTTTTGACCGTCTTTTTGAAAACACACCCTAATTATCCTGTGGTAATTTTCGAGCCATATTCAGCAGATATCAAGTGGAATGGCAACACTAAATTGTACGGAAATGTTTTATTGGTTGTTGGGGCGGGTGTCAGTGAGGATCCCAATGACATAGAAGTACTGAACCAGCTTATTCTTCAGCTTGTGGTTCGGAATTTTGCAGTCATCATTGCGAAAGATATAGAAAGCCTGCAAAAATATTTCTTGTTTTTTTGGGAGAAAAAATTCAGAAGGACTTTTGGAATTGTAAATGAGACATCCTATGCCTATTTTCAGTATGCAGACTCAAAGGTTCTCAAGCTCACACAAACCAGTACTCTTCCAAATGCACTGAAGGATCTTAATGGACACATTATTCGGACGGTTATTAGAACAGACTTGCCACGGTCATTTTGGTTTCTTGATAAAAAGGGTACTCAACAGGTTGGAGGCTTTATTGCTCGAGTGTTTACAACCTTTTTGGAAAAACACAATGCAACATTTAAAGACGTCACTACCATGGCGAAATTCGGAAAAGGCGAGATAAGTGAAGGCCTCTTAAATGATGATTTGGATGTCGCAATGAGTCCTTTCTATATCGCTCTACCAACTCAGCTAAGTTACCCTGTTAAGTTCAGCAAATGGAGTATAGTGGTGCCTCTGAGGGGCTATTTGGACCCGAATGAATACTTTTTGAGACCGTTTTCCCTAACAGTCTGGATGTGTATTGGAATAACCTGTATGTATATTGCCATCATGAACATCCTGATGAACGTTTTAACGGGCATGCAAGCAAATGTTTGGCACTCCTTCACCCAAATTTATTTGACAATGCTGAATATGTCTCTGGATCAACAAAACAGAACTGCTTATCGGTTTCAGTTGATTCAAAAAATATTCGCCTTCATAATTGTGAACTTCTATCTGGTATCTCTAACGACATTTCTGACAGTCTTCATAAAAGTTAAAGAATACGATTCCATTGAAGACTTATTGGAAGATGGCTTTCCAGTAATATTGGAAAGATTCGATTTCAATTATTGTAATCCCGAAGCATTCCCTGAAGGTTTTGAAAAAATTCTTATTCTTGTTGGGACTGATGAGATTGTCAGAGCAAGAACTTCAATGCAAAATACCAGCTTCGCTTATGGCATGGGAATCGACTCTTTCAATTTCCTTCAAAGTGTTATATCAAAGTATTCCAAACCGAAGTTTAAAACCATAAATAAAATTTTGCATCAGGCATTTTTTGGATTTAATTGGGCCAAACATGCACCACTTCATGCGATTTTGAGTGACTTCATCATAAGAATTTTGGATTATGGGCTTATCATCAAATGGACGCAAGATTCAGTTTTGCAAGGATCTCAGATTGTGAAAAAGGATTTAAATCTTCAACCTGAGTCATTTAAGGGACCATCTGCTTTGACTTTTAACCAGCTGTTTTTCGCTTGGAACTGTTTATTAATAGGACTGATTGCTGCTTTTCTAGTGTTCTTAGGAGAAAAGTTCTGTATGCCTTGGTGGAAGTCTTCACGGAGGATAAGATTAACTCATTCAGTATAAAAAATGTATAAAAGGACTTATCAAACAATAAGTTGAAAACCAGGAAGTTAACTGTCTTAACAGTTGCTATTACTTAACGTTCTTGCATATTGGTTTTTTATAATCTCTCTATATAATTATAATAATAAACGTTCATCGTGGAAATCACGTAAATTGCTTCAAATTGCTTTTTGATTTCCATTGTCTAAGACAATAATATTATTTATATCTCTGTGTTATTAAATGTTAAATTGTTAAATGTATTTTGTTTGGCTTTGAAAAATCAATAAAAGGCACGAAGATAAATCGATATTCTTTATTTAAAACTAGCGGTGAAGATTTGACAACTAGAGTGATATATGACAACTTGTGACATTTATTTGTCCATATTTTTGTTTATAAATATATTACAAAGTATATTAAGTCTGACTTTAAATAGTTTCCCAACGCCAGAACCTTTTTTATAAAAATTTTCATTGATTGTCTTCAAAGACACTCAAATTGGTTGTCTAAATCTTTTCTAAAGTGGATGCGTTCAATGAATAAGACAAATCAATTTTCTAATTGACTGGTTAACTTGAAATGAACGAACCTAAAAGTTCTGTTTCTGAGTTTTTTTTAATTAAAATTCTATTAGCTTTGTTTCTCTCTGAGTGATCACTAGGTGAACTTGAGAAAAATCCAAAGCGAACTTAACCTTTTCAACGCCCATGCAGCTGCTTCATTCCAGCGAATTTCCAGTCTCCACTCCCTGCAGTGCAATAATTTTTGATGAAAAGCCTTTTAATCCGCTGAAGTATTAATTGTTGTTCTTCTTGTAAAAGCATGCGTCGTCGTTATGGAAAATATCTTCAATTTATCGCCAGTGATTGCTCAGATACCTGTTACTAAGCTTTAGTTAATGTTGGAGGAGTCATTGAACTTCTGAGTTGGGATGAGATTTTAGGTTTCTGATGATGTTCCGGAGAGCTCCAGCAAATTCTGATCTGATTCCCCGTACAGCTTCTTAGTTGGTACATATATATTTTTTTTTCGTCAGTCAGGGTAATGTTGTAGTTCAATGCAAATAAGGAGTACCTTTTAGAGCTGTGTCAATCAGTATCGATTCGATTTTTTTGATCCGATCATCGAAAAGTATTGCTGATCGAAATCACAAATTTTCATTTTAATCGATCTCAATCTCAATCATTTAGATGATTCTGGATTCTCGATTTTCTTTTTCAATCTCAATCATTTCAATGAGTTTCGATCTTCGATATTAATCAACTCGATTAACCAATTCGATTTGGTGTTATTTGAGGTATAAGGATCGGGTATGTTTACTGTAGGAATTGAACTAGTAATGGGAATTATCGAATAAAAACTATCGACTTACATATGCGATGGTAGCTTAAAGTTAATTTATTCGATAGAACCAAGTCGTTCAGTAACTATTATTCTTTTCGCAATAAGTAAAATCTCTTTTTTTTTTGGCATTTTCAGACGTTTCTTTATCCATCGACATCGTAGCCATACTTTGATGGAATTCAACAGTTTATGACTTGACAAATAGAGGACGAATACAGTTAAGACGTACATACAGTATTTCGTTCCAAATGTCAGCCAAAAGCCTCAAAATTGCTCTTTTCCGGAGCAACAAATAAAATCTTTCTCTTGAATTTTTTGACGCTTTTTAATCAATGGACACTGTAGCCATCATTCGATGTCATTCGGCAATTTATGGCTTACAATAAAAAGTATTTTGTGAAAGCCGATATTATAATCGAAATCGAAATGAAAATCGAATCGGAACAGTATTGAATCATTTGAGTGAAATGGAAATGATCGAATGATCGATTGATTCAAATGATCGAATCCTTTTCGTAATCCATTGTGGAACGATTCGATCATTTGAAATGAACGATTTACACAGCGCTAGTATCTTTCATTCAAAATGCTTCATCTTGTTTTTCGATTTAGGCGAAATAGTAAACCAGATGGGAAAGTACGAGTAGAAGGTCAGAACGGGTCGGATAAGTTTTTTGAACACAAGCTGCTTAGTCCATTTCGCCACCTTAGCAGTGGTGTACTAAGTGCAGGGAATAGTTCCTTGATGATTTGACTATTACTTCAAAATCCTTAATAATATATACATATAGTTTTTTTTTAATTTTATTGCGACCACGCAGTATTTTATTTCACCAAATAAATTACCAGATATTTAAATAAGTGCTAGATACGATGCGAATACACATCTGCATATATCATTCTAGATATAGATAGATATTTTTTACTGTGAAATTAAGATCCGCGTGGTCACTATGGACTTAAAACAAGGATTAATAGGGACATTTTCATATCAATATACTCTCGCATGCAATACGAAATAAATTGAAATTGTCATTGCAAGACTATTCCTTAACAAGGTTGGAGGTGTAATTTTGCGGTTCTATTGAGAATTGACATTAAAAATTTTCCAGACATTTTATATTTTCATAGCACTCAAGTTCCACTGCGTGTATTTTTTATACATAATCTTTTATCATCGAAGAGTTCTCTCAATTCATTAAAAATACAAATTATTTACAGTTTAACGATATCTTGGTACATAAATAATAATAATTGATGATTTTTAGTTTCTGACTTAATTGGTACTGAAGATAGGGAGGGGTCAAAAATCGCCTGAGTTGGTTCCTGTAAAAATAGTGTAGTGACTTGGCTGATGGGTTCACTGGCTTAGCGTTTCAAAACATAACACTGCATCGGTAGTCTTTAAACGTAAGACATCCATAAACAAAAGTTTGGGCGTTTCACCATATTTAGCAATGTCTTCCAATATTTCCCGACGATAATACCATTGATTGTGATATCTGGTTAAAATGTTCACTCAGTGGTTGGTGATACAAACGTTATTGATTATTTAATAAAAATGTCAAATAGCATTAAAATCAGTTGTAGAAACAGTGACGATCACAAAGAAGTTTGTTAATTGGTAGTTTTTGAAGGCATTTCAATGTGAACATTGACAAATTTACTGGTATTTATCGGAGTTGTGGACTTTCTTAAAATTGGTCTAAACTTAAGAAGAATGTAAATTATAAAATGGAAATATAAAAATCTGAGGCTATTCTCGTCAGCAGAAGAATTAAGTTATTCAGTATGTTCATGTGGGAGATCATTGATGAATAAGAATAAGAGATTCGGAGATAAAATGGAACCCTGTGGCACAGTAGCATTTATTTTATTAAAAGAATTTAAGAACATTCAAAAAGACTTGTGTTGAGCCGTCAGAAAGCCAAATGTCCGCATTTTGAATAAGAGAGCTTGATGTCGATCTCTATGAAATGTTTTTGAAATATAAAGTGCACTAATCTTAGTTTCTCCAAAATGATATAAAGATTTGTTCCTTTAACTACCAAATCCATACTGCCATTGCAAAATTTATCTACGTATTTCAAATCAATTGAAAGATATTGGGAGGAAGAAGAAGATTTGACTTTTCGGGGACAAATGCTGTTGTCTATCCACTTGGAAAAAAACCAGTAGAATTGGACAAAAGAAAAAGCTTGCGCTATTCAGAAAATAAAACAATACAAGTTTTGGAATGACAGAAGATTCCATAAAATGGCTTGCACTTACAATTACCGAAAAAATTATGACCGCAGATGTTAAAGCAGTGCAATTGCAGTATTTGTACTGCTTTGGAAACCGTACTGCTCACATGACCGGAGAACAGGTTTTATTTTGTGAACTTTTTCTTATAAAATATTCACCCAAACAACTTTCTCTGTGAACATACCCTTAAAAATAAAAAAAACAACTCAAGATATTGATAGTTTTTAAATAGGTTGACACCTTCTCTGTGGATCTTTGAACACTTGGAATGGATTTCACTTGGTTTGTAAACATTCCACGTAAACATTCCGAACGAACTTTATGCAAATTAAATTGAAATTAGCTCCTTAAGAAATATTAATTTGTAAAAGAAAGGAGATGATCGAATTTGGAAATTTAGTTTAAGACATCTCTGTTGCAATTTTTAAAAGGTATGTTTTGTTGGTAAAAATTGAGGAGGGTGGCCGTGGCACAATGTTTATGTGCTCGCCTGTCAACCTCATGATCACAGGTTCGATCCATGCCGTCGTGTATGTCGTTTTAATTCCATTAAAACCTTCCAAAAATTGCCATCAATGGGTTGCTGGTTTACTCATTGCATGTTGTTCAGGCATAACACTAACAACATGTAATTGAGTTTAACTAGTATGCCCAACAAGGATGAACACGAATAAAATAATGTGAATTTTAAGCGACATAGAAATAAGACACGGCATTTCTCCGCTTTAGCTCAGCCGCCATCCCTGGAGATAAAAATATCTGAGACAACCACCAACAGTCTCAGAACATCGTGCCACACATCTTTCCTATCCTTCTTTCTCTTCATTAACTTCACGCCCGCGCTGTGTTGTAACATTTAGAGGGTAATCATAATCCCTTGAGCGCGGGTAGATTATAAAAAAAAAATGATATTTAATAACATCAACATGTTTTTTAAGAATACTGAAAACATTTCGCTTTATAATTTTTGAAATGTTAACAAAAACTTAATGTGCAGATTTTTAAAGTAAATTTAACTTTTTTAGAGAATATTTTAATTGCGAAGTGGTAAACTGATGTGGCTAACACGTTTTCTTGGACAACAACACTGCCACTTTTGCGTTTTCAAAGAATTTTAACTTCATTTGATCACATCGTTGCTCCAGATTATGTTTAGTTGTCAGGTGTAGATGTCATGGATACTCGTAAATAATGGGAAACAAAATTACACTTGATTGGACAGCTAAGCGATTAGGAGTGTTTTTTAAACCGAATGCTATAAGAGTTATATCGAGATAATATTTTTTAGACTTGTACTGATTTTTGGTTTTTGAAGTAAGTCATTTAAAAAAAAATTATACGACCGCTGTGGTTGTGAATCTAACGATAGATTATTTCCAAACACAACTTATGTATCCATGATATCGTAAAAATAGAGCGAGAGAGACAAGTATTGGTGGTGCTGCTGTGGAAGTATGAAAAAAATTCCATTTTAAAATGGTTCTTTTTTGAAAAAAGTGTAAAACACATCTACTGGGACTTATTCACACGTATGTATATACCATTGATGACAAATGCCAAGTAAACATATGAACACACCTATTCTCTATCTTCTACAATTAAGGAGAATATAATCCACATTTAATTAAAGAGGAGAATCATTTTGAAGTGTCTTTTATTCGTGTACAGCGCCAATATTTCTCATCTTTTAGCATCGTTTGGATTAGATTAGGTTTACAGTTGAGTTGAAATTAAATGAATAAAGAATCGGTTTGAACAAAAAAAAATAACAAAAAACGAAAAAAAATTATTTAAACGCGAGTACTGTGTCTATCCATCAAAACGAAGGGTAATTCAAGTTGGCCTCAACACTGTATAGGCAATTTATACGTTGCAGTTTTTTTAGCCGTTTCTCTTTTGCTTTTCCTTGCAACTGCACAAACAAAATTATTTTGACTTACGTGTGCTTATGTAACTTTCAGGCTTAATTACATTCAAATTTTTGACAACTGAAAATTCTAAACTGAAAAGCTGCTTTCAAGTTTACTTGAATTCAATTTATTTGGAATTTCTACTAACTCTGGATTATCCCAGATTTAAGTCGAGGACTGAAATTGCTACCCATTTTTTATGTCAAAACTATTATAAGGTTTTAGAATATTTGCGCCCAGTTTTCAGTGCTGGCGGTAACTTTGAGCTAAACCTGCAAATAAATTAAACCCAAATTATCTAAGAAATAATTTTTCAACTTAGAATTAACTTATTGTCAATTGCCAAATATATATCAAAATCAAAGTGCGACACTACGGAAATGTGTTTCGATTTTATCGAAACAGAAATGTACATGCGGTACTATGAAAATTCTGATTTTCATATCAAATCAATCTATCTTTCACAAAATACATAGTTTTTCTTGATGAATTGGAAAATTTTTATGGAAACTGGTACATCGGTAGATTTTGGGTGGGTGGAATCTCTTTACGGATACAAAACCTAGCTGTCACACTGCATGCGGTTTCAGTAAAATAAATATCAAAACGGACACTTGAATTAGGTATTGGAGGTATTGCACTGTGACCTGGAGATCCATCGTGCCCAGACAGACACTTACGGGCATATTATTCACTCGATACAACCAGATTGAAACTTAAATCCGGATGCATTAACATTGAATTTGTATAATTTACATACCGATTTAAGTTTTAATCTGGATGAATTAAATAAATAATATGATCGTTAAATTCTGTTTCAATAGTGTACAGAGCTCTTACGTAATGAAAAGTCACATTCTAAACAGAGTCTAATAAGAATATTGGCGTTGTAATCGTTAAGTTGACCTTAAATATAGGAAGAATATAAGAGAAACGTCAAAACATTCAAAAATGGAAATCCTCAAATTGTTTCTAAACGATTTGCTTATAATACATATAACAAATTTTAATGTATGTATTATTTTGAGTGTTTTTTTTTTAGTTTGCTTATTAGTTTTGCTAATATATACAGCCAAACAGCGAAGTCTATGTGTAAATGTAGTTCAGAGGGCCACATTGGCGTTTACACATCGAGCGTAGGGACACAATTAAAAGAGTCTCCAATTACATCGCTAATGTTCAAGGCACCAAGGAAAACTCAACTTTTAATTGGAAATCAGAGCGCTTGGTCTAGATAACTGGTATCTCTAGACTCTGGCAGCGACCCGTGGGAATCGAATTGATTGAGTAAGTCACTTGAATAGGTGACAAGATCAAATGTTTTGTCTCCAATTTGAAAATTAAAATTTCGACATTTCATCTGTAAGCTTGGTACAAGGTTTTCCGGGAAAAAATGATCACTTTGTAGAAGGGAATACATATCTAAGCTCAGTAAATTTCGTCTCCTCTGTTTGTACGTGAAAAAGAAGGCATTCATTATGTACTTTCTTCTGTGCATCTACGATAAAACGATGATAAATGATGGCTGATGAGGAGCGGTTTTTACGACAAGAAACACATTTGACAGTCCAACACACCAACCAAAAAAAAAGCTTTTTTCAAGATGGGTGCCGCGATTGATCAAACGAAATTTTTTGATAATATTATGTTTGGTGATGATCAAAGAAAGTTTTTGCGGTTTTTTTGTAACCCTAGATGAAACAATTCAATTAAAAGCTTAATTTAATTTAATTCAATCACTCCACTTAAACAGAAATTACTTTCTATCTTCATTAACCTAGATGAAACATGTATTTAACACAATACCCGAGAACTCAAGGAACAGTCGAAATAATCAAATTTTCCTGGTGATTCGAAACCGAAAAAGGCTAAGATCGCAATGGCAAAATTGCAAGGATTAAGTTACGAACTCCTTCCTCCTCCAATATTTTCCCAGTATTTTACCCCCTTTTCTTGTTTCCGAAAATGAAAAAATTTCTCGAAGTGAACAATTTGGGTCGATTGAATAGGTCATTTGAAACAAAGGCTCATTTTTAGGGCCTCAAGAATTCGTCTTATTTTGATGGCATCACAAATTTGGAGAACCATTAGAAAAAATGCAGAAAAGAGTTTTCCTCTTTCATTTTCCAGGGACTTATCGACCCATCCTCATGTGTACGATAGAAAGTATAGATAGTTCCTTTTTTTAATGGCTAAATTATAACCTTGCTCATCAAAGGTATACAATTGAAACTGTATTGCTTTAATGGCCTTTATATGAATATAGTCAACAATCATAAAGCGTAATCAAAGAAACAAACATTCCATGGTCTTGGTTCCGTATTTTTCGAAATGTGCAGACATTTGAAAATGAAGCTCTTATATTCAATACTTGTTACACTTTTTTTCGGCATCGGGATTTACGGAAATTATTTTAATTCAACTACTAAACTTATTGAAAAAGTCAACAGTGAAAGTGATGCGGAGGCAATTTGTTTCATTGGAGTTGATTGGGAATTTTTAACCGTCTTTTTGAAAACACATCCTAACTATCCTGTGGTAATTTTCGAGCCATATTCAGCAGATATCAAGTGGAATGGCAACACAAAATTGTACGGGAACGTTTTATTGGTTGTTGGGGCGGGTGTCAGTGAGGATCCCAATGACATAGAAGTACTGAATCAGCTTATTCTTCAGCTTGTGGTTCGGAACTTTGCAGTCATCATTGCGAAAGATATAGAAAGCCTGCAAAAATATTTCTTGTTTTTTTGGGAGAAAAAATTCAGAAGGACTTTTGGAACTGTAAATGAGACTTCCTATGCCTATTTTCAGTATGCAGACTCAAAGGCTCTTAAGTTCACACAAACCAATACTCTTCCAAATGCACTGAAGGATCTTAATGGACACATTATTCGGACGGTTATTAAAACAGACTTGCCTCGGTCATTTTGGTTTCTTGATAAAAAGGGTACTCAACAGGTTGGAGGCTTTATTGCTCGAGTGCTTACAACCTTTTTGGAAAAACACAATGCGACACTTGAAGACGTCACTACCCTGGCGAAATTCGAAAAAGCCAAGGTAACCACAGGCGTCTTAAATGGTGATTTGGATGTCGCTATGAGTCCTTTCTTAAACGCTCTACAAACTCAGCTAAGTTACCCTGTTAAGTTCAGCGAATGGAGTATAGTGGTGCCTCTGAGGGGCTATTTGGATCCGAATGAATACTTTTTGAGGCCGTTTTCCCTAACAGTCTGGATGTGTATTGGAATAACCTGTATGTATATTGCCATCATGAATATCTTTATGAACGTTTTAACGGGCATGCAAGCAAATGTATGGCACTCCTTCACCCGAATTTATTTGACAATGCTGAATATGTCTCTGGATCAACAAAACAGAACTGCTTATCGGTTTCAGTTGATTCAAAAAATATTCGCCTTCATAATTGTGAACTTCTATCTGGTATTTCTAACAACATTTCTGACAGTCTTCATAAAAGTTAAAGAATACGATTCCATTGAAGACTTATTGGAAGATGGTTTTCCAGTAATATTGGATACATACGATTATATTCATTGTAATCCCGAAGTATTCCCTGAGGGTTTTGAAAAAATTCGTATTCTTGTTGAGACTGATGAGATTGTCAGAGCAAGAAGTTCAATACAAAATACCAGCTTCGCTTTTGGCATGGGAATCGACTCTTTCAATTTCCTTCAAAGTGTTATATCAAAGTATTTCAAACCGAAGTTTAAAACCATAAATAGAAGTTTGAGTCGGGCGTTGTTTGGATTTAATTGGGCCAAGCATGCACCACTTCATGCGATTTTGAGTGACTTCATCATAAGAATTTTGGATTATGGGCTTATCATCAAATGGACGCAAGATTCAGTTTTGCAAGGAACTCAGATTGTGAAAAAGGATTTAAATCTTCAACCTGAGTTATTTAAGGGACCATCCGCATTGACTTTTAACCAGCTGTTTTTCGCTTGGAACTGTTTATTAATAGGACTGATTGCTGCTTTTCTAGTGTTCTTAGGAGAAAAATTCTGTATGCCTTGGTGGAATTCTTCGCGGAGGATAAGATTAACTCATTCAGTATGAAAAATGTATAAAAGGACTTATCAAACAATAAGTTGAAAACCAGGAAGTTAACTGTTTTAACAGTTGCTATTACTTAACGTTCTTGCATATTGGTTTTTTATAATCTCTTTATAATTATAATAATAAACGTTCATCGTAGAAATCACGTAAATTGCTTTTTGATTTCCATTGTCTAAGACAATAATATTATTTATATCTCTGTGTTATTAAATGTTAAATTGTTAAATGTATTTTGTTTGGCTTTGAAAAATCAATAAAAGGCACGAAGATAAATAAATATAAATATAATATTCTTTATTTAAAACTAGCGGTGAAGATTTGACAACTAGAGTGATATATGACAACTTGTGACATTTATTTGTCCATACTTTTTTTTATAAATATATTACAAAGTATTATTGTGAACAGAGCTTTATACTACTACAGCGCCATCTGTTGGAAAACTGCATATCTAATTTATGGAAGAAACAAAAAGCTCTTTTCCAATGTCAAATGTATTTCCCCTTATTCCAAACATCTAGAACATTCCAAGACAAGAACTTTCGAGAACAAATAATTTGAGTATATAAGGGAGTGTTCACGGTGAGCGAGGGACAGTTGATTTTTGATTACGGAAGTGTGCAAAACTCTGCTTATTGGATTGTGTAAAACAAGTGTGATTTAAGTATTTGAGTTAAAGTATTTGAGTTGTTTATAAATTGAGATTTACTGTTTTGAATTGGAAAGTGTGAATAAAGAAGAAATACTAAAAAGAGTAATAAGTTTTATTTAACGAACCTTAAAAAAAAATATTACATTGGTGTCAGAAAAGTGGAATAAAACTTATTGTGAAGTGAAGTGTGCGAAAAAAAAAAAAAAAAAAAAAAAAATGAGCAAGTTACTGAAAGAGCTCAATTGTAATGAGCTGAAAAGTGAATTAGGCAAGCGAGAACTTTCTAGAGCAGGATCGAAAAATGAGCTTGTTCTGCGTTTGGCCGAATATTTGAAACAACAAAATGAAGACCCGGACATTTTCGTCTTTGAAGCTGACGCTGAGCAAGAAGACGTAAGTAAAAATGTAGATGTTTCAAATATGATTAGTCTGCTGCTTCAACGTTTCGAAGAGCAACGAAATGAGCAGAAAAACGAACAAAAGAATGTTCTCGAACGTCTCGAAGAGCAACGAAATGAGCAGAAAAACGAACAAAAGAATATTCTCGAACGCCTGGAGAAACAAAAAGACCTTCTGGAAGAGCAGAGGAACATGCTAGAAGGCAAGCTTGTTAATATCGAGAATAATGTATCTGTACTTGGTGAACGTGTTTCATTGTTGGAGAATCAAGTCGACAACAAAATGGAGACGTTTTCAAAAGAGTTAGATGAACGTGTTTCATTGCTAGTGAATCAAGTCGAAAACAAAATGGAGACGTTTTCAAAAGTGTTAGATGAACGTGTTTCATTGCTAGTCGACAACAAAATGGAGACGTTTTCAAAAGAGTTAGACCGTGTTCGAAACATAAAGATTCGGGAAAGTTCTGGGGAAACTTTGAGAAAAAAAGAGATGCAACCTCCAACCTTTGATGGACAAACTTCTTGGTCTATATACAAGAAGCAATTCGAGGCAGCTTCCACAACAAATGGCTGGGATGAGGCTGACAAGTATATAGCCTTAACTCTTTCTCTTAGAGGAGCAGCTGCTGAGTTGTTGCAAACCATACCAACGGATAAGAACGGCGACTTCAATTCCTTGGTTTTGGCTATAGACAAACGCTTTGGTAACAGCCACATGAAAGAAGTCTTCAAAGTGCAACTTAATTCCAGAGTTCAGAAGAGGGGAGAAACTCTACAACAACTGCAAGCGGACATTGAAAGGCTTGTTCATCTTGCATATCCAGATGTTGGAGAGGAAATTTGTAACCAGTTCGCAGTTGAGGCATTTGTTCGCGCCATTTCCGACATACATCTTCAAAGGGCCGTGCGAACTGCTGGAAAACGAACGCTTTCTGAAACATTAGCGTTTGCCTTGACAATGGAAGCAGCTGAGCAAGCTTCTCACGGAGTACATCGACTTAGAGAAGCCATCGTCGAAGAATGCTCATGCCAAAGAACTGATGTCCAAAGAAACCAACGAAACGGACTTGCAAAGTGCTGGAATTGCAACAAGACCGGACATTTACAGCGTCAATGTCGATTACCACCAAGAAGAGCTTGTCAACATTGTGGACACGGAGTTTCAAACCCAGAACAAGGTAACAATAACACCAGTGTTACTTCCCGAACAGTTTCCCAACAGGGAAACGAGTAAGAACCAACTTCGAGGGGCAGAAGCTGGTTTCTGGTATCGATGGCCCCAGAAACACCATCCAGGTCTCTCAGACTAAGCGAGATAATAAAAGTCTGACTGTCGAGGCAACTTTAAATGGCAACAAACGTGTGGTCACAATCGACACCGGTGCCACAGCCTCCATTGTGCGTCAAGACCTAGTACACCTGAATTGGCTACATAACACGAATAGCTACCGTCTTAGAACTGCCACAGGAGAAGCAGCTAGGGTTTATGGTGAAGTCCGACTTGGAATTCGAATTGCAGGTCTAGAATTCTCACACAAATTTTTGGTGGCAGATATATGTGACGAGTGCATTATCGGAATGGACTTCATGAAAGAACATCGTGTAGTTTTGGATATCGGCAACCAGGTACTCAAATACCAGAATACAGAGATTCCAATGATCTATGGGCACGAAGGAACAACAACTCTAAGGACTGTCATCAAAGAAGATGTTGTTATTCCTACTTCTTCTGAGGTATTTGTTTGGACAAAAGTAGAAGGTGAGTGTGGACGCCATCGATACCTAATGGTGGAACCAGGCCCAGATTGTTCTTCCCAAAACGTCATCATTGGGAAGACACTTGTGGCTCCGAAGAACAACATGGTCCCCGTACGGATACTCAACACCAAACCGTACGATGTAAAGTTAGCAAAAGGAGAAGTTATCGGTAAGTGCGAATCTGTCGCAGCCATAACACGAATTGACGCTGAAACACCGAGAAAGACATTCGATCCTGAGGAGCTCAATAGCATCAAGGCAAAAATACTCAATTCAGCTAACCTAGACCAACATCAGGTTAAAATGGCAGAAAGCCTTCTGAATGAGTATGCTGACATTTTCGCTTCACCAAACGGGAAATATGGAAGGACACAAATGGTGCAGCATCGAATAAATACAGGAGATGCAAGACCCATTCGTCAGCCCGCAAGACGTCTTCCACTGGCCAAACAATGTGAAGTTGAGAAAATGATTACCAACATGAAGAAGGATGGTTTGATTGAGAACTCCAAGAGTCCTTGGGCGTCACCAGTGGTCCTAGTCAAAAAGAAGGACGGAAGTACACGGTTTTGTGTAGACTACCGAAGGTTGAATGACGTGACCAAGAAAGATAGCTATCCCCTGCCAAGAATTAGCGACACCTTAGATGCGATGGAAGGAGCACAATGGTTTTCAACACTGGACTTGAAAAGTGGATATTGGCAAGTTGAAATTCACCCTGAAGATCGAGAAAAGACAGCGTTCTCCACAGGTAATGGGCTCTGGCAGTTCAATGTGATGCCATTTGGTCTTTGCAACGCTCCGGCAACATTTGAGCGTTTGATGGAGTGCGTCCTTCAAGGCCTGACGTGGAAAACTTGTCTTGTCTACTTGGATGATGTTATCGTTTATGGAAAAACATACGACCAACACTGCAAGAACCTAAGGGGTGTGTTCCAGAGACTTCGAGAGGCTAACCTTAAACTAAACCCAGAAAAATGTGCACTGTTCCAGACTGAAGTAAAGTATTTGGGACATATCATCTCGTCCCAAGGAGTCAAGACCGATCCTGAAAAAGTTGACACCGTCAAAAATTGGCCAACACCACAGGACAAACATCAACTACGAAGTTTTCTTGGTCTTGCTACTTATTACAGACGTTTTGTAAAGAACTTTTCCGGAATTGCGAAGAGTTTGCATCAGCTTACGGAAAAGAATAAGCAGTTTAGATGGTCAGGTGAGTGTGAAAAAGCCTTCCAAGAACTGAAATACCGTCTATGCAATGCTCCGGTGCTGATCTATCCGACTCCAGGCAAGCCTTTTATCATCGATGCTGATGCAAGCAACGTGGGAGTCGGCGCTGTTCTGTCACAAGTGCACAATGGCGAAGAAAAGGTTGTCGCCTATTTCAGCAAAGTACTGTCGAAGACCGAAAGGAACTACTGTGTGACCAGAAGAGAACTCTTGGCACTCATCTTGGCAACGAAACACTTCCACAAATACATCTATGGACAGAAGTTTCTTCTACGAACCGATCATGGTGCTCTTAACTGGTTGTTGAACTTCAAGAACCCAGAAGGACAAGTCGCAAGGTGGATAGAAAGACTGCAGACTTACGATTACGAAATTCAACACCGAAGGGGAAAGCTGCACTCAAATGCCGACGCACTATCCCGAAGACCTTGTAAAATAGATTGCAAGCATTGCAGGCGACAAGAAGAAAAGGAATCCATCAACATTCTGCGAATAAGGGCTGACCCCATTTGTGGATGGAGCAATGAAGAAATAAGATCTGCTCAACAAGAAGACCCCGACATTGAACCTCTTCTCGCATGGAAGGAACATGAAGAAAAACCCGCATGGAATGACATTTCCGATAGGAGTCCAGTTTTAAAGGCCTATTGGGCACAATGGGACTCACTTCATGTGCAAGAAGGTGTTCTTCGGCGAAAATGGGAGTCCGCTGATGGTAAATCCTATGTGATGCAGCTTGTGTTACCTCAATCGAAAATCAAAGAGGTTCTTCGAGAGATGCATGATGGACCTTCAGGAGGCCATTTGGGAGTCAATAAGACTTTTGAAAAGGTGAGGCAACGATTCTACTGGTTGCATGCAAGAGACGACGTTGAAAAGTGGTGCCGAAATTGTGACGCTTGTGCTGCAACCAAAGGACCTGGTAGAAAACTGCAAGGAAAAATGATGCAATATAATGTCGGCTCACCGTTTGAAAGGATTGCTGTTGATGTGGCTGGCCCATTTCCGGAAACGAATGCTGGAAACAAATACATTCTGGTGGTAATGGATTACTTCAGCAAATGGCCTGAGGCATACGCTATTCCGAACCAAGAAGCCAAGACCGTGGCCGACCAGATTGTGTCTAACTGGGTAAGCAGGTTTGGTGCGCCTATGGAACTTCATTCCGACCAAGGAAGGAACTTCGAGTCAAACATATTCCAAGAGGTCTGCGCGTTCCTTGGCATTAAGAAAACGAGAACCACACCACTTCACCCTCAATCTGATGGAATGGTCGAGAGATTCAACAGGACCTTAAAAGAACACCTCACTAAAGTCGTAGGCGACTACCAAAGAAACTGGGATAGGCACATACCACTATTTTTGATGGCCTACCGAAGTGCAATACATAGCTCAACAGGACAAACGCCATCTGAAATCCTGTTTGGAAGAAGCATACGGCTGCCTAGTGAGATAAGGTTTGGACATCCATCACAAGAGTCTAAGGAAACAAGGGATTACGTGAGTGACCTACAAGAGAGGCTAATCGACATCCACGAAAGGACCAGGACTAGAATGAGCGCTTACAGCGATCGAATGAAGACAAGGTACGACACAAGAGCAAACACGACAGGATTCCAAGTAGGAGATCGTGTATGGCTGTATAATCCACATCGTCAAAAGGGATTGTCTCCGAAGCTTCAACAAAACTGGGAAGGCCCTTATACTGTCGTCACGAAAATCAATGATGTCGTTTACCGAATTCAAAGAGGGTCAAGAGGAAAGTTAAAAGTTGTGCATAGCGATCGGCTGCACCGATACAGTGGCGAATCTGGAGATGGAATTGTTCGGGACGAACAATCTTAAGAAGGGTGCAATGTTGTGAACAGAGCTTTATACTACTACAGCGCCATCTGTTGGAAAACTGCATATCTAATTTATGGAAGAAACAAAAAGCTCTTTTCCAATGTCAAATGTATTTCCCCTTATTCCAAACATCTAGAACATTCCAAGACAAGAACTTTCGAGAACAAATAATTTGAGTATATAAGGGAGTGTTCACGGTGAGCGAGGGACAGTTGATTTTTGATTACGGAAGTGTGCAAAACTCTGCTTATTGGATTGTGTAAAACAAGTGTGATTTAAGTATTTGAGTTAAAGTATTTGAGTTGTTTATAAATTGAGATTTACTGTTTTGAATTGGAAAGTGTGAATAAAGAAGAAATACTAAAAAGAGTAATAAGTTTTATTTAACGAACCTTAAAAAAAAATATTACAGTATATTAAGTCTGACTTTAAATAGTTTCCCAACGCCAGAACCGTTTTTATAAAAATATTCATTGATTGTCTTCAAAGACAAGGGATGAGCTTCTATGTTTTTTGATGATGTTTCGGAGAGCTCCAGCAAATTCTAGTCTGCTTCCTCGTACAGCTTCTTAGATGGTATATATTTTTTTTTCGCCAGTGGGTAATGTTGTATAGTTCAATGCAAATAAGGAGCATCTTTCATTCAAAATGCTTCATCTTCTTCTTTGCTGTACGTGAAATAATAAACCAGATGGGAAAGTAGAAGGTCAGAACGGGTCGGATAAGTTGTTTGTACACAAGCTGCTTAGTCCATTTCGCCACCTGAGCAGCGGATGTAGTAAGTGCAGAGAATAGTTGGCTCACTTCAATATCAAGTTTGTTGGGAAAATATTCCTCGATGATTTGACTATTACTTCAGTGTTGTATGGAAACTTTAGGTTGGTCGAATCACAGCGTGATGCAAACGCTTGTCTTGGAATGACAATCACTGGTGTTCGGTAGCAGATTAGTTCAAACTTTTCACTGTTCATCTTCAGTCTTCATTTGAGATAGGTTTTTAATGTGCTATTGCATTTTCCTGGCAGCAGTAAATAGCAGTGGAGTAAGTGATAAAGTCGTTTATATAAAGCTTCGTCTTTGCGCCTGTTATGTTGGCTGGTTAATCAGCAGTATAAATGTTGAACAGCAGCGGTCCCAAGTTTTGAATTTTGGCAACGCATCGCTTTAATGAAAAATCTATGTTTCTTTCTTTTCAATTTGATTGTGCAAGGCTATCTATCGATTTCAATTAAAATTAAAATACGAAGTGTATTTGAGGATTGTGTGTGCCATAATATATATAGTTTTTTAATTTTATTGCGCAGACTTTTATTTCACCAAATAAATTACCAGATATTTAAATAAGTGCTAGATACGATGCGAGTACACATCTGCATATATCATTCTAGGTAGATATTTTTTACTGTGAAATTAAGATCCGCGTGGTCACTATGGACTTAAAACAAGGACTAATAGGGACATTTTCATATCAATATACTCTCGCAGGCAATACGAAATAAATTGAAATTGTCATTACAAGACTTTTCCTTAATAAAGATCGACATGTAATTTTGCGATTCCATTGGGAATTGACATTAAAAATTTTCCAGACATTTTATGTTTTCATAGCACTCAAGTTTCACTGCGTGTATTTTTTATACATAATCTTTTATCATCGAAGAGTTCTCTCAACTCATTAAAAATACAAATTATTTACAGTTTAACGATATCTTGGTACATAAATAATTGATGTCTATCATGAAGTCCTTCATCTATTTTATTTTTATTAGTTTGACGTTCTTCTCAACTGTTTTGAGTTTGGAAATTAGCCCTGGGGACTATGCCAAGGAATGAGTCTGTGTAATATTTATATTTTACAAAGTGACTTTCAATAGAGACGGGTCTATGTAGACTCTGTGGCAGCCATTTCTCAATATGAGTGATTTTTAATGCAAACGTTGCGATTATTGCGCTCATTTTACTGCAGACGCAAAGTCAACTCTCCAATGTTTGGTGGTCAAATTCGAATAGATCGGTTCGATATGCAATCGGTCAATAACAGAGAGCATTGCCTTTGTCAATGTAGGCAATTCCTCGCCATGTATAAGCGGACTTTTGTTTGTAAAATTTCGCATCCAGACTTGGACCAGAACCCGCACAGCATCAAACCGACCCAGCCAAAATCAAAGTTAGTTACAAAAAAAAAACGCCTTTCTTTTGGATTTAATCCAATTCTTCGTTCAGATTTATCATTTTACACTTTTGATCGCTATTTGTAAAATGAATGCACACTGTATGAAACACAACACATAGCTTTCAGATTATTTCCTTATTTTGTGACTTCTGTAAATCTCGACAAATGATGTCTTATCAAACTGAACTATGTTCTGTGAGTTTGGACTCAAAGTTTGCACTCATCGACCTATACGAATACAATTCGATTTCATCGTTTTCCAGGAAGAGCAAGAGGCTGGAACTTGCAGTAACATTAGTTTAATTCTGTTAACTGACAATCTAGAAGCACAATTTTGGCAACTTGCATTGCTGTGTAATTATTGGATGCTAAACTTATATATCTGCTTAATGCAGTCTATATTGTTTGTCAGAAAGCCTAACGACACGCCCGCTCGTAGAGGTCGTTTATCATTTCTTTTTTAAGGATTGCCTTCCTGTAGTCTCTGCTGGTACTGTCCTGAATTGAAACAATGAAAGGTTTAGTAGTATTTATTCAATTTGAAAACTTACACATTAAGATACAATATCTTGTATTAAACTAGTGAAAGCTAAATAAAAGATTTTATTTCAAAAGCTACTTTATCACGGAGCACACCATAAAGGCAGTTAGTCTTATTTGGATTGAGTATAAGATCAATTTTTTGTAACCACTGTACGATCTTTACTAAATCTTTATCTAAGCAAGTTGAAAAATGTTCGATAAGCCCTAAAGGACAACTTACATACATCTGAACATCATCTGCATACAAGCGGATAGATCAGTGCTGTATAAGTGAAGAAAGTTCATTTATGTAGAGCGAAAATAATAGTGGTCCCAAAATTGATCCCTGTAGCACTCCACTTGAGAGTGGTAAAAAAAATAGACAGGGATTTATGAAATTCCACCGCTTGCTGTCGACCTGTCAAATAGGTTAAGATCAGTTTGACTGCAGTTGAAGAGAACTTGCAGGACCATAAAAGTTTTCAACACAACTTTGAGTAGTTGACCGAGTCGAAAGCTTTAGAAAAATCAAGGAGAATCAGCTACCTTTTCTTTATCAATTGCTTTCCTTATGTATTCAGAAACACTAAGTAGAGTCGTAATACAGTAATTTTTTTTCGAAAGCCAGATTGCTTAGGGTGGAGTAAGTTCTCACATTTCAGTTTCTCCAAACAGTGGCCCCATCTCAAACACATGTTTTGAGGTATTTGTAAAGGATATTTGCTTGTTGTAATAGATTGTGTTGTGCTCTATGTCGGCTTCTATCAGAGCTGTTTCAATTTATGCGATTGTGATATTTTTTTTTTTTTTTTATAATCTACCCGCGCTCAAGGGATTATGATTACCCTTTAAATGTTTCAACACAGCGCGGGCGTGAAGTTACGGAAGAAAAAGAAGGATAGGAAAGATGTGTGGCACGATGTTCTGAGACTGAAGGTTGTTGTCTCAGATATTTTATCTCCAGGGATGGCGGCTGAACTAAAGCGGAGAATGCCGTGTCTTATTTCTATGTCGCTTATAATTCACATTATTTTATTCGTGTTCATCCTTGTTGGGCATACTAGTTTAACTCAATTACATGTTGTTAGTGTTATGCCTGAACAACATGCAATGAGTAAACCAGCAACCCATTGATGACAATTTTAGAAGATTTTTAATGGAATTAAAACGACATAGACGACGGCAGGGATCGAACCTGTGATCATGAGGTTCACAGGCGAGCACACATCCATCGCGCCATGGCCACCCCCGATTGTGATATCTTAGTAAAAGATAAAAACAAGCTTGCTTCGATACCCCTTGGCATACTTATTAGCGGTTTAAACTATCATGATAGATGTCTAGATTCGATTCCTAGCGGCTAACACCTAAAAACTATTTTTTTATTAGGCTTACCGACTTTTGTGCGGAATTGACAAATCCTATAATAGTACATATATCATGCTTCTCGGGAATCGGAAGATGTTACAAGTTCACCTTATTATTTCTTCCTACCTATATAAAGTAAGAATAATTGGAATAACACAACTCCAACTAGGTCTCTTATCAAAGTAATAAACTAATAATTCTCTTTTCCATTCATAGTTTCTAGCTTCAACATCATCAGCCTTTGCTCTATTCTTTGATTTTAGGACTTATTTCTTATTTTTTTTTATTTTGCAGGGGCTTTGTGTTGCAACCTTCTTCTGCTTCTTCAATGGAGAGGTTATTGCCCAAGTAAAGCGCAAATGGACGACAACATTTTACAGCAATCGACTTCGAAACAACTCCTACACAGCTACTCAGGTCTCGGTAAGCTTTTATTTTTATGCGTGTGTAGTTGGATAAAAATTAAATTCATAGTTTGAAGTGGTTGCGAATCATTATCATTTTGTGAGTGTATGTGTGATGATGTAATTAGAACAATGGAGGTATTCGAAAACAGTTTTGCAATACATAACCCCCATATTTGTATTAAAATTGGGTGTGCATAATTTCAGCTCAAGACAAACCCGTCTGAATAACAATCACTTTCCGTTGTTTCCCAAGTCTTTTCAACCGATTATGAGGATGCCGGTGCAGGATAAGGAAGTATTTCCTGGGTTATTGTACAACATTAGCAGCAGAAGCGGAAGTTCTTGCAATTATTCGTAATATTCGCCATTTAAATTTGAATTTTTTTCTCGCATAATTCAACGCCAGAGACAGAAACTCCCCTTGAACTGTAAAAGAGATTAAGAATACAAATTGAAAATAGAACAGCGAAAGACAATTAGCTTAAAATAAATACGGATATTTATATTTCTTTTTCTGCAAAAATGACTCAAGATAAACCTCAACTTTTACTTACGATAAACATACGTAAGGCACTATTGGACAAGTTTTGCATTTGAAATGAAAATCGAACTCGAGATTTTAATCAAACTTGACAATAGAAAACACGAAAAAATTGGGTCCCTAATTCTGTCTCTGTGTCTTCTCCTGGACCTAAGCCTAAGCCGCTGAAGCGATTTTCTTCAAAATTGGTACACAAGGGCCTTTGGTAATTCCCTACGTGACAAGTTGAAAATTTTTTTTTGAACTCCATGAACAAGGGTACCTGCTGGTCAGCAATTATAAAAAATCTGATTTATCTCAAAAATTGCTTTGCCGATTTTCATAAAAATAATGATCTGTTTTTTTGAAGCGTACATTTAGGTCAGTAAAAAATGTCGTGTATAAAAAAAGTATTTTAAAATAATTTTGTTCCCAGAAATTAAACGGCAATTAAACAATAAATTTTATGCAGTTGAACATTTTTCTCTTATTGAATCCATGTTTTTAAATTCCAAAATTCTTGCAAATAAGAGCTAGTACGTGCGATCCGGTCGTTCATAACTAGCAAATTGTTAAGCCCTTAATAAAAGGTTGTTTAAAATTTTGCGCCAATGATTTGAAGTAAAATCGAAATATTTATGTTGGTATTCGAGTTCTTCAATATATATGTATATATGTACATCGTGGGAACTTTTGCAACGATCGAAGCGTTGAATCCAATTTTCGACAACTCGGTCCCACAATTCGACGGAAACGACTGATATATTCGATATATGTAGACTCTGAGCTTTAACAATGACGGAGGCTTATAAAAATAGACAAATTATTTAAATTAGTCTCATACAAAAATTCTATGGGTATTAAATCAAAGGATCCTAGTACTATTTCTCGATATATCAATCAAATTTCTGTAGAGATCATTTTCATCAAGGAAAACTAAGGCTAGGACCGCACTTGCGATTTTTCGTCGAGGCGATTAAAAAGCCGTAGTCGCTACAAATTATTGTCATGCGCGCACTTGTAATTTTTTTGCGCGCGATTATTTAATCGCAAAAAAAAAAACACACTACTTCTTATGTGAGTGCACGCATTTGCTACAAATAAGTAGCGACAAAAAAAATCGCTTGAAAAAATAGAACTTGTTTCATTTTTATAATCGCTAAGATTTTTAAGTCGCATGTGCGTGCATTCACATTTAACGCCATGTGTCTTATTCATTGCGGCTAAGAAATCCTGGATTAAAAATCGCAAGTGCGTGCATGCCCATTTCTCTTTGCGACTACGATTTTTAAGTCGTAGTAATTTAAATCGCAAGTGTGTGCATATCCATTTAAGTACATTTGTTTCATTTAAGCTTACGACAATCGCATCGCAAGAAAAATGAAACAAATTGCGACTTTAAAATCGTCATGATTTGTTGGTATCAAGTGCGTTCATTCTCATTTAAATTCATGTGTTCTATTTTTGCGACTAAAAAACCGCGCGATTGAAATCGCAAGTGCGTTCCTAGCCTAAAACAGCCCAATGACACCACCGCCACCAGCATGAAAACCTCACCATACAAATATGTTTTCTGGATGAATTGGTGTTTCTTAAAGCACTTGAAGGCTTTCATTTAATCAATAGCGACTATTCAATATTTGTTGACAAAGACATTAAGCCAAAAATGAGCTTCATTACAAAAGATGATTTTGCGATTAAATTGGTCATCTTCTTCCAACATTTCTAGTGCACAACTCGAAAACGTAACCCGTCACACAAAATTTGGTCACTAGACTATGAATTATTGTTTGTGTCTACTGGGAAAAGAATAATCACCAAAAATGTGAGCTTATGCTCTTAAAGTTGCCGTCACTGTTTGGTTATTTGTTTGTTGTTCGTGAACTTCAACATTATGAAAATGTTGTTTTAGCAAAATGTTTTAATATTAACAGCTTAGTCATTGGTTTAAGGGTGCGTTCACAGTGAATACTCAAAGTTGACTCACTTCATGGTGAAAAGAAGTCTTTTAATCACAAATGAATGTATTAAACTTAATGAATTCATATAAGAAAATTAAGAAAAGTATTCTAATTTAAAAAAAAATAAAATTCTAGCTTTGCTCTTGTACTTTATTTTGTCCTATCGTATAAGTATTTCAGAAATTCTGAAAAATACATCTGGTATATGATTTGTTGTATGTGTGTGTGTCTAATGTACAATGTTTTATGATAAAAAATAAATATTTTTCATATAATTTTCCCCAAAAATCACAGTTATTTTAATTGCAGTTTGTCCGAAGTGGTCCTCACGTTCCCGGCGAAGAGAAAGTATGACTAAAGGAGTTGTCATCGCGTCGAGCATCCAGTGCTGTTCTTTCATCTACTTCGATGACAGGACGAGCCCCCAATAAATCCACGAATAATTTTTACGTTGGTACCAAAATGTTTCGCCGCCGTACCATCGATAATGCTCGGATTCATCAGCCGCTAATGGAAGAAACATTGACAGATCAAAAAGACCAACAACATCCACAGCAAACTACTGTCAATACATCAGTTACTAATAGTATTAAGAACGGTGGCAATGTAGTGGTCACCACAATTACCTCCTCACCAAATAATTCCTGTTGTGAAAACAATAATCTCAGCTTGGACGGCAACAAAATGGCCGACGAGGCCGAGTAATCTAAGTCCAAGAGTCGCCTTTTCTAAATGGAAGAAGAAAAAACTGCTGAATTACTTATGTCGTTTTATTGTTTTGTAAATTGTGCGTATTGTAAATATATTTTATAAATCTACTAAGAAATTAGGAAATTTATTAAAAAAAAGAACTTATTTTAATCTAGCAATCCAGACTTAAATACTCATGTTCGCAACTTTCATTTTTGTTTTAGTTTGTTTTAGAGCTGTGCCAATCGTTCATTTTGAAAGATCGAATCAATCACTGATTGATGGGTTCAAGAATTCGATCTTTTCAATCAATCGTTCATTCAATCATTTTTCATCCAGCCGTTTCGTTCCGAACGAGATAAAGACCAACACGAAATGTTTTCAGTTGTTCATTGAATTAAAATCTTTTTTTCAATCGTTTCGTTCTGACTGAAACCGAAACAATGTGAAAACGAACGAAAGTTTGGCTTTTTCCGACTTTGTTCACACCATTTTCCATTGTACATACATATATAAAATTCCATTCCTATTTAATATTGTGTAATGATTGAAAACAATTTGAATGAACGAAACATAACTTTTTTTCGTTCGTTTCTTTCATCGGTTTCAGCAGACAGATATTGACATTAGGATTGATTGATTTGGTCTGCTGTGATTGCAATCAATTAATCTTTTTGGTAAACGGATCACAAGGAACGAATCAATCGCGATTGACACACCTCTAGTTTGTTTGGCAATTCCGTTTGCTTTGTTTAATTTAATATATTAAAATTTGCGTTCTAATTGCTTAAATGAGAGAAATTTGAGAAAATAAATTGGTCGCCGCGAATTGCAATATGATTGCTACGAACTGTCAAACACTATTCGCGTTCCACATACCATCCACACTGCAACGAATGAATTGTTCACGCACGGCTTATCTTAAAATCAAAAAGGAACTAAGATAGTTGTCTAAGTAAACGCCATTTGCGACGGCTTTTATGATAAGGTAGTGTAAGCTATAGTGCAAAGAAAAAATACAAGAAATAATTGAAAATTTACAAACCCAAGGATAAAAAGAGACGGACTTATAACACTGCTGTCACTAAGATCCGTATCGTTTTATTTTCAAGGTATGATCCAGATCCGGATCCAGATAGATTTGTGGATAATAAAACGCACCTAGTATCAAGACATTTAATGGCCGCTTGGCAGTCCGCAAACATGCGGGAATCTTTATTGGATATCTCGTTTTCCCTAAACCGAGGTAGGACTCCCTTAATCGCCACAAGTTGCGCTGGGAAAACGCTTTAGTGATTGGAAAGACGAAGGGAGAAGCTTAAATTAATCTGAGTGTAAACCTCCATCAACCACATTGTGATCCTTGGTGTTGAGCGATTCTGAAACAATTTGTTAAACCAACTTCTCGACCCAGGTTTTTGGTCTCACATTTCGACTCGACACCGCTGAGCGAGTGGGATCGAGTCGAACGAAGCGCATTTCAACTCAATACAGGTATACAAAGGGTCGAAGCGAGCTTCAATCTCGCTGCAACACCTGATATAAACATAGTAATAATGGAATCATTGACTTATTATACATAATATAATACATATAATACGTCAATGAATGGAATGCATTCTTGTCGTTTGTCATTCTTTGGCTATGCTGTGGTGGCGCTGAAGTAGTGTTGTAGTCACAATTTTAATAATGGCAAATAGGAGAATAAAGAACGAGTAGATAAGTTAGTAATAAAAAAGAATAAGGGGTAGGACAGAGTAAGGGAGATACTCGTAAGTGAGTCATATGTTTGCGATATAGCAGCAATCAGATATAAGGCAGAGGAAATTAAAAAATAACAAAAATATAAAACATTTCTCAAAGTCATTAAACGACTTTCTTTTATACAGGTTAACATGGGCTGCATATTTATTTTTGTTCACATTCTCTGACGGTAAAAAAAAAATTGACCGATGCTAAAAATTCAATTTTTCGAGCTGCGTAAAGTCTCTGCATTCTTTAGATGAGTTTTTGCAATGACTCAAGTTAAATATTATTCCACGACGAATTAAGGCAATTCCAAGTATAATTTTGGTTTGTTGGTCGCAGTTTATTTCACTTCTCGGTCAAGTTCTTCCCACAGCAACGCGATTGGGATTAAGTCGGTTGACTGTGGTGGATGATCTAGTATTTGTATATTTCCTTTTTCATTTTCCTAGAGTTATTAAGGCAAAGCTTAGAAGTGAGCTTTGGATCGATATATTGTTGAAAATTGAAGCTGTGACCAATCAAGCGAAGACCAGAAGGAATTACAGCCGTGGCAATATTTGATGATATCCCTCTTTTTGTATGATTCCATCCGCCAGCGTGTTTAACTGTGGGAGTGGGATGATAACGTTCTCCAACCTTTCGGCGAACGTATTATTGACGTTTTGAACCAAACAATTTGAATTCGGATTCATTAGACCATAGGACTAGTTTCCATTAATCAAAAGTCCAAGTTTTGTATTTTTGTGCATATGCTAATCTTTGTTTAACGACTAACTTCGCAAATCAGTGACTTCTTAACAGCAATACGATTCAACAAACCTTTTTCCCTCAATCTTCTTTGAACCGTTGGCACAGATATCGAAGTAACTTCAGATTTATTCATTTCCGCTGAAATATCTGGAGCTGTTTTGAACCTGTTTCTTTTGCTGATAATAACTATTCTGTCATTAGTGGCTTTGGATACGTTTCTTTGGCCTTCCACTTTGATTTCACGCTTTTTCACCAAATTCTGATTTGGACCTGCTTTTCAGGTACTAACTGCTTCTTATTCGCCATTAATGATGGTTCACAATGAATTGCATTCACTCAACCCGAACTCAATTGATATGAATGTTAGTTTGGGTCGGAAATTATATGAGTCATTTAAATGCCGTTATTTACCGTTATTTGGTTCTTATCAAATATTTCTTAAATTTTTAATTTATTTATTAAATTTCTACGTTTATTTATTTCAACGCTCTGCGCTGGCCCAAATTAAATTTTTTGACTCGAATTTGGCAGAACACGTTTGAAAATCACAATAAATTATATAATAATATAATATTACAGCTAACAGTTAAAAAATTTAAATTGTCGAAATGCCGCCCCAATAGAATAGTTCCTCTTTTCATCGTATTATTGGTTTAATGTACATGGGTCCAAGAAAAGTCGAATTTATTCTCTTTTGAATCACATAAAACTTGCAGAACAATTAAAAATTGTTAGAAACATAAATCTCTGGTTTGGAAACATTAAAATTGTAACCTTCCTAGTTTCAATTATAATAATAATATATTAATATTATAAGATATTTTTTGATAGAGTGTAGCTTAAATTCAGTGTGTATGTTGTGTCCTGTAAATAAATGAATGTGAAAGTACAAATTTGGAAATTATCCAACAGAAACATTTTTCATTATTGTCAAGATGTTATTGTATAAATATAAATAGATTTAAAATTTAATTTTTGAAAATGCGATTCTAAGAAAAGCCTTAAATGACTGTTTTATGTTTTGTTTGCTTAAGTATTATTCTCATCAACGGGGTTTCTAAAAGAAAATGATCAATAATTTATGTGGTTCAAAAAATTTAAATATTTTTTCATTATTTTTATAGTTTACTTTTTATATTATGTGTCTTCTTAGAAATATAAATGTTTAAGTAAAATAAATTTTATGTGAAATAAACATATATTTTATGTCAATTATTTGTGTGTATTCATTTAAGGAAAGATGCAAGAATTTTATCAGCAGAGAATGAAAATTACGTAGCCATTAGGCTAGCAACGCACTTGGGATTTTTGTCGAGGCGATAGAAAAATAGCGCCACAAATTATTTTCATGCACACATAAATTTTAGTATGAGTGCACGCATTTGCTACAGTACAATATAGCAACGATTAAGGCTAAGAACTCACTTGCGATTTCAATCACGCGGTTTTTTAGTCGCAAAAATAGAACAAATGATTTTAAATGAGAAGTTCGTTTAAACTTTATACCAACAAATCGTGACGATTTAAAAGTCGCAATTTGTTTCATTTCAAGAAAACCGCTTGAAAAAATAAAAAATGTTTCATTTTTATAATCGCTACGATTTTTAAGTCGCATGTGCGTGAATTCACATTTAACATCATGTGTCTTATTCTTTGCGGCTAAAAAATCGTTCGGTTGAAAATCACATAACAATTTCTTATTGTGACTACGATTTTTAAGTAGTATTATTTTAAATCGCAAATGTGCATTTGTTTCATTATAACTTACGACAATCGCATCGCGTGAAAAATTAAACAAATTGCGTCACGATTTGTTGGTATCAAGTGCGTTCATTCTCATTTAAACTCATATGTTCTATTTTTGCGACTGAAAAACAGCGCGATTAAAATCGCAAGTGCGTTCCTAGCCTTAAGGCTCGGTCAAACAGAACGCGTTTTTACGCCGCGTTTTTACGCCGCGTTTCACCGCCGCGTTCAAACGAAGCGTTGTATTACATTACAATACATGTCCCATGTCACACTGAACGCGTTTTTGACGCCGCGTTGAATTCACCATGGCGTTGCAACGCGGCGGTGAAACGCGACGTTGTGTGAAATTACAGATTATTTCTAACGCTGCGGCAGTCAAAGGAATTTTAAATTTTTTCAAGATGAAAAAATTAATTGAATTGGTGAGAAATTACCCAATGCTATACGATATGGGTGATAAATCGTATAAGAACATTGTTTTACATACATACATATTTGATTATTATTATTGAAATATGAGACAAATTTGTCTCATCATAAATGCCGCATTGATAGGTCTTCTGTTTGTTGGCCTTCGAGATGTGCGACTCTTCTTTTTTTGTTAATTGGCATGTACCCAAATTCTTTTTCTTTTACGGGAATTTCGTAAAATAGCAAATAGAAGCAATAATTCCCCCTCCGAATCTGAGCTGCTTGAAATTATTTTTGTTAAGGAATTATTGTTTCGTTTGTTCATTGCTTGAAATTGAAAGCTATCTGTTTGACGTCCTCTGACGCGGCGGTTGCAATGTCGCGTCAAAATAATCTTACCGTCGCGTTAAAAATCTTAACGCGGCGTTGAAAACGCGTTCTGTTTGACCGAGCCTTTAATCAGAGATTTAGGTATAGTATATCACTCCGTAGAATTTTCTGTGCTTGCGTTTATATGTGCCAATTTCGTTGGTGTTTTTAATATTTATACAGGGTAGGGTAGCGTAAGGCAGACTGATGGATTTGAATCGGTCGATTCGGGAAGCGATTCGAGATTTGTGATAATTAGATTTGACATAGTGCGCATAGTCAAAAGCGATTATGTGCGGTTGTGTTAGTTCCTTGAAATTATTGACACCAAAATATCAAAAAAATTGCGCCGCACAATACACGCACTGAAATAACAAAATTTTACTCTTTTAATTTTTTTTTCTTTAAACGTCAAAATAAACAATATTATGAACCTTCTCGCACAAACTCTGTTAAAAAATGATTGATTGATGAAATGATTGCGGAATAGGTTATACTTTTTTCAATCAGAAAGCCCAGCATTTTTCCAGGGCCGCCCGAATTTATCATTTCACAGGTCACAATTTGATCTAGCACTAGCACGGCCTCTTTTCTCGATAACAAGTGAGCCTCAGAAAACGCTCTCAACCCCAGAAAACATCGAAAGGATACGAACTGCATTTGCACAATCTTCCAGGCATTCACTTCGAAAACGGGTGGGAGCCCTTGGCATTTCGAGACGTTCCATTCAACGAATCGCTAAGGAACATTTTTATTCACATCTCTACAAGATAATTGTAGTCTAAGAATAGTCGCCACGTGATTATTAATCCAGACAACTGGCTATACTCTGTCCAACAAAAATTGTCAGTACAGGCCTTATGGGAGAGCTTTTTCTAAAGCAGTGGCGCCTGATGCACCCTCACTAAAATGCGTTAGAAAAAATGCCACTAAAAAAAGAGCAAGCCACTGACTTTTCTTAAGGAATTGTTGTTGCAATTCTTTGCAAAAAGTTGTACACCCCAACACGACCGTGTCGTATCCCACTGCTGATGACGATGAGATACTGTCAAGATCAAGAGTGTCAAGTGTCACTCAATACAATTGTGCGCTCTTTATCTACATCAAAACATTAGCATTCTCAATTGCAAGCAAAGAGCTTTTTCAGTGGTTTTTATTAAGGAGCTTTTGGGATTTGAAGCTTTTGAGAACACATTTTAAGAAGATGAGTATGTTGAGTGTTGTCGTATTGCTTTTCAACTTAAAAAAAAAAACGCGCCTATTATCTTACCGCTTGGCGTTGTGGGAAAAGGTAAATTGAATATTGTTTTCATTTTCAGTCGTTTTGAATCAGCAGACGGTAGCCCTACGCGTTTTTCATTTTCATTTGCGGTGATTTATAATTTAAACTACGGAATCCCTGTGAGAACTTTAAAAGGCGACACACTTATGCATGGCAATGCAACCAGAATGAGAGACAAACGTCCTATCTTACCTGTACTGACAATTTTTGTTGGACAGAGTATAGCAAAAAACATTCTGCGTTACTTTGGGCCGCTATCGTTTTCTTAATATAAGCTTTGTACATATACATATAATATAACCGTTAGTATTATCATGGAGCGTAATTTTGTGCTGTCAACGCTGTCCTGGTGGTGGCGCTAAAATTAGCGAACGATTTTACAGTGGAGAATAGGATAAGATACAAAAGAAGTAGTAAAACAGAGAATATTTTATTATTAAATTAAGCAGAGGCAAATCTAACAAGTACTATCGCTATACTTAAGATGTCACCCCAATCGTTCGTCTTCATGAGAGTACTATTTATAAGTTTTTTTATAAAAAGGATATACTAGGAAACGATTTTTAATTTTCACGAATTGGGAAACTTTGTTTTTGAGATGGCTTTCGTAGTCAACTAAGTACGCAAAGTAGGATGAGACTAAGAAATGCCTTGAGAACTTCTATAAAAAATTGACAGGGCATCATAGGTTAGGCGTCAGAAGACAACTATCAAAAACATTCGATTATAATACATTTGAATTTTTCACTAAAATGCATTATTCAAAACATTTATGTACTTTCAATCCACAGGTTGTCGACATCGTATACGACAGTTGCTACAGAGAAATTTAAATATATGAAAGAAGTCGTTATTTACGATGAATCAATCGAATTTTCAAAAAAATATAGAAATAAAATTTCATTCCATATGGTTTTTCAATTATTTATAAATAACTATAAATAGATTCACAAAATTCAGAACAAGATTAAAAATATCTTTCGATTTAACCTCAAAATAGTTATCTTGGCAGCGGTGGGATTCGAACCCACGCCTCCGAGGAGACTGGTGCCTTAAACCAGCGCCTTAGACCGCTCGGCCACGCTACCATATGTTTTAATTTTGCCAAATGCGCCTCACACCCCACAATGAATTTCTATAAATTACTTTATTAAGAGAAAAAGTTCATTTTTGCTATGAGATTGTTAAATTTTCAAGTGGTTCCATAGTGTAGCGGTTATCACGTCTGCTTTACACGCAGAAGGTCTCCAGTTCGATCCTGGATGGAACCAAAGTTAACATTCATTTTTGTTTTGAATAAAGCAAACTTTACATTTCTGAAAATGTGAAGTATCTATAGATATCGAAATGTTAAGAACTTATTTAACTTTAACATTTATTGCGAGCAATAATAAAAAAAAAAAACGCTTAAATACACAAACAGATGTGCGCATTCTACCTATACATATTCTGCCTCTCTAACCTAAGAAACTCTAAAATCACCCGAAAAATACGAGTATCATAGATTGTCAAAGTGTCAGCTTGGTTATGAAAATTTATAATTTTTTGGCTAAAATGCGTTTTATGTAAAACAAGAAAATCAGTAGTGTAATACTGTCAAATTTATAACAACAAAAACCACTCTTAATCCAAAAACTTAAAAATTATTTCATTCCTATAGTTTTGGTAATATGATGTCGGTCAAGTGGATGCCTTTAGCCATGGCCAAAAAAAAAACATGTTCCGTAGACCTAATTTATCTAATTCGGACACAAGAAAGTTTTCCACATTTCCCGATAGCGGTCACCACTAAACTGTTACATAATTGCTAATGGTATATTCTCAAGGAAACATGGCCCAATTATGACGAACCGGGATGAATCAAACGGCTCCGCATACAGTTACTTTAAGCTTTAAGGGGGTCTTTGGTTTATCCAAAGATGGTTTTCAGTGTCCCAAAAGCGGCTATTCTGTTTAACAACAAAGCCAGCCAAAGTCGAAATATGCTTCGTCGTTCATAATGATTTTTGCTAAAAATGCAAAACTTGAGCACTCTAAGCTCGCCGAAGTTGAGTGTCATAATAATAAATTCCGAGTTCAAAGAAACTATTGCATGAGAGTGTGAACAACCACATTTCTTCGTTTAGAAAAATTAAAGAGTAGAAAGATATATTATATATTTATATGTATCTAAAAAGTAAGAAATAAACTAAAAATATTTTGAAAAAAATGGAAACTAAGAGATTGTCGTTAAAAAAATGCTTAGAAAGTATTAAAAAAAAAAGTGTGAGTGCCAGGACTCATGGTTAAGATGTGTAAACATCAACGTTTGTCCGAGTGCCGAATATTTTTGTTATCGAACATACCCAATAAACATACAATGCAATCGTACTAGTTTGTGACTTTAGATATATTCAAATGAAAGCCAGTGTTTTTCTCACAATTTATCCCCTTCACTTATAGTTACTTATATCCAAAAATTTCTCTACATAGCTGCAAATAACGCTTTCCACCTAAACACAAAATGTATTTTTGGACCATGTCCTGTAAAAACGATTTAATCAAGTATTTTGTTATCTTTACTTATTTCTAGTAAAATAATTATTTCGGAACGAGTCCAAACACATTTTTCTTGTTTATTTTCCATTATTACTTGTGTCTATGATACTTTTAATGTAATGATCAAAAAATTATTAAGTGAATTTAACATTAATGGGATCAAAACACTAGTTAACAACTAAAATCGAATAACAACATACAAAATTGTGTCGAGGAACTATTTTGGTCCTTTTTACACGCCATGAAGTGCGGCCATGTCGGCATACTACTTCGATTACCACAGTTCGCACTACATGCCGTGTCCACACTTATTCATTTCACACGATCCAAAAACCTTGTCGACAATATGCTTCGATGAAGTAGTTCGTGGCGTGTGTTAGGAGTAAGTGAACTCCGCTACGTAACGTAAAGTTTGCTTGACTTGACTTTTCTCAACCTCAGCAATTGCGTTTAAAGCTAGATATACATTGTTCAAATGCATGACAAGCACGTGTAAGTGTATTAGTGAAAAATTCACACTTATAGATAGGATGTAGGCTTGAAGAAAATCCAAATCTTTTCAATCTAGCGTGCCGCATAGAAATATTGTATATGCAAGATTTGTATTTATTGGTTCATTTCCGTATACTGCGTTTGCGTTGTATAGATCCGAACACAGCACAGCAGAACCACTGATTAAACTATTAAAACAGCAAACGAAAATTGTATGATGAAATGGACCGACAAAATAAAACAAATTACTCGGATAAAATTGCAAAGAAACTCAAAGAAATTCGCAAAAACACAATCAACGTCTTGAAATAATAGACCTGCACGTGCATCTGAACAATGTATATCTGGCTTAACGCCGCCAACAAATATACTTGTCTTGCAGCGAAAATGTCAAAACTTTTTTTTTGACAAGCCTAGATGGAGCGTTCACCGTATCAAAATCAAACCAATCCCTTAACTTTTTTTTTAGGTTTCTGTACTTTATGTTTCTCCCTCTTCAGAGATTCATAAGCCGATTGACATCATTCCCACGTTGTAATGGAATTAAAAGTGGCAAGAACTGAATTTTTTAATCCATTGAAGTCGTAGGCTAGGCGCGCATATTCAATTTTTAGTTGCACAACTGTTTGGTTGCTTATAAAAAACAGATGAACTGTTTGGTTGAATGTCCGCGCAGGTGCATATAATTATACGAGTATGTTACACAAAATAGCGAATTCATTTTAGGCAATGTTTAGTTGCTCGAACCAAGCAGTTGCGAAACTAAAAATTGAATGTGCGCGCCTAGCCGTAGTCATCATCCAGTTCATGGCTTGACAGATGGAGAACGATCTATATTTTGATATAGTGAATGCTAAAAGTATATTTTGATAAAATAAAGGATAAGGATAACGTAACATTTTTAGTACTTCTAGACTTCTCCAAAGCTTTTGACATGGTGAACCACACGGTGCTGATGAATAAGCTGCGTTGGGAATTTAATGTATCTTCGGATGCAATAAAATTACTTCATTCTTATCTTACCAACAGAAAACAAGCCGTTTGTATAAATAATAGTCTATCTGAGTATCTACCTATACTTAAAGGTGTTCCGCAAGGTTCCATTTTATCCCCCCTGCTATTCTCGATGTATATAAACGAAATTGCTTCTCTTATTCCCGACGCATCAAAGCACTTTTATGCAGACGATATACAAATATATAGAAGTTGTTCACTGGGACTTATCGAAAACTGCGCTTTTGCTATCAATCAGGATCTCGAGCGGATCTCAAATTGGGCAGCTGATAACGGTTTGGCTCTTAACCCAAACAAATGCAAATGCCTTGTGATATCCAAAAAAGAACTCAATTTGCTATATTTTCCGTCAATCATGCTAACTGGTACTGTATTAGAATTTGTAAACACTTCTAGGAATCTTGGTGTGGTTTTCAATAGGACGCTTACATGGAATGATCATATAAATTCATTAGTAGGAAAAGCATATGGCACCCTAAGAACATTATGGACTGCGCAGAAGTTTACGCCAATAAAAACAAGAATTCTACTAGCTAAGTCTTTGGTTTTACCAGTCTTAACATACGGATGTGAAATCTATCACAATTGTGACTTCTACAGCAAAAACAAGTTAAAAGTAGCATTTAATAGCATCATACGATATATTTATGGATTAAAAAGATATGACCATGTTTCCCATCTGAGAAGAAGCTTTTTAAAAATGTCTTTCGATAACTTTATCAAATTCCGAACTTTGATACTACTTTTCAAAATCATAACTACGCGTAAACCAACATACCTTTATGAAGAACTTCGGTTTTCAGTATCAAACAGAGCAACTTATTTAATTCATCCACGTTTTAAGTGTCTTACATCGGAGAGACAATTTTTCATCTCTGCCTGTCGCTTGTGGAACTCACTCCCACCTTACTTGCGAGAACTTAACGACATACAAAAATTTCAAAAAAGTTTACATAATTTCATTTCCAATCAAAGCGACTAACTTATCTTTTACAGACTCCTCACTTCTCATACGCTATTTCTTCCTTTTTCTTTTCTTCCTTCTTTTTCTATTATACCAATATATAAGATACAACAAAGTTTCTTTTTTTTTTTGCCTAAATTGTTTTTGTTTTTAGTTTGTACATAAATGTTTATATGATTAATTATTTATTATTATTTTTTTTTTTTTATTATACTTTTTTCTTGGCTATTTCAATTCTTAATATTATATACAAATGTTATCATATATTTTATATTCATAAGCTTTCACTACCTTATAAGATTTATCTTAATGTGTTAGTAACAATTTAAAATAAATAAACTAAACTAAACTAAACTAAAGAATATTTAATTCGATTATTAAAATAATTATATGGTATGACAGATAAGAGACAAATTAAATTTTGACGTATCGAGAATATTTCGTTGCAGATGTCAACTGATTGCTCTGAACAACATTTTTTGGATTTTTAAAGGTCAACTCTGAAAATGCATTTTTTGGGAGCATAAAATAAAATATTATCGTCCATCACTAACGTGAAGTGGATATTTTTTGAGACATTAAATGAACTCGCTATGAAATTTTACACCAATGGATTTGCCTTTCGTCTTTTTGACATATTGGTCGAGAGGTGAAGAAATGTTAAGGGATTGAATTAAGTTCTAGCCAGCAATGGAAAGTAATAAAATCGAGATTTCAGTACTCAAAGTTTCCAATGTAAATACGATGTCGTAAGTACGCAATATTTTCAATGTAAACATGGTGTTAAATACAATCGTCGATAAGGTAGGTTGCTACACGAAACGTGTAACCGTAACGTGTAACCGTAACGGGTTACAAGGAACGTATAAGTTTTACTCAAGTTTTCGATTCACTCTACCGCCGCCGGCAAAGATGTTTACACATCAACAAGAGTAAGTTAAAACTTTTAAGGTTTTCGCGGTTGTTTACAATAGACATTTTAAACTTTTCGGATTAGCCGCGTTATAAATATTTAATATTTAGCGAGTTCAATACAGTACTCACCCCGAACGTTTCGCTGCGAATTGCATCGAGCGTGGTCACCGGAAAACTGCCAAAGAGATGTTAAGATCGATTTTGGCTACGCAGGTTGTAACGCTGCGTCGTCTGGTGCGCGAAGCGATTGAAATCAAACGACACCTAAATTTCAATCGTGACGACAGTTTCAAGCTGTCAAAAACATGGGATCCCATAATCATCTCCAAAAGGTCGATCCAAATACCACTGCACATCAACGCGGATACAGTGAGCACAGTTTGCTCCCAACTTGCGAACCAACAACAACAACAGCAAGAAACAGAACCTTCCACGCAGCGTTACAACCTGCGTAGCCAAAATCGATCTTAACATCTCTTTGGCAGTTTCCCGGTGACCACGCTCGATGTAATTCGCAGCGAAACGTTCTGGGTGAGTGTGAGTACTGTATTGAACTCGCTAAATATTAAATATTTATAACGCGGCTAATCCGAAAAGTTTAAAATGTCTAAGAGTAAGTTTGTGAAACAAGAATCTTGGTTTTATAAAAAAAAAACAAGTAGGTACAATTCGCAAGTAAGCCATATCGCCAATTTATCCATAGAGAGGAATGAAGAAAAATAATTAAGAAGACTAGGAGAGTCAAAGTTATTATGGTGTTTTATTGGTGGTTTATTTGATAGTATTAGAATGAAATCAGGGAAATAAAATAATTTTAATAATTTCATTTTATTTGAAGAAAATATTTTCAGCACTCGGTTAAGGCCAATAATGCTTTTCATTTTCCTTGCGACCACCGCTTAACTTTATATGCTCATGTACTAATCTTAATAAAATTTAACGACACAATTCGGTCTTCTTTATGTGGTTTGATTTGTTTACTTTTTTATGTCAAAATTCGACGAACCCATAGAAAGCTAACTAGGTTTTGGGTGAATTGTTGTTTCAGCAATATTTTTCGTATTGCCTCTCTACCTTTTGTCTTTATTTGTTCGTTTCGATATTTGGTCTGTTCTAATTGTGATCATAATCTTTTGGTGTGTACAAGTTTCACAAAGCACAAAAGTAAGTTTGTATTACAATTCTTCAATTTTGTACCAAAATAATTGACTTGGCAGCGGTGGGATTCGAACCCACGCCTCCGAGGAGACTGGTGCCTTAAACCAGCGCCTTAGACCGCTCGGCCACGCTACCATATGTTAATTTTACGTACAGTGCAAAATGTTCACCCCTCAAGGTCATATTTTATCAAGCGGAAACATAATTATTTGGCAAATAAATATTTAGGGTAAGAAAATTCAACTCGTGGATGGTAGGTTATATGAAGTGCACTTTCGAGCTCCATAAGAAGAACTCTTAGTTCAGCTAAGTAACTTTTGTTTGTCGCTTTCAAATATAACTCCATCAAGCTATTCCCCAAGAATTTTCTCTAAAGCTTAGACTAAATCTAATTGAATTTATTCTCGTTCCTTTGTTTTAAATTAAAAAAAAAAGTGTTTACCTTTACTTATGGTCGATGACGTTTAATGTAAAGAAATGACGAACACGAACAGACCTAGAATCCAGTCGATTCCCAGGGAGTTAAATATTGCAAGAATTATAAACCAAATTAATACGAGTATTTACAGTAAAAAATGTATTACAACGTTTTCACCAAACAATAATCCGAAATTTAATGATATTTGATCAGCCCTCAATCTTCTTCTTATCCCGTGATTAGCCATACAAATTTTAATCTCCTCACATCAAAATTCAAAATAAATCTCCTCTAAATCTTCTTGTAAGCAATGATTATCTTCATATTCTTGTGAAGAATTAAATAATCTTTAAAAATGTTATGTATAATTAAATTGAAAACATCAAATTTATTTTCATTTTTTGGTGGAATCTCTTCAAGATAAATTTTAAATCTCTTATCTTAAATCCCGGATTATCATTTGGTGACAAAGAGGTATAAAACACATTTAAAGACATGTATTTGGAACTTTAATTTAATTTCATGAAAACAAACATTTCGTTGCCAGTCTTTAAATAAATGTTTTCCAAAAAATATTTAGCCGTTTCTGAGATATCGAATTTTCCAAAAAAAATTGATTTTTTTTCAAAAGTTCAAAAAATATAATTTTTTTTAGTTTTGACATGCAATGTTTTTGAAATTTTTAGAAGGTTCTCTATAAAAAATTTCATTAAAAT
Source organism: Philhelius festivus (assembly GCA_963931855.1). Lineage (NCBI taxonomy): Eukaryota > Metazoa > Arthropoda > Insecta > Diptera > Syrphidae > Philhelius > Philhelius festivus. Next base: position 232,355,398 of record OZ007554.1, read on the forward strand.
CCTTTATGTCGATAATGAGAAATTCTAAATTTGAAAAAATGGTTCTATGGTAGGTACAGTCAGTAACATCTTGATTTAAAATTTTTTGTATTAAATTGTAGATCGTACAAATTAATCAAAAGAAAAAAAATTAGCAAAATTCTAGGAACCGTTTTCGAGAAAAATACGATTTTCTTAACATTTGTGTGGATGGTACCGTTTTTTTAGGTAAAAAAAAATTTTTTTCTTACATCTTGTAATATATATTAAGAAACTTTTATTTATTAAGTCTTAAAAAAAATCGAGCATGGGGTTTTCCAAATATCGAGTTTTGAAAAAAAAAAAAAACAAAAAATTGAAATTGAAATTTTTTTTTAAAATCCAAAAAAAAAAAATTGGAAAATTTGAAAACACAATAATATTCAAACTGCTGGGGAGATTTAACATAAAAAAAAATTATCAAAATCGGTCGTACCGTTTTTGAGAAAATCAAAAACAAAAAAATGGTTCCAAGGGGGGGTACCAAAAATAACCATTTTTGAATTTTTTTTTTTCAACCATTTCCTAGCTTTAACTAAATGAAAATTTTTGAATTAAAAAAAAAAAGACAGACAGACAAGCTGACAGGCAGACAGACAGAATTGCGAGATCCACTTTTTTAGTCTTCGTTATCATCGTAATGTCAACTTTGATCAAAATCTGGTGTTCGACTTTTTTTCTAATACTTAACTTGCCTTATATAGTACTTATAAGTCGCAAGTATAAAAGAGATGGCTTACTTTGTAGTAGTAAATTTTCTATTCCTCGAAAATTTCGTTATTTAATATGAAATTTTTTTTTTTTGCGGATATATTATAATTTTGCTATGCAACATGACCCTTAAAACTAAAATTTCTAAAATCTAATGTTAGAATAATTTGAAACGCTTACATGATATATCAGATCTGAATCTGGTTCGTATACAGTGCATCAAAAACTTTTCCTTTATTTTTAGTATCTTCGGTAAATATAATTCTAGAAACTAATTGTCCACGAGAGAAGATATATCCACAATATGGGTATGATGCATTGCTTCATGATATCGATTACAAAAGTCTGGCATTGGTGCGGGTAAGGGGTTAAAAATAAAAATTTTCCTAGCCTTCTGTCAAGGCTATAACGACCTCAATCACTTTATTAAAATCAAGAAATAATGCTCTGTCCTTTTACCTAAGTCCAAAAATCCTTAATCTTGACTTGCTTAGATAAGGTGGGGTCGATAAGTCCCTGAAAAATGATATAAGAAACACAGTTTTGAACATATGTATTTTATATCTCAACATATAGTCTTTTTTAAAAGCTCGATCCCCTTCATCCAACGTTTTTCTAATTTTTCAAGCCATTCAAACTACTACGATTTCTCAAGCCCCCCGAAATAAATTTTGTTTCAGCGATGACATTTTCACTTGTTCCAAATCTCTTACCACCTTGTTTGAAAACAATAAAAAGTCGCAGGGGAAAAAACTCTGATGAGGCAAAGTTCGTAACCTTACTTATGCTATTTTGTAATTGCGACTGAGGACATAATTTGACATGTGCGCCTGGATATCCTGGTATAAATGAAAATTTTGTCTTCGCGAAATGCGGATGGTTTTGCTTCAAATCAGTTTGAAAGCGTTCGAGAAGCTCAACGTTAGTGATCGTTTTACCCTTTTCAAGATCATCTATGTGAATAACACTAAACGCATCCTAAAATACTTTCGCCATGACTTTGTTTCCTGACAAACCCACCTTGGCATTTTTCTAAGCAGTAGAATCCATTGTTTCGACTATTCCTTGGTCTCTGGTGTGTTGTGATGTATCCATGATTCATCCACGGTTACGAAACGTTACAAAAGCTCCGTTGACTTTTTTTTACCACCGCTAAACCACAGACAAGAGAAATATATATATATATACATATATATATATATATTTCTCTTGTCTGTGGCTAAACACTACTTTGAACTTTTCATCTGGAAGCTTGCGCAGCTTCACACACCGATCATTATCAAATAGTGGCTCTTATCGACCATTTCTGGTAAGGTGACCTGGCCGGCTAATGGCCAGAACTTGACATCTAAGCTCTAATCTATTTACTATTGTACTTATATTTATAAATGCCAAAAGGGTGTTTTCAATTGGTTGTTTTCACCAACTGTCTTAGCACGAATAGTAAGTTAAAAATGTATAAAATTAAGAAAAAGTTAAAAAATGCACTACTTTATTTAACTTAAATAATTATCTTATTGCAAGACGTAAAATGGAGAATGAAAAATTCTCAAAAAATAAACTTGAGGAATTTCAATTTTTATTATGAATATACATATGCATCCATACACAACACATATGCATTAACATTACCCAACTCTAAAAAAATTCTTATACTCTGTCTAACAAAAATATGCAGTGTGGTCAAGATAGGACGTTTGCTTCGCATTCTGGCTACAGTGCATTGCATAAATCTGTCCTTCACTAAAGCTCTCACAGGGTTATCGTAATGTTAATTTTAAATGGACCCTTTTTTTAAAGCTCTAAAATCAAAAGCACCTCAACAGAAACCCAAAAAAAAACTGAACAAGTTACGAAATGAACAAGGGTAACTCTGAACGCACATAAATATTTAATGGGGGTTGAAAGTGAATAGCACCAACAGGCAACAGCCATAGGCCACAGCAATTCACTGCACACTCAGATGTGCAGTCAATAGGACGTCGGGCCTGCGTCAGATGCAATCGAAAATTTATGGGCGCACAAACACTATTTTGTGGAGGAGTTCTTTCAATTTAGTCTTCTTCTTCTTCCTTTTCTTCGGCGCTGTTATGATCTCGATGTCGAGGGGATCATAACTCTCCCACGTATCTGCTTCACACTAGTGATCCGCCTGTGGGGTTCGCCGGGTTGACCTCAGAAATCGGCGGCAAGCCTCCCGGTTTTGTATTGTTCCATTTCTGAGGCCAACTGAATGCTGGTGTTTTTGCATTTGTTTGTACCAGGAGTGTTTAGGCCTACCTTTCTTTTTATTCCGAATTGGAACGTTGTATGATATTGCTCTTTTGACGGGGTTCTCAGGATCTCTCCTTTGAACATGGCAATACCAACTGAGTCGGTCGTGTTCAATTTTTTGGGAAATGGTATTCTTAACATGAAGGCTTCCTCGGATCTTCGTACTTCTAATTCGATCAAGCTTTGTAACTCCTGCTGTCATACGAAGCATCTTCATCTCAGCTGCCGTTAGCTTACTCTCATACTTTTTGTACATTGTCCAACATTGTGAACCGTATGTGAGTGCTGGACGCACAACTGAAGTGTAGAGCTTTCCTTTCAGCTTAGGGGGCATTTTTCGGTCACAGAAGATAGCAGAATTTTCCCGCCACTTCATCCACCCTACGCTTACGCGATGATTGATATCGTCATCACAAGTAGCTTCGTTATTTATCATAGACCCCAGATATTTAAACTTTTCACACTTGGGAAGCACTACTCCATTCAAATAAATGTCTGGAATAGGCCTGTGTGGATCAGAAAATGGGCAGCATAGGTATTCTGTCTTTTTCGCGCTTATGCGGTACCCACTTCCTTCTAGAACATCCACCCATACGTCAAGTGCTCGTTGTAGGGATATCGGGTCTTCACTTATGATGGCTCCATCGTCAGCAAAGAATAACTGATGTACTTTTGGATCCGTCACTTTGCCTTCAAGCAGGTAATCAAGAACTGTAATAAAGAGCAGGGGACTCAAGACACTTCCCTGGTGAACACCTACTGTGATTTCGAATTCTTCGGTGACTCCAGCTTCGCATCTTACTTTAGTAACTGCTCCATCATACATGTCCATAATTATCCGCACATAAGTTTCTGGAACTCCTCGTTGCCTGAGGGCCACCCATATTAGATCTCGTGGTTGCCGATCGAATGCTTTTTCAAAATCAACCAATACGACATGCAAATCCTCCAAAGAATCCCGATGTTTTTCCATAATTATTCTTATACTCTGGATTGCATCCGTGGTTGACTTACCCCCGACAAACCCGCACTGGTCATCAGATAGCATAATTATTTTTCGCAGTCGGCTACCCAAGACTCGCTCAACGATCTTCATGGTGTGTGACATCAGCTTAATCGAACGGTAATTATCACAGCTTCGAGTATCACCCTTTCCTTTATAAATTGGAAGAAGGTAACTTTCCCTCCATTGATTAGGCATGCGATCACCTCGTATAAGTTTGGAGACAAGAATCATGAGCCATCTAAACCCGATGTCTCCCATCTTTTTCCAAAACTCTGAGGGTATTTCGTCTGGGCCAACAGCTTTTCCCTTTTTGGAGTATTTTACCGCCTCACTAACTTCTTCGACTGTGACGTCGGATACTTCGCTTAAGTTAGGTGAAGCTATTGGAAAGTATAGCCTTGGAAATTGTTCGTTTAGAAGTCCGTCACAATACTGTCGCCACCTGTGAAGAATTTCGTTGTCTTCCACAAGTAGTTGGCCTTGAGCATTGTTAATGAACTTTGGCGAACAAATCTCCTGGGCATTTCTTCTTCTTTGAGCGGCTATTTTGAAGATAGTTGCGCCCTTATTCGTGTTTTGCCGTAGCTCTTGAATAGCACCAGCTGTCGGGGTAGAAATTTCATCCAGCTCCCGATACAGGTTTTCTGTATTCTTTGCTTGAATTTGGGCGCACTTCTTCTTCGCTTCTTTCTTGCAGTTTCTATATTCCACTTCGAGGCGTGACTTTTGCTCTGTATCATTAGAGGGGCACTTCGACCAAGCCTTGAAAGCCATTTTCTTTTTACTTATAACTGATTTAGCTTCATCATTCCACCACCATGTTTCTTTGCCTTGTTGGTTGTGTCCTTTTGAAACCCCTAACAGTGTTTTGGCTTTTTCTTTGCAAGTTCTCTGTAGGAGATCCCACATACTTTGTGCTGTACTCTCTTCATTTCGAACTATATCGGTGTTATTATACAGAAAGTTTTGCATATTCGAAATGAAAGCTTCGCCTTTTTCCTTATCCAGATTATACCATTTGATCTTCCCAAAAGTTTTTGTATGTTTGTTGTCGTTCACTGTCTCCATAAAAAATTCTGTCAGTAGGAGACGGTGTTGGTGGGCGATCGCTTCTCCTAGTATCACTTTGCAATCTTTTACCCGGGGTTTCATGAAACTAGATACCAAATGGTAATCAATCTGGGTTTCATTTCCACCACTGCTGTAAGTGACCAGGTGTCGGCTTTGTTTGACGAACATGGTATTTAGTACGATAAGACCGTATGTTTTGCACATGCTCAGGATGTCTTCACCAGGAGGGTTCCTGGTGCCGTATCCGAGGCCTCCATGGCAATCTTCATAGTCTTCGTTTGTCTTGCCGACATGTCCGTTCAAATCTCCGCCCACGAACAAAAACTCTTCCTTTGGGATGTCCTTAAGTAGATTGTGAAAGTCTAGCCAAAATGCATCTTTTTCCACCTGCTCACATCCAATTTGGGGAGCATATGCAGTGACAATATTCCACAACTTTCCTTTAATCACCAATTTAAGGGACATCAAACGGTCGCTGGATTTCGAAATGGTCAATACGCTGCCTAATAGATGTTTTGCAAGGATGATTCCGATTCCGTTTTTACCCTTTTCCGTTCCATAGTAGAACATCTTATAGTTTTTTGTCCTCGTATCCAAGAAACGGGCCCTGTTTCCCGTGTTTCGCCATTTTGTTTCTTGAACACATAAGATGTCCACTCGCCTTCTTTTCATCATCTCTTCCAACTCGAAGCTTCGACCTGTCATACTGCCAACGTTCCAACTCGCAACTCTCAGATTTTGTATAATCTGCGGCATTACTTTGCTAGCCCCCGGAATCCGTCTAGCTCTGACCCGAGCATTGCTGCTCGGTCCAGGATCAGTACCATGTGTAACAATGGTAGTGCCTGGCGGGGTAGTGTCATTTTGGACGAGTACTTCCATAATGCTTGAATTCACAAAATCCGTTGTAAGTATCGACGTGTGCATGCTCCAGTTTTGTATTTGATCTCTCTTTTACGGCACCGGTGATCTCCAGTCGTGCCAACCCAGGGACTGGCATGCACACTTTTGGGAAAGTTTATAGGTGTTACGTGTCGCTAGGTTCACCTTGCTGTTTGTGGCCTAGATGTATTTACTCCTTTAGTCGCCTTTTACGACAAGCGGGGAGGCGCTGCAGGAATATTCTAACCCGTCCCTGCACAGGGAGAGTTCTTTCAATTTAGTATGGTGCAAAAATATAGCACGCTACTGATTTTGAAAAAGCTCTCCCATAAGACGTGTACTGCATATTTTTGTTTGATGAAGTATAGTCATTTCTTATCTATGTATTTATTCACCATTTATTCTCATTCAGATTTATTTCATTGCATAATCTTAGGGTTGAGTATATTTGCCAAAGCTTTGAAACATACAAATCTAGATAATTTAGTATACAAAAACTTATGTTGGCAGCGCTGGAATTCGAATTTAAAAAAAAACAAATTAAATTGGAGTAAAATGCCGTTGTACTAATATGAAATCAGACGATCTTCTATACTCTGTTCAATTTATATTTGCAGTACAGGGAAGATAGGATATTTGCCTTTCAGTCTGACCGTTATGGATTTCAATAAGCTATATTTAATTTAAAGCTCTTACAGGATTGCCGTAGTGAGAATTAAAATTGCCGCAAATCTCAGAAAAATATTTGCTACCAAAAGCTCGAAAAAGCTTAAATCCTGAAATTTACATAGCACAAACCAAAGAAAATTCAATATGAATTTCCATCAACTTGGCAATGGTAACTCTGATTCAGTGTTCTTTTTTAATAAACATAATAAGGGTCGGTTGCAAATTGGCGAATTAGAGCTGTGCCAATCGTTCATTTTGAAAGATCGAATCAATCATTGATTGATTGAATGCCTATGCATTTGCGCAATAAAGTAGCATCGATCGCATTTTGGGACACTCTGCTTAACAGAGATTTTTGTATTTGCATTTTGGAATAGTTTGCTTAGCAGAATTTGCGCAAGATATGCGTTTAGGAACTTGCCCTATTTTTTATCCAGCCGTTTTGATCCGAACAAGATAAAGACCGACACGAAATGTTGTCAATCGTTCATTCAATTAAAATATCTTTTTTCCAATCGTTTCGTTCAGACCGAGACCGAAACAATGTGAAAGTGAACGAAGGTTTGGCATTTTTCTACTTCTACTTGCTTCGTTCTCGCCATCTTCGTTTGTATATAAAAAGAGGAATATATATTCTGTTTCATGTTTATTCCTATTTGGTATTGTGAAATGATTGAGAACATGCTGAATGAACGAAACATAACTTTTTTTCGTTCGTTTCCTTCATCGGTTTCAGTGGTAAGAAATTGACATTAGGATTGATTGATTTGGTCTACTTTGATTGCAATCAATTAATCATTTTGGTGAACGGGTCACAAAGACCGAATCAATCGCGATTGACACATAAGTCATGTTGGGATGTACGTGAGCTCAAAGAAGATTACACAAACAATTTTAATGTGACTCAGTGATTCTCTTTCTAATTTCAGTGGAAATTTCTTAAGTTAAGCTGCCGTGCAAACAGCAGCAGGCACCAGTGTTTCTGAAAAGGCTCTCCCATAAGGCCTGTACTGCAAATATAAATTGAACAGAGTATATAGCTCATAGATACAAATAGAAGTTTTAAAGCAGACTTATATCAAAAAGGTGGTGTTAAATATGGAAATCTAGTACTAAGGAAAAACCTGATATGTATGTCGAAACTGACCAAGTGAATTTTTCTACTATAGACAGCTTTTTTTGGAAGAGCGTAGATTCCCAGGCGATTTACAAACCTTTCTATAATTAGACTTATCCATATTGTCAATTCGTTATTCGTTTCTTAGTATTAGTGATTATCAAAGATTTAAGAATGTTGGCAAATTTAAGTGCTGACCACTTAAAATTTTTGTATATCACGTTTTAGACCAAAAACCCAGTTTTTGAAACAAATATTTAATATTTTTTCAAACTATTATTATTATTTGAGATATGGTTTTGGTAAAAAAGTATCAACACAACAATTTTAAAATTTAGGGGCCGAATATTGGACTAATGTCAATAGATGAAATAAAACAAAATTGTGTATTTAAGTCTATAAGTACGCTTGGCTGTTTACAATAAACTCTACTCACAAGGTGCACGCACAAGTGCAAAATATAAATACTTTTCACAAGATTTATTTGAAGATTATACATATAATAAGCTTCAAACATTATCAGAAGAAAATTTAGACGAAAACATAACACATTTGTTTGTCTACATACATATTTATTTTTGGCTGACAGTACAACTTGAAACAAAAAGAGGACGGTATAATTGTATTCGCTTGCAATAACTGTTCGTAACACTTCGATGTCTATAGCTACTTCTTATTCACAGGTATCACAAGTTTGCCTGTTAAAAACAAAAATGTTAACTCTGGTTCCATCCAGGATCGAACTGGAGACCTTCTGCGTGTAAAGCAGACGTGATAACCGCTACACTATGGAACCACTTGGAAAACAGTCAGTCTCATAGCAAAAATGAGCTTTTTCTCTTAATAACGGAAATTTAAGTAATTCATTGTGGGGTGGCAGGCGCATTTGGCAAACTTTAACCATAAGGTAGCGTGGCCGAGCGGTCTAAGGCGCTGGTTTAAGGCACCAGTCTCCTCGGAGGCGTGGGTTCGAATCCCACCGCTGCCAATGGGTTTTTTTTTTAGTATTGATGCATGAAATTGAGAATTTTTTTTTTTTTTTTACCTCAGCATTTGCATAGTTCAGCAGAACCTTCGTGTGTTGTTATATGTAATTAGGATCCGACAGTACACTTAAGTATTTCCATCTAAGAATTCTAACACAAAATCAACTGAGAACTGAGAACTGAGTTTTCTCTTTTAAATATGAAATTTTGTGTCGGACCAAGAACACACAGAGTTGCCAGCATGGGTCTTATATGCAATTATAGGCTACGTGAACTTTTCTAAATTTCTTGTTTTAAGCTATAATATTAGTAAAAGACTGACAGGCGAATCTATAAACAAATCTTAAAGGTTACTTAACTTTAAAATACCTCTAAGCAGCTCTTAAGTATGAAATCGGTATCTATAATCAATTTTCACATTTAAGTAACGTTACTTAAAGGCCTCTTAACTTAAACGCCATCAACCGCGTTTAAGGGTCACTTAAAGGCATTTTAAAATGTATTTTGACATCTCGATTGTCATCTTTGAAATTTTGAAGTTTCAAATTGTGAGTTTGTAGGTATTGTTTGTTGTGATATTATATTAGAACTATAAAGTGCAACGATTTAAGAAACGTAAAATTTGTATTGATTAAAGTATGTGTACGCGCAAAGAAATTTCGTCCACGCTTCCCTCTTAGCCTTTGAAGTGTTTGCATCGACACTTTCTTCCTCGTTGTTGGAAGAGAATAGGCGTTTTCCTAAATGCAGTGTTGCAGCGCATCGTAGATTTTGATGCCCTTGCAACGTTTTTCTTCACTCTGAAATTTACTTTTACAATTCTTTAAAAAAAAACTATAAAATTTAGAATTCGTATTTAATAACGTTATTTTATTGAAGCAAAAGTGATTAAAAAAAACATCAAAATTCATGATGCGCTGCAACACTGCATTTAGGAAAACGCCCAATCTGTGCATAAAATAATTCTGTTTTGTAGTGTATTATTGCAAATTTTAAAATAAAAAAGTTTCCTTGTAGGAGGCATCCCAATTTTCAGATCTTTTTCTTTTATTTGTGGCGGCGGGTGTTGGTGTGTGTTCGATAGCCATTTTTTTTGATTTCACAAATAAAAAAATGTGTCTTCCAATTATTTACTGAAAGAAGGTGTCACAAAACAGCTGTGTTGTATAAAATGAAGCAGCATTTGTTTTTTTTCTGTACTAGATTTTCACATTCTCTTACGTTACGTGACACAACCATTGTTTAGTTAAGTACCAATGAAAAATCGATTATAGATACGAATTGAAGTTTCGTCATTTAAAGCCAAATTAAATATTTAAGTATGCTTAACTAAATAACCTCTAAGATGCATTTTAAGAAAATCTTATAGATACGGCTGTGAATATTTGATTAAGTACGTATTATTATTATTAAGCTGCATTTAGACTTTCGGTGTTGTGCTCTGTGTACGTTGTTCGTTGTTGTTCGTATGCGGAACAAGGATAATGTAAATGATAAAAACGAACAACGAATGAAGAATGTACAAATTCAGGGGCTTGGAAATTTCTGTGTTCGTTGTTCGTTGTTACCCGGACAACGTGTTTAAATGCGAAACTGATTAAATAAACATTGTTTTGCAGTGCCATGCAACCAGTAGGGACATTTTTGAATTTTTTTTTTATTAGAGAATGAAGCATCAGAAGGTTTCATTATTTTTTTGGGGTACCTATGGGTAAATAAATAAAATATTTTGTTTATGGGTTTTATCTTTCTAGTACGAGACATAATACTTTAGGTATAATAATCAGAGGAACATGCAAAAAAACACGATATTATAATAACTTCTAGCGCTAGATTAGAAAATTAAACAAGATTATTTGTAAGCTATAAATGTTTCCTTTTCAGCAACCAACAATTTGTCCAACAGGATCTTCTTTTTATTCCTTTTTTCTCAACAATTAATAGTTTTATTTTAAGATTTTAGTATAATACGATAAGGTTCCTTGTTTATTTCTCAATAGATACTCGTGAAGTTTTTTTTGTTTTAATTTTGTTCAATTTATATAAAACTAGCGTACCCGTGCGGGAACTCCCGCAAGCAATTTTTTTTTTTCAACTGAAGTTTTTTTAAAATAAATCATGTGTCTAAAAGTTTCTGTAGATTCGCTCAGTTTTTCTTGCATTGGAAATCTTGTGTGAAGTACAGAATATTGTTTTTGGGTGTTATTTTACTTCTGTGTGTCATCGTTGAACAGCTCTATTTGAAAAAGACGACTTACCACTGAAATAATAAACACGTTTAGCTTAGCCAAGAACTGTCACAACTGATCTCCTGTTCAACATGAGAAGTTGAAAGCGTACGAATTATTTTTATTTAACATATGCATGTACCTGGATTAAAACATAACAGCAAACGAATAAATCCAATCAAGTCCTTTTCTTAAAGGTAATGGAGCCAAGCGATGGATATTTTGAAAAAACTAACAAACAATGAGCAAATCACATACGTATGTATGTAACTATCCTATAACAATGTATATGTAGTTAAACCTGTAGGCACATAAAGTTTAACTTACCTTACAATAGTTTAAATTCAAAGACGCACAAATATTTGTCAAATTTTTTTTGTTTTTAATTCGGGGAATTTTATTTTTGTTTTATTTTTTTTTTTAAACTTTTTTGAGTGTTTTTATCGTTACTGCTTAGGTAAATTAATCAAACAATGCCACTCCTCTGGGCCCGCACCACCAAAGTATGGCATTTCAATGCAACTACTTATGTTAATGTACTACATTTTAGTGCAATACGAAGATAGAAGTAGAGATAAATAATTTTGGGGTGTTTCGACCATCCAATGCCCATCCCCTGATAATAAAAAAAAAGTAGCCTATACGGTAATCCAGACTATAACTTTTTTGTGTGTTAAATTTTATCAAGATCCATTCAGTTGTTCAAGCGTAATTGAGTAACAAACATATATACATCGTAACATTCACATTTATAATATTATATAGTAGGATTTAAAAAAACAATGTCCTTATAGAAAAATGTGTGCTTTGCTTACTCACATTAATTTGTGTTTCACTAATAAATGGGACTCTCAACATTTCATTTCCATTATTTTCCAATAGAGCTCCATCCCTTTTAGAAAATCTGGCAATACTGGCAGCACATTGATTGCAATATCACGAATACTTTCCAAAGAAAAATTTTCAGACCTGTTTGAAATAACAAAATTTTAATTAAAAACTCTAAAGGTATACGAGTACAAAACTTAGGCTGTCGTTCTTTTGCACCGAGAATAATCTTGCAGTACTCGTAACAAGGTGCATGATTCTACTACAAGCTTCCCAATTTGTCTGAACCTTATTTAACATTTTACCCACACCTCTTTCTGAGTTGTTTCTAATTTTAATTAAGTTTTGGAAATATGGACTGAATTTCAACTAACTGCACATGCACCATGCAAATGGTACTTTAGAAGTCCAGAACTTATATTTCAGTAGCTAGACCTTGTGAAAGCCGCAATGAGCTTTCTTTTATAGTAATGTACATTAATACTGGTAAAACCTTTTTTAACTCTCTTAATGACTTTCATTACAGTTAGGGTAAAGTGTGTTACAATTTAGAGAACAAAATTGATATCGTCAACTTTTTATTTATTATTTATTGCATTGTAAATTGCAAGATAAGAACATGAAAAGTAGTTTTGTTCAAATCACTGTGGCGTAGCTATTCTATAAATAAATAGAAGATTTCGCATCATTTCGAACAATTTCATTTGTGCATTACATACAGCTGCGGTCAAAATAATAGCAGTGAAAATAGATCCAAGAAATATTCAATAAAAAAAGAAAGATGGTGCTCATGAAACGTTATAATAAAATTTTATTTATTAGGTTACATTTATATGAAATCCATTATACAAGAAAGATTAAAAAATATCAAAAAAAAAAAAATATATTCAATGTATAAGAAAATAGTCCAGTCAAAAAAATAGCAGTATTCATAAAAATTGAGAAAATAAGAAAATTTCATTGGATTTAAAGGTAAAACAAAATGTATTTGTATTTCTTACGTCAATACTTGGTGGTAGACCCCTTATTGCTTATAACAGCTTCGCATCTTCTCTTCATTGAGTCCACCAAAGTTTGATATCTCTCCAATGAAATATTGCTCCATGCAGTCTCCACTGCTTCCTAAAGCTGGTTGTTATTGGAGGGTTTTGTATTTGAAACGAATTTCTTGACATCTGCCCAAATGTTCTCTATTGGGTTCAAGTCGGGGGATTGCGCAGGCCACTCCATAACAGAAACTTCATTGACCCGAAACCACTCTTTGGCTGTTTTGCTCATGTGTTTTGGGTCATTGTCTTGCTGAAAGACCCATTTTATTGGCATTTACTCTTCTGCGTAAGGCAGCATGGTTCTTAGAAGAATAGCCACATAAAGATGCTGATCCATTACACCATTTATGCGATATATGAGCCCTACACTTTGATAGGAAAAACAACCCCATACCATTATGCTTGAGCCGCCATGTTTTACAGTCTTCCGAGTATACCTAGACACATATTCAGCATTAGGTGGGCGTCGCACATATTCCCGGGAACCATCACTGAAAATAAATTCCTAGGTAATATTGACAAAAACGTTTTGTTGACCTTTAACAAAACAATTTTATCGTTTTGATAAAATTTTTGTCAATACGAAAGAATGATTTTGTTGATTTCACAAATTTTTTATAATCCAGCATGATTTTTTGTCAGTTTAACAAAATATGCCCTACAAATAATATTTTCAGTTTAACAAACCAAGTTTTGTTAATATAACAAAATAAAACAGAGATTTTTGTCACATCAACAAACTTTTTTGTGATGTTAACAAAATGTTTGTTGTATCTACAAAAAATCTGTTTTGTAAATGTTTGTCAATATCACAAAGTTTTTGTTAATTTGTTTTTGTCAATTTAACAAAAAATGAAAACATTTTTGTTGAAATGACAAATATTTTGTTTTGGGGTTGAATTATTTTGTAATATTGATAAAATAATATTATCAGATAGATAAAACTATTTTGTAAGGAAACTAAAACATTTCTTTTGTGTATGATATAGTTCACACTTGGTTTTTGTTAAGAAATCGATGTAAGACTAACTGAACTTAACAAAAATTGCGTATTGTCCATATGCCCTCACAGATGGTTGAATGTGAGATCGTAGGGACGAAACGCCAATTTTTGTGGACTTAAATCCAAAAAAAAAAACTATTTTGACAAAATTAATTTTGTTTTTTGTGTATTCAACAAAAGAAATTTGTAAAATTGACAAAATATTTTGTTGAATTGACAAAATATTTTGTTAATTTAACAAAATATAACAAGTAATTTTTGTTAATTTAACAAAATATTTTGTTAATGTAACAAAACAATTTTGTTAATTCAACAAAACAATTTTGTTAATTTAACAAAAAAATTTTGTTAATCCGATAATAATAGAAAAACAATAACACTGACAAAAAAATTGTTAATACAACAAAAGAATTGTTAATATGACAAATTAATTTTGTAAATTCTACGAAATTTTGTCATATTGACAAAATATTTTTGTTATTTCAACAAATTTATTTGTTAGCATAACAAAATAATTTTGTGGATACAACAAAATATTTTTTGTTACCTCAACAAAATTCTATAATTTTTGTTAATTTGACAAAACTTTTTGTTAAATCAACCTAGATTTTTATCATATATACCTAGATTTAATTTTCAGTGGAACCACCATACAGAACAATTTTGCTCTCATAAGACCATAAAATATTTCGCCAATGCTGAAGGGGCTTATCGACATGGGCTTTGGCAAACTGCATTCTTTTGGCGATGTGTTTTTTTGTCAAAAGAGGAACCTTCTTTGGGCTTCTGGCATTGAGATCATTCTCACGCAATATTCTTCTGTACGTTTCTATACTAGCGCTTAGATTTAACTGTTTTTTTATTTCGGTAGCCGGCAAATGGGGAGAGGCCTTTGAGTATCTCACAATTCTCCTCTCTGATTTTGGAGAAATAACTTTTTTTCTGCCCCTGGTTTCGGGGTTTTCTGTAGTGCTGCCGTTTTAGTGACTGTCACTATATATTTAGCGGAATTTTCAAAAGTTTAGTGACAAAAAATTATTTTTTGTCGCTAGATAATTCTAGTTACTTTTTTAGTGACTTTTTGCAAGAACATATGTACTTTTTGTAAATATTACGCCCCTGGTGAAGTTACATACATCCCTGGCATTCGAGTTTGGCATTTATGAAATGATTTTCGATCGACTCTTTTTTTTACAACGACTACTGAACTAAATTTGAAACTTCAACATACAAGAGAAGACCGAAACGAGTGTGATTGCGGGTAAGCGGGTATATACATATGTTTTAGAAACTAGACTACTTAGTCATTTCGTTTCTATGATTTATTTTGTGTACAATTTTAGCTTTAATTGTTTTTGTTTGGTTTTTACGAGTCGGCCGAAGCGAAGATTTCGGTAGTAAACTTAAATTTTATTTGTTAATATACATATATGTACCTACTTGTTTTCAAAAAATAATTTCAAAAATGCTTTAGATATTGAACTCAATGAAATTGATGAAGATGCTATAATGGCTATAATTATTTGTGATTGATTATTTTTATAATAGGTATTTGAAGTTATTATTAAAACTTCTTATATTTTTTAATTAAAAAAATGAAAAGTAGTTATATTTTCTATACTGAATTTGTTTTTGCTTTTTTTTAAGAGTTTTTATGTTAACTTAATATTTATAAGTTTTTTTTTACTATAAAAAATAATTGTTTGGTATAATTGAATATGTTTTTTTGATATGTGTACTGAAAATTTTTTCTAGTGACTTTTTTCAAAATCTTAGCATATCTAGCGGATTTTTAAGGTCGATCTAGCGACTCTTTTTTTTGGTTTGCGGCAACATTGGTTTTCTGTATAGTTTTTTTGCGTTAATAATCATCTTAGCAGATATTTTTAAGGTTTTTTGAATTTCCGTATAAATTTTTCCATCAGAGAGGAGTTGGAGTATGATTTGCCGCATTTCCGGAGTGCAATACTTATTACGACCCATACTGTAAGTTTGAAGGAATATAAATGTAGGAAAACTATGGGTTTTTATACCTTACCTTTTAGTTTCAACAACAAACAAAAAAAATATTCCTAAGATTCAAAAACCATGAAAAAAAAATCACAAACTATTAAACACTGCTATTATTTTGACTGCACAAAAATACACTTTAAGTGAAATCAAAAGACCTTTGGAAAAAAACCGTTATGATATGTTTTTTTTTTAATTCTGGAAACAAAAGATAAAATATTCAATTACAAAAATAGTACTAGAATATTTTTAAAAGTTGCCTATATCTTAGTTTGTACTAAAATATGTCAATAGTAAGATTACACTGCTATTATTTTGACCGCAACTGTACTTCTGAAATAAATCGGTCACGTAGAAGCCTTAGCAAAATTTAATTGGACTTGTTGACTTATTGAATTAATAGAATTGAACTTAATTGCATTGGCATCAAATTTTAAACATTTAAAACCAGCTCCAATTCAGCTTTAAAATAGGAGTCGACTCAGAGATATAATTTTAAAATAAGAGTCGACTCTTTGTCGACATGCTTTTCAAGTATGCTTTTATCCAGTTGACATTTGTCATTTTATAATAAAAATTAATAAAAAAAATGATTCGTGAGGAGCAAGATTTTGTAATTTTTGAAGATTTTCATTATTTTAAGAAAACCTAGAGTATTCAAAACTCTAGGAAGTCCTTTTCAAGACCAGATTAATAAGACCACGGTTCGGTTCTTGGTTGAAAATCCTAATATAAGGCACACAGTGACGAATCGTGGTCTTTCAATTTCTTCCATTTCAGAACTGCAAGTCCCTGTTACTTTACATTTTTTTAGAAGAAATGTCAACCAAACCGATATTTGCATAAGTACATTTAAGATTTCAGGCAGGAAAAAAGTATATTTTTCAATATATTGAATAATTGCATAATAAAGTCCCTCAGCGCAATAGTCTTCTTTCGATTTGCAGCAATTGACAACCAAAAACAAACAATATTTTCGTATATTTTTCTAAAGCTATTTGTACCGCGAATTTGTCCTTCGAAATTCCTTAAACATCCTGAAACTCTTCAGTCATGTATGAACATGTATATACACTCATATGTATGTATAGAATATTTCAACAGCAGTTTACCAAATAAAAGAACATTATCAGATATACATATTCTTGTTTTCGTTTGTTTTGTTCTCTGTTTGGATACCGTAGTTGCTAGTTTCCCTAACATAAGTTCCATTTGGTTTTGTGTGTAGAAAAAAGGAAAATTCCTTTTTGTTTAGACCATTATTTCTCAATTTAGGTGCAGGCGAACACAAAAAAAAAACATCAACCGGATTGTTGGTTTTGTCTTCAGGCTTCCGTTTGAATGTTTTCGAACTTTTAAATATAATGCACCCGATGAGGTCTTTGGGAAGTCTATGTTAGGCTGTTTTTGTTTTTGATTCTTTTTTCGAACGCAAAATAAGAAAAGTAGAAAAACAAACGAACTCGAACAATTTTTTCAGTTTTCTTTTCTTTTTTTTCATGAGTGTGCAAAATGCTTTTAAAATATGAAAATAAGATAAATAATATAAAAGGTAACCTTTTTAAAATGAGTCAATTCATAAGGTCATGTATGTTTTGAAAATCGAAAACTTTTGATATACCTATGTAGTTCATTAAGAAAATATAGGGTTTGAAAGGACACTTCGAATATGAAAGACCACAATAGAAATCGCTCAGTGCTAAATGTAATTTTTCTTAAAATTTACTTATCAACTTAGTTACCAAGGCGACAAATTTAAAGCATTGCTCGTTTAGGGATTAAACCGGTTCTACTTAGGGCATTCGTTTAGTTGCGATACTGTGTTTAGCTTATTCATAATTTTAAACACGTAAGACAACTCTTCTAAGAAATGTGGGCTTCGTAATAGAACATACATACATAATGTACGCAAATTTATTTTGAACAACTCTTAATTTGACGGATAACGAATTCAAATACAACTACATAAAACAAATTTACGAGGGTGGTCCGATTAGTACTAGCCTACAAAAGAAAAAAAAAAATATTTGCAAAAGTGGGGATTTAGTTCTCCTTCTCAACATAGTCTATCCTTCCTTAACCCATCCGAAAAATAGGTTTTCTCGAGGTCTGCAAAGTAGGCCTCCGACCTCCGGCTGCGATGACCTCCTCATTCGACTCAAATTTCTGCCCGGCGAGTGATTTTTTCAAACAAAAAAAAGTCACACGGGGCCAAATCTGGAGAACACGGTTAATGGGGCAACAGTTCGTAGTGCAATTCGACCAATTTGGACGTAGTTGCGGTTACGGTTGCACTTGTTGCCGGAGTGAGCAAACGCGGCACTCATCGCGCCGAAAACTTTCTCATGCCCAAAATTTCATCAAGGTTATGGTAGCCATTTTCAGGGCACCTGGGTGGGCTCATCGAGAACCGATGTGCGACCACGTTGAAACTCGTTAGGTATATCAATTTTTGACGCTCGCAATCGAAGGAGAAGAGTCACCGTACATAGCATCCAACGCTCTTTGATTTCGCTGCGCGATTTTCCTTCCAAAAACAAGAATCGAATCACCGACTGATATTGCTCTTTATCCATTTTTCTAAAATTCGCGGACAAGCTGGCTTCCCACACGTGGTCAAATCAAAACTACGAGTCCGATTCGGTTGAAATTTTGACAGTAGCCTAGACGGCTAGTACGAGCATTGACGTATTATATATTGACTGCTAGTCGTATGAAATTTCTATACAAACGTTTCAATGAAATGGTTCCACCTCTCCCTACCGACATTAGAGCTCTTGGTGCAAAAGTGGTAAAAATAAATATTAATTCCAGAGGCCATCTCTTGGCTCCTGGCCTGAACTACGATTTTTGCCATAGAAACTATAGCCATCTATCTCAATTTGAACTTTACATTTTAACGTTATCAAAGACAAAATAATAACAATAATATAAAGGGTGTTCAGCAAAATTTGTGAACACGCGAGAGTAAACCATTTAGTTTAATGAAAACTGCTTTACGGCGGATATTGTCTTCTAGGGCCTGAATTGCTTGGCGATTATTGCTGTAAGGTTTTGACAGGTAACCTTATAAAAAGGTAGAACCAGTTCTTCGTAAATTTATATTTATATTTTAAAATGGAAATGGCATTTTGTCATTATATTTATCTAACTTTAAGTGAATTTGCTATTATTTAAAAAAAATCTCCTATCTACATAAATGTAAGTAGAACAATATGAACTTTTTAATTTATCTTTCATGTTGAATCGCATCCATTTTTTACTAGATAGTTTTCATCATGATTTGAACACAATGTTCACAATAAATTGAAATGAAAAGTTGAAATTTTGATTTGTGTTAAACAATAAGGTGTTTACAAATTGATATAAGTAATGCTCTTCTCCTGTCTAAATGCTATTATGACTCTTAAATCTGCAAATAAAGCATGAAAATAGCCCTCAAGTTTTTATTTAATAATAAACTTAAACAATTCCCGCTGAACACCCTTTACAAACTCAATTATGTCAAAAATTGATATATCAAATACCAAAACCAAAAGTTACACTGTGTTTTCCGAGTTTGCACCAAGAGCGCTAGTTCCGTATAGTTTTAGGTTGAACCATCGTGAAGTTGGGCTCTGGCAGTCCATGTATAATATGTCAATGAGTACGAGAATGTACTAGAAGATAGTAAATCTCTTTTGCGATACGGGCACCATCGATCGGTGAGCCTAAGTACTGATCGGACCTCGTAAAATGACCAACTTAAAAAAAAATAATTTTCGGTGAAAAAAGTACATTTTCTTAAATACTATAGAGATTGTGATTGCTTAAATTCTTAGAGCTCTTTCGACGGAAGGATTCTAATATTCAAAGCACATTTTTATTTAATTGTGTCTTAAGAGATGAAGCAGATTTTCACTATTTTTAAGGCTAGAAGAGCAATTAATACTTCATTATTTTTAAAATTATCGTTTTATACATAATTTTTAGATTCGACTCCCATTCTAAAATTGATTTAGAGATTGTTTTAAATGTTTAAAAATTGCGCCATTATGTTAAATTATATTTAATTTTGTATTAAAGATGGAAAACAGTTTAAGTTTTCAGCTTGCATTTTGGGGTCAAGTGGGATACAATTTGAAATAAAATGCAGGACTGGGTCGCAAGTACTTGCTCTTATGTAAAATTACTTTGGAATTTAAAAATTATGTATAAATAATTATGTATAAATATATAAATATATATATATAAATAATATAAATATATAAATATATATTATGTATAAATATATATAAAACATGGATTTAATAAGAATGTTCAAATGCAAAAAAATGTATGAATGTATGAAAAAAAAGGTTAAAAATTGTTTTATTATTAAATTAATTTTTTCCTAAGAAATTTCTTTAAATTTTTTCAAAAAATTTGGAATGCCAATTTTCAGTATTTCGTAATATAGATTTTAGGATATAATTTCAAAAAATAATTGTTCACATGTTTTGAAGATATTGATTCTTCAACAAAAAAAAAATGTAATTCTTTTTTCAGAGAATATTATTTTAAATTTAAAGGTGCTCCTGTTAAAAAAAATTGCTTAAAATCATTAGAAACGTTAATGAGAAAGTCGAAAATATAATAAAAACGGTTTTATATGACAGGTACCTGCCGTTACTAACATTTCCTAAAATTTTGTTTTCACCAAAACGTAGGTTATGTTCATAATAGTTTTCGAGATAAATAAGCTTTTTCATTACGGGTGTATGGGGGGTACCTTCAGTTTCGTAGCTAAAACAAAATTTCAATTTCCTCTTTAAGGAATCACCGGAATCCCTTAACTACCGAGTTTGAAATAAATATCTCCACTAGCTTAGGCTGTAGATCGAGGTGCAGACATACAGACAGGCAGACGGAATCGCCGGCACCAATTTTTTTGTCTTCGCTATCATCGTAATGTCAATTTTGAATAAAATTTCGAGTTCGATTTTTTTTCTAAATGTAGAACATGCCCTAATAGTACCTTTACCACAAGTAAAAAATGCATACATATATAAAACTTGAAAGTAATATGAGAAAATCTAAGAACTCTGCCAACTAACACGCCTATGGTTCACTTTTTTTAAGTACTACTGTCAACAGTTTTATTATTTTTGGGGTTTATTGTCCATAACTGGAAGAAACTGCCTTTATATTTATGATTGAAGTCAGTTTGAACTATGCTCTTACCTGTTTTATACCTGCACCGAGTTGAGTTTGGATTGGTTCAGCTCGATAGTGCAGTTGAGTTGAAATCTTGATAAATGTTATATAAAAAAGTTCAAGTGACCTCAACTCCAAGGTGCGTTTCGCCCAGGTACGACAGTGGGCTCATCAGTTAGATGCTGTCGTACCCTTCTAAGACGCAAATATTGGTCGATGTTTACCGACTCTAATAAAATTTACAGCTTTAATAGACTGTGAATTTTAATTGAATTTAATTCAATCACTCCACTTAAACAGAAATAATTTTCATTTCTCTATGTATTGATAAATGTTATATATCTAATTATATTCTTTATTTTTAAAGAAGCTTCATTTTTTAAATTTGTATGCTTTTCAAAAAAAAAGGACTACACTTTCTTCAAAGCCTGCGGCAAAGCATCGCTTTAACGTCATTGTGAAGAAGATTAACATTTGTTTATAAAGATGTGGCCACAACAAAGAAACGTTTGTGAAACATTTCGGAAAAAATTAAAAAACATTTTTTAAAAGTTTCCGAAACGTTACCGAAACGTTTATTTTGGTTCACACGCTTCGCGAAACATTTCTGAAATGCTTATGTCTTTTCACATTCTGAATAG
Organism: Philhelius festivus; assembly: GCA_963931855.1. Lineage (NCBI taxonomy): Eukaryota > Metazoa > Arthropoda > Insecta > Diptera > Syrphidae > Philhelius > Philhelius festivus. The sequence continues at coordinate 232,377,066 of OZ007554.1, forward strand.
GAAAATTTTTCTACTTTTCAAGCATTTACATAGTGGAGCAACTAGGATGTTATTCATTTAATTAAAAAGACATAGTAGGATCTGCTTTTAAGAAGAAACACACAAAATTCCTTCCACTTTTTTAATTGTGTATTTTTGTTTCATAATGATGGAATTAAAATATTTCTGAAATGTTCTCAAACAAATGGGAATAGACATGTAATTTTTCCTTGAAAATCAAATTTTGTATTTAAGCTCTCTTGAATAACAAAATTTGCATTTTTACCAAAAATCTTTTACGGTCTTTCTATTTACTTCTATTTTTGTAACTATCTCTTTCAAGGTTCAGCTATATTTAACAAAAAACAAAAATGTCATATTAACCTGAATCGTTTGTTGATTGAGTTTACCTTATCCATATGGAAATGTACACTATTAACACCTTGCGCAAATAAGGCCCAAGAATTGAAAAATAAAATTTCCAAAAACATGTTTGCTAAAATAAATTTGCGAAACTGTGCAAATATGTAACTAAATTTGTGTTTGTATTTGTATTATTATATTATTTCATTTGCGTCATAGACCTAAACTCATATTTGTTTTCTATGGATTATTGTTCTTAACTTTCTTTTTGCAAATTGTGCAAATATGTATTTGCATTCCAAAAATACAAACTTTCAATAAAGTCTTAGGTAAACATTAAAAGTATGTTCTACAAGTAATGGATTTAAAAAAAGTGGTAATGCAGGTGGTAATGTGAAAGAAAGAAATTTTCATAAGCATGCAATTCATTTTTAAAGGCTAAAAAACGCTTTTAGCTGTTGTAGAAAAAACGGAATGCCATACGATTTCTTAAGCAAATCTGAATTTAGCAAGACAAAAAGCTATTAATCGTTGAAGCGGTTTCTTAAGAAAAATAAGTTTTTGTTTATAAATTTCTTAAGAAAAAATTTTAGTACGCCAACTTTAAGTTTTTATTACTATACAGAAAAAATATAAATTTGAAGAAAAAAAATACGAACAAATTTTAGAGATATTGAATTTTCAAACGAAAATTTATTTTTTTTGCAAAAGTCAAAATTAGAAAAAAAAATGGTTCTAGGTGCAGTCAGTAATTTTTTAATTTAAATAAAAAAAATAAAAATTTAAACAAAAATATGGTTCTATGGGGGCATCATTAATAACCATTTTCTGTAAATTTTTTTCAACCATTAGATAGATTTAACTTAATCAAATTTTTTAAAAGAAAAATATTTACCTACTAAAACATTTACCGACTAAAAAAAATGGTATGGCAGGTATACCTACAAATATGTTTGGTATTAAAAAAAAAAGGAAAAATTTGTGGGCGGAAAAGTGTAAATGTGCAATCACCCAAGTTTTAAGAAAATCGGCTGATCCATTTAGACTGCCAAGCAGACAGACAGAATTGAGAAGCCCACTTGTTTCGTCTTCCCTATCATCGTAGTGTCAAGTCTGATCAAAATCTCAAGTTCGCTTTTTTGCTGAATCCATAATTTGTCGTAAGGTATGTTATAAGTACAAAAATTTAAATTTTTTGTTACCATTAAGGACATTGTTGTCTTTCGCTTATTTCAATTAATTAATCTAGAAAACTAATTCTCCTATCATCGCTCTTCATTCCAAATTACGAAAATACAAAAAAACTGAAGATCTTTATCGACAAGACTTATGCGAGAAACAGATTGACACAGCAGCTTCAACAGCAACTTTGGCAACCACGTCACTCTTTTTAGAGCCACTGATTTTAAATGGATTTGATGATTACATTAACACAGCAACTTCGACATCGACATCAACGTTAGACCTAAACCCAAAATTCGATGTCGCTGTGCAAATGCTACCAACTTTTAAGGCGAAATTTGTCAGCATTATCAAAACTCATAACAAAATTGAGCAAGTCGTATACATTGACGCAATTCACGTTAATTTTTATCATATTATGTACGGCAAAATCATTTCGCATTCGATTAATGCTGTCAAAAACGCTGTTCACGTTGTAATCTATTTCAGAAGACTTTTGATGTTGAAGTCAGTTTCCCGCATTATAAAACATCCAAAGGCTTCTGTGTATTGATAACCTTCTTCTTGACTCATTCAACATAGTCAAACTTCTGGACATGAATGGTCCCGATCGATGAATTGTCTTTTTAACATTGCTTACCTGCCGGATGTGTTTTATATAAAACATGAAATGTACGAAATATGTGCTCAAACATTTTATCAAAGGGCACGGTACTTCTGGCACTACACCCTTTTAACAGGAACAAACTCAGGCGACTTTTGACCCCTCCCAATCTTCAGTACCAATGAAGCCAGAAACTTGAAATTCCGAATAATTTCTAAGCTAGTCAGGCACAGGCGCCTCACCAAATTTCAATTTCATAGCATAAGCAGTTCCTGAGATATAAGGCCTCAAAAATCACAAAAACCGTAACTGACTGACTCACTGACTGACTGACTGACAGATCATCAAAATTGTGGAGCACTTCCCGACATCGTAGAATCTTGTAATTTTGCACAACGGTAGGTCTTGTCATGCAAGTAGAGGAAAAAATCGAAAATTTGAGGTTTTCCATTCAAGGGGCGTGGTATCTGCCCACTTTCTCTGAATTGGTGTTGGTTGAATGGAACACCTCCGACTGCTGTAAAACGATGAAATTTGGTAAAGTGATAGAGCTTAAATAGCATACAAAGAAGAATATATAAAATTAGAGGTTTTCCATTCAGGGGCGTGGTATCCGCCCAGTTTCACAGAACTGATGTAAATTATATATGGCAAACTTCCGATTGCAGTAGAACAATGAAATTTGGTAGAACGGTAGGGCTCAAATTGCATATAAAGGACCAAAAATAAAAATTGGGGTTTTCCATTCAGGGGGCGTGGTATCCACCCACTTTCTGAGAAAATGTTTAAATTATATGGAACACGTCTGATTGCTGTAATTAAGGTAGGTATGTTAGCGTTAGGTATCTTGCCAGGACAAGAAGAAATAATTGAAGCGCAAATCAAAACAACCAATAACAAAAAGAAAATATACCAAAAGAGATAGGAAGCTATAAACTAAGTTGATTTTAGTAGGAAGAGAACACCCTCCTATCTTTCCGTATCTTTCGAGATTTTGACATGGCAAAATATTAAAATCTTTACAAAAAGGAGTGAGATCAGACCAAAAACATAAATGTTTTTATTTTATTATTTAATGATTACTCACTAAAATTTGATGGGCTAACTTGGCAAGTTTTTTGTTATGCCCAATTCGAAAGGTTTTAAAAACTTGACAAGTGAACCCACCAAATTTTAGTCAGTAATCATTAAATAATAAAATTTCTCTATTACATTGTAGCTGTTTCAATATTATTCTACTTTAAATATTCGCTATTTAACCTTCTTGAAGTAAGAACTTGGCGTACTTTTAGATCTCAGTACTTTTCACGGCTGACTTGTTACACAAAGGTTTTTGTATAGAAGAACTTGGCTCTTTTTTTAACATTTAAGTTTTTTGGTCTGATTATTATTACATTATGTTCCTAAATAAATAACTTAATTTATGCATTCAACAAATCGTTCAGCTGCCGTTCTGTATGGTGTCATTATCCGAGGCTCTAAGGGATATCCGGAATCTCCTATAAAAATTTTTGAATAATATTAAATATTTTAATTTAAAACTATTGTCTAACTTGCCTAAGATCCATGTCGTCGTTTCCCCATTTTCGAAACCCCGTTTAAGGCAAGATCTTTCAGCACTAAGAGCCCATATGTGGGAATCATGAGATGCGCCTCCATATCTTGCATTAATCGATCTTGTATAAAAAACAGAATTTTGGGATAAAGATGTTTTTTTTTGTAGATACTATATATATGTATATTACATTAACTATTTTCACTTACCACAATGACATTAATGCTGTGTATGAGCTTTCTGTTGAAGAAGAGATGCTTGTTAATAGCCGGGCAAATCAGTTGAATATGCGTTCCATCTACATTCTACAACCCCAATTATATCAGGAATTCGAGATTTTTGCCAAAAATAGCGTTTTGACTTTCTTTTTTCTTCGTCTTCCATTTCAAAATTTATAAGCAGCGGGCACATCATTCTTTCTATTGAAGCTAAAACTTCCGCAAGTATTTTCGACATAGCTTGCTGTGCAAGTACGGTCTTATCGTACTAAATACCATGTTCGTCAAACAAAGCCGACACCTGGTCACTTACAGCAGTGGTGGAAATGAAACCCAGATTGATTACCATTTGGTATCTAGTTTCATGAAACCCCGGGTAAAAGATTGCAAAGTGATACTAGGAGAAGCGATCGCCCACCAACACCGTCTCCTACTGACAGAATTTTTTATGGAGACAGTGAACGACAACAAACATACAAAAACTTTTGGGAAGATCAAATGGTATAATCTGGATAAGGAAAAAGGCGAAGCTTTCATTTCGAATATGCAAAACTTTCTGTATAATAACACCGATATAGTTCGAAATGAAGAGAGTACAGCACAAAGTATGTGGGATCTCCTACAGAGAACTTGCAAAGAAAAAGCCAAAACACTGTTAGGGGTTTCAAAAGGACACAACCAACAAGGCAAAGAAACATGGTGGTGGAATGATGAAGCTAAATCAGTTATAAGTAAAAAGAAAATGGCTTTCAAGGCTTGGTCGAAGTGCCCCTCTAATGATACAGAGCAAAAGTCACGCCTCGAAGTGGAATATAGAAACTGCAAGAAAGAAGCAAAGAATACAGGAAACCTGTATCGGGAGCTGGATGAAATTTCTACCCCGACAGCTGGTGCTATTCAAGAGCTACGGCAAAACACGAATAAGGGCGCAACTATCTTCAAAATAGCCGCTCAAAGAAGAAGAAATGCCCAGGAGATTTGTTCGCCAAAGTTCATTAACAATGCTCAAGGCCAACTACTTGTGGAAGACAACGAAATTCTTCACAGGTGGCGACAGTATTGTGACGGACTTTTAAACGAACAATTTCCAAGGCTATACTTTCCAATAGCTTCACCTAACTTAAGCGAAGTATCCGACGTCACAGTCGAAGAAGTTAGTGAGGCGGTAAAATACTCCAAAAAGGGAAAAGCTGTTGGCCCAGACGAAATACCCTCAGAGTTTTGGAAAAAGATGGGAGACATCGGGTTTAGATGGCTCATGATTCTTGTCTCCAAACTTATACGAGGTGATCGCATGCCTAATCAATGGAGGGAAATTTACCTTCTTCCAATTTATAAAGGAAAGGGTGATACTCGAAGCTGTGATAATTACCGTTCGATTAAGCTGATGTCACACACCATGAAGATCGTTGAGCGAGTCTTGGGTAGCCGACTGCGAAAAATAATTAGGCTATCTGATGACCAGTGCGGGTTTGTCGGGGGTAAGTCAACTACGGATACAATCCAGAGTATAAGAATAATTATGGAAAAACATCGGGATTCTTTGGAGGATTTGCATGTCGTATTGGTTGATTTTGAAAAAGCATTCGATCGGCAACCACGCGATCTAATATGGGTGGCCCTCAGGCAACGAGGAGTTCCAGAAACCTATGTGCGGATAATTATGGACATGTATGATGGAGCAGTTACTAAAGTAAGATGCGCAGCTGGAGTCACCGAAGAATTCGAAATCACAGTAGGTGTACACCAGGGAAGTGTCTTGAGTCCCCTGCTCTTTATTACAGTTCTTGATTACCTGCTTGAAGGCAAAGTGACGGATCCAAAAGTGCATCAGTTATTCTTTGCTGACGATGGAGCCATCATAAGTGAAGACCCGATATCCCTACAACGAGCACTTGACGTATGGGTGGATGTTCTTGAAGGAAGTGGGTACCGCATAAGCGCGAAAAAGACAGAATACCTATGCTGCCCATTTTCTGATCCACACAGGCCTATTCCAGACATTTATTTGAATGGAGTAGTGCCTCCCAAGTGTGAAAAGTTTAAATATCTGGGGTCTATGATAAATAACGAAGCTACTTGTGATGACGATATCAATCATCGCGTAAGCGTAGGGTGGATAAAGTGGCGGGAAAATTCTGCTATCTTCTGTGACCGAAAAATGCCCCTAAGCTGAAAGGAAAGCTCCACACTTCAGTTGTGCGTCCAGCACTCACATACGGTTCACAATGTTGGACAATGTACAAAAAGTATGAGAGTAAGCTAACGGCAGCTGAGATGAAGATGCTTCGTATGACAGCAGGAGTTACAAAGCTTGATCGAACTAGAAGTACGAAGATCCGAGGAAGCCTTCATGTTAAGAATACCATTTCCCAAAAAATTGAACACGACCGACTCAGTTGGTATTGCCATGTTCAAAGGAGAGATCCTGAGAACCCCGTCAAAGGCATTCAGTTGGCCTCAGAAATGGAACAATACAAAACCGGGAGGCTTGCCGCCGATTTCTGAGGTCAACCCGGCGAACCCCACAGGCGGATCACTAGTGTGAAGCAGATACGTGGGAGTTATGATCCCCTCGACATCGAGATCATAACAGCGCCGAAACAAGGAAGAAGAAGAAGCTTGCTGTGCAAGTCCAGCATGCTTGTCACCACCGATTTGGTTTTGGTATCCCCCTTATGCCAAAAACTTCAATGTTGCTGATAGCTTAATCATAGATACGAGTATTTGGAACAGAATGTCGTCTTCTGCGAATACTCATATCCGATGATATATTGTTAAGTAAAAACATGAAACCTTCTTTAGAAAGACGATAGTTTTCAACAAAACTGTAATTAAAATATTATATTTGATTAAGAACACGTTCATATATTTTATTATATAAAAACCTTTTATCGCTAAGCTCCATTACGTTAGATGTGTCTCTAATTCTGTTCCGTTGAATTTGCTCATTTCGTTCCTGATTTTCTTGTAAATCAAACCAAATTGCAATGCTGTCCATTTTTGTAATTATTCTCTTTACCATTTTTGTTTTTCTGTGAATTTTAAGTTTTTTTTTTTTTAAGAATGAGCCTTGTCAAACAGCTCGAGGCTCGTTCGAAAGTCGAAAATTGTTTGAAAAAATATTGGCATTACCGGCATCCGATTCTATTTTAATAGATAGTTCCATTTCAAAGTAGAATCGGAAATTACTTTCGAATAGAATCGAAAGTAGAATCGAATAGTGTAGTAGGCCTCCAGACATTCGAAGCTCTGATCTAAAACAGAAACACAATTTATTTTTTGACAACTCGGGCTCTGCTCTGAACTAAAAAAGAAAAACGCCTTTTGTATTGATTGAATGATTTTATGTTAAAAATCCAGATGCTCAACTATGTATTCGATTCTACTTTTAATGCTATTCGAAAGTTGTTTCCGATTCTAATTTAAATTGGTACTATTTTTGAGAGTAGAATTGGATACATCAAAATTCCGAATTTCGATAGAGTCACGCATAATTTTTGACATTAGGCAAGTAAAAAAGTGCCAAAAAATTATACCTCCTGTGACTTCTAATCAATCAATCAATCTATCGTAAAATTATACAGTCAAAATCGGTTATAACGACCTTCAAGGGACTGACGAATTTAGTCGTTATAAGCGATAGGTCGCTGTAACCGATATCAAGTAAATTAATTTCTTTTCAAGTAGAGACCCTTTTTATAATTAAAATTCTTATTTATTGTTGAGGCACGTTGAGGTTCGTTTCTGACTCATTTTCCAAAGATAATTTATGCGAACCGAATAAAATAAAACTTCTACGACAATTCGTCACGCAGACAAATTTGCACTAAGAACTAAGTAATTTTCCCACCTACTTGAACAGACTCAAAACAAATAATAACGTAAAACAAAACGAATAACATACGAGTATCAACAAACGGTAAGCTTTAACATACATTATGTATCCGAGATTCTACATACAACGCATCTACAGATAAACAGATTACCGTTTAGAAAAATATGCAGTCGCATCAACCGCTGCGTCGGTTTTAGTCGTTATAACCAATATTTTTTAATTAAAAAAAGGGGAAAATCCGGTCGTTGTAAAGGTGTGTCCACATCAAAGAAACATTTCAGGAAACATTGTTTAAAAAACGTTTCTGAAATGTTTCACATTTGTTTAAAAAACATTTCAGAAACATTGCAGAAACATTTCAGAAATGTTTCTGATTTGTTTCTTTGGTGTGGACGCTTTGAGAAACATTTATGAAATGTTTCTTTGTTTCCCATTGTTTCCATATTGAGTTCTCTTTAATTTTTTTTCTCGCCTGTGTTGCACTTTAAGCGCATGATTTTTTTTTTCTACTTTATCTTTATCATAATTTATATTTTAGCAAATTTCATATATTTTATCTGCTTTTTTTGATTTTATTTTTAAAATTTTCGACAAGTTGATCCCACAAAACTTTTTTTATTTCATAAATTTTTATGAATTGGATAACATTCTCGTTGCTCCACACTTTTCGCGACATTTTATATTTGTATTAATAATTACTCACGCACTTTCTACCTGTGTAAATGCTTGGGAAACAAATAAAGTTTCCCATTCGGAATGGGAAACAGAAAAACATTTCAGAAATGTTTCGCGAGCGTCCAGACCAAAGAAACATTTTTGAAACATTTCATAAACATTTAAGAAACATTTCAGAAATGTTTTTTAAATGTTTCTGAAATGTTTCTTAAATGTTTCTGAAATGTTTCAAAAATGTTTCTTTGGTCTGGACACACCTTAAGCGATGTCGTAATAAACGATTTATTATTCAATGGGATTATAATGGAACTCAGTCGGGACCTAAGAATTTGGTCGTTGTAACCGATACGTCGCACATAGGTCAATATTTAGCTTTTATGCGGCCAAAAGTCGATTTTGTAAACTTACGGTAAACAAAAAAAAAACAGTTTGTCGATCGTTAGGAGAATAGTCCCAGTTTTTAATTTTACTCTTTTTACCTCACAAAAGCACACCGTTTGCAAATACGTGTAATTGTAACTTGATCTCTAACCGCAGTACACGTTTTTCTTAGCATATAGTTTACAGGACGAATAAAGTTGTAAGGTCAATATTTCTATTTCTGTGTGTGTTATTAATAATATAGTGATGGATTTCGATAACTCAGGTATGATTTCTTATTTTAATTAGAATTTGCTCCGCTGAAATGCATGATTCTAAAAATTTAGTGCTGTTAAACTTTGGGTATTTTTTTTTGGCTATATTTTTACCATATTTTACTTTTCAAAATTGAATTTGTTATATTTCCGCGTTAGATCGGATGATAATTCTTTTTGAATTGTTAAGTATAACCTTTTTATCTACAAATGTAATAAAAATTGGCTGCGGAAGACTGCAGAGGACAAAAATAATGACATTTTTAACAGCACAGATTTTTCGATCAAAAAAATTAAAATTCTGAATAGTGAAACAATCATTGTGTTTTCTTGCTGTTGGAACTCCGAGTACATCAGGAGTGAAAATTGTTAGTCGGAGGTACCTCTATGAGTTTAAGAAAGAACAAAATTTACCAGATTTTGAAGCTAAAATTAATCATTTAGAAAATCGCTTACTGTCAAACTATGGCAGTACTGTGGATGATAAAAAAGTTTGAAACATAGATTTTCCTTATTTAAATCGAGTTTGAAGGAAAAATGGAAAAAAGGCTATAGAAAAGAAGAGGCGTTTTCGAAAAATAATGAGTCGTGGCTAAACGGAACCTTTGAACTTCCTTTAAAATTTCTTTCGTATAAGCACCAATATCACACAACTTACCACTCAAGAAGTCAACAGCTAAGTAAACAAGAAACTAACATTTAAATAATTAAAAAAAAAACCGTTAGATTTTACAGGTGCATTTTCATTCATTGAGATTTCGTTTCTAATTAGTTGCTCGTAGCTGTAGATTAAAGGTCATATTGGAAACCATTTCAAGTGGACACAAAATTGATTCACAAAAATATGACCAATTTGTCAAAGATACAGTTCAGCTATACATCAATCTTTATAATTGGCACCCAATAACTCCGACAATGCACAAGATATTGATACACGGTGCAATCATAATCGAAATAGGCCAATTACCAGAGAAAGCTGAAAGGCCCACAATAAACATTTTCGCTTATATCGCGAAAATTTTGCAAGGACATTTTCAAGAGAACAGTGCAATTTGAATGTATATATTACTTAGTTCCGATTCACTCATAAGCAGCCTTAGGCCAAAAAAGCGAACCATTTTAAAATCATTTTGCCCTGAAGCAAGAAATATGCTTGTGCAAGCAGATTCTAACACCGAACCCGATTCAGGCATTGAACCACTAGACGAATTTGTTATTGAATTATCATGAATTAAGTTTAAATAATTTATATTTTTTTTTGTAAGCTGAAAAATTGTTAAAAAAAGTAAAAAAATGAATTTAAAAAAAAATTAATTTTTTTTAATAAATAATTATAAATATCTAAATGTTATTATTATGAATTAAAAAACCTCAAAATATTTCTAAATTTACCTCAAAATTGTTTTTTTATTAAAATTATATTTTTTTTCGTCATATGAAACCCAATAGAAAGAATATAAGTGGATGAATGTTTTTGGCCGCATAAATGTGAAAAATTGACCTATGTGCGTCGTTATAACCGATGTCGTTATAACCGATTTTGACTGTATATGCAAATTACAATATTTTAATTTAAAAAAAATGGTCGTCGACGTTGTTTTAATTCCAAAAAGAAAACTGAATACAAGGAAGGAACAAATTGAACGGGGAATTAATAACAAAAAACAAATCCATTGTGTTGAAATGTTGTTTAAATGTATAGATACAACAGAATGTTTGTAAGGCTTTAAAAAAGCCATTAAGTGTAAAAAGCTTGGTGTGTCAATAATTAAGTGCTGCACTGTATGTACAATTCTCATTCAATATGATCTGAAATAAGTTATTTAAGTAAATCTTTCCTCATCAACTCTTTTAAGGTACTTTTCAAATGTGCTACTTACTCCCATATCTGTGATCACTTAATTATCTAAACAAGTTAAGTACTTGAATTTTTCTTGCCAAACCTTTTTCAGATTTCTTTTGGGCATCTTTCTGTTTGATGTTTCCATAAAGATGATTTTTTACATGGCCACTCTTAAGTTTGGGTAGTTAATTAGCACAAATAGCTGAAAGGCTTAAAACAGATTTCCTGCATCAGTTATGTATTTTGGGTCAACATTGAAGCACGCATTTTTTCGATCATAATTTCATAAGTTAGTTTCTTTATCACTTTCATCACTTTGGGGACAGTTTTCAAAAGTGTCAAGGAAAACTTAAGCTGTCCAATAAAAGTTTTCAAAGGAAAAATATCTCAACGTCATTTTAGCGAAAGAAAATGAATTCAGCTTTTGTAGTAATTTTGTTCATTTTCATGTTCTGGAGTACATCTGCAGTACCATGTGGACGTTGGAGTTTCGACAAGACTCATGACACTATTCTCACACATCCTGTTGAAGAAGGTAAAGTACCCACAAATGTGAAAGTTGGAAATGAAATTAGTTTTTGAGGCTGTCGTTTGAAATTTCAGAAATTATTTTGGTGATGTTCAGTGAAGAGAGTACTGGTGGCGGTGAGAATCCTGTGCAATCTGACAACATACCTGTAGAAGGCTTGGACGACAAGTTGAGTGGTGAGATTGTGGATTCAGCAGCAAATAAAGGACTATCTGCCACTGCAAAATCCGATCCTTTGCCATCGAATGAAACACAAGAACTTCTGCAGCAGACATTCAACACTACAGAGGCTATTGCGGATGTGGGTCTAACAACAGAAAGTGTGAACTTTTAAAGAATGGAAAACTTTATATGTACCTAGGCTTAAATACAATCTTTTTTATTTTTTTTTTTTATTTCGACAACTTTCTTCGTGAAGTATGTACCTTTTACGATTTTTGTTTTATTTTTATTTCGGAGAGATGAATTCAAAGAACAGAAACAGATAAAAGTAAGTTCTTGTGAATTGGACAAGGGTTGGGAACCAACCTTAAGCAATCATAAGAGAATATAATATTGATTTAATTTTCTTTGAAATGGAAGTTTTGGAAGATATCCAACAAATTTTGCCAATAAAAGTTGGGAGTCTTTTATTCTTTGCTCTATACAATCAAAAATTGCAAATACTTTTCTTTGATGTTTTTTTAATATATTGTTGCCAGTGACTTCGTTTTTTTTTTTTTTTTTTTCATCATGCTGCACGTGGGAAATTTATAAAATGATTTTTGTCGCAGAACATTTGAACTTTAAAGTCTCAGGTCATTTTATACTTCAAGGTCGAGTGAAATCAAAATAAAAACTTAAAAAAAAAATGTCCTTGATCTTCGGTGTGTTCTTTTGCTTAGAAAATTCGATGTGCTTGTGTTTTTTTATTTAATCACTGTTTCGCAAACAAAACGATTTTGCCTTAGACATCTTCTGCATTCGTCGTTAAACTTTTTTGAGCGAAAAATTAGATCCCTGTGTATGTATTTATCTCTAGAAACTGTGAGAGAAGAATCAAAGGATGCTAATGTCCTTAAGCCTTTTACTTAATGACTTTCTGGGACACATTGAAGAGGAAATTTGATTTATATATTTTTGATAGATATCTATACGTGGCGGCTATGATGAGTTTTATTAAATGAAAAAATAGTATACATTTTTTGGCGGATGTGTTGGATATTTTGAGCTTCCATTAAAACTGGAAGATGTTTTTCGCTAAAATTGTGAGTATGGCAAACTCTGAAGTTATGAAATGTTTGTATACTAATAGTAAACGCTTTAAGGTCACTTTAACACGTAGACCCTTTGAGAAAACTCTGGGTGAAATTAACCTTAATTCAAGTTTAAACTTATTGAGCCCTGGACAGTTTTGAACTTGGTATTATCTAACGTAGCTTCTTTAGCTAAATCAAATTTTATAACAAATTGTATTAAATCTCTTTAGTTTAAAAATAAAATGCACGACTGGGTCGCACGAACTTGCTCATATGTAATAAACCAGGAATTTTAAAAACGAATGTTATTAGAGAAAACCATTCATAAGGATAAAACTAATTTTTTAAATTCTTTTAGTAGTAAATGACAAAAATAGAATGCTATGCAAATATGAATTTATGCAAGAACAAAAATTATAAGTCGTTTTAGTGGTTTCTTAAAAAAAAGCTTTTATATAGATAGATACTAAATTCTTAAAAGATTTTAAAGAAAAAATTTTGGTACGCCAATTTAAAGTTTTTATTATTGTTCGAATAAAAATTAAATTTACAAAAAAAAATATTGAGCCCTTTCTGAGATATCGAATTTTCAAAAAAAAAAAAATAGATTTTTTTTTTTTAAATCACAAAATATTTATTTTAAAGTTTTGAAATGCAATATGTTTAAGACGTTTTAAAAGCTTCTCTATAAAAAAATTTCATTAAGATCCGTTATGTGGATAAGAGAAATTCAAAATTCGAAAAAAATGGTTCTATGGTAGGTACAAGCTATAATATCTTCATTTCAAAATTTTTTGTATTAAATTAAAGATTATAAAAATTAATTGAAGGAAAACAAATTTTATCAAAATTCTAGGCGCCGTTTTCGAGAAGAATACGATTTTTGAAAACCATTGTTTTAATTTTTTTTAACATTTGTATGGTGGGTACCTTTAGTTTTAGGTAAAATAAAATTTTTTTTCTCACATCTTGTAGATAATATTAAAAATTTGAAGTTTTTTTTAAAAATCCAACATTTTTTTTTTTGAAAATTTGAATATCTACACAATTCTATTTAGATTTTTGGGGAGCCTTTGCAAAAAAAAATTATGAAAATCGGATGTACCGTTTTTGAGAAAATCAAAAACAAAAAAAAATGGTTCCATGGGGGGTACCCTCCCAGGTCGATGTTTTTTTTATAACTTCTGTGAAATTCCATTTTATGATTTATATTTTATTAGTTAATTCTATGGTTTTAACATTATGCATGGGAAATGATGTCGGTCAAGTTGGCGCTTCTGTCTGTGGCGCAAAGTCCAGATCTTTTAGGCACACTTTGCATAAGCATCGAGGTTGCTGTTGGTTTATTAATGTGGACCTGTTCCTTGAAGTACCATCATAGCAAGAAAACGGGAGGGGTCAAATCAAGAAATCGTTGTGGCCAGTTGATGTCACCACTTTTTTACATATTAGGCCTGGAAAAATTTATCGAAATATTCTTATCGTAAAGCGGCATATACACACGACACTTGTGTGCACACCGGTGTCGGTGTACGGAAATGTGTGCCGTGTGTGGGCTGGTGCAAACACCTATTTTCGGTGTCAGACACCGTGTGAGTAAAATCAAAAGATTTTGATTTTTGGTGTCGGTGTCGGTGTCTCGATCGGTGTGATGTGTATGGGGATGTGCGCGCACATTTGCCATTCAGTATTCATATTCATTATTCACTATTCAGTTGCAGACGAATCGTTGTGCAGTAAAGCACGTCGAAAAATTTACTTGCGACTTATAGGTTCTATAAGATAAGTTATGCATTCGGAAAAAAATCAAAATCGAAATTTTGACATTATGATGATAGCGAAGACTAAAAAAGTGGGTCTCGCAATTCTGTCTATATGTTTGTTCGACTATAGCTTAAACGGCTGGGCCGATTTACTTTAAACTATGGTAGATATCATTTTTAATTTTTCCCCCCACAGGTTTTTTTCTTAAGACCAAAAATGACGGTACCTTTTATAAGATTTTTTTTCGAAATTTTATAATTATTTGTTCTTCTCAAAAAATGTTCAACAGATTTAAAAACATTTTCCAAAAAATGGTTATTGAGAGTACCCGCCATGGAACCATTTTTTTTTTTTTGTTTTTGATTTTATCAAGAACGGTACCACCGATTTTGATAATTTTTTTTTTTGCTAAGGCTTGAAAAGCACTGTGTATTCAAATTTTCAATATAATCTACAAGATGTGAGAAAAAAATGTATTTCACCTAAAAATAAAGGTACCCAACATAGAAATGTTTTGAAAAATCTTATTTTTCTCGAAAACGGTGCCTAGAATTTTGATAAAATGTTTTTCTTTCAATAAATTTTTTTGATCTTTAATTAAATAAAAAACATTTAAATTAAGATATAACAGCTTGTACCTACTATAGAATCACTTTTTCAAATTTTGAATTACTCATTATCGACATCATTAACGCGCCAACCTCATCGTCTAATGGACGACGTCCATATCACTTATGGTTAGATCTCTCCAGTATGAGATCTCTTGCACAACTAAAGTGTGCACGATTCGGTGTGCCGTGTGTGGTGGAATGCTACAAAGGTGTAGGCACACCGGTGTGCACACAAGTGTCGTGTCTCGTGTGTATTTGCCGCTTAACACGTACAGTGTGTGACGTGACACCTTCTTGTTGGAACCACATGTTTTGTAAGCCTATTTGATCTAATTGAGGAACAGGAAAGGTTTCGAAAAAGTCCCGAAAGCGGTCACCAGTAACTGTAACGACATTGCCTATGACATTCTCAAGGAAATATAGCCCAATGACACCGCCGCGCCGCCGGCATAAATGGTGCAATATATATTAATCTAATCTTTCCATTGAGGGTTTTGAGAGCCCCAATAACGGTTATTCTGTTTATTATCAAAGCCAGCCAAGTCCAAATATGTTTCGTCGCTCATAATGATTTTTTGCTAAAAATGGAGGTCGTCTAAGTCGAACTGTAAGACTTGAGCATTTTTATTTCGCAGACGTTAATGGTTATTTCCGTGCAACTGCAATAAATTTATATCGACAACTATGTTATGACGACTGTCAAATACCAACTGAAAAATTTTATTCACATAATATTGAGAAATTGAAATTGTTTCTTAGCTCCAAAACTAAGGATTTCTTCAACTTTTTTTCAACGATTTTTATAAAAAATGGGTCGCACAAACTCTAATGTAAAAGACTAAAAGTTGTAAGAATGAATATTTTAATGACTAAAACCAGTCCTTAAGTACTCGTAGTTGGCGTATTATGAAAATTATATCTAAAATGCGGAAGAAATTATTGTTAGTCTTAACTGACTGGGCTAACTCACCAGTCTCATAATTTCTCTTTTGAAAGTAAATCATGGATGAAGTTTCCTTTTGAAATAATGAGACGGCCATAAAATTACACTAATATAAAGTCAAAAAGGTGTCAATTTAAAACCGCATTAAATTCGCCTCGAAAACAAAAAAAAAAAACAAATTTTTGATTGAAATATGAATTTGCCAATGGAAAACCCCACTAGTTTAAAGAAGAAAAAACATCCCAAAAGAAGCCTTTGGCTTTTCAATGCATACTTTTGGAGTGTTGTTATTTTGTTAATCGTCAAGATTCTGTAAAAGCATTAATACAAAAATTTGCATGGGGTAAAATTTGCCTCAACGCGTTCCAAAAAATACAACACATCCACTAGAATTTTCACTTAGACCACAAGTTCATATAAACATACATATGTACTTCAAGCACTCATTCCTCAGAAATTCCGCTGATTGTAAACTGTCATAATGTTTGGTACTGAAAAAAAGTCTGGAAAAATCTCTGTGGGAAAGGTTTATAAAAAAATGCTTAGCAAGAATGTTAAAGTAAATCGACACAGCCGCTAAGCTGTATAAATAAAATAGTACGACAAACTTTTATCGTAGTTTCTACCTCCGTATTTACGCAAATTAGAAGCAAACAATCTTGCTACTGTAATAGCTACATACATGTATGTATATCTTACACATGTGCATACATAAATTAAATACATAAATTTAAAAATAACACCAGAATTTCATTTTATCATACATGGCAGACAAATATGACAACAGGTGTGTTCTACATACAATTTCAATTCGAATTTTCTTGGCATTTTTAAGCAAAGGTTTTTTCCCTTTACAGCTTAAATGTTACATTTTTCTTTATTCTTCTCATTTGCATAGGACACTGGGTACCATGCCTTCATAAAAATGGCCTACTACAAATGAAATTTTTCTCCCAAATAAAACATCCTTTTCTTCATGGAACAGTAAGTGGAAGCTTCGCTTCGAAGTTCGTTATTTTGCTTCCATTTTGAAGCTTAAATTTCCTTCAAATTAAAGTATGATATTTTTAGGTTTTTAATTTCGGCTTTCGTATAAAGTATTCTTGCTATACAAGAAAGAAGGTACAAAGAACTAAGAGCTCCAATCTGGTGGTTTCTTTCAGAGCATTTATTTATTTCGTATTTCTCTCTCCTTTACAGTTTGCTTTCACTAAACAAACATTCCAGATGATGTTGAATTCTATCATTTCTTACTTGAGACCCATCTTCATCTTCAGCTTTGGGCTTACTCTTAATCCAATTAGGCCCAGTCCAGGCAAACAACAAAGAATCTGAATCAACATTTTGTTTTTTTTTTTTAAGAATTCCCGTTTGTGCTTTCTATTGCGTTAACCGAGTCAGAAAAAAGGATAGAAACCTAGACTTTGAAGTACTGGTGAAAACCACAAAGAATTAAAATTTAATTGTTCATTGAGGAATTCTCAGAAACAGCTGTAAAATCATTACCCTGTTGTAATAAAATTGTTCCTATCCTTTGAACAAAATCAAGTTTATTAAGAGAATAACACAATAGATGGAAAGTTGCATTTACTGAGAAAAATATTTTTGAATAGCTAGTTTTGACTCACAAAATTTAATCAAATTAGACATAACGAAAAACGTGGGTCCACAATTTCGTCTTACTGACTGTCTGTACCTTGACATACAGCCTAAATAGCTAACACGATTCTCTTTGAAATTTCTAGTTAAGGGTGTTAGGTAGTTCCCTTGGAGCAAAATTTGATTTTTTAAGCCTAAAAATGAAGGTACCTACCGTACAACAACGAAGTTGATTTATTTCGAAAACGGCTGTAACGATGCGTAACGATTAAATAAAAACTGTTTGAGAAATTCAAAAATTGAATTGCATACGGCTCAATATGATTCTCAGATTGCGCCCAAGCTGGTACAAGTACAATTTTTTTGAAATTGTGAGCAGCTTGAACATAAAGCAAGTACGTGCAATTTAGGCGGAAATTTTACTTGTAATTGTTTCAATTTCATATTGTGCTTGTTCGTGGTTCGGTTCTTAAAACCGAAAAATGTAAAATTTTTTCATATAAATTCTCTTTTTTACTTGCGATATACCTACATATGTAGGTACTATAGGCCAAGTTCTGCATTTGGAAAAAAAAAATCGAACTCGAGATTTTGATCAAAGTTGACATTACGATGAAAGCGAAGACGAATAAAGTGGGCCTGACAATTCCGTCTGTCTGTCTGTATGCCTGTATGTCCGTATGCCTGTATGTCCGTATGTCTGTATGTCTGTATGTCTGTTCCTCTATGTAGAGCCTAAGCCACTGGAACTATTTTCTTCAAACTCGGTACTTAAGGGTCTTCGGTCTTCCCTAGAGGAGAAATTGAATTTTTTTTTAGCTCCAAAACTAACGGTACCCCCCATACACCCGTTATGCAAAATCTTATTTATCTCGAAAACGGCTCGAACGATTTCGATAAAAAAAAATTAAGTGTGATACTATGGAAATAGACTACATTTTGGTCAAAACAAAATTTTGGGGCAAAATGTTATTAACGGTACCTGTCATAGAACCTTTTTTTATTTTCGACTTTACCATTAACGGCTTCAAGGATTTTAACCAAAAATTTTCAGCAGGAGTCCCCTTAAGTTTGAAATAATATTGTTTATAAAAATATTCGAAAAATTATTTGTTGGGTTTTTTTGAAAAAAAAATTTTTTTTGAAAAATCAATATCTTCAAAACCTTTGAATTATTATTTTTTGAAATTATTTCCTAAAATAAATATTATTAAATACTTAAAATTCGCATCCCACATTTATTTCTTGAAAAATTTTAAAGAAAAAACGATTTTTTAAAGTTTGTTTGCATAAATTCATACTTTTCTAGAAATCAGACGGCAATTTTATGCATTTGAACATTTTAATCTCATTAAATCCCTGTTTAAAATCTATTTTAAGATCCAAAGTACTTTTACATAAGAGCAAGTTCGTGCGATCCAGTCATGCATTTTATTTTTTAAATATTTAACACTAAGTTGATACTTGCGATATATGTATGTACTATGTAGGTTAGGTAGGTACTATATAGGAAAAGTTTTGCATTTGCAAAAAAAAAATCAAACTCCAAGCCTTGGATCAAACTTTACGATAGTAGAGAACATGAACAAAGTGAGTTCCGAAATTCCGTTTATATGTCCATCTGGTTGTCTCGACCTACAGCCTAAGCCACTTAGTCATTTTGTTCAAACTTGGTACTCCAGGGCCTTTGGTGATTCCGTAGAAAGAATTTAACAAAGCTCCAAAACTAATGGTTCCTGCCATAAACTAAAGCCGTTATGAAAATTCGTATTTATCTCAAAAACGGCTCTAACTATTTTGGTAAAAGAAATAAGGTGTACTATTGTAGTCATGAAAACAAAAAAAAATGTTACTAACTTTATGTCTATAAGTGGGCTTTATGACCTAAAGTCCACTCAAGAACATAATATAATTAATATAAGAAAGGTCACGAAAATAGAAAAAAATCAACGTTACTAACGGTACCCCTCATAGAACCGTTTTTATGATTTTTGGCTATCTCGAAGTTGGTAGACTTCGATAAAAAATTTTATACAGGAGTTCCTTTGAAATCTAAATTATATTGTTTATAAAAAAATTCAAAAAAATAGGTTCATGATTTAAGAAAATTAAAATTTTTGTTTGAAGATTTTCAATATCTTGTTATTTATTAAATACTGAAAATTGGCATAGCAAATTTTTATTAAACATTTTTTAAAAATTTTCATAAAAAAGAATTTATTTGGTAATAATACTAATACCACAATTTTTAAAATTTTGCTTGCATAAATGTATTTTCCTCCAGAAATCGATTCAGGGATTCTATTTTTTCAAGCAAAATAAACAACAAATTTTTTGTATTGTTTTCTAATTAGATCCATATCCTTTTATATAATTATACTACTATTTCAAAGAATTATTTGATTCGTTCTTGTTGATTCTCATTCGTCGAAATTCCTCTTTTAAAACAGAATTGTTGGTGAAGGCGAAGATAAAGATATATAATTTGATTAAAAAGCAGCGGAAATCTGAACTTAAATAAGAAATTTGCACAATCTGTATGAGTAAAATTTTATATCAAAAAAGTACTGGAAAATATCGAAAACATATCGAAAATTTTTGAAATTCTCGATTAGAAATGTCAGAAACTCAGAAATATGTCACTTCGGCCAACAATTTAATTTGTTATTTTATTTTGCCTATACATAGTTGATGTTCGTTGTAGTTAGGTTTTCATTTTATAATATTATTTAAATTATGTATGTACTTTAAAAAAAAAATAATAATCTCCTTTTCAACAAATGGCTTTAAAATGTTGCTGTTTTGGAGGAAAAGTAGAATATAACAGAAGAAACATACAATAATAAACTAAGTAGATCGTTTGATTCGTGTTTTTTTAAATATTTGTTTTAATGTTTTACTTCCTTATTTTCAACAGGTTCAAACCGCACCTGTCAAGTCTCCCAAAAAGTATTATTTTTTTTTTGCCCCCGTCTCTGTCCCCTTCGCAGACGCGCCACAAGACTCAACAATTTAATCAAACAAAAACAAAAATAGCAAACAGAAAAAAAATGTTTAATAAATACAAACAAACCAACAAAATAAATAATCACCCAAACCCAAAATATAAAAGAAACAAATAGCCACAACAAAACAAGAACAAAAAAAAAATCAAGCACTCGAAGGAATAATTACAACAAAAAATACCTATGTCAGTAGCACGGTAAGTGACATTTTCCCTCCCTTCCTTTTTTTCCTACAGTTGTGTGGCTTAGTGGGTGCATGCATTGAGCTGAGCTTATATAAGCTCTCTCAAGTGTTTGCATTTGCTAGGTCATACGATAACAGATGTATAGAGGATTACTGATTGATTGTTAGGGTTCGGATCAATTCAACGTCACTACTAAAGGCATAACACTTTTAGTGATGTTGCGTTGAGAAGGCTTTTTAATTAATCTTATTCAGTGATTTTTTTCTCTTAGATTTCGTCTGTTTTGGTTTTAGTTTTTTTGTTATATTGTAATGGCTGGTAATTTTAGAGTTGATTATTGCAATATTCGCGGGCTGAGAGCGAATTTTCTGACTGCGTATATCCACACTGTTTCTAACAGGCCAGCTGTTTTGGCACTGAGTGAAACCCAAGTGGGTGAGGATTCCGATCCTGCTGAATTCTTTATTCATGGGTATAGCTTGGTGCCATTATTCTTTTCCCACCATGGTCTCGCCATTTACATTAGGAATGATGTTGCATATCAGTTCTTACCACAATATGGTCGCTGCACCAACTCCTTCTTCAATTTTATGTGGTTTAAATTTTCCATTAATAAGCACATCATTCACTATTGCTTTCTTTATAGAAGCCCAAATTTGGATAGAGTTTCAACTTCTCACGAATTTGATGCTCTGTCCGACTCCATCCAAAGAATTGTTTCCCTAGATCCTCGCACTGAAATCGTTATTACGGGTGATTTCAATGTTCACAATTCTTCTTGGCTTCTTCATTCGGGCCAGACAACACCCGAAGGAATGTGTGTTGAGATTTTTGCTGAGTTTAACCACCTTACTCAGCTTGTCAACGAGCCTACTCGAATATCGGACGTTAATGGCCGAGCGGAAAATACTCTTGACTTGTTTCTTACCTCTGACCCTGATAAATACACAATAAGTGTATTGACGCCTCTAGGCATATCTGACCATAGTGTTATATCTGCAAATTTCTCGTGTCAAACAAATCCAGTTAGAGAAAGAGCTCCTAGAAGAACCGTATGTCAGTTCGAGAAAGCCAACTGGAACGGTTTGAATAACTTTTTCAGAATCTTTAACTGGTCACTATGCTTCCTCGATAGTGACGTAGATTCCAGCGCAGATCTGATAACTAACATAATTCTTTTGGGAATGAGAAATTTTATCCCGAATAGGGTTAAAAGTATCAGACCCAAGGGTAAATCATGGTTTGATTTGAGCTGTAAAGAGTTTATCAAGGAAAAAGAGGTAAGCTTCCGGTGTTTTAGAGCCAACCCAACTGAGGAAAACCGGAAAAAGTTCAAACAACCCAGGAAGGCCTGCAACGCCCATATTCGACGGACCAAATTTTTACATGATCAAAAATCAAGGCAAAAAATACTGCAATGTCCCAAAGGCAGTAAGAATTTTTGGTCATTTGTAAGAAATATGAGGAATTCTTCCTCTTCCTCGGTTCCTACGCTTGTTTTCAGTGACACTCCTTTCGTTAGCTCTATTGATAAAGCTAACTTGTTTGTAAGGCAGTTCGCCGCAAATTCCACCTTGCCGGATAGTGTCATGACTCCCCCAATTCTTGAGCGTGTTAGTGATTCTATGGGACAAATCTTTTTTCGCACTCGTACCGTGGCAAGAGTCCTGAAAGATCTCAACATTCATAAATCCGCTGGTCCGGGTGGTATCCCCGCTATTATTCTGAAGAGGTGTTCTTCCACGCTAGCAAAACCCCTGCGTAAGCTTTTCTATCTATCCTATTCTTCTGGGCTCGTTCCGAGTAGATGGAAAACAGCATTTGTTCAGCCGATTCCAAAAAAAGGCGACTCTTCTTCTCCCTCAAATTATGGACCGATCGCACTAACGTCCCTTCTTTGCAAGGTCATGGAAACGCTGATTAATTATCAGCTCAAGAAATATCTTGAAGAACGAAAGCTTCTTAATGACCGGCAGTATGGCTTTCGTAGCAATAGGTCCACTGGTGATTTGATGGTTTATCTAACCGAAAAGTGGAACAAATCTTTACATTGTTTCGGAGAAAGTAAGATTATTGCACTCAATATTTCAAAGGCATTTGATAAAGTCTGGCATCTTGCTCTTTTATCGAAAATGCGTGCTTTCGGCATCGACGAATCCCTACTTCTTTGTATTAGAAATTTTCTTTCGAACCGTTCAATACAAGTTGTACTAGACGGATTCAAGTCTGAAACCCACAATACAATGCTGGTGTGCCACAGGGCTCCGTTTTGTCCCCAACCCTCTTCCTCATTTTTATTAATGATCTCCTGTCTGTAACTTCTAATCCAATTAACTGTTTCGCTGACGATAGTACTCTTAGCTTTTCATATTCGTTTTCAGACTCACATCCCTCCTCTTCGGATGTGGAACTGCAACGACAAAATATGATAAGCTCATTAAATCACGACCTAAACAGCATTGTACAATGGGGAATAAGAAACCGCGTCGAATTTAATGCTTCGAAAACTCAATGCTGTCTTGTATCGCTAAAGCGTGATATACCCCCCTTGCCACTATCTATGAGTGGCACTTGCATCAACGAAACTGAACATCTCGATATTCTCGGTATGTGCATCATGAATCACCTCTTGTGGAACGATCACATACGCGATGTTGCCAAGAATGCCGCAAGATGTTTGGGTTTTCTGAGACGGTGCAAGAAATTCTTCTCTCCTTCTGATCTGGCTACAATATATAAAACCAAAAACTTGAGTATAACTCCCATCTATGTTCTGGTGCTCCAGTAACTTACTTAAGTCTCTTGGACAGTATTCAAAGAAGAGCTTTTAAAATGATTGGTGACAACAACATAATTGGCTCATTTACGTCACTCCAACATCGTCGTAATGTTTCTTGCCTCACCCTTTTTTACCGTTATTTTAACGGACTTTGCTCTAGTGAAATAGCCAGTTGCATTCCTCCCCTAAAACAAGTCAACCGTAATACTCGCACTTCTAGGAATGCCCATCAATTTACCCTCGAGCCCAACTTCGGTCGTACTGTGAAGTACAGATATTCGTTTTTTAGCCGTACTACGCGAATGTGGAATTCCTTAACACGCTCTGTCTTTTCCAGTCATCACAATGTTCAAGAATTCAAAACCAATGTACACCGACCTCCTTTCTAACCCCTCCCTTTTTTCCTAATGCTCACGCTGTGTCTCTGACATATTAAGGGTATAAAAAACCTTTGAGTGTGTGCTAATTATAAAAAAAAAAAAAAAAAAAAAAATAGCCGACAGCCTAAAGTATGTACATGTTCAACTATAGACGAAGTTTTTGATCCTTATTGCACACTGTCTCATTTCAAAGCAAAATTTGACGAATTTTGATAAGGGTTTCGTCACTTATTTTAATATTTTAATCAATTACTTTTGAGAACACAACGATGACGGCGATTTTCAAGGGTAAATCTATATGATCGATCTTTGCCAAAGCAACATTTAGATATTCTATGGATGTCATATGGATTCAGTGAGTTACTCAAAGTTAAGGCAACCATTTTGTGATTTTAACTTTAGCAAAATGTTAATAGATCTTAAGATGCTGAGATCGTTTTAAATTAGCAAAATCTTCTTTTTCACTTAGTAACTTACTAAAATGGCTTTAAAATTATTATTAAAATTTCATCTAGAACTGACTCTGTTATATTAATGCTGTTTTTTATGGAATAAGGCTACGTTTCGGAAAGGAGATATTTCATTTTGTTACCTATTACCATTGAGTGTTTGTACAATACAAACTCAATTGCGCAAATTTTAGTTGAATTAGTAACGTGTTAAATCTGTCTAATTATGAAACTAAGTTAAAACAACGATTTTATCACACTTTCTCTAACATTTTATTAAAGTTAAAATCATCGAATACCTATTTTATTTGTTTAGTACCTATGTTGCTAGCTTTATATGACTATTTGTCACTTTCAAACGTCAAAAAGGTCTGTTGACTTAGTTTTTTTACACAAACTGCCATTGTTTTAGGTGTGTTCAGAAGCATTTTGTTAAGAATATTGCCCTAGAACGATACTAGTTAGAAAATGTTTAAAATTACGAATGAGTTATTAAACTTCTTTAAAGTTACCAAACTTTTAAGTAGTGTCATAGTAATACTGTTTTGCTAGGCTGTTTAAAATTTTGAGCCAATCCTATTACGTATTTGGCGTATTTCTTTTTAAGCTCAGACCTATGCATGCATTTATGTGTTTTTTATTTTAGCTCAACTTCAGACAGCTAAGAGCGATCAACTTGTGTTTCTTTCTCCATTCAGAGTAAGCTTCGAACTCAGAAAATGGCAGTTAAAGCTGTTTCTCCGCCTCTGTAGGTAAATAAATAACAATAAATTAGTCCAAACAAATTGTAAGATTTTTGTTTTCTTTTTTATTAAAATACATTATGTACATATGTAGGTAAATGGACTAAAGAATACCAGAATTCTGATTCTTGATTGATGATTCTTTTATGCATTTTATTTTTAATAAATGAAATGAAATTTTTTTCGCAAAATATGTGATACTCTTGCGTTTGTCAGCTTGTGAGAAAATATGTAGGTAACCAAATGACAATTCAATGTTCAAGTATGTTTCATTTTTTAATTCAGAGAGTTGCAATCATACTCTACTCAGAGCAGAACTTAATCGATTTACCAAAGATCGGCTCAGTTCTCTGCTTAAAACGGAAAACGCCAATATATTCAATTGCGGCGTTGTGATAAATTATAAATTATTTTTCTGACACCGTGTTCGAAAAGATTTCTTGTGAAATATTTTGTGTCATTGGATCATCAAGTTATTTTAAATTGTTTGTAGAAATGGAACCACAAATAGATTGTGTTTGAAGCCACCAATGACTCGTATAATATATGAGTCATAAATCATAGAAAAATATTGTTCCAAAGAGCTATTTGACATTCTTTGAGAAAATGACAATAAAGATTCAAATATTTATCGTTATTTCTATAAACAATGTTCTATTGAAATAGCGAGTTGCATTCCCCCCCTAAAAAAATTTCGACGTAATACTCGTGCCGCAGGGAATGCTCATCAATATACCCTTGAACCAAACTTTGAACGTACGAGTAGAGTTAAGTACAGAGATTCTTTCTTTTGTCGTACGACTCGAATGTGGAATTCCTTAACCGACTCTGTTTTTCCTCCCCATTTCACTGTCCAGAAATTTAAGACGAATGTACATCGGTTTCTCCTACTTAATCCTCCCACCGATTCCTAAATGCTCACACTGTGTTCAACCAACATTTAAAGGGTAGTCATAATCCCTTGAGTGTGCGTCAATTATAAAAAAAAAATATTTAACGCTCGTCTGACGTTTTCCAACAGGGTGCGGCGCGTTCAGAAAACGTCATAGCTGCTACATTAAAACGCGCTCTATTTTACAACAAACAAGGCCTTAATCCTTCAAACCATGTTTTTATTATTTTGTAAGTTTACTTAAGTATTTCTTGTATTTACAGCAGCTAATAATCATAAAAGATAATATTACATCCATCATTAAATTTTGTATACATTTTCAGGTCATTTGACGTCGAATTTATCATTTTTTGTTTTTGTTTATTCAACATGATTAACATATTTATTTTATTTTTGCTAACATTTATAAGCTATACACAGAAGTTAAACATCACCGAGGAAAATATTATAATGATAAATTTTATTTCAGAGGGTATATCCTACGAAATTCAATTATCGTGACACATTCATTGATGGGAGTGTGTGTGTATGTCCTGTCCAAATTACAGAGCTGTCAATGAAAAAAAAAACGAATGTTTTGTTTTTTTTTTCGGTTTTTCACTTCATTATACAATGGCCTTGCAATAAATGGGAGACTCGCCGTATAGTAGCGCAAAGGCGTTAATGTACTCGTATAAAATATTTGTATTATTGGTTCAGTAAGGACAAGTATTTAATTCCTAGAAATTGATTTCGAAGGAAGTAAAATATTGACAGTCATGAGTAAATAATTATTATGGAGAGGTAATTTTCTTTCAATGACTCATCATAAAACCAATATTTAGACTAAACGCCAATTTGAAGAGCATATTCCTTAGCAACATTCAGTAGTTATAGGCCAATTAATTTTTTGCTCCCAAAAATATATTGATCGAATTTTATGGTACCACGGTATTTACGGTACCACCGATTTTGATCATTTTCTTATCCTAAGGCTTCCCAAAAGTTTGAATATTATTTTGTAATTGTATTTAAATTTTCAAAAACAAAATTTATGGATTAAAAATATTTTTTTTTCAAAACGTATTATGTTGAAAATCACATTTTAAAATTAACAAGATGTGAGAAAAGAATTGTATTTTATTTGATAATAATGGCGCAAAATTTTAAAGTCGTTTAGCTTGGAGAATTTGTCTAACTTTCTCATAATTTTAAAAATTTTAGACAACTCTTCTAACTAATGTGGGTTTTACAACAGAACCTAAGCGAATTTGCGTTGAACAACCCGTAATTTGACAGATACATAACTCACACAACTACAAAAACAAAAAAAAAAAGCAAAAAGAACAGACAACCTCAAACCAAATAATTTTTCGCCGAAAAAAGTACATTTTACATACTACCTCGGTACAGATTTTGATTGTTTATAAGTTCAGCTCGTTGAAAAACGGTCTTAGGCGTTCACACAGTACAGACGGCAGGATTTTGTATGCGACGTTGAGGAGACTTATACCTCTGTAATTGGCACACGTCAGAGCATCTCCTTTCTTGTGGATTGGGCACACTTTGCCGAGGTTCCATTTATTGGACATACTTTTATCCGACCAATTTTTTGAGATGAGTTGGTGCATGCCCCCTAACAAGTCATCCCCACCTGCTTTGAATAGCTCAGCTGGCGAGCAATCCGCGCCAGCAGCTTTTTTATATAATTTGGAAAAAAATTCGTAATGCAATTAAATTTAAAAATGCTGTCTACGAATTTAAAAGAAAATCTGCCAAACCGTTTTGGCTGTAGTCGGACATTATTGGCATAAAAGATTTGAATGAAAATAGCAGCTTCAAAAAAGTTTGAAAAAAAAATGCATTTCAAGACTTAAAAAAATCTATTTTTTATTTGAAAACTCGGTATCTCAAAAACGGGTCAGTATTTTTTTTTTGAAATTGAAGTTTAAAGATGTTTTAAAAATTTTGTATTTAAAAGATAATTTGATCAGAGCACCAATCTTTGGAATTGAGACAATTTTAGCAGTTTTTCATTGTTTTGGGGAAAAAGTTGATGAAAAGAAAGTTTCTTAGGACGATGGGATGATGATAACTGTGTTGTGATGCTTTTTCTTCGTGGCTGAGGTAAAACTCGTCGGTGTCCAGGGTTCTTCTCAAAGAAGCAACAAACTTGGGTTTGGAGGGTCTAAAGCTCCGAATGAAATAATGTTTCTTAATACTCCAAAACTTTCAATTAATTTATTTCGTGGCTTGTATTCATAACATGGTATTTCATATACTCTTATTAACAATAATTATTTTCTTAAAATAAATAACACGGTATTTCATATAATACAGTATTCATAAGGTGCAGGGAAATAAGTCCACGGGAACTAAGTCCACTGAGGGACTAAGTTCTCGCTTGAGGTGGGAAATAAGTCCACGGGAACTAAGTCCACTGATGGACTCAGTTCTCACTTAATGGGAACAAAATCCACTTTACTAAAGTGGTCTTTGTTCCCATTAAGTGAGAACTAAGTCCACTTTCTTATGGAAAATTAGTACACACTCGAAAGTATAAAGTGGGAATGAATTTCCAACAACAAAAACTTATTGATTTTATGTTGGTTATTTTCCAGATTCTTTAACTGCTAGAGAAACTTTGTATACACAAAACCTCGCACTTACCCCAAATCCTATAGTGTGCCCAAGCAGGGGCGTGTCGTTCCCATGGCTTAGCATGGGAATTTGTTTCACAGTCAAAGGGAACTAAAACCCACAGTTTTTTGTAATGAATTTCCCATCTTGCATGGGAACAAAGACCACTTTAGTAAAGTGGATTTCGTTCCCATTAAGTGAGAAGTAAGTCCCTAAGTGGACTTAGTTCCGGGGGACTTATTTCCCACCTCAATTGGGAACTTAGTCCCTCAGTGGACTTAGTTCCTGGGGACTTATTTCCCTGCACCTATTCATAAGCCTAAATAACTAACACGGTATTTCATATATTGTGTCCCTAGCACGCAACCTAGGGAAATAAACGGGTGGAACTCTAAAAAGAGAACCTGTGCAGTGAGCTACCTTGAAAAGGAGATGAAAGGAAAGAAACGGGTTAGGGAACCTTATCGGAAGCCCTGTGTCCCTAGCACGCAACCTAGGGAAATAAACGGGTGGAACTCTAACGAGAGAAGTTGTCCAGTGAGCTTCCTTGAATAGGAACCCAAAGGAAATAAACGTACGAGAATTCTTATAGAAAATTCTTGTCCCTAGCACGCAACCTAGAGAAATAAACGGGTGGAACTCAGTGGTACCACTTTACTTCAATTGAAGTAGATCTACTTCTTTTTTTCAAAATATTTCAAAATCTACTTCCTACTTCGCACCATCATCAAAATACTGAAATCTACTTCATTTTAAAAATCTCTGTTTCAATCTACTTCAATTTTACAAAATAAGGCCCAAATCTACTTCTTTTTCTCTATTTCACTCTTAGTAGTAGTATGTAGCCCCATAATTACCATAAAATAAAAGAACATCAATTCAATACAAATACACAAATGAGTAATTGTATACGGAATTTCTTTAAAATTTAAAGAAATGTAGTGACAATTTTAAATATTTAATAACATTTATTTAAGAAAAAAAATTTGTATGCATTATTTTTTCTAAAAGCAAGTAAAAAGTCACTTTGAAATCTACTTCGATTTTCTCAATTTACTTAACTTTTTTCTTCAAATCTACTTCGACTTTTTTTCCGGAAGTGGTAACGCTGCGCTGGTGGAACTCTATACAGAGAACCTGTCCAATGAGCTGCCTTGAAGAGGAGATCAAAGAAAAGAAACGGGTTGGTTTAGTAAATAATAATACTTTAATAATAATAATAATAATAATAATAATAATAATAATAATAATAATAATAATAATAATAATAATAATAATAATAATAATAATAATAATAATAATAATAATAATAATAATAATAATAAATATTCCCCACTCTAGCTAATGCTCCTAATAATCTTAAAACTTGTCCTACTCTAGCTAATGAAACCCTACTATTTTATATAAAAAAAATTTAGATTACCTTCACCAATGCGGCAATGCATATCTGTCACCGAAACGCCTTATACAAGGTTTTTCTTTGCGGGTTGCGGCCCGATCTTAAACTCTCTATACTCTAGATTGGTATCCACACTGGACGAGAATAAAAGACAATTTTGTCATTTTCCCAACGACCACTTATCAAATCTACGGCTAGGAGTCAGTGTGAATTTCAAGAAATAAACGGCAAAATTGTACGTGTATGAAAATGGGTGTTGATCACATTTCTCCAGATACACACTGAATACGTGTAATATGATTATAAGTAATATAAGGCGGTATGTAGACGTCGTAGCGCTTTGCTCGGTAATGTTATTAGGGGTCGTTGGTGTCGTAGCGTTTTGCTCGGTAATGTGATTAAATTGTTCAATATTGTAACGCTTCGTTACAGTGTATGGGAACCTTTTGGATCTTAGTGGTCAGCTGACTTCATTGGCTTGGCCTTGGAGGTATTGATGATCTCTGTTAAATCCTCAATGATGCTTAGATTCGGGTTATTGATTGGGTCACTTGCCGGATTGGTGATTTACATCTATCCAGGTTGGGCGCTAGGTTTTGTTGGACGGATTCCTCAACTTCCTCTAGAGAGACTGAATCGGCTGATGGGTTGGAGAAGAAATTTTCATCATAATAGCTGGAAGATGCTTCACGTTTGTCCTATGCGGCATCCGCCTCTCCGTTATTCGTGATGATTATCGATATTGGAGATGTCTTCCCAATCAGTCTCTTGATACCTTTGAATGCGTCAGTTCCATGTTTTATAGACTGTAGTCTCTTCTGGACATGATAATGCACTGCAGTTCACTCTAAACTGCATGATCCTTTAAAAACGTTTCCTTAACCTTTTTCTATGTGTATACAGTTTTGAACACATCAGGAAGGTGTTAGTATCGGTCTTTCGACGTTTTAGTTGGTTAGTAGAACCTGTTAGTTATTCGTTGTCATCAAGTTCAAAGTTTAAAACTTTTCCTTTCTTTTAAAAAAGTTGAAAAGGAAAAAATAATAACCCAAAAAATTTGAATAACTGATTTCTTACAGTTTTGCAACCGTGAAAAAATTCTAAATAAATTTTTTAGGTGTACACAAGTTTTAAACAAACGAGATCCTTCTTGTTTTCAAGTCTACTCTATTTTCCTTTCTCTTTTGTTATTGAAGGATTTATGATAAATCTGGATTTTTATTTTGAAACATATCAGAATTTAATTCGATGGCAGATGACACTTATCATCAGATACAATATTAAGCAATCTATAAGCATTAAAAGAAGCTACTTGTGTCTGTCTCTACCATCAATCTCGATTTTCCCAAATCCCATTTCAGGATCAAAATGAGCTATTGAGTTCTTAGTGTCAACATTTGATATTTAATTTCAAGTAGGTCATAAACAAAATAATAATAAACTGTCTGAGACAGAAAGGATAAAATTGAATAATTGCTTTTCAATACAAACAAACATTGACCTTATAAACTCTTGTACATTATGTTTTGTAGATACTCGTATTATATTACCAATGTGTTAATGCTTAATGGATAGTTAATCATACAGATTGGACAACATGGAACTCTGTTACCCTTCTTTCTGCATTGAACTTGAAAAAAAAAAAAAAAGTCCTTTGTTTAAAAATGGGATAGGTCCAGCTGTTGGGAAAATTGAGTTATTTATCGTTTTGTGCTTGTCTATTTGCTCACACCCACTTCCAATTATTCCTTCAGAAAGAATTATCGGATTTATTTTTGAAAAAGTTGATTAGTATCGGGACTTAGATGGAATAAGTTATTCTTGAGACAGTTTAACCCGAGTTAGCTTGCGATTTAAATTGAGTTAAGTCTTGAATAAATTTCAAACTCAGATAATCCCTTGAAATGAGAATTTAAACCCGATTCCGGTCACGGCGCTTATAATTCATCCCCTTCTATAATCTAACGAAAGTGAGTTGACTTTTATTTTTAACCTTAATTTTCTTAAAATTCCACTTTCAAGGCCATTTTAATCAAGCACGTGATGTCTGTGCAGATATTTCCAACAAGTCGTTAAAGCCCCTAAGTATGATAAGTAAAGTTGTAAAATTTAATATACTCTTAATGTACATACATACAAAGATATACAAAATGTCCTTTTGCACTAATAGCTTGTATGTGTATCGCAGACTTGTGAAATTTTTTGTTGAACTCAGTCGGTTTTAGCAAGAGGAATGCTAAAGCTTTTGTGTATTAAAGCATATTACCTTTGCACCTGTTGAGGTTTATGTTTGCCGTTGCTTTCTCCTAGGTTACAAAAATTTTGCTTTTTTTGCTTTCCGACTTGTAAGCTTGCGAATAAATTGGTTGGATGCTGTTTTACATTCTCAAACCACCCCTTTTTATTATACCATGTCTACCTGTTGTGTGTAGATAATAATAGTATGTAGATTGTTGAAGCAGATATTATAGGTAAGTACATGCTTTTGCATTAAATGTATGTATGTATGTTTTGGTTATAAAATCAAACTGGATCTGGTTGGTTTTCTTTTTCATTCTGGATGGTTTTTAAGGAGTTACTGTGAACTCCCACTATATAAATGGTTGATAATGAAAAGATGGCGCTCAGTTGCTTTTCGGTTTGCTTGCAAGCAATTTAACATCTAACGGACCGAAACATCTTCATATTTTGTGATTTTTTTAAATTTTAAGCAAAACTGTTTCAACTTATGCTTATTTGGTGTTTTCAAATGTATTAAATAAAAAGGTTTATGGGATAAAAATGAGATAATTTCACGAAATTGAAACTGCCTTTCGACATTTTGACTTTAAATAAAATATTTACAACAAAAACTAAGTTGAACATTTTGTAATTTTAGTTTTAAGATATTTAAGGTTCCACAAAGTATGCACGCACATATCTTAAGATTAATATGAGTTTTATATCTATAACTTATGTATGTATAGGTATTGTAAAAGATATCTTAATTGACCTGTTTTATAACCCTTGGCGTCAGAAGCTTACTGACGAAAGTACTAAAGACTCCTTCACTCTACACCGAGTCATCGACCAAAGTTGAACTAGAAACTGCATATTGAAAAAAGTATTAAGTTTTCTATGCCTGTAGTTAAGCCTTATGTAAAAAGTGGGGTCTTCAATGGTGCAACCGTACCCCCCCCCAGCTTTTTTTACCAAAAATAATGGTATCTCCCATATTTTTTTTTTTTTTTTCTCAAAACCCGTTCCACAGATTAAAAAAAAATTAAAACAAGAATATTCATTTAGTTAAAGCTAGGTAATACTTGAAGAAATTCCGAAATATTGTAACTAAAGATAGCCTCCCCCTTTTGGAACTATTTTTTTTGGTTTTGATTTTCCCAAAAGCAGAGCAATCAATTTTAATCATTTCTTTTTTTACAAAAATTTGGATAGTATTATTTTTTTTTTTTTAACTCAATATTATAAGAACACCATTCTTAATTTGTTAAATACTTGACAATAAAAAGTATTTTAATATAATCTACAAGATATGAATAAAAAACTTATTTTATCTAAAAATAACGCTACCAACCACACAAATGTAGAAAAATGGTATCGAAAATCGTATTTTTCTCAAAAGACAACGCCTAGAAACTAGAATTTTGATAACAATTTTTTTCTTTCGATTAATTTTAACGATAAATTTAATATCTTAAAAATTGGTAAATATTTTTTTTTTTTTAATTTCCTTGGCTTAGTTAAGTCTATTTCATCAATCGAATTTTTGAATTTTTTTGAATTACTCGTAAGCTCTACTAGCTATTGAAATAAGATGAATTAAGTTTATGTATAACAAATCCTGTAATTTTTACTTGCGACTTATAGCTACAATAAAGCAAGTTATGCATTAGAAAAAAAATCGAGCTCGAGATTTTGATCAAAGTTAAAATTACGATGATAGCGAAGACTAAAAAAAGTGGGTCTTGCAATTCTGTCTGTCTGTCTGTCTTTTGACTACTGCACTGCTGTAAAATTAAAATAAAAAATACGAAAAAATTTCATTGAGTTAAAGCTGTAGGTAATAGTTGAAAAAAAATTGTCCGAGAAATGGTTATTCAGGGTACCACCCATGGAGCCATTTTTTTTTGTTTTTGATTTTCTCGGTACCACCGATTTCGATCATTTTTTCTTTGCTAAAGTTCCCCAAAAATTTGAGTAGTACATATGTACTGTGTATTCATACTCGTATATTCAAAAAAAAAAATTTTTGGACTTTTAAGAAAAAATTAAATTTTTTTTTTCAAAACTCAGAATTTCGAAAACCCTATGCCAAATTTTTTTTAAAACTTGATGAATAAAAGTTTCTCAATATAATCTACAAGATGTAAGAAAAAAAATTAATTTTAATTTGGGGGTGGCCGTGGCGCGATGGATGTGTGCTCGCCTGTCAACCTCATGATGACAGGTTCGATCCCTGCCGTCATCTATGTCGCTTTAATTCCATTAAAAACCTTCAAAAAATGGTCATCAATGGGTTGCTGGTTTACTCATTACATGTTGTTCAGGCATAACACTAACAGCATGTAATTGAGTTAAACTAGTATGACCAACAAGGATGAACACGAATAAAATAATGTGAATTATAAGCGACATAGAAATAAGACACGGCATTTCTCCGCTTTAGCTCAGCCGCCATCCCTGGAGATAAAAAATATCTGAGACAACCACCAACAGTCTCAGAACATCGTGCCACACATCTTTCCTATCCTTCTTTCTCTTCATTAACTTCACGCCCGCGCTGTGTTGAAACATTTAAAAGGGTAATCATAATCCCTTGAGCGCGGGTAGATTATAAAAAAAAAAAAATTAAGGTACCCACCATACAATTGTTAAAAAATGGTTTTCAAAAATCGTATTTTTCTGTCTCGAAAACGGCCCCTAGAATTTTGATAAAATTTTTTTTTCTTTTAATTAATTTAATAAAAAAAGGAAATTAAGATATTACAGCTTGTACCTACCATAGAAACATTTTTTCGAATTTCTTATTATCGACATAACAGATTTTAATGAAATTTCTTATAGAGATGCTTCTAAAAAGTTTAAGAAACATTGTATTTCAAAACTTAAAAAAAGTTTTGAAAAAAAAGTCATATTTTTTCTTGGAAAATTCGATATCTCAAAAACGGTTCAATATTTTTTTTGGAAATTAAATTTTCATACGTACAGTAATGAAAACTTAAAGTTGGCGGACCAATTTTTTTTCTTAAAAGTTTTATACTCGTACATAATATAAAATCTTATTTTTTTAAGGAAACCACTACAAACGACTTATAATTTTTGTTCTGGCACAAATTCATA
Source organism: Philhelius festivus (assembly GCA_963931855.1). Taxonomy (NCBI): domain Eukaryota; kingdom Metazoa; phylum Arthropoda; class Insecta; order Diptera; family Syrphidae; genus Philhelius; species Philhelius festivus. Next base: position 232,412,430 of record OZ007554.1, read on the forward strand.
TTTGCATAGCATTCTGTTTTTATGTCTTACTACTAAAAGAATTTAAAAAAAATAATTTTATCCTTATGAACAGTTTTCTCTAATAGTATTCGTTTTTAAAATTGCTAGTCTATTACATTTTTTGTTGAATTTTCTCAACTTTCTTACTGAATGGATTATAAACAGGGTGTCCTTAAATTCTTGTGATTCTTGGGTACATTCTAAGAAAAAACTCGTTCACAGTAAGGGACTATCTCCAATTTTTATATCAAATATCGGGGATTTAAGAAAAGACTTACTTTTCTGTACCTTTTCTTACGAGTATTTCTATTTTGATATGCATTAAAATGAAAATGTTTCAATAAGGCTCAAGATATGGCTAGAGGGTTAATCAATCTTCATATAACCTTTTATCTAATCTCATTCCTATCCGATAAGCAGATGAAGTTATAATCCTTCTAAGACCGGTTAATATCTAAAATCATTACGATAACCTTTTTCAGCTCATTTTCCTAAATATATTTATTTAGCTTTGTCATCAAGGATCATATAAATCCTATCTCTTTAATGAGTTCAAATCTTCTTGGATAAAAATATCACAAAAAAATAATAAAAAAGAATATAATTGAGGTTTTCATATAAAAAATTATTTGCTTCTAATTTAACCCAAAATAACAAATAAAGTACATAGTATTACAAAGGGTACTCTGGTTTCAACAGTTTGTTGGGATTCCATTTATTACAACATCATCCAATCGATACTTAGATTGGATATACCAGTAATAAGGGTGTATCTTTAGCATTCATGTGGTTTTGGTGGTAAAACCACAAGACTGCAGAGGGTTCATAAATGTAGGTTCTGCTTTGTGAATGGAAGACGCGTGTTATACGTGATTACGTGACCTAACATATCTTGATTGAGATTTTCTCTAAATTACCAACAAGGATGATGATGTTGTGTTTTACAAAATGATTTGACTATATGTATGTAGGTTCATATTCACCGATTTTCGTACAAGTTAATGCGTGAAAGGATGTCAGCGTTAGACTCCAATCAAGCCTTGATTTTGTAATTTCCAAAGTGTTCTGGGAAAACAGTATTCCAACTGCTAATAAAAATAAATCAATTTTTACAGAAGGTACTTTTGATTTTCTGCACACTTTCTTCTCAAATATGTAATTTTTATGTTATTAAATCAGATCCTTAAACTTCAATAACTAAGTATTTTGAGATTAGACTAATTGCATCGAATGACGGATGATATAGAAAAGGCAACTGAAGAAAAACGGGTATATTCAGCTATATTCTTAGATATTGCTCAAGCCTTTGATATGGTTAAGCACTTGGGACTTTAGTACAAACTGCATAGGAAGCTTCCAAGAGAGTACAACGAAACACTGAAATTCTACGCAACGGACCGATTTGGAACTAAAGCAAATTGAACCCGGTGTACCCCAAGGAAGTGTCCTAGGACTAACCTGTATTTGTTATACACGAAGAATATTTCAGTGCTATCATATACCTCTTGGCATAATGTTTAGTGCGTTGAGCGTTGGACTGTCATACGGAAGGTCTCGAGTTCGATTCTCAGCCGCTGCAAGAAAGAGTATCCAAGAGTATCTTTTGTCATGGAAAGTGCTGCTCATTAGCCATTCGAAACCGGCAGAAAATTGTAGGTCCCCTTCGTTCCTGGTAACACGCACAGGAATGGTTGAGAGTTGTAAGTCACTAGGTCCTGGTAACACGCACAGGAATGGTTGAGAGTTGTAAGTCACTAGGTCCTGGTACACTTCGAGCTGTTGCACCACCAAAAAATTTATTACGATAATAGTATACGAAATCGAAAGATAAAATCATACGAATTCGATGGTGATATGTACCAGAACTTTTTCAAAGTCTTATCTACTAATTATTCATAAACTTATCTAAATTTATTAAAGAATACTCTTATTCATTAACCAAAGAATGTTTAATACCGGTCTAACTTATTTGGAAATAAATAATTCTCTTTGAAAAGAAAAACGTATTAATGGAGTAATCAATACTCCATCAAAAGAACCTACATAGAGTAAATATGTAGTCATCATCAATACATTCTTCGTTGGTTATTGAAAATTTACTGTCAAGGAAGGACCTTAACTTAGCCTTCTGGTATGTAATTGATTTTGGTAGAAGATTAATGTAATCAAACTTTCGGTCGATACATCATAATTAATTGGGTAAATTTGTTGATGTGGGTAGATTTTCAAAGTTATAGTTCTAGAATTGTACAAGTTAATAAATCACAGGTAGGAGTAATTAGGTAGAACTGCCATGTCATTTTCGCCATCACTGTTATTAAGACAATTGGCCATGATTTCTAAATGAACAAATCAGAGTTTTTTGTTTTTAAATTACGCTATGGAAGTCGTTTTCACTGGATACATCGTAAGTGTCACATATATGGACTTATAAGGCAGGAAGATAACCCAATTCCCGTCAATGTAGAATCAGTTCCAGCACCACCACCAGTCAGATCAAATAAATCTTCATATTGAGAAAAATTCTAAAAAAAATTGCGGATTTCCATCCGAAAGTCACCATTAGCCTTAAAGACCTTATCATAGTATTCTTTTCTAAAATAGGCGGTACAATGTTTATCTCGAAAATATTTCTTTCCAACTATTCCAAACATGCACAAAGTTTCGATAGGGGATGAGCTATCATGTGACTCTTTAATATAGTTCTGTAGAAGGTCGTGCGCAAGGAAGGCACTAACACTATTTTTAAAAAATCTGTCCAACTTTTGGACGATATTGACATCATCGGAAGTTTCGAAATTAAGTCCTTCAAGGCGTTTGGAAAATAGTCGAATCTTGTTGTACTTGAAAAAGCACAAGATCAGGTACATACATATATACTATCTAGGAATAATAATCAAACAGCTATCAGCGAAGAAGAACAAAACACTTAACCAACAACTTCAAAGTATTTAAGTTAGGAGTTCATCTACAAAACGACGTGAATATTAATTCCAAGAAAAACACGTTAGAGGTAAACAAATGAACCGCTGATACCAGCTACGAATTGGCAAAACAAATTAATTCAAAATTTCTACCGGCAAAGCCAAAGTGCGCTCTCTAGAAAGCCAATTTTGCAGCCAGTTCTGCCTTACGGTGCCGGTTATTGTAAGCAGAAAATGAAAAATTGAGGTACCAACACGTAATTTTATGCAATCGAGGTACATATTTGGTTCTTCAATCAAATCAAAACAAAAACAAAGTATTTTTGGCAGCACGTAATTTGATACTAGTTTCATTGTGACTTCCACTTAAAAATGTCGTTCACAATGAGAAAGCGAAATGTCAAATTGGCATTCTTGAAAATACATAAAATTATTTCATATATGTATGTACATACATAAGTCCAAATTTCAATTGAAAATGATATTTTTAAATTCGGAAAGTAAAAATGACGAAAAACTTAATGTTAAGTTCATGTATGGAACTTGGCTCGTGTCTTGTAAGTGACATTTTTTACTTATTAGCATATTTTTGACTTTCTATTTGGGTCAGTTGCTCATTAGGGTGTCCCGTCGATGTATGAGAAAAAATTTTTTTCGAGCTACACTATCAAAAGGGGTATCAAAATTTGCGTAATTTTACACAGATAAAGAAAACGTCAAAAAAACTGAAAGAACATGTTATCTTGGGGGTAGTACCGGGCTTTGAAGATTTTTAAATTTCATGTTTTTACATACTTTAACCGTTTGAATAAAACTATAAAAAAAATTAAGTTTTAAACGTATTTTATTATTAATATTATTTAAACAAATCACATAAAAACAAAATAAGCAAGAAATAATTTTTAATTAATGACAACCTTAGAATTTAAACTTATTTTTGTGTCCAAAATTTGGCATTTCTGCACGAGATTTCAACTTGTTTTTAATAAAGCCATCTCTAGAAGTAGGGTCAGTTACACTCTGTGATGCCTCTGTTACCAGTTTAACACATCTTTCCACAGATTGGGTGTGACAGGGAAAGTCAACAATTTCCAAGCTCTTATCTTTTGCCATGATGTGGAGGTCACATCCAATGCAAAGCACGTCATTTAAATTCAAACCTTGACTCTCTAAAAAGGTTGTGATGGAAGTAAAAATCCCTTTTGCTGTGCCACGACCTGGTGTTGTGTGTCCCAAGTAAATTGATCCAGGTTCTGCCAAAATTGAGATGTGTTCTTCAAAAATTTCTTTACGGTGATAACGCGCCCCTATTTTCTCATTTATCAGGGTCTTGTCCTTTCTTCCATCAAAATAAATGCTTTTTATAGCAATACCTCCAATATCTTCTAAAGCTTCTTTAGGTGATTTCGATACAGCTCGGTGGATCTTATTTTTGTCTATAACAAGAGTTGAATCTTTGGAAGAAACCAAGCCGACATCAGCCAAAACAGCAGAAGCGACAGCAGCAGCAGATCGCGTCGATAAACCGTATCGATCACATACCTTGGCAACTGTTGGCAACATCAATCTATTGCGATAAGCTCTTGAAGTCGATGGTGCCTCTGTCAAAGGGGGGTTTGTTGGGGATGCCTCTGTTACCGAATGTGTTTCTGGGGAAGATTCACGCACCAACTCTTCATTGCAGTTTCCTGAGACAATATCCGTTTCCTGCGTAGACCATTTTTTTGCTTCCCTCTTTGACTCTTCAATTTGCCTCTGCTGTCGTTTCTTCAAGATATTTGTTTCTTTCTTGTCAACCCCGCTTATAACCATTTTCCTTTCATTTCTTTGATCCAACAAAAAACTTCTCTCATGGATGGGAACTTTCTTTGGTTTTAAACACGAAAAAGTTTCAAATGAAGTGCATTTACAAGCAGCAACGTCGAAAAGCTTCTCAGATGACTCTAAAAAACACTTCAGTTTGTTTTCGAAACTAGCATTTTGTTTGCTTTTGGGGTATCGCTTCACAATATTGTACCTTTCGAAACAGGATTTAAGTAATTGAATAACTCTTTCCTTAGTTACAATTGGAATCGAAGCTTTAGCCCAAATATTGTCGATTTCTTCAAAAACAATCGCATATATTTTTGAATGGGAAGGATCATTTCCGTTGAATTTAAGTTTTAGTTCGTTCCTTACAAACAAAATGAATTTAATGACATCTCTTGTAGTTGGTAGCTGCCGATCGTCAAGTTTTTTGTATGATCCCAATATAGCACAAGTAGTCCCACTACGTCTTGAACTCATTATTTTAAAAAAATCACAAAAATTGCTTTTAAAACTGTTACAACGCACTTTACACAACCCGTTGAGGATCTCGAATGAATACTAAGATTACTAAAGACTTCAAAGTGTGGCTTTTGTATAAGATCAGGTCTACAAATTATGGAGTTCATCAACAACCCATTTAGTCATAAACAAATGGTGAGTGAAAAACCTCTACGTTTCCTCAATAAACCACATATGAGGTTTTGCCCATATTTGTCCACAAAACGCCCACTTTTCAAATCCTTGCGCTTTAAATCCGACTTTATTACCGGATTGAATTGTGTAGATATTTGTCAGGTAGAAAACAGCCTTCAGTTTTAAATCCGACTTTATTACCGGATTGAGTTGTGTATTTTTCAGGTAGGAAACAGGTAAAAACCCATATCCTTAAAGGACATCAATAAATTAAGTCATTTGTGCAGGTAGGCCTCAAATTTATAAACAAATTTTTCTTCAAAATCGGATAGGTATAGAAACTTTAATTCAAATTGTGTCAGATTTATAGAGCAGTGGTTTTAAGTTCCAGGAAAATGATGATAATAGCAATATGCGCCAAAAATTAAAAAAATTCAATTTTGGTCACCTATTGGGGGTATTTTTAGCTTAAAACCTTATAAATTTGAAACCGCTGGAAACGTATTGTTGCATTCAAACCAAAACGTCAAATATGTTCTAAACCTAATAAGATCAAAAAGTTAATATTTTATAATAAATAGTAGCTCAGGAACCGAAATTAAGGAAGGGAAAAAAAGCATAAAAATATCAATTTGTCAAAACTTTGAGGGTCGGTACAACCCCCTAGACAAATTTTAATATTTTTGTTTATATATTTTTGTAATCTAAGTCCAATTACGCATGTTTTGAGAGGTCTTTTGTTCGGAAAATCCAAAAAAAAAATTGCCGGGACACCCTATAATGCTCATAGCAAATTGCTGTGTTTCCTTCCTTGAGCAGTTTTAAGTATATTCATCTGGCTTAATCTTGGTGACAACTCATAAAAGTGTTCAAAATCTCCGTTGGATTTCTTTTGTTTTTTCAATGTTTCTTATTAAAACAAAATCAATGCCGACTATAACAACTTTCTGACGAGTGAAAACATTCCTTTCAAACGTCATTTTCAAGTCTGAATGCTGCCAAATTTGAAGATACAATCGATAAAACTCGATTGTGTCAAGTAACATAACTGGCACCACTGATATCAATCCTTTTCGGAAGAAAAATTCTTTGACTTTGAAGGATGTTTGATCTTATGTGCTAAGGGAATAACCAGAGGATGAAAAGCCACTGTGTCTCAGTTAGAAAGTCCTCATGGTTTGAAACCCAGTTTAGCGAGTAGGTAAAATAGCTATTTTTACCGAAACAGTGAACATCGTATTTTCGGAAAATCATATCTGTTTTAAGAAAATTTGATAAAACACAACCAATAAAAAGATTTTGTTGTTGTTGGTTTTTTGGGATAGGCTTCTTTTTTACAGTGGGCTTAGGTTGTGTTTAATTCTTTGATAGTTTTTTAGTCTACATGCCCAATTGATTCATCAATTGAGAAAAGAATTTAAATACCAAGATGACAAAATACAAAATTTCAATCTCAATTTGTTGCGTGAACTTAAACCTGTTTCAACCAGGGAAATATATTTCCTCATTTACTTGCAGACAGACTACAGACTCAATATCTAACTATTGAGTATTCAGAGAAAATCCCTCAGAATAAAAACTAAAGAAAAATCCAACCTCTAGCAGATGAACTGAACAATAAACAAAAAACTAAACTGAGTTTTCATCAAAGTCAGCTTGGAGCCAAAAGTGTAAAAAACGAACAGGTGGAGGAAGAAATTTCAATTCGCAAAAGCCAGCAGCAAACTTAAGCTTTCATGAAAACTCAGGTAGAAAAGCTGAAGAAGATGTTGAATTTTAGCGGGTTAAAACTCGGGTATAATTCAAAAATAGAGAGTTTGAAAAGAAAATTATGTTACTAGAGGTTTTAAACACAGGGGAACAAGAGAAGACAATCATGTCTCACGACAAAATTGCTAAAATTGTTGCAGAACTTGTTCCACAGATACCTGCGGCAAGTCCTCCAAGCTTCTCGGATTAAATTTATGAGTTCTAAAATGCTTATCAAATGAATCAATCAACTTGTCAATGCTATCGACAAGATTGGTTCGAAATATATCAGCTGGTATGGTCCAACAAGCCAAATTCCTTAAGGGAATTGGAAAAACTTATAGAAGGTACATAAAGTTTGATATGGTGATTCGCGAAATAAAACAATCTCTTCTACTGGCAGAAGTAATACATGCTTCTGCCAGATGTTTCAAGAATCTTAAAACAAATATCATCGAAATAATAAACACAATCTAGCAAAACTCTGTGGCTCTTGAAAAGGAATTGAAGAATTCAGCTGTCACTTGTTTCCCGGTGGCTATTGGATACAGTTTGGTGTCAATTTGTGTTGACTGTCAGCAAAAAAGATTTGCAATTATAATTCCCAACCTCCTAACCAATCATTTTCGTATAACCAAATGAGCGTACCACAACTACAGCAACATCCAATCCACGTCTATCTTAAAGTAACCAGTTTTTTTAATACATCCCCAGCATGACCCCACTTCATCAGAGGGGTAATTTGCATGTTTGTATAATAATCATATAATAATATTAAAGTGTTTTTACAGAAAACCAAACCACACATAAGCAGAGTGCAGAATGAGCAAGAACACTTCGTACTGTGAATCCTGCCAACAATTTTTGTTGGACAGAGTATAGTGTTCAAGGGTTTGCCCCTGTGAAGATAACTGTTAAAGCAAAATGAACCTAGAAAAGAAGGAGGGCGGAAATGGGAAGGGGAACAGCTTGAACAACTGGAGCTGCTCCCACACATTTCAAAAATACATCCACTAAAAAAACTTTTATACCCAATTCTAAGAAAAGCAATTCCAAAAAATATAACTTCCAGAAAAAAAAAATTGGATAACAATCGCGAGTTGTTTCCGGAAAAATGTCTAACTTTTAAAAATAAAAGTAAAAACAAAATATCTTCAATTCGGCAAAAAAGGTCTTCAGAAAAATTTCATTATAACCTTACAGGAAAAAACTTAGAGCCTTACCCATCGAAAGTTTCATCAAACCGAAGAACACATTTTGCAATATAAAAATGAGTAGACTACTTGACAAGAAAATCAAGCAAGAATGATTTTTTATAGACCCACCTATACCAGAGGCAAAGAGAAGCAAAATTACTGTATAGAGGTGCAAGATATACGCCTTTTAAAACGAAGTGTTCTGGAAAGGAACACCAATATTATGTATGTTTAAAGGAGATAAGAAAATTAAATGGAGCATTTGGGGAAATATGGGGCATAACAAGCCTTCTAAAAAAAGTATTTGGCTTCTGATTAAAGCTTACATTTGGTTTAAAATCAATTTTTTTTAAATTGACGAAATTTGCTTCGAACCAACTTAGTATTGCTTTGTTGATGTAAAACCTTAAAAACACACTCACCTCTTTATAAAATGAATCTATTCAAAATTCCATTACATGAATATGTCACATCCATTTAAAAGTGCCCACGAGAATACCAGAAATATAAATACTACTTCAAAATGGAAATTCAATAAACAAAAAAATTCAAATACGAGTAATTCCATCACTCATGCATGAAGTGAAGTGAACATTTCAAACAAAAACGTAAAATAAACCCTCGATAGTATTTTCATTTGCCCAAAGGAGCTTTCATTTGCATAAAGAAAACATTAAACAAAAAAAACAAAAAACTTTAATGGCAGGAAATTACTCCAATTCAGGCGAAATATTCAGCTTATGCATTAGTGATGTTCTCCGGATTCTTCGTCTTGATTTTGTCTTTAAAAAAATGCTCATTGTTGCCAGAAACAAAGAATAACGAAGTCCATAGAGATGAAAAAGGTATTTTGGGTAGACCGAAAATGGGAAGCTATCATAAAAGGAGATGGATAAACTTTAAAATGGATAAGGTTACAAGCGGTCCAAGGGGTTAATAACTTAAACATTGTTTTTATTTTATTCTTAAATAGCAAGAACAATAAAACCAAAAATCCAGAAGAGACTAACAAAAACATTGCAATGTCATGAAACATGATTCTGAACTGAAACCTTTTTAGTTTGTTGGTTTTTCATGGAAAAATTCTTGGGATTCAGGTGGACACGAGGAGGAATAATTATTAAGATGTTAGTCTAGAAATGTTTGTGTTTTGCCCAAGGGTTTTCCAAAAGGCAGTTTTTTTGTTTTGATATAATCCTTTCAAATTTATTTACTTATTGTCGGTCTTCAAAAGTTTCTGAGGATACACAACACATATCTTTTTTGGGATCTTTATAACAAAGGCTTACACACATTTTGGATTCTTATCATACAGACATACACCAAAAACTTTACGAATTACAACACGAAGTAATGTTTTCGAAGAAATAGGTAGTCAAAATTGCTCATGTACCGTATGCTCGTATATGCGAGGTATGTACATATGGTGCCATTCCTCCACAACCACATCCCACATATCGTTAAGGCTTAGAACCCTAATAATATTCTGGTTTGATTTCATTTGTACTGTCAGCTCAGACTTTATTTTTACTTGCTATATAGGACAAGTTATGCATTCGAAAAAAAAAAATCGAACTCGAGATTTTGATTAAAGTTGACATTACGATGATAGCGAAGACCAAAAAAGTGGGTCTCGCAATTCTGTCTGTCTGTCTGTCCGTTCGATTGCAGCTAAACGGCTCGGACGATTTTCTTCAAACTTTTGGTAGATATGGGTTTTAATTTTTCCCCATCGGATTTTTTTTGATTTGATTTTTTAAGACCAAAAATAACGGTACCTGCCATACGACTTTTTTCGAAATTTTATAAATATTTTTTTTTCTCAAAAACTGTCACACAGATTTAAAAAAAAAAATCATAAAATTTCTTCTAGTTAAACCTAGGTAATGTTTTTTTTTTTTTTTTTATCCGATGGAAATCTTCAAAAGACACTCGGTAAGAATCGGTACCGAGTAGTGTGGGACTCTTACCGCACTAAAACCACCGGTGAATCAGGACCAATCTATGAAAGATCGACAAATGATTTTTATTTCTTAATTTTTAAATCGCATTGGGGGAAGTTTAAGGTAATAACACTTTCCCATAGCTTTTAGACCATCAGCTCATGAGGCTTGGTTCTTCTTAATCTCCGAACATTGTTTCGTACATTTAATACGGTCTCCATTTCGGAGTTGTATGACTTTGCAGTCGCTGATTGTGTGATACAGCGTGTTTCTTAACCACTTCTGTAACCATTTCAATTTGAAGGTCACGATGTAGATCGCTATTTCTTATATAGGGGCATTTATTATTCCACAAAGGACCTTGGTTTGGAATTTTTGGATGGGTTCAGCATTTGTTTTCTTTGTACAGCCCCATAGTTGGATGCCATATGTCCAAACGGGTTTCAATACTTGCTTAGGTATATGTATAACATTAGTTTGTTCTGGATAGATAGGTCAGAGTTATTTCCTAGTAACCAGTACATTTCTCTGTACTTCAAGTTTAGTTCTTCTCTTTTCTTTTTGATGTGCTCTTTTCATTTAAGTTTTGCATCCAAATTCATTCCAAGGTATTTGGCGGTATTGGAGTAAGGTACTTCTGTACTGTTTATAAATATTGGAACATTGTTTATGTTTTTGTTTGTTAACTTTATATGCGTCGATTTTGTTTCGTTTAATTTGATACGCCATTTCTGCGTCCAATCACTAACTTTATCGACTGCATTTTGCAATTTTTGTGCAGCCTTCGTAACAGATTTATCTGGCACCAATATTGCAGTATCATCAGCAAAGGTCGCCATGATAGCGTTGATGTCCACTGGAATATCCCTTGTATATAACAGATACAGGGTTGGTCCGAGGACACTTTCTTGTGGTACACCGGCTTCAATTTTCTTAAGTTCCGAGTAATTTTGGTCGTACCGTACTCTAAAGAGTCGGTTCGTAATGTAGGATTTCAGTACTTCGTAGTACTGCCTGGGAAGGTCCCTATGCAGTTTGTACTCAAGTCCCAAGTGCCAAACCTTGTCAAAAGCTTGAGCAACATCTAAGAATAAAGCAGAGCATACTTGTTTTTTTTCAACTGCCTTTTCCACAACATCCGTAATTCGATGCACTTGGTCTATCGTGGAATGTTTATTTCTAAATCCAAATTGATGGCTTGGAATTAGTCTTCTTTCTTCAATTATTTTGCTAAGCCTTTTCAGTAGCAGTTTTTCAAAAACTTTTGCTATGATTGGTATAAGCGATATTGGTCTGTAAGATGTTACTTCTGTTGGTGGCTTACCTTGTTTAGGTATAACAATGACTTCTGCAATTTTCCAATGATGTGGGACATATCTTAGTTTAAGGCATGCGTTTATTATAAATTGGAGTTTCTTGAAGGCTATTAGAGGCATTTCTTTCAAATCCTGAGCAGTTATAAGATCGTACCCTGGTGATTTTTTGTTAGACAATTTATGTTGACACATGCTTCTTACGACCTAGGTAATGGTTGAAAAAAAATTTTCCAAAAAATGGTTTTTTTTGGTACCCCCCTTGGAACCATTTTTTTTGTTTTTTTTTTTTTTTATTTTCTCTAAAACGGTGCCACCGATTTTGATAATTTTGCTAAGGCTCCCCAGCAGTTTCAATATTATTGTGTATTCAAATTTTCAAAACAAATTTTTTTTCGATTTTTAAAAAAAATTTCAAAATTTTGTTTTGAAAACTCAACATTTCGAAAACCCCATGCTCGATTTTTTCAATAAAAGTTTTTTAATATAAATTATAAGATTTAAGAAAAAAATTTGTTTTACCTAAAAATAACGGTACCCTCCATACAAATGTTAAAAAATGGTTTTCGAAAATCGTATTTTTCTCTAAAAATTTTTTTCTTGAAAACAAGATATTACTGACTGTACCCACCATAGAGCGATTTTTTAAAATTTTGAATTTCTCATTATCGGCATAACGGATTTTATAAAATTTTTTAGAGAAGCTTCTAAAAAGTTTAAAAAACATTGCATTTCAAAACTTTAAGAAAAATATTTTTTTGAATTTTGAAAAAAAAAATGTGTTTATTTTTTTTTTTTTTTAATTTAATATCTCGAAAACAGCTGAAAATTTTTTTTGTAAATTTAATTTTTATTCAAACAATAATGGAAACTTTAAATTAGCGTACGAAAATTTTTTCTTAAAAATCTTTTAAAAATGTTGTATATAAAAGCTTATTTTTTAAGAAACCACTGCAAAAACTTACAATTTTTGTTCTTGCATGAACCTATATTTGCTTGAATCACATGGCATTCTATTTTTACCTCCAACTAATAAGGAAGTTGTTTTAGTCGTTTAAAAAATTAATTTTTATGCTTATGAAAAGTTTTTCTGAAATACCATTCATTTTTGAAATTCTTAGTCTATTACATATGAGCAAGTTCGGCGACCCAGTCGTGCATTTTATTTTATTTGATTTGCGACTTTCTCATTGACGACTCAAACGATTTTGACTAAAATGTTTGTACAGGAGCTCCTTTAAATTAAAAATAATATTGTATTTAAAAATATTCGAAAAAATATTGTTTGTAAATTTTGTAAATTTGTTTTTTGAAAAATCAATATCTTCAAAACTTGTGAACGACTAAGTTTTTAAATTATTTCCTAAAATCTCTATTATTAAATATTTAGTATTGACATCCCAAATTTTCTTCTTGAAAAATTTTAAGAAATTTGATATATATGTATACAAAATTAATTTATTAATAAAATTATAAATAAAAATTTTTAAACTTTGTTTGCATAAATAAATACTTTTCGAGAAATCAAACGCTAATTTCATTTTTTATTTCATTAAATATATATTTGAACACAATTAGAGCAAGTACGTGCCATCAAGTCGTGCATTTTATATTTTAAGAATTTCTGCAAAAAATGCAATTTCTACATATAAAATTTTTAATAATAAATTTGGATCCGCATATATTAAGCATTTATTATTGTCCAAATTGAAATTTTCTTTCAAAACAAAAATATTTATAACCAGTTTTGAGTATCGAATTTCCGGGAAAAAAATTTTATTTTTAAGTTTTAATATGAATGATCGATGATGACGTTCTCAGCAGTTGGTTATGTACCTAGTTCACGAGTTGAAAGCAAATGATCCATTCAGATTTCAGAACGCATTCAGTATACTCGGTGTTTTCAAAAATTTCGAAGAATTTATTCACAAACTCATAGTCGACGGTAACGTGAATAAGGAAAATTGCAAAATATGGAGTACACTGTATGGAGTAGATTAACCTCAGAATGGATAATTGGACCATATTCTTTTGAAAAAAATAAAATATATTTTTTTTTTTAAATATTGTATATTATTTAAAAAAATCTTTCATTGGGTTTTCGAAATATTGAGTTTGAAAAACAAAATTTGAATTTTTTTATAAAAATCCAAATAATTTTTTTTGGAAATTTGAAAATCGGTTGCACCATTTTGAAGAAAATCAAAAACAACACCAACACCGGGGTACCACTTTGCACCGAGCAATCACTACACTGCTTTTTAAGGCACGAAAAACCGTTGAAACCGAAACTCCTAACGCCAATTCGTCACGAACTTCCGACAAAGAATGCAACGAATTGGATGCAGCATTGATCAAACACCTCTTATCGCGACGTGTCAACTTGTGGACGCCCGGGTCTTATTTTTGCCCCATAAGATTCTGGATCTTGTAAGAAATTTCGGACGACACGATCGGATCTTGAAATTTTACTACCAATACCCTTAAGCTTAGGCCACTTAACCGAGAAGCTTGAATTTTGCCTTATTCCGTATCGCTTAAATGTGTACCACTCGGCATTATTGTTTTTCATTTCAAATCACATAACTGAATGAAACTTTAGAGAGTTTTGCGTTGTGCGGTTTTACTTTTGCATTACATAAAAATCTTTTTTTTTATTTTTTAAAAACCAGAATAGAAAATAACAGAACTTTTTTCTTCTTAATTTACTTAATTAGTGATGCCATCCAATAAAAAAACAGTGAGGTGTCATACCCATTTTAATTTTCTACAAAATGAATTTTTACAAGGTGCGGATATACTAATGCAATTCACACTTTTTATTTTTACTTTACAATTTTACATCTGTATGATTCATCAAAGTGATTGCTGTCACTTTTGACATTGACCCATTCATAAAGTTTCCATTTATTATACAAAACGTTTTATATTCCGGACACAGTAAGCAAATTTCAATTTAACTCACTGAGTAAGGAATCGATTTCAAACCAAACATAAGCATATTTCAAATTAACTGGGAACCAGGTCAAAAAAAGGTTGAAATGTTATTCACTTCAACTTTGCATACCTTCTCATTAAAATCAAAAAACATATTTTATAATCTCTAATCTCTTTTATAATTCATATTTATGCCTAAATAAATAAAGTGCGGAGTTGACTTTAAGAATAACATCGTCAATATATCAAAGGGCACGGCACACAGTGGGGCACCTTGTATGGGAGACCGGAAAAAACTCAATTAAAACTAAACTACTGAACCAATTTTCATGAAATTTGCAGGAAAGGTAGCCAATAGCAAGACAAATCAACGCCAATAACCACCCATTGCCACGCCCACTCAGAAAAAAATGAAATTCAAAAAACTGAAAACTAGTTTTTGTTTTTTTTTTTGGATATTTAACCTAGATCACGGAGAAACACCAAATTTTACCTAAAAATCAATGATATGTTTCAATTTTATTTTGAAATATATATGTAAATAAATTCAATTTGAAATATTATATTTATATATATAAAAAGCAGTTAAACAAAAAAAATCAATTCAAATAAACAAAAAAGAAATTAAATTATAGCATAAAATAAATAAAATTAATAAATTCATATAAATTTAAATTAAGAAATTATTCAATAGTTTTAAGTAAAAGTTTTGCTTCTTCACTCATTACATAGTTTTTGGACTTTGGTTCTGGTCGTAAATATGAAATGAAGTGGTCAGATGATATAAGAAACATATTCAAGACATCTTCGTTTGTGGCTGTTCGTGAAGACTTCCTCGTATTGTGGGATCGGAAAAATCGATAGTCTTTGTTACGACTCTCTTGAGCCTCCTCCGATAAAGAGCAAATAGGAAGTGCACAAGACTCTATTATTTCTTTCCCGTGCATAAGAATTTTGTGCACGCTTGCTGGTAAATAGTACCAAGGGTATAATTCTACAGCAATTTTTGCAGTTTCAAGAGCATATTCGTGAAACTTGTCGGCATCAATATAATGATTGCAGCATATAACTTCTAAAATAGTAGCGAATAGCTTAATCAAGTTTTCATCAATTTTTGTAATTTCTGAAGTTATTGAGGGATTTTCAAAAAAACGTCTTGATGTGTTGCCAGAGTTTGTTGTTCCACTCCCTTGTTTAACAACGTCAACAAGCAAACCTAATTTTTCTCGAAATTTGTTTTGTAAATGCAGTTTTGTTTCTTTTTTTACTTCCAGAGTCAGTGGGGTTGTCCTCCAGGCTTTGAAAGGAAGATTATATGATAGATGCAGGATATATTCCATGAAACGTATCCTTGCATGCAAACTCGACATTCCTAACTTGAGTGAATTAAGGTTTGATGATTTTAACCCGAGGTTTGAAATTTGGTTCATTTCCGATGGCTTAGTACCGCAAACCGTACAATTACTACTTGAAGAGGTATTAGTAACAATTTGTGCGGTTTTGCCATCGATCATTGTGAAGTACAACATATGCTTAATTTTAATGAGAAAACCATTGTACTCAATTTCTGTTTCTCGAAGATTTCTTATTTCACTCTCCACGCGGTCACTTTCTTTCCTTACTTCTTCCGGAGTTTCTTTTGAAAAGGAAAATCTGAGAGCGCGACAGTATAGCGGGTGGAGGAAGGTCGTGGGTTTTTCCATACTGTTTCTTCTTCTTCTCTTTCGACGAGCTTAAGCGATGTTAAAAATAAGTGTTCATCGGAAACACCTTCCTCAGAACTTGAATACTTTTGCATATATACGCTTTGTCCACTTGCGCCATCACACCCCCATTTGGAGTGTAAGACAAGATTATGGTCTTGATTAATGGTGTAAGATTTGTCTAAGGTTTGTAAAATTCTTTTGCACGTGTGATCTAATAAGTCTTGCAAAGGGACAAAGGCGGAGGTGTCATTTGCAGTGGAGTTATTTGGGTAACATTTCTTTTTTGCTTCTGTAATTTTTTTATAAGAAGGGAAGATATCGTGCCCAATGTCTTTAGTAGCTTTTCTTAGAATTTCATATTGTTCTTTTGTCAATTTTGCCTGGATAGTCAAGGCAAGAGCAGAATCAGAGTCAAAAGTTGAGGCATTTGACAAAGATGTCGATGCTGCTGCATCTATTAACACTTGAGAGATATTATTCTTTAGTTTTCTTATTTCGCTCCTTTTACTGCGATCGCAGCATTCTTCAAAGTCTTTACTAGGCCTCCCACCAAGTCTGGCACTTGATTCTACAATATTATTTTCACTCGAATACTTTACCTCAAATGTACATTCCAACCAAGCACTATTTTTACTAATGAAAGCACTTTTATTATGAGATGAGTTACGATACCGCGAATTGAATTTCGGTAAAAAATTTTTGTGATATTCTTTCACAATAATATCAGTTTCTGCTTCAAGTAAATTTGTATAATTTTTTTTTAAAAACACTTCAGAGATTCTTCTTTTCTAAAGATTAAATCAGTTAAAACTGATCTTGAAATTGAAAAAACAACCGACATCGTGAAAATTTAAAACGCACTGGACTAAAATGATGGCTTTAACCGACTCTTACAATCGTCTTCAAGGTTTTGCAAGATAACGGTAAATTGCATCAATTTTGAATATCAGGTGATGCTATTTAACAAAGAGCAAAGCTAAAGACATATAATCATAATGCATACGTAACGGCTTGCGTTTGGGACTTGAGAGAACATATTTATATTGTAATAAATGAAACCCCTATAAGAGCTACCAAACCCAAACTTTTCCATCAATTATAGCGGAACATTCTATCATATCATTCTATCTCTGTTGGAATTAAAGACAAGAGAGGCTTCAAATAACCGGTTTTACTGTATTCTGAAAGTTGTAAATAATGTCAAAAAGTGGGTTAATGAAAAAAAACATTTATTTCAATAGATAAATGTGCAATGCAGGTTTCAAATACAAAGTCCTGATGCCAACAGCGACAGACAAAGAGAAAATAATATGTAGTTCCTTTGATCGATCTGATCTTTCTAAAATTATTTTGGTATGCTGAATCTGAATGTGAAATCCATTTTGCCCAAACACCCCAAAATGTTTGACAAAATTGCGAAAAACTTTAAAATTTTGCGTTTTTTTTAATGTTTTTTTGCAATTTTATCAACAATTTTGGGTTGTTTCGCAAAACGGATTTCGCGTTCAGATTCAGCATACCAAAATACATTTAGAAAAATTTTTTTGGCAAAAAGAGCTGCTCATTTGCTCCGGATTTGGTTTTTAAAGCAATTTCAACTTGAAAAAGTCATTCAAAAAAGCAAAAAAAAAAAAAAAATGAGCAGCTCTTTTCGCCAAAAAAATTTTTCTATTTTTCTTCGGGTGAGATTTTTTTTGAAAACTATTGCTGAGATTCAACACTATCTAACGAAACCTATCCGCCAACAGAGGCAAACAGAGGAAGTAGTTAAAACCTTATTTGAACATAAAAAGTCAATAAAATTGAATGTTTTTTTATCAAAAAAATCTTATTCAATTCTTTTTCGCTAAACTAATGTACCATATTATTTATCTATTTATTTTAAGTCTATTTACAAAAAAAATGGTTTCAAACCTTGAAATTTTAGGGTAATTGGATCATTTTAAAACTAACATGTATTTTTATCAGTTTTCACTATTTTTCAACTTTGAGCGAAAATCTCCAGGATTACAAATTTTTTTTGAAAAACAGTTTTCATTTCCTGATTCTTCAACTAATTTACTGTTAGAAACACGTGTAACATCAAAATAAATAGGTCTATCATGGTAACAGATCGGGGAAAAAATCTGCCCGATTTGTACGAAATGTACGAAATTTGTATCATGGTAAACGTTCCGATTCTCAAATCGGGGAAAATTACGAAAAAAAAAATGATGTGCGTTGGTATTTTAGAATTTAAACGATGAATGACGATAAGCTGTCAAAATATAAGCAACGAACCGCTTTCTTATGCGTTGCACGACGATTTTTTTCTTTCCGATTTGCCCGCCAAGAAATCATAAGTGAAAAGTTTCCCGAAGCCTGAAGAAGCAAAATTAAATTAGCAAAAATGATGAATGTGCAAAAAGATGAATAAGTAAACATTTTTATTTAAAATAAATTGTTGTTATTATTGTTATTCATACAGAAATTATGTTTTACTCTTTTACCAAAAAGAAAAAAACAAACCAAATACAATTCGACCGTCTGCTTATTTTGGAATTGACAAATATACATAAATGTCAACAACCTGCGTTGGTATGCATCAATATTTCTTCTACAATTCTGTTACCATGAACACAATATAATCCCCGATCTTAACTTTTCCCCGTTCGTAGAATTCCCCGATCTGTTACCATGATAGACCTGAAATCCTACTTCCGAAATGTGGGTTTTTTCCGCCATTTCCCCACTGTGCGGCAGTGCCCAGCCAAGTTCTGGCACTACAGCCTTTTTACAGGAACAAACTCAGGCGATTTTTGACCCCTCCCTATCCTCAGTACCAATAAAGTCAGAAACTTAAAATTCCGAATATTTGCTAAGCTAGTCAGGCACAGGCGCCTCACCAAATTTCAACTTTCTAGCCTAAGCGGTTCCTGAGATGTAAGGCCTCAAAAATCACAAAAACCGTAACTGACTGACTCACTGACCGACTGACAGATCATCAAAATTATGGAGCACTTCCCGACATCGTAGAACCTTGTAATTTTGCACAACGGTAGGACGTCTTGTCATGCAAGCAGAGGAAAAAATTGGGGTTTTCCATTCAGGAGGCGTGGTATCCGCCCACTTTTTTAGAACTGATGTAAATTATATATGGCACACTTCCGATTGCATTACAACAATGAAATTTGGTAGAACGGTAGGGCTCAAATTGCGTATAAAGGACCAAAAATAAAAATTGAGGTTTTCCATTCAGGGGGCGTGATATCCGCCCACTTTCTCCGAATTGGTGTTGGTTGAATGGAGCACTTCCGATTGCTGTAGAATGATGAAATTTGGTAGAGCGGTATAGCTTAATGTAAATTCGAAGCGAGAAATAGAAAATCTAAGATTTTTCATTCGAAGTGTCTTTTTATTGTCATTTTGAAACTATACATACATTTTGAAAATTCATAACTTTTCTTAGAACTAGAGTGCTGGATTTGGTACTCTATGTTATGTTAACATGAATGAAAAAAGAAAACATTTGCATACCTGAAAAAATTATGAGTTTACATAAAAAAAACTCTTAACTGAAATGTGAACTATAATCAAGCCACTAATTAGGTTATTAATTAGTGTGCTACCTTCACTTAAAGAAGGATTTCAAATTGCAACAAAAACATCATCGCATCCTCAACAATTATTGCTTTTTTATGACTTTGAGCGGATGTAGGTCTAGGTACTAGTAGGTAGGTATGTTAGTGTAAGGTATCTTTCCAGAACAAGAAGAAACAATTGAAGCGCAAATCAAAACAACCAATAACAAAAAGAAAATATACCCAAAAGAAATAGGAAGCTATAAGCTAAGTTGATTTTATTAAAATCCTTGCAAAAATAAGTGAGATCAGACCAAAAACATAAATGTTAAAAAAAGAGCCAAGTTCTTATATACAGAAACCTTTGTAGAATAATATTGAAACAGCTACAATGTAATAGAGAAATTTTATTATTTAATGATTACTGACTAAAATTTGATGGGCTTACTTGGCAAGTTTTTTGTATGCCCAATTCGAATGGTTTTAAAAACTTGACAAGTAAACCCATCAAAGATACTGAAATGATTGAAGAGCATATGAATTTCGTTAATAGAAATACTAAAAAGAATAGGACATAATTGGTTGCCTTGTGGCACTCTTGGGATATATAAGATGGGGCTAGGGAAGATAAATTTAAACAAAACATCTTTCCAATTTTCCAGGTAAAAACAATTCTATTTCAAGAATAAAGATTCAAATACGATGCGGTTACTTTGAAAAGTATTACTCTATATCAAAATGTGTTCAAAAGTCTTACTAAAATCGGTTGAAACAACATAAACTTTCTTAAAATTCTCTAATACTGAGAGGATATAAATTCAACGAGATAAGTAATTGTAGAAATGTGTGTATATTTGAAAAAATTAAAAATGGATCGAAGAAGATCCATGCAATAATTGGAATCATCAAAAGGGACTAAGTGAGACTGAAGAGTTCAAGCAATCTAATGTCGATATGGAGACTTGAACTAAAATAATCAAACTAACATTTTGAAACAACAAAGTCCTATTTACAGAATGTCTTTCAGCGAGTTATTGAATTTTAAGAACTGACCCTACAACTTTTTTGTCGAAAATTCAAAATTAAATTACAACATATTTTTGCACAGCACTATACAGAACATTTATATATACTTAACGAACATTATTTCACAAAGCGGGATACCATTTTGCCAAAAGGAAGCCAATTAATGAGCTCGAGGGTATTAAGCCGAGCAAGAAAAAACATTCATTCACATCATTACCATTTCTATGAGGATATATGCCTAAGAATACTGTAATTTATGCACCTTATGTCAGCATTCGTTTCGACGGAAGCGACGCCTGGTAAAATATGTTAGTAATCAGAAATCACATATCAAACATAAAAGGTTGTGATGTCAGAAACTAAATAGCCTTCTTTTAATGTTGAACCATTTTCGTCATTTGTTTTAATTTTTCATCAACAATAAGTTGTTGAGCTCTTACTGAAGTTATTTGTGCTTGTAGGTTTTTTACCTTTTCTTCAGTAGCATCAAAGTCGATTAGAAGCTCGGGTTTATCAAGAAGCCCATTTTGAAAACTGATTTTATTCAATTCTCTCCTTATGGAACCACGTTCAATTTTCATACCATTCAAATATTCTCGGCAGCTTTGTTTTTCTTCGATGAGTTCGTTAAAAGCTTCTTGCTGAGCTGAAATCGTATTGCGCATCATGTGCTGTTTTTCACGAATATGAGCGAGTGTGTGTATATCAGCATTGCAGCGAGAATGCAGTCGGTTTAGTTCGTTGTTTCTTTCTTACAAAAAAAGAAGAAATATTGGAGACATTAGACTTCATTGAAATTTTTAAAGTTCTTCTTAAAGTACCTTCAATTTTTAGCTTGAGTTTCGGTTTGAAGATGTTCGAAATCCATCATATGCAATCCGTTTCCAAGATCTTCTAATTTTCGGGCTCGCTTGTTTAAAAGAAAGTAAATCAAACAAATATTTTCAAAAATTGTCTTTCAAGTCTTTTTAGACACTTCGAAAAAAAAAGAAGTAGTAAATATGTTGTACATATATAAATGTACAATAATTGATATGAACATTTTGCTAGAGTACTTAAGCTTAGTACAGACGATTGTCAGATCTGACAATGCTCTCATATCTATCAACTTTCTGGCAATGAGATGCTAAGACTAGACTGCTGATATTCACCCATATTCTGAAACTGGAATTTATGACTCGTATTCGACTAGAGTCGTAGGAACAGTCGTATGCGATGTTTTTCGTTTCCCAATATTAGTACAAGTGAAGTCGGATGTTCGACTCCTGGAATAACAAGATACTACTGTAGTCGTATACAAAATAAAATAAATTTGGGGGTGCAACAGCTCAAGGTGAACCAGGACCTAGTGACTTACAACTCTCAACCATTCCTATGTGCGTGTTACCAGAAACGGAGGGGACCTACAATTTTCTGTCGATTCCGAACGGCTTAATGAGCAGCACTTTCCATGACAAGAGATACTCTTGGATGATTTGTCAATTCCTCGCAAGAGGCAGTATACCCCTTAAAAAAACTTTCTTGCAGCGGCTGAGAATCGAACTCGAGACCTTCCGCATGATAGTCCAACGCACTAACCATTATGCCAAGTAGTACTACTGTAGTCGAATACGAGTCATAAATACGAGTTTCAGAATATGGGTGATTATCAAACTGGCTTAAGATAAGCTAGAATGGGTGAAAAATCATCATCAGAATCAGCATCACCTCACAGAAATATCAATGGAATTATGGCGCTCCTCAAAATAATATTTGAAGGGACAGAAAAATGTTCTTATGAGTAATGAATAAAATTAGTTTTGAAGATCCATGAGCCATGATCTGTTGCGTGAAATCTTACCTCTTGTAAACCGGCCATCGCGTGCTGTCTCTGGATGAGAACAAATCGGACTTTTGAAATCTCTTGCTCCATATTTTGCATCTTCTTTGTTAAACTTTCAATCAACTAAAAGTATCTAAATAAAAAAACAAAATCAAATAAGAACTAACCTCATTCCACTTACAATTTCCATTTTTTCAGAATTTTCAGCTTCGAAGACTTTTTTGACAACATCTACAAATTCATTTGTTTCTTTTTTAGATTTCTTCTCTAAGTTTCTCAGTTGCTCCCTCAGCTCATCAATCTTTGTAGCTAGCAATCTTGTCGTCGACTCCTCCAGACCTTTATATCTATTTACCATCATCAAAGCTTCACGATACTTGCGAAGTTGATTGATTATATTATCCGGACTATCATCCATTAGCGGTCGAGTTGCTTTCTTGCGGCGGAAATACTCAACAGTTTTCCGATTCAAAAATAATCTCATCTTCTGCTCGATGTCAAGCTGAAACATTTTATCATCTAAGTCCTTGCTTACTTTATTTTTGTCTAAGCGAGCCCTTAGAATATCATCGGGGTCTTCATATTCACAAGTTTCAACCACATCACCTATCAGCTTGTCGATGAAATTATTCGTACTATCAACCAACTGCACCCGACGATTTTCCTCGTCTTGTTTCTTTGTCGTTTTCTTAATACTCTCAAAATCAATCTTAACTGTGTCCATTCCGAAGGTTTCGACAACTTGTTTTTTGGTTTTAGCTTTTGGTTTCTTAATTTCAATCTGAGGTATTTCGAATTCATCCTCAGATCGAACTTCAGCAGTGACAGCAGGGGCTTCTCCATCTTCATCATGATCTCTAGCAATTGAACCATCTTCTAATGGGACTTCAGTTGTGGACAACCCATCGTCTCTATGGGTTTCTGAAAGAGCTTCTTCTGTTTCGACAACATCAGATTTTGTAACTTCTTCTTTTTCAAGTTCGGTCTTAATGAAATCTTCAAGAGATGGTAGTCCCGAAGGAATCTCAAAGATTTCCGATTCAACTACACCAATTTCAATGGGTGCACTCCAGTCACATTCGCTTTCGTCATCCATTTTAACGAAACAAAAACATAAAATTATTGAAATAAAATTGTAGACATGTACATAATATGTACATACATATGTATATTTTATGATGTTACTTCTTTTTTTAATTTTATGATTTTTACAGTTTTTAGTTATAGTTGTTGATAAATATGTAGGGGTCTGTTTGCGTAGTGCTCTTCAAACCGGTCAATTTCTACAAATTTTCGTCAAAAGTCTATCAAAAATTTAAATTGTGTAGAAATTTTTAATATCTATTGTGATGCAAATTTTAAGGTTTTAGTTAAAACCCCGTTTTTGAGTGACTTAACGCAAGAAGCAATTTATATCTCAGTCATTTCTGTAACGATTTTAAGGTTCTTGAATTTTTTGAAAAGTGAAATATTAGATATTTTATATAATTTACTCGTTTGGAGTACAGAAATATGTGTAGATTTCTAAGAAGCAATTTGAAATTTTATGCTAATATTCAAGTTTTTCAAAGTTTTTCGGCAATAATTTTGTTATTGAACTTTAATTTGAAAGTGTCAAAGATTAAAAATGTTACTCTGTAGGTCTTATTCAAATTTCAAACCTATGGCTTGAGCCCTTGAAGCGATTTTTAAGTTTTTTGAGTAAATTAATAAAGGGGAAATTGATTTTTTTAAGTGTCCGAAATGACGGTGCATTTTATATGGCCGTTAAGAAACACTCATTTATATCGAACAGGACTCAACTGCATGAACTTGCATTATGTTTCAGAGCCTTAGAATTTTTAAAACTGATTTCGCAAAATTTAAGTCGAATTAGTGCCACGTAAAAACTGTTTTAGTATGATGATAGGTTAAATGGACGATTTTCTCCAGCAGTTTATTGCAATTAAAATCATCAAATCGCTTTTTTATTTTTTAGTATCGTTTTAATTTCATATGAATCTTTGACATTTAGAAACGTCATCGTTTTTGCATTGCTTAGGTGTGTTCAGAAGCAATTTATTTAAAAATAAAATGCATCACTGGGTCGCACGAACTTGCTCCTATGTAATAGAATAGGAATTTTAAAAACTAATATTAAAGAAAACTGTTCATAAGGATAAAATGATTTTTTTAAATTCGTTTAGTATCTAAAAAGAGATAAAAACAGAATGCTATGCAAATATTAATTTATGCAAGAACAAAAAGTATAAGTCGTTGTAGTGGTTCCTTAGAAAAATAAGCTTTTGTGTACAAGATTTTTAAAACATTTTTAAGAAAAAAATTTGGTACGCCAACTTTAAGTTTTTATTATTGTATGAATTAAAATTAAATTTCCAAGAAAAACACTAAGTCGTTTTTGAGATATCGAATTTTCTAAAAAATAAATATTATTTTTTTTCCAAAAATTGAAAAAATTGTTTTCTTTACGTTTTTAAATACAATTTTTTTTTTAATTTTTTATGAGCTTTTTTATAAAAAAAATTCATGAAAATCAGTTATGCCGATAATGAGACATTCAAAATTCGAAAAAATCGTTCTATGGTAGGTACGGTCAGTAATATCTTGTTTAAAATTTTTTAGCAAAATACTCGGAACCGTTTTCGAGAAAAATACGATTTTCGAAAACCATTTTTTTACATTTGTATGGAGGGTACCGTTATTTTTAGGTAAAATAAAATTCCGTTTTTCCCATATCTTGTAGACTGTATTAAGAAACTTTCATTCATCATTTATCAAGTCTTAAAAAAATCGAGGGTTTTCGAAATATTGATTTTCAAAAAAAAAAATTTAATTTTCTTAAAAATCCAAAAAAAAAAATGTGAAAATTTGAATACAAAATAATATTGAAACTGCTGGGGAGCCTTAACATAAAAAAAATGATCAAAATCGGTCGTACCGTTTTTGAGAAAATCAAAAACAAAAAAATGTTTCCAAGGGGGCTACCAAAAATAATATTTTTTTTGGAATTTTTTTCAACCATTACCTACCTAGGTTTAACTAAATGAAATTTTTGAAGTAAAACTTCTTTTGCGGCGTTGGGGGTAAAATAATTTCTATGCAGCTGTCACTGTCAGTGACATGTCAAAACGTCACGTTATCCGTCAAAGACAGCGACATGTTTTTAGAATACAAAATGTTTGTTCGTAGGTTATAATCTTACAGAAGCTTTGCTTGAGGAAAAAGAAGTTTTACTTCAACCGCGCGTACGTCAGTACACACAATCTTTTTTTGAATTTTTTTTTAAATCTGTGAGACAGTTTTTGGGAGTATTTATAAAATTTCGAAAAAAATCGTATGGCAGGTACCGATATTCTTGGTCTTAAAAAAAAAGAAAAAAACATTAGGGGGGGGGGGGGGCGGTAAATTAAAACCCATAGCCGAGCCGTTTGGCTGTAGTCGAACAAACATCTTGAGCATGATAATAGTTAAAAAATATTCAAAACTAAGAAGAATTTAGTAAACTATACTTATAGATTAGGAAATTGTTTAGTGGTGTCAAACTTATAACTTAAAACTAGGCCGTTTTAAATTCTGCGCCAACGTTGTGTTCATAAGTATAAAAATCATTTTTAAGTGGCTTAAGCAACTTCAATAATGGCTAGCAAATGTGAATTTATGTAAATCGTTGTTTTTTTTTTTAATAGTCTTGTAGAATTTTATAACATATAGTGTACGCTAGTCTTAAGTTACTATTATAATGCAAATAAAAATTAAATTTCGAAAAAAATACCAGTTTTTGTGATATTGAATTTTCAATAAAAAATTCTTTTTTATATTTTTTTATTTTTATTTCTTATTCTTTTTTATGTTTTACGAAGGTTTTGTGTACATAATATCATTCAAATCTGTGTTCTTGACTTTTATAAAGCCCAAAATCGAAAATATGTTTCAAGATTCGGTAGAATCGGTAATATTTTGAATTCAAAATTTTTTTTATTGCATCAAAAAGCGAAAAATTAAGCGAAAGACAAAAAAAACTATCAAAATTCTTGATGTCGTTTTTGAGAAAGAACAAGATTTTCGAAAACCATTTTTTAACATTTGAAACAGTTTGTGGTTGTAACCGTTGTTTTTAGGTAAGATACATAAACATTTTTTCACAACTTTTAGAAAAACTAATAAAAATTTTGAAGTGTAAAGTTAAAAAAAATCGTGGTTTTTTTAAAATAAGTTTAAAAAAACTATCAGCCGTATCTATAAGATTTTCTTAAAATGCATCTTAGAGGTTATTTAGTTAAGCATACTTAAATATTTAATTTGGCTTTAAATGACGAAACTTCAATTCGTATCTATAATCGATTTTTCATTGGTACTTAACTAAACAATGGTTGTGTCACGTAACGTAAGAGAATGTGAAAATCTAGTACAGAAAAAAAACAAATGCTGCTTCATTTTATACAACACAGCTGTTTTGTGACACCTTCTTTCAGTAAATAATTGGAAGACACATTTTTTTATTTGTGAAATAAAAAAAAAAATGGCTATCGAACACACACCAACACCCGCCGCCACAAATAAAAGAAAAAGATCTGAAAATTGGGATGCCTCCTACAAGGAAACTTTTTTATTTTAAAATTTGCAATAATACACTACAAAACAGAATTATTTTATGCACAGATTGGGTGTTTTCCTAAATGCAGTGTTGCAGCGCATCATGAATTTTGATGTTTTTTTTATTCACTTGCTTCAATAAAATAACGTTATTAAATACGAATTCTAAATTTTAGAGTTTTTTTTTAATGAATTGTAAAAGTAAATTTCAGAGTGAAGAAAAACGTTGCAAGGGCATCAAAATCTACGATGTGCTGCAACACTGCATTTAGGAAAACGCCTATTCTCTTCCAACAACGAGGAAGAAAGTGTCGATACAAACACTTCAAAGGCTAAGAGGGAAGCGTGGACGAAATTTCTTTGCCCGTACACATACTTTAATCAATACAAATTTTATGTTTCTTAAATCGTTGCACTTTATAGTTCTAATATAATATCACAACAAACAATACCTACAAACTCACAATTTGAAACTTCAGAATTTCAAAGATGACAATCGAGATGTCAAAATACATTTTAAAATGCCTTTAAGTGACCCTTAAACGCGGTTGATTGCGTTTAAGTTAAGAGGCCTTTAAGTAACGTTACTTAAATGTGAAAATTGATTATAGATACCGATTTCATACTTAAGAGCTGCTTAGAGGTATTTTAAAGTTAAGTAACCTTTAAGATTTGTTTATAGATTCGCCTGTATATGTATAATTTTTTTTTTTTCTAAAAATTCAAAACAAATATAATTCTATCAGACTTATTAGGAGCAGGCTTTCGAAAAAATGGAATAACAATTTTTTTTCAACTTTTAGCTAATGTGTTTTTGGGTATTAAAAAAGAAAAGGGGAGAGATTTAAAAATGCTCTCAAGTTTAAAGCAAATCGGTAGATATACAAAATTGCGAAATTCACTTTCGCGTCTTCTCTAACATCGTAATTTCATGTCTGATCGAAATCGAATAGAAATGCCTACATTTCCATAAAGAGCCTACGTATATACGAGTATGTATCACAATTAAAGAACATGTGTGTACTATTGTAGATATTTACTACATTTTGGTTAAACAAATTAAGAAAAATCAGCCCCAGAACATTTTGTTTTTATTTTTGACTTTTTCATTAACGGCTCAACTGGTTTCGATCTAGTTTCAAATTAAAAAATATTGGCGCAGAATTTTAATTGAATTAGTACGATGCTAAAGCTGTTTTAGTATGATACTAGGTTAAAACAACGAATTTGCAAATTTTAATCGAATATAGCATCATACTTTCTCTACACTTTTATTAAAGTTAAAATCATCGAATACCTATGTACTTTATTTTTTTAGTATCGTACTAGCTTCAAATGACTCTTTGACATTTGCAAACATCAAAAAAGGTTCGCGTACTTACTTTTTTACACGAAATGTCATTGTTTTAGGTGTGTTCAGAAGCAATTTATTAAGAGAATTCTTTTAGTACGATACTAGTTAGAAAATGTTTAAAATTAAGAATAAGTTAGTAAACTACTATAAAGTTAGCAAATTGTTAAGTAGTATCATACTAATACCTTAATAATAGACTTTTTAAAATTTTGCGCCAACATTTTTAATTTTTAAATACCAATTCAATATTTTTTTAGAAAAATATTTAAAAAAATTTTGTAAATGTTGTAAATTCTTATATTATGTTTGCATAAATTCACGTTTTTTTTTTAAAGTAAAATAATTTTAGAAGTTCTTTTAGCAATTTGAAGAATGATTTTCATGCATTTGCACTTTTTTCTCTGATAACATATGTACGAGTACAGTTATTGGTAAAATTGTATATATGCAATTTTCAAAATTCTAAGAAGTAGAATGTAGTAGTGGGACTGAAAGTAGCAGTTTTGAAAAATAATTCAGCCAAATATTTTTTAATTTGAAAAACTTGTTTCAGCTATAAAAAATTGACTTAAAACTTGCACAACGAAAAAAACCCGACTATTTGGTAAGATGTAACAAAGAGGGTTGAATTGTAACAAGAATTATAAAAAATATGAGTATCCATTTTTCAAGTTATTTGTATTTCAAAATAAAATTCTTATTTCATTAAATAAAATAATTTCCTATCTTATTTTTATAAAAATCACAAAACAACAAAAACAGTTAGAGCAACGATGGCACAGGCTAACATCTATATAGGATCGGATTGTTATTAAGCGTTTCTAAATTTGGATAAAACAAACTGTTGTAAGC
Source organism: Philhelius festivus (assembly GCA_963931855.1). NCBI lineage: Eukaryota > Metazoa > Arthropoda > Insecta > Diptera > Syrphidae > Philhelius > Philhelius festivus. The sequence continues at coordinate 232,441,847 of OZ007554.1, forward strand.
TCATTAAGGACACCATGTATGCCATTGTATGTCACATCATTCAAAAGTCCGCCTCGGTATTTTTCCAATTTTCTAAATCTCTGGCGCTTAAATCAGACTGAATTTGACCAATGATATTAATTATACTGGCGCAAAATTTTAAACAGCCCATTATTAAGGTATTAGTATGATACAGCTTAACAATTTGCTAACTTTATAGTAGTTTACTAACTCACTCTTAATTTTGAACATTTTCTAACTAGTATCGTACTAAAAGAATTTTCTTTTGATGTTTGCAAATGTCAAAGAGTCATTTGAAGCTAGTACGATACTAAAAACTAAAGTAGGTATTCGATGATTTTTTTTTTTTTTTTATTTATTTATTTATTTATTATCTACGAGTTTTAGGCTCAACAGATTACTACAAATATATACAAAAATTATTAAATTATCTTAAAAAATAAGGAATAATAAGATTAACTTCTTAAAAATAAGTAATATATGTCTTTTTTGAACTTATTTCTCGACAATGTTAGATCAATATTAGCATCAATTTCATTAAACTCCCTAACTGACCTTGAAATTGGCTCGTTCATACCGTAGTTAGTTCTGTGCCTAGGCTAAAAAAGAAGGTGTTTTTCCCTCAACGGTCTCGATGGAGCATAGATAAAAATTATGGAGAGTAAGTTAGGACACTTAATGTGGTAGCACAAAATATCACGCACAAAGACTATATCATGAATAGTTCTTCTAGATCTGAGCATCTGCAAGCCCAATAGGTTTTGCGTGGCTATGGAGTTTGGACAGAAATTCCAATGCATTTTATGAAAAACGAACCTTGTAAAGCGATTCTGGACCTTTTGAATTCTATCGGAGAAAAGAAGCTGGTGAGGGTTCCAGATAACATCCGCGTATTCAAGTATAGATCTAACTAAAGTAATATAAAGCGCAAAATGGGTGTATGGATCAGAAAAGTCTATAGAATTTCTTTTTATAAATCCTAGCATTGAATTAGCTTTAGCAACAATAGCATCAACGTGAGGAGCAAATGAAAACTTGGAATCGAAAGTTACTCCTAAATCTTTCACTTTTGCAGTTCTCTGAAGAAGATTGCACTCTAGAGAATATGGATATTCGTACACAAAGTTTTTCCTGGAGATAGAAATAACGAAACATTTTTTAATGTTGAGGCTCAGGTAGTTTAGTTTACACCAGCACGATAAGTTATCCAAGTCCATTTGAAGTTTAAGGCAGTCACTATTGCTTGTTACTTTCAAAAATAATTTGAGGTCATCAGCATATACTAGACATTGGCTAAAATTAATATGGTTGACAATGTCATCAATAAATATTATAAACAGCAATGGACCGAGGTGGCTGCCTTGTGGAACACCAGAAGAACAACTAATAGGTCGTGAAGTATATTCATTAATTTTTACTTCTTGGATTCTACCCATTAAAAATGAACCGATCCATTGAAGTAGGCTTGAGTGAATACCGAAAATTTCAAGTTTACGAAGCAATATAGTGTGACAAACTGAATCGAAAGCCTTACTGAAGTCCGTATAGATAGTATCAACTTGGCTTTGGTTTTCAATAGATTCAACCACAAAAGAAGAAAAGCATGCTAAATTTGTAACAGTTGGCCTACCTGAAATAAATCCATGTTGGTGAATACTAACGTGTTCCTTGACTAGAAAATCAAGCTTATTTTTATTTAAGCTTTCAAAAAGTTTAGGAATCGCAGATAATTTACAAATTCCCCTGTAGTTCGCAATATTGTTTTTTGAGCCCGATTTAAAAATTGGTATCAGGTAAGATGATTTCCATTCATCCAAGAACATTCCAGTAGACAAGGAAAGATTGAAAATAATTAGCAAAGGAAGGCAAAGGGAATTTGAACATCTTTTTAATATAAGTGCAGGAATGCCGTCAGCGCCAGGTTTTGCATTCTGTTTAAGACTTTGCAGTCCATCTAAGACATCGATGAAGTCAAGTTCCATGGACCCAATATCTACCTTAGGTAGGTCATTGGAAGGAATTACAGCATTTCTTTGAGAGTTACAATATACAGATTCGAAAAATTTAGCAAAAAGTTCAAGAGTCTGATTAATATCGGTAGATTCCACCCCATTGAAATTCATAGACTTAGGAATCCCAAGTGATTTGCGTTTTGAATTAATAAAGGCCCAGAATTGCTTTGGATCATTTTTTAAGTTTAATTCGACGTTCATGATGTAGTTTCTGTGTGAGAATTTACTAAGAGTAATGAATTCTTTACGGAGTTTACAAAATTGTATCTTATCATACAAATGATTAGATTTTTTGAATTTGGCAAAAGATTTGTTTTTTAAATTTTTCAGGTGACTCAACCTTTTATTATACCATGGGGGCTTAGCGACATTCTTTTTCAGTCGAGTTGGCACAAATAAATCAAACGCATTTTTTATAATACCCGCAAAATGATTAAATGCATGTTTTAAATTTAAATTAAGAAATTCAGTTTTCCAATCGATGTTACCAAGGTATTTATCGAGTTCAATGAAATTGGTCTTTGAAAAGTTATAAGATTTTAAGTTGGTAGAACTAGTTTTTAAATAATTATATAATTCAATTTCAATGTATAATTCTTTGTGGTGAACTGAGTTTTTTAACAATTTATAAGGAACAGTTTCATTTACTGAAGCTTTAAAGTCATCTAATGGTAAAAATATGAGATCTAGAATTTTGTTTAGATTATTAACAATATTATTGGCTTGGTATAAATTAAGAGCGAACAAGTGATCAATGAACGTTATTTCAATATCTCTTTTTAAATTGCAAGGCAAAAGCATATTATCTGAAGAAGAATGCAACCAAGTTACATCAGTTAAATTAAAATCACCAATTACAAAGACTTTTTGCGGACTATTGTTTAGATTATTCACAAAATCAATATTAGCTAGGTGCTTTTCATAAATTTCAATGTTACTTTTCGGAGGAATATAACTTATAATAATGTACACAATAATACCTGATCCAAGATTAATTGAGACGCACAATTGTTCAACTTCGATGATAGGCAATGGTATTAATTTACATGAAGTACAAGAACGAGCAGCTAAAAGTAGACCACCACCACGATCCTCGGCTGTTGTACATCGATCCTTGCGGAAGATGATAAAGGAGTTTCCATCGAAGATTTCTGTATCAGAGATTCCGCTCCAAAGCCAAGATTCAACAATAATAATGAAATCATAGTCAGCATGGATAGTAGCAAGGAATAAATCAGGTAGCTTAGTGCGGATTCCACTGGCATTATGATAGTACATCTTGAGGCAATCAGCGTTAATGGTATTGGATGGAGAAACATTATTTATAGTTTTTGTGGCTCCTCCATCTTTGACTCGTTTTTTGGGATGTAATCAAATTTTCGAATTTTAATACCGCATGGCCAGAATGATGAGATGAATACATCTTTAACAAATTCTGCAGGAATTCCAATTTTGAAGCATATAAATCTTAAGCTTGAATCGGATCCATTTTTTATCAGTTTAAAGCATTTAAAAAGTGAGGGACTCACATTTAATTTAGATGATAAGAAGTTTACGATTGATTCAGCAATTGTAGAAGAAGTGAATTTTGATAAATGAAACCATTTTTAAGTTATTGTAAACAACAAAACTTTAATAAAAGTGTAGAGAAAGTATGATGCTATATTCGATTTAAATTTGCAAATTCGTTGTTTTAACCTAGTATCATACTAAAACAGCTTTAGCATCGTACTAATTCAATTAAAATTTTGCCCCATTGGCTTTAAGAGAAGTTGTACTTTGTGGTTTATTGGCATAGGCCTCTGGCTTAAGAACACCTCACGAGAAGACATCTAAAGGGGTCAAATATCATGATCACGGTGGCCAATTTATATCGCATCTGCGTGAGATAATCATGTTCGGAAATCGCTTAAGGAAAATGTCCTTTGTGGCACGGGCTGTAAGGCATGATGAGCCGTCCTTTTAAAACCACATGTCATCCGTGTCCATGTCCATATCATCCCATTCGTGGTAAATAAGGAAATTGGTTATCATCGACCGGTCGCTTTCGCCGTTGAAGGTGATGGTCTGCGTCGTACTCGAAGAAGTATCGACCGATTGATTTTTATTAAAATTGATAAACCCGTTTCGGTATAAATATCATTTATTTTTCTACGGAGGTCATATTGTAACTAGTGTCACTTTTTTAGCTAAGAAAATTTCAATTACCCCTTAGGGAATAACCTAGAAGTCGAAATCTCAAGTTTGAAACAGACCGTATTTTCTCGATAATCGTAATTTCAAGTTTCATTAAAATCTCGAGTTCGATTTCAAATCTAGCACTATAAGTAACATAGTACATATGTACATCCATAGTATGTGTATTGCAACTATAAATATGGTAGAGTTGTACATACACTCAAATTGTTTCAGCTGTTTTTGGGAACATGACTAAAACGGCTATTCTCCAACAAACAAAATCATAATTTCAAAATTCAAACACGAGTAAATGGGAGGAAGTGTTATGCATAAGCAATAAATAGATACAAGAACAAACTCTCATCAAAACAGATTGTTGGACACGCCTTGATTGAACTAATTAATAATTTTAAATATTTTTCAGTTCTAACATTAATTAATGTAGAAATGTGTTATTTATCCCACAAATCCTAGGCCGGGAAAAGAAAATAAGTTCTTGTGCTAAATTACCCATTACAAAAGTTGGCACTTTTTCAAAAATTATATCCATTTAAAAATTTGTTCAATTTTCTCAAAACAAGGTGTTCACATAAATGTGCGAACAAATTGGCTATAAAATTCCTTACCTTTCAAGATCTATTGGCATTGATGTTTAAGAAAATGTTTCTGACAATATTTTATTATTGAAAAACCCTTACTCTTGGCGACACGACTGACGACCGACCAACGACGCGACGGACGCTCTGTCGAGATTGGGACATTCCAATGAAACTATCAAGGAGTGTTTTTCACATTGTTTTCTTCTTCTTTATTATCTTCGTGTGGAGTAATTAAAAAATTGAATGTTTCAGCATAAAAGTTATAAAAGCTGAAGGCAATTAACAAATTAAATTTATGTTCCTTGATGGACGATATAATTTTCTAAGAGACGAACTTAATTCCCAAGAAGATACGGAAGGTATAGATAGATGGGTCTGCAATGCGAAACAAAATTTCTGTCGTCTCTAGGCTATTTTTAAGAAGTGCGTAGATACCTAAGAATCAAATGATTTAATTTAATTTAAATTGAAACTTTTGACTTTGATTTATGACATTTTTGTTTGCCTCAAAAATATCACAATTTATTATGTTTAAAATGAATCCTTTTTGATTGAATGAATTGCTTAGGTAAATATTTGTCTTTTTTGTTTTTTTTTAATTCATTTTTATAATTCATTATCTTAGAATTATGTATATTAAATCTAATAAAAATGTACAAAAACTAGTCTGTTTATCAATCACTTACACATCTGAATTCTAATATCTTTCGGCCTAAAAACTGTCATTTTTGTTTTATGTATGGAGTGGTTCATGTTTGTTTTTGCTTATTTACATAATTGTACATAGTAGATACATATGTACATACATGTGTAGATATGAAATTATTTTTTAAATTGTCGTTTCTTTAGCGTAAACAAGCTGTAGGAAATATTAATATTTAAAAAATATCGTGTTTTTATTTAGTATTTTTGGAATTTAAAGAATTGTTCTCTCAAAACAATTTTGAAACCGTTTTCAATACGGTAAAACTACTAAGACAGTTAATGTTTCTGCTGTTTTAAAATTATATTTGATAAATAAAATGACACACGAAACAAAGTAGGTACATACACGAGTACATACATGGATTTATTGATGACAAAAAATGATCAAGTATGTATTACTCATATAAACTATCGTACCAAATATTTTCTTGTAACTTTATATACATACCTACCTATAAGAACTTATTGCCTATGCAAATGGAAGACACGTGCACCCATCTCTGTCTATCGACTCTTTGTGTCACCTCCTTGAGGTGAGAATCGGGTGCCTTAGTACCCCCACCCCCGTGGAAAGTTGTTGGCAGCGGAGGAATTCTACTACAAAATTATGTTCTTGGAATCATACTAAGTACTTGGCCCTCCTGGTAGTGGTTTTGCTTTTGGGGTGACTTCCCAGGCCCATACAATTATTTCCTATTTGGAAGCAAAAGCAAGCCTCGGATTCAGACGGATTCTCTGATGACGAAACATGTAAGAGAAATAAGGACACCGAACTTTGGGTCTGCACGTGGAATGTTAGGTGCTTAATAGACCACGTCACGTACAGCCGAACAATTAGGGGAAGCCCCAAACTGCTGTAAAGTAGATATTGCCGCCATCCGCCATTCAAGAAAGGCGATGGGATGGAGCGGGAAGACGAAAATTAAAATACTGCGATATATATTACGGCTACTGCTCAGGATTACCATTGGGGACACTTTAGTGTCATTTTGACACCTTTCCAGCGTTCGTACACCAGAGCACCTCTTTTCAAAAATAAGTTGATTTGGAAATTTTTATAAATCTAGCAACTCTTTGGACACTATTTTTAGGAAAACAAACAATTTGTTCGAAAAATGGAACGCAACCCGTCGCAAACAACCAGAATACAAATTACCTACACCAAACTATCTACTTCTATTTCTATCTTTCATCTCTATCTTTCCATAAAAATTGAAACGTGACATTCAATGTTTTCAGCTTTAAATGTTTTAAGAGGCAAAGATCTGGAGTTAGAGGTAGAAGAATGGGTTCCTAGTAATGTTGTTATATACATATGTGATATCAAATACGAAGACTTTTTAAATCTGTTTTCTGAACAATTTTTATAGTTGTTAATCGCTTATGTTAGGTACCTGAATGTATGCAATATTTTTTGTTCCTAATTGTTATAATACAAACTTTAATTTAACCTGCGTTTTAAATGATATTTCTATGGGACAACTTTTTTCCTCTCGGACACCTTTTTTGACACTTTATGCAAATTTTCAGAGGTAACACTGCTACTGCTATCGAGGACAAAATCAGCTTTTTTTTCGACGCGGATTTTTTGTTGGTAAAACGGCAACTATTTTCAACTGTGTGAACGAGCGCCTTACGACGCGACGATGCGCATGAAAAATTAAAAGATAATCAGAATTGGTAAGCAAAATCATGCTGTCATCGGAACTTAATGAACTCAATCGTAAATTTGTTTCTTTACCACTACCTTTTTCACCTAGTACCACATTTAGTACTATAAATAACTCTTGTTACATTCCATTATAAGTTAAAGATACTTTTGAGTTCTCTTGTGTAGATTTCAGTATTATAATTGAGTCTTTCTTGTTCATTACATCGAACGCTATTGGAATTGACGGAGTGCATCCTGTGTTCATCAAGGCAATACTATGTACTTGTGATTTTGCCTTTTATTACACATGTTTTCAATACTATACTTATGACTGGTATTTTTCCAATGCAGTTGAAATTGATTAAAATAATATTTTTTCCTAAAAATCGAATTGGAGATTATCTTAGACCTATTGCCCTCCTTCCGTTTCTTTCCAAAGTGTTTGAAAGACTTTTTCAAAAGCAAATAAGTATTCATCTACCTATTTGTTTTCGTCAAAAGCTTAGCTGCACTCCTGTCACATTTCTCATTCTTCACAACTTTTCCAAGGCTTTCCAATACTATCGGTCATTCCCAGAGGCGTATTTAAGGATTTGGCGCCCCGGGCTGATAAATTTTGCCGCCCTTTAGAACAATGAAAATAAAGTAATACAAAATAATAATAAAAAACAAAAAATGCATAATATTTGATGTTTTCAAATTTATTTTTTTGTGTATATTCATTATACGAAATTCATTAACAATAGATTCGTTATCTAAATTTTTTGTCAGTTCAGCTTCTATATTTAATAAAGCTAAACTATTAAGGCGCTAATGCGAGACCATAAATAGGTTTTTATTCGTTTCAATACGGAAAACAATCTTTCTGCACTACAATTCGTCACTGTAGTAAAGCCGTGTCAATCAGGATCGATTCGATTTTTTCGATTAGATCATCGAAAAGTATTGATGGTCGAAATCACAAATTTTCATTTTAATCGATCCCAATCTCAATCATTTAGATGATTCTAATTTCTCGATTTTCTATTTCAATCCCAATTATTTCAATGAGTCTCGATATTTAATATCAGTTAACTCGATTAACTATGATTTACTCGATTCGATTTGGTGTTATTTGAGGTATCAGGGGTGGAATCACGTAAGATGATAGTTGATTGTCATTTTAAATATAGCTGTCTCTAAAGAAATATAGAGAGAACGATTGTAAAAACGACAATCAATTAATTTAGTGATCACTTTACTCTTACGCGATACGGGCCCAGGATCTGGTATGTTTACTGTGGGAATTGAACTAGTAATGAGACTTATCGAATGAAAACTTTCCACTTACATATGTATACGATAGTATCTGAAAGTTTATTTACTCGATAGTACCAAGGCATTCAGTAATTATTAGTCCTAAAATTGATCTTTTAAGGAGCAACAAATGAAATCTCTTTATCTTGAATTTTTTGACGCTTTTTAATCAATGGGCATAGTAGCCATCATTCGATGTCATTTGGCAATTTATGGCTTACAATATAGAGTATTTTGTGAAAACCTCAACTCAATCTTATCGTCGAAATGGAAAGAAAATCGAATCGGAACAGTATTGAACCAATTGAGTGAAATGAAAATGATCGATCGATTCAACTGATCGAATCATTTTCGTTATCGATTGTTGAACGATTTACACACCTCTACACTGCAGTGCACAAGTAGGTATATTCAAAAGCAACCTCATCATATAAAAATGCTTCCTTCAATTCTTTTTCTCTTATATGAAGGTTAAGCTGCCTTAAACTCATATTTTCAGAGTAGTTTTGCTCCAGAAAATGTTTAAGTAAGACACACTCCTCTTGAAAATCTTCCCCAAGATCAACCGGGTATAATTTCTGATAATAGATTAGATAACAAAATAAAACCATTTGTTTTTGCTTCATAGGATGAATTTCTTCTCCTTAGCACACTCAATAATGGGTTGCAAATAGGAATGAAAGTATTTATTTTGAAATTTTCACGACCACAAAAAAGAACCTCCCTTCGCGACACTCATCATCTCGTTTTTTCCTCTTGACGATTATTTTTTGGTCCATTTTGTAATTTTCAGAGGTTTTGCTTTTTCCCATCTCTTCAAAAACATCAAATCATTCTCGTTTTTTTCTTACAAACGATATGAGTGCCTCGTTAAGCCTGGACAGAGTTTCAACCTCTGTATCAACACAATGAATTTTTTTTGATACAATATTGAATTGCTTGAGTACGAGTATATAACCCCAAAATTAAGACAATATTTCTGTCTCAAGGGACTTCAATTGGGACAAGTGAGCATGATACTAAAAATATAAAATAGATATTCGACGATTTTAACTTTAGTAAAATGTTAGAGATAGCATGATGCTACATTTGATTAAAATTAGCAAAATCGTCTTTTTAACCTAGTATTATACTAAAATAGTTTTAACATCGTACTAATTCGACTAAAATTTTGAGCCAATAGTTTTTAAAATGATACCTATCCTTTTATTTATCCATCATTATAAGCTATTGTACAAAAAACAATCATTATAATATTGTTTCTTAAGTCGTTCAAAACTATTAACGAAGGGAAGGTTATTTGTATATCGGACTACGAGTCAGCCAAAACTAAAAAAATTGAAGCATGATTTGCTGTGTATATAAAGAATAAAAATTTGTGTGTGACCTAATATCTAGAATCCGGCTTGATGGATTTTTATAATTTTTTTTTTTAATAAAAAGGGACTTTTTGTAGATGGCTTAGAATCAAAAAAATTAAGATCCGTTCTAGCCCATTTTTGGAGAGCTACATAGCACTAAGTGTTTTTTTAGACAATGTTTTCGTTTCATTGGAATTTGTTCCAAAGAAAAGGTACAGGTCTGTAAATATTTTATTATGAATTTTCATTATAAAAAATCGTTTATAAAAAATAAGAATAGTAAATGGTAAAAAAAGTGAGTGACATATTACAGTGAACCCTCTCACAGCCGGACACTCACGGCACTGAAAAAATTGTCATGCTTGAAAAACTCAAAAAATCGCATTTTTTTAAATCTTTGTATTTTTTGTTTATCCTTCGAAAATATTGTAAATTAGACAATTGTTAGGGGTGACATGCACCCTTTTGCTTGTTTGTTTTGAAAGTTCAATCGCTTCAAAAAAATATTATAAATTGGCCAATTGCTAGGGGCGGCTTGCGTCCTTCTGCTTTAATGTTTTGAAAGTTCAATCGCTTCAAAAAAATATTATAAATTGGCCAAGCGCAAGCCGCCCCTAGCAGCCTTGCCGCCCCGTGCTGTAGCCCTTTTAGCCCTAGGGTAAATACGCCCCTGGTCATTCCATACTTCTTTAAAAACTCTCAAGCTTGTATAAGTTCTCAACTTCTGCTATCCACTTATTATCTTTTTATCTTGTAAGCAGACAACAAGCGGTTAAGGCGGGTCCAAATATTTCAAGTTTTTTTACAATCAGTAAAAGGATTTCCCCATATTTACTTGGCCTCTTGTATTTCTCTCTCTACATAAACGAACTTCCTGCAAATATTTCATCTTCTTAATTTCTTATATCCAAATGTATGCCGATAATGTTCAATTGCTTCACAGCTGTTCTCTTAGACTAATTGAAGACTGCGCTAATACCATCCCCAGTAAACTGGAAAAATATTCACAATGGTCAGACAGAAATGAACTGTTTTTAAACCATGTAAGGACTAAATGTATCGTAGTTAGGAACAATCATTTGAATCTTTCATACTTTCCAGTCATAAGCCTCAAAACTTCCCCTATTGGATATGTTGGAATAGTAAAAACCTAGCTGTCTTATTAAATAGAAAATTGACATGCGAGAATAAAATAAATGTGGCATTATATGCAAAGTTTATAGAGTCCTCCGAATGCTCTGGCCCTCATAGTGTTTTACACATCTAAGAACACGCCTAATGTTGGCACTACATTTTCAATAAGTTAATCATGTCTATTACAGAATTTTACTCCCTGTGAGTTGACTCGATTCGCATCCGCTGTAAAACTCGATTATGAAATTCGTCGGATGAACTACATTGTCTATTCCTAAAATTACCTTATCATTTATGAACTTTCGTATCGAGACTGTCAGCTACAAGCATTTATTCAACCGGCCTAGGCTGTGATAATAGCTTTGTATATAAAAAGATATATATACAAGGATAATAGTATCGCTATCGATCAACGAAATCAAGCATCGTGAGAGTGGTTAATACGAAGATGAGGGACGGTTCAAAACCAACCGTGTGCTCTCTCTTTTTTTTTTAGATTTCTTGCTCTCTGGTTGCGTTGCTAGTTGTGCGTTTTCTATTAAAATTTGTTAAACAAACACTTTAGAATTCAGTATGATAAGCTTTTGACTTACATTTTTGTACTCTCCATTTTTTATTTTCGTTTAATAAAAAATTCACTTCAGATTCGTCTCGAAATTGGTGCGAATGTAAAATGATAGAAATTGTATGGAGCGCGAATGGATTGCGAATTCTGTAATACCATATAAGTTGAACAAAATGTCAGTGGTGCAGGGATTGTTACCGACATTTGTTCAACTTTCATTCGTCGGATTGAGTAATAGCAAAAGTTTGGAAATTAATTGAAACTGTCACTTTGGCTCATTCGCCGAATTCTGTGATAGGGGTGAATATTTAGTTTCTAAAACAGATCCTCAACGCTAATTCATCCGTGCTATAAATATTTACTATCAAAGAGGCTGTTCTTCATAAATAAAATACAAAATAAAATCTAACCTTCAGGAATATAAATTGATCAAAAAATGTTTAAACTGCACTTAGTTATCACATCATTTCAATATCTTAACCTTACCAGTTTTTGTTGATAATTTTAATTTAACTTTGAATTATTTTCAGTCTCCGAAGCTAAGTTTTAAAGAAAGCACCTGCTCACTTGCCCCATTGCACATTGAGTACATTTAACATATTATGACAATAAATTATTTTCTAAAAGTATTTTCCCTCGGAGTATTTTGGATTAATTATTAATAGTTTGTAATTTAAGTTTATTGAGAATTTTGAGGGTTGGTTTAAATAATGCAATTTAAAAAAAAATGCTCAACAAAAATCCTCACAATAAAAACGATACGAGTATTACACTCTGAAAACTTCACACTTTCTCTTTCGGAATACCCAACTTAGTAGGTTAATGCGTTTTTCCATAAACAAATGGCGCAGCGCATAATTAAAAAAATTCAATTTTCAATCTCTGGTGAAAAACCACCATAACAATAATTATATTAATCAATTTTTCAAATAAACAATACTTGTAAATTATACAAAAAAAAAATCCAATTGAAAATTCTAAAAATACTTCCTCTCACAAACCACGAACAAACCATCCAGATGGTTTCAGAACAAAATTAAAATACTTAAGACAAAAATTTAGCTATCTAACAAATAATAATTCCTCCTCAACAACACCCACTCATAGGCTTGTTGGCCTCTGGCTTACTTTGCAACTCAATTGATGGAAATTTTTCAAAAGTGTATTCAAAGTGACCGAGGAAAACTAATTTAATCTTTCAATGCCGATCTAAATATAGTTGAGTTTTATAGTGTTTATTTTTTATATCAGATATCTTGCGAACTTTCGATTTAAAAGTATCCAATCCAAAAGAGGAGAAATAATAATTAAAAAAAAAAAACTCGAGATAAATTTTTAAGTTAGAAACGCGTTTCTTTTTATTTTTTCTTCCATATAAATTTTCTTATGAGTAACCGCTTAATATTTTTTTCTTATTTTGCAAAAAAAATAATAAGTCGAGGAATTGTTGCTTAAGAGTAGTCAATGAAAAAAAAAATAAAGTTTTATAAAAAAATATCTAAAAAAAAAATATCTCGTTATCCTCAAAAGGTCACTGGTTGTTGCTTACTTGCCGAGCAAGATTTTGCGGCCAGCACCAAGGTTCTGTCCGGCTTGTGTGGCACCCTTGTTTGAGCCAGCCTGGAGACCAACAATGGTTTGACCAGCCTTCAATTGTTCGTCGGTGAAATCACGTTTGCACTCATCAGCTGGCTTGGGTCCCAACCATGGTCCTTGGAACTCTGGGTGTTTGTAAGCCTAAAAAGAGTAAATCTGACATTAGCTTTGAGTTTTTCATAAAACCTTTCAGAGACTTACAGCACGACCAATAGCGAAAATGGTGTTGGTGACGGTAGCGATATCCTTCTTTTCCCACAAGTCGACGGTCTGGAAGACATCTATGTCTGGAACACCCCAGTCCTTGATGGCCTTCTGGAAGTTATTGATGTTTTCCATCATTTTGAATTGACCACCGCTGCTATTGATCTTAGGGACAGCGCCTGGCGAAAGCTTGTTGATCAGGGTGCACAGAACTTGACCGTCCTTCAAGACGTCCTCATAGCTCTCGCCTGGGGGGAATTTGGCGCCCAATATAGCTTCCACCCATGATTGAGCCTCCTTGTCCATTTCGGGGTTGCGCTTTCCAGCGATCTGCAATTTTTTTGATTCTATTAAAATCATTTTCACTATTTCGAATATTTTTTTTTGTATCCATTTTCGGATTTTTTTCACAAATATTTTTCACAATTAGTTTTTCTATTCACCTTAGCACGAACGGCACGTTCTAGAGACATTTTTGTTTTGTATTGAATGTGTATCTTTTGATCTGAAGTAGAGTAGCAATCACCTAGCACTGATGGAAATTCGCTGAATTGCGGACGCTTATAAACGGAATTTTTTCGAAAATACCGATTTTCATAGATTTTCGTGAAATTTCCAAAAATAATTTCATCATCATCTTTATACATAGGTTGTGTGTAAGAGAGGAAGAGCAAAAGTTTCTTTGTGGCAATGGCGTGCGGGGGCGTGGTATGATGATAATCATCTCTCAAAAATTTTGTTTATTTTTGCAAATTTGATTCAGAAAATTCTGTTTTTTTTTGTTTTGTTAATTATTTTGGTTTTGACGTGCACGCGTGCATTGATTGCATACTCTGGATTTGGAATGAAGTCTATTAGCTTATATTTAAAAAATAAAAACAAAATATTTGCATTGGTTTTGAGATTTTGTCTTGATTTCAGTTTTAATTGGATTTTGAAAACATTGACAATTTCCTAAATTTCTATGAGTGGAATGTTTGTTTTAAAAATGAGAATTTTCCTTTGGGATTTTCCGGCTTACATGTCAACTTAAATGAAATGTTTATAATATTTTGTTCAGTGTACTTTCAGCCTACAGTGTTTTCGTGTGAAGAAATAGATTTAGATTTAGATTAGATAGATTTTTATTGAATCATTCGTTTTAACATATAAATATTGATAATATACAAAAATCTTTATAGCATGGCACTAAGCCGTCTGCCAGATTGACAACATAAATAATTCTTTGTAAAAAGCTATCCTTTAATTTGATTAACATATCTTTTATGTAAATTTTTAAACAATGTGTTGTATTATATATTTCTCAAAAATCTTCATTAATAATTCTTTCTCTATATTTCAAACAAATTTTGCAGTACTCATATAGTTTTGCAACATCCATCTCATTCAGCTGCATAAGAACTTGATCCTCCGATAAGAAGTCACTACCAAAAATACATCTCCTTGTTTCTCTTAGGGTTGGGCACTTTCCGATGAAGTGGATAACGTCTTCCCGTTCAGCTAAGTTGCAAATACTGCACTCTAATGGTAAATCCGTCCTGTGCGGGATAAAGTTTAACCTGAGTAATTCACTTCGCAGTCTGACCATTGTACTAATCATGTGGACACTATGTGTATCACTGAAGTAGTTCTTTTCTCCTAGATTGTGGTTAAGACGGCTATAAATTGATCTGAATAATGACCCAGTTGCTTCAGCGATATAATCTGATCTACATTGCTCATCTACTTTTCCGATTATCTCGTACATGTGTCTTTTAGTGCTCTTTAAATCTTCGACGTTGATGTTCAAGATCATACCACAACTTTGCGCTAGTACGCACCACTCGTTGAACCAGCTATTTTTGTTTTGTATGGCTTTGACGATTATTTTCCTGATAAGCCGAGTTTCAGGCATCTCTAAGACTTTGAGCAAATAGTCCACTTGTAATTTTAGGGTTTTTATGTATAGAGGCGACAATCCCGTTTCCAGCATAACAACATAGTTTGGTGTATTCGGAGGTAGATGAAATATCCTTTTCACATAGTTCCTTAGGAGTTTCTCAACTGTGTCGAATTTTTTGCATCCCCAAGCCTGAGAACCGTACAGAAGAATAGTTTCCGATACTGCTTCAAATACCTTGAACTTGCTGCTATGCGCTATGTTCTTATTCATAAAAAATCTTTTCCACGAAATATTGATTGCCGTTTGTGCCTTTTGCAGCTTCTCCTTGAAATGTGTCTCCATATTAAGGTTTCTCGAAAAATATACGCCAAGATATTTGTATTCGTTGACACACTCTATACTTTCTCCATTAAAGAACCATTTTTCATTCGCCGCTCTTCGTCCACCACCTCTTTTAAAGATCATTACCTTAGACTTTTGAGTATTGACGATTAGGTTCCATAACCGACAATAGTCACACACTCTGTTTATCATGAGCTGTAGCGTTTCCGGGGAATATGAAAACAATACTATATCATCCGCAAAAAGTAAAGCCTTAATACGCATACCAGCAAAATCAACTCCGCCAGGTAGACAATCAATCAGGTCATCAATGAAGAGTGCAAACAAGGTGGGACTCAATGAGCATCCCTGTCTAACACCAGAATTTGTTTCAAACCACTCGGAAAGCTCAGAACCATTCCAAACTGCCGCTTGTGTAGCTCTGTACAACTCTTCTAGTACACGACCAAACTTAAGCGATAGTCCCAAACCATATAATTTGTAAAACAAGGCTCCTCGATCAATGGTATCGAAAGCTGCCTTGAAGTCGATAAAGAACACAAAGTTTTCTGCCTTGCAGAAGAAAGCTCTCAGCTACACTCCTCAAAATAAAAATGTTGTCTACTGTCGAATACCCTGATCTAAAGCCAGCTTGAAACTCTTTCAACAGGTTCTTTGACTCTATCCACGCTGTAAGTCGTTTTTGTAAGATAGATGTAAATATTTTATATGTTCCATTCAGGAATGAAATTCCTCGATAGTTTACTGGATCGAATAAACAGCCTGTTTTGTGTACTGGGAATATGACCGCATCCTGGAATTCCTTTGGAAAAAGATCCCCCTCCATTACTTTATTAAACAGTGTAACCAGCATTTCTCTGAGTTTACTGGTCCCATATTTATAAAATTCGACTGGTATACCATTCGATCCGGCAGCCTTTCCATCTTTCAAATTTCTAAGCACTAGATCTAGTTCTTGCCAAGTTATTGCAGGGTCAAGAATTTCGCTAGTAAATCCTGGTACTGCAAATTGCCACTATGCACTTGTAACTGGATTAAGTAAATCTCTGAAATGATCATGGAGTACATTTTTGCAAAGCCTTGTCGTAGCCGTAAATTGTTTGCCACTAAGTTTCCACGCAAGCTTCCAAAATTCCGCTGCATCTTTACACTTTGCCAACTTGATCGCTTCCAGTTTACCATAGGTCCTTTTTTTAATTTTACAGAGGTTTTTGTATTTTATATTGGCTTCAATGTAGTTTTTCCTGAATAAACCATCCGTAGAATTACGAAAAACCTTGAGCCATTTAAAAGATATCTTACGAGCTCGTTGGCATTCTTCGTCAAACCAAGGTTCCCTTCCACGTCCACTCACTTTATTGATAAAGTTTTGTTTTGGTAATGAAGTTTTTATAATCATCTCTAATAAATCAAAGTTCATATCAAGCTGCATTTCTAGTTTTACGTCGAGTGATTGTCTGTAGGCCAGTGCCGTTGAATTTTTCCATTTCAATTTAGGAAGTAAATGCATGTTCGAATTTTCTTCATTTGCGCGAACTTGATGTTGAAAAGTGACAACTATTGGAAAATGATCCGAGTATGGTTTTTCTTTGATCTCGAAGTCCGTAACCAAAGACTCCCACTCCTCTCCCAACACTCCATAGTCAATTACTGATGAACCTTGGCCACCAGCAAATGTAAAGTTTCCCTCAACATCACTTAAACTGGTACCATTTAGAAAAAATATAATACGAAAGTTATTTTGGCGAGAAAAAATTTTGATTTCGAAAATCATGCAAAGATTGTATAAATACTAAGCTTCCACTAGTCTTTTTCTATCGAAAGACCAACTTTGACAACTAAGGATGCCCGATCGAAACAAAAAAAAAACGGAGCAAAGAAAAGAATAGGTTTTTATTGAATTGGATCTGTTTGTTTTTTAAATCGCTCAATCAACTGAGTGAAATATGAAAGAAACCCATCGCCCTATAACAAACGTCAATACGCCTTTAATCGCAATGAAGTAACAACGCCTTATTTTTCGATAAGCTTAATGTTTCTCTAAACATCAATGAGAGGAAAAGACCGGCATGTATTGAAGTAATGACGATGGCTGATAAATTTTCTGTAAAACAAAAACAACTTTTCTAATTGATAAATCTGATTTCCGCAACAAAAAATAAAGTTGTGAACTGGCTGTTGTAAGAGTTACTTCTGATTTTCGTAGCCACTGGAAGTCAGTTAGGTGTAATGATTCTTTAGGATTTCTCAAAAACCTTTTGATTAAACAGAAAATTTAATTTTTGAGGAACAGAGATTAATCTGCTCAGAAATTTGAAAATAAATCGGATTTGAAACAGGTTTCTTAAGTCTATTCATTGCTAATTTCGGTGTTCGACAGGGTTCGGTTTTTGGGCCCTTGTTATTCTCCAGGACGCCCGAAGCCTTGGGGTGCGCAACTGGATGGCGTCGGCTAGAGACCGGGATAGGTGGAGAGACTTGTTGAAAGAGGCCAGGACCGGAACCCGGTTGTCGAGCCGATGATGATGATGTTATTCTCTTTATACATCGTTGTGAGTTATTTCAGTCATATGTATGCAGATGATGATTGGGTTGTACGATTAAATTCAGAGAGGGTCTGGCTCAAATAATTTCAATGTTAACCCTTCAAAACCTTTGAGAGCTATACTGCAAAAGGAATATCCAAAACTACAAATAACAAATTATTAGAATTTTATTATAAATCAATGATCCACGTCACAATGAAGTTTTAGATAGGGTTTACACTATCCATAAGATAAAAAAAATGAAGTGAATGACTGGGTCGCACGAACTTGCTGATACATATATTTAAAAACTCAGAATTTAAAAAATTTTAATATTTTTAGATACAAACTTCCGGAAGCATAAAATTCATTTTCAAATGCCTAAAACAACTCTTTTAGTAGTTGGAGTTAAGCAGGGAGTGCCATGCGATTCTTACAGCTAAAATAATTGTATGCCAGAACAAAAATTATAAATCTCTCCATTTGCTTCCTTGAAAGGATTCTATATATTTGGGGGTGGCCCTGGCGCGATGGTTGTGTGCTCGCCTGTCAACCTCAATATCACAGGTTCGATTCCTGCCGTCGTCTATGTCGTCTTTAATTCCATTAAAAACCTTCTATAAATTGTCATCAATGGGTTGCTGGTTTACTCATTACATGTTGTTTAGGCATAACACTAACAACATGTGATTGAGTTAAACTAGTATGCCCAACAAAGATGAAAAACGAATAAAATAATGCGAATTATAAGGGACATAGAAATAACACACGGCAATTCTCCGCTTTAGTTCAGCCGCCATCCCTGTAGATATAATAATCTGAGACAACCACCTTCAGTCTCATGACATCGTGCCACACATCTTTCCTATCCTCCTTTCTCTTCCGTAACTTCACGCCCACGCTGTGTTGAAACATTTGAAGGGTAATCATATTCCCTTGAGCGTGTGTAGATTATAAAAAAAAAAAAAAAAATCTTTGTAGTGGTTTTGCAAAAAAAAATTAATTTTAAATTTCTTAAAACAATTTTTTATAAAAAAATTGGTACACCAACTGTAAGTTTTATTATTGTAAAAATAAATTTCCGAGAAATATGTTTTAAAATTTTTAAGATAAATATTTCCTTACTTCTTGACCTTTTTATTTAATTTATAAAAATGATGTTTGTTCTATAGTGAACTCAAGGACAGACATCGTTTTTATACTTTAAAAAAAAGTCACAATGAATGAAAACATTTCTTATTCAAATTGGATTTACCTTGAACAACAATATCATTTTTAAGAAATCAAACAAAACAAACAAACAACAAAAAAGGAACATTTTAATTTTTTTCAAAATCCAAAAAGAAATCATTTTTCCTAAGGTTTGGTATACAATATTTGAAGGGCTCACAGCTGTACCGAAACAAGTCATAAAAAAAAATCCAAAACTAACGCCAACATTTCCGCAAAATTGAGCTCTATTTAGAGCTGTAATGAGCTACATAGTTCATTTAGAGCTATGTACTTGTACATAATGTAGTTCTATTTAGAGCTGTAATGAACTACATAGTTCATTTATAACCTCCATTTATAACACTTCTTAGAAATACTGTGTAAGCAAATTTATTTAAATACGATATGGACAAGCAAAAAATGGTTCTGTGGTAGCTTATGTCAGTAATGTCTACGTTTCAATTTTTTTTTTAAAAAAAAAATCGTAAAAAAAAGTAAAAATTATTAAAATTCTAGGTGCTATTTGTTTTCTTTTAATAAAAGAATAATCTTTCCGACATCCTATGAATTACATTGTCGATTCCTAAAATTACCTTATCATTTATGAACTTTCTTTGATAATAGCATGGCTATCGATCAGTGAGGTTGTAGGTGGAGGTGGTTGGAGGACCGTTCAATACCAACCGGTGTGCATTATCGGTGCTTATTTTGACATTCTCTTTCGTTCGAAAGTGAGTCGAATTCATTGAAACTTAATTTTGAGACTCGGCGATTAGAATGTTAATCGAACAAATCGAAAGTTCACCCAATCCATAGAAAGTTCATTCATGTGCGAAAGCTACATAATTCAATTTTGAAATTCGAAAGAATAGAATTAAATGTCATTTTTGTGTCGTTTGAATTTTTCTTTTGAGTAAGAAACAAAACATGTAAGTTTTTAATTATTTCATGGAAAATAAATTACTTTTATTAATTTTGTTGTTGTTTTATGTTTTAAGGTCACATTCCAACTGGACAAACCGCGAACAAAAGGAAAGGTTAATCAAAATGATGAAAGAAAACCAGGAGGTAGCAAAGGGTTTTTTTACCACCCGCGTTGATACGGAAAGATTTTGGAAGGAAACCGCGGACAAATTAAATAAACACCATCTTCATTTATAAATAACACAAATGAAATATTTTTATATTTTATTTATTATTTTATGTTTTTATCAAAAAAAATTAAATTGTTAAACAATAAACAAAACAATTACAAATAAACAAATATTTCACTTTTTGGTTTTGACATTTCACAAACACCTCTCTTTTGTTTTTGATATTTTAGTGTGGCCAAGTGTATATGAAAAAAAAAATTAAAATTTAGAACGCGTCATGAACAACTTATTTTTTTTTAATAATAGTTTCAAAACAGCTGAGTTGACACAAAAAATGTAATGAATATGTAGTTCTTTATGGTTAAACTTTACTTTATAATGAAAAAGTGTATTATTTATTTTGTTTCTTGATTCTTTATCCAACATCTATAAAATGTTTAGAAACAAAAAAAATGTAAAAGGGACATACTAATTCAAATAGAAATATAGTACATTTCAAACAGCTGATAATGAAAATGGAGTTTTTTTTAAGTTCATTTTATGCTATCTTTCGCAAATGAATGTTATTCGCTCGAATCTCAAAAATAAGAAAGTTCATTCGAAGGAATAGAATCATTCTAACGAATAGACTGATTATCTTTTTTTTTAGATTTCTGGCTATGCCCGGTTGCGTCTTCCTCATTTCCACCATTTCTCTAAATTATTTCCGATTGGTTGTCCGTTTTCTATTAAAATTTGTTAAATAAACACTTAAACATTCATTATGATTAGCTTTTGACTTACATTTTTGTGCTTTCCATTATTTATTTATTTTTTTTTTGTTTAATTAAAAATTCACTTCAGATTCGTCTCGAAATTGGCACGTACATATGTAAAATGATAGAAATTGCGGATTTAGAATACCAGATAAGTTGAACAGAATATCGGTGGTGCATGGATTGTTACCGACATTCGTTCAATTTTCTTTCGTCGGGTTCAGTAATAGCAAAAGTTTGGAAATTAATTGAAACTGTCACTTTAGCTCATTCGCCGAATTCTGTAATAAGGGTGATTATCTAAATGCCCGCCTCGCCAACTTATGGTGGCATGAATCAGAGTGGTTTTATTTTCCATGACTCTTCCGTAAAATTCCGGCTGATTTTGAGCGATAGCCTGTGTTATGTTCACCTTAAGGGCATCATACGATTGTGGTTTATTCGCATAGACTTCAGACTTCAGGAAAGCCCGCAAGAAAAAGTCTAGCGGAGTCAAATCGCATGACCTTAATGGCCCATTCACGTCACCTATTCGAGAGATAATCTTAGCGTCAAATCGGCAGAAAGTCCAGCTGGATCTAGATGTCATCTACGAGTACAGGCCCAAGTCCTGTCTCTGGTTCTGGTGTACACTGTACTCGGGCAATATCACGTTCTTTTGATGTACAAATTTTGGCTGATGGATTACTGAACCAGTCGTATCAAATTTGGCGACCAAACGTTGAAGAGTAATATGGGCGCAACCAGCGCAACGTTTGCACGAACGAGCACTTATTTTGATTATAACGTTTTATCATTTGGTCGTGTTGTCAATCGTGTATTTTGCCATGGTGATTAAGCATTAACAACTGCATAATAATCAACAGATTTGAGAGATGTCACCAAAACAATATGGCAGCCACGGGCCGCCAAAAATTTACCCTCTAATCGCAAAGTAAAAATATAGAAAATATAACATTTAGTTACTTACATTTGTCCCATTCCATTAAGTTATATCGTTGGGCCAGAAAAAATAGACTTTCACTCCAAAAAAGTTATGACGAAGCTGAGTTTTAGAAGAAACCTTAATGCCAAAAGCATTATCTAAAAAGGTGGAGCAAAACATTAAAAAACATTGTGCACAAATATTAGTCATGTTTTGCCCTTAGTCACAGAGACCACACACAGTTCCCACAATTACCCAATTCCTATAAATTGCATTCAAGACACATGACATAGTTCGATTACGACCAAGTGTTCCGCATGTGTCATGTATATTGTTATACAATCATAGGAACGGCAATCGAACTATGTCAACTAAATAAAAACAATACAATAGGGATCATATTGCAATACCTACCCATCGTAGTGCAACTATGTCAAGTGTGACATATGTTGATGTTGCACTATTGCAACATCACGCGCGGTCGTGAAGTTAATGAAGAGAAAGAAGGATGGGAAAGATGTGTGACACGATGTTCTGAGACTGTTGGTGGTTGTCTCAGATTTTTATCTCCAGGGATGGCGGCTGAGCTAAAGCGGAGAAATACCGTGTCTTATTTCTATGTCGCTTATAATTCACATTATTTTATTCATGTTCATCCTTGATGGGCATACTAGTTCAACTCAATTACATGTTGTTAGTGTTATGCCTGAGCAACATGTAATGAGTAAACCAGCAACCCATTGATGACAATTTTTAGAAGGCTTTTAATGGAATTAAAGCGACATAGACAAACTGTGTCAAGCGAATGGAAATAGAATGCGAAGTTGACCTGGAGGAAGTGACAATCCAGGCAATAGAAGAGGTAGCGTAAGAAATGATGAGTAGAAATTCGGTCACTCTGTTTCGAAGACTTAAACGAAGAAGTTGTTTTTATTTACTATTTCGAAAATACAACAGTCACAAAATTTAAATGTAATGAAATTAAATTCATTTTTAAAATAATATTGTAAAATAAATTTGATTAAATTCGGGGTGTTTCCAAGTTAATGAACTTTATTTTGGTAAATGGTTTCTGAAAATTTTCAAAGGAAAACGTCGTACGGAAGGGAAAGAGTAGTTTATATTCGCCCAATTTGTGGGCAATATATCATTGCTTAAAACATATTTAAACCTAGAGCTCACAACAATTTTTGGGTGTGATTGATAAACTTGTAATAAAAATAATTAGCATAATTTGATACGCCTTTAGTATAGTTATTTACAAATGCAGTTTTTTCCAAAGTCTAAATAATTGTGATAACAACTTTGCCATAACTTCAAAATGTAGAGTTAAGCGCCATGAAAGCAAATATCGAGATCCAAGACGTTTTACAGGCGGCCTTATTCGTGCAAGACGTACCCTATTCTTATCGCGTCTTGCAGGCAGAAGGCTGCCTGCAAAACGTCTTGGACCTCGGTATTTGCAATCAGTGCACTAAGCTCTACATTTTGTAGTTATGGCAAACAATTATTTGGTCTTTGGAAAGAACTATATACTTGATGCACTATTACTCCCACTAGAGGTTCACATTTGTAAATAACTACTAAAGGTCTATCTAATTATGCTTATTATTTTGTTGTTATCAATATCACACCCAAAAATTGATGTGCGCTCTTAGTCTAATTGTTGTAGTGTATCCACATATGCACCGCCACTGCCCATTCAACAAATGAGTTACAAAACATGTAAAGTGCAATCGAGTATGTTAGTCATAGCACAACAGCACCATTCCACTCGATTGCATTGATTGTCACTCAATAGTAATAAGATCCTAGTTTAGATATTGTAGCCAATAAGAGAATAGAATAATTCTGAATATATAATATTATATGTAGAAGTAAGATAGAAAATAAATATAACAGTTTAAGACAATAGTATTTAAGGAATTGATTTTGGCAAAATAAAACGGAGTCATAAGAGTATTCATATCGTTTGCTTTTTACTTTCAACCTTACGGCGAGCTGACTCGCCTAAACATTTTAGCGTGGTGCGCTTACACACCAACTATAGGGCAAAACATTTAAAAACACCACATTGTTTTAAAACGAACACAAATTTAGTAAACATCTTTTTTATTTGATTTCTTAATAAAGGTTTCTTTTTTAAACATAAGTTTTCCTAAAACAATTTCTTGTAAACTAAATAATTTAAAAACAATAAGGTGAGAGAGTGACTTTGGTAACAACAGAGTACTTGCTGATTGTAGTAGATTTTCTTCCGGATTTCTTAATAACGTTTAAATCAACCATTTAACAAAACGAAAACTAGAATATAGTTAAGCTTTTTTAATTAAGAGGTGAGGTATTTTGTAGGAGCGATTTGGCACCAAATATTTTATTTTTAGAAAATAAATCTGTTTCATATCCGTATACCATTCGTATGCCTACTTTATGAGAATCACCAAAAATATTAGAAATAACGGGTGATTTTTTAAGAGCTTGAGAACTTTTTTTAAAAAAAAAGCGCATAAAATTTGCAAAATCTCATCGATTCTTTATTTGAAACGTTAGATTGGTCCATGACATTTACTTTTTGAAGATAATTTCATTTAAATGTTGACCGCGGCTGCGTCTTAGGTGGTCCATTCGGAAAGTCCAATTTTGGGTAACTTTTTCGAGCATTTCGGCCGGAATAGCCCGAATTTCTTCGGAAATGTTGTCTTCCAAAGCTGAAATAGTTGCTGGCTTATTTGTGTAGACTTTAGACTTGACGTAGCCCCACAAAAAATAGTCTAAAGGCGTCAAATCGCATGATCTTGGTGGCCAACTTACCGGTCCATTCCTTGAGATGAATTGTTCTCCGAAGTTTTCCCTCAAAATGGCCATAGAATCGCGAGCTGTGTGGCATGTAGCGCCATCTTGTTGAAACCACATGTCAACCAAGTTCAGTTCTTCCATTTTTGGCAACAAAAAGTTTGTTAGCATTGAACGATAGCGATCGCCATTCACCGTAACGTTGCGTCCAACAGCATCTTTGAAAAAATACGGTCCAATGATTCCACCAGCGTACAAACCACACCAAACAGTGCATTTTTCGGGATGCATGGGCAGTTCTTGAACGGCTTCTGGTTGCTCTTCACTCCAAATGCGGCAATTTTGCTTATTTACGTAGCCATTCAACCAGAAATGAGCCTCATCGCTGAACAAAATTTGTCGATAAAACACATTTCGAACCGAACACTGATTTTGGTAATAAAATTCAATGATTTGCAAGCGTTGCTCGTTAGTAAGTCTATTCATGATGAAATGTCAAAGCATACTGAGCATCTTTCTCTTTGACACCATGTCTGAAATCCCGCGTGATCTGTCAAATACTAATGCATGAAAATCCTAACCTCAAAAAAATCACCCGTTATAAGACCACATTGATTTTCCTGAATGTTATTTTCGTCTTTAAAAAAATAGAATTCTCTCGGAAATTACCAAAGCGATTTTAATGAAACTTTCTATTTTTGTATTTTGGATTGGTGCCGTGAAATAAGGCCAAGTGAAATAAGGCCAATTTTCAAAAATTGGCCTTATTGCACTTTTACAAAGTGAAATTAGGCCAATTTTCAGCAGTTGGTCTTATTACACTTTTACAAAGCGAAGTAAAGCCAAATTGGTCTTATTTCACTTTCAACAGCTGGTTTTATTGCACTTTGACAAAGCGAAATAAGGCCGAACTGCATTTTTATACTTATTTCATTTCATTCATTTCATTTATAAGTATTATTTATTCGTATAATACATAATTTATTGTTTATTGGGGGCCGATGTTCTGGGTTTTCTTGAGTAACAGTAACTTGGGTGGCCCGCTTCGCGGGTTTTCAGGATTTTAACTCCCTTTTCGGGGCTCACACCCGCTCACGCAACAGTTTTCTTGAGCAGCAGTGCATAACTGTTAGTTGTTTACTCCAATTAATGTAAAATACAAAACTGTTTCTACAGGCGCCTGCCTGGCGACTTAACATACCCTAAGCGGAGCAACGGAGTTGCGTGAGCGGGTGTGAGTCCCGAAAAGGGAGTTAAAATCCTGAAAACCCGCGAAGCGGGCCACCCAAGGTACTATTGCTCAAGACAAAACATACAAACAAATTTGGCCTTATGTCACTTGACCTTATGTCACGGCACCGTTAAATACATTCAGTTGCTCTTATTACGCTTTCAAAAAGTGAAATAAGAAGAATTTGGTCTTATTTCTCAAAATCATTTGGCCTTATTTCACTTTGTCAAAGTGAAATAAGACCAACTACTGAAAACTGGCCTTATTTCACTTTATCAAAGTGCAATAAGACCAATTTTTGAAAGTTGGCCTTATTTCACTTGGCCTAATTTCACGGCACCTTTTGGATTTTATTAACACAATTTCTCCTTTTCAATTCAGATGGAAAATATGATATTTTTTGCCCGATAAAGATCACACTATTCATCTTGGTTTTATATTTAACCAAGGAAATGATTTTTTGAAATAGTATTGTATCATTTTTTTTTTTATAAATTTGAAAGAGTTGTATCAATCTTTTTCTGCAGAGAGAAAAACTGAGTGAACGAAAACTTTTTGTAGCTAGTGTTTCTGGCCTTGTTCAATACAGGTGTTGTCGAAATTTTTTTCAAACAATTCCAAAGGAATTATCTCATTTATTTTAACAACAAAGTAAAAGAATAAAAATGATATAATTTTATTAGAAATTTGAATTTATTTTGATTTTATCACACAATTTGGCTAGAAATATTTATATGTATGCTTTTCTTATATTTATTAATTCAATGCAAGAAAAAGATTCGACTATTTTGATTTTCCAATTACATACTTTGTCAGGTGTTTACACGTGAATTATAAATATCGCCTTGGAAATTAACCACGGGCATTTCTCAGTTCTATTTTTGATTTCGAAATCACATCGCTTGTTCGACTTTTTGAGCGAACATGACTTTGACACTCAAGGTTCCATACCATCAGCCGCCACCACTATTTGGGCAGATTACTAATGATCTTCATTTATTCACGATTTTTGAAGATGTCAAGCGAATCTCATTCGTTCTGTCAGTCGCTCATTTTTTATATCATAAACACCTATACATACATACGAGCAGACATACTCGAAACACAGATCATAAAACAAACAGGTGGACAGCGGTAAAAATAAAAATGGATTTTCCAAATAATATTTAAAAATTAATACATGCATAAAATTATAAATTATAAATAGTATCCATGACGAGTAGTTTGTCATGTGGGATGGTTTTTCAAACAAAAACAACACCCAACATTCTTGAGAGATGATGTATAGAGAAGGATGAAATAAGTGTTTGGACATTGATTGATTTTTAATGCCTGTAATTATTTGTTTATTAAAGTTCGTATTCAAGGAGTATTTTAAAATAAACAGAGTACTCGTATGTACCCTCAAGACATAAGGGAAACATGCAGTTTTACAAAAATCAAATTTTCGTTACATTTCCTCATTTCACGTGAGTTACTTTGACAGAAGACAATTATCAATTAAAAATTTGTCAATCAAATGCAAATAATTTTTAAATAAGCCAAGGATAGATGGATGGTTCTCAAAAATGAAATGGATTAAGAAAAGCTGTGTGTGAGGTATTAACAAAATCCAATTTTTATTTGAAAGGCTTATTTATGCCCTTATGTACGGAGTATGACATTGTACAAATGTTCACCTCGGCTTCTTACGGATCTGAACGGTTTTCAATGACTTTTTCGCATAAATCTGTGTTATGTTTACCTTAAAGACATCTGTCGATTGTGGTCTATTAGCAAAGACCTGTGAATTCAGGAAATTCTACAAGAAAAAGTCTAGTGGGGTCAAATCGCATGACCTTGGTGACTAATTCAAGTGACCTCTACGAGAGATAACCTTAGCCTCAAATGCCAATCGTAGCGTCTGCAGTCTGGCACCTAGCGCCGTCCTACTGGAATCACATGTCTTTTAGCTCTATATGGTTCAATTTGGGCCATTAGAAATAGGTTATCATCGTTCTGCAGCGCTCGTCATTGACGGTGACCAACTTACTAACGTCGTTTTCGAAAAAGTACGGACTAATGACGACACCACCCGTCGGTCCATTGAGGATGCATTGTCACCTAGTCTAGTGGGTTATTGTCGTACCATATATGGCAATTTTGCTTTTTAACACAGCAATTTTTCCAAAAATGTGCCTCGTTACCAAAGATGATTTTTCGGCCAAAAATGGGGTCCTCTTCCAAATGCTCCGAAAGCAGAAAATTCTGAGAAAGGGTGAGTTCCCGTGTACGGCGGAGAATCAAATGCCTCGAGTTCTGCTGCACACTTTCACGGACCATTGCTTTGTTCTTTGTACGTTTATCTAAAGCAATGGGAGGGAAATATTGAGTTGGGTAAAGTATTTCACATTCGTGTAGTGTGACTAAGGAAAGAATCTCTGAATTTAACTTCAAAATTGGAATCAAGGGCTAATGAAATAGAAGCACAGAGGTAAGGACAAGAGTTCACATCTGTATTTAAAGAAAAAGTAAAGTAAGTAAAGTTATCTTTTTTTAAGAAAGGTTTCTGGAAGGTCTACTATCTCAAATCTTTCAATTTTATGTAACGAGTTAACTCGTCATCTATACTGATTTTTCCAAGGCATTTGATAAAGTTAACCATGCAATCTTTGAATTGAAATGGTTTGAATCTTATTTAACTGGTCGTACTCAGTACGTGCGAATTGATAACTTACTAATTGATGTTACTTCTGGCGTACCTCAAGGTAGCCACTTAGGCCCATCGTTTTTTCTGTTCCGTAGCTGTAGCCTGTCTTATGTTCGCGGAAGATATAAAATTGTTTCGTTTGCATTGAGTCTCCTATTGAATGCATTTCACTTCAAAATGCACTAAACTTTTAGCAGACTGTTGTATCTCTAATCAGTTGCTTCTTAATGACTCTAAATGTAAGTTTCTAATTTTCCGTCGGAGTGTTTCCCCTCTAACCTTTAATTATGAAATCGTAATCGAGTATTGTTGTGTCATAGGGAATCCGTACTACACAATGTACTCTGATCAGATTGAAAGTATCCAAAAACGATTCATAAGAATTGCTGTTCGTAGACTTAATTCAATATTCAAATGCCTTGTTATAGTACTAGATGTAAGCTACTGGATATTCAAACTTTAAAAACTCGTAGGAAGTACTTTGAAGTTTCTTTTATTCGGGACATACATAAAAAAACAGATTTGTTCAGTACTTTATGCACATTTGTCCAACATAACAAATAGTACCCTATAATATTTTATTGTTATCACTCAATTTAATTCTAACGCTGTCACATTCTTTTCTATTAATTATACTGAGTTTATCTTCGAATCTGCGCTCATTTTTTGTATCCACTATATTAAATATTAATAAGCTAAAATCATTCTCTTTCAATTTGGACCATCGGACAGCACACATCATAAGTATAATATTGTATTGACAATCATAAAAAACATTACACATTTATTAAACAATTTCATGACAACATTACACAAACATTTTTTAACTAATCAAATAGCAAACATAAATTACAAATATTCAACAGTCCATTCTTATTAAACAAGATTGATTGTTTTTTTCTCCTGTCATTTATTAAAGTGTATGCTCCTGGGAGGGCTCTTCCATTCTTTGTTCCTTGCCAAAGAGTAAATTATGGACTCAATGAACTGATCACCCTGCGCATTAAACAAGCGAACTTAATTTGTATTCATATTGATTTTACCGACAATCTAAGTCGTGATACATTCAAAAAACATGTTATATTTATATTAACGTATTAAATATTTCTCCATGTCATATTGAGGTGACTTTGGGAAGACTTCGCCTTTTCAATTAGATGATTTTTGAAATCCATCGTTGTGTTCAGCTCGACTCTTAAATAGCTTTAATCTTAAGTGATTTTAAGGCGATGACAATTGAAAAACGAACTGTCTCTAGCCAAACCGTGAGAAGATCTTGGCAATACCATGATTTTGGATTTTTCTGTATTTATTAAAAGTCGCCATGTGTTGTAGTAAGTTGACAACCGGCTTATCATGAGTTGCACATTTTCTGGTGACTCTGAAAGAATCGCAAGATCGTCTGCATACAGTAATAAAATGCACGACTGGGTCGCACGAACTTGCTCCTATGTAATAGACTAGGAATTTTAAAAACGAATTTTATTAGAGAAAACTGTTCATGTGGATAAAATCAATTTTTTAAATTCTTTTAGGTGTAAGAGATAAGACCAGAACGCTATGCATATATGAATGTGTGCAAGAATAAAAATTATAAGTCCTTGTAGTGGTTTCTTAAAAAATAGGATTTTAAATACAAAATTTTTAAACCATTTTTTAAGAACAAAATTTGGTACGCCAACTTAAAGTTTTTATTACTGTACGAAAATACTAAATAAAAATACTATCTATAAAGTTTAAAGAAAATCGGACGAGTCGTTTAAGCTGTAGTCGAAAAGACAGACAAAATTGCGAGATTCCGAGTTGGAAGAGTTTATACATACATATGTAAGTGCACTTCTATTCACAAGGTCGAAAGCTGCCTTAATTATATAAATGTTTTAGTTGTACTTCAAACCAATAGTAAATTTTTCGAGATATCTCTAATAGTTTACCTTATATTAAACAAAAAAATTGTCAAGTTCTTATTGGAAAACCCGATATTTGCTGCTGTGTTCAATGTTCTTATTTTTTAAATTTTCTCACCATACCATATAAATGGCACTTTTAGCCTATAACAGCTTTTCGTTTACATGCTTATCCAGGCTTAAACATTTTGTGAAAAAACTCTTAGATATTTATACTCTTTTTACAAACTCTCGGTTGGCTTGATCTGCATCCACTTTTTTTGAATACCATAACCTATGACTCATTCAAGTGCGAATAAACTTTGACTTAGAGTACAACTCTGCCTGACTCCGGTCTGCAACCACTCAATACTTTTTTACCATTTACATGTGTTAGTATTCATTTTTAAAGTTCTGAATGCCCCCAAGCGTTGAAACAGCATAACGGTTTTCTCTGGTGTTTTGACAGCCATCCCAAATTAAGTTAATTCTTAAACAAAACCCTTCGTAATTTTTGATTACAGTAAATTAACCACAATTAGAAAATTCAATGTGTAGTGTATAAAGTGGACCAAAAGTAAGTTCTTCCACTCCCTAAACTAATTCATAATACAAACAAATTAAATATGCACATCCTTTTCAATAAAACAAACGAATAATAGTCGCACAAAATGAATTCGTTAATTTCATAGCAAAACGATGAAGTTTAATTTATTATTTTTGTTTTTGTGTCTAACTTAAATTGTAAGCCGAACCAACAATTTAATTAAATTGTGGTATGATTTATTATAGCGAGTTTAGGAGGAGACACGTCGTCCTTTTTCACACACAATATAATTTATATTGTTTAAATGAAGAGTTTCTCTCTGGGAGTCCTTGAATTTGTAAATTCAGTTGTTGCAATAATTCATGTGGCAGGATTTCGAGATACACCAGGATAAGGATTCACCGGAAAACAATGTCACCTAACCTAAAATAACTTTACGAGTATTTTTCGTGGTATATTGTCCTCCTTGTGCCTTGACATTAGGGACTACATAATTTCAATAATATGGTGAAATTGTTTCTTTACATAGTATTATAGCAAACGGCTTTGAGTTGCTTTATTCCTGCTTTGTTTATGGTTTGACTCTAAATCTGATGTGATAAGCATGAAAAAAGGATCAAGGATTCACACGTGTGTTTTTTGTTTAATTCAAAGATTTCGGGATATTTAAATTGGAAAATTGGCCAATTTCAAATGGCTGATTTTATTATTTAAAACACAAAACGAGGTTTATCTGTCTCCAAAACCGCAGTGAAACGCTAACTAATTCGGTACAGTAAGTACTTAGTTGTGATCACTTTCTTGGCAATCGCCCGTCTGGTGAATTTTCTGGCCAAGGCAAAACAGTATTCGTTTTTGAAGCTAAAAAAAGAGTAAGACTCTTGGCTTTGCCGAATCATGCATAGAATTGTATTCATCATCTGGGAACCAATCATTGAGCTGTAGCCGTGTTTCAAGAACCCGTTTGTACTGATCTTGTCTCATCGTCCCATTTACGATGTACATACAAGCGTTCCAGGCATTTGACTGAGACGACAGACTAAACCATGATATTAACCGAGTATTTGACCCTCTCTCTTGACGTCATCATCTGACCAAGCACTTTTATCGACCATTTGAAAAGTTAAGTCATCGGAGAAGCAGACTTGTTAAATATTACAGTTAACACACAAAAAAAATTTCTGGTTATCACTTCAAACTGTTAACAAAACTTAAATTTAAGCATGAAACTTAGCAAGACTATTGCAATAAGAGGGACTACCTTCATCTTTAAATTATCTTCACCCAAAAACTGGTGCAAAACGAAAAGCCATATTAAAAACTGTTGGTACTGCCGCCCCGCGAAACCGCTTTTTAAATAATAAACATTTTTTTCAGAAATAACTTTTAAAAATTTTGGAAATTTATGATGGAAAGACTCAGGAAATTGGTCATTTTGGGACATTTGGTCCTTCGAGCTGGATTGGAGGAAAACCCCGAAACTTCCATCAGGTTGCGTTTTCAGTAGATGGTGATGTCTAAGCGGTCTTTGTAAAGAATTTTACGCCAGTTACACCTTTTTCCGTAAATAATCAATTGTTCCACGAGTTGAAAGCAAAATTATAGGAGGAGTTTTAATGTAGTCGGTCAACGATACCAGGAATCGTCACCGGAAAAACATCTGCACATGACCAAAATCGGTCAAGAAAGCAATCAATCACAAACTCAAGCTTAGAAAAATCCTTTTTGTTGACGTTAGAAAACATGGGAGCGAAGAATGCCGCACTGATAATAAAAACCCGCAAGTGTAAACGCGTTTCAGAAATTTAAATAACATATCTCGTAACTTAAGTAAGATTAGAAATAAAACTACCTTGTTAAATTACCTAAAACAAATCAAGGTACATTGTCCTCTTTGTCTTTTTTCAGAACCTTTTCTTTAAAAGAATCAAAAACTAAAAACCAGAAGGGACTCACTCCAATTCAAATAAAAGAATCCGTAGTAAAATTATTCCAACAATCTGAGCCATTCGTGTCTATCATAACTTCTTTTAAAAACAGACTTTTCACAGAGCACGAAAGGACGGCAAGCATCAGTTTTCTTTATTTCCAGATAATGGTCTGAAGTATGAATAAGAACAACTTTTTCAGTTTCAAGAGGACGCCACTTAAATAGATATAAACTTTCCGGTGAAACGTTCTTAAAGCTAACATATAAAGGATGATATTGTTACCTAGGTTTTTATCAGCTCTGTGAGTGGTGATTTCAAAGTTTTCCCATTTTCTAAGGGAAATCGATTTAAGGTTTTGCTGTTTTTGTTCCATCAATCCAAAAGTTTTTCACAACTTCACCCAGGTAAATTCTTCTAATTTTGTTCAACTGTGAAAAATCTTAGGCAGTGAGGGTATACCTGCATAATTTGTATTTTAGATTTTTTTTTGTAGATTCTCCCTGGATGAGCACTCGTATCTTTACACAATATTATCCGAAGATTGTTCTCAGAATAATCGTTTACGATTCATAGTAGGAAGGAAGAGGAGTCCTGCAACAAGTGGTGATGGTCTGCAAAATGAACGACCAATTACCGTCTCACGTACTTCCTTACGATGGTTCGATCCTTAATATCCACGTTGTTTTTGGTTTAAAAGTATGCGAATACTCTGAAAAAAATATTGTTACCGGTGATCAGTGATGCCAGACTTTTAAAGCGTAAAATCCCAGAATGAATAGAAAAAAACCCTTTTATCCCACGGTGTTACAAGAAAAAACCCACAAATATCCCACGAATTGTAAAATCAAAAATTTATAGTTTTTTTCATTATAATCCATTTTAAAATTAAAAAAAAACAAGTTTTTTATAACAAAACATTCTTACGATTATTTATTATTCAGTCTTCAACAAACTTAAAAATAAAATAAAATCCTATCCTACTTCCTACTAATATTATAAATGTGAATGTTACGATGTATGGATGTTTGTTACTCAATAACGCTTGAACAACTGAATGGATCGTGATATAATTTAACACACAAAAAAGGTATAGTCTGGATTACCGTATAGGCTACTTTTATTTTATTATCAGGGGAGGGGCATTGGGTGGTCGAAACACCCAAAAATTATTTATCTCTACTTCTATCTTCGTATTGCACTGAAATGTAGTACATATACATAAGTAATTGCATTGAAATGCCATACTTTGGTGGTGCGGGCCCAGAGGAGGGGCATTGTTTGATTAATTTACCTAAGCAGTAACGATAAAAACACTCAAAAAAGTTTTTACAAAAAATTAAACAAATAAAATTCTCCGAATTAAAAACAAAAAAATTTGACAAATATTTGTGTGTCTTTGAATTTAAACTATTTTAAGGTAAGTTAAACTTTATGTGCCTACAGGTTTAACTACACACATTGTTATAGGATAGTTACATACGTATGTGATTTGCTCATTGTTTGTTAGTTTTTTCAAAATATCCTTCGCTTAGCTTCATTACCTTTAAGAAAAGGACTTGATTGGATTTATTGGTTTGCTGTTTTGTTTTAATCCAGGTACATGCATACGTTGAATAAAAATAATTCGTACGCTTTCAACTTCTCATGTTGAACAGGAGATCAGTTGTGACAGTTCTTGGCTAAGCTAAACGTGTTGATTATTTCAGTGGTAATCGTCTTTTTTCAAATAGAGCTGTTCAACGATGACACACAGAAGTAATAACATTCCGTACTTCACACAAGATTTCTATTTACACAAGATTTCCAATGCAAGAAAAACTGAGCGAATCTACAGAAACTTTTAGACACAACATGATTTATTTTGAAAAACTTCAGTTGAAAAAAAAATTTGCTTGCGGGAGTTCCCGCACGGGTACGCTAGTTAAAAATAAAAAACAAAAAATCACAGATTCAGTCTGATAAAAAAAAAACAAAAAAAAAACTCATTTCACACCTAGGCTAGGACCGCACTTGCGATTTTTCGTCGAGCCGATTAAAAAGTCGTAGTCGCTACAAATTATTGTCATGCACGCACTTGCGATTTTTTGCTTCACATTTAAGGCCATGTGTCTTACTTTTTGCGACTAAGAAATCGTGGATTAAAAATCGCATGTGCGTGCATGCCAATTTCTCTTTGCGACTACGATTTTTAAGTCGTAGTAATTTAAATCGCAAGTGTGGGCATATCCATTTGAGTACATGTGTTTCATTTAAGTTTACGATAATCGCATCGCAAGAAAAATGAAACAAATTGCGACTTTTAAATCGTCATGATTTGTTGGTAGCAAGTGCGTTCATTCTCATTTAAATTCATGTGTTCTATTTTTGCGACTAAAAAATCGTGCGATTGAAATTGCAAGTGCGGTCTTAGCCTAAACCTTTAAAAAAACAAAAAAAAAAAAACTTATTTCACACTTAACTCATAAGAAAATCACGTATGCAGTTATAAGAACTGATACCTATATGAACATTATTACATTTACATATTTTATGTGTAAATTTTTGAATTATGTACGGGTAAGTGCTCCTCCTTAATTTCAAAATTGTAGCAGTAAATATTTTTGGCCTGGAAGCATGATCTTAATAAGCAAAATGCCAATTTGATTCAAAAGATCGGATATTGAAAAATTTCTACTGCTGGACAGTAGAAAACATTAAATGCTATATTTGAGCCAAGAAATTGAAGTTGACCAGCAACAGCATCCTTAAAAGGCATTCGGTTGATTAGTTCTGAAACGGACGATTTATAAAAATTCAAACAATTTGTTTTTAAATCTGCACTTTCGGCGCTGTCCAACTAGAACAAGGAATCCTCGTATTCTTGACCCAAAAATATATTTTCTCTAATATCCAACGTATAATTATTTATTAGTAAGATTTAGTTAGATTAGTAAGAATTTTTTTTTAACAAACGAAAAACGAAAATTCTCGTTATGAAAAAACCCTTTTTTTTGTTCTACGAGCTTCAAAAAAACCCTTTATCCCTTTTTGCTTTTTTAAGACCAAAAAAACCCACAAAAAGGGATAAAACCCACGATATGGCATCACTGCCGGTGATGGGTAAATACGAGTATTATTCTTATTTTTTATTAAGCACGTTTTTATTTGGAAATAATTTTATGTTCGAAGATTGGAAGCATCTGTTGTTGTCATGGTTACTGTAATAAACAGGTTGTTAAGGTTCTTTTATAATTTAATAACATAGAATTTCGGATCGAAACAAATTATGTTTGCGGAAAAATACGAACATAATATGAATGTAGCTTTGATTAAATTGCAAGGAATGGTTTTAATGTAGATACAGGCTACACGTTTTGAATATTAATGTAACCTGCTACTATTGAGGGAAATTCAAGATGATATGAATTTTTTGTTTCTGCTATTTCTACTTTGCTCGAATCCTCTTTTGAAAATCAAGTTGTAGACATTAAACCTCACCCTAAGTCTAGTGTCGTAGGCTCAGCTTTGTGAGTAAGTTCTTAAGGCTTTCTAAACGGTCGACTATGTATTTTTTGAACCTAAATTTAATAAATTTAATTAAATTATATTAAATTTAAAATGTCGTTTCATTTATAAACTTTCGATGAACCATAAGTAATAGAATTGAAAGCTCAAGTGACCTCAACTCCAAGGAGTGTTTCGCCCAGGTGCGACAGTGGGCTCATCAGTTAGATGCTGCTGTGCCCTTCCAAGACGCAAATATTGGTCGATGTTTACCGGCTCTTCAAATTGAATTAAAATAATATATGTATAGGGTGGTCCTTATTTCTAAGGGGCACCACGTTATTTGATTATATACCATAAGAAAGTATTTCAGTAATTTTTTGGAATTTTTTAAATAACATTTAGAGGTCGCTACCAAGGTTTTAATTTTAAATAAAAACTCAAAATCTGTATTTGTTAGATTCTTTTATTTTTAAAACCAGGACATACAAAATATTACAAAATTATTGTTGTTATAAATTAAGATATTATGTAGATATTTATTTTTAAGATACAAGGGTTGACTTGTTAGTATTAGGGAACTTTTGCCTATACTCTTTTACCAACAAAAGCAAATATTTCTTTAGTTCTTCATCGGTTGTAATTATTTTATTATATTCTTCCATTAAAGCAACACCGCGCTCAGCAACGTCGTTCGCTACTCGCAAAGAATGAACGATATTTTTGACAGCTACACAATCAGTGTCTTCGATCCAAGTTTCCACATCTTTTTTCAAAAAATTTGATGAAATACCTAGGATCTAGAAGAATCTTAAAGAATTACTGCTCACGAAGTTTTCTATATTTTTTTCGTGGATATGTGTGATATCAGGGTTTAATCTTTTTAAGCAATCTTCTGTGCCTTCAATTTTCAGTGCTTCTACCATTTTTTTCTTCTCTTGAACTGAAAGTTCGTCATCAAAAAATTCAAGCGAAACTAGCTCTTCCGACAAATACCACAAATTATTTAGAATCTTTTTCAGCGCAACAGTAGCTATATTTTTGTTAAAGCTTTCAAAGGCTTTAAAATCTTTCAATAATTGTATATATGGTGCTGACAATCCGGTAGATACTTGAAATCAATGATCACAGTGAAAATGCATATTTCTCTCACAGCTTTTTCGTCCTTCTTCGTTAGCTTAAACTGATGCTTAAATAAATAGATTTTCAAACAGTACAAGGCTCTTGATATCCATCTAGCTCGTTATAAACTAGCAGGTCTCCTAAATAAAGCGTCTTTTTCAGGAGCACCTTCTAAGAAAATGATAGTGAGATTCAACAGTTTTCAGTAGTCATCTCGAGGTTGATGTACTTGTAGTTGCTTTTTGGCAAAAGAAATCCTGCCTGCGGCCACTTCTGCAAAAATATTTGCTTCAGCATCATCTGTTATTGTTTTGAAGTCCAAAGCGGTCAATAGTGCTCCAATTGTTCTTAAGTCTTTTAAATAATTGTATATCAGGACCACTAGATGGGGCAAGCGATTGATGCACAACAGCTGACAACATAATTTCCATTATGTGGTGACGACAAGCAAATCAAAGCATTTTTTTATCAATTTTTCGTTCCAAAAGAACGCATACTCCACTTCTTAAGCCGGTATTGAAAGCAAAAGTGTCGATTTTGTCGCACTGCTAATAAAAACTCCTTGTCTTCTTCCAAAGTCATAATATTTAAAGCATCAGGATGAGCAATATCAAATAAATCTTCTAATTTTTGTTGCCAATTTTGTTCTTTTTTCTTTAATGCTTCTGAACGTTTTTTCTTGTTTTCTTTTTTTTTTTTTATATTCTGCCATTCTTTGAATATTTTTTCAATTTTACTGATGACATTGAATGGGTGTACTAGCTTTTTCCCACAAATTTATAACTCCGTCAAAGTCGCAGATTCACGTATGCTTTTCTTTTCTTCATTTTTTTAGTTAAAAAAAAAAAAAACTTCACCGTTGGATTTCAACATTGATTGGCTTAATTGAGAAAATAATTGTCCGATAAGCCAAACTTTACTTTGATTTCTAATAGCTTTACTGAGTCCGCTACTTGTAGACGCCATGGCAAGTTGAAACACGTTACTATGATTTTTACTAATAAAACGCGATGAACCGTTTGAATTTGAATTTGAACTGAATTTCGGGGCGGGATAAGGGTGTTTTTCACACAATCAAAAAGATAAGCCATAAGACGTACAATTTAAAAGGTACGTCTACGCATGCCGCAAACCAATTTTTAACTTACTATAGCCGTATTTTATTGGTTAGTGAATATACTACATCGCAAAATTTAACATGGAAAACAACAACAAACGATTAGTGAATAAAAATAAGCTAGTAATTGAAATGGATAATTTAGTGAAGATGGAGTTTCGGATGTTGAAATGTAGGAGGTGTTTAGGTGGTGTCCGAAAAAATATATGTGGCATACTTGAGGGTGTGTTCGTTGGTATTTATTTTGTTATAACTACTTTGCCTTTGATAATCCATAGTGTGATCGCTCCGAAATTTATAGAACAAATATTTTTTCAAATGCAAAACTTTAATTCATACCATAATTCCGGCTTTACACTACTGCCACTAATTTGGTCATAAAATATTGAATATTGAAATATTGAATTCGATTGATATGTTTTATCAGTTCACTGGCATTTGTTCAAAAATGTCGTATAACTGCGGCATTATGCTGAATTTATATAACTGAAAAAATTAAAGTAAAACTCTCAGAACACCTATTTAATTTATTTTTTATTTTATTTTTTTAGTATCGTTATAACTTCATATGACTCTTTAACATTAAAAAAACGTCAAAATAGGTCTGTTTACTTAGTTCTTTGTACGAACTACTATTGTTTTAAGGTTGCTCAGAATCAATTTATTAAAAGAAATTGCCTTAGGCTAGGCTGTTTTGCAACTGTTTGGTTTAAGAAACTAAAAAGTATGTGTTTTGACACAAACTAAACGATTACCTAAAATGAGTTCGCTATTTTGTGTAACATATAATAACCTGCGCGGACATTCAACCAAATAGTTCATCTGTTTTCTATAAGTATAAAAACAGTGTTGTGCAACTAAAAATTGAATGTATGCTCCCAGCCTTAAGACGATATTAGTTAAAAAATGTTCAAAATTAGAAAACTACTTTAAAGTTAGGAAATATATAAGAAGTATAATACTACTAACTTAATAAGAGGCTGTTTAAAATTTTGCGCCAATGTCATTTTATTGAGTACTATGTTTTTTTTCTCCAATACTCAGTATATATATGCGATATATTTTCGCACTTTTGTAAGTTTTAAATCAAATTTAACAGTGAGAAGAACTCTAAATCAACTCGATTTGCATTTTCATGAATATTTCAACTCAATCTGCATTTTCATGAATATTTCAACTCCAGCTTAAAAACGAGATACAGATCTTTCGAACACATCCGAGTCCGAGTAAGTTAATTCTTAATTCCACAAGTAGGAGGAACAAGGAAGAGTGAGTTAAAGAGTGAATAAAGCGTTTTTTTGGTACTTGTATTACTGCGCTAGATATAGATTACCAATAAAACGCGCCTTATGTTAGTGCGCACGCGTACGCCTTAAATTGTACGTCTTACGACTTATCTTTTTGATTGTGTGAACGGTATCTAAATCTAGACGCGTCGGTACAGAAGAGAGGTCGAGGGGAAGAAGAAATAAGAAGCGAGTTTTACTTGCACGGAAAATGTGATATAAACGCCTAAATGAAACATTAATGAAACTATCATTTAAGCTGTTCTTCAATGAATTTTATAAAAATTTTGACAGCTGGTAGCGACCTCTAAATCTTAACAAAACAAAAAAAAAACGTATTTCATATTTAGAGGTATATAATCAAATGAAAAAGTGCCCCGGGGATAATTCAAAAGTCGAAAAATAAGGACCACCCTAGTATATATGTATGTACTTGCGCATAGTAAAGACAAAAAAAAACAACGGTATTTTATTCAGAACCATATACTCGTATCTATATCCTATATACATTATAGCATAATTTTCTGAAAAAAATATATGTCGTGAGTTGCTTGAGATGTCTCGAAAAAACACGGCTAATATTTTCGAAATTCTTATACAAGAACCCATTTAAAAATTTCGTAAGACCATCAGCAAATTGGAAAAATGTGATGGTCGGTTGGGATATATACAAATCGGCGCAAAAATTTTAATCAAATTAATACTAGGTTAAAAAGCTGATTTTACAAGCGGCCATATTGTTGAAGCTACATAAATGTCAAATTAACTGACATTTATTAAATCTGCTTAGCCAGATAAACATGGAGAGATACACCATTCAATAGCAAGTGCCAATGATTAAATTAAACAATAGACATAGACAACGACGTGTGTTCGCTGTAACTGTTGACCCCAATTTCGGTCGAAAAATCATATTTAGGGAGAAGGCTCAAATCTGCATAAATGGGTTCGACAAGAAGCAAAATTGTAAAAAAAAATTAAAAACTGCCATCTGATCTATAGAAAAGTGTAAATTTATACAAAAAAAGTTCAAAAATCGTTTTATTAAAGTAAATTTTTATAAAAGAAATTTCTTTAGAATTTTTCTATAAAAAAGAAGTATTTTACAATACCCACATATTTTAGGAAAAAGTTTAAAAAACTAATCATTCCTCGTTTTCAAGATATTGATTTTTGAAATAAAAAAATTTTGGAATTTTTTTCCAAAAACAACAAAATATATTCTTTCGACTAATTTTATATGCAATATTATTTTTAATTCAAAAGAGTTCCTGAACAAAAATGTTGGTCAAAATCGTTAGAGCCGTTAAAAAGAAAGTCGCAAGCCAAACAAACAAAAAACGGTTCTATGGCAGGTACCGTTAATAACATTTTTTCCAAAATTGTTTTTCCAAAAAATGTAGTCCATGTCCAGAATAGCCTACTTAAT
Source organism: Philhelius festivus (assembly GCA_963931855.1). Classification (NCBI taxonomy): domain Eukaryota; kingdom Metazoa; phylum Arthropoda; class Insecta; order Diptera; family Syrphidae; genus Philhelius; species Philhelius festivus. Next base: position 232,483,397 of record OZ007554.1, read on the forward strand.
TTTTTTTTATCAAAACCGTTAGAGCCATTTTTGACATAAATAAGATTTTGCATAACGGCTGTATGACAGGTATGTAGGTACCGTTAGTTTTGGAGTAAAAAAAAAAACTTTAAATTTTGTCTATAGGGAATCACCGAAGACCCTAAAGTACCGAGTCTGAAAAAAATGGCGCAAAATTTTAATTGAATTATTACGATGCTAAAGCTGTTTTAGTATGATACTAGGTTAAAAGAACGAATTTGCAAATTTTAATCGAATATATCGTCATACTTTCTCTACCCTTTTATTAAAGTTAAAATCATCGAATACCTACTTTATTTTTTTAGTACCGTGCTAGCTTCATATGACTCTTTGACATTTTTTGCAAACATCAAAAAAGGTTCGTGTACTTACTTTTTTACACGAAATATCATTGTTTTAGGTGTTTTCAGAAGCAATCTATTAAGAAAATTCTATTAAATAATGGAAATGCTTAATAGTAAACTTTTTGGTTAAGAAGTTGTTTATATTATTTACTTCATTAAAATTAACAAATTATAAAATAGTAGACCACCCAATATTGGATTGTCTTAAGGCTTAAATTCATAAAATAAACGGCCGTGTACCCCCGGGGCTAGTTTTTTTCTCTGACTTTCTTCCTCATATTCAACAACGATCTCCTGTCTGAAACTTTTCATCCATTAAATTGTTTTGTTGATGAGTGATGACAGAACCCTTAGCTTCTTATATTCGTTTCAAGATCTTTTTCTTGTTTGTCATTAATTCAATGAAGTAGCCTTTTGCATTCTTCCCCTTTGTCTGATATCAATACAATAGATGTTGAAGTATAACTGCATCATTAATTTTTTCTTGATTGTTTCAAAGTCTCCAAACTGCAGTCGTACGTAGACTTTTGCCAGCCACTGTATATAATGTTTTCAATTAAAATGTACTTATGAATAGGTCTGAAGAAGGGTATAATCACACCCGAAACGGCACAACATACAAAATAAAAAATAACAACCAAAACTTGACCTTGAGCCAACTTAAGGACAAACATAAGTACGAGTATTATAAAATGGAGTACATTATTATCAAACGCTTGGAACTTATTGCTTCGAAAACACAAAGCTGTCTTCTATCGGGCAAGCGAAATATATTGTAGTGTATAGCATGTAACTCTTACTAATTCGGCCTGGTGCCATTGAACGCAAACCCCAAAGCAGAAATGCTCTTTTGGCCGTCAGTTAGAGTTTCAAATGAAATCAAGTATCTCAAGTTAATCGCTAATACAGCGTAATGCTTGGGGTTTCTTAAAAGATACAAAATATTTTTTTCCTCTTCTGATCTGAACATTTTTTCATCTCATTTTTGTAATCAGCGCATATAAATCTCCGAAAAAGTTACTTCTTCGAATAAATAATACATTTTCAAAATCAATATCTAACTACTATGTGTCGTTGTTATCGATTGACAACGAAAACAATAAAAATAGTGTCTAGCAATGAAATAAGATACATAAAGTGGCCTAAGTTACACTTTTCCTTTCGATATTGTCCAGTGGTTGTGTCCTAAAAATAATCGCTCCATTAAGCTTTGTTGAACTTGCATCGTTAACCTATCCTTTTATGTTATTTTAAATCCAATCGACCACAAATCAGCGCCCTATCTATTTCAGACACTATGATGGCTATAACTGTTGTTAATTTCATGAAATATTGTGTACATTCTCAGGTTTTCATTTAATCGCTCACTGCGAGTATAAAACTTGCCACTAATTAAAACCATAACTTATATCATTAATTGGATAAAAACTATACATTCAGAGTTGCCATCTTAGGCGTTACTTCACCCAAAAAGGGATTTATTTTATGGTGAACTAAAATCAGCGGTTAAAAATATTTATTTAATGGGTTATGCTGAGGCTCATTTCTAAACTTAATAATTCTATTGAAAGAGTGGGTCAGTAAGTTTCTGAAAAATAAAATAAGGAACACCCTTTTCTTCTTTTATCTTGATACACTTCATGCAACTGTTGTCCAATTCATTGATGCCCTCAAAATAATACGATTTCTTAAAACCCTCGAAATAAGCTTTTGTTTCAACGATGATCTCCTTATTCGTCCCATATCTCTTACTACCGAGCTATGTATATAGTGGCAGGGGGGCTAAATCTGGGAAATTCTGGATAAGAGAGTAACATATATGCAATTTTGCCATAACGACTGCGGATTTTTTTGGCGGTGCGTTGTTCTGGTGGAAAAGAACTATTTTCTTCGGCAAATGTGGCCGTTTTTTCTCAAATCGGTTTGGAATCCATTCAACAGCTCTGCACAAACTGCGCCGGTGATAACTTTACCCTTTTCAAGGTATTCGACATGAATAACAGAGCACGCATCCCAGAAAACTGTCGCCATGACCTTGTTTGCTGAAAAACCCACCTTGGCCTTTTTCGCCCTTGATTCACAAGAAGAAGTTCATTGCTTCGACTGTTTCTTGATCTCTTGTATTGGGTGAATCCATGTTTCATCCTCGGTTGCGAAACGATGCCGGCGCACGAAAGAAGTCTTTCGATTTTTTCTTGAACATCGCCAAACACTCCTTTGAAGTTGTCACACGATTGTGTTTTTGTTGACTGAGAACAAACGTGGCACCTAGCACCCATCATGCGGAAGGCTTTTTCTTGTCCAAATGTTTATGTAAAATTGAAATCACTGATCCATGTGATAGGCTTATAGCCTCTTCAAGCTGGCGCACCTTCACTCGCCGTTCTTTCACTTTCAGTCCGCAGATTTTATGGACTATTTTTGGTGTGGTGACCTCATTTAAGCGACCAGAACGTTTAGCGTTACTTGATTACTAGATCATGAAGGGTACACTTCATATTTGCCAACATTTTTGTTTTGTTTTGCATGATTATTTTTTTCTTAAGGCTGAAAACACACCGGATAAAGCAAAACATGTTTTTTTGTTTCGTGAAACAAGAGAACATTGTTTCTTATGAGACTAAACACACCAAAGAAAACGAAACAAAACACATGTTTTTGCTTTGAAGTGTTACGATGGTGGTTGTCGAAAATACATGCTATTGTATACGCGCAACACACACCGAATGCAACAAAACTGTTTCCAACGAGGGCCGTTGACGATAATTGCATACTTTCTTATGGCGCAACGCACACCAAATGAAACAAAATAGAAAAACAAAAGCAAAACAGAAAAACATGTTTCGTTGCCGATAGCTGACCTATTGTTTTTTGCAAAACGAAATTTGGAATCCGTTCTTTTTATTTTCTTTTTCGTTGCACTTTACAGATTTATTTGCTTTTACGTTTACCCTGTGCCCAAATTTTTAAATAAACATGGAGGTAGATGGAGAAAAATTGATTTTTTTAATTGAGGTAAGAAGTCCTATATCTATAGTTATAAAAATAAGGAACATAAACTTACTATTGATAAGCTTAAGCTGTGGATTGCTACTTCCTATTATGACATTTTTGAAGATGGGCAAGATTAAAAGCTTTTCTCTTTTCTTATAAATAATAACATAGGCGCAAAATTTTAAACAGCCTATTATTAAGGTATTAGTATGATACTACAACAATTTGCTAACTTTATAGTAGTTTACTAACTCATTCTTAATTTTAAACATTTTCTAACTAGTATCGTACTAAAAGAATTTTCTTAATAAATTGCTTCTGAAAACACCTAAAACAATGACATTTCGTGTAAAAAAGTAAGTACTTGAAGCTTTTTTGATGTTTGCGAATGTCAAAGAGTCATATGAAGCTAGCACGATACTAAAAAAATAAAGTAGGTGTTCGATGATTTTAACTTTAATAAAAGGGTAGAGAAAGTATGATGCTATATCCGATTAAAATTTGCAAATTCGTTGTATTAACCTATTATCGTACTAAAACAGCTTTAGCATCGTACTAATTCAATTGAAATTTTGCGCTATAATGTCTATTTTGCAAACACAAAATTGTTATTTGTGTTTACTTGCCGTAGAGTTATAATCTTTCAGTCGGAGTTAAGTTTTTACGATAGTTCGTATTTTGTTTCATTTCAACGCACACCAAACGAAACGAAAAAACAAAACGTTTTGTTTGGTTTTATTCTGTTTCGCTTGGTGTGTGTTCAAATAAAAAATGTTTTTTTGACTATCAAATAAAAAACGTTTTGCTTTATCCGGTGTGTTTTCAGCCTAAGTGTTTAACGAGCTCTTAAGATTCACTTTTTCCATTCTAAAGAAAATGCTTGTAGACATCTACATAAAATGGCTGTCACAACAAAACTATTTGACAGATCTGTCAGAAAATTTGGGTGCGTTGTTTTGAAAGATACTTCTTGACAAAAAAAATAACGGATTTGAGGCAGTGATACCATTTGTTTTAATTTCGAGGGATTTTTTGACCCACGTATCTCGGATAGACTTGTAAGCAGACAATTCAAAGACAATTCAGCTTTATAGAAGCTTCAGATGAAGAATAAACGGAGTAGGTATGTAGCTTTGTGTTTGTATCTCAAACAAATACCGTAGCTTTCTAGAAGTTTGCTAGCACTTTAACACATTGGAAAATTTGTATTTATTGTTATTATTATACATATGTATATTAGGGTGGGTCAAAAAAATCAAGTATTGTTTTGTTTGGATCCGACACATGAAAACTAGTTCCTAGGTACCTGTAGATAGTACTTACCAAATATTAGCTCTTAATATTAACGGGAAGAATATGCTCATCATAGTTTTCCATTTTCAATTTAGTATCATATAAAAATGGTCATATCTTATCAACTATAGATCGTTTAACCAATCGCATAGTCAATATTTGTAGGAAATTGAACGCTCTACAAAAATGGTCTTATATACTTTTTTCATTAATCCAACCATTTAAAAGATATTCAACGTCAAAGATTGAAGTATTTTAAGGAAAGTAACTTTTTCGTTTTTAATTTTGTAACTTAATAAAAAATAATTATTGTCAAATGAGTTTCAATTATTTCTATAGGAAATTGAACGCTCTACAAAAAAGATCTCTGGAGTTAATCGATTACTCTAGCCATTCAAAAGATATTCGCAGTAGAATTTCAATGCCTACTGATTTTAGTAGTTTTTCAATAAATATTCCCAATTCATCCAGTTAATTTATGAATTTTGACAATATTCATGAGAATTTGAGTTTATTTCGATAGAATGACGGTTTGCAAGCTATATTTTATCTTTTGTTTTAGAATATATTTTTTTTTTAATCAATTTTTTAACGATATTTTCTTTTTATAACTTTTATTACGGTTTAGGATTGTTATTTAATATTTTTCAACGGGTTTATTTAAAATGTCATTTAAATTCCTTTTTTCCACAAAATTAATAATTGAATATTTTTTGTTTGGAGAATTTGAAAATTTAATTTTGAATGTAGTAGTTCTGTTACTCAGTACTTCTTGTCATACTAGCACCATCTGTGGTTTCAGGTCATTTCTATGTTTCCCCCTATATTTCTACATTGCATACATAGTTTTTGGAGCTCTGAGTTGTCTTCTTGTGTATAACTAAAACCAATTAACTAACATCTGAGTTTTAATATATTATTGATTATTGCAATTCGGATGCTAATCATCTAATATGAATAAAGAAATCCTTTTAATTGGCATACCAATGTCGAAAATTCTTGAACTGAAATTACCAACAGTGAAAGAGGTTATGCGTGTATTTTTTCATCAACTTAATATCCTTAAATATTCTGTGAAACAAAGTGCTAAAAATGTAGCAGATCAGGTTATAGAGCTATGGAGAAAAAATAATATTCCGACTTCTAGTAATGATAATGTCGTGAAAAGAATTTTTCGATGTCATAACAAATGGTTAAGGATAAAAAAACTGCACGCGTAAAAAACCGCCAGCACAAAAAAAGAAAGAAGCAACATTTCAGAATGAACTCAAAATGGTATTCGATATCATTTTTTTCTTTATGAGAATTATATTGTTGATCAGAAGTCTTTAAAAGTGCTCGATGACCGAATTAAAAACTTATATTTGAATCAAATTAGAATCATTTTGTATCAATACTGTATTAAATTATAAAATTTCATATGGTGAAATAGAATTTTTTTTTCTGCTGACATGTTAAATTATATTTCTTAAATAAAAACCTTCTTTTCCTGAATAGAACATGAACTATCTTAAAATTTATAAATTAACTGGATAAATTGGGAACATTTATTGAAAAACTACTAAAATCAGTAGGCATTGAAATTCTACTGCGAATATCTTTTGAATGGCTAGAGTAATCGATTAACTCCAGAGATCTTTTTTGTAGAGCGTTCAATTTCCTATAGAAATAATTGAAACTCATTTGACAATAATTATTTTTTATTAAGTTACAAAATTAAAAACGAAAAAGTTACTTTCCTTAAAATACTTCAATCTTTGACGTTGAATATCTTTTAAATGGTTGGATTAATGAAAAAAGTATATAAGACCATTTTTGTAGAGCGTTCAATTTCCTACAAATATTGACTATGCGATTGGTTAAACGATCTATAGTTGATAAGATATGACCATTTTTATATGATTCTAAATTGAAAATGGAAAACTATGATGAGCATATTCTTCCCGTTAATATTAAGAGCTAATATTTGGTAAGTACTTTCTACAGGTACCTAGGAACTAGTTTTCATGTGTCGGATCCAAAAAAAACAATACTTGATTTTTTTGACCCACCCTAATGTATATGCTATATGCATCGTTCGATTCGTTGATCTCAATTTTCGATGAGTCGGGCAAAAATGTTTACGCAATCTTTGGTTCAATATTAGCGTCTTGTTGGCATAGACCAATGATTTAACGTAGCCCCATCTAAAAAACTAAAGAGGTGTAAAATCACACAATCTAGGCGGCCAATCGACAGGACCATTTGTCGATATAAATCTTTTATCGAATTGAGTTAAATTCAACTATCATTACTATAATATTGTTATAATAATAGAATTTTAAAAATGTGAGAAAAAAAAAGTCAAAAACACTCAAAAATGAATTTCTATGTTGTTTTGGTTTTGATTATATAAAAATTGTTATGTAAAATTTTGAAATGCTATATTGTATGAAATACTGAAAAAGATCATGTAACATTGGAACAACGACAAAATCCTATTAAGGTTTTTGTAATTTTAAACTTAAAATCTAAATCGCAGTTTTAGTACCCTGTCCGTTAAAATATGACTTAAGACTTAGCTATTGAATTACATTTTATGAAAAAACGCTTTTTTAAAGTACAAATTTGTCTTTGTAATTTAATATGACCATGTGGATAGCTAAATCACTTCTAAATCACTTCTAATTTACTTTCTTATTTTATGTAAACATTAGCATTTTGAAAAATTACAGAAATATACAAAATGTAAGAGGTTTTATTAAAAATACTTACAAATCTAGAGCTATTCAATTTTGTACTAGGAGATAATATTTTAAGGCATTGGCAACACTGTGGGGTATATTTAAATGTGTTTCTTTAACCTGCATGACCACTATAGCAATATAATGGGAGTAATAAAAAAATATTTTATGTTTACGTAGTTGGTAAAGTAAAGCATGTGGACATAATATGAAAACTGTTCCTTTACATATAGTTGAGCGTTCTTTTATTCGTGTATCATCTACTTTGTGAACTAATAGGTAATTTATGGTCTTCTATTTATTGCAGATTGTAGAAAGGAAACTTCTATAAAATTAATTTTACCTGCTAGCTTTCGACTTGTCTTTTTCCTTTTAACTAACGATAGGCGGATTTTGACAAGACAAGCAGGATGATACAATATATGAAAAAAAAAATTGTTAGTCTTCCAAGATAATTAAATCATGATATACACATTAAAGATTCTGAGGAACACCCCACGAATTTCATAAAGCTCACATAAATAAAATGGATGACTGCGTCGCATGAACCTGCTCTTATGTTTAAGAGACTTAGGATTTTAAAATTGATGTTATTAGAGGAAAATGTTCAAAAGCATAAAATTCAATTTTGAAATAACTAAAACAACTCCTTTAGTAGTTGGAGCACAGGATGCCTGTGATTCAATAAAATATTAATATACCTATTTAAGAACAAAAACTATAAGTCTTTGTAGTAATTTCTTAAAAAAATAACCTTTTACACTCAAAATTTTTGAAACATTTTTAAGAAAAAATTTTGGTAAGCCAACTTAAAGTTTTTATTATTTTACGAATAAAAATTAAATTTCCAAAAAAAATACTGAGTCGTTTTTGAGTTATCGAATTTTCAAAAAAAAAAATTAATTGAAATGCATAATGTTTTTCAAACCTTTAAGAAGCTTCTCTATAAAAAATGCATTAAAATCCGTTATGCCGATAGTGTGAAATTCAAAATTTAAAAAAATGGTTCTATGGTAGGTACTAGCAAGGGTTTTCTTAAAAATCCAAAAATAATGTTTGACAATTTGAATACACAAAATGGTACAACAGATTTTGATAATTTTTTTTATGCTAAAGCTCCCCAAAAATTTGAATAGGTAGTAGATAATTCAAATTTTTGAGGAGCTTTAGCATAAAAAAATTATCAAAATCTGTTGTACCATTTTTGAGAAAATCAAAAACAAAAAAAGGTTCCAGGGGGCTACCATTTTTCGGAATTTTTTTTTTACTAATTATCTGGCTCCAAATTATTTTTTTTTATCTGTCGATCAGAACTAAAAACATATCTATAAAATTTCGAAAAAAAATTCGTATGGCAGGTAGATATCGTTATTTTTGGTCTTAAAAAAAAAACGAAACGACATGTTGGGGGAAAAATTTAAAAATGATATGTACGATGTTTAAAGAAAATTGGCTGAGCAATTTAGGCTCTTGTCGAACAGTCAGACAGACAGACATACAAAATTGAGGGACCAACTTTTTTCGTCTTCTATACCATCGTAATATTAAGTCTGATCAAAATCACTAGTTCAATTTTTGTTATACGAATGCTTAACTTGCCATATACTCGTAGTACCTTTATGAATATCGAAAGTAAAAATTACTATTATAAGCAAAGCAATGAGCACACATGGGTTTACTACGAGTATTCTTATACCGAGCTTTTTAATAATATAAAAAGAGTTTTTGTAGCTGCTTTACATACATATAATCTTGTTTTTTTTTTTCCTTTTTAAAGTTGATATTCAAAACAACAGAAAATATTCCTATTGAAAATTTTGTAATTTGTAAATTAATTTGTCCTTCGGTACACAAAATACAGTTTTACAATTTTTTTCTGTTCGGGAAGCAAAAACTCAAGCTTGACTGCTCTGTATGTGGCTACATATATTCTCCATCTCTAGAAATTTCGTTGTGTTTATTTGTGACTTAATTCAGTTTTACACTTAAAAATATCTGCTACAAAAAAGTGGTTTACATTCAACCAGCGAGAATCCGCAAATTGTCTTCCTGAAAGCATAATGTAATATATCACATTTTCTGTCCACTATTGTTGTGTCTGTTATAAGAGTAGAAATAGAACATTCCTGGAAAAGAACCCAGGATGCATAGATACTCTTGAAACAAAAAAAAAAAAACGAATAGTACGAAACATATCTACGTAAGTTCATTATGAAAACGCTGTGGATGAAAATGTTATTAGTTTGGTTTGACCATTCTTCCTTAAAAGAAATTCATACTGTCTATTATTGATACATTTTGTAACTTAAAGCAAAAATAAATTTTAATTCACTTATTTTTGCTTGTGAGAAATAAGTTCGCCAGAGCTCCGAAGACTTACACTACATTTCCATCGACTAGTAAGCCAAGATTAAGTCTGATTTACCTTTGATCTTCTTTAAATCTCACATATACATTTACTTCATTGATCTAGTATATTTGAAATTAATCCTGTTTAATCTTAATTGACCTAGTTGTTCTGCAAATCGAACGCACCTGGTACATCCATATCCTGCTGAGATATCTCGTTAGTTTTTCATCGTTTGGCACAAATGAAACTTTTTATTTCTCACTTTCACTTCGAAATAATGAAACAGCATTAGTATTTTAATAAGGGCTATCAAAATTAATCTAAACTTAGATAAACCTAATTTTGACAGTTCATCCAAAGGACCAATAAGCTTTGGTAATCGTAATCTTAAGCTCGTCTTAAACTCAAAACTTGAATGATCAACTGTAAAGCTCAAGCGAAGAAAATTATGTATATTATTAACTTCCCATAGGGAGTTATTGTAATCGGTCCGATTTGTCAAATTGGAATTTTTGACATTTCTCGACGTTTCAAGGTCCCTAGAGGCTATATCAATCATTTTTAGAGAGATGTCTGTGTGTGTGTGTGTACGTACGTTCGTACGTTCGTACGTTCGTACGTTCGTACGTTCGTACGTTCGTACGTCCGTACGTTCTGGTACCATTTTTCGTCGTCGATATCTCAAGAACGAGTAAAGATATCGACTTCAAATAAATTTTGTTTAATAGATAATAACTTCGAAAGAGGCTGAAAGGGCATTTATTAAAATTCAGTGAGTAGTTTTTTCACTATAACGGTTTAAAAAAAAAGTAAAAATTTTGGTTAGTTTCAAATATCTCACGAAAAAATAATGCTATTGATTTCAAATAAAATTTAATGTACTCACTATAAGGTCATACAGATTTGGTATGAATTTGGAAAAAAACAAACATACCGTTATTTTTTTAAATAAAAAAAACTGAAAAAAAAATTTCATAACCCAGATATTCTAAGAACGGAAAACAATTTGAAACTCAAAATAATTTTATTTTACGAAAAATAATGTGTTTGACAACTGGTGAAAATTTCAAAAAAAATCAGTTTACGGTTTTTTTTACAAAAAATAAAAAACTATATAAAATTCTATTGAAAATTGGTAAAAATTGTTTTTCGACTCAAGTTTCTCGAGAACTAGTAGTGATATTAACTTCTAATTTAGTTTATTTTATACATAGTATAATTTTGTACAATTTGTAAAATTTTGACAAATATTGAATTAATAGTTTTTTTTTTTAAATAAAAAAAACTATTAAAAATTCTAGTGAAAACTAGTTAAAATTGTATTTCAAGTCGAATTTCTTGGGAATAAACTCCGACAGTGCCTTCTAAAGTATGTTGTTTTATACATCGATACCTTCCCGTAAGAATGTAAACTAAGCGAGATTTCTAAAATTTTTCAGGAAACGAAAAAAACGAAGAAAGTTCGTTGGCGAAACCCAGGCCAAAACGTGGCCCTTAACATATATTATATTTCCTCATCAAAAAGTCATTTTCGGAAAAAGTTTCGCTTAGTACATTCTTACGGGAAGGTATCGACATAATACAATTATTAACATATGGTTAAATTTTGACAAGTATCGAATTGACAGTTTTAACAAAAATATAAAAAAAATCTACTAAAAAGTGGTAATATTTGTTTTTCGACTAGAATATCTTGAGAACGAGCAATGATATTGACTTTGCAATTATTTAATTTTATACATAATACAATTTCTAACAAATGGCTTATATTTGACATATATCTAGTTTTAGAGCGGATATATTTTGTAAGTACACTTCCATCAATAACCAAACCATATCTTTTATATTTTAATATTTCGTTTTTAATTTTTTTTTCAATTAAAATATTTGGAACCGAAATAATAAAGTAATTTCTATAATATAATATTAAAAAACACGGAAATCTATAATTCAGTATATAATATGTACCTACCAACCTTCTTAGTTATTACAAGTTTTCAAGACCACAAATGGGAAGTTATCAGTGTGGGTCGCACCCAGCCTCTTTTTTAGTCATTGCAATTTGCAATCGATATAAAAGTATTTGAATGAGACTGCGCCAATGAAACACAATTTTTTGAATAAATTGGTTGATAGTTTGTGAGCACTACGATTATTATCGAAAAGCTACCAGATCGGAATGAAAAACATCTAAAAGCCTCTATAATCGCTGACCGTTGCCACTTAAATCGCTCTGGAAAAAATTATCGCAAACTAGAATATTTACAAAAGAAGTACTTTTGTGCAAAAAAATGCTATTAAAAATAATCTTAATTAAAAAAATATTTTTACAATTAGATTTTATTAAAAAAATGTAGTTTTGTATCGAAAAACTTGTAGTTTTCTTATTCTTATTTTTTAAATTTATTTTTTTGTAATAGTTGTTTTTTTACTTTTTTTTTAAGATCAGTCGTAAATAGTTGCGTTTTATTATCTAAGGATCTATTTGGATCCGGATCTGGATTAATTTTTAACATGTATTACAAAAACAATTTGGGATCCAGTTTTCTAACTCTATCCATTTCGAAGATCCAAAAATTGGCAGATAGATAGCTTTTTATGGTAAGGTAGTGTAAATTACAATGTAAAGAAAAAAAGACAAGACACATTTGAAAATCAACAATCATAAGCAAGAGGGAGATGAGCATACAACATATCTGTCACTATTATCCGTATCATTTTATTTTCGAGGGTTAATCTATATGGATCATTGGCGATAATAAAACTCGGCTAGTTATCAAAATGACCATAACACATTACCTTAACAGATTTTCAATTGCCAAAATTTTAATTAAGGACATTTTCTAGTTCCGAAAATAATGACGGTATAGTGACAATTTCAATAGGCATGGTCACACTGTTCATGCTCGTATGGTAGCAAATTTGAGGAAACTTAAAACTACGATACTCCAATGGGAGATTTTTTTCAAAAGAAATATTCTATTCGTCAGTTTTTCTAATCGAGATGGAAGCTTGAGTTCTTATGTTCAATAATAAATAACTCAGTATAGGAAGTTAGTTTGTTCTTTCAATTTAACATTTTAAAATTAACTCTGACACAGAATTTTATTATTCGGAGTTTATTTCAATAAATATAAGACTTTGCACAGATGTGGTATTAGTTCTGGGACACGATCATTTGTTTTAAAAGATTCTATAATTCAAATTTCACATAAGTTTTATACGCAGGTACAATATTTACAGTGCGAAATATTTTTATTTGTAATATTTGTATATACAAACTCCTATAATCTTTATGACAAGTTATGCATTCGTAACAAATCGAATTCAAGATTTTTATCAAACTTGACATTAGAATGATTAAGTAGGTGAATTTGTTGAATAAATTGGTTGATACTCGTAGTTTGTGAGCACTACAAATATTATCGAAAAAAGCTACCAGATCGGAATGAAGAACATCTAAAAGCCTCTATAATCGCTGACCCGTTGCCACTTAAATCGCTCTGGAAAAATTTATCGCAAACTAGAATATTTACAAAAGAAGTACTTTTGTGCAAAAAAATGCTATTAAAAATAATCTTAATTAAAAAAATATTTTTACAATTAGATTTTATTAAAAAAATGTAGTTTTGTATCGAAAAACTTGTAGTTTTCTTATTCTTATTTTTTAAATTTATTTTTTTGTAATAGTTGTTTTTTTACTTTTTTTTTAAGATCAGTCGTAAATAGTTGCGTTTTATTATCTAAGGATCTATTTGGATCCGGATCTGGATTAATTTTTAACATGTATTACAAAAACAATTTGGGATCCAGTTTTCTAACTCTATCCATTTCGAAGATCCAAAAATTGGCAGATAGATAGCTTTTTATGGTAAGGTAGTGTAAATTACAATGTAAAGAAAAAAAGACAAGACACATTTGAAAATCAACAATCATAAGCAAGAGGGAGATGAGCATACAACATATCTGTCACTATTATCCGTATCATTTTATTTTCGAGGGTTAATCTATATGGATCATTGGCGATAATAAAACTCGGCTAGTTATCAAAATGACCATAACACATTACCTTAACAGATTTTCAATTGCCAAAATTTTAATTAAGGACATTTTCTAGTTCCGAAAATAATGACGGTATAGTGACAATTTCAATAGGCATGGTCACACTGTTCATGCTCGTATGGTAGCAAATTTGAGGAAACTTAAAACTACGATACTCCAATGGGAGATTTTTTTCAAAAGAAATATTCTATTCGTCAGTTTTTCTAATCGAGATGGAAGCTTGAGTTCTTATGTTCAATAATAAATAACTCAGTATAGGAAGTTAGTTTGTTCTTTCAATTTAACATTTTAAAATTAACTCTGACACAGAATTTTATTATTCGGAGTTTATTTCAATAAATATAAGACTTTGCACAGATGTGGTATTAGTTCTGGGACACGATCATTTGTTTTAAAAGATTCTATAATTCAAATTTCACATAAGTTTTATACGCAGGTACAATATTTACAGTGCGAAATATTTTTATTTGTAATATTTGTATATACAAACTCCTATAATCTTTATGACAAGTTATGCATTCGTAACAAATCGAATTCAAGATTTTTATCAAACTTGACATTAGAATGATTAAGTAGGTGAATTTGTTGAATAAATTGGTTGATACTCGTAGTTTGTGAGCACTACAAATATTATCGAAAAAAGCTACCAGATCGGAATGAAGAACATCTAAAAGCCTCTATAATCGCTGACCCGTTGCCACTTAAATCGCTCTGGAAAAATTTATCGCAAACTAGAATATTTACAAAAGAAGTACTTTTGTGCAAAAAAATGCTATTAAAAATAATCTTAATTAAAAAAATATTTTTACAATTAGATTTTATTAAAAAAATGTAGTTTTGTATCGAAAAACTTGTAGTTTTCTTATTCTTATTTTTTAAATTTATTTTTTTGTAATAGTTGTTTTTTTACTTTTTTTTTAAGATCAGTCGTAAATAGTTGCGTTTTATTATCTAAGGATCTATTTGGATCCGGATCTGGATTAATTTTTAACATGCATTACAAAAACAATTTGGGATCCAGTTTTCTAACTCTATCCATTTCGAAGATCCAAAAATTGGCAAATAGATAGCTTTTTATGGTAAGGTAGTGTAAATTACAATGTAAAGAAAAAAAGACAAGACACATTTGAAAATCAACAATCATAAGCAAGAGGGAGATGAGCATACAACATATCTGTCACTATTATCCGTATCATTTTATTTTCGAGGGTTAATCTATATGGATCATTGGCGATAATAAAACTCGGCTAGTTATCAAAATGACCATAACACATTACCTTAACAGATTTTCAATTGCCAAAATTTTAATTAAGGACATTTTCTAGTTCCGAAAATAATGACGGTATAGTGACAATTTCAATAGGCATGGTCACACTGTTCATGCTCGTATGGTAGCAAATTTGAGGAAACTTAAAACTACGATACTCCAATGGGAGATTTTTTTCAAAAGAAATATTCTATTCGTCAGTTTTTCTAATCGAGATGGAAGCTTGAGTTCTTATGTTCAATAATAAATAACTCAGTATAGGAAGTTAGTTTGTTCTTTCAATTTAACATTTTAAAATTAACTCTGACACAGAATTTTATTATTCGGAGTTTATTTCAATAAATATAAGACTTTGCACAGATGTGGTATTAGTTCTGGGAACTGGGACACGATCATTTGTTTTAAAAGATTCTATAATTCAAATTTCACATAAGTTTTATACGCAGGTACAATATTTACAGTGCGAAATATTTTTATTTATGATATTTGTATATACAAACTCCTATAATCTTAATGACAAGTTATGCGTTCGTAACAAATCGAATTCAAGATTTTTATCAAACCTGACATTAGAATGATTAAGTAGCTGAAAAATATGGTTCTCACAATTTTGTCTATCTGCTCAGCTAAAGCCTTACAATTTTCTTCAAATTTCTTGAAATTTGTTTTAACTCCAAAACTAACGTCTCATACCATTCAGCAGTTACGAAAAATCGTGGAAATTTCAAAAAGTGGCTCTAAGGATTTTGAAAAAAAAAAAAAAATATTTTTGCTATTGCAGGCATGGTCTAGAATTTAGTTAAAACAAATTTAACAAAACATGCTTATAATGGCACCTGTCATAGAACCGTTTTCGATTTTTAACGATATTCTAATGATTTGAATCAAAATTTTTATTTAGGAGCTCCTTTGAATCTTAAAGAATGTTGTAAATAAAAATGTGCAGGCAAATTAATTTTCGATTTAAAAAAAAAAAACAAAAAATCAAAACGTTGTTTCAGTAACGTTGCGATTTGCTTCATCTTTGAAGAAATACGGCCCAATGATTCGGCCATCCGATAATCCGCACCAAACAATGACTTTTTCTGGATGCTTTGGTAGCTCTTGCAATGCTTCTGACTGCTTTTCACTCCAAATACGGCAGTTTTACTTGTTCACGTATCCATCCAACCAGAAATGAGCTTCGTCGCTGAACACAATTTTTTGATAAGAAAGTGGATCTTCAGCCAACTTTTCAAGAGCCCATTCATCAAAAATTCTGCGTTGTGGTAGATGGTTCGGCTTGAATTCTTGGACCAGTTGTATTTTGAAAGGTTTCACACCTAAATCCTTCCGCAAAATTTTCCACGTAGTGGAGTAAAAGAGGCCCAATTGCTGCGAATGGCGCCGAACCTATAATTCATGGTCATCACTAACACTGGCCGATACATTGGCGATATTTTTCTCAGTTCGCACTCTACGTAAGCGTATAGGTGGTTTAATGTCCAAAAATGTAAATTTAGTGCGAAATTTAGTCACAATTGCCCGAATAGCCGCCTCAGTAGCTCGATTAAACTGACCATAAAATGGAAGAAGCGCGCGATAAACTTTCTTAACAGAGCACGCATTTTGATAATAAAATTCAATAATTTGTATGCGTTGTTCGCTTGTAAGACGATTCATGGTTAAGTTATGAGGGTTGGGACATAACTGTGTAAGATTATGTTTTGTTTTATTATGAAATTATAATTGATAAAATTTTGATATATACAGTTACTTACATATGAAAACAAAAATTAGCGGTGGATTTACACTTTCCTTCCCCGATAATTCGTATGCACATACATAATGCAGGTATAGCTTTTTTTAAGTCTGTTTGGTAACTTGAGATTTCTTAAAAAAATTTACGAATTTTTTTAAACTACTAAATGCAAATTGTGAACAAAACCGAATCAATTGAATGTGATTTTGTTCTGTAGAGCTACATATAGATTTTTTATGGAAAAAAGATTTTCGACCTTAATTTACCCTATTAAAATTTAAACATTTAGAAAATCCCTTCATCCGGAACCTCTAATAAAGAACTTTATTCTAAAAAAAAACTGTTGTTCTAGCAATGCAAGTCTAAAAATTAACCAATATGGAGTGAACAAGAAGCACTATAGATCACTTTGCATCTGCTTTACCTGAAATTGTATGGTAACTGGGTGATTCTACAAACGATGGAATTTTCGGTGGCCCAAGAAATATTTTAAAATCCGTTCAATTATTTAATCTGATTTTTTTTTATAAAATTAAATCTTGTTGATATCTACCTGGCCTAACAATATTATTAGGTTGACCTTATTTTATCTTGCTCAAAAAATTCTTCAATGTGTTTGATTCTCAGTCCCCTGACGTGTCCCCAGTGCGTGTTCGCATAGAAAAATTATTACCGTTCTCTTATTTCAGGTCTCATACTTAGATGAATTGCACCAAAGTTACGGAAAATAACACATCTTTGCTACGAAATAGAAAAATATTTTTTAGTAATTTATTTTATTACAAAAAAACTTAATTAAACTTTGTCCCCCGCTTTTTGTATCAGTCCCCTGGCATATTGAAACAGTCGAAAAAATCAATAACTAGGATATCGATCGAATTTCCAGCACTGGCAATTTGAAGTACCAAATCTCCTTACAATAAAATTGTGGTGCAAATCGATTCTGTTTCTTATGTTAGTATTGTGAAAAAGACATTTGTGCAAGAAGTCGTGGATTGTCCATTTAGATTATCAGTCCTCTGGTGAGGTTTTACAAAACAAATTTGTATGTAAGAAGGCATATTTGTTAGAAATATAGTATAGGTTTAATAAAACTGTAATATTATATCGTCGCTTTTCCGGCAGAGTGGCATAAGTCGAAATTTGCAAATTTTCAGGAGAGCATTTTAAAGTTTTTTTCATACTGAACAAAAAAAATTTCGTTGTTCATAAAAAACAAAACTCGAATGTTGAATACGTGGAAAAATTGCATTTTTCGTTTGTTAAGTTTTATAAAAAACGAAATATTAAAAAAAAAGAAACAAAAATTAATTTATGCCGTATTTATACGTAGAAAATGAGAGGGATGTTTTTGAGCATTGAGAGCGGCGCTTTTTCATAACTCGGAAACTAGAAGAAGTAGGTTAACGCCGATTACACAGAAAAATTGTGTTTGTTTTTCAGCTCAGTTCTGTGTTCAAAACTAAAAAACGACAAATTTCGACTTATGCCACTCTGCCGGAAAAGCGACGATATATATTTTTGTTTTTTTTTAAATAAAACCTTAATACCTTTTTTGCGCAGAAACCATGAAAAACCTCAGTCCCCTGGCCTCAGTCCCCTGATTAATAAATGAGCAAATGATAACCTGAGAAATTTTTAGTTATATTAAACTTCGAACTTTATTGCGAAATATTTTTAAAATTTTTAAAAAGAATAGGTATAATTTATTTTAAATTGATTCTTAGAAAAAAAATATTTAATTATAATATATTATATTCTCTTAATAAAATGCTAAAAAAGAGGCTGGGTGCGACCCACACTGATAACTTCCCATTTGTGGTCTTGAAAACTTTATATTTAGTTTTTTTCAAATAACCAAATTTTCAGCGAAACAAACTTTAGCTGTAAAATTCAAACAAACATTATTTTAAGATTGAAAAGCATTTTAATTATTTAAAGAAATTTGAAATTGAGATTGTTGATGTTGATTGTGAGCAACAAAAAATTTTGTTAGATGTCACTTAGTTTAACCAAAATTGTCTCTTAGCACACTATGATTCAACTAGAACTTTCTTCGTTTTTTTCGTTTCCTGAACAATTTTAGAAATGTCGCTTAGCATACATTCTTAGGGGAAGGTATCGATGTATAAAACAACATACTTTAGAAGGCACTATCGGTGTTCATTCAAAAGAAATTCGACTTGAAATACAATTTTAACTAGTTTTCACTAGAATTTTTAATAGTTTTTTTATTAAAAAAAGAATAACCATTAATTCAATATTTGTCAACATTTTACCAATTATACAAAATTATACTATGTATAAAATAAACTAAATTAGAAGTCAATATCGCTTTTAGTTCTCGAGAACTTTGAGTCGAAAAACAATTTTTACCAATTTTCAATAGAACTTTATATAGTTTTTTATTTTTTGTAAAAAAACTGTAAACTGATTTTTTTTGAAATTTTCACCAGTTGTCAAACACATTATTTTTCGTAAAATAAAATTATTTTGAGTTTCAAATTGTTTTCCGTTCTTAGAATATCTGGGTTATGAAATTTTTTTTTTCAGTTTTTTTTAATTTAAAAAAATAACGGTATGTTCATTTTTTTCCAAATTCATACCAAATCTGTATGACCTTATAATGAGTACATTAAATTTTATTTGAAATCAATAGCATTATTTTTTCGTGAGATATTTGAAACTAACCAAAATTTTTACTTTTTTTTTTAAACCGTTATAGTGAAAAAACTACTCACTGAATTTTAATAAATGCCCTTTCAGCCTCTTTCGAAGTTATTATCTATTAAACAAAATTTATTTGAAGTCGATATCTTTACTCGTTCTTGAGATATCGACGACGAAAAATGGTACCAGAACGTACGGACGTACGAACGTACGAACGTACGAACGTACGTACACACACACACACAGACATCTCTCTAAAAATGATTGATATAGCCTCTAGGGACCTTGAAACATCGAGAAATGTCAAAAATTCCAATTTGACAAATCGGACCGATTACAATAACTCCCTATGGGAAGTTAATAATATTTATTTACCATGAATTTTTATGTTTATGAAGAATAATTAAATTTAATTTCTATATTTCAATGTGTACCCAAGAGAAAATAAGAAAAAAAAAAATAAAGATTTATTCAGTTCCCTTAAAAAAAAACTCAGTACCCTGAACATCCTTTTTAAAAAATGTCCTTAAAATCGTCATTTTTATTTTTTTTAACTGGCCGCTTTCAACAACGCAAAGGGACGTTCTAATGAAGAACAACTCTTACGACTTTTGGAATCCAAAAATGTCCTGCCAAAATTTGCATCATTTTATTCCATTGTTTGTAGAATCATCCAACTATTATATGCCTGCTACCCGCACGGATAAAATGTGTTAGTTTCATCAGTATTTACAGTATTTTCCGCCCTATTCCACTAAACAGAGGAACGAACGTTTGGTAAACTTTATCGATTCACGTTAATGATGACAAAATTATGCAAATTGCAGAAGACATCAACCGAAAACGTGGAATATAAAATTATTTGCATTGCCAGAGAATTTCTAGGCAGACATTTCCTTCTCAATTTCGCCTGCTTTAGTTTATTTCTTCAAGAAATCCCACTTACAAAAATGGTTACAATTTTATGAGCAAACAAAATGAATAATAAATGCCCCATTGCCTTAAGATAAATGCTTCTTCTGTTAACAATCAGTAATCGAAATATTAATCTCAGTCATGGTACTCTAGTAAATAATATCGATGGAGAAAGGCAATAGAATAATTTTCCATTAAAAAGTATTCCAATGAATTTTTAATCGATATTTACTTAGGCGTCACTTTGGTACGAGTATAATTCAATGTATATATTTAATTGTAAATCTAAATTTGTGCCGGAAAATAATTTCCATATTGTTCTTAAAAATATTGAAAAGAATTACTAATTTTTAAAATAAATTGCTATTCAAAGAGCAGTAACGCTTAAAAGTGGATTTACATGTTTCTGCATCTGCAAAATGCAGAAAACTAGAGTGCGGCAGATGTATGTATAAACCCGAAAGTGGGAGAGAATACACAGTGATGGCAAAACTCTTTTTTACTTTCTATTAACTGCTATAACTTGTTGGCCTGTTAATACGAAACTATGCAATGAAAATTTAATTTACCTCCATTTTCTACCATTTAGATTTAATGTTTTTTTTTTCATATCATGCGTTCTACAACATAAATTATAGAACGATGTGAAAATATCGCAAATTTACAAAAAGCAGACGAAGCTGCTATAATAAAGATGAACATGTTCGTCTTTATTATAATCTTGACTTCTGCATTTCTCGAATTTCCTATAAAGCAGAAATGATGTTCTTGTGCATTTTGCTCTTTTTTTCTCTATCTAACAATTATGAATTCTGTATTTGGCATCCCTTTTTATGCAGAAATAAAATGCAGTTACATGTAAATCCACCATAAGAAAGGTTTTTCAGTTCTCTCAAGGTGGCACGTAGCGCCGCTGTCCTGCTGGAACCAAATATTTATTTAAAATGCACTTCTTGTTAAAGACGATTTTTCGGCCAAAATTGGGGTAAAGTTGTATCATGTGCTGTTCAATCGTGTTACACTACTTGGTGAATAAACAACAGATTTGATAGATGTCACCAAAACAACATGGCCACCAAAATCTACCCGTGTGAATTGAAAAACCGTTCATAACCTTTGAGACAGTAAATCTATGAACTCCTTTTTCAAAGATTATTAAATTTTAATAGTTCTAGATACTTAACCATCCGAAATCTTTCTTCAATCTTCATCTAAAGAAGTTTAGTAATAAAAATGTTGGATTAAGAAATTCAGTGAATAACATTTCAATTTATGGCATATTCAAAGTTACTACCATAAACAGCTAAACTGTTGAATAAGCTGCATGGAGACGCAAATCTCCTTAAGCTCTTACTCGTGAGTCGTGAGTTAAAGAAGCTGTGTGGTGTAACGATCATATGCAATTAGAGCTCCAGCGATTAAGTCATTTAACGCCAATAATTGCTTTGATGGGGTATCCAATAAAATTAACAGCTGCATTGTACGTAAATACATATGAGTAAAATCTATTTAAGCAAAGCGAATTATTTAAGTTAGCTAAGCAACTTGCCTCAAGAGATTTGAGAAATGTATCTCGACCGACAAAATTGAAATTAATCGTCAACATTTTCATGCGATTCTATTTTACTGTATTGGACGTGGATTATTTCTCTAAACGGTAAGCGGGAAAAATGATGTGGGGCTAAACAGTAAACAGTGCATATGTTAATTATTACAACAACTGATTCTATAGAAACTTAGCTAAGTTTAGAGAATTTTTGGAGAAGTCTAAAAAAAATTTGAGATTTTCATAAATATATTATTTTATTACTATATTTAAGGTACTTGTTAATTACATATTCTTTATTGTAATTAACATAAATATGTTATAACTAAACAATATTTACTCTTAGGGATAGGACCTATAGGAACAATTTCATACAGCTAATCGCAAAAACAAAACATTATAAAGATGTTGCAACCGATACCTATTTAGCAAACTTGAATAATGTTACCAAAAGTTGGAAAATATTCACTACGAGGGCGTTTTTGGTGCTTCGCATTTGGGCATTTTTATTCCGGAATTAATTGTTAGACATATACAGGGTGGAACACCAATTGTGCTACTAAAATAAAACGTAATAACTTTTTTTCTGTGTGAGTAATCGGCTTATTAACTTCCCATAGGGAGTTATTGTAATCGGTCCGATTTGTCAAATTGGAATTTTTGACATTTCTCGACGTTTCAAGGTCCCTAGAGGCTATTTGAATCATTTTTAGAGAGATGTCTGTGTGTGTGTGTGTACGTACGTTCGTACGTTCGTACGTTCGTACGTTCGTACGTCCGTACGTTCTGGTACCATTTTTCGTCGTCGATATCTCAAGAACGAGTAAAGATATCGACTTCAAATAAATTTTGTTTGATAGATAATAACTTCGAAAGAGGCTGAAAGGGCGTTTATATTAAAATTCAGTGAGTAGTTTTTTCACTATAACGGTTTAAAAAAAAAGTAAAAATTTTGGTTAGTTTCAAATATCTCACGAAAAAATAATGCTATTGATTTCAAATAAAATTTAATGTACTCATTATAAGGTCATACAGATTTGGTGTGAATTTGGAAAAAAATGAACATACCGTTATTTTTTTAAATAAAAAAAACTGAAAAAAAAATTTCATAACCCAGATATTCTAAGAACGGAAAACAATTTGAAACTCAAAATAATTTTATCTTACGAAAAATAATGTGTTTGACAACTGGTAAAAATTTCAAAAAAAATCAGTTTACAGTTTTTTTACAAAAAATAAAAAACTATATAAAATTCTATTGAAAATTGGTAAAAATTGTTTTTCGACTCAAGTTTCTCGAGAACTAGTAGTGATATTAACTTCTAATTTAGTTTATTTTATACATAGTATAATTTTGTACAATTTGTAAAATTTTGACAAATATTGAATTAAAAGTTTTTTTTTTTAAATAAAAAAAACTATTAAAAATTCTAGTGAAAACTAGTTAAAATTGTATTTCAAGTCGAATTTCTTGGGAATAAACTCCGACAGTGCCTTCTAAAGTATGTTGTTTTATACATCGATACCTTCCCGTAAGAATGTAAACTAAGCGAGATTTCTAAAATTTTTCAGGAAACGAAAAAAACGAAGAAAGTTCTAGTTGAATCATAGTGTGCTAAGAGACAATTTTGGTTAAACTAAGTGATATCTAACAAAAATTTTTGTTGCTCACTACAATGAGATCTTTATTAATGTCGCTTAGCATAATTTTTTTGGCGGATAATACAAATTTCAGGGGTAACATTATTTTAATGAGAAAACATGGCAGTTGATAAATTTTTTTATTTGTGCTCTAGTTTCCTTTTCATGCATAATAGGTTGGCGAAACCCAGGCCAAAACGTGGCCCTTAACATATAGCATATTTCCTCATCAAAAAGTCATTTTCGAAAAAAGTGTCACTTAGTACATTCTTACGGGAAGGTATCGACATAATACAATTGTTAACATATGGTTAAATTTTGACAAGTATCGAATTGACAGTTTTAACAAAAATACAGTATTCCCCGCTTAATTGCACTGACCATTTTGTCAGATTTTTCGGTCAATTATCCGGGTGGTTCAATTAACGAAACCCCGCTTAATTGACCGACCTGTTCAATTAAACGAAACCCGTATAATTGCACGAGTCGGTCAACTAAAAATTAAAATATTCATCCCAGAAATTTACTATGAACATTTCATTGTCAACTTACGAAAACCTTGAAAAAACTGAAAAAGAATACACACACAAAAATATTTGAACACGGTTTATTTAAAAAATAAACATACATACATAATTAAAACTATGAAACAGAAATAAATTATTCTTAAAAAAAAGTCACTTTTAGCTTCGAAAAGGATACAAAAAAATAATAAATACAATAGTACGTAGGTATGTACCTCGAAAGGCTCATAATGGTTATTTGCATACATTGGTTTGAAATAATTTGTGATTTGATTTTGATTGATTGTTTTGTTTTGAACAATGTCTTCTTATTTTTCAGCTCAACTGTAAATTTATTTAGTGGTAAGAAGTATAAACGTAGAATTGCAATGTCCTAAAGAATTTCGAAAGTCGATGGTAATATGGCTTCAAATTCTTCTTTTTCTTAAACCGTTTTTAAAATTTCGGCGTCTGTTAAGCATTGTACTTAAGTATGTTGTCTATGACCACGATATCATTTTCCGGCTTCTCTTCATCTTGAATGATACCTGTCTTTTAAAAAACCACTTCATACGTAGGTTAAGTAATAAAATATTTCTAATATTTGTTTCATTATAATTTTTTTGTACGTCCAATTATCCGAAATATGTCCATATATTTTTTTTTCCGGGTGCATATTTTAAAGTTCAATTAACCGAGTAATTCAATTAAGCGGGGTTCAATTAACCATCTAAAAAGCTATGCTACTAATACGGGAAATTTTGCAATGCAACTTTTTTGGTCAATTAAGCGGGATGTTCAATTAAGCGAGGTGCAAATAAGCGGGGATTACTGTATAAAAAAAATCTACTAAAAAGTGGTAATATTTGTTTTTCGACTAGAATATCTTGAGAACGAGCAATGATATTGACTTTGCCATTATTTAATTTTATACATAATATAATTTCTAACAAATGATTTATATTTGACATATGTCTAGTTTTAGAGCGGATATATTTTGTAAGTACCCTTCCATCATTAACCAAACCATATCTTTTATATTTGAATATTTCGTTTTTAAATTTTTTTCAATTAAAATGTTTGGAACCGAAATAATAAAGTAATTTCTATAATATAATAGATTTTGAAACAACTTATACATCAACAATCTCAATTTCAAATCTCTTTAAATAATTAAAATGCTTTTTAATCTTAAAATAATGTTTGTATGAATTTTACAGCTAAAGTTTGTTTCGCTGAAAATTTGGTTATTTGAAAAAAACTAATTATAAAGTTTTCAAGACCACAAATGGGAAGTTATCAGTGTGGGTCGCACCCAGCCTCTTTTTTATTTTTTTTTTATTTTGTAGGTTACTATTTAGATTTATAAAAATGGATGCTTGGGATACGGAGAAAAGAATTTGGATAGTGCAACGGTACCATGCTTTGCAGTCCGTCATTTCCGTCCAAAGGGAATTTAGGCGGGAGTTTGGCGGTAATCCCCCGAGTAGATGGACCATTATGAGGTTTGTAAACATGTTTGCCGAATCTGGAAGCATCGCACGAAGGCCGTACCATCGAGATGCCAATGTTCGGGTTCAGGATACAATCGCAGCAGTAGCATCTGCAATACAGGCCAATCCGAGCGTTTCGACCCGAAACTTATCGGGGCAAATTGGAATTAGTAGACGTTCATTACAACGGATACTTCATGACGATTTAAACTTGTTTCCGTACAAAGTCCAAATTACTAGCAAGTTAAACCCTCAGGATTTGCCTGTTCGCCTGGAATATTGCCAAAAAATGATATTAATGGCCGAAGAAGACAACACATTGATCAATTGTTTGTTCATGTCTGATGAGGCCCATTTTGATCTTAACGGCAATGTAAACAAGCAAAATTGCCGTATATGGAATGAGTCTAACCCAGAAATGCTCCATGAGACGGAACTGCACCCAGAACGAGTCACTGTGTGGTGCGCAGTTTCATCAAGGTGTATTGTCGGGCCGTACTTCTTTGAAGAAAACGGTGTAACCGTTACTGTCAATGGGTCAATGGGGACCGTTATTTAAAGATGTTGAAGGAGTTTTTTTTACCCAGAACTGCGCCGAAGACGTATACCATTCAACAGCGTTTGGTTTCAGCAAGATGGAGCAACTGCACATATAGCCAGACCAGTTATGGCGGAGCTAAACAAAAAATTCGCAAACAAATTAATTTCTAGGAACTCCACTCTTCGCTGGCCCCCAAGGTCACCTGACCTGACTGCACCAGACTTCTTTTTATGGGGTTATGTCAAGCAAGAGGTGTATAAAACGAAGCCCAGGAATTTAACTGAACTAAAGCAGTCCATAACGACAATAATTGAGGCGATCCCAACTTCAACTCTTCAGGCCGCAATGAATAATTTTTTGACCAGGTGCCGCATATGCGTGGGACAGCGTGGAGGTCATTTGCGGTCAATAATCTTTTAAAACAACTAACTATTTAAAATAAAATTTAATTTTCTAACCAATAAAAAAAAATAAATGAAATACATCGATTAAAAAAAAAGTTATTTGAATTTCTTATTGTACCACAATTGGTGCGCCATCCTGTACTTTTACAACGGGCCCTGTGATGGAGGCCATTATTTGGTTCGTATAATATAATTAATGCAACAAGAAGAAAAAGAATGTAAGTGATTCCATAAGTATACCTAACAATAGAGTTATAATAAGTTCTGGCTTCGCCTAGTGGTCCAAATCTGCAAAACTAAATCCGGCATACCTATAATATATGTAGATATGTAATAAAACGGCGAACATGTTTTTTGTGGTATACACGCATAAATTACATACTAAACGAAAGAACTTTTTGCATAGATGTGCAGAATGCCAAAATTATTTAAATATACTACACCGAAATTGTTTAAAACAATACATAAAAAATGCAAAAAACTCCTCGGAAAACAAAAACAATTAGAAATGTCAAATCGACTGACACTAGAGCTGTAGCGAATCGTATGTATTCGTTACTGAGTAACGGGTTACGGGTATTCAATGAAATACCAAATAACGAAACGTTACTCACAAATCAGAGTCGTTACTTGCTCGATTCTTTCTTTTGGCACAAATTCAGTATCCACAGGTACGACATACGGAATATGCGTAAAGCATACACACAAAATGAGCTCGCGTTGGACGTTCATACTTTCTGCACAACTTTAATGAGCAAAAAAATCGATTTTTCATTAAAAATATTCAGATTTTGTAGATGTTTTTTAATCCATCTAGATCTCAGCCATCCTCCAATGGAATTTGACAGTTTATGCCTTGGTTTATGGATGATACACTATATTTCGACCTACTTAAGCTAGGCGCGCACGTTCAATTTTTAGTTGCACAACTGTTTGGATGATTATAGAAAACAGATGAACTATTTGGTTGAATGTGCAAGCAGGTGCATACATATTATACGTAACACAAAATAGGGAACTCATTTTAGGCAATCGCTTAGTTTGTGTCAAAACACGAACCTTTTAGTTGCTCAAACCAAGCAGTTGCGAAACTAAAAATTGAATGTGCGCGCCTAGCCTTAGAGTATTTCTTTCTAGATGCTTTCCAAAAGCCCTAAAATCGCAATTTTCCTAAACAAAAAAAAATCAAAAAATTTCGATTTTTCGGTGAAAAAATTAAGATTTTTTAGATGTTTTTTAATCCAGTGAGATCTCAGCCATCCTCCAATGGAAATTGACAATTTATGGCTTGGTTGATGGGTAATATATTATATTTTGACCTACTTAGAGTATTTCTTTCTAGATGCTTTTCAAAAGCCCTAAAATCGTAATTTTCCTGAACAAAAAAAAATCCAAAAAATTAAGATTTTTCAGAAGTTTTTCTATCAATTGACATTTGAGATTTTTTGTACGTCTTTTACAAAATAGACATGATGCTTTATTTCCAAATGTCTTGACATAATAAAAATCTCTGAGAAAAAAGGATGCATTCCAGAACATCCCAGTACCAACCTTTCCGAAGCAATCAAAGTAATGTCAACTTTGATCAAAATCTCGAGTTCTATTATTTTTCCAAATGCAAAACTTCCCCTAAAGTACATATAGCGCAAGTAATAAAATAATAATCATATCATCATCATATAATAAAACGGCGAACATGTTTTTTGTTGTGCACTTTTCGCGGCCCACAAAAACCGAAGGGGCATAAATTACATATTAAACGAAAGCATAGATGTGCAGAATGCCAAAATTATTTAAATATACTACACAGAAATTGTTTAAGACAATAAATAAAAATTGCAAAAAAAAAACAAAGACAATTAGAAATGTCAAATCGACTGTCACATAATTAGAACACATAAAATGTCAAATCCAGAATATGAAAAATGAAAGAATTCAGCGAAAACCCAAAGCCAGAACGCGAAACATTAAGGTGGATTCACATTACATAAATCCGCCAACACGATAAAAGTTGATGAACATGTTGTTGAATGTGAACCCCCCTTAGTGAAGAAAAATTTGCAATATAAATATTAGGCATGTGTTTTTTTAGTAGTTGAGCTCTTATAATAATATTTTGAAACATTAAGCGTTAACTACAATCGTGTTTTCAAAAAGTGAAACATTTACTTTTTGGTTTTTTGAGATGGAGATAAAATTTTAAATTGAGTTGGAAAAGGAGAGCAGATTTTCTTTAATATTTTCACTTTTCAAGTTCATTGCGGTTATGGCTTTACAATAATAGGGGTATACATGCAAAAGTGTAAGCTCTGCGTATTTGTATAAGTCAATTATTTTCAAAACTTATTTACATTTGTATGCATTTGAATTTTAAATATTTGCGAAAAAAGAGAATACGAAATGCTCGAAATGTATTTGTCAGGGAAAGAGAGAAGATAGAAAATGCAGACGTGAGACGTCGCGTCGTCAAAAATGCGGACGAACATGACTTACGATACAAATTTAAATCTCCATGGCTGAATGCGTTCCATGGGATCAAACCTACCTCATTTTCGGAACCTCATTTTCGGAATTTGTTGACAATAAACAGCTGGCCAATGGGCAAACAAAAAAGTTTTACAAAAGTAAATTGAATTTATGTTTTTGAAATTAGCTACATATATTTCTTTAGGCGCGTTATGAAAAAATGATGAGTGAAATTTAAAAAAAAAATTCACACATGTACATATGTAACACAAAATTCACAGGTTAACGTCACTGCAACGACGTGGGTTCGAGTCCCAATAGAATGATAAATATTTTTTTTATTGCCGCGATATGAAAAAATGATGAGAGTAAAAGTTTTAGATGTACAGTATTTCCCGCTTAATTGCACTGACCATTTTGTCAGATTTTTCGGTCAATTATCCGGGTGGTTCAATTAACGAAACCCCGCTTAATTGACCGACCTGTTCAATTAAACGAAACCCGTATAATTGCACGAGTCGGTCAACTAAAAATTAAAATATTCATCCCAGAAATTTACTATGAACATTTCATTTTCAACTTACGAAAACCTTGAAAAAACTGAAAAAGAATATACACACAAAAATATTTGAACACGTTTTATTTAAAAAATAAACATACATACTAGGGTGGGTCAAAAAAATCAAGTATCTTTTTTTTTGGATCCGACACATGAAAACAAGTTCCTAGGTACCTCTAGAAAGTACTTACCAAATAATAGCCCTTAATATTGACGGGAAGATTATGCTCATCATAGTTTTCCATTTTCAATTTAGTATCATATAAAAATGGTCATATCTTATCAACAATAGATCGTTTAACCAATCGCATAGTCAATATTTATAGGAAATTGAACGCTCTAAAAAAAATCTCTGTAGTTAATCGATTACTCTAGCCATTCAAAAGATATTCGCAGTAGAATTCCAATGCCTACTGATTTTAGTAGTTTTTCAATAAATATTCCCAATTTACCCAGTTAATTTTTGAATTTTAAGATAGTTCATGTTCTATTTCAGGAAAAAAAGGTTTTTATTTAAGAAATATAATTTAACATGTCAGCAGAAAAAAAAATTCTATTTCAGCATATGAAATTTTATAATTTAATAAGTATTGATACAAAATGATTCAAATTTGAACTAGTTTTCATGTGTCGGATCCAAAAAAAAGATACTTGATTTTTTTGACCCACCCTAATACATACATAATTAAAACTATGAAACAGAAATAAATTATTCTTAAAAAAAGTCACTGTTAGCTTCGAAAAGGATAAAAAAAAATAATAAACACAATAGTAGGTATGTACCTCAAAAGGCTCATAATGGTTATTTGCATACATTGGTTTGAAAAAATTTGTGATTTGATTTTGATTGATTGTTTTGTTTTGAACAATGTCTTCTTGTTTTTCAGCTCAACTGTAAATTTATTTAGTGGTAAGAAGTATAAACGTAGAATTGCAATGTCCTGAAGAATTTCGAAAGTCGATGGTAATATGGCTTCAACTCCTTTTTTTTCTTTAACCATTGTACTTAAGTATGTTGTCTATGACCACGATATCATTTTCCGGCTGCTGTTTATCTTGAATAATACCTGTCTTTTAAAAAACCACTTCAGACGTAGGTTAAGTAATAAAATATTTCTAATATTTGTTTCATTAAAATTTATTGTACGTCCAATTATCCGAAAAATGCCCATATATTTTTTTTTTCGGGTGCATATTTTAAAGTTCAGTTAACCGAGTAATTCAATTAAGCGGGGTTCAATTAACCATCTAAAAAGCTATGTTACTAATACGGGAAATTTTGCAATGCAAATTTTTCGGTCAATTAAGCGGGATGTTCAATTAAGCGAGGTGCAACTAAGCGGGGATTACTGTAACACAAAATTCACAGGTTGACGTCACTCCGGCGACGTTGGTTCGATTCCAATATTATGTCCATAACAACAGCTGAAGGACAATGACATGAAAGAATCGAAAAAAAAAATGTTAATGTGTCAAAAATGTGTATAGGTTTGAAAGTTTGTTTACCATTACCTGTTTTCCTTTGGACTCCAGGATTGAGTGCTTAGTAGGTACTTCTCATTGCATTCAACGATTTAAAAAAAATCATGAATTCTCTGTCTTTTATTGAATGATAATGAATTAAATAAATAAATTGGCACTCGAAATTCGAGAGCTGGGTCGGCTAGTACCTATTAATACGTGAAGTTATAACTTGTTGTACTTTTTCGATCATACGAAAAAGAGTTATACGAAAACATAAGGACACCTGCAACACTCAACTGGTACCTACGTTAACTATACTACATAATTATAACCAAAACGCTCTCAGAGGGTGGTATGTCTGTGCTACTCATCTCTGTAACTGTAACTTTCACAAAAAACGAAGTGAGTGAGTTTTTTCTATTGCTGTAATTAAACACACTCCGACCTTAGAGCCATCGATAGCTAAAACTTGCTCCGTTAGTCCGTTTTCTGCCCTATACATAATGTAAATTATCACAAAACGCAATTGCTGTACGCTTTGTGTCTATTTGTTAATCATCAATTCAAATTATTAAGACAGTTGCGTTTAAATACGAAAACACATAAAATAAAATGCACGACTGGGTCGCACGACTAAGAATTTCAAAAATTAATGTTATTAGAGAAAAAGCATAAAATTCATTTTTAAATGACTAAAACTCCTTTAGCAGTTGGAGCTAAACACAGGATGCCATATGTTTTGAGCAAATATTAGTTTAGATATGCAAGAACAAAATTGTAATTCGTTTTAGTGGTTTCTTAAAAAAATAAGCTTTTGTATACAAAATTTTTAAAACATATTTAAGAAAAAATTTTGGTACGCATATTTAAACTTTTAATTATTGTTCGAATAAAAATTTAATTTACAAAAAATATTGAGCCTTTTTTTGAGATATTGAATTTTCAAAAAAAAAAAAATGGATTCTTTTCAAAAATACAAAACATATTTTTTTAAGTCTTAAAATGCAATGTTTTTTTAAACTTTTCAAAAGCTTATCTAAAAGTTAAGATTAGTAGAAACAAAAAAAAATTATCAAAATTCTCGGAGCCGTTTTTGAGAAAAATACAATTTTCGAAACCCATTTTTTAACATTTGTATGGTAGATTATATTAAGAAACTTTTATTTATCAAGTTTAAAAAACTGGAGCGTGGGATTTTCGAAATATTGAGTTTCCAAACAAAAATTTTGAAATTTTTTTTAAGAATCTAAAAAAAAAACTTTTAAAATTTGTATATGCAATAATATTTAAACCTTGGAGGGGCTTCATAATGATTAAAATCGATTGTACTGTTTTCGAGAAAATCAAAAACCAAAAAAATGGTTACAAGGAGGCTTCCAAGAATAACCATTTTTTGGAAAAAATTTTTTCAACCATTACCTAGTTTTAACTAAATGAAATTTTATGAATTTTTTTTTTAATTCTCTGGGACAATTTTTGAGAAAAAAATATTTATAAAATTTGGAAAAAAATTCGTGTGGCAGGTGGAAGGTACCGTTATTTTTGGTCTTAAGAAAAAAGGGAAAAAAAAAACGTGTGGGGGGAAAATTTAAAACGATATCTACCAAGTTTAACGAAAATCGGCCCAGTCTTTTAGGCCGTAGTCGAACAGACAGACAGACAGAACTTTGGGACCCACTTTTTCCGTCTTCGCTATCATCCTTATGTTAACTTTGATAAAAATCTTGAGTTCGATTTTTTTTTACGAATGCATTACCTGCCTTATGTTACCTTTCGTCGTAAGAAAAAACAACAATACCAGAAGAATTTATGGCACGAAAATAACACCTTGTTTTTTTTTTCTTCATTAAAATGAACTCTTAGTTTGTTGATTGTTTCGGGCGAGGCGGGGCGGCTTGAACCCCTAAAACCCCCACCTGCGTTCGCCCCTGACGCACATTATTTAGAAATTTCTTATGGCAGTTGAATTTTCTTAGAAGTTAAAGTTCATTTTCAATGAAAAAAGTCCATAAAAAAACAAAGAAATAAAATCCGCAATGAAATTTGGAGTAGTAGTGTGCTTGTATTAATTTCTATTTCATTTGAAACACCAAGCCATATTATATTACTCATTATATTCATATAATTACATTTGAATAGAATAGTTACAAATAATTGTTATTTTATTTCTTCTTAATTTCAAACTTATATTAATTTGATTTGAAAAAAGGCGGATATACATTATATCCGAAGCGTATTACGTTTAAAGATTAAGCTTTAAGTCAGGGATATACATTTTTTGCACATAAATGGAACATAAATGTTAGAAAAAGAACCAATTTCCTGCGTTTGATTAGCAAATACCTTGAATTTGAAGTTTCTGACTTTATTGGTTCTGAGGAAAGTAGGAGGTCTAAAATCGCCAGAATTTCCTGCTGTCCCAAACTTGAGTAAGCACTGCACTCTGATTATGAAGATTTTAAAATATGTAAGATGGAAAAAAAATATTTTAAATTAGGTAAAAATAAAATGCACAACTGGGTCGCAAGTTCGTTCTATAATCTTCATTGCGCTTCGAATTTTATAAATTGTATACAAATGCATACAGGAATGGTTTATAGTTCTAAGTTACTAAGCCATATAATTATTATCAACTAGCTTTGGTTTCTAAAAATTTATTTATTTTGTACACATAAAGACATTGGCTCAAAATAAAAATTTAAAATTTAAAATCAACCTAACATCTTACTAATTCAACTAACATTTTGGGCCATGAAATTCATTTCTGAAATTTAAAAAAAAAAAAATATTGAAAGTTGAAGATCTAAATAGAAATGCAATTTGAATAAATTATGCAAACAGAGCGTATGAGCGTTTTTTAAAATTTGTAATATGTAGTGGATTTGCGTTTGTAGCCCAAACTTAATTAAATCGGTCTAGTGTAAACGAAAGACAAAGAGAAAAAGTTCAGTTCAGTGGGTATGTAAAAATCTAACCGGTTCGCATATTAGTTATAAGACAGAAGTAATTAAATCAAAGAAATCAGACTTTACAGGATGATGATTAGATATTCGACTTTTCCAAGAAGTCATTATCGAAAACGTTGAAACAAAGTATAAACATGATTTGAAAGTATTTTAAAGGTTAATTTAACTGCAGGTAGACTAATAATTTAGAGCGTGATTAGCAGCCCATGAAAAATCTACCTGAAATATTCATTACCTCGCATCTGAAAATTTCCCGCTCTGAATTTAATCCTTCAATGCCAAACAATTATTTATTAATCTCTATAATTTCGAAAAAATATCATCAACTGATATTTAAAATATTTAATATAAAATTAAAAATATTTTAAAAAATAAAAAAAAATAAATATTTGTAAAACCTTTTAAAACATCTCCTAAAATAGATTGAGTTCCAAAACAAGAATGCCATCCGATTTTTGGAGAGAACATACATAAAAAAAAATTTGTATGCTACTTTTATATATTTAACTATGTATATACAATTAAGGAAATTTAATAAAAGAAAAGTTAACAAGTTTTCAAAATATTTAATTTTCAAAAACAAAAAAGATTTTTTTTTATTCGAAAAAAATATTGTTTTCCTGTAAGCCATATTTATGGTGAAATCATAAGAAGCATTAATGAGAAAGTTGGAAAACAAAAAAAAAGAACAGTTCTATGCAGGTACTGTTAAAAAAATTTTTTGTCTGATATTTGTTCTACCAAAATGTAGACTATGCCTACAATTGTATATTTTTTTCATCAAAATAGTTATAGCCGTTTTCGTTTTAAGAGATGTATTAAAATTGCCATTGGATTGCTCTAGAGAATCACCGAAGACTCTTAAGTATTAACCGCTTCAGCGGTGTAAACTTCAGGTCAAGGTACAGAGGTACAGGTACAGAAACAGACAGACGGAATTGCGAGACTTAAAGCATTGTTTTCGAGAATGCTCAAAACCACGCTGTTTAAATAAATTGGTAAACATCACATTTGCTGTATCTCCTATTATTTTTGTTTTATAATTCACAAGCGTTCAAGAGTTTATTGTGAGACCCTTATTATTTTGAACATAAAAATAGCACGAGTGATAGGGAAATTAGGGGAAGAGAAAGGAACTGTAAATGAACATTAAAATGGCAAGGGAAAACCATGCCGTGTAGATTATTCCATAATCGTGTTTTGCGACTAAAAAACGAATTTCTGTATGTGACAGGACGTCCAAAATTATGCTCATTAAGTGTGCTAGACACAAACATTACTGGCTTTTCAGCTCTGTTTACCAAATGTAAGAGCACTGCCCCCACTCCATAAGGCGATGCGTCTGTGGCGACAATAATTGGTTTATTAGGGTCATACAGCTCTAATAAACTTTCATTTGTTAGAAATTGTTTGCTTTTTTCAAAAGTTTCTTGACAAATCGAATCCCAATTAAATCTTTGGTTGCCTAAAAGATCGTAAAGCGGACGTAATTTAGAAGATAAATTTGGATAAAAATTCAATAAGCCCAGATACCTACGACTGTAGCTGTTTAAGGTTAGTAGGTGATGGTGCTCGAAGAATAGCTTCAAGTTTTTCTGGATTTGGGCAAATACCTTTACCTGAAATCACATGACCAAGATATTTAACAGACGTAACTAAAAATTTTGACTTTTCGATGTTGATTTTGATATTATGTTCATTGAGTCGTGACAACACCATAAGTAATTTTTTGTGACAATCATCTTTTGTCTTACCCCCGATAATTATATCATCTAAATAACAAAAGACACTCTTGAATTCCAACAATACCCTATCCATGACAGATTGAAAAATAGAAGGAGCACAAGACACACCGTATGGAAGACGAGTATACGCTAGAAGTCCTATAAGAGTATTTATTACTAATAGTTCTTTACAATTTTGATCCACCGATAATTGTTGGTAAGCTCCTCTTAAATCAATGACACAAAAAAACTCACATTCGGCTAACTCCGCAAAAATGTCATCCATTTTCGGTAATGGGTAATGTTGCATCATAATGCATTTATTAATGGTAACTTTGCAATCCATGCAAATTCTCAATTCACCATTTGCTTTAGGCACTATTACTATAGGAGTAGCCCATCGGCTAAATTTAATAGGTTCCAAAATCTTTTCGTTTACAAGGCGACTAAGTTCAGCCTTAACCTTATCCCTTAACTTGAATGGTACACTATATGCACAATGGAAAATTGGTTTCTGACAACCATCTAAAACAATATTCGCGGTATAACCTTTAATTGGATCATTATTGTTGTTATCAACAATGTTTGGATATTTTTCCCGAATAAACTTTAAAATCGGACACACAACTTCAGTTTTTATATTGTTCATACCTTTTAAACTTTCCGTATACATTTCGCGCCAGTTTGGGAATAAAACATCCTGCCAATCTCGTCCCAACAAGGGTTTCCTTGGCCAATTTCCTTTGACAACAATTAATACGCAGTTCCAGCATCCACCTCCAAACTCCACCACAACGCTCATAACACCTAATTCTTCAATTTTATTACCTAGAACCGTACACAAATTATTACAAGACTTTTTTAATTTAATATTATAAAAATAATCGTAATAATGTTTTTCTGACATAATAGTTACCGCTGCACCAGAATCGATCTCGAAACTGGTTCTTACATTATTGATAATCAATGTACACTCTGCTGGCTCTGGGTGATGACTTCTCTCGTTCTCTGCACAGACCTCTGACTCTAGACTCTCGCCACTGACTATATTGATTCCAACCTTTTGATTTTGTGTTTTTCTATATCTACATACTCTAGAAGTGTGACCAATTTTGTGGCATGTAAAACACTCCCAATTATCTCTCTTTGCTGGACATTTATCTTGGTTATGACTATTTCCACAACGATGACAAGACTTTTTTGATGATGAAAGCTGTGGTCTCTGACGATTTGTTTCGTAGCTTCCACCTGACGTTTGAGGTTGAAAACTTGACGGATTACTTTTTTTGTTTGTTACAGAATTTGTATGTATTTTTGATGGCACGTGTTTGTTGTTTTTTTGATGGAAAACAGCATGTATATTTTGATGAGAGTGTAAAGATTTTGTTGTTTTTTGGGAAAGCTCCATATTTAATGCCTTCGTCGTATATTGTTCGAAAGTTTGGTTATCTTCACTTAATAAGGCCTGTTGGATTCTTTCACATGTCAATCCCACTATGAAACGATCACTCAATACGTCATCTAACATTTTAATTTTATACTTGTGCACATCTTCTGCAGCCTTTTCTGGAATGATGTCCCCGAAATTACAGTACAGCGCCTGGGCTTTGAGACGCACAATGAACTCGTTAATGGGCTCACCTTCCTCTTGTTTAAGCTTGTTGAATTTATATCGCTCTGCTCTTTTATTATGCTTGGGAGCAAAATGGGCACGTAGGAGCGATATAAGTTCTTCAAAGGGTTTTGCGCTGGGCAAATCTGGCACTGTCAACGACAATAAGAGCTCGTGAATTTCTGCTCCAGCAATTGTGATAAAAAGTGGAGTAAGAGCTGCTTCTTCTTGAATGTCGTTGATTTTAATAAATTGACGAACCCGATCTTCATACGCCAAAAAATTACCACCGCTGACAAAGGGCTCAACACAACCGATTAACTTTGACATTTTATAGTTTTTAGTTCGTGGTTAGACTTACACACGTGGACGTTTTTTACCTCGTCGCCAATTGTTAGGTTTTCTTTTATTAAATTAAGGAAAACTCCGACTTTGATATTATTTTATTTTATTTATAAAATATATAATATAATAATAAATTTTAAATTATGTAATTAAGAATTCAGTTAAGGTAACTAAGCGGAGGCGTGTGATCGGCTTGACTGACTGGATAAGAAGAAAGTTCTTGGTCTTGTTTGGTAAGCAGATCACAGCCTGTCCGAAAAAAGGAAAAGGATATTCGAAAGAAAAGCAGTCATTTTATAATAGTTGATATTGATGTTATACTACACAGGGTTGGTTAAGGCCATTTATAACAGCTCGATGGTAACTTAATGAATGAGCAATGAGCATTCCTAGGGAAATGGGTATCACAAATAAACTTATTAGGGAGAGAACGCAACTGGCTACTTCGAATGAACATTGCTTGTGAAAGAAGGAATGAAAGAACGAAAGACATGGAACATTTTTATATTTCAATATTCCAGAGATGGGAATGACTCCATGATAGTTCTGTTTCCTATCAGTTTTAACGCTCTGTGTTGGATTCTATCCACTAAATTTTTTTTTTTTTTCAATTCATTTTTATTTTATTTATTTATTTATTTTTATTTACATAGAAAAATCTGCGAAGCCAGAAAGGCTTTTCTGCAGAAGGTTGTTTAAATTAATTAATTATAATTTCTTAAAAGAGTGAACATGTCATTTTTTTTTTTTTTTTCTTTTTTTATATTTAGCGAAAGTGTATAACAGATGCTTTCTTAATAGTTTTTTCCTCAAGCCTTCAGAATATATATTGAGTAGTTTTCTGGGTAGTTCATTAAAGACATGTGGAATTATAACGGATAGTTGCTGTCTCCCGTATGAGTTTTTAAATCTTGTTGTTTGTAAGAATCCGTGCGCTCTTCTTCTTGTGTTTAGTTGATGATCTATTGGTCGTTTGTAGAGCTGATCGTTGTAGTATTCTTCAAGAATATTTAGTTCGAATAGTTGTTTTATATTGAGAATTCCAAGCTGTTTGAATATTGAATGATGATCAGTATATGGTCTCGAATTTATTCCGTTTTTGACATTTATTAAAATTTTTACAATACGATTTTGAATTTTTTGAAGTTCTTGCAAGTAGGTTGGTGTGGTATTGCCCCAAGCTAGTATGCCATACCTTAATATTGACTCTACTAGCGAAAAATAAACCTGCCTTAATACATGATAATTAGTATTGACACTTAAATGGTGAAGAACGTATACTGATTTTTTAAGTCTTTTGCCGAGTTGAGATATGTGTAGATCCCATTTGAAAAAACAATCGAGGTGAACACCTAAATACTTAAAGTGCTGAACCGTTTCAATTATGTCTTGGCAATTGTCTTCGTGGTTCAGTATTTCTTGATTATTATTTTCATGTAGGCATGCTGTGTTGTGGAATTTTATGTTTATCTTGATTTTCAATATATGCGAAGGCCTAATATGCATTAGTTTTGTTTTTTTAATATTTATTATAAGTCCAAAATCATGACACCATCTTATCACTGAATCGAATTCCTCTTGCATTCTGCTGGTAGCTATTGATAGGTCTCTATGGCTGACTACGATCGCAGTGTCATCCGCGAAAGCAAAGCCGGTGCTATTCTGTAACACGCTAAGAATTTGGTTTGCGTAAATAATATAAAGTAGAGGCCCCAGAATGGATCCTTGCGGAACTCCATACTCAAGACTTTGTTCATTGCTTACTGAATTGGATATCTTTACTTTTATTTTTCTGTTCGTTAAGTAGCTTTTGAACCAATTTAGATTATTTCCTCGAATTCCTATTTTTTCAAGCATTTCGAAAAGTTTTTCGTACCGTAGTGTGTCGAAGGCTTTTTTGAAATCAATGAAGATAACAAGATTATGGTAGTTTTTATTAAGATTAGTGTTAATTAGGTTTGCAAATTCTGCAAGAAGTTTGCTGGTGTTTTTGTTTCTTGTAAATCCATATTGATTTTTGTGTATTATATTGTATTTTTCAATATAGCTTTGAAGTTGTTGCGCCATTACCTGTTCTATTATTTTGTCAACTATCGGAAGTATAGAGATGGGTCTATAGTTCAATACGTCAGTTTTGATGCCAGCCTTGTATATTGGCCGTACTATTGCCACTTTAAGTTCATCTGGTACACATGACTGCTCCAAGCTTAAGTTAACTATACGTTCAACTATTGGTGAGAGTATTTCTGCATTTGATTGAAGATCTTTTGCTCGTATTCCGTCCGCTCCTGATGATTTATTTAGCTTTAATTTCAGTAAGATGTTAAAAATATCTTCCATTGTAACGGGTGATATATATATTGATTGTATGGAGCTCGTAACTTCAGTATGATAAGTTTGTATGTTGCAATTGTGGACAACGTTTTCGACTTCCTTTATAAAACTTCCAGCAAAAATGTGGGTAAGCACACTGGGATTGACTTCACTACCAAAATTTCTTTCGATCACTCCATCTAAGTTTTGTTGTTTCCTTCCTAGTATTTCATTTATTAAGTTCCAGGTTTTTTTCGTGTCTAATCGATACTCTAAAAATCTGTTTCGGTAAAAGTGCATTTTGGTTCTCTCAATTTTTTTATTAACGAAATTTCGATAGTTTTTGTATTCAGTTTCATATCTTATGCATCTTGAATTACTTTTCCATCGTTTGTATAAAACATCCCTTTGTTTGCACATTTCACGTATTTCTGGATTTACCCATGGATTTGCAGTATTTCTATTTTTTTTTATTTTTTTCTGAGTGGAGTTTATGTATATCGTTTTGAAGATGTTGTCAAATTGTCTGTATAGATCTTTCACATTAGTATAGTTCTCCATTAGATTATTCCAGTCAGTATTTTGAATATATGAATTGACCAAGTTATCGTTAATAAAAATGCTTTCGGTTTGTTTTTTTGTCTTACCAACTTCATCACTGGAAATCCCACAAAACAATGTATAATGATCTGATATATCAGTCTCAACGACAGAAGCGTAAATTTTTTCATTTTTTATACGAACTAGGCAGTGATCTATTCTCGTTTTACTTCCTTTTTTAAGATCTACTCTTGTATCTGTTTTAATCACATTCGATAGCCCCCGTGAAGCATACATATTCGTATAATTATTGACTAAATTATTGCTTCGGTTATTTAAATCAATGTTCATATCTCCTATTATAATAAGCTTTTTTCTTTTATCGATTCCATCAATTTGTTTTTCTAGTTCGTCAATGAAATTGGGTATATTGAATCCCGGTGGGCGATACACTGCAATTATTGAAAATTCATCTGCATTGTTTTTAAGTTCTAGCTGTATGTTTTCATAAAAACTGGTTTTTACAGCAGTTCTTTCTATGGAATAACCATTTTTTACAAAAACTGCTACTCCTCCTCCTCTTAATAATGGTCTGTTAAGAAACTCCGCCTCAAACCCATTAAGTTGATAAAAAATATTTTCATAATCTTTTATATTTATTTCTACTAGTATTATAATTTTAATATCATTTATTAAATTATTTAGTTGCGATAAGAATATATTCCAATTTTTTCTAATAGATCTTATATTGAGATATAGGCACGAAAATTTTAAGTTGTTGGATAATTCATAATTTTTTAA
The DNA here is from genome assembly GCA_963931855.1 of Philhelius festivus. NCBI lineage: Eukaryota > Metazoa > Arthropoda > Insecta > Diptera > Syrphidae > Philhelius > Philhelius festivus. The sequence continues at coordinate 232,524,695 of OZ007554.1, forward strand.
TTCATTCATATTACTTATCACCCTGTGCTCCATATTCAATAGTGGTTGATCTAGTACATTTTCATGTTTTTCATTCATTTGTGTTGACATTTTGCTGGATGATTATGGAGAGTAGTTTATGCGATTTTGGAGACGTCATTGACAGTATCAATGCGGATTACACTGCTTGTCTCATTTTTTCGCGCAAGAATCTTTCCGTCTCGAGACCACACAAATTTCCATCCACATTCTCTTGCCTGATTTTTTGACAACCACATTATATGTTTGTTTGTTGCAGTGAGTTGATTGTTAATATATATAAATGAGTTTTGATTATATTTTGACCCTAGTTGTTTTTTATTTAAATCATTTAAATTAACTGGTCCGTGTGAATGTACTTTTTTTAGAAAATTGTTTTTACAAAATTTGGTTGTGAAGGAGACTATTATTTTGGAGTCTTGTTGTTTGCTTTTGGTATTTGTTCGGTAAACGTTATTAATATCTGTGTCGTTGATTGTAAACTCGGCTATTTCAGCTAAAACTTTAACTATTTCTATTGTGTTTTCTGTAGTTTGAAATGGAATATTTTTAATTTCAATGTTGTTTTCAATTACCTGTTGCTCAAGAAAGTTGATTTTTCTTTCCATGCTAGTAATGATGGAATCCTTTGTTTCAATTTGACGTTTCAAGTCAGTGATTTCCTCGGTTAGGTTTTTGAGGAGTTTGTTGTTTGTTTCTATTGTTGAGTTGAAGTTGTCGTAGTTCTTCGATACAAAATCCACACTTGATGAATATTCCTTAAGCATCTTTTTAATTTCCTTGATATCATTTTCTAGGTCATTGTTCATCACTTCACCTATCGACGTTGAGGTAGTGCGCCCTCTTGCCTTGCTTGAACCTCGTCCAGCATCATCCCCGTTAGCCGTTGGTGCATCCGTTTGCCCTTGAATGTCCTTGGGAACCAGGCATTCTTTTTGTCCTAGGACATCTTTGGTTTTTCGGCAATATTGGCACTTCCAAGACTCTTTTTGGATCGAATTCATACCTTTAAAGGTCCTAGCAGATATCGTGGTGCAATCGAAATGTAGCCTTCTGCTGCAGGCTTTACATTTAACGTATTCACCCTCAAAAGGAAGGTCTTCTTCGCAGTGACCACAACGCACCATTTTTTTTTTTTTTTTTTTTTTAATTCTGCGATAAGTTTTTATTCAAGGATTATGTATATGGACTTGAGAAATTTATCAAAAAGGATGATAAATCAATAAATATCACTACTTTTTATTTTGTTTTACTGAAGTGAAAGCTTCGTGGCTTGAGTTTAAAAAAAATCAAAAAAAAAAACAAATATTTTCAATAGAAAAATGATTTGAGAGCTAATTAAAAACACGTCCGACTACTTTCAAGAATTATATTAGAATTGAATGAAGACAAGTTTGGTCTCCACCCGCTCAAATATAAAAATTATACTTAAGTCTTGAACGTATAAACGCCTTATAAATTGTAGCCAGATCAGAGGGGGTGAAAATACCTTACATCGATATTAAAATCCTAAGCATTTAGTATCGTTTTATGATAGGATAAATGTATCTACTGTTTAACTTTTGTAAGATACGTACTTTTTCTCCGACGATGTACCTACTTTTTTGTGTTGATAGGATTAAACTTAATTTAGATACAGTCGACCAACATTTTTTAAAAGTGCATTTTCAGAAAATAACTTACATTTAATTATTATTATTTTGAATTTTGATTGTCTCTTTCTTAGTTTATTTTAATCCGATCTACACCAACAGTATATCATCGGAAAGAGGAATATCATTATCATATTTAAAAAAAAAAAAAACAAATTTTGATTAAGTCAACTCTAAACAAGATTCGTGCATATCTCGAAAACGTTGCTTTAGGGAAATATTAGTTTCAATTTCATCTACTAAAACTATTTCGAAAAAACATTTTAAATATCAATTTCTAAACAGTTCAATTTCAGTATTTAACTGAATATATCTTAAATTGATGAACCAGTTCTCAAAAACTGAGAACCATGTTCTCAAAATTTTCAAAGATTCCGATCTTAAAAAATCAATAAAAATAACATTTTCTGATTTATGTTAGATCACAATTTGAGTTTCAGAAAATGTTCGCCAAGAATATGGAATTTTTGTGAAATTTTTAAAATTATATATTTTATGTAAATGCTGATGGGCTTTGTATTTTATATTGAATATTTTTAATTGAAATATTTTGGTACTTGTACTATACAAATTTTGTGTACAGCAGCTTCTATATATTTAAAAGTGCATATAAGTGTTCCAACATTCACATACATATATATTTTTTTTAATTTTTGTAAAAAAGTTCGAAATTCCTTGTTTTATTCTGAGAACAACACTGTCGATTTTAAACTTGGAAAGTGACGGTTGTTAAATACTATTTAAGAGATTCAAAATATTGTTCTATTATCCACAATTATTATTGTTCACTATTATGTGAATCTTTTTTACTCGTAAATTGCTCTTACAAATTTGATTTGGTAATATTTTGTGTGTGTGCTTTAATTAGTGCGATTTATAATTCAATATTTAAACTTAAATAAAATATAATATAATATAAAATATAATTTGAATTGAATTTTGAATGCCGAAGCCTCTAAAAAACTTAAATAATAATAAACTATTTGTTGGTCCTTTAAAAAAAAATTTTTAAGATTTCATTTAATGAACTTTTGTTTTCAAAATTTTAAAATTGGAATATTAATAATTAAAAATGTTGTTTGTATAAATATGTCTGTGTTTAATAAATAAGGTGAAAATCTATTTCATCTTTTTCAACATTTTTTTCCAGAAACATCCATGTGTTTAAGCAAATTTCAAAATGCTAGGCTTCTTGAACATACACAAAAAAATGGTTAGTAATTTACTTCTTTAAACGCTACATTTTCAAAAAATTACATTTCCAAATAAAAAAATAAAAATCGCCAGTATGTAAATAATTTCAAATATTTGAAAAAAGTTTATTAGTCATTAGTCAAATTACTCAAAAAAAAAAATAATTCGAAGGTATATAGAAAAAGTTAATTAAAGGTACACCATAGTAATTTAAAGCGCCATTAGCAACCCATGTAAAATCTACCTGAGATATACATAAGTACCTCTCATCTGAAAATTTCCCGATCCTTTAATCCCTTAATCGAAAAAAGTAATTAGCGAACTTATTAGTTCGTGAAGATTTTACTTTATAAGCGAATCTCCGACTAATAGGATCATCATTCAAAGTTTAACTTTACAACAAGTACGAGAACCTACTGTCAAGCGCTAAATTTTAACTTTTAACTATCATGGAAAACCAAATTGAAGTAAATCGTCAACAGAGGATCATTCTTTACAACACGGTCAATGATCTTTACGAGAGAGTTCAGCAGTTCTGCGAGGGAGTTTATTTTGAAATAATAATCGAATCACCAGAACCTGAGAATTTCATGGAGAACAGATTCATTGTAAATCTTGTAGATTTCGAAGAAGGAAACTTTGGATACAGGAATGTGGACGCCTTAGAAGTCGATCCAGATCTTAAGGAGCGGCTAAGTAAAATTGAACGGCTCCAGAGCAATTATAAATTGCTTATGGACACAACATTTAGTTTGTTTTTAAAACTAAGCGAAGAATATCGAGAAAGGAACTGCAGAATTCTCGTATTCAGACGGCAACTACAAGTTCCTTCGGCTGCAAGGCTTCAAGTACCATTGGATGTTCATCAAATCCCAGATCAGCAGGAAGATGATTCTGAAGATGAATCTGAAGACGATTCCTATACATCGGACTCTGGCATGGATTCTGAAACCGATGTCGACTCAGAGGATAGTTCTGAATCAGAAGAGGACTGGGAATCGGATGTGGATTCTGGGCTCCAGTCAGACACTGATACCCAGTCGGAGATGGAGTTAGAGACAGAGTCTGAGCCAGAATAGTTATTGAAAATGAAGCAATAAATATAAGTAAGACAAATATAGTAACCCAGTAAGATAAGAGGTAGGTCGTTATTTCAAAGAAATTATCGACCGAGTTGAAAAAATTAAAACAAAAATTTCGTATTTGATTTAAGCTAAGAATAAATATACGCATAAATATTGAAAACTTCATAGACTTTTTAATTATTTCCTGAATCAAATTGGATTTTCTGTTCTTTTAAAAATATTTGCACATATTTCGGCTCATAGCATCGAATTTGTATTTCTTTTCTTGAAACATTTTCATTTTAAAATGGTCGATTTCATACGACACTTTTAAATATTTAGTATCGCATTAAACTTTAGCCGCGTTTTACTATCGCCAATGATCCATATATACATACATTAACCCTCAGAAATAAAACGATACAGATCATAGTGACAGTTGTGTTGTATGCTCATCTCCCTCTTGCTTATGATTGTTGATTTTCAAATGTGTCTTGTTTTCTTCTTTACACTGTAGTTTACACTACCTTACCATAAAAATCCATCTACTAGCCAGAAAACGAACTAATTTCTGGATCTTTAAAATAGATCCAGAAATAGAACAGGATCCCAAATTGTTTTTGAAATACATGTTAAAAATTAATCCAGATCCGGATCCACATAGATCCGTAAATAATAAAACGCACCTTTTACTAAAGTATTTTGGTTCCTCAAAGAGCTTTAAAACTAAAAAATTCTTCTACACGGCCACGCATTTTGTTCATTCAAGAAGGTACTGACATTTTGATGTCACCTTTTTTTTCTATTTTATGAAGAAACTTTTCACTTTCGGATAAATACCATTGGTAAATTTATTCAAAAAGCAAATCAATTTAACATAAACGCAAATGGATTTAACGCATAGCAAATCGAATTAAACTATTAATAATTTAAAAAGTTAAAATAGATTCAATAATTTAAATTATTAAATTGATACTTTATTTAATTCTCCTAAATTTATAACACTTTTGAATTAGTATCGTGCAAAAGCTGTTGGCGCAAAATTTTAGTCGAATTATTACGATGTTAAAACTATTTTAGTATGATGCTAGATTGAAATCACAATTTGGCAAGCTCTTACCTTCACTTAATTTTTTTTTAAAAACTGTCAGAAGTAATCCATAAAAAAATATCATAACTACGATACTAGTTAGAAAATTAAGAAAGGCTACTTTAATGTTAGCAAATTGTTAAGTAGTACCATAAGCCATTTTATTTCAATAGATTTCTTCTTGACACACATAAGATAATGACGAATATTGCCAAAAAACTAAACAAACACACCTTTTTGACATTTGAAATGTCAAAGTCTCATAATGAAGTAAATAGGATATTAAAAAAAGTTTTCTATAATTTAAACTTTATTAAAATATTAAAGAAAGAATATCCAAATCGGCTATTAAGAAAATTATTCAAATCTTAACTCTATTTATAACAAGTTACTACTGTCCAATACTAATTTTACAAGGGATCATTCTTTACAATAATAAGGTCAATGATCCTTACGAGAGAGTTCAGCAGTTCTGCGAGGGAGTTTTTTTTTAAATAATAATCGAATCGCCTGAACTTGAAAATTGTATGGAGAACAGATTTATTGTAAATCTTATCGACTTCGAAGAAGAAAGCTTTGTATACACAAGTCCAAGTTTAGATAGTAAGTAACTTGACTTCAAAAGAATTGTTTTCCATTATCCGCACAGTGAAATAGTTGTTACGGGCAATTTCAATGTAAACAATTCTTCGTGGCTGCGTTATTCTGGTCAGACAACACCCGAAGAAAGGTATGCCGAAATTTTTGCTGAGTTAAACAACCTAACTCAGGTCGTTAACAAGCTTACTCGGATTCCTGACATTACTGACTTGACTGTGATAAATTATTATCGTCTTTAGGCACATCAGACCATTGTGTCATATTTGACACAAGAGAACCGTTTGGCAAAACGAGGAAGCCAACTGGAACGGTCTCAATGATTTCTTCAGGAAATTTTACTGGTGACTAGAGTTCCTAGATAGTGACGTGAACTCCAGTGCATATATTATTACAAATTTAATTCTTTTCGGAATGAAAAATATTATCTTGTATAGGGAAAAATCTCTCAAACCGAAAGAGAATTGAGTTGTAAAAGAGTTATTAGGGTTAAAGAAGAAAGTTTCCGATATCCAATTGCACTTACGTCCCTTCTTTCTTAGGTCATGGAAACGTTCATAAATTATCAGCTGAAGAAGTACTCGAAGAACGAAAGCTTGTCAATCACCGGCAGTACAGCTTTCGTAGCAATAGGTCCACTGGTGATCTGATGGTATATCACACTGAACAGTGGCACACATTTGTACATCGTTTTGGAGAAAATAATATTCTTGGATTCGATATTTCAAAAGCATTTGATAGAGTTTGCCATTAAGCTCTCTTATCGAAAATACGTGCATTTGGTATTGATGAATCAATTCTTCGTTGGATTAGAAATTACCTTTCGAACCGTTCAAAACAAGTTGTATTAAACGGTTTTAAGTTTGAAGTTCATAAAATAAATGCTGGTGTGCCACAGGGCTGCGTTTTGTCTCCGACTTTCTTTCTTATATTCATCAATGATCTTTTGTCTAAAACTTCTCATAATGATTTCTTTATGCACATCCTTGTCCTTCGGATGTGGATCTGGATCTGGAACGGCAGCGTATGATAAGCTCATTACCCAAGTAACATTTTGCCTCTCAAAAGATGCTCCAAGAGTTCAACTAGACTAATTTAAAAGAGTTAAAAGTAATCTTAAAGAATACTTATGGGAGGCTCTTCCTACTCATCGGAAGAACAAAAGTTTCTTTGCATTTGCAATACTTGTTGTCTCCTTTAATATTAATAAATATTAATATGACAATGCGTCTCTTCTAATGGGAGAAGGTAAAAAGAGAATGGAGTATTTGTAAACTTTATAAAGAGAGAAGCAAAATATTTTTTACGGTTGCGGGAAGACATAATGTGTAAGTCAATCAATGATTATATCATTATATTATAATGGCGACGCATTTTATTTATTGTTTTGCACATATGGGAACCGAAATTTAGTTTATTCCAATTCGTTAAATACTAACGTGATCAAAATTTACACATAATACTTATAAACTAAATTAATTATTCTAAGTTTTAAAGAACAAAGTTTTGAGTTTAATGCATTTCAGGGTATCATTGAAAGATTCTATACAAAATCAAAATTTATTAAATATTGAAATCAATTGATTGAGGGTTCTATTTACACCATAGTTTGATCTTCTAAATATATGTCACAACTGTTGCTGTATAGTCTTTTACTTGTACGACTGAATCTGAAATTTAACTGGTTTAGAACTGATTGGAATAATATTAACCCAGTAATAATTCCAAAAATAAAACAAATTGGAAATACCTTCGATGATGAGTCAGTGAAGGAAGGCTTATCAAAGTGAGTTTTTGAGAATAAGAAGGAAGGGAAGTATATTTTCATATGACCATGGAAGAAAACAATTCGCAATTTCCAACACGATATCACCATATCCCTCAACAGTAATCGTGTGACCGTGCAATGCTTTCTGGATGTCGAGAAAGCATTCGTGTGTGGATAGACGGCCTAATCCACAAACTTCATCTTATGCAAGTACCTCTGCCATTAATAAAAATTCTCTTTTCTTTCCTATCTTTCAGGAAATATTTCGTTCAAGTAGATAACTGCAAGTCAAACATGAAAACCATCAGAGTCTCGTTCTACGCTTACATTGGGTCAGCCTACCATCGCGGCTAAAACGCAATCCCTGCCCGCAACTCACAACAATCACCACTGATAACCGGGAATGAATACCCTGAGGACAATACAGTCAACCGACCTTTAAAATTTTATTTTTTCGTCATGTAAATTTTATATAAAAATAATTAAACTTAAGTTACTGTATATAGTTAGGCCCCCTGTGAGCCAACGAATTCCTTTAAATCTTGTTATATGAATGGAGTAGTAGGGTGACCATACTACACAGCTATATTCAAGTTTAGGTCTTACAAATGAAACAAAGAGAAGCTTAAGAACATAAGGGTCACGAAAATCGTGACCGAATTTCTTTATACATCCTAGGGCCTTGTTAACTTTTTTAATTATGTAGTTTAAATGATCATCAAAAGTTAACTTAGGATCAAGAATAACTCCTTAGTCAGACAACACGGAGACTTTACTTTAAGGATATACATCAAACGTACTTATAATTAAAAACAAAAGGAACTTTTTTGCATGTAAAACTCATGGCTTTACACTTGCCAACATTTAAAAAAAAGGACGATTTTTATTACACCATTCTCTAAATATTAAGTCAGAAGTAGATTTAATACTTTTGCAAAGCTTAATGTCATCAGCATTTATAAGCAAAATGAATAAAATTGGTCCTAAATGACTACCCTGAGGGATGCCTGAATCGGCAACAAATTGATTGAATACTCGTTACGAAATACAACACTATAAATTCTATTTTTTATGCAATGAGATCCAATTTAAGAAAATGTTGTTAAAACCTTGATTGTTTAGCTTTAAAATGAATGTATTATGACAAAATTTATCAAAGGTTTTACTTAAATGAGAAAATATACAATCGATGGAAGCAATCCGAAAAATGAACTTTTTAAGGACTCATTAAAGTGAACACATAACGGATATGAAAAATAACCATCACATTTTCTGATAATTAAAATTATTATTTTTCTTAGAGAAGTCAATGAATTTGTATATACTTTCCTAAGCGCTCGCACTCTGCTCAAACATTTTAAAGATAGCCCAAAATCCCTGTAGTATGCGCAAAATACTCGTATAAAAAAAAAAAATAACGTGAACGCCTTAGAAGTGGATCCAGAACTTAAGGAGCAGCTTAGTAAAATTAGTACAAATTTCTTATACATAGATAAAACGTTTAATTTATTTTTACAACTAAGTGAAGAATACACAGAAAGAAATTGTAGGATTCTAGTTTTTAGACAGCAACTATGAGTTCCTTCGGCTTCAAGACTTCAAGTTCCATTGGATGAAGAAGAACAAATTCATCAAATTAACCCACCACAAATATAGGAAGATGAATCTGAAGATGAAGATGATGCATGGGCATGCACAGATGACTCTGGAATGGATTCTGAAACTGATGTCAATTCAGATGATAGTTTCGAATGAGAAGAGGACTGGGAATCGGATGTGGATTCTGAGTTGCAGTCAGATAGAGATACTCATTACTCAGTCAGAGATGGAGCTAGAGACAGATTCGGAACCAGATTCTGTATTTTTAAAGATTTGAGTTATTGTTATTCATAGTTAGTTACTTGCTCTATGATTACCATAGTTAAATCAGAAATAGGATTTGACTATTTTTCATTGATCGTAGAGACCACCAACCTATACTTTATATTTCTTTTCTAAGTACATACTTAATAAATAGTGTTTTTTTAGAGACGCAGAACCTTAAATTGGCAACACTGTTTTACTGATTGATTTACTGTTTTCTGTAACAGCGGATTTGAAAGTTCTCAGTGGCTTTGAAGTTACCCATAGTTTGGTATAGCAATTCATGACAAATAGACTCATGAAGGAGCAACGTTTGTAAATTGTTTAATTTTTATTTCTTATAAACGTGGTTTAATTTGAGAAACACATCGGGCGTAGCATGCGTTTTATGGTGCTCATGGATTTTTATTGCAATATGTTTACTCTAAACGATAGTACCTGCATCCCATAAGACGTCGCGTCGTTCATTTTTTTGTTCAGGCACTGCCTTAGCGCCAACTCCAACCAATTGTGACTGAACAACCTGAGCAGGAATGTCAAGCGAAAACAGGTCTGCAATTTTTGCACTTAGCGAAACCCAGGTGGGTCAAAATTCTAGTCGAAATATGTTGCTTAGACATACATAAACCATTTCATAAGCTTTTCCATCTGTCAGGTCAGGTTCGCTGGTAAACTGATGGTATATCTCACTTTACAGTGGGACACATTTCTTATTCGATATTTGATACAGTTTAGCATCAAGTTCTCTTAACGAAAATGCGTGCATTTGGTATTGATGAGTCTCTTCTTCGTTCGATTAGAAATTACCTTTCTGACTGTCAATTGTTCTGGATGGTTTTAAGTGTGGTATTAATTAAATAATTGCTGCTGTGTCCCAAGCCTCCGTTTTGTCTCCGACTCTCTTTCTCATATTCATCGATGATCTTTTGTCTGGTAGCAGTACTATTAAAATGTTTTACAGACAGCTGGGCTCGCAGCTTGTCATATTACTTTTTTAGATTTGGTTTAAGAATTCCAGCGTATGAAAAGCTTAGTATATTCTAAGGCAAGCCCAGTCCACTTTCCATGAGTTAACTTTGGACGTATTGTTGAATTCAGAGATTCTTTCTCAAGCCGCACTACACGAATGTATAATGCTGTATTTGGTACACAATACTTTCCTAGCATTACGATATTCATATATTCAAAATCAACGTGCACGGTTCCTCTGTTTGAATCTTCTCTAACTTGCCAATAATGTTTGCACAATCTTTTCAAACATTTTAAGGTTATTCATAATCCATTCATAGCGCGCTCTAAATATATATGTTTATAAAATAAATTGTAAATATTAACATTTACTTAAATAAATTGAATTTAAATAATTTCTTTTCTTATTTTCAAACAAAATGAATTTATCTAAATAAATATTCACGGCTATAAATTAAATATTTAAATATTAAATAAAACAAATTAAATAAAATGCAAGAATTTAAAAATTGATTTTTAAATCAATAAAATATTCACACGTTAATGAATAAAATATATTTAAAAATAAAATTTATTTTTACATGTTGTCTAGAGCGTCACCAAACAATCAATGGACTTAATAATAAATTCAAATATTATGTCTGCTTTTTATTGTTGTTATTTTATTTATATCTCATGATTTTAAATGCATCGAACATATTTAATCACTTTAATTGTTAATGATCTATATATCTTCGTGGGTCGAACATGTGTGATAGTGCTTAAATTATATCCGAGCCTGCCAATAAACAAAAGTAAACAAGTTACTCATTTGTGGATCAAACGAGCATCTCATTTGTAACTCAATTTCCAGACCTATAGAAAGGTGTTCTGGTATTCCACAGGGAAGTCAAATGGGTCCTCTCATTTTTTTACATATATTTAAATAATATTTCGTTAGTTATTAATTTTCCCAAGTTATTTTAACATACGGGAGATCTGAAATTATATTTGAAAATAAAAAGGACTGTTGCCTTATTTATTCTGGTATAAATTAGTTCCGTAAATGGTGTTATTGTAATAATTTGAACTTTGATATAAATAATTTTAATGTAATTTAATTCCTTAAATCTCATACGTATAATTAGTTTATTGAGTCCAATTAACTCTATGGTGGGGAAGAAATCATATTTAAACTCTCAATTTTAAACAATGGCAGTTATGGTTGTATAGAGTCGTTTGTAAAGCTACAGGACTCTTAAATAAATTTTGATTTAAGCTGATCTATAAATTTAATAAAAAACAGTTTTTTATCTATATTAATTTGTATCTACCTTGCAAATGTTAACATTAATTTTAACCATTTTACTAAAAAATGGGACTCCGTTGCATTTTTTATTGATATTGTAATGTACCAATAAAGTTATTAAGACAATTTCAAAATAAAAATATAATAACAAATTGCAAGCTGAAAAAGTGCATGAAGATGTTAAAAAAAATAAATTAATTTATAAAATTTGTGTGAAGTTTCTCTTAAGGCCATCTGTTTTTATCTTTCTAGAAAATTATCCATTTACATAATTATTAGATTAATATAGAGCCCAAATCTCATTTGTTATTTTATCAATCTCTCTATAGCCTGAGAATTAATAATTACCTCATAACAAATGCACAACCGTCATAATGTTCATACCCACGCAATGAATACTTTTAAAAATACAGAGTGCGTTTTATGTTTCAGGTCAATTTCATTTGGTCGCCATTTTTGTATGGATACAAATTTTCATTTGGCATTTGAAAGTCGGAGGAATTGATCCTTAACGTCGGATTGGAGTGCTCGAGTCCTCCTATAAATGACCGCCATTTTTGAAAAAAAAAAAATACATATTATGAACAATGAAGCATATTTCGACTTGACTGGCTTTATTCATACATATGTATATACATACTTTCTTTTCCCCCAATTTGAACAATATGGCCTACAGACCATGTGGTTCGAACCACATCACACATAGCTATACGATGCTAATTTTACAATTAATTTTTCCGGCCGAATACTTCGGACTGTTTCGGATCGAAATGCTTCAGAAGTAATACAGGACCTTAATGGAGACAAGGTTCAATACGTACCATCCAATAAAGATGACAACAACTGGACTTCCATGCTGGAAAATCAAACAGGTTCTGATACAGAATATGACGATGAAGATTTCATTGTTATCGACTCTGACCAAGAAAGTGAATAAAAAAATTTCGGATTTTGAAATTAATTTCAGCTTCAATGAGTTTTCATGTGACGACGAAGTAGTTTGGTCTGATCCAGATTCCGGAATGAATTCTGAAACTGAGAATATTCTTCCGAAGAACCAATATAGCTTTAAAATACTAACAAATCACTTATAAATAAATTAACTTATGTATTAAATTTTATTCTACCATTGTGATAATAACAACTAATTATTTATATTTATAAAATTTAAAAAGATTATATTTTGGTGTCAGTTTAGTTTTTAAGAACTAATGTATTAGTCTGTAAGGGAAATTGTGTTTGACGAAATAAATAAAAAAAAAATTAAAAAATAAATAAATACATATTTTATTAACTCTTAAAATTGTGTTCCTTATTTCTATATTTAGTGTTATTCTTTCCAAATGCTAGATCTTATTGGTTATTTATTTTTGTTTCTATATTTATTTATATTTTAATTTAAATTTCTATTTTTTTTATTTGGAGGTTTTTTCAATTTAAATATAAAATATTTTATTTATTCATTTAATTTATTTTTATATTTAAATTATTTGTAATTTATTTTTGGTTGCATCAGTTTTAATTTATTGGTTTGAATTTATATTTTAGAGTGGTCGTCTTTGCATTGGACTTAAGAAAAATAATTTTCCTAATTTCTTAGATTAAACTCAAGACAAAAACATTTGGTCCTTCGAGCCGGATTTTCTATTGCCGGTCAGATTAATGCAACACTAGCTATTATGCATTCAGTCAGGGGGCTTTTATCAGTACCTCTGGAAAAATTAAAATGAGACATACTTTGGGACAGAAATACCCATACATGTTTGGCATGTGTGCTTTAAAATTTTGTTTACAGTTAAATACGGTGTGACCGTATAAAATTTTTGGACAGAAAAAACTAATATGATTCGGGAGTAAATTTTATGAGAAGATAAGAGGGATGAGGAGAGAAGGGTGAAGCCGCGGAGGAGATAGGAGCATAGTAAAGGGGTTGCTCTGGCGAGAGATGCAACCAAGGCAGGGAGAGTTCCGAAAATAATAATCTCGCACTATCTTTTTACACCATCGATACTTAAATAAGGACTGGCAAGAAAATATTTTTTTTTGTAATGAGCATTAGGTCTAAGAAACACACACTGCTGAGCTAGGGGTTCTGAATTGCCAGTGAGGACCAAATGACACAAGGCTCATTACAAGATGGCTGTGCAGATGTTAATAAATAATTAATTATAAATCTGAATAAGCAAATATAAATACCCACCTCTTGATATAATTAGTCTCCAGTTTTGGTGGTGTAAATTACTACTTGGTGAATACATTACATGACCTACTCAGACATATTAAGAGCTTACTTTGAGAACGTTTTTCAGCACTACCTATATTGGTGACATAGAGGTGGTGTCATAGGAATCCATAATGGGCCATAGGCAGCTCTCATATCTCCTTAATAGCTTTATGGCATTGTATTACCCGGGCTTCTGTCCTAAGTAAAAGTAATGGAAATGTCCCCAGGGTATGAAGGAAGTATCAACGAGTTTCTTCCGCTAATACCACGTAAGATACCTGCTAATGAAAGAGACATGAAGCCAAGAATTTGGATGCTTTCTTCGAGACAGTCAAGAGGTTACCTAATCAACAAAGCACGCAAAATATATGAGCTGTACCAAAATACGTCTAATATAAGTCACGACAAGAAGGACCAAGCCATCACGAATTTTAGAAGGTTTGGCGTTATCATAGATCACGCAGGAGATTATAGTTGATGGAAAATTTCGTGTCGGGGGTCGGATAAGTAAATTAACTAAGTAGTACATTTATAATTACTTCCGGAGAAAGCTTATCATAACAGCGTACAATTGAAGGAAATATATCAAGAAAGAAATTGTAGAGCTCCACAAGTATGAAGAACTTCGACTGATAAAAGAATACTGAAAACTGTTACAAATGAGCCATTAATCGGCATTAAACGCTTAGCTTTGCAATTTAATGTTTCCAAACATAACATTTCAGATGTACTGCATGGAGAAAATTTCTATCCAAGAGAACCGTTTGGCAATATGAAAAATCCAACTGAGACGGTCTCAATGATTTCTTCAGGAACTTCAACTGGTAACTATGCTTCGTCGATACTGGAGATACAGAGATGAGAGATTTTATCCCGAATAGGGAAAAATCTATCAAACCGAAACAGAATTTTTGGTTTGATTTGAGCTTTAAAGAGGTTATTAGGGTCAGAGAATTAAGTTCCCCATGCTAGAAAGACCTGTAATAATCATATTCGAAAAACTAAATATTTACATGACCAAAAAGCGAGGTAAAAAATACTAAAATGTCCGAAGGATTGTAAAAATTGCTGGTCAATTGTAATTCGAAATACTGCTTCGTATTTGGTCCCAATACTCGTTATCAATGGCTCTCACTTTGTCAGCGCACTAGATAAATCCAACTTGCTTGCAACAATTTCATTGTTTATAAAAGAAGCGATAAAACAAGGAAAGACATGATATATTCCGACATTGTTTAATATATGGGACAGCATTAAGCTTCCGAAGCATTAAATTCCACACTATTTAGTATGCCCCATCTAACAATGCTGTAAAGATCATTGAAGGGGTTTTTGTATGGTTACATACATAAAGTGTGCCTGCGAAGCTTCATATATTTATGAAAAATTCATGTAAAGATCGTAGTTGAATGTGCATATCATTGATTTTTATTTGGTAGATTTCTTGAAATTCAGTGTCACTGTGTTGAGATAGGAAGTTTATGAGCCTCCCTGATGAAGTAGGTTTTTGGAGGCAATCCATTTTTAGATCTCCTAATTGCCTAGCCTAGAATGCCAATTAGGTGGTTTGCTATGTATTGAGCACGGAACTTTTGTGGACGAACATATTGGACGTAAAGGGAGTCCTTCCTATGTTGCCGTAGTTTACTTTTGTTGTTGTCCAATTGTTTGGTTTGGACAAATATTTTACTAAGTTATGGTTCGTCTCTTGTGATTTGTTGGTTGGATCAGTTGTGTGGTTGAACTAAGTCATGAAAGATTTTTTGACAGTACGAATAGGTATCACTGATTTAAATATTTTTGTGCTGAAAAATTTTTGCAAGTGAACCTAGTATTATTCAGTTAATAATTTAAAAATAGTTGTTAGAAACAATAAAGACATCATTATTCTTTTTCTTTGGTTATTAAATTAATCATTTCAATTTTAATTTTGATCAAATCATTTTTCTTTTCAAAATGCAAAACAAGAATCTTCAAATTTATTTTTAAATAAATAAAATATTCAAACATTAATGAATATAATATTTGATTTAAAAATAGAAAAAAAAATTGTTTTGTTAAATTAATTCTAATTTTAAAAATTGTCTTGAAGCGAACGTCACAACACTATGAATGGATTTTATATTAAAATCAAATGTTATGTCTGCTTGTCAGTGTTCTTAATCTATTTATGTTTCATGATTTTAAATTAGAATTTGAGAAAAACAACAGAAAAATGTCGCCAGCAAATGAACAGTTCATAAAAAAACACTTTTATTTTAAAAAGAACACAAACTATATTGAAGGTCATTGTCATCGTATTTTAGACAACAAACAAACTGTTCGAATATTGAATGAAAAAGAACTTTATTCACGAGAGACCTCCATTTAAATTAACATTGAAATAATATAGAGTTCAAATCTTATATATATCTTGGTGTTTCATTGAGCACATCTTTAACCTGAGGACTGTTTGTTATTTTATATTACAGAAGTAATCCCCGCATATCCACCTAGGCACGTGGTCTGTGGCAACCATGTTGTTTTGGTGACATCTGTCAAATCTGTTTTTTTATAATTAATTTACTGATGCCAAATCCCCATCATATGACGTAAATTGGCCGCCAATGTCATGCGATTTGACCTTTCCAAAACTTTTTCTTGTAGAACTTTCTGAAGTAGCAAGTCTTTGCTAATAAACCACACTCGACCAATGCCCTATGTCATAGTTCCCATAGTACCACAAGCTTTGTGGAATGTGGCACCGTCTTTTTGGAACAACATTTTTCGAAGGCCTATTTGATACAATTCGGGCAATCAAGTTTTTCAACATAACGGCTATTCTGATTAGTAACAAGGCCAGCGAAGAGCCAAGTCGAAATGTTCTTCTTCGGTCATAATGATTTATTGCCAAAAATGGCGGTCGTCTATAGGGAGCTGCAAGACTCCTTGAAGTTGATGGTCATTTTGAAGCTCTGTAATAAATTGTTATCAACCGCCCTCTACGACTACCAAATGAAATCGGAAAATAAATAGCGCCCTGTCGTTTAACTATGCATTTATAAGATACTTTTGGGAAAAATTATTCCAATTCTGATGCTAATTCAGACTTTATTCCAGATTCTTGTCGAAAATCTATTTCAGATTCTCATTCCACATCACTCTCAGAATTTTTTCCGGATTCCAGCTCAGACCAATCGTCTTCGTCGTCAGATGAAAATTTATTAAAGTTCAAATAAAGTTAAAATCCGAAATTTTTTCATCACTTTCTTGGTCAGATCCTTAGCTGTCTTCATCGTCATACTCAGTATCGGAATCAGCTTAAAGTGTTGTACTGCTCCTGAAGCACGTCGATCCAGAATAGTCGTTAAGTAATTGCACGATCAATAACTCCTCCTTTCCTGGAGCAGCTTTCTCCTTTCTCCTGAGCAGCCATCTGGTAATTTCCCCTTTTTGGGTTGACGATAATACTTCAGGTAGTTTGACCTTGTTTCTCGACGACAATTTCGAAGAATACTCCCTCATTGAATTGAAATAACAAATCAACCAACAGTCTTCGTCGTCAAATGAAAATTCATTGAGGCTGAATTAAATTAAAAAAATCCGAAATTTGTTCATCACTTTCTTGGTCAGATCCTACTTCGTCTTTATCGTCATCTTCTGTATCGGAATCACCTTCAAATTTCAACCTTGGTACCTATTGCACTGCTCTTCTTCTCTGGATTACTTGTAACCTATTGTCCTCATTATCATATTCTTCCTTTATTTGGCAATATGCAGCGTGCATCATCTTCATTAATGTGGAGTACTGCTCCTGAATCACCTCGATCTAGAATAATCGTTCAGTAATTGCACGATCTTCATCAATAACTTCGTTCTTCTGAGCAGCCATCTGGTATTTAGCTCTTCTTGGGTTGATGATGAAACTTCGGATGATTTGACATTGTTTCTCAACGATAATTTCTAAGAATACTCCCTCACAATCACGTTGAACGTATTCAAATAGATTATTCACATCTTTTTACAGGGCAATGTGGTTTCTTCGTTGTCTTCTAAGGTCTACTAAATTTACCATTTTGATTTCGTGTCTTCCCTGGATTCCTTTTGACTGTAAATCTAACTTGTAAAGGTCAATATTTAAACGAATAGCCATGGAGACGGAGACAAACTCGTAAAAAGTGATTTTAAGGATAACACCACTGTGGACAAATTTCCCCTATTCTCTGCAATTAAGAAAATGCATGACAAATTTGAATATTTGTATTTAATTTACAATTTTATTCAATATGACTTGTTTAAAAAAATAAGTAAATTGTAATAAATTAAATAAATAAATTATTAAATATTAAATATTTTATTTATTTTAAATTTTAAATTATTTATATTCTATTGGACTAATTTTGAAGTTTTATTATTCATTAAATGTAAAAGTGAAATATGTAATATCCGTAAATATTTTGTTCGGATTTAATGGTAAGTGTGGAGGAAAAAAAATATTTAACCTTCATACATTTTCTTCCGCAAAATTATTTGATGAAGAATTACTTAAGCGCCGCGACTGAAGATTAGACGAATTCTATTAAATTAAAAGCGAATTTACCAAACTGTGCTATCGGAAGCTTAGGTCGAATTTTACAAAATGTCAAATCAATCAACAAAGGACGATATAATGTATAAGAAAAAAAATGCAGTAGCCCCATAATTCTTGGGGAAGGTTAGGTTTAGATTAGGTAGAAGTCTGGGGCCAAATTACCGCATCAGTTATCGAGTAATACGTGACTGAATTATGTGAGTTTGGCATTACCGCTTACGTTATCGAGCAATAAATTACTCCAATTTGACATTTTCATTCGATCACTGATGGAACTCACTCACTCGTCACTGAAGCGGTAATTCGGCCCCTGGTTGTCGGCAGAAAACCGACACAGTTAGACCCAATTTTGGCGCGTTTTGCTACCATAAAGATCGATGAAAGTTTTTCGCCAACCGTTAAACCATTTTGAGCTCCTTTTTAAGCATGTAAGACCACCTATTTTAGTCTTCAGGAAATTAATCGGATTGATCTACTAGAAGTCTTGAAAAGTCTTTTTATTTTTGGTATGATGAGGATATGTACATAGAAGATGAGGAATTGTTTCGTTCTCCTCTAAGCCATACAGCTTCTGCCGAAATCCTTTTAGTAGAGACCAATCAGTTTGGCGTGCCTACCTAGGTATCCGGCTGACACTAATTATGTGATAATGTTCTATCTATTTATTTGTACAAATATCAAAACCGTAGAGCAGGCAGGAGTACCCATATACTAACTCAGAAGTACCTTTTAGGGCGTCGAAGGAAGGTTTAAAATCATCAACATTCAGATACTTTGATTTGTACCGAGTGTGCCAAAAAAGACCTACCAATGTGGAACAAGTATAACTTTTATAGAAATCAGTTTTACTTGCGATATACTTAGGTACTATTGTGTAAGTTTTGCATTTGACACAACGATGATAGAGAACACGAAAAAAGTTGGTTCCGCAATTTCGTCTGGCTAACTGTACCTCTACAGCTGCCTGTTGAATGATTTTCTTCAAACTTGGTACCTATTTAAAGTTCTCGATGATTCCTTAGAAGGGATAGTGAATTTTTTTTAGCTTAAAAACTAACGATACCTGCCATGCAGCCTGTTGGAAAAAAACCTAATTTGTCTCGAAAATGGCTAACGATTTTCATAAAAATAATTAGGTGTGCTATCGTTGGGCTTTATCATTAACGAGTATAACGATTTTGATCAGAATTTTTGTTTTGGAGCTCCTTTGAATTTTTGGAAAAAAAATCCAAATTTTATTTTCAAATCAATATCTTAAAAACTAGTGAACGATTCGTTTTTGAAATAATTTCTTCTTCTTCTTCTTCCTTTGTTTCGGCGCTGTTATGATCTCGATGTCGAGGGGATCATAACTCTCCCACGTATCTGCTTCACACTAGTGATCCGCCTGTGGGGTTCGCCGGGTTGACCTCAGAAATCGGCGGCAAGCCTCCCGGTTTTGTATTGTTCCATTTCTGAGGCCAACTGAATGCTGGTGTTTTTGCATTTGTTTGTACCAGGAGTGTTTAGGCCTACCTTTCTTTTTACTCCGAATTGGAACGTTGTATGATATTGCTCTTTTGACGGGGTTCTCAGGATCTCTCCTTTGAACATGGCAATACCAACTGAGTCGGTCGTGTTCAATTTTTTGGGAAATGGTATTCTTAACATGAAGGCTTCCTCGGATCTTCGTACTTCTAATTCGATCAAGCTTTGTAACTCCTGCTGTCATACGAAGCATCTTCATCTCAGCTGCCGTTAGCTTACTCTCATACTTTTTGTACATTGTCCAACATTGTGAACCGTATGTGAGTGCTGGACGCACAACTGAAGTGTGGAGCTTTCCTTTCAGCTTAGGGGGCATTTTTCGGTCACAGAAGATAGCAGAATTTTCCCGCCACTTCATCCACCCTACGCTTACGCGATGATTGATATCGTCATCACAAGTAGCTTCGTTATTTATCATAGACCCCAGATATTTAAACTTTTCACACTTGGGAAGAACTACTCCATTCAAATAAATGTCTGGAATAGGCCTGTGTGGATCAGAAAATGGGCAGCATAGGTATTCTGTCTTTTTCGCGCTTATGCGGTACCCACTTCCTTCTAGAACATCCACCCATACGTCAAGTGCTCGTTGTAGGGATATCGGGTCTTCACTTATGATGGCTCCATCGTCAGCAAAGAATAACTGATGCACTTTTGGATCCGTCACTTTGCCTTCAAGCAGGTAATCAAGAACTGTAATAAAGAGCAGGGGACTCAAGACACTTCCCTGGTGTACACCTACTGTGATTTCGAATTCTTCGGTGACTCCAGCTGCGCATCTTACTTTAGTAACTGCTCCATCGTAGATGTCCATAATTATCCGCACATAGGTTTCTGGAACTCCTCGTTGCCTGAGGGCCACCCATATTAGATCTCGTGGTTGCCGATCGAATGCTTTTTCAAAATCAACCAATACGACATGCAAATCCTCCAAAGAATCCCGATGTTTTTCCATAATTATTCTTATACTCTGGATTGCATCCGTGGTTGACTTACCCCCGACAAACCCGCACTGGTCATCAGATAGCCTAATTATTTTTCGCAGTCGGCTACCCAAGACTCGCTCAACGATCTTCATGGTGTGTGACATCAGCTTAATCGAACGGTAATTATCACAGCTTCGAGTATCACCCTTTCCTTTATAAATTGGAAGAAGGTAACTTTCCCTCCATTGATTAGGCATGCGATCACCTCGTATAAGTTTGGAGACAAGAATCATGAGCCATCTAAACCCGATGTCTCCCATCTTTTTCCAAAACTCTGAGGGTATTTCGTCTGGGCCAACAGCTTTTCCCTTTTTGGAGTATTTTACCGCCTCACTAACTTCTTCGACTGTGACGTCGGATACTTCGCTTAAGTTAGGTGAAGCTATTGGAAAGTATAGCCTTGGAAATTGTTCGTTTAGAAGTCCGTCACAATACTGTCGCCACCTGTGAAGAATTTCGTTGTCTTCCACAAGTAGTTGGCCTTGAGCATTGTTAATGAACTTTGGCGAACAAATCTCCTGGGCATTTCTTCTTCTTTGAGCGGCTATTTTGAAGATAGTTGCGCCCTTATTCGTGTTTTGCCGTAGCTCTTGAATAGCACCAGCTGTCGGGGTAGAAATTTCATCCAGCTCCCGATACAGGTTTTCTGTATTCTTTGCTTGAATTTGGGCGCACTTCTTCTTCGCTTCTTTCTTGCAGTTTCTATATTCCACTTCGAGGCGTGACTTTTGCTCTGTATCATTAGAGGGGCACTTCGACCAAGCCTTGAAAGCCATTTTCTTTTTACTTATAACTGATTTAGCTTCATCATTCCACCACCATGTTTCTTTGCCTTGTTGGTTGTGTCCTTTTGAAACCCCTAACAGTGTTTTGGCTTTTTCTTTGCAAGTTCTCTGTAGGAGATCCCACATACTTTGTGCTGTACTCTCTTCATTTCGAACTATATCGGTGTTGTTATACAGAACGTTTTGCATATTCGAAATGAAAGCTTCGCCTTTTTCCTTATCCAGATTATACCATTTGATCTTCCCAAAAGTTTTTGTATGTTTGTTGTCGTTCACTGTCTCCATAAAAAATTCTGTCAGTAGGAGACGGTGTTGGTGGGCGATCGCTTCTCCTAGTATCACTTTGCAATCTTTTACCCGGGGTTTCATGAAACTAGATACCAAATGGTAATCAATCTGGGTTTCATTTCCACCACTGCTGTAAGTGACCAGGTGTCGGCTTTGTTTGACGAACATGGTATTTAGTACGATAAGACCGTATGTTTTGCACATGCTCAGGATGTCTTCACCAGGAGGGTTCCTGGTGCCGTATCCGAGGCCTCCATGGCAATCTTCATAGTCTTCGTTTGTCTTGCCGACATGTCCGTTCAAATCTCCGCCCACGAACAAAAACTCTTCCTTTGGGATGTCCTTAAGTAGATTGTGAAAGTCTAGCCAAAATGCATCTTTTTCCACCTGCTCACATCCAATTTGGGGAGCATATGCAGTGACAATATTCCACAACTTTCCTTTAATCACCAATTTAAGGGACATCAAACGGTCGCTGGATTTCGAAATGGTCAATACGCTGCCTAATAGATGTTTTGCAAGGATGATTCCGATTCCGTTTTTACCCTTTTCCGTTCCATAGTAGAACATCTTATAGTTTTTTTGTCCTCGTATCCAAGAAACGGGCCCTGTTTCCCGTGTTTCGCCATTTTGTTTCTTGAACACATAAGATGTCCACTCGCCTTCTTTTCATCATCTCTTCCAGCTCGAAGCTTCGACCTGTCGTACTGCCAACGTTCCAACTCGCAACTCTCAGATTTTGTATAATCTGCGGCATTACTTTGCTAGCCCCCGGAATCCGTCTAGCTCTGACCCGAGCATTGCTGCTCGGTCCAGGATCAGTACCATGTGTAACAATGGTAGTGCCTGGCGGGGTAGTGTCATTTCGGACGAGTACTTCCATAATGCTTGAATTCACAAAATCCGTTGTAAGTATCGACGTGTGCATGCTCCAGTTTTGTATTTGATCTCTCTTTTACGGCACCGGTGATCTCCAGTCGTGCCAACCCAGGGACTGGCATGCACACTTTTGGGAAAGTTTATAGGTGTTACGTGTCGCTAGGTTCACCTTGCTGTTTGTGGCCTAGATGTATTTACTCCTTTAGTCGACTTTTACGACAAGCGGGGAGGCGCTGCAGGAATATTCTAACCCTCCCTGCACAGGTTTTTTGAAATAATTTCTTAAAATGTATATTATTACACACTTAAAATTGACATCCCAAATTGTGGTAAAGGAAATTTTCTTATATAAATAATTAATTTAATAATAAAATAATTTTTTTTACTATGTTTTAAAAAAATAAAAGCTTTTTTTAATGTTGAACGTAATTTAATGCATTTAGACCATTTGTTTTTTAATTAAATCAATGTTTTTATATATACAGACATGCTTTTTATTTTAATTAATTTTGCTTATGTCTATAATTAAAACATTTAATGGAAATTAAGGCGCACTGTTATACTTATATATATGACATCAGACAAATGTCCACCATTTTATTCGATACAGACACTGGCTCTTTTAAGTTCGTTTTCTAATACACCAAGTAATGTTTCTAGTTGCAGGCTCTGTATTTTGTGTCAAATATACTGCTTGAGCTGCCTTATAGTCTATTTTTTCAACAAATACTTTTTCTTTTAGATATTTTAAGTTGTAAATATTAGCATAGGTTCTTCAAACGATTTAAGAAAGACAATTTAAAAGGTCAAAAAAGTATTAGAAAAATAAAAACTTCATTGAATTAATTTTGTGCACGTTGGCTACTTCTAAGCAACTTCTTAAATGGCTTTCCGTCCAAGCTGGCAGCACCAAAAAAAATTCTTCAATTCACATATTGATGGCAACACCACGTTCTTATTGCAAATAAACCAGCCATCTTAAAGAAGAGAACACAAAAACCTTGAATCCATTCAAAAAAGGACTAACCAGGTGGCGAATGAAAAATATTATAGAACTGTAGAAAAATAAAATGCACGAATGCTCTTGTTTTATTTTATTAGAAAAAACTGTTCATTAGCATAAAACTCATTTTTTAGACTCTTTTAGTAGTAAGAGGTAAAAACAGAATGCCATGCCATGTGAATTCTTGAGCAAGTATGAATTTATGCCAGAACAAAAATTATAAGTCGGTGCAGCGATTTCTTAAAAAAAAACTTTTATATACAAAATTTTTAAAACATTTTTAAGGACAAATTTTGGCACCTTAACGTTTTCATTATTGTATGATTAAAAATTAAGTTCCCAAATGAAATATTGATCCGTTTTTGAGATATATTTATTTCAAAAAACATTTTTTTTAAGTTTTGAAATGCAATGTTTTTCATACATTTTAGAAGCTATGAGAAATTTCATTAAATTCATTAAATTCATGAAATTCTTAATTTGAAATAAATTGGTTCTATGGTAGGTAAAGCCAGTAATATCTTAATTTAAAAATCTGTTTTATTTAATTTTAGATACATAGTATAAAAATAAATCGAAAGGAAAAAAATTATATCAAAGTCCTAGGAGAAGTTTTCGAGTAAAATACGATTTTCAAAAACCGTTTTTAACATTTGTATGGTGGGTATCGTTATTTTTAGGTGAACTAAAAAGTCTGACATCTTGTACATTGTATGAAAAAACTTTTAACTGTCAAGTTTGAAAACAATCGAGTCTGGGGTTTTCGAAATATTGAGTTTTAAACAGTGTTGTTCCTCTACGTGTCGACTTTGATTGTCTACATTAATGCGTAGACAATTGTGTTGACAATGTACACAATGTAGACAATGAAGACAAAGCATGCCAATTGCCAAGCCAATCTGTCATTCTTGATTTCTCTGTCACATTGTTTACTTCATTTAAGAAAATTTCAGGTGTTGATTTAAGTTTTTATTCAAATATTGAGTCTCTTTGTGAATAAAATATGTCTGGTCGACGAAAAAATAAAGGTTTAGATCAGGTTTTCGTTTAATAAAAAACAATAACAAATATGTAGCATATTGTACAGTGTGCAACAAAGATCTACAAGATACTGCAGAAAGCCGTCTTCGCAGCTACAGGTAAATAAATAATATTTGTTAAAAAAAGCATATTCATATCCTAATAATAATGCCTTCACATTCATTTACGGAAAGAATGCCTGTAAGCCATCCCAATTACCTGCGACATCTTAATCCGAATCCGAAGAATCGAGGATAATCAATATGGGTATTTTGATGAAGACGTCGAGGACGAATATGAATAAGATTTCAATTGTATATTTATGTACATATCTGTATACATATAGAGTATTTTGTTTTTTTTTTTTTTCTTGAAGACTACAGGTTTTGTTTCTGTGTTCAAATAAATATAATTTCAGAGTGAAAGAGTGAATTAATATAAAATTTGTTTTAATTTTATGATTTATTAGACGAAACATAATAAGAAAAATTTAATGTCTACATTGTCTACATTGCTGACATTGACATGTAGACAATCATGAATTGTATACGTTGAATTGTCTACGCGTAGACAATCGTGTTGTCTAAATTTTTTGTCTATATTGAACAACACTGGTTTTAAAAAAAATATTATTTAAATCAGATTTTTTTTTTTGGGAGCTTTAACATAAAAAAAATGATCAAAATTGGTTTTACCGTTGTTCAAAAAACAAAACAAGGGATAATAGGGTACCATTAATAACCATTTTTTTTTCTACCATTATCTAGCTTTAATTAAGTGAAGTTTTTCGCATTTTTTTTAATCTGTGGAACAGGTTTTGAGAAAAAAAATTATTTATTAAATAAAATCGATCGCAAAAAATCGTATGGCAGGTACAGTTATTTTTGGTCTTAAAAAATCAAATCAAAAAACATCTGGGGGTAAAAAATTAAAACCCATATCTACCAAGTCTGACGTTTAGCTGTAATCGAACGGACAGACAGACAGACAGACAGACAGACAGACAGACAGACATACAGACAGAATTGCGAGACCGACTTTTTTGGTCTTCGCTATCATCGTAATGTCAACTTTTATCAAAATCTCGAGTTCGATTTTTACGAATGCATAACTTGCTAATAGTACCTTTAAGTCACAAGTAAAAATAAAGTTAATAATTGGTTATAAAAATGTAAAAAATGTAATGTAAAATTTGTGTTATATGTACTTAATATTTGGATTTTAGAAATTAAAGTCCTCAAGACAACAAAAAGAACAAATTAGTATTTTGCGAGGGTTATAATCGAACGTTAATATACAACTCAAAATGGCTAAGTAACGCCTTTCGAAGTTTGAGCAAAGATAAAAATGCATTTGATTTCTTAAAAATATATAAGTTTATGATTCAGTCAAAATTTTAAACACTTGTAGTGGTTTTTCTTAAAAAAGAATTTTTATACTTCTTAAATTTAAAAGCTTAAGACATTTGGGAAACTTTGGTACGCCAATATTAAATTGTATTTATAGTGCAAATAAAAATTTTATTAAAAAAAAAAAACATTCAACCAAATGTGAAATTTCGAATTGTAAAAACCAGATATTTTGATTTTTGTTTTTTAAATCCAAAAAAATATCTTGCTTACAACTTTTGTTAAACTTTTTAGAAGCTGTATTAACCTTTTTTTTAACTCCATCATGTCCAATATTTCCACAATGTTACAAGTGTAAAAGTGTTAGGTCCTTTTTTTTTAAATTTTATTTTTTGTAACTAAGTTACTTTTTACTTGCAACTTATAGGTACTATAAGGCAAGTTATGCATTCGGAAAAAAATAAAATGCACGACTGGGTCGCACGAACTTGCTCCTATGTAATAGACTAGGAATTTTAAAAACGAATGTTATTAGAGAAAAGCTGTTCATAAGCATAAAATAAATTTTTAAATTCTTTAGGTAGTAAGAGACAAAAACAGAATGCTATCCAAATATGAATTTATGCAAGAACAAAAATTATAAGTCGTGGTAGTGGTTTCTTAAAAAAAAGCTTTTATATACAAACTTTTTAAAAGTTTTTTAAGACAAAATTTTGTTACGCCAATTTAAAGTTTTTATTATTGTTCGAATACAAATTAAATTTGCAAACAAAATATTGAGCCATTTCTGAGATATTGAATTTTGAAAAAAAAAATCTATTTTTTATTTTTTTGAAAATTCAATATCTTAGAAATGGCTCAATATTTTGTTTGCAAATTTTACATTAAAAAAAAATATTTAATTTAAAGTTTTGAAATGCAATGTGTTCTAGACTTCTTAGAAGCTTCTCTATAAAATTTTTTATTAAGATCCGTTTGTGGATAATGAGAAATTCAAAATTCGAAAAAATGTTTCTATGGTAGGTACAAGCTGTAATATCTTAATTTCAAAATTTTTTTTTATTAAATTAAAGATCGTGAAAATTAATTGAAAGAAAAAAAATTTTATCAAAATTCTAGGCGCCGTATGTGAGAAAAACACGATTTTTGAAAACCATTTTTTTTTAACTTTTAGCATTTGTATGGTAGGTACCTTAATTTTTAGGTAAAATAAATTTTTTTTATCACATCATATTATTGAGAAACTTTTATTTATCAAGTTTAAAAAAAATCTAGCATGGGGTTTTCGAAATATTGAGTTTTGAAAAAAAAATTTTGGAAAATTTGAGTACACAATTCTATTTATGTTTTTGGGGAGCTTTAGCAAAAAAAAATAGATCAAAATCGGTTGTACCGTTTTTGAGAAAATCAAAAACAAAAAAAAAAGGGTTCCTTGGTGGGTACCATTTTTCGGAAATTTTTTTTCATCCACTAGCTAGCTTTAATTAAATGAAATTTTGTTGTGTTTTATTTTTAAAATCTGTTGAACAGTTTTTGAAAAAAAAAAAGTTTATGAAATTTCGAAAAAAAATCGTATGGCAGGTACCGTTATTTTTGGTCTTAAAAAATCAAATCAAAAAACATCTGGGGGTAAAAAATTAAAACCCATATCTACCAAGTTTGACGTTTAGCTGTAATCGAACGGACAGACAGGCAGACAGACAGACAGACAGACAGACAGACATACAGACAGAATTACGAGACCCACTTTTTTGGTCTTCGCTATCATCGTAATGTCAACTTTGATCAAAATCTCTAGTTTGATTTTTTTTCCGAATGCATAACTTGCCTTATAGTATGTACCTATAAGTCGCAAGTAAAAATCGGACTTGAGATTTTGATCAAAGTTGATAATAGCGGAGGCTAACAAGGTGGTCTCCCAATTCGTGTGACCCAGTCGTGCATTTTATTTCCTTTGTTCCACAAAATATTTGCGTTGAATTTTGTATCCTTATAATTTTGTTTAAGAATAACTTTGACAGTTTTCTTATTTTTAGTTTTGCTTCTTATAAGCGATATAAACTACATTTATATCCTTGCGATTGAACTATGCTTCCACCCATCTATTTTTCCGCATCGAGTTAAAACTGACTTGGTCCGACTAGATAGTAAAATTGTGTTGAAATCTTGGTATGTTATCTATCTTATCATATTATTGAATTTTATAAAATTGTGCGAATTTTTTTATAATTTGTTACAATTTTGGAAAAAAATTGCGGCAACGCTGGTCATGTTGATAACAGAAAAATTAAAAATCAAAAATAAATAAGATACTCAGAACTATATCTCAGTTAAAATTTTCCCAATCTAAGTGCCGTTTTCAAGAAAAATATGATTTTCGAAAATTGGATTTTGACTTTTGTATATTAGCTATAGTTGTTTTTTTTTTTTTTTTTGAAAAAGACAGTTTTAGTCTTAAGTTTTCTAAAAATAATTCAATATGTTTCTGGTTTTCGAAATATGTTTTAAGTCTTGGTAAACAAAATTTAATTTTTGTTTTAATTAAAAAAAAAAATGTTCCGAACAAATTTTATTAAAAAGCTGGACCTACTATTTACATTACACTTCTTTGGCAGAATTATCAATGAGGCTGATGCTGGTAAGTTTACTTCCTAATGGAACACAAAGAATATATCTATGTATATACAATAATTAATCTTATAGGAGCATTACATGGAATGGTCCACTCCACAGTGGGGAAAATAATAAAGAACATTTCGAATAAAGTTGTCACAAATAAACAAATAACAAAATAAATTGTAGGTTGTTCCTTTGACTTTTGAGTTTCCGACATTTCAAATTATAAGGTCTGTTCCCAAGGTTTAGTTTTGTTTATTTTTTTTATTTTTACGAACTGTCGTAGCTTAAACGTTTTCAGATGCACCGTTTTTAATAAAAGGGAATAAGTATTTTACTAAGTAGTTAGTAATACGAAAAAAAGGTTTAAAATTTTCGAAGAGCTAGTAAATTACTAAAAGTTTAACAAATTACTAACTAGTAAAATACTAAGCCCTTAATATGTTGTTTAAAATTTTACCCGATAAGTTTTCGTAAGGAAAACCACTCCTTCGATACAGTGGGAACACTGATTCTATATTGTTTGTTACCCAAAAATTTTTCTGAAACTTAACAAAAAAAAACTCTCACGAATTAGAAAAGGACCACAATAAATTAACTCGCAATAAAACAAATTTAATAGGAAAGTTAAATCAATAAAATGGCAAGAAGGAATTTAAAGAATAATATTTATAAATATTATATGTCCAAATATTCAAGTAAAATAAAAACAAAATAATATAAAAACCTTCAATCTTCTTCGGTTTACTCCTTCACTTCGATTTTAATATATACTACGAGAATATGCTTTGAAAAAATGTATCAATAAATTAATTTTTTGTATAACGAATTGTAAGAACGATAAAAAAAACAATCACTTTCACATCAAAATAAAAAAAAAAAAACAAAAATCACGATCACTGGGCATACGAGTAAAATATCGAAACTTCCGCACAGAATGCGGGTTTTCTTGTATGCACTTCTTCTAGCAGGAAAACATGTCGTAATACGAGTATTTAAAAAAAAGACCCAATTTTAAAGACGAGAAAGATGACAAATTGCATTTAAGGTCTTAAGCAAAAGCCGAATCGAATTGTAATTATTAAAATAAAATATTAAAATAATTTAATTATTAAAATATTGTTTACCGGGGCCCGCCAAATATTATTGTCGAAATGAGAATCGATCAAATATCAAAGTCGTCAACTGATAACGAGAGATAGAGAGAACTTTCCTTAAATCAAACAATAAATAAAACTCCCGGCTGGATCGCACAAACTTGTTCATATGTAAAAATACTTTGGAATTTAAAAATTGTTTATACATATAAAAACATAAATTTATTTTAAAAAAATTTACAACTGCATAAAATTACTGTCTGATTTCTAAAAAAGTATGAATTTATGCAGACAAAGATTAAAAGGTGGTTTTATTTAAATTATTTTTTAAAATAAGACATTTTCTAACAAATGTACACCTACGAAATAATTTCAAAACTTATCTTTCACTCGTTTTCAAAATATTGATTTAAGAAAAAATATAATTTCTTTCAAAAATTGAAAAAAATATAGTTTTTGTAAATTTGTATAAACAGTATTATTTCCAATTTAAAGGAGCATACAAGTTTTGGTTAAAATCGTTAAATCCGATAATGAGAAAAACAAGTACAGTCAAAATATTTTTCTTAAAATTTGTTAAGACCAAAATCTTGTCTATAATAGTACTAGTATATACATATCTAGGGAATTACCCAAGAATCTTAAATACCAAGTTTGAAGAAATAAAATGCACGACTGGATCGCACGAACTTGCTCTTATGTAAAAGTACTTTGGAATTTAAGATACATTTTATATATGTATAAAAAACATGAATTTAATGATATAATAATGTTCAAATGCATAAAATTGCCGACTGATTTCTAGAAAAGTATGAATTTATGCAAACAAACTTTAAAAAATCGATTTATTATTAAATACATTTTTTATATAAGAAATTTCTTTAGAATTTTTCAAGAAAAAAATGTGGGATGCGAATTTTAAGTATTTATTTATATTGATTTTAGGAAATAATTTCAAAAAATAATCGTTCATAGGTTTTGAAGACATAGATTTTTCAAAAAAAAAAAATTTTTCAAAAAAACCCAACAAATAATTTTTCGAATATTTTTATATACAATATTATTTATAACTTAAGGGAGCTCCTGGTGAAAATTTTTGGTTTAAATCGTTAGAGCCGTTAATGAGAAAGTCGAAAATCAAAAAAACGGTTCTATGACAGGTACCGTTAATAACATTTTGCCCCAAAATTTTGTTTGAGCAAAATGTAGCTTATGTTCATAATATCACACGTATTTTTTTTTATCAAAATCGTTCGAGCCGTTTTCGAGATAAATAAGATTTTGCATTACGGGTGTATGGGGGGTACCATTAGTTTTGGATCTAAAAAAAAAATTTCAATTTCCCCTCTAGGGAATCACCGAAGACCCTTAACTACCGAGTTTGAAGAAAATACCTCCGGTAGTTTAGGCTTCAGTTCGAGGTACAGACATACAGACATACAGACAGACAGACAGACAGACAGACACACAGACAGACAGACAGACAAACAGACATACAGACATACAGACAGACAGACGGAATTGCCGGACCCACTTTTTTCGTCTTCGCTATCATCGTAATGTCAACTTTGATCAAAATCTCGAGATCGATTTATTTTCCAAATGCAAAACTTGCCCTGTAGTACCTACATACATACATACATACATGTATCGCCAGTAAAAAGGTAAGCAAGTCGAATCAAATGGAAAATAAAATTGAATAACTATGTTGTTCTTATAAACAAGAGACAGAATACAAAAAAAAATGTATATATAAAAGCATGGAAATATTATTTTTGAAATTGGTAAATTAGTGAAATACAAACAAAAAGATTTTAATCGTTTAATCGTAACAAATTGTTTTATAAAATAAAATTCTTAATACATACATTTTGCAAGATAATTTTAATTATAAATTTTTTTTTTTGGAATATCGAATGAAAAAAAATATTTACTGTTTCGATATTCAATGCAATTTATTTATTTAAGGAGCTTTTGTATAAAAAAAAATATTTCAAAAAAAAACATGGTAGCCATGGTAGGTAGTAAAAATATTTTTTTTTATAATTTGCACACTTTCAAGGGATTATAATGTTACGGTGTAACACAGTGCGGTTAGGTAAAGTGTAGAGGATTTAATCGGAGATGTCGATGCACATTGGTTTTCAGAGCCTGTACATCACAATGAGGGGGAAATCGAAACGAGCAAAGTGTGTGACTAGTAGTGCGGCTGAAGAAAGAATCTCTAAATTTAAAAATTAGTCCAAAGTTGGGTTGAAGGGTAAACTCATGAGTATTCTCTTCTAGACGAGTATTATGAGAAATGCAAATAGCTATTTGAAGTGGAACATTGTCAAAAGCTATAAAACAATGAAAGAGAAAGAACGTTAAAACGGTGTTAAAGAAAAAAAAAATTTTCCAAAATATATGTGTCACCTGTAAGTTTAAGGGTTCTATTTTGAATTCTGTCCAACAGATTCAAAGAGTAGTGGGGGTACCAGTAATGTGGCGCATGTATGCCTTATAGATCGTAGGTAGATCGGATGGGTAAACAAAATTTTTGCATCTTTTAAGAAAACCTTAGCATTTCGCTGAGTTTTTGAGTACATCGAATATTATGTTCATTTCACAAGAGGTCATTTACACATATTATACCGAGTATGTCTTAGGGGCCAGTTATAGCTCATCAGAAAAAATTTTGTCTTCCAAATTTGACCATATTACAACTCGATTTTGAGTAAAATTTCAATGCAATTAGATGGACTAATTTTTACAAAAAGAATTACAACATTTTGTTGCTAAATTTACTCAGAAAATGGATTTAAATATTTTTTCTGATGGAATTAAATTTTTCTGAACAGCTGATTGCCAAAACTCAGAATATATTCCATTTTCTGAGTAAATTTAGCAACAAAATCTAGTAATTCTTTTTGTAAAAATTAGTACATCCAATTGCATTCAAATTTTACTCAAAATCAAGTTGTAATATGGTCAAATTTGGAAGACAAAATTTTTTCTGATGGACTTTTCTGATGAGCTATAACTGGCCCCTTACTATGTTTCTTTTATGCAAGCGCCATTCATGGATAATGGCGTGGGTGATATATTTCGCTGCCCGAAAGAAGACGGCTTTTTGTTTTCGAAGAATAGAATTCGAAGCAGTTGTTTATACAGATAAAGAAACACATGCAAATAGTAATCAAAATTTGAGGAATTTTTTCCAAGAAAAATAATATTTTCCCTTGCTGGTGTTTATTATTTGTATGGTTTAATCGTTTAATCTTAAATATTTTAAGAATTGCTAATTATCACTAGGTTCCAAGTTTCATATGAATCAAAGTTGTTGTTTTATGAAATATAAAGTTTTAAGAAATAAATTTATTTAAAAATTTTGTTACACATTGCTAATAAGACTTTAAAGAAGCTTCTGGGTAGGAAATTGATGGGAACCAGTCGTAGCGAAAAGTGATAACATGAATTCGAAATGCGAATAAAAACCATTTTTAGATTAAAAAAATTAGCTTTTATTTAATAAGTTGTGTAGTGTAGAACAGTTTGTTTGAATAAAAAACAATTTTATTACATTTCGAAAAAAAAGTGTGTTTTGTCGATATCGTTTGGACACAATTTTCCAACAATATTTACCAGGAAAACTCAGAAAACTGCATTAGGAAAGCTGTCCATATTTTATCGACCGCACAGTGGGTACCCGCCCATACAAAGTGCGGCCAAAAATATTTGCTTGTTTTTTTTCTTAAGAAACGCTGATGTTATTCTTTTAGTTTGTTTATTTGTGCATAATTATAGAAAAAAAAAACATAAAATATTAATAAAATTAAATTTTTATTAGCTCTAATGCAGATTTAGATAATAATGATTTTTTTTATTAGGTAATTTTCTTAAATTTGATATTAATGGATCGGAAGTTAATAGAAGTCTTTTGAAAAGGTCGTTATTTGTGACAATGCGAGACATTTTTCTCGTGTGATGGAGTCTGTAATTTTTTATATCCTTGTTTCGGGACTCTGCGGCTTCCTCACTCAATTCGCCTATAGAAATAAGGCCATGATGTTCAATGACCGATGCACCATGTAACAACACCTTGTGAACCGAAGCGGGTAAATAATACCATGGATAGGTTTTTATTATCTGCTCAGCTGTCTCCAAAGCAAAAACTTTGAATTTATCGGCTTCGATGTTAAACCCAGAGTTTAACACTTGTAAAATTGTGGCACATCTGTCTATTAACGTTTGGTCGATTCCGGTTATTTCAGCCGCAATTTTAGGATTTTTAAAAAATATTCTAGCTGTATTGCCATCATTTGAGGAACCACTTCCGCCTGGTTTCGGTCTGTCCACAATTAATCCTAGTTTTTCTCGGAACTGAGCTTGAACACTTTTCTTTTTATTTTCGAATTCAAATTTATCGTCACCTCTTACCTGCCATTTCTTAAATGTAAGTCTGTACGAAATGTGTACAAAAAACTCGAAAAACCTTATCCATGCGTGAAGTGGAGACAAGCCAAAAGAAAAACTATTTGTATTGACCACCTTTTGAAGGCACAGATCAATGTTATTCATTTCCTTGGGTGTAGCTCCACATATGTAACATTTCAATGATGTGGAGTCGTTCAGCGCGTTACAAACTTTACCGTCCACCATAGTTAAATGTAAACTGTAGTTGACTGACCATTCAACATCAGCGATCATTACAGTTAAGGGTTGCAACGAATTAATTTTTTCTAAAAAGTACTGTTCTTCAGACACAGATACAGCAGCAGTTTCTTTTTTAAACTGAAACCTCATTGGACGACAGTATCGTGTTGAAGCCGATCGAGGATTTTTCCAAATAATTATCTCTTCCGTATCCTTTTTTAACTGAAGCTGCAATGGCACGTAAGATGTGACAAATAAGTCACAGTCTTTCGCGTCAGATTCACGAAAATTCTGCTTGTACTCGCTTTGCCCAGTACTTCCATCAAATCCCCATTTACCTTCTAAATGAAGACTTTTAGAGGATTCTTTGCTGAGTGTTTTTAGAACATCTTTCTCAGAAATTAATAATCTAGTTGCTGTGTGGTCAAGTAAAGCTTGTAAATCTACTTCAGCACTTGTTTCCGTTACTGTTAGTTTGTCGGCTTCTGGATAACAGCTCTCCTTTTCCTTCTGAATAGCTTTGTAGCTGGGCAACCCATTTTTTTTAATTTTTGTGTTGACAAAGTTTTGAATAAGTAAGTATTGATTTTTTGTTAACTTCGCTTCAACGAAAAGAGATAATACTTCAGAACAAGTTACAGGCAAAGATTTTTCATCTTCTATATCCGAATTTGTTGATGTTTCACGTAAAGCTGTGGCTATAGAATCATCAGTCATTGATAATTCTGCCAAACGTCTTCGCTTAGTACGAGCAGAACATTCCTGAAAAGTTTTCCTGGGACGACCTCGTTGCTGTGACGCACTCGCACTCGTACTTGCATTATTTTCTTCAGCAACGCTTAGTGAAACAATCTCAGATTTATCGAGCCATGCGGAATGAGATCTTATCAAACAATTTTTTCTGGCTTTACTTTTTTTCCAAAATTCCGTTAACTTATTGCAAACCATAAGAATTCGGTAATAGAGAGGTTCAAATTTCACGTCTTCTTCGCCTTCATCAAACCAACTGCATTTGATGCCTTCAAGTATTTGGTTGGCTTGGGTTACACACGTAGAGTTATTTTCACGGATTTCTAGCCATTTGCCAAATAAGAAACGCCGTGAGAAACAGCATTCAAAATCATTACCTACCAAAGATAAAATAGTTCATACATACAAAATATTTTGTTATTTTTTGTTTCAGTAATTTTATCGTAATGATGTCTACTAAAACTGTTATAACTTCTAAAGGGGAAAAAAGGGAAAAAAATCACAAAATTATTTCGAAAGGTAGGACAATATTCTACACTTGAATACCAAATTCATAGAAGGAGCTCGAAGGGAAACCTACTAAATCTCTAATTTACCGTAAATAAATCTATAAAAAATACTAAAAAAATGCTCTGCTTCAGAAACCCATACAATTGGACTTGAAGGTATTTAACAATAAAATGTATGGTTTTTAGAAAGTACTTACCTTGTCGTTTAATATCCATTACAATAAAATATTGTTCAAACTCTTTTAATACAAGTTATCACTTTTAAAAGTTCACTATCAAAAAATTGCACCGATAAGCAAATTGTATGTTTTTATATATGTTAACTTTGAATGTCTATAAAAGAATGAAGAAAGAGTAACGCGTGAAATTTTTTTTAGTTTTGGTTTAACGGGAGTTTGAAGAACGTTATTGACTCTTTGAATTCTTGATTGCTCACATTCATTTTTTTTATTTTTGGCCTATGGAGGTACCCACTATGGACCGTATAGATCAATCACTTACATATGTCTCAGAACCCCGAACTGATAGAGATTGTTAATTTATGAAACAAAAAGATGAGACATAGACTAGACATGCGTCCCCATGGAAAAGCGAATACTCTTAAGCTTTCCTGTCTTGACTGATCCATTAGGCAAATGCATGTTTACAAGGTAATGTAGGATTTATTGCGACAGAAGTGCAGTTTTTAAAATGTAAGTTTTTGTTAAGTAAAACAAATTAATATTAATAGCTAGCTCTTTTAATGGGTTCTCCAATAGGAATTTCTGAGCTTTGCGGCCTATGTGCGATTTGATCCCGTTAGACTTCTTCTGATGTAAAAGCCTACATAATCAAATTTGTTAGACAAATTCAGCCTCATCTATTAGCCAGAGTTATGGAAAATTTAACGTTTCGAATGATTATCACCCAGCAAATCCGCGCCAAACTTTTGAATAATGTTATATTCCATACATAATCGCATAAACGGTTCTTCTAAATAAACAAAAAATGTCAATGATTTCTCACTCACAATTTGTTTTATTCAAAATTGAACATAGAAGCCGCTTAATTTAAAATTGTTTATAAGATTTGTAGCTGTGTTAGTTAGTTGAACTTCCAGATACCCTTGGGAACAAAACTGAATATTAAAAAAAATTGTTTGAAATTATGTTTTATACATTATTTATAAATGTTTATAAATTCTAGGGTTTTTGTTAAACTCTTAGGCATTTAAAAAAATGCCAATATTGATTCTGGATAAGACTCTGTTTCAGATTCTTCTGAAGTAGATATACATATATTTCAGATTCAGATGCAACATCAGTCTCAAAACTTATTCCTCAATCTGGATCAGACCGTCGTTTTCCAATTCTTCGTCATCTTCAACAATTTCTGCATAGAAATCAGCTTCAATTTCCACGTATTCTGTTGTCTTCATCCTCACATTGTTCCTTTATTTGGCAATATGTAGTTTGTATCGTCTCCATTAAAGTGCTGTACTGCTCCTGAAGCACTTCCATCCAGAACAGTCTCTTCTCTCTTTGTACAGGGCTGTCGTTTGAGTATTCGATACTACATAAATTCTAGAAATATGTGGAAATTATTGGTGACCTCTCAAATTTATTATAGAGAATAATTTGTTCAGACTCTAGGTCAATGATGGATTCAAAATTGCAAAAATAACTATCAGGAGAGCCAAATTACAAATGAGCTAAAAATTTAAAGGTTAGTTTAGCGTACACAAGAATTTCTGATTCAAAAATTGTACAGGCGCATTTATTAAAAAAATAAAAAAAAAATGAAAGTGAAAACGAAAATAGATATAAGCATATGTATGTAAGTCAAAATCTGGAATCTGGAATTTCACCTTGTGATGGAACATCAAATTTGATCCCTTCTGCATTACACATAATCGGTTGTGTTAAAGGTTAAAGGTCGTGACGTTGGCAGAAGAACTAGGGAGTTATTAGGGCTCTGAAAGTTGAACAATTCCACATGTACCTACAATTTGAATGATAAGATGGTTATAGAACCTCTTGCTCTTGGTGATTGGAAGTTGTCATTCAAAGGTCATTTCTAACCCAACAAGACAACCTGACACCTAATATTAAATTTGTTTTTTAAAATATTTAAGGTACTTTTCTGTCTCTGGCCTTCCTTGACTCTTGTCATGAAAATTGCTTTTCATTTTCGGACTTGTAGGAAACCTACAATTCTCTTCTAACAACACGCATACAGGAATAATTGAGAATTGTAAGTCTGTAGACCCTACGATCTTTTGCGTCTCAAATGTATGTATTTTTAAGATATAATATAATATTGTATAGAGAAAAAAATACAGACAACTCCACCTTACTGCACTCCACTTAACTGAAAAAGATTTCACACTAATTCAACTCCGCCAACACTCGAATAAAGAAACTGCCATTGAACGCTACCATGAAATTTTGAATCGAACACAGCTTTTGCATTTGAAATGCCAAAATGTCACAATGTTTTCGTTTCCTTCGCTTATTTTTTGTTATACCTTCTCTGTGCGCCGGTTGTTTTCTAAAGATTTGTTTACACTTTGGCGTATCGCGAAAATAATTTCTACAAAATACATATGGCTGACGCAATAAGGGTATTCATGTAACGAGATAATTTTCCGCTTTGTAGAAAGATATAACTTTCCGCAGCATGTTTTCATGAACACCCCCTAAGAAATACTTGCGTAAATGTGGGAAATATTTTGTGAAATGTCAAATTAAAAGTCAGAATCCATACTTCTTTAGTTTACGAAGTTTATTTCTGCACTTTCCGCAGCAAATTTGTGAGATAATTTTATGCGATTTGCAGAAACTTTTTCCCATACAAATTTTGACAGCTCGTTTCTGCGGAGATAAAATTATCTGGTTTACGAGGTTTACGAGGGTTTTCCGCGCTTACATGAATACCCCTAATATTTTGAAAAATAAATTAATTTTCTAACTGCAGGCATCTAGCTCAATTTAGAAATGTAGCTGCTTTGAATCATGATCATGACATACTCGTACGAAATCAAATAAATAAATTTATTTTAAAAATTAAAAATACCAAAATCCGCTTATGTGAAACAGTTGCCCAAAGTTCGAAGTTCGATTAACTGTGAAACTAAATTCGTACAATTTTGGTATTCCAATTGAGCGGAGTCGATTACATCATATTAAAAAAACTTGTTAACTGAACTGACTACAATGTCCTAGCTTTGAAATTCACAAAAAATTGCTAACCAAGAATCAATAAATTCATAATTTACTCTACTACTACCACCACTTTACTGTATTCTGATGAAGGTAGAAGGTATATGTATACCATACCCAGTAAAGTGACCTTTT
Source organism: Philhelius festivus (assembly GCA_963931855.1). NCBI lineage: Eukaryota > Metazoa > Arthropoda > Insecta > Diptera > Syrphidae > Philhelius > Philhelius festivus. Next base: position 232,563,771 of record OZ007554.1, read on the forward strand.
CTCTTCTGTTTCCGCTGCAAAACAATTTCCGGCTAATTTGATTCCAGATTTCCTTTTTGTTTGAATTGAATGCCAGACAAAAATGCCCTTACTTCTTTTTATTCTCGTTTATACCTATGGGAAAGAATTTCATCATTCACACATAAGCAAAAATATGGAAGTAGGTATCTACCGACAAGCGACTAACGTTTAGTTATTATAAATTGATTTGAAGATTTATTACATTGCCTATTTCAGAAGTCTATCCCAATACTTAGTTACTAGACATATGTATCTCGTGTGGTACTTTGTATTATATAACCTCTATAGTATTATCATGGAGCGTGATTTTGTAGTGCAAACTCTAGCCTGGTGGTGGCGCTGAAATTAGCGCTAGATTTTAAAATTGAGAGTAGGATAAGATACAAAACAAGTAGTAAAAAAGAGAATATTTTATTATTATATTTATCAGAGACAAATCTAGCAAGTACTGTCCCTTTACTTAAGATGTCGCCACATTCTTTCGTCTTCTTGATGTTGATAGTACTACTCGTATAAGTTTTATACCTATACAAAGGTGGTATATCGTCATCGCTTCAAATTTTTTTTTATGCTTAGAACCACATTTGTGTGTTGTGTTGTCGAGTAATGTGCTGTAGAGGAATCGCTTCTGTTTCGATTACGCCATACCACGATGTAGAGTATATGAAATGAAAAAAAAAAATCAAGTGTCAAAACAGATATTTTACAATTTTTTAGAGAGAGAACACTTAGGTATCTATATTATTAAAAAACAAAAAATAGAATAATTTTGAGATCATAAATGTGCGAACATTTAATAGAATTTGTGAGACCAAATGCTGCTTACTGTCATGCCATGACATATATTTCTGTACTTTTCTTTTTCAACATGACTTTATACAAAAGTTTACACATTCAGTGAACCACGACTCCACTCCACAACACGAGACACGTTTAGTTCTGGCTTAATTCTGTTAATCTATTTTGACGTTGACACTTGAACACTCTTTGTCATTATTTTAGCTATATAGATAGAACATACACATAATGACTTTTTGTCGCCATTTTCTTTATCGTTAGCTAATGATAGTCTTTTCCAACAGCTCTTTCTTGTAATTTTGTCCATTCATCTAGGTTTTAATATTCTTTACGATAAGATTAATAATTTAGTTCCGCTTTGCCACACTCGTTGTCACCCCCATCACACAAAAAATAACCTCTCTTGAGTGGAATTAGGTATCTTTGTTTATACGTATATTTCTTTTTTTGTTTGAGAAAGTGTCAAATTATCCAACACATCCGCAACGTTTGAGCTAACAAGCCTATCCTTTCGAACACGTCTAATTAATGACATTTTCAAATGTGACACAGGTTCACATTTTGCCATTTTGGGATACCTTTCTATTTGTTCTGTCTATTATGAAATTTTCATTATTTAAATTGGGGGTGAGGTAAATTGAAATATTAAGGTTGGGAAACATTTTCAATGATTTATTTATGTGTACGCATGATACCCTTTTAATGACTAAAGGTATAATTATCTAACCACAATGGCGTTGTGGTCGAAAGGTGATACACATAAGTAAACAGATGCTACAGGTATTTTCGTTCGGTTTTGAGTGAAATACGATCATTTTTACATGACATTTACCTGCCTATGTTATTTTATTAGCACGGGCAAACCATTTTACTGTTTATCCTAAAACCAATTAGGATTGGTCTATCTAATTTAATTAATTTTTAATTTCGAATGATAATTTATTGGATAAGACTTTCGCAACAAGATAAACATTTATATCGGTGGTACCTTTGTTTATTTAAATAGAAACACATTAAAGTAGATGACCAATTATTCGCATTTACATATTGACACTTTACCTTGCGTTGCATAGATACTATAAAAAAAAAGTTTTATATTCGTAAAAAATTAGAACCCGCGATTTTGATAAGACTTGCATTACGAGGTTAGACAGAACAAAAAAAAAGTGGGTCCCGCAATTGTCTCTTGCTGTGCGGTCCGTTCGACTGCAGCCCAAACGGCTCGGCGGATTTTCTTTAAATTCGGTACCTATATAGTATTTTTAAAGTTTTCTCCCGGCACTTTCTTTAAAACAAAAATAACAGTACCTGCCATACAATTTTTTTTTTCAAAATTCTAGAAAATATTTTTTTTCTTTAAACTGGCCCACAGGTTTTAAAAATAAAAATTCAAAAAATTTCATTTATTAAAAGCTATACATAAAAACTATAAGTAATTTACAACAAAAATTGTTTCAGATTTTCTCAAAATGTTTGTTTTAAAAATGTATTTGTAAGATGCAACCACTTCTAAGCCTTAAACTAGACGCGCACATTTAATTTTTAGTTGCACAACTGTTTGTTTGCTTACAGAAAACAAATGAACTATTTGGTTGAATGTCCGCGCAGGTGCATATAATTATATGTTACACAAAAGAGCGAACTCATTTTAGGCAATCGTTTAGTTTGTGTCAAAACACAAACTTTTTAGTTGCTCGAACCAAGCAGTTGCGAAACTAAAAATTGAATAAACATAAACATAAAAACACATGACAAGTGTCAAGATGATTTTTATCGAAAGCTTTAAGATAAAGAGTAAATATTTATGTACCTAATTGTTATTTCAAATAAAATTAATATTAGTTCAGATAATAATTAGAGTAAAAGCAAATAACATATAAAATTTTAGTATTCGTTAAATAAATAAAATAGAAAGTATCTTATTACAGAATACAATAGTGTCTTTATGTTGGTGCTATGTTAAATAAATTATAGAAAGCTACATTTTATATTCTTAATACTTATTCTTTTAAAAAACTGATACAATGATTTCTAATTTTTGTTCTTTCATAAAATAGTCATCTTGAATAATATAGGAAAATAGTGCTGAAGCTTAAAGGCTTAAAGTTTTAAAAAGCATTCTCACATTCCTGAGCGATAACATAAACATTGGCCCACCACCACTTCATGATGCATTTCATCTCATATTTATCTTATCAACATTGGATAATCTTTGATGTGACAAACAACCACCACTTCACATGGGATAACAAAAATATTGGACGATCTTCGATTCGACCAAGATCACCATCTCAATCTCGGGTTCAGCAACCAGAGGATACTGCTCTTTTCACCATCATCGTATGTAGTCAACTTTCTTTTTGTCTCTCATTAATTTTTTCTAAATAAAGTATATTACCGTTTTTTAAAAACTCTTTTATTCAATCACAAAACTTATTTCGCGCATAATTAAACAAGCGGATACACACAAAACCTAATCGATTACCATAATAGCTTTCATTTGCGATTCGTTAAGTTTCGTTCAAGTCAAGCAAATGCGATCCCATTAGCTCGTTGCATGATTGAATTTGACAGATGCAGAAAGAAAATCATCATCATCATCGGCTCGACAACCGGGTTCCGATCCTGGCCTCTTTCAACAAGTCTCTTCACCTATCCCTATCCACGCTGTCGTCTACCATTTAATGTACCACGAACAACTTTCCGAGCAGGTTCGTCTTCGCTCATGCGAGCTAGGTGCCCTGCCCACCGGAGTCTACCGAGCTTAATTTTTGTCACGATATCTGCTTCAAGGTAGACTGCGTACAATTCATGATTGTACCGTCTTCGGAATCGTCCCTCCTCACATATGGGGCCAACAATTCTCCTTAAGACTTTTCTCTCGAACGCAGCTAAGAGGTCGGAGTGCCTTTTGCTAAGCACCCAAGTCTCGGATCCATATGTGAGTACTGGCAGGACCATGGTCCTGTACAGCAGCAGTTTTGAAGTTATGGTGAGATTTCTGGATTTGAAGAGCTTTGACAGACTGTAGTAGGCTCTGTTGGATTTGAGAAGCCGCCCGCGTATTTCTTCTTCTATATTGTTATCGGCTGCTACTATTGACCCAAGGTATTTAAAGGATTGCACCACTTCAAATTCGTGCTCCGCTGCCTTGATTGTTTGAGCAACTGTTCCTCTCGCATTCGAAGCCACCATGTACTTTGTTTTACCTTCACTAATGTGCAGCCCCAGATTTTGTGCCGCCTGCTCGATCTGGATGAAGGAATCGTGTACAGCTTGTTCGGTTCTTCCGATGATGTCGATGTCGTCTGCGTAAGCCAGTAACTGGCTGGACCTGTTGACGATGGTCCCTCTTGTTGCCGTGCCAGAGTCACGGATTGCTTTCTCCAACGCCAGGTTGAAGAGGAGGCAGGCCAGACCGTCCCCTTGTCGGAGTCCATTAAAGATGTTGATTGGTCTGGATAGCAATCCGGCTATTTTTACTTGGCTTGTTACGTTGGTCATGGTCAACCTACATAGTCGTGTCAATATATTGGGATGACGAATTCTCTCATGGCTTTGTAAAGTTCTACCCTGGCTATGCTATCATAGGCGGCCTTAAAGTCTATAAACAGATGTTATGTTGGGATGTTAAATTCTAGACATTTTTCCATCGCCTGCCTAAGGGTAAAGATCTGATCAGTTGTTGATTTGCCTGGAATAAAACCACACTGATAATGTCCGATGATGGTTTTGGCGTATGGGTTATCCGCTCTTGTAGGATAGAGGAGAGTATCTTATAGGCGGTACTCAACAACGTGATACCTCTATAATTGCTGCACGTTGTGATATCTCCCTTCTTATGTATGGGGCATATTATACCTTTTCGCCAGTCTTCTGGAATTTCTTCCTGCTCCCACTATAATATCATGAATTGCTTGACGTAAGGCTGACACGCCGTGATGAAATAATTCGGCTGGAATGCCATCGGCTCCCGGGGCTTTGTTCTGCTTAAGCAAATTCGTAAATCGTTTTTCCGTTTTCGTTGCGTAGGTTGTCGTCGTGAGATCAGTCCGTTTCCGAGGCTTGTTGTCGGTCTGACAATTCTTTTAGTTTTACGGGACAGGGAATTAACCTGTTGCCAACCTGAGGAACCAGCCTGATCATATTAGCCAAACATTTTTAAAAGTCTTGTTTCTAGCAGCCGCCGCGGAGAGGCTATGATCACACTTCCACCAGTTCCGAATAGTTATGGCACGTGCATGTTTTCGTATGCTACATATTATTCCCCCTATTCGTCTGATGGCTGACCGCAGAAAGAACATATAGAAGATAACAGACTTCAAATTATTCACCGCTGCATTGAACATGGGTTTAAATCAATATAGGAATTCTGAACATGTATGTGTAATCTTTTTGTTATATAATGGTTGCATTTAAGCACGTACTTAGAAAATGGAACAAGAGACAAAGCAGAAACCCGAAGAGGGGTGGAAAAGGGGAGGATTTTTAAGTATTTGCTTATGAGACCATAAGTCAAATATGGCTATGAGGGATAATTTGGAAACATAAGCATATTTTCGTTTAATTTTTGACATAAGGTTATATTTTCTTATACTTATTATAGTTGGGCCTTAAGACGTTATCTTAGATTTAACGAAGAATTTTTAGTGAATAACTTAACCATTTCAGTTGAAGAGGCCCAAACTGAATTTCGACAGCGCTTAGATAAAAGGATTACTATTCAAACTCTCGGAACTTGGACTTCCAAATCACTTGGTAAGAATAAGCAAAAATATCCTAGCCCATAGACTTTTTTATGTAGACACAGGAAGCAAAAGACGTATTATAAACCAAGGGATTTTAACGCTGGAGTTCCTCAGAAATCAAAGCTTGGACCGCTCCTGTTCAACATTTACACTGCTGATGAGCCAGCCAGTATGCTAGGTACAAAGAGTAAGCTTTATGCTGACGGCTCCATGACATACGGTACCGCTTTCTCACCAGAAATTTCTGCAAGGAAAATGCAAGAGTATATTAAAAACTTATGGGAATACTATGTCAAATGAGGACTGAGAATATACAGCAAAAAAAACCCAACTTATATGCCTTCGAACACCAGTGACTGTCATTCGAAGACGAGCGTTTGAAACACGCTGTGATGCAATCAAGATAAAGTTCCCAGACAACACTGAAGTATGTAACAGTCATCAACGAAGTACTTGGGAATCAACTTTTCCAACAAACTGAAATTGAAAAAGCATACAAACTTGTTGTTGAAAGGAAGCCAACTCTGCAATTCATTCATCCGTTACTTATGGAGCGAAATGGACTAATTAAGAAGACCAAGCTGCTTGTGTAGAAACAACTTATCCGACCCTTTTGTGACCTTCGCCTTTCCTATGTGGCTTAATAATTTACCTACAGCAATGAAGAAGATGAAGAGTTTTGAAAGAAAGATGCTCCGCATTTGCAATGGACTATACCGTAACCCACTGACGAAGAAATATATACCAACTAAGAAGCTGTACGAAGAAGCAAAGTAAATCCCTCTAGACAACAATTGGCTGCAGCTCTACGGAAAAATTATTTAGGAACCTGGAAGAGCATCCTAATACCGAAGTGCAACAACAACTCCAGCATGAACTAGAACAGAGTGACAGGTATCTAATACTCCCGAGCCATCACTGACGATCAATTTGACGACATCATCTAATACCACGACGCATCCCTTTAAGAACTACAATTAGTACTACACTGCTAATATTAAAAAAAAATCATGAGTTAGATTAAGAAGACATTTATATGATATTGTAAGCAAAGAGCATTATGTAAAGCAAAAAGAAGAACGTTGGGCGTCTATTGTTGAGCAAACATCATTTAATTTAATAATAAGTTTTAAGTCAAATTGTATATAAAACAAATTTAAAAATAAAGATTCGTAATCTAAAAAAACTAAACTGAATTAAAGTTAAGCCTCTCATGTTTTTTCTCTTACATTGTAAAGCGACAGATCTTTTCTTCGGAATTTTGCTCAATTTTTCGAACATTATTATGAAAGAACGTCAAACCGAAATTGATTTTCATAAAGTTAAACTATGTATTTCTATATACCAATTACTCGCTTAATGTAACTTAAAAAAAAAATAATATTCAAATTTGTAAACCCGGCATAATTCCTACAAATCATATTGAAAAACATTTTTGTCATTAAAGTGGCCATTTGTGAGTTACTAACAAGAAACCGTTTGCAACGTTTATTTGATTTTCAAATTAAGCGCATATTATTATATCGCACCTCCAGTGCAATAACGACGTATGTGCAATTTTCCTAAACGTTGAGGAATCATGTTTAAAGTTTCCTTGTTTATCAAAATACAATATGTTTCAGCTTTTGTGTGAAACAAAAAAGTGGCCTCTTTTGGCCAATATCAAAGATACAATCACGTCGATTTTACCACTTATAAAACTTTACATTTAGGTTATTATTGCGTTTTGAACTCAATTTCAGAAAAAATTGCACTAAAAATTTATGTTTCATTAAATACAAAACAGTGACTCAAGCTATACAAAATCATTGAAATATTTTATTAACTCATAATATACACCCAGAGAAAAACAACATCATAAAATTAAGTAGAAAAGTATTTAAAATTACGTTGCTATAACTTTTGATTTATACGCTTTAATTTAAATACGATCAACTTTGTTTCAAATAAGAAAAATGTTTAATTAATCACAGTATAGTTGAACACCATTGAATTAATGTTTTTCTATTTTGAAATGTAATTTTCGTTGTTCATTTAAAGACGTTTGATATTTAATTTATTTGAATCAAACTTGAAACTTAATACATCAAAGTGGTAACTTATTTGATTTTTTTTCCTTTTTGAATCGTATACATAATTCACTTTGAACCAAAGTTAAAGTACAACAAATCAAAGTTGTAATCCTTTTGACTTGTGAACGATAACAGTAAACATTTTGTATAAGAAAGAAATCATATGTATGTGTGTTCGCGGCTGTCGTTGTTGCGGGTCGAGGAAAATGTATCTGCCATTCTCTTTAGAGCTTGTGAGCTGTACTAATTGTGAACGTTATAACCTAAAAGTAATAAAATAAACTAAAATAATTCAAGTAGTGGACGAAAGCGGACAGCTTCGAAGTTTAATTTATTCTAATCCTGCTAACGAGAACAACCGCGACGATTCCGCAAAGCAGCATGAAGATCTGGAACTATAATTATTCAGAAATTTGAAGGTAACATTAAACTATCTCTTTTTTTTCTTATTATATAAATTTTATTCAAGTTTCGAATTGATGACGAAAGCCTCTCAGAGATCTCCAAAGTGGCAAATTGGCAGTGCCAAAATTGCAACAATTCTGATTCCCGTCAACACCAACCTCAAGTTTAAAATCATTTCTTAAAATTGTAAGTATACATTCATACATTTTTCTCAATATAAAAATTATAATGTAATATATATTTTATAGGATATTTAAAAACTTTTTAACTCATCATCGAAAGGGAAATCATTGATCCAGTCTTTACAATCCCTCCACTACACTTGTATCAAATTAATAATGGCAAGACTTACATACATTATGTAAGACACAAATATTTGTAAATTTTGTTTGTTGTTTTGTTATTAAGTTATTTTATTTACAATAAAAAGAAAATACTTTTGCAAAAATAATTGTTTTTAATCGATTTGAATATAGTGAGAATGACTTTAAATCAATGAATGCTAGTAAACATTATTAAATTGTTTGTAATTGATTTATTCCCGATATCTATTTACTTTAAACGCAAAGCGTGTTTAAAATCAATTGATATTTTTTTTGAATCAAATGCGAATCGTATTTAAAACTATAATGGCGCTTTTCAATTTAATGTTGCGTAGTAATTAATGTAAATATGTTTCTAATTGATTTGATTCCGATTTCTATTTACTTTAAACGCAAAGCGTGTTTAAAATCAATTGATATTTTTTTGAATCAAATGCGGATCGTATTTAAAACTATAATGCTACAACTTTAAATCATATTGGTTTTAAATTTAATTTGAAATAAAGTAGGGAATCACTTTTCATTGATAAACAACTTTGATTTAAATATTTTCGGCATTAGAGCCAAATCATATTGGTTTTACTTTGATTCAAAGTTGTTTTTTTTTGATTTTACGTGCTTTTTTCTCTGGGTGTAGGTCCTCACTTTTTCATTTAGTTTGCTTGCGTTTCAAGTGAAAAAGGAAAATGGATGAGGATTAGATCCTACTAAGGAAATTTTCTATTTCTATTATTTTTGTTGATTTTAAATTTTTTAAGATAAGATTTGATTTTTATTTTTGTTTCAAAGGTTTTAACCAAATTAAAAGGTGTCAATGTCAACCGCATATTCTGTTTGCTGAAAATAGTATATTCTTTTCATAAACCGTTTCCACGGTGTATTTTGAGATTTATTTAAATACAGTTCGTATTAATATACCTCATTATAGATATCCCAGATTGCGTTTCATTTTTGATTCTACTTTATTTTACTTTCACTCTCAAAGTACCCTTCATCCAATGACCGAACTGTCAATGTCAAAACATTAAAGCCGTGTTTTATTAGTTAGTGAATACGCTTCATCGCAAAATTTAACATGGAAAACAACAACAGACGATTAGTGAATAAAAATAAGCTAGTAATTGAAAAAACCATTTTAATGAAGATAGAGTTTCGGATGTTGAAATGTAGGTGGTGTTTAGGTGGTGTCCAAGAAAATATATGTTGGCATGCTTGAGGGTGTGTTCGTTGGTATTTATTTTGTTGTACTTTGCCTTTACTAGTCCAAAGTGTGATCGCTCCGCAATTTACAGAACAAATATTTTTCCAAATGAAAAATTTTAATTCATACCATAATTCCGGTTTAATACTACTGCCATTAATTTTGGCAAAAAATATTGAATCGATTTACACGAAGGCGAATAGTTTCGATTGGTTATTATATTATCAGTACACTAGCATTTGTTCAGAAATGTCGTGTAACTGTGGCGCTGAATTTATATGACAACGATACGATGTTAAAACTGTTCTAGTATAAAACTAGGTTAAGACAACGATTTTGCAAAATTTTAAACGAATACAGCATCATACTTTCTCTACCTTTTTATTAAAGTTAAACTCATCGAATACCTATTTTATTTTTTTAAGTATCTTTGACATTTACAAACGTCAAAATAGGTCTGTTTACTTAGTTTTTTGCACGAACTGTCATTGTGTTAGGTGCGCTCAGAAATAATTTATTAAAACAAATTGTCTTAGTACGATATTAGTTAAAGAATGTTTGAAGTTAAGAATAAGTTAAAAAACTACTTTAAAGTTAGGAAATACATATATAAAAAGTATTATGCTATAACCTTAATATAATAGGCTGTTTAAAATCTCCAACACTCAAAAGAATTCATTATGAGGCAAATAAAAAAGTATTTTTTACAAATGTAAAATTTAAGAAATACAATAGTAACAATAGGGATACGAGAATATTTTGAGTAGATTGTGGCAAAAAATATATATTTTCGCACTTCTGTAAGTGTTAGTGGGAAATTTAATAGTGAGAATAACTTTAAATCAATTCAATCTGCATTTTTATGAATATTTCAACCAATCTGCATTTTTATGGATATTTCAATTCCAGATTAAGAACGAGATACAAATCCTTCGAACACGTGTAAGTTAATTTAAAAAGTAGGTAGGTTTTGGCATATAATTCACTGATACCAACTTTGGGAGATTATTAAGAGTGAGTTAAAGAGTGAATAAAGCGTTTTGTTGGTGCTTGTATTACTATTGTAAAAACAACATTTTCATCATGGTGAAGCTCACGAACGAACAAGTTTTAAAAGTAATTTAAATTTCTTATCGAAATTCCGAGTCGGTGAAGGGAACCTTAAGAGTGTTAACGCCAGTTTTTCGTTGTAATTCGCACAAGCCACAAAGCGGGTGGAACAACCGATTTTTTGAAAACTTATACAGTAAAACCCGCTTAAGAGAAAAACCCGCTTACCTGAAACACTTTTTTCATCCCCAAGTATTTTCCGACCGATTTCCCTTAAAACACTCCGCTTAAGTGAAACTCGCTTAAGTGAAAAACCCGGATAACTGAAACATATTTTCAGTTAATTTTAAATTTTTTCATTGAAAAAAACTCTATTAAGTGAAAAAAAATTGAATCGAACAGAACAAAAATTTGCTAGTTTTCGTTTTACAATAAATTATTTTATTTTATTATTTAAACGATAAAAACAATACTGTTTCTAGCATTAAATCTCCGCTTAATGGAGTTTTTAAATCCGCTTAAGTGAATTTTTTTTTTCACTTATCCGAACTCCGCTTAAATGAAATTATTTTTCACTTAAGCGGAGTTCGTTTAAGTGAAAAACCCGCTTAAGTGAAAGAAAGACTGTGACATTTTGCCGTTTCTCTTAAGCGGGTTTTACTGTAATTGCTAATTCGATGAACGTTTTATATCGAGAAATGGTCCTGTCGATCGTGTGATTGTACTATAAGCCAATCATAAGATTTTAGAGATATCTCAAATGGTTTGCTTTTTGTATGGACAAAAAGTTGTCAAGTCCTTATTGGAAACCCAATATGTATTTAAAAAGTTTTTGTGGTCATTAGAGTCATTTTCATCTTAGCTGCTCAAAAGTTATAGATTCTTCCATCCATTCCTGCCAACACCAGACATAGATGTATAGTTGGGAGCTGTTAGTCACTAGACCCTCTTTCTCCACGACCTGTTGCGTCTTAAATTAATTTATTTTTAAACCCTGTTGCGGC